>OX592711.1:3682500-4944842 GCA_951361185.1 Ochropacha duplaris | reverse complement strand
ACACAACAGGGTCATGGATAAAGTCTGCATTAACACCTCTCACTCAATGAACTCTTTCGTATTACTTGAAACAGACCCAAAAGAGCTTGAAAATGTAATATTAAGTCTTAAGAATGATTGCGCAGTTGGTCGGGATAAAATCTCAAATAGGTTCCTAAAGCAATTTCGAGACCACCTGGTGCCCCCTCTAGTTTTTATATTTAATCTCTGTTTTCGGGTCGGTATCTTTCCTAATGATCTGAAGAAGTCTGTTGTTGTTCCAATATTTAAGGGTGGTGACAGAGACCGAATCAATAATTATAGGCCAATTTCACTATTGCCAGCCATTTCCAAGATTTTGGAAAAATTGATTAATACTAGATTGATTGGCTACTTGGAAAGTCATAAACTTCTGTCATATAATCAATTTGGTTTTTCGTCGTTCTAAATCCACCTCTGATGCAGTCCTTAGTGTCACTGATTTTATTGCAACAAAATTAGACGAACGGAAAAAATGTATCGCCATCTTCTTGGACTTGGCAAAAGCGTTTGATGCGGTCTCTGTCCCTATTCTTTTAAACAAACTTGAGATGATTGGAATAAGAGGCATCCAGTTGAATTTATTTGCTAGTTACCTCTCTAATCGATACCAGGCAACAGTTATTGAGGATTACTTGAGCAAAGACTTACCAGTAACTTTTGGAGTTCCTCAAGGCAGTGTTTTGGGTCCAACTTTATTCCTTATTTATATAAATGAATTGTGTTCTATTGATCTTCTAAATGGTAAATTAATCTCCTATGCAGATGACACTGTTATTTTACTCTCCGCTGTTACATGGCATGAAGTTTTTGAAGCTGCCCAAAATACATTCAATTCCGTCTCCAAATGGCTTTCTAATAATTTTTTGACCCTTAATACTGATAAAACCAAATATATGACCTTTTCTATTCGGAATATAAATAGACCTGAAAATACTTTACACTTAGTAGCTCACAATTGCTTGGAATTCGATAGAGGCCTTTGCTCCTGCACTTTGATGGAGCAAACAACTTACATTAAATATTTGGGAGTGACCTTGGATTCTCACCTTAATTTTGCCAAACATATCGAACTGCTAAGTGTAAGGATCCGTAAACTCATAATAGTTTTCAAAACCCTAAGATATATTGCCGAACCTAAACTCCTTAAGCAAATTTATTACTCGCTCTGTCAGTCGCTCATATCATATTGTATAACATCATGGGGGGGTGCTGCCGCTGGCACGATAAAATGTTTGGAAGTTTCCCAACGTGCTATTCTCAAAGTTAGCACTTTTAGTCCTTTTCTGTTCCCAACTAAGCTCCTGTACCAAAAATGTGAAGTTCTTACTGTTAAGCAGCTATTTATTCTTGGTATAATCCTTAAACAGCATGGGGAGCTAATATTTGACCGCAATAAAAATATTAAACGTAGAAGGGGCAGAGTTTGTGAAACGATACAACAGATCCAAACATCGTTCATCCGCAGGTTTTGTTGTTTCTTAGGTCAATTTCTTTATAACAAAATTAATAAAATAATCCCAATCTACTCCATGAATAAAAACCAATGCAAGAAGACAGTTACAGCTTGGATTCGCACCTTGAATTACGATGAGACGGAAGAACTTCTAACCGTTATATGTTGAGGATTTTAATTTATTGTTAATGTTAGTTTGATTGCCTGTCTTTTATGTTATTTTATTTACATGTTATTGGATGCCATGCATTTATTAATTATTGATGATTTTTTTTATTTCATTTTTATTTGATTGTTTTTTGAAGTGTTCATAAACTAAAATTTGTTAATCATTCATACACCCTCTCTCACACACACACACACCTACACACACGTACACACACAAACATTCACACAAGGAGAGGCTCATTTCACACTCTTATTTTTAATTTTAATTATACTTAACCAAATTAAATAGTTTTGCTAGCATTTATATAAGTAAGGCTAGTTCAGAATCCACATTGCTGCGGGGAGTGGCGCTGTTTGCTGAAATACAGGTTTCTACCTAGTTCGGCAACGGATGCTGTTTTCGTCAATTTTTGTCATATATTTAGCCCATTTTTATGTGTGAAAATTTAATTTATATTTTGTTTTGGGAATAAAGATATTATTATTATTATTAGTGAAGGGTTCCGTAGTTGCCCGTCGCAATATGCGGACTTACCTACGTGGTTCATAATATTAACCACCTGTTTTACAGAACTAACAACTTCATCTAAGTAATTTTCAATGGAATTTGTACGATATTTTCCTTATTACTTCAACCCCACTGCGTATTATAAAATGCAAAAAAAAAGTAATGATTTTTGTACCACTTTTGTCGGCGTGATTAATAATGTCAAATTACAGCTACCTACGAGTATCTGAGCTAAGCGGCCAGACATACCTACGGACATGACGAAACTGTAAGGGTTCCTTGTTGACTACGGAACCCTAAAAAAGAGCTAATATTGAAAACAACTACATATAGGTTTATTACTTTCGTAGAAGTATTAAACTAACATGAGCATCGTGCGGTAACATATTCATGAAGTGTTGGCTGACGTTCCAACGCAGGAAGTTGTACCAGATGGTTCCCTGGAACGTGTCCCCACCGTTGAGCAGCAGCGAGTCGGGCTCCGCCTCTCGGATCTGCATGATGGCGGTGTACAACCGAGCAAAGCCACCAATGCAAGCGTCTGTTGACGGATTGCATACCGTTCCCGCGGGACTAAATTCCTCGTAACTGTGTAAACCATTTAATATGTTCAAATTTTTTAGAGTATTTTAATTATAAGCAAACAAACAAGAGTAGATGGATCAGTGACCAATCTACCTTTTTATTCTTAATCACGTAAGAATTCCTCTAGCCCTGTGAATACGTGTAACCTATTCACTAGCTTTTCGAAGAATGAAAATACCTGTCGTGAGGTAATCTGTAGGTCTATATTAATATAAAGTTAATTGGCTTCTAAAGTTAAATCTATTTGGTCCCTTATCTCTCTCGATAAAGGTTGACATAATAAAAGGCTAACGTGAATAGAACATGCTCCGGGAAAGGATACCTTGTAGCAATTATTATACTTTCTTACTTATTCACCTTACATATTTACCTACCAAGCTGCATGCCTATAATATGTAAATAGGTATGTTATTGTTATAGGTGTACAAATCCATATTGTAAAGGTTGGTGTAGAGATAGATGGAACCTTGAATAAGGACATAGGATACTTTTTATCCCGGGAAAAGATAAGATCCCTCGGGAACGCGGGTTAACCCCGGGGCGGAAAACTGGTAATCAATAAATCCTGTGAGATGAAGTACTTACTGTGCATGAAAATCGTTGTAATGTATAATGTTTAGCTCAAACAAGCCGACATCTCGAGAAGAGACCACTCCGAGCACCGAGAGAGCACATAACACTGTACTTTTCATATCCAACATAAACTACTGGCATTTTCTTTAGTGGCTAGTTAAATATTAAACTATAATGAACGATGCGTATACAATTTATATACCTACGCATATTATACTAATTATAATAATCACAAAGTTAACGGTTTTACCGTTATATCCTCGATTAAAAACATACCTACTTACCTACCTACATTTTTTTTTAAATTCTGGATAGGCTTGTGTTTGACCACAATCTCACCATGGGAAGTGATGATGTGGCCGAAGATGGTAAGCACACAAAGCCTAGATGGGAACTGGCTCTCAAGTGCAGCTGTCGGAACACACCGATAGGTGTTTTGGCGACAGATTTTCAAAACATAGAGATAGAAAGGTATTACTCGAATTGAACAGTAGCAGATTCATTGGATTGGCTTGTGAGAGGTTTGACCCCGCTCAGGGTAGGATTTATCAAGCCTAATCACTAAACTAAAAGACTAATTTGAATAATATCAACGATAAATAAGAATGATAAATACCTAATCATGAATTCATGATGATAATCGAGTGAAGACGAGGTAGTTGGACAGTTCCAATTTACAAAATACCAGCACCATACTATAGCTATTCGTAATTTGGAAAACAGGTTTTGTACATACTTACATATCTGTCAGCAAAACCTACATTACCTACTAGTTTAAACGTCCAGGTATTTTGTGATTTTAGATCTGTTTAGCTACTTATTTTGCTAACTGTACAAGCATGAACAAGGTGGAGGTGACAGAGGTTTTTATCCTCTTTGACAGAGGCTGACAGAGGCCTGCTTAAATCTAGTGTATCTACATCAGAACACTCCGAGTGTGAGTGATCTTATTTCATTGCCCTATTATAAATTTTTACGATAAATAAAAATTTACAAAGCTGGAATGTGATTAATTAGACAATCAAAGTTATCGACTTTATAATAAGTATTTTCGCGTATTCATCCATTATAATAAACGTTTGCGATTGAAGTGTCCTTCAATTGCATATCAATATAGTTGATAAACTAAAGCCGGTATCGTTATAATCTATTAAGCTTCAGTTTTGTATAACACTCATACATAAGATTAATTATTTAGTATATATATATAGATTAAAAAAATTGTGATAGTCTTTTAGTATTTTTTTAACTGTAATGTTCCTTTATAATGGGCCCACTTTAAATGGTTGGGGTGGTACATACTCAATTGATAGAAGTAGTGTAAGAACAAGTGCGATTCGGACTCGCGCACCCAAGGGTTCCGTACACATTTGTAGTTTATTTTTGAAAAAATAAAATCTGTTTTTAGTATTTGTTGTTATAGCGGTAACATAAATACATCATCTGTGAAAATTTCAACTGTTTAGCTATCACAGTTCATTAGATACAGCCAGGTGACAGACAGACAGATGGACAGCAGAGTCTTGTTCCCGTTTTTACCCTTTGGGTACGGAACCCTAAAAATTAAGTCAAAACATGGTCATAAAAATATATTAATAAATATCTATACTACAAGTAATAACTTAATTAGTAAACAATTTGTATTCTGCCGTCAATGTCCTGTAGGACGTATCCTTGGTCTCGCATAAATCTCTGCAGCATCACGTAGTCAACATCCAAGTTTTCCACATTTTCTCTGTTGTTAGATAACATCTGGAAATAAACATGAGCTGTTTTAATAATGTACACACATAGTCAGTAAGTAAATACTCGGGATGTTAAGTTAGATCTACATTTATTTTACAAGAAAATAAACATAAAAAAAACTAGGTAATGTCCCGAGTTACTAACAATGTCCCGAGTTACTAATACGGCAGTTGTATGTAGCTCGGGCTCGGCCTACCCGCGCCTCACGCCTCATGCCCTAGTTGATAAGTAGTTAGGTTTTAGACTAACTCTCCAATAGTAGAACGATCCCCTAGTAGTAAATAAGATGATGATAGCTCAATGGTAGTGACGTCGGATACCGTGACGATTGAATCCTACACTTTGTACTAACCGACTGGCTAGCTACCACCCTCAAGTTGAAAATCTGTCGCCAAGTATTTATCGGTGTGTTCCGACAGCTGCACTTGAGGAGCCAGGTCCCATCTAGACTTTGTGTGCTTACCGCCTTCAGCCACATCATCACTTACCATGGTGAGATTGCGGTCAAACACTATCCAAAAGTAACATAACTGCCATTGTAGGACGTATTGGTCTCGCATAAATCGCTGCAGAATCACGTAGTGTTATCCAAAAGACAAAGTGTGCGTGTAACGTACCGTGTACCCGCCGCCTCCGTCTCCGATGTAGTTCTGCGTGAGGACACGGTAGGTGGCGCTGGGGTCGAGCGGCAGGTAGCGCGGCACGTCGCACTCGGTGCAGCGCACGCGCGCCGATACGCGCGACCCTATCGGCGCAGACGCGTTGTACACGTTACGCATACCTGCACAAAACAATACACATCTAGATCATATCCTCCAATAAAACATAGGATGAAAATGAAAATGTTTTTTGTTCAGATAGGCCTTTACAAGCACTTATGAATAGTCTAGACGCTAATGCTCGGTTCGGAACTTTTGCTGAGAAGAGCCGGCAATTAATTCAGCAATTACTCTTTTCAAAAACATCTTACACCTATATTATTACATTTAATCATTATTTATTTATCTAGTCCCACTGATAATATTGGCATGTTAAGGCGGCAAAATAATAATAAATATAATTTAATTATGACTGACCAGTCTCGTCTCGGTATTCGTGCGAGGTGATCGCGTTTTATTAATTAGTTACGAATAAAAGTTGTTTACGTCGAAGCGGTCTTTTGTTCGCCGCGGCCGAAGGTCCGTCCCTCGGGCGGCTACCTGCGTTTAGACAATAATGCACCTTATTTATTGCGATTATAATGAATAAATATAATGAAGTAATTAATAATGTGAATGAAGATACGACACAAATGAAGAGTAACGATACAATAAATGAGCAAGAGATGTTAGAACAGAATGAGGATGATCAGAAAGAAGAAAATACGGAATTTGAAATCGAAGACGATCGTAGAACTCCCGTTAAAAGAAACAGAAAAAATAGTGATGAAACCGATTATGAATGGTCAGTAGCCAAGAAGAAGAAATCGGAAAGGAAAGATGATAATGATAAAATTGAGATTTACGTAAATTGCAATGAAAAACTACCTAAACAGTTCGCATTGGCTAAAATTTTTAAAGATAACGATATATCTGACATAATAAGGGTCAAGTATCTTAATCCATATAAAGTGCGCATTGAGGTTGGGAACGAATGGAGTGCAACTAAATTGGAGGAATGCAAATTACTAACGGATATGGGATGGAGATGCCAAAGAGCCATGGAAAATAGTTATTCGTATGGCATAATAAAGGATGTCGATATAGATCTTACAGAAGAAGATATTCTTAAGAAGATAGTCTGCCCAAACTCAACAAAGGTAGCGTCGATATCCCGACTAAACCGACGAGATTTGGAAACGGACGGCTGGTGTCCCAGTGAAACAATACGTCTCTGTTTTAAGGGTAATTACATACCTCCATATATTTATGTCGAAAATTTAAGTATCAAAGTGCAGCCATACGTATTTCCAGTTTCCCAATGTTCACGCTGTTGGAAATTTGGACATACATTGAGGCGATGTCCCAGTTTAAAAGTTATATGTCCTAAATGCGGGAAGGGTCATGCTAATTGTGAGAAAACAACATTTCAATGTGTGAACTGCAACGGAAATCATATGGCTCTAAACAAAACTAGTTGTCCAGCATTTAAAAAAGAAAAGAGACTTAGAGAGATTATGTCTGAATTTAACTGCACATACAGGAGAGCTCTCACTATATATGTAGCACCAAGTCCCTCAATTGTGAAAGACAAGGACTCTGAGGAAGTACATACAAAATGTACAGTTGCTGAACCACAGGCTGAACCAATGGACACGATTGATCTTATCACTCAGGCTAATTTAACACCTTCTTTTGTGGAAATCGTAAAGACAAAAGCAATTATACACACTAAAGAAAAGAAACACGAGCGATACTCAAAGAAAGTTCATAGTAAGGAAACCTCCAAACCTGATATTTCGCACGACCCAAATTATTCCAAATCTGAACCTTCGGATGAATCTAAACAAGAATCGATCCCAGAAAGAGGAATTAATTTCAGTGAGCTTTTATCAAGATTAAAGGAGATTATATTTTTGAGAGAGGACACAATACAACAAAAAATTAAAGATGTGATTAAATGTTGTTTAGAATGGATAATATTGGTGGTAGTAGATAACATAGCAGACTGGCCGTTTTTAAAATTATTTTTGGATTATGTCACAAGTTGTTAACAAAAATTGTATCAAGTTAAATATCCTTCAGTGGAACGCTCAAAGTCTTAGGCCTAAATTAGTTACATTTGAAAATTTATTAAATATGGAAAAAATTCACATCGCTGCCCTTTCTGAAACATGGTTGGAACCTGATAGTCTATTAAAAGTAAGTGGATATAATATTTTTCGTAAAGACAGAGACGACAATTATGGAGGCGTGGCCATTTTGATCCATAAAACAATTCAAGCCCAAATTTATGACAGTCGATGTTCTAATTCTAATGCGGGTATTGAAACTCTCCATGTAAAAGTTCTGAATTGTGGTGAGATTGAGAATGTTATATCTATTTATTGTCCTCCTACTATACGCACTAGCCAACGAGATTGGGAACAATTACTTTCTATCTGCACCAAAAAAACCTTGCTGATAGGCGATTTTAATGGACACCATACAAACTGGTCACAAAAATGTAATCAAAGAGGCTATCAAATATTTGATGCCTTGGCGGATTGTAATTTTATTACCTTAAATGATGGGGAACCGACGCGTATGAAAATGGTAAATGGCATATTTCATCAATCTTCTCCTGATATATCTATGGCTTCAAGTGACATAGCATTAAAATTGAATTGGAGCGTTTTAAACGAAACTTTGGGCAGCGATCATAGAGTCATAAAGATCACTATTAATTCTCAACCTGTATTACGTAACATTTTTCGCAGAAATTATAGAAAAGCAGATTGGATTTCTTATAGAAATGTTTTAGAAAAACTTTTCTTACACTTTCATAGTCTACCCGACACTGATTTACAAAAGTGTTATGATGTTTTCGTTGAATATATTAATATAGCTGCAGATCTTCATATTCCTTGCATTAAAAGTAACTTAAATCCGGAATCAATTTTTTTACCAAAACCATACTGGGACGTATCTCTTTCGAAAGCTGTAGGAGAGCGACGTTTGGCATTATCCAGGTTTCGGCGAAACCCCACGCCGGATAATTTACATATGTTGCAAGAAAAGATCCACAATGCACAAAAATTGATTCGTATTGCCAAAAGTAGGGCTTGGTACACATTTTGTTCTTCTTTAGATAATGCAACTTCACAGAGTGAGGTTTGGCAAAAGATGCGATGGTTGAAGGGACGTAAGGCAACGCAAACTCACATTGACAAAAGAATAGCATCCAAATTATTATATAGTTTAGCTCCGGACTTTGTACCTCTTAGTGACCCAATCTTTCTATCTAATAACACAAAACTACAAACAAAAATTACAATAAATGAATTAGATAATTGTATTCGCTCTAAAGATACTTCTCCTGGAGGTGATAATATTTCATATAGTATGATTAAAAATCTCCCTAGTAGTGGAAAGTTGTTACTGCTTTTATTATACAACAAAATTTTTGAAACTTCATTTGTTCCTACACAATGGCGAGATATCAATATTATACCGATCCCAAAACCTGGTCGTGATCCAGGCGCTGTTCGTCCTATATCTATGATGTCGTGTATTTGTAAAATTTTTCATAGTATTTTGGTCAATAGGTTGGAATGGTTTATTGAAACAAATAAGATTCTTTCTAGTAAAACAACAGGTTTCAGAAAATGCCACTCAACATTACATAATTTGACACATCTAGTTTCCAGGATTCAATTAGGTTTCTCTAAAAAACATGTAACGATAGGATGTTTCGTAGATATAGATAATGCGTATAACAATGTGGATGTGAGAAGCATGTTATATAATATGGATCGTATCGGTGTAGGAGCAAAAATATGCACATATTTATGGAACTTTCTGAGACAGCGAAATCTTAAAATACACATCGATAATTCGTACATTTGTAGATATACTGGCCGAGGATTAGCCCAAGGGGATCCTATATCCCCTTTGCTTTTTAACTTAGCTACTGCTCAAATTTGTAATGTAATTAAAAATGTTTATGTGTCACAATACGCGGATGATTTTGTGTTGTATGTAACAAGCTCCAATATAGTAGAGGCTACGCGAAAATTACAGATGGCACTGGATACTCTCAATAAGTTACTCTCAAATATGGGATTAGATATTTCTTCTTTAAAAAGCAAAGTATGCATTTTCAAAACAGGTTTTAAAAGAGAATCAGTTGAGTTGAGAATTAATAATACTTCATTACAAGTAGTAGATTACGTTAAATATTTGGGCTTATGGTTAGACAGGTCCCTCAAGTGGTCGAAGCATATCAATGAATTGAAATTAAAAGTAGATAAATTTTCAAATACTTTTAAAATTCTTGCGGGGTCTGGTTGGGGAGTACACCCACGACATTTGAGACGTTTATTTATTTCCATTGTTCGAAGCAGAGTTGATTATGGTAGCTTCCTTTATGACTGCAGTTGCCAGACACACTTAAAGAAAATAGAAAGAATACAAAATCAATGCATGAGAGTTATCGGAGGTTTTATAAAGACTACAGCTATACATGTCATGGAACATGAGCTTCAAATTCAACCTTTGCATATTCGCAGATATTATTTAGCAGGCAAGTTTTATTTAAAATTAAAATCACTGCAAGACAGCGACATTATAAATATTTTAGACAGTCTTAGCAATTCTTGTCAGAATTCATACTGGAGGCGTAAAAGGAGACCTCTTTTGGTAGTGGCGCATGAACGTCTTAAATCAACCCCTATACACTCCAGCCCACAAATAGAAATATTTTCACTCGACACATGGGTCAGCGGTGTGAATTTATCTAATATAATAAAACCATTTATAGATGGTATTGATAAAGCCAAACGAGATTACAATGTTAAGGAAATGGTTGTGATGTGTAACCAATTTTTATCAAGTCACTATTCCAACTATTATAAAATTTTCACAGATGGCTCGAAAACTGAACAGGGAAATGGAGCGGCTTTTTTCGATCCTCAGGGGAGCAATTTTGTTGGACTGAATATTCTCTGTGAAACTTCCATTATGCGTATCGAGCTCATTGCTATAGCGGAAGCATTGTCTTACATAGAATCCTTAGAATTTGGCAATTTTGTGATCTTGACGGATTCGAGAAGCGCCCTCCAACATGTGGCTCGATGTACTTCGAATTGTCGAGGAACACCGATAGCATACGATATTATTAAATCCATTTGTAAACTTACAGCCAGCAAAAAACGTGTTGTACTTCAGTGGGTACCCTCTCATATCGGCCTGAACGGTAATGAACAAGTAGATCGACTAGCTGGGGAGGCTTCTGGTGGAGGTATTCCTTTCACTTGTTTCCCTTACTTCTCCGATGTTTTACTAACGGTAAAGAAACAGTGTCTAGAGCAGTGGAAGGAATACTTTGACGAGAGATCCTTAAGCAAAGGAATTTGGTATCATACAATACAGCCTAACATTTGTAACAAATTTTGGATAAATGATGCCAATATGAGTCGGGATGAAATTGTAATAGCCTTAAGAGTACGTTCTGGACATATTCCATTAAATGGTTTCGCATACTTAATGAGAAAAACTGAATCTCCTAGCTGTACTGAATGTGGTAAGGTGGAAGATGTTTACCACATTTTGATGGAATGTGTTCGGAATGAAGTGGAGAGAAACTCACTATACCAAGAGTTTGATATGAATTTGTTCGATGTCGGGTTATGTAACAGTATCCTGGCGTTCCCGCTGTCGGGCCAGGCCAGGAGGTTGTATCAAATTGTTAAAAAGGGTGTAAGTCGGCGGTAATTTATATACTTATAACTATGATTGTAGTAAAATTGTTGCACCGATGAGGGTGGCATACTCAAATCTGAGTAAACCCTCGTAAAATAAATAAAGAAAAAAAAAAAAAAAAAAAATTATGACTGACTAAGTAAATAAAAAACTCAAGCAGACAAGTATGACGCGTGTGGCAGCCACCGCCCTCCTCGCACATATTGTAGGGTAGGATACTTTTTATCCCGATTAAAGATAATATGCCTCGGGAATGTGGGTGAAATGCGACCTTGTTCTGTTTTTTTTTCCTAGGATATGGTCACGGATGTTTTAAGACACATTATTTGTATTTTTGTTCAAGCTGTTGATCTCAATAAAAAAAACCCGCGGAGGACAGCTAGTATTACATTTTTCAAGATTTCAAAGGTTTACATAATTAATTACTTAACTGAATTTAAAGTGACCACCACAAGACATTGGTTGGTAAGGTTGTCAACAAATTTTCTACTTATCTAACTAAAGTTTGTGTGTCTGCTGAGTTTATTGCCGGCTCTTCTCAGCAAAAGCAACATTCCGAACCGTGCATTAGAGTTTAGGTTTTCTCATAAATACTTATATCAAACATGTGACGATTAAAAATAATTGTAATGAATTATTAGTTTTAGTTTTAAAATGTATTTAATTTAACTCAATTGCTTGAAAATCAAACAATAAAAAAATCTATACAATAAATGAGGATGAATTGTAATGAGTTCATTTAATAAAGATATTTTGAGTATGGGTACATTTTCATTTCTGGAACATGGGTGAAAAGTTGGGGAGAATCTAGCTGAATAATTGTATGAGAATAAATAGAATCTCACCGCCGATTTGTAACATGCGGCCACTATAAAAGTCATCGGGCGAGGTCTGCGTGACTCCCACTGAGAATTCTAGGGCTTCCAGAAGATATTCGCCCTTCAGATCATACACTTGCACGTAGTTTTCGAAGGGAAGGGCCATCAGTAGACCTTCTGTAGTGATATCTGCAATTACATTGTTTATTGTTTGCTTCCCCATCAAACAAATAGGAAAGCTGGATGTAAAGTGGGGTAAGCAATGCATCACACTTATACAGGTCCGGTAAGTAGTACGACAAATTTAAGGGCGAGATAGGGGCGGGTCTCTAACAAAAAAAACTATATTCAATTAAATCAGAAATATGAACATATTATTATCTCGAAAATGGTGACACTTTTATTTAGGTCCCCTTAAGTTTGTCGTACTACTTACCGGACACCCTGTATATGCAACTATCACTGGCACCTGTCATAGTGTGTAAATGTCAGCGCAGCGTACACAGGCAAATGCTATAGGTATTATGTTTTACTATTACTTAATATTTTTTTATGTAAGTACCTTCATCAGTGTGATTTTTACTGTTTTTTTATATATTTTTTTTTTATCTGTTTTTAATATTTTTGTGGCAATAAATTACTTTTTTTTAGCTTTTTTTTTATGTCACTAGTGACAACGAGGCAGGCGGGTCACCTGATGGTAAGTGACTACCGTCGCCTATAGACATTAGCAATACCAGGGGGATTGCCAATGTGTTGTACACCTTGCAACTGCCGGAACACACCAACAGGTGTTTGGCGACAGATTTTCAACTTGAGGGTGGTAGCCAGCCAGTCGAGTACCACATAGTACCCTACCACCGTTTAAATATTACAATTATACTAACTGCCCGGGTTGATCTGCACGCGCAGTCCACCCGCGTTGATCATGCACACATGAACATCGTTCCACGCCTCGCCCGACGCGCGGCTCATTAGCTGCAATCGGATTATATATTTATTGACATATCCTATATTATATTATACCTACTCACATTATCAGCGCTAATTCTTTTGTGATATTTATAATCAATCGATAGTCGGTGTCATTTAAATTAACTATTTTTCGTGTAAGTAATGTATTTTGAACCTTCTGTTTGACTGCAATCTCACCATAGTGAGTGATGATGTTGCCGAAGGTGGTAAGCACACAAAGCCTAGATGGGAACTGGCTCTCAAGTGCAGCTGACGGAACACCGACAGATTTTCAACTTGAGGGTGGTAGCCAGCCAGTCGAGTACCTACTAAAGTACCCTAACCACCTTTAACACCGTACCACTCACACATCTAAATCAACTAATTCAGTTTGGCGATAAATCAAATGCCAATAAACATATATTCTTCATGATCACCGTAAATGTTATCTACTTAAATCAAAGAATGTAGGTATCTCTCTGTAGGAAATAGAGGGCAATACTGAAACAAGCCCTAAGATCAGAGGCGGATTAAATGTGGAGAGCACCCTAACCTTATCGGGGCGATCACGCCCTGCTAGCTACCATCCTTCTTGCTATCATTACTATATACGTACCTACCTAATATAAAAATGTGAAAGGTTGTAAGTATATATAATGTTTGTTGTTCAATCACGTAAAAACATCTGAACGGATTTTGATAAAACTTAGCAAACAAGTAGGTATATAATATCCTTGCTTACCTACATACACGATAATGTTTATGTTAGATATTTATTTTATTCTTTGTTAACTTGAACTTCGTAAGCGCGCCCCTAGGCACGTGCCTAGTTTGCCTTAGGGATAATTCGACACTGCCGAAGACAATGACTTATAGATAGATACCTGTTCTAGGAATCCGTCGCAAGCCCAGCTGCCGAGGTTGCACTCCCGCCGATAGCACCACGACCGGTTGAGGGTCACCAGGGACTTGCCCAACACTTCTTTACCCACCACGTCCACTTCTAACCGCCATGGTTCTAGGAGCTCCAATATCCGGGGATCTTTATAAAGTAATTATTATAAGTATTACAAAATAACTTGTTAACTCGAAGTCCCGGCAAAACTCTACCTGCCAATGAAAGTCCCGTTAAAATATCGGTCCAGTCGATTCGGAGATCAGCCCGAACAAACAAAAATGTTAAAACGCTTTTTTATGTCGACGGTGGGTCACCTTATGGTAATAGGAATGCTAACTGACATATCAAATTTTCTATAAGCTTTTGTTTGACCGCAATCTCACCATGGTAAGTGATGATGTGTCCGAAGGTGGTAAGCACACAAAGCCTAGAAGGGAACTGGCTCTCAAGTGCAGCTGTCGGAACACATGGATAGGTGATTGGCGACAGATTTTCATCTTGAGGGTGGTAGCAAGCCAGCCGGGAACTGCGAAGTACCCTACGACCGTGCTATGGTTTCCTCACGATGTTTTCCTTTAGCGAAAGCTCAAGCTAGCTCATTCTAGGATTCCAACCCGTCGTGGGTATTAACGCGCAATCCGACGTCACTAGCACAAAAAACGTTACCTTGATAGATAGATGAACCCAAGTAGATAGGTAAGCCTTCCCAGGATTCAATGATGCCGGCATCGTTGATGAACAACTTGATGTTACCCAAGTATCGAGTGTAGCAAGACGCTTGTACTACAAGAATCTACAAGAGAACACGACATTGTGAACCTTCTTCTTGTAAAACGTTACGATGCGTTACAGGGGCGGGAGGGGGGGGGGGAGGGTCAAAAATCTCCAAAAATTGCGTTACGTAACACTCCTTAAGTATTTTTTTTTAATTCTCTATAATATGTATGTTCACGAATAAAATAGTTCACTACAAATGGTACACAAGTACCCATCCACGGAAGGCTACAATCGTCCTTTAGATTCCTCCCGATGTTTTCCTTCACCGAAAGCTCAAGCTCATTGTAGGATTCGAACCCACGACCTTCGCCGCGGTATCAGACGTCACTACCACTGAGCTATTTTTATATTGAGAAGAGAAGAGAGTAGGTATGTTAGTAGGGAAAATGTAGCATTGTTAGTTCTTTTTTTCGTTATTAAAAAAAAAATTAGATGATTGATCAGATCCTCACCCGATGGCCATTAGTTTGTGTGACAATAGTAGGGTATTCCCCGCCGGGTGTGTCCCCATTCGGCGTCTCGCCAGTGTACAGTAGTGTGTGTGAGTGGGATCCCACGATAATATCTACTTCTGGAGCTACGCGAGCTGCCAGATTCCTGCATACAATGTTTTTGGTATAACATATAAAGCAACTATAATAAAAATTGTTCATTTGATTTTAGACAAAAAAACCCGTCAAGTGCGAGTCGGACTCGCGCACTGAGGGTTCCGTATACATTTTGTAGTTATTTTTTCTGTTTTTAGTATTTGTTGTTATAGTGGCAGCTGTCTAGCTATCACTATATCTTTATACTGTGCTATCACGGTTCACGAGATACAGCCTAGTACATTTGGGTATGGAACGAAACATAAATGAAAGAGTAGTTTGTAAAGGACAACTATTTCTACTATAATTCATATTGAGCAAACTAAGCCAAAGTTTAAATAAATATCCTCGGACATTTCTCACACACGGCTATCTGATCCCAAACTAACAGAGCTTGTAATATGGAAACCAGATGACTGATATACTACATATACTACTTTTTTTTTTTAAATACATACTTAAATAGATAATTACACCCAGACTCAGGACAAACAGACATATTCATGCACACAAATGTTTGTCCTGGATGGGAATCGAACCCACGACCTGCGACGTGATAGGCAGTGTGTTAACCAACCACGCCAACCGGCCCGTCTATAATATAGAAATGTGTATAACTTACAAATCGCTAGTGTATCCAACGTGTGACAACACTATGATGATGTCCACGCCCTGCTCAGTAAGTATGGCAGCCTCACGGTTAATAGCTGTCAGCTCGTCTTCCATTATCACCTGACCTATTGGCGCTGAAAACTATAACAATATTAAGGAATTAAAATAATTATAACGAGCAGCTTTACTATATGTAACGACGAGAACAGTAGGTATATAATTTACGTCAAATATATTTTCACCATCAATAACATTAAATTTAATAGCAATTTAAGTTTTTGGTAGTATTATTGTTTTTTTCAAAATGTTGTCTACTTCAAAACCCAAATAATATAAATAATATCTACCCGTATACAACAGAATAGGCTACTAGGTTTCCGCCCCGTAGTAGGTATCATCCGCGATCCCGGAATAAAAAGTATCGTATGTCCTTCTCCAAGGTTCCATCTATCAATATATCGAAGTTCATCTAAATCGGTTTAACTGTAGAGACTGATTTGTTTTTCAATTTGCAAGATTTAGTCTCTTGGATAAATACATAACACTTAGGTAGTTACTGGAGCTGATAACTTATCTGGCTGTCGCGTATCTATACTATACCTACATAATAATTATAATACTATAAGTCCTTATACAAAAGGAAAGAGTCGGCATAATCCTACTTCATTAGTTTCTTTCATTGATTGACACATAGTGAAGCCGGCCTTCAAATATTTATATCGTAGTAATATTCTTACCACAGTCAAGAGAACGCCGATGATACCGATCTTGCGACCGTGTCGCTCCACCACGACGTGGTTGTTGATGTAGGGCGTCATGGTGGGCTCGAATGTGGTGTTCACATTGGCGCCCAGCATCGGAGAGTTCAGTCGCTCCAAGTACGGGACCAGACCTTCCACGCCGTGGTCGAACTCATGGTTACCTAGAACCTAATTACTTACGTTTGTAAACATGTATACACGGTGTCCCATAAATAACACGCCAGAGTGACACTGGAGCTAGATTGGCTTCAGGTCAATCAGATAACATTAACATGACCTTAGTAAAAGTTTTCTGGTTTTCAAAATATTGCCACTTTTATGCTTTTAAAAAAAACTCTGTGAGTAATTTGGCGACAAAAGACGCCTGCACCATTTATTAAGTATTATTTTTTAATTGTTGTATTTCCCAAGTGTCGTGCTACTTAAATGTCAAAAATCTGAATTTATAATTTTTGCAAAAAAAAACTACGAATGTAATAAAATAGGCTAGTTTTTAAGATAATTTTGCTCAGTACAATTTTTTTTCACAGTAATTAGTCAAACTTTAGTTACGATATTCGCATTGACTTAAAATGAAACAACTTAGTTATTTTTTGAGCATTGCGTACTAGTTTCAAATGAAATGATTACTTGATTGTCTCAACCAACTAGGAAAAAAACCTATTAGTTAGAAGTTATTTATAGCTAAAACAGGCGAAAATAAGACCAAAAAATAGTGTTATTTTTTTTAAAGTTGCAATATCTCGAAAACCATAAAACTTTTACTAAGGTCATGTTGATACTATCTGATAGACCTGAAGCCAATCTAGCTCCAGTGTCACTCTGGCGTGGTATTTATGGGACACCGTTTATAACTGTTCTATTTATCGCATGTTTCTGGAAATAAAATTATATTTACCTATTTGCAGGTAAGAGCAATATTGAAAACTATACAAAAGAATCAGTTACCTACTAGATTTTATTTTTAAAGGGCTATGCGAACTGTTCTGCGAGCGTTTAGGGCTCTCAAACGGATTGAAAAACTTTAGGCGACTGACCACTGAGGGCGCCCCAGTTGGGGCACGAACTCGCCTCAGGGTGTCGCCGGGGGACACTAAAGTGGGGACAGACTTCGCATTTGCGATTTTGATGAGTTTTAGGGGATGGTCTGATTACTGAAGTTCGGGCCGCTAATTACGAGGGATGAGACTGAACCTTCTAGACTTGATCATAACACTATAACTTAAGACATTTTGCGATTATGATCAAAACTTCATAGATATGTGTATAGAACTAACATGAGCATCGTGCGGTAACATATTCATGAAGTGTTGGCTGACGTTCCAACGCAGGAAGTTGTACCAGATGGTTCCCTGGAACGTGTCCCCGCCGTTGAGCAGCAGCGAGTCGGGCTCCGCCTCTCGGATCTGCATGATGGCGGTGTACAACCGAGCAAAGCCACCAATGCATGGCTCTTCGGTTGGGTTGCATACTGATCCGGATGGACTTATTTCGTCGAAACTGTTTGATTTTATCAAATGTTTTTATATGTATAAGACATTTTTGTTAGCTTCCAACCAGTAGGAGCAAACAGACTCTGATTTTATTTATCGCGCCATCAACAAATGGCAGCGATTGAAGATTTAAAAATAATATAATTTATTTGTCACTTTGTCTGGCTACAGTTAAGTAATTGATAAAGAAATCCAGATTAAAGCCTTCCCAACTTTTTTTAGGTTTATAAAAGACGGAAAAGTATACTTACTGTGCATGAAAATCATTGTAGTGTATGATGTTCAGCTCAAATAAACTGGTATTTTGGCCTAATACTGCCCCTAACACCGCTAGAATACACACCACTGTTCTCGTCATTTCGCTTCACCTCAGGCTAGTGATAGGTACACTATCCTTCTGTTCCTACTGACCACTATCAAATATTGTAGGATAGGTATCGATCTGATAATTCAGGCATTATGTGTTTTTTTAAAGATTAGGTATAATAAACTTGAGATAAGCGAACTTCCGCGCATAGTTAGCGAGGCAGATATACAAGGTAATTAATTCATTTGAAATTGGAACTGTGCGTATGGGGCCGTCCTTTAATCATGTGATGTTTTTTTTAGCATTTTTTAACCCCCCCTCCCCCTTGGTGATAGGTGGTGAGGTTTAAGAAAGACTAACCCCCCCTCCCCCACCCGAAATCACGTGTATTTTTGAGTACCTACAAAGAATCTTAATTTTTTTAGAATATTATCTCTAAATACAAGTTTAAAGTATAATCTAATTTTATTTTAGAAAACTAAGGAACTATGACAAAAATATCTATTTTGACAATTTTATTCAAAAAAAATATATAGCTTACTTTGAAAACAAAAATAGACGCCGCTTTTCGGTTTAGAAATGAAAAAATAAATACACATGATACTTTACTACACCCCCCTCCACCCTTATTTCTTATTAAACTCTTGTTCGCAATTGATAGGTATTTGCTTCAAGTAGGTATTTAAAATACATAAATCTTGGGATGCCCCATCTTAAATCAATGTTTGTAATAAATTATGTAAACCACTGAATCGATTCACAATCTGGATCGCATAGGATCATCCTACTAGTAATATAAATTGATCCAACTTTCGCAGCAGTTTGGTAATTAAAAGATTATTTTGAAAATATTCTAATAAAGTAATATATAGGTATGTACTTAATTGAAAAAATTTTCGCAATCGCAAAAAAAAATACGGATGCGAGAATAAAATACAAACGTCTGAATAATAAATTTGAGCAAATTTCGTGTTCTACGCATGAAAGCTATTTTTGGATATTGGATCGAAATCGTGTAGCCCACGCGGGCGAAGCTGCGGGTGGAAAGCTAGTAATTACTAAATTTTAAATATTTTAACTATGTTTTTGTCAAAACAACGAAATTCAACGAATTATTTGGTGAAAAGGTTAGATTTAAATTTAATCCACACCAATTTGCATGACGATTAATTTTAGTTTGACATTTCTAATTTTAGACTTATTTTGACGTAAAATGTGTACAACAGAATAGCAAAACTACCAATTTAACTACTTAAGTTGAGTAACTAAACCCATTTTAGTTCTGTCAAACTAAAATTTAGTTTAATCCTACGACAACTGAATAGGAAACGTGAATTTGACAGACCTTAACTATATTTTAGTTAAGATTAGTTAAGTTTGTGTCAACAGAATCGGCACCATTAACGGTTTTTTTAGTTAATGTAATTTAACTGTTAATTATCAATGGTCAACAGGTTAAGTTATTAACAGGTAGGTAACTTCATGGCGGGAACTGAACTATTATGGTACTAGATTTTTATTTTTATTTCTCAGTCATGCACGAAAGCCACAACAAAAAAGCAACGGAATTTATCCAGCATATTAACATTCAAAATTTCATCTATGTATTAAAAATCATCAAATTAAAACTGCTGACATACCGGACAGTACCAAATTATAAGGTTTCCGTTTTTTGCTACAAAAGTTTAGTATGTATGAATGAGTAAATTAAATGATTTGGGAACGCAAAAGAAAAAAACTTTGTAACTCCAATAAATTTATTTCAACTAGGTACATTTAATAAGTTTAATGTTGTTCTTTATTGAAACGATATTCTAATCAAAAATCCTAATAATTACATAAAAGCGAAATACATATATATTAAGCTTATCTAAATGCAATAGTAAAATATGATGTCAACGACCCGTGAATATGTGATAAGACATAATTTTTCTTCTTCTGTTCTCAATTCATCAAACATTTGAATTTTGTGTTTCAGATAATTGGATAGCAGGGATGGGCAGTATGGTGAGGGACATAAGAGCCAGTTTTGCTCACAGTTCGAGTTTAAGTTATATTTGTTACTGTTATATTTGTCGTAGACGGATAAAATGTGTTTGTGGTCCCGTTAGCAGTAGTGTTGTGTGTTTACGCAGCGACAACATGTGTGGACGCGTAATTTATATGGATGATACACAGAAGGTAAACGCCAGCCCAAATACCAATATAATTCCAGGAATCAGTGGCGTAGCTATGTAACCATGGGCCCCGGGGCAAAAATGAAATTGGAGGGCCCTACCCATACAAATAAATCAAATTGATGTGGTATTTTATGTATGTGATGTGATCAACCGTAATAATAACAAATTCCATTTTTTTTTAATTTTGTCTGTCTGTTACGGCTAATCTTCGAAAAGCCTGGACCGATTTTGACGAGACTTTCTCTGGCAGGTAGCTGATGTTACCAGGAGTAACTTAAGTAGCTTTAAAAACAGCTGAAAACAGGCAGGTTTTTCATGGAGGCTCCAATAGGGCCCCATAAGTTTGGGGGCCCCTGTGCACTGCACCGTTTAGCCCTACGCACGGTAACTACGCCACTGGCAGGAATTGCTCCTGGTATCTGCTAACTGCGTGTACCATAGCTCAACAGGCATGGAGCGTCATGTATTATGAAATGGTTGTGAAGTCTTCCACAGGTAACTGTTTCATTTAATCATATTGTACTCGAATATAAGTCATCAATTCTAATTTTAAATTACACAAATATTTTAGTAGCATTAAAGAACGATACACGAAAAGCGTAAACTTACTTAGAAGGCACTTTTAAGAGTAATATACTTAAAATTATATTAGACGAATATTTAAAATTGATCTAAATCAAAAACTAAATACAGTAACTACATATTAAATTCCGCTTTGTTATTTCACGTTAAAGTAACTTTGAATATTCCTTTACATTTGATAGTTAGTAATAATAATTTGGATTATTATAAAAAAATACCAGTTATTAGAAATCAATAGTTGATTTTGAATGAGTGTGATTAACGTAATAACTAATTTTAATAACATTATTTAACATAAACATTAAAAAGAACAAAACTACATAAACTATATCATGTTATTCAAACTATGTAGATTATTTAACAACATTCACATTAAAATGATACAAATACTGTCAATAAATAGTACTTACTATTTTATCACAAAAACTATTTAATAACACATACAATCACATTCTACAATATAAACAATTTATTTATTTATGTATAGATCCAGATTAGGCAAGTTCTGTTAAACCATGATATATTTTTGGTACTTGCTCGAAATAGAGATCAGACTGCTTAGAGTCAAGAAAGGTTCAATAAAATATAATATAGGTCATGATTTAAATAAAAAAAAAACAATCTTATTCTGACTGACTGCATTTTTCTCTATGACCGAACTACAAAATATCCAATAAAACTGCATATTTTTATATAATACATACACTTTTTATAAGCATTATTAAAAGTTATTTGTAAATCTAAACCTCACATTGCGGTGAATCTACTAAAATATAAAGTGAAGAGTAGTGACGTCATAATTTAAGAATACGGAGTGCGTGGATTCACGTTGATCATCTCTGTAGTGCTGTGAAATAAGATAAAATATTGCTCTGTAATATTATGTTACATTATTTTATGGCGATGATAGCTCAGTGGTAAGTGACGTCGAATACCGCGGCGAAGGTCGTGGGTTTAAATCCTACAATGAGCTTGAGCTTTCGGTGAAGGAAAACATCGTGAGGAAACCACAGCACGGTGGTAGGGTACTTTGTAGTACCCAACTGGCTGGCTACCACCCTCAAGTTGAAAATCTGTCGCCAAACACCTATCGGTGTGTTCCCACAGCTGCACTTGAGAGCCAGTTCCCATCAAGGCTTTGTGTGCTTACCATCTTCGGCCACATCATCACTTACCATGGTGAGATTGTGGTCAAACACAGCCTATCGAGAATAAAAAAAAAACATTATTATGACCATATTATTGAATAAAACGACAGAAAAAAAAATATCGTTACTTAATTTTTAACTATAGAAATATGTACATAGAATCAGGTAAGGATAGGGCAGTAAAAGGAACAAACAACCCCTAGAGAGGTACCCTAATGAATTAGGCCCACCCCATTAAAACTGACAAACCGAATACAAACGATTAAGGTTTTTCCCTAATAAGTAACATTTTCACGTTGCCCCTGATATTATAAATATGTACTAGATTTTCAGTTTTTTATGTTTAAAAGTGTAAAATTACATACACAATAATATTTCTAACAACAAAGAGCTTCTAGCATCAAACAAACGTATACTAAATAAACACTTACGCACTCATAGTGTTGTCTGTAGAGACAGGCTCAAGGACTTCGCTTAGGTAGTAAGATTGGCCGAAGGGAAGAGTATGTCTAACATAGGGGTAAAGCATTAAAATTTTAGGGAATTGGAAGTAGGTGTTATTAATAGCATTATTAGGATCGTGTAGGAAAGAGGATACCAAAAGATTTTTATACATTCCTAATCATAGTGGTTCATTGTTTGAACATACCTCTTGGAGCATCTGACGTGTATAACCAAGAGTACGATGCCAAGTAGCAGACAGAGGGTGCCGACGACCACGTATGCGACGCCCAAGAACGGATTCTTGCCGCCCAGCAGCGACGTCGTGGATATTATAAAAGTTTTATTGCCTCGGAAGTCAATTACCGGGTAGTCTGAAACGTAAACAAAGTGATTAACTAAACTATAGTTCATAAAATATAGCTTGATACCTGTGACAGTTGTCAGAGTTACATGACAATGAACCTTATTGCCATATATAAGATTCATTTGTAGAATTGTATGATAATATAGATGGACCATATCGTAGAGCAATAAGGTTCATTTTGATGTAACTGAGAACTGACAGAGGTATCAAGGTATAACTCACGAACTGTAGGTGTACTTTAGGTTGAATCCATAACTGATACTACTAAATTAGTGTCCGACCGAAACTTGATTTTTTGCCGAAACAGAAACCGAATGTTCGTTTTTGGTTCTAGTTTTGGCCGAAATCGAAACTGTTGTAGTTGTGTCAAAATCGTTGAATATTATGAATAAAATTATCTGTGGGCCGTTATTTCAAGACATATGAACAATACACTACTTGTAAGTCGTGTAGGTGGTGTAAAATGAAACAAGTTCACTAATAGAAGAGTATTCTGAGTTTTAATTTTAACAAATGACAAGACGAACGAGATGCGAAAGTACGGGTACTAAAGTTTCGGCACGAGCGAAAGGATCGGCACTTTTTTGGCCGAAACTAAACCTTTGGCCGAAACATGTTGTTTTTGCCGAAACCTGCCGAAACCGAACCTTCGGTCGGACACTAGAACAAATCACAAAGCGCACTTACTGTAGTTAACTTTAAGCACGTAGGGTCCTTTGACGAGACCTGTGCTGAAGCCGACCTGCGTGTGGTTGACGCGTCGGTACAGCTTGCGGAACGTGGGCAGGGCCGCCGTGCGCATCCATACTATCAAGTCTTCATTCTATAACACATACGATCACATACATACATCATTCATTAATACAACAACTGTTAAATATTGCTATATTTTAGTTACACTGTGTGTTAACGCATCAGCCAGTTCCATGCGTGCACGCACACATGGAACGCGTGGAGCGGCGGCATCGGGAGCGACGAGCTCCGCGCCGGCCGGCACTCAGCCCGCCACATTCGGCAAGGCACCACGCGAACATAGATCGATATAGCTACCTAACTAATTGTGAATTATTAAGCCCAGATCAATATAGCAACCAGTACTTTGCCGTTTCTATTACTACTAACCTCGATCGAATCTTCATCAACACTGTGAATACTAAAATTGTATTTGATTTGTGTTCTTAATTAAAGCAACACTTAAATAGTAATATAATTAAAGTATTTATTAATAGTCATTTATTCAAAAGAAAGCTAATGGTAGGGGAGGCGAATAGGGGATTTCGGGATTTACTCGAGCGCGGCAGATTAACATAAGGGGGGCAACCTTGCACCTTGTGAAGTACTCTCACCAAATCTGAGCCCTCTATATAGTGTCGAACGTCTAGGGTAGCCCGTCAGATTAGTAAAAAAAAATCGATGGTTTGAAATACTCGAGCGCGTCAGATTAAGGTAAGGTAAGTTAGTTACATGCAAAATAGTGTACATTTCAATAATCTGACAATTTGGGCGTGACGAAAGAAAATTGGAGACTCGCAAAGTTGCAAAAAAAAACGTCACCTGGATTTTCTCGAGCGCGATTAGTTTTTTTTTTATTTTGAAGGAAATTAGTCACGAATCACGGAAATATCTTAATCTGCCGATTTGCACAAGCCGAAGTAGCTAAAATCATTATTAAGTGTATAGTCCAGGAATATTATGAGTTTCACCTCAGAATGAGAGATAGTCACCTATTAACTTGTATAAACCTTTATTTTGACACCCTTTTTTTTTTTTTTGTTGACCGGGTGGAAAATGCGTTACGCATACCCTCCGCACATGGGAGTGGCGGAGGGTTATGTGGGACTACACTTCGCCTCTCCTTCCTCCGAGTGAGGAAGGGTAGGGAGTGCTACCCACTAAAAACCACCCGGACGTGTCCTCTTGCCGGTTTCGTCGGACACCGTGGTACCTGCGAAGGCATAGACCACGGTGTCCACCGACGGCGCCCCAGCCATTGCCGGGGCTTCCCGCGCCGATGGGGAGATGGCCGAGCACGCTTGGCCCCTCTCCCAGACCGCTCAGTGACTTGCCACGGCAGGCGGAGGACTCCCATCCTCCACCCGCAGTCACTATGGGTTTAGGCGTGCGGCAAACCGCCGCCGCCTCAACCCCTGCCGTCTGCGCCGGAGGGGATGCGCGAGAGGATCTTCCTCGCGCTCCCGCTCCGCGGTCTCCTTCTGCGAGATGACGAACTCGCAGAAAGAGACCACAGTCAGTACAATAAGGCCATCAAGAAGAATCGCCTGTATAAAAATCTGACCCGCTCGAGTAAATCAAGGTCACGATTTTTTTTTGCATTTTCAAAAATCGGCCCTGACTGATGGTCGCGTCTAAATCGTCAGTCTTTAAAATAGGAGCTACTGGAGGGTTCACTTAACATCCCTTATCAATGTCTGACGCGCTCGAGTAAATTTTTTTTTAAATATTTTCGACCCCTTCGTACGGCCACCCCCACCACGCAAAACGGCAGATTATTATTTTTCCGTTATCAGACAGACGTGGCGCGACTACCCTATTAATATCTGACGCGCTCGAGTAATTCTTGGTGACTGTTTTTTTTTACATTTTTGAAACCCTGTAGACGCTCCCCCCACCGCTGAAGGGGAAAATATCACATAACCTTTTTTTCTTTATTCCACCTAATCTTCAAATTCCAGTAGGTCCCAAAGACGCTCGAGTAACTACAAATTTAGCATCATTGCCTCCCCTACCATAAGTTACTTTTTGTTGCGAGAGGTGAATTTAAATCACGAACTAGCGAAGCTCTACTTACTAGCTGAGCATAGTGAGTGATTTATAGTCACTAGACATAAATTTTCACCTCCACCAGCAATCTGACCATGGTAAGTGATGATGTGACCGAAGATGGTAAGCACAAAAAGCCTCGATGCTAGCTCTCATGTGCAGCTGTCGGAACACACTGATAGGCGCTTGGCGACAGATTTTCAGCTTGAGGTAAGGATTTTTGTAAGTACCGACTTACCACCACTTTTATAAAATTACTCCTCTAAACTTCTATGATCCTGATAGACGATAACGCTTTTTTCTTACGTGACGATTTCTGTCAGTTCCCTCGCGTAAACGAACTTCGTTCCAAAAAAGGCAGCGGAGAGAACACAAATTTATTTACATAAATTGTAGTAATAAATTTATTTGACTTACCTGAAATCCATTATTTTCCGGATGTTCTTCATCCAACTGCCATACATTTACACGCCAATTAAGAGGCTTAGTGTAGTTCGCAAATACTGCAAATTAAATATTCAAGTAAATCATTTGTGGTTGGTAAATCAAAATACAAAAGGTTTCTTTTTTCAAGGCAAAAGGAAAGTAACACAAATATTCACAATGAAGACCACCCAAATTGACGGGATGCTAGCTAAATTCTATGTGTGTACATTGGATTAATTAAATTAAAATAAAAGGATTTGGTTTCACAATCAGCCTGCAGGATTTATTAATTAAATTGTCTATACCTAGCATGAGTGTGTGTAAATGAAATAGTTATAAAACCTTCCTGAGAATGTTTCTGGCTCTGAAAGATGAAGGTGAACTTACTAATTAAACGGCAGATTATCAAAATGTTAAGGCCTTTTAAGGGATAGTTAATCACTGCAGTAATGTAGGTTCCATCATGGCCTTAATGATAGCTTTAAAACCGTTTGTTGGGTAGTGTGTCGTCGTACAGGAGCAGTGGGCTAGGGTTTTAAGGTCTCTATCATCTAACTCACAAGACGTTGAGCCCACGGATTTGTATTTTTTCTGGAATTTGGACAACTTCTTGGGAGGCAAAACTTTCAATACCCTAACTAGAGGCAGTATCAATGCTTTTGACGATTTTGTATGTTTCAGCTGGCTTCTTAAAGAAGGGCATCGATAAATTGCCACAAGATGCATCGCACTATGGGAATTCGATGAATAGAAATAAAAATAAATATTAAATAGCTTTTTTGTACCAAAAAAATATAGAAACATCAATTCCATTATCGAGGTGGCTTTGTATTTCTAGCGTATCCAAATTTCAAACTCTTTTCGAGCCATGCTCACACGACAGTTGAAAGGTATTCTTATAATAAAAATATCTTACGCTCTTTAAGTGGCTTATCGCCGGGAGGATTTTGGAACTTAGTGTTTTTGTCGGAACTCCAAGCAATTCCAGTTCTGATAACAGGCACATCCATCTTCACTTCTGGAGAGTACACAATTAGTGTATCTATGAAAACACACAAAAATGTTATATTAAAAGCATAATTCTTAAACTTACTGGATCTATTAACAGATTAATTTATAGTTTAATACCTAATTAAACTATAAATTAATAAGTTGATCCCTGAAATGGTAGTGTATCTACACCATTTCAGGGATCAATTTATTGTTTCCAATCTTGAAATAAACCCTTCGATTTTAAAATATTGCAAATAATATAAAAGTCACTTGGACATTAAATTCACATTATATTAGAATTCTGAATAATTTTTAGTTTGACCCATTGTGTCCCAATGGGCGCTCGTTTATAAACTACATATAAAAATGCTATTCAACTTTAAATATTTAACTTCTTGGCAATATTTGTAAACTATGTATTTTAAGAAACACTCTTTCACAAGAGAAAAGCAATAATTTTATAATGTTGTTTATAATGTTTCTTCTCATACATAAATACTACTACTAAGGTGAGAAGATGTATTATCACACAATAGTAAAGTTCATCTGTCAAACTTGACACTTGCAACAAGTGAGATGAAAGCTATTTTGAGGCTAACAATAGATCCCATACACGAAAAGATTGCTCTGAAAGTATCCACCTAGTTTATGATTATTTAAGTATAATCTGTATACCATTGAATAGCGAGTTAGCTATAGCTCCACAAGGTGCTATAGATTTTTTCACACCATCCACCTCCACTTCCGAAAATGGCTCGCAGTCTGATGAAGGTGGTGAGGTCAAACGACCAAGCAACTGGTTATCATCTCTGTTAACAATAAGTTTAGAAATTGTATGTTGTATTTCTTTGATTTATTCTGGGATATGGTAACAAAACACAAAAATAATATAGCTATTATTTAGAACTAGAAGAAGGTATGGATTGACTGCGTGAAGAATGATATGCATATGAAAGGTGTGAGTACAGAGACAACTAGTGATAGAGCAGAGTGGAAGAGGAAAACATGTTGTGCCGACCCCACCTAGCGTGGGATAAGGAAGAGAAGAAGATTTAGAACTAGAAGCAGATTTCAGCATTCAAGTGGTCATAGTTTAGAGAATGTAGTTCGATCAACAATATCAAACTGCACTGTACTGAAGTGCTATATATATGACACTTACATATATTTTGGCACTGGAGAATATTTCAAAAAGGCTCAATAAAATACCTAAGTACAATGAATTATTACCTGGATTTTACATATCGTCGGTGATTCTGGTAGTAGTTACTGAGTCCATAATAAAAATATACGTCTCCTTTAAAATCTTCACTTAAATCAAAATCAATTTGGCACACACAGGGCGTCATAATATCATCTTTTATAACTTGTGCGCATGTGGTGTTATCAACACTTTCATACTGAATACATCCTGTGTAATCAATTACATGTTCTTTTACCTGCAATACGCATACACATGAAAACTGTCAGTACTCTAGGATGAATCTACTTGCTTCATTAGACATGGTCAAATTACAGTATTGGTTTAATTGTTAAACATAACTATTTGTGGCATCCCTAATTGAAATGCCACTTACACTAATACAATAAGGTTCTTGCAGCAGCATTTATGGCTCGGTCAGATAATTTTAATGTCAGAGTGCCAAATATTTTTGTGGTAGCTTACTTATAACTACAATAAGGTAAGACTTAGCATCCACCACTATTCTTAGTTCAAGGAATACCGAGACCTTTCAACACTGATCTATAATTAGTACTACTATAAGATCTTACCTCATCGGAAAAGTAAAGCAATCCTATACCAACTGGAATGAAGGCGATTCCAATGACGAAAAATGTCGGTAGAACAGTTCCTGCAGTTAGAATCGGCTGCCATGCGGGCAGGCGCTGCTGCTTAAACGCTGATTCTATGATGAAAGGTAACTACTTAGCTGACTCAACATTCGTTTTAATCAAAGTCAGGGCATTTTATTAAAAGTTTACCTGCTGGGCGCCTGGACTTCACGTTATGCTCAGACGTCTCACTAGAAGTCGCCATGCTTCAATACAATCAAGTAAATGGTGGGTAAATGTATAATCACATGTAATATCAAAGAGTGTTAACGCTTTGTATAATATATTATGATTCAACTAAAATAAAAACACTTTGGATAAGAATCACGGATTACTTTTTTTTTTTTTTTGAGAACATTTTTGGCCTGGTATCGAGACCTTTAAGCCATTTCTTTATTTTAAATATTCATCTTTTATGTTTAGTCACGTTTTATTGTCACTTTCACTGTAAAGTCTAGTCCTCGTCCGTACAAGTCCGGTCTAATTTTAGTGAAATTGGCGGCTATTCCACTAAAACATTTCATGGACTTTTTGGGACAACCTGGAAAGTCACGATACACGCTTTCGTTTAATTTCACTTCACTTGTGCACTTAGATTGACCTTTATTGGATAAAACGCCACCGAAATTATTCAATAAAACTCAAAATACACGAATTTAATGAATATAAAACGAAAACACAACGTCACTCCGCAAGTTCCCGCCAAAAAGTCTCACGGATTACTGATATGTAGCTAGCTACAGATATGACAGTCGAATTTGCCTAGTTTCTACATTAGCAGTTATGGCGCTGCTGTCGCTTTATCTATAATGGCGCGACACACACACATACAAAATCGAATAGTGCTGTCCATCTATTATTTATTCAATATGGCTGTTATCGATCATTTTTGTGTAGTGTAGTGATGTACCCGATATCGACAAAATCTACTAGGGTTTAGGGTATTTATCCTTTTTTTTAGGTAGATAATCAAATAAAACAAATTATCTATTTTGTGGTCATTTATTTGCTTTCTTTTACCTATGAGTTTTATATTTTCTTAGCGCTAGAATTCTATTTTTCCACTTAAAATTTTATTTATTATATTGCATCAATTGGTGCATTGCAGGCGAATTATGAGTGCTATATAATATTCCATTACATCTAGACTGGTTGTGTCAATATATTTAATATGTTTTAAGGAATTTTGCCAAAATTCTTGATGAGGAGAATTTGGTTTCACTGTGCCTCTACGTTTGCCCCTTGGTTGATCTGGCGATCCATTGACGCTGTCGAATAGATGGTCACCACTACTGCTGTAGTCTCCATTGTCTCCATAGGAGTGTTGAGCCGCTTATCTGAAATATTGAATTTGTTTAAATAAACAGTACAACAGAATAAGATAGAATAAATAGATAGTAGAAACATTGGAAAGTTGGATGAATAGACAGATAGTGTTTCATTCCATGGAATTTTGACAGGACAACATCTGTTGAGTGAGCTAGTAATTTAAGCTTTACAGGGTTGACATTACTGTCTGATTCTGTCATAGCCTCTGTGTAATTAATTTATTAAGGTAAGATCAATTTATTCATACCTGTGATGGTAATTGGTTCTCCTGTTGAGTTGTTATAATTTTGCTCTCGGCTCTGACAATAATTATTTTCATGCTGTATATGATACCCTGGAATTATTAAAAACATTAAAGCATTAATGCCTAGTAGTATATGTAGATTCGATAGAACTGAAGGGGATTTGTGTAGGTATTTCAACTAAATAATTGTTTTGTGTAGTGAGAAGAGCAAAAAACGTGCAGACGGCAAACGGCTTTAAGAGCACCCGCAGACATATAATATTGTAAGTGGGCCAACTATTGAACAACTTATTTGCATTTTATAATTTAATCAACTAAAGTTTATAATTGTGCGTAAGAGCTCCCGCAGACATACAATTGTAAGTTGACCAACTAAAGTTATTTCTTAAATAGTTAATTTAAATTACTTTTCTGTTATAATTTTACATAAAAAATATTTTGAATTAAAAAAATCTATAGAATATTGTAAACATAAAGCTACACAAAGTGGAAGGATACAGATAAGTTGGACAAGATGTGTGTCTGAAGGAGCCCTAAGATGACAACTAACTGTTGCTCTAGGCGAAAGTTAGTTGCAAGCTAAAGTATAGGTTACATTAAAAGTTTACATTCATACCTTTAGCAATTGGTAAGCCATGAGCAATTTCCTGTTCCGTAAACAAGGAAGGATAGGAATAACGGATTCGAACACCAGCCTGGTCAAATTGAGTTTGATCAAAATGTTTTTCACAAACACGTTTAGTCATCAATAGGTTCTTTGTCAAACCAAGTAATTTATAGTTCATGGGTATGCAAAATAGTCTGCGAGTTTTACTTGTTGAATCACAACCACCAACACAACACTTATATGCACAACGCCATAACGAGAAAGTATGTAAAAGAAATAAATATCACTGATCACTGTACGGAGTACAGCAAAGCGTGGAATTGTATTGTAAACAGAGGAAAACACAAGATAAACTGCTCGACTCGATGTTATATGAAAAAAAACAATGGCCGACTTACATTATTTACCTTTCAAACTGTCAGTCAAAGGTGTCAAACTACCAATGACGTAGGTACACACACATTGACACAAAATTGGACACTATAAGCAGAGCACAGATTAATAATATGTAGCAAGCTACAGCAGCGCCAGAACTGTAAGATTGGAAATAGAGCTGTCACCCCCCTAATAAGAATACCCATCATAGATACATAATACCAGAGAGTTTAGATTTAGATAGATAATACACAATTTTTTTTTTCAAGTTTTTTGGCTTGGTATCTAGACTTTTAAGCCATTTCTTAAATATTCATTTTATTATGTTACTAGTGGGCCCGGCAGACGTTGTCCTGCCCCTGTCCTGTGGCGTAGCTATCGGAGGGCTAGGCGGTGCCGTGCACCGGGGCCCCTCGGACCCTGACCAGCAAACCTCGTATCGAACTAGCTAATAATTCTCCCAACTTCGGAATGTAAATAAGCTACAACAGGACTTTAATAATGGAAACTCATTTGAAAGAATACCTACAGGGGAATTCCCCAAAATTATATTGCCAACTTGAAAGATTCGCCGTCACATTTAGCGGGTTATGACAGTGCATTATATTATATCCTCTTTGGTTATTACAATAAGGAAACGGTCGATAAAAATAATAGGTTAAATAAATTTAATCTTTATGGCAAAAAATCTTTCAAATATTTAGAGCTGATGATAAAGTAGCTTTTGCACCATTAAAGTATTTATACAGGCTGTTAGGAAGAATGTGTGACAAACGGTAAGGGCGAGTAGCTATGGTCATTGGTTATATAATTTCAAGGCGATGATCTCAGTGGTAAGTGACGTCGGATACCGCAACGAAGGTCGTGGGTTCGAATCCTACAATGAGCTTAAGCTTTCGGTGAAGGAACACATCGTGAGGAAACCATATCACGGTGGTAGTGGTAGGGTACTTTGTAGTACCTGACTGGCTGGCTACCACCCTCAAGTTGAAAATCTGTGGCCATCTGTTCCGACAGCTGCACTTGAGAGCCAGTTCCCATCTAGGCTTTGTGTGCTCACCACCTTCGGCCACATCATTACTTACCATGGTGAGATTGTGGTCAAACCTTTGAGTATTAAGCCGGTCAAACAAAAAACTGGCCCAACTATTGTAATGTAAAACGCACGAGTAAAACTTTACATTCTCTTTGCGCACGAGTACGGTAAAACGCACGGTTTATCAAGATGATCCTTAGAGCATTAAGCCAGCCGGGAGTGGGCATTGACAGGCGTTCCCCTCTGACAAAGGGGTATGATTACCATTCATACCGGTTATATAAAACTAGTTGCCGCGCGATCACGTCTCATTTAGAAAAATCACAATGTATGCGAAACGTGAAACCTAAAAATGCCGAATTGCCGCCTTTTTTTCATTGTGTAAAAAAAGATCACATACATCTTGTTTACAAAAGGATTGCCACTAAATCGTACAAGTTCTAATTTAGGGTAAATTTTAAGTCAGATGTACCAACATTTAATTAATACTTATTTCACGTTAGTTATTGTTGATTGCATTAATTGTTTATTTGTTTGAGTGTTTGCGTTTCTGTGAGAGGGATGTATGATTGAGTGCTTATATTTTATTTCTTTATTGTCATATTTTTGTTTTTATTGTACTTATTATTTTTATATAGAATATATTTAATTATTGTAATTGGTGTCCAACCGTAATAATTAAATTAAATAAATAAATAAATTAATACCATTTATTACTTTAGATACATTATAAATAATTGACAATTTAATGTTAGCAAAATCATATATTTTTTTCAATTGTACGGCATATAAATACTATTATGTACTTCAGAAATTATCAAGACTATGAAACTGTATGTTTAAGATCGATGAACGTTATTATTGAAAGATATTTACGGTCGTCACTTATAACGAAAATAGGTACATTTTATTCAAAAACAATGGCCACACTGATGAAATTTTAGCGCTGGTCAGCACAAAAACAAATATCGATATCGACTTTTATCTATCAATACCGTTACCTGTATGTTATTTTGACTATTTATTTTTCGGAATTCCAAAAGATCCAATGATCCGGGATGTCTAGATCCTAGCTTGTGAAAAACTTATTTTGTAAACGTAGGTACTAAGACAATTTGCTCACAACATTTTAAAGAACATTGGCCAAAACGGACTTTGAAATTGTAGCGACATCTATCTACACATAGATATAGTTCGCACGACTCTTAGATAGATGGCGCTTCAATAACCTACATCGCGCTTACGAAGTTTTCTATGCGATCTGCATATATACAAGATTCCAACATTAACAGTTGGAGAGTTCCGTTTGAGCCGTCGTACCGGACGGTCGCTTCCATAGTGGCATTGTTCGGCTACCCGGCATTCTCGGAATTTTGGTCCGGTGATTTTATTACCTCGCCATTTCGTCGAATTGCTCATTAGGCTAATTCCAGTGATTAATACTTCGCGTATTTCACTGGAAGAGGCTAAGTGCTCAAATCGACACCCAATCGGTAATTTTCATTACCAACCAACTGTGCCGTTTTAGTCACTGTCGCTGGTGAAAGTATTTAATACTTCCGTATTATTACTGGAGGCGGCCTTGACGAGAGCGACACAAAAACCTTGTGAAAACCACGACTTTCTGTGGTGAGCTAGTGGATACCTTACGGTGTTAACGAAGCTAGCTCGAGCGTGACCCGGCCGCTCGCGGTTGCCCTCTTGGCAAACGCAAACCCGGACGGGGCTGGACCAGTCGGCCTTGGGGGCTTCCCTAGTCGACCCCAGCTATCGCTAGGCAGGGACGTAGGAACTCCGCTGCTTAATAAAGCTTCAACAGCGGAAGCACCAGCTTAGGGCACACCCCGTCGTTCGTCACACACCTCCTGGCCTAACCCCGGCCAGGAGAGTAATACTCACCCCGGGCGCACCCACCCGGGAGAAAATTAGAGTTTTCTAGTAGGTCCCCCTGGCTGGCCACTATGGCCAGCCAGATTAACCCGCAGTCCCTGTAGGATATCCTCCAGGATGAAATCACTTTGTCGTTTTTAATCAAACGTCATGGCAACTTGCCATTTTTGACACCCTCCCGCCCCTCCTCCGCCATGTCGGCATGCTCCATTGCGAGCTCCCCCTCCACCCCCCTGACCCAACCGTCCCAACTGTCGCTCTCTAGCGGCGTCCTTCCCCCCTCCCAACCCTCGCCTTCTAGCGAGATCCCTCCCCCGTCCCAGCCCCCGCTCTCAAGCGAGGCTCCTCCCTCCACCCAATCCTCGGACGACGGCTTCACCGAAGTCCTTACTAAGAGTGGCAAGCGCAAGCGAGCCAAGAAACCCTCCGAGGAGGCGGCAGTCGCGAAAGCGGCCAAGCCCTCTCAATCCCCCACCCCCTCTCCCACTCCCTTGCCTCTCATGAGCCTTACCCCTGGCTCCCCTTCCGTCAGCCAGAGAGGGCTCTCCCCCGCTCCCACTCCTATGGATATCCCTATCCATAGGATCCCTGGTACCCTACCCGTCCCTAACCCCGTACCCCAGTCCCAGAAGAAAGACTTGCCACCTCCCCTGTTCATTCAGGACAAGGTAAAGTGGCCTGAGGTCTCTACATGGTGCAAGACGCACCGTGTCAATTACACGTCCGCCCGTCCCACTGAGCACGGGATCAAGGTCACTGTGGTCACCTCTGACGACCACAGAGCCCTGAGCAAAATGCTCCGAGATAGGTTTGTGGCTTACCACACCTACACTCTCCCAGATGAGCGATCCCTCCGGGTCATCATCAAAAATGTCCCAAAAGAGTTTGATGTCGAGTACATCAAACAATCCCTCCTCAACCAAGACCTCCCGGTGCAATCCGTCCACCGGATGTACAAAGGTCGCGGTCACGCCCCTTACAACATGGTCTTCGTGTCCCTGGACCGTGGACCAGCCGGAAAGGCCATCTTCCGCCTGAAAGAGTTGTGTGACCTTTCAGGCTTCTACGTAGAGTCACCCAAGAAGGGACGTTACCCGTCCCAATGTCACAACTGCCAACTTTATGGCCACTCCGCACGCAATTGTTACGCACCAGCTAGGTGCGTCAAATGCCTGATCCCACATGCAACTAAAGATTGCAGCCGTCCTAAAAACCCCGCGGAGGCAACGGAACCACCTGGTTGCGTCCTCTGCCAGTCGCTAGGACATACCGCGAACTACCGTGGATGCCCCAAAGCGCCACGCCCCCGTATCACGTACGACTCGCCGCGTAACGCCACGCGTCCCCCCCCCCCCTCCAGTACCCGCTGCGCAGGCCCATCTGGCCCCACAGCGCCCTTCACCGTGGGGAGCTTTCAATTATGAAAGCAACCACTTCCCCCTACCCCACTTTGCGGCCAAAACCGCACCCGCTGCTCAGGTGGACAGCTCCACCCAACCCCAGCCTTCAGCTGGTCCCTCTCCTCCCGCCCCCGTCCCCATCCCTACTCCCTCCCCACCTGCCCCAATCTCCCGCGCTGTCCCCAAATCGGTGCCAACGGCACCTCGCCGCGCCAAACAAAACCCCCCCCACGGCGTTGATCCGGATCTCGCCCTGGTGGAGCGATTCGCTGAGGCCTTCAACCCCAGCGAAGTTAGGGAGTTAGCCCACGAAATTAGAGTGAACGAAGGCAACGGTCGTGCCCTCGCTCAAATCGCCATGAGGTTCGAGCGCCTCTTCTCATCATTAGCTCAATTTAAAGTTAACCCATAATGGATAGTTCGACTGTGTGCAGAATTAAACCCCGCTCAATCAAGATAGGCTTCTTTAATCCAACGGCATTACAGGTCAACGAAATGAGATCGCAGATTTCCTGAGTGATCATGACGTTGACATACTCCTAGTACAAGAGACGTTCCTCAAACCCTTCCATAGGAATCCCAGGATTGCCAACTATCAGATAGTTCGCAACGATAGGCTCTACTCCGCCCTAGGAGGAACCCTCATATATTACAAAAGGTCCTTGTACTGTTCTCCCATGGATCAGCCCAAACTTGAATACATTGAAGCTTCGGTCTGCAGGCTCGGCATGACTGGCCACGAGTCAATCATTCTGGTCTCAGCCTACGTTTCCCCAACTCGCTCTTCAAGCGACCTCCAACTATCACTCAGAAGAGATTTGAAAACCCTTTTCGAACTAGGAAGCTCTGTCATTGTGGCGGGCGACCTAAACGCGAAACACCGCCTCTGGAATTGTCATACGAACAACTCCAGAGGTATTGTACTAGAATCCCTCCTCGGGCCGCTGAACATCGATTTAGTCGCGCCCCTGGAACCGACTCACTACCCCAACGTACTTGACCACAGACCCGACATCCTCGATGTGGCACTGTTGAAGAATGTAAGCCTAGGCATACACGACTTGACAGTGCACCACGAGTTAGTCTCCGACCATCGACCTGTAATCTTAGAACTTACACCGAACTCAGGCCCCCCTGATTCAGGTCGGACCCCTCTCACTAAAGTCGTGACGAACTGGGACAAACTGGGCGAAAGCCTCAAGTCTGCCTCATCCGTTCACCTCGACCAAATCCCTAGCAGCATAGTCACCGCTGACGAAGCTGTAGGCGCAATCGACTCCCTGACCAGCCACGTGCAATCGCTTATTAGCGATTGCTCTCGGACAGTTCCGGTGGAGAGCAATCGACACTGGCGCTTGCCCGACGACGTACGTAACCTGATTAGGGTAAAGAACGCAGCCATGCGCGAATACGATAGACGTCCGACCGAGGACAACCGAATCCGCTTACGCACTCTCCACCGCGCCGTCAAGGAGCGAGTGGCCGAGGCCCGCGAAAAAAGCTGGGATCAGAAACTGATCGACATAAAGCCCTCCCATCGAGCCTTTTGGCAACTCTCACGTGCCCTAACCAAGGACACGGTTGCCCATATTCCACCTCTCAAAAGGCCCAACCTTCCACTCGCCTTCGAAGACGAGGAAAAAGCCGAATGCCTGGCCGAAAGCCTGGAGCTTCAGTGTACACCCAGTTCCCTCCCTATCGACCCTGTTCATATGGAGGAAGTAAATTCGGAAGTAGAACGGCGAGCTTCTCTCCCGTTACCCCCACCTCCTCTCAACGAAGAGGAAGACCCCGTCCCTCCCGTGACCCCGGACGAGGTCAAGCAGATCATCCGGGACCTCCACCCGAGAAAAGCCCCGGGCTCGGATAAAATCACCAACAAAGTGGTAAAGCTGTTCCCGGCTACCCTTATCATGCTCCTGACAGCGATCTTTAACGCTGCCTTATCCAATAACATTTTTCCACATCAGTGGAAAAAAGCCCATGTAATTGGGATCCATAAGCCCGGCAAACCCAAATCCGAGCCCTCCAGTTACCGACCCATCAGCCTGCTCAACGTCATGGGCAAGATGTATGAAAGGTTAATATACCTCCGTCTCAAAGCGTATGCCGACGCTAATAAACTCATTCCCGACGAGCAGTTCGGCTTTCGAACTAGACACTCGTGCGTCCAACAAGTTCACCGTATCGTTGAACACATCGCCTCCAACTTTCAGAAAGGTCAGATGACCGGAGTCCTGTTCTTCGATGTTGCAAAGGCATTCGACAAAGTCTGGCACAATGGCTTAATTTATAAGCTGTACAAACTCGGAGTGCCAGTCAGACTCGTGACCATCCTACGAGACTTCTTGTCGAATCGCCAATTCAACTACCGAATAACAGGAGCGCTATCCTCAGCCCACCCCGTTTTAGCCGGAGTCCCTCAAGGCTCTGTGCTGTCCCCCCTACTGTTTACACTCTACACGAGTGACATCCCAAAAACTAGCAAAGCGCAGCTAGCTCTATTCGCGGACGATACCGCAATATATTATTCTGGCAGGAGCCCCACGGCAATTGCCAAAGTTCTCCAAGCCGCGACTCACACCCTAGGTCCCTGGTTTCGGAAATGGAGAATCGAAATTAACCCCACCAAGAGTCAGGCGGTGCTGTTCTTCAGTCCCGCCAAGAAACTCATCCCCACTCCCCCCCCTCCAGTCACCATGTTCGGCGAGCCGATCCCTTGGGAGAGGCGAGCCAAATATCTCGGTGTTACCCTGGATGATCGTTTGTCCTTTGCCGATCACATAAAACAGGTACGTGCACGCGCCTGTTTTGTGTCCGGTCGCCTTCATTTCTTGTTAAATAAAAAGTCTAAACTTGCCCTAAAAAGCAAGGTGAGACTCTACACCGCGTGCATCCGCCCCGTTATGCTATATGCATGCACTGTGTTCGCACATGCATCCCCCAAGCTGATCCATAGACTCCAAGTGGTTCAAAACCGCTTCATGCGCAAAGCCACGGGCGCCCCGTGGTACATGCGCAACTTAGACCTCCACATAGACCTCAATCTGCCCACGGTTAAGCAATTCATTAAGCGCGCTTCACGCCGCTATTACGATCGTGCCCTAAACCACGCGAACCCATTGATTGTAAACACTGCAAACTATACTCCTTCAGAGATTTCAAAAATCCGTAGGCCTAAACTCGCCCTCAGCGAGCCGGATGACCCTACAACTCTAGCTCAGATTAAGGATAGGGAGGCTCGCGCAGCCCTGAAGAAACAAATACAACACCGCCCGCGTTTTCGCCCTCGCCGGAGAGGCCCGTCGCGACGTCCCACTCAGTCAGTCTCGTCCCCAGTAGTTGGCCCGAGCCGTACCAGTAATCCGACCGTCCCTTAAAACTCCTCTAAATCGCTTAGGCGAAGTCCGTCCCACTATTTTGTGCCCCCCGACGACGCCCTGAGCCGAGGTTCGTGCCCCAACTGGGGCGCCCTCAGCGGTCAGTCGTCTAAAATTTGCAACTCGGTTGAGAGCCCTAAGCGCTCACCGAAAAGTCCGCGTAAGGGTGTCTATGGTCCCTCAGACCTCCACCTTTAAGTCCTCCCCCAAAAAACAAAAAAAAAATAAAAAATTACAGTTGGACCGCGGTCCCCAGGCACGATAGCCTGGCGGAAGATCTTCCCTTTTCAATGGAGGAGTCTAACACCGCGCTCCTCCATAAAATGTTTGTAATTGACAAAGATACTTGAAAATTTCTTACGTTCTTATATTTTCGACAGTATATTTCATATTCCAAGACAAGGCAAGGTTAAAAAGATTTTTCTATTTTAATATAATAATTTTTAATTTACTATAGGTACATTAAAGCATTGTACCTACTTAGTTTCCGAACGCACTCGACATTCTATTTCATTACATTTCTTTTATGCATTTGAACAGAACGCAGAATTTATAATCATGTAATTCATACAGAAAATAGATTAAATAGGTATTATTTGTAACCATAAAAGTTTATTACTTTATCTAAGGAGAGACTGTCTCCTTATGTGTGTTCTACCGCTTGTATAATGAGCAGTGTTCCGAGGAATTGTTCTCCCACCTCACACCTTATACCAAATTGGTCGCGAACAGAGCGGTTTAATATACATTTTCTCCCGCGCATCATCAGGTTGTGGAATGAGCTCCTTTTAGAGGTTTTCCCTAGAGAATACAGATACTTCTTATTTTAATATAGACTAATAACAAGAGGAGATTAAAACAGGGTGCCGTGCCTATATTATAATTATTTTGGGGTTTAAGGGTTTTAGCTAGTAATATTTATATAAGAATATATTAGAAATGTGCTGGCTGATTATGCCCTTTCATTTGATACCCAAAACGTCACATGTAGTCGGTATTTTTGTACGGAACCCTAACTAAAAAGAGTTGTAATTACGAATAAAACTATAATAAATACCTATTTTAAAATAATACAAATGTAAGATACTTTTGAGTATTATGGTTTAATAATCAAAATACGATACAGAAAAATATAGATTTGAAAGAAACGAAGAAAGAAAAAATAGTTTTTATTACATGAACACACGCAACATCACATTTTAGTAGATAGTAGTAGACTTCTTAGTTTTTGTAAAATAACTCATTTCTGTTCCGATAGTCGGATATTGTGGAAACGTTGTATGGTCTGACGTGTAGGTATTCCCAGGTTAACGGTACCTACGATAGATACCTACTATCGTCGTGTAACTAAATCATTGTTTCAAAGTGTAGCTCTTTCGGATATTTATTCCTCAAAAAGATGCTTAGAAGTAACTTGCTGAAATAAAACATCAGTGACTTATTACCTACTTTATTTTAATGACTGAATAATTTAGAAAATAAATATATTTTATCAGTAAAAATACAAACCCTAATTTAAATTTAACGGTAAATGTACTACATTTTTGTGCTTAGTTTTAGCACAGTGTAATAAAAGTTTTAGCGTATGGTTAGTTATATCCTATTTAAGTTCAGATAAACTTGGTCTGTAAATGGCAGCCTTAAGAGTGCTGACAATATTTTTATTTAGCATATGCCAAGTAAGTCAGCTACGTATGAACCTAAATAGCGATTAAAAATTTAAATTTTATGAATTCCTTGCGCTTTGGTACTTTTGGTATGGCACATACTCCAAGTACGGGACCAAAATGTCTTTAAATCACATCTAAGTGATTAATAGTGAGTAAACGTAACCACCAGTAGGTACCTAGGTGGATTCTTACTGTCATTTTATTTACATCTTACAGCAGGACACTTTTTCAATTTGAGGTAAACACTCTATAATTATAAAACATTCAAGGGTTCCATTATCATCTCATTTCTAACACAGAGCAAATTAATACGTTTAGAATTAATATGAAACAAAAATGTCAGGAGACTCATCAGAACGATTTTTTTATTTTTTATTTTATCATGAATACAAAATCCACAGCACTACTACTATATATTAAATTAATCTTAATATTATCGCATACTGCCAATTAAGGATACTTGCGCCATCTCACTTACCGGTGACTTGTAAAGCCGCGGGAGCGGCTGCGAAAGGTGCGGAAAATTCAAAATTCAAAAAGTACGCCTGTATTGGTCCAAATTATCAATTTATGCCTTTTGCGGTTGAGACCATGGGTCCGTGGGGGTCTGAAGCTCGTCGTTTCGCAAATATTTTATGTAAAAAATTAATCGAGGCCTCGGGTGACCGGCGGGCGGGGAGCTTTTTCCGCCAACGCATCAGCTTGGCCATCCAAAGAGGAAACGCTGCCAGCCTTCTGGGAACCTTGCCGATCGGCAGCAGCGGCAGCCTCGAAGAAGTTTTTTATGTATTGTAATTGTACATTTGCATGTATATTTTGTACATTTGTTGTAAATAATAAAATAATAATACCTTTATTTAGTTCAAACATTATATTTGCAGAGCGGAAAAGAAAAGAAACGAATACAATAATAAATCTAATTTGTGTGTGTGTGTGTGAATATATTTGTGTGCGTAAGTGTGTAGGGGTGTATGTGTGAGTGTGAGTGTGTGTGGGTCGGGAGGGGAATGAATTCAATACATACATAAATTATTAAATACTACTACACATGTAAATATTATTAGTCAAGCACATAAATTAATTAACATCTACATACCCTGTGCCAAAATGTTAAGATTGACACTCTTTAAGCTTTCCTTAGAACCTGAGAATGGATCAGTGTCTGCAAATTTTTTATTAAAAGACCTTAACGTTTGACAGACAATGGAATTCTGGCTGACCATCGGGGTGTGGAACAAAGGTGTGTGCCTAGTACGACGACTGGGAGCGCATAACTGCAAAAATAAGTTAGATAGTTCCGAACTATCTACAACTCCATGACACACGTCATGTAGAAATAACATTTGTAGAAGACAACGCCGATTTTCGAGACTTAATTAACTTAGGTCGTTCACATGATTCGTAATAATTGGAGGGTTTAAAGTTTGTACGATAGTTAAGGTATTTTAAAAACTTTGTTTGAATCTTTTCGATCTCTTGTGTGGCCGTGATATAATGTGGGTTCCAAATGTTGCTGCAGTACTCCAAAATGCTTCTTATGTAAGAGAAGTATAGAACTTTGATACAATGAATATCAGTAAATTGTTGACTAACGCGAACAATGAACCTTAAATTTTTGATAAGCTTTGTTAGTTATAAAATTTGTTAGTATACAAGTGCTATTTAGGAAGTATTCCTAAGTACCTACAATTAATGTCATTAATGGCCTAAAAAGAAGAAAATATACTTTAAATGAAATCAAACCAATCAATTTAGTACATGTATTACACAATTTATTAAATGATATAAAAGCTTGTCGCGAGATTTACCTGTTTAGGTACTAACTAGTCTTGCTTGACATACCTTATTATAAGTAATTCTATGAAAGAAAATGTTTCCTATAAAATATGCAATTTTTAGAGCAAAATAACATTAGTGCGCGTGGAGTCTCCACGGGGGAGTGGTTTAATACCCAAAGGTAACTATCAATTTTTATAATTAAAATCAGAAATTAAAAAATCATGTATAAAAATATAACGTAACTATCAATTTTTATAATTAAAATCAGAAATTAAAAAATCAATGTATAAAAATCAGAAATATTGATATATCTCTAAAATGTTGACACTTTTACTAATGTAATTTTTGTGTATTTGGTAAGTGACCCACCCACGCTATACCTACCTGAAAAGGTCACTAAGTTAAGCCTTTTGAGAATACAAATTGTACGTACACCACCAACACCAACGTGAATTCAAAATTAACAGCTCAGTAGGTCGGGTAGAACTCGTTTAAAAAATAATGATTATATTCGATCCTAACATACTAACAGATGAAGTTACACATGGTCGTTTTAAATAAATACGTTGTAGTATATTGTTTATGTAAATAATATACTGAAAACAGGTACGCCTTTAACAAAAATAACTCTTTCTGTTTTTCTCCCATCGATCGCCTAAAAAATGGTCTTTCGAGCCGGATAATGTAAGAACTTTCGGCCTAATTTAAGGGAGGGATAGTTACATACTTATTCAGAGTAATGATCATCAAACCTCCACCGCTACGCACCAATTAATCACGTAGTGCATTATTCAGGCAGCAATCCGAGCAATATGCCAGTAAGGATGTTAAAAAGAGTAAAGAAATGCAGTCAGAAAAGCTGTAGGTATGTGGTAAAACAGAATCGTGATATTACTTGAACTCCAACTTCAAACAAATCAGAACTTTAACAGAATTAGAAGCTGCAGAGGCAAAAGTCAAGATTGATAATGGAACTCATCCAAAAGGTTGGATGCTGAGATCGCCGCTTTAGAAGATAAGAGTAGGTAATAAAAGTTACTCTGACTGAACTTAGTGTTAGAGGAAAGGTAGGTTACTCTGAACTTAGTGTTAGTGGAAAGGTGGAACTGGTTAAAGTCCAATCAACCACACAGGCACCTGGATGTACTAGAACAGCTGCCGCATGTCAACGGTAACCTGCTCCTGACCAAGCCTGCAGCACCTACAGACAAACAACTCTTGACTTGTGCTCAAAGAATGATACCTTGATTAACGATGAATGATGATAATAATCAAAACTTTATTAACAGATTGGGTAATATCTCATATCGAGTCGCCTGAATTTGAGATCCTAGAATATAGTTAGAGATCCAACCCAACCCAACAGATTTATATTTTGGTAAAAATAAAATGTCTAGTACAATTTTATAAACTTAAACTTCAATAAATAACACAGAAAATTTTGTGATCGCTAGGCCAAAATGAGTTTCTGAACGAACCCACATTGCTTTTTTTTCAGCGCCGAGTAATATCAAAAGGTAATGCTCGAAATTAAAATCATGCCCTTTTAGTCACGCTTGAAGCCCTTTTCATGCTGGAGAGGTGAACAAGAATTTTTAAAATTAGAACCATATTATTCAATGAAAAACACACACAATGTTACGTTCAGAAACTCGGTTCGTCATAACAATCTTTATAATTTACATTTTATTCTTATTTAAAATAACTTAGAATTAACTATAAAACCAAAGTGGAGTACATTTAAATTTATGGTGGGTGAGATCGCATAATGTATGATTGCATTTTAGAACGCACCTATATGCATAAATGGAAAGGTAACTCTAAATACCTACTTGAAGCAAATACGAGAAAGATAACAACTACGTTGGGACAATCTCTCTTTCTTTCATTAAGGGTAAGTAGGGTTTTATTTATCATTCCATTTTGGCGTGCAAAATTGAGTTTTATCCGCTGGCGTGAAGACTTTTTAACTCGATTCGTCATCACAGTCCTTATAAAATTTTATTCTTATTTTAAATAACATGAATTAACTAAAAGTAAATACTGCTTTTTGGTTTTATTAAATTATTTTAGTTCCTTAAATTATAAAAATACAACAAGAATAATAATTACTATTATGTTTATTAGTTATAAGAATTTAAAATGCAGGGTGGTGTGATTTCAAAATATATGATTGGATTTCAGAACGCACGCGAAAAAAAGGTTTAAAATTATCTTCTATTTGCGCCTAATCATTTTATACATACTAACTATGTCGAATAGTTATATTATACGTCCTATAAATATTTAACATTTATATGTATTTTTATTTGTTACAGAAACACATAAAAGGAGTAAAGTAAATCCTAATGAAGTATATTGTTTCACCTCTATTTCTCCGGTTAGTGTTGGGGTAATAGTTTGAAACCTTTTTTCTTGTGTAAATATACGGCACTTATTATTAGTCCCACGAGAATTATTAATCCGATGGCGAGAACTACAATACCATTATGGGATCGAGAGGAGTTGAAAAAGTGATACACATTTTCAGCAATCAATTCTCTTGGACCGTTGTAGACTGATGCAGGATATGCTGAAATAAATAGGGCAATGATAATTAAACACTTATATTAAGTTTTTCATAAGAAATAACGTCTTCATGTTTGTATTTTGACGATTGACTTTAGTATAGAGCTGGGCTACTCAAAGTGTGGTTCGCGAACCCCTAGGGGTTCGCTAGTAAAATCATAGGGGTTAGCGATATTTATGTCAGCACCACGCGAGGTGGAAGGGAGCAGAGCTCAATTGCGCGCGCTCGCTATCCAAGAGTGAAAAACCGGGCTTAGGACCATCGAGGCCATCCGTCCAGTGATGGAGGAGTGGCTTGAACGGCTGCACGGCACGTTGACCTTCCGGTTGACGCAGATCTCTAGAGACACGGTTGTTACGGGAGGTATCTGTGTTCACAACGGGCACGGGTAGTCTAGTGCGTGTTTTCACTCACTACTCAAGGCGAGACGGTGAGGATACGAGCTCCGATCCTCCCGTCGTAGCAGTAGAGGCCTGCTACCGGGCCGTCACTGCTGGGTACGCGGACGAATGACTCGGCGCCCCCGTATACCCAGCACCAGCAGCGACAGGTAGAAACACCGTTTCAATGAAGTGGCAAAGGATAGTAGTGATTGTCGCGATCAAGAAAAACAAAATCCAATTGCTAACAAGATTGACTTTTTCTTAAAGACATATCGAATCGATCGCAATCACGACCCATACATTTGGTGGTCAGTTAATTTAAATCAGTACCCACAGTTGTCGAGGTTTGCTAGAATGTATCTTTCAGCACCTGGCAATAGCGTTTACAGTGAAAGGCTATTTTCAGAAGCTGGTCTGGTATACGAAGCCAAACGGAGTTGCCTCTTACGAACAAATGCGGAAACTTTGGTATTCATTCACCACAATTTGCCACTTGTTAATTTTGAGTACTAAACTAATTGATAAATCATTTTTGACGTGTTATTATAAAAAAAACGGTGTCCATAATCTATTGTGGTATGATTTGCCTAGTGTAAAATAATGAGAATTTATTGAATTTTACTATCCGGTATCCGGTCGGATACTTAATTACTATCCGGTATCCGGCCGGATAGTGAAAACAAGGCCGGATACCGGAGAGTAACCGAATATCCGTTTCATCTCTACAATAGATCTGTGAAACCGCCAAGACGAACTTTTTAGACCAAGGTGTAGGTAGGGTTAGTAAAGTCAGGGCTTGGCTTTTCCTGTGATCTGATAACTTTTTTTTACAGCGAATGCGTTATGAGCGTGAGTCATGACCGCCAATTTTACATGAAATGTGTTGTTGGAATAGTATTCGGCTTAATGGTATACCATAAAACTACGTAATATATTCGCTGCCATTTATTAATGTTTCCATATTATCTTGGGTGGATAGATATAGATAACTCTTTATTGTACATATGTACACCAAAACCAGGTAACAAAAGTAAAAATAACACGATATAGTTACATATTATTAGTGGTATTATGCGGTCTTATCACTAAAAAGAATGAAATATTTTGTAAAAATAACTCGTTTATACAGGATCATCTATACTAAAATTATAAAGCTGAAACAAATATGTACTTATAAAATTCTTACCGTATGTGATTCGCATCTCATAATGACCTTTTGGAAGACCATTTTTGTATATTTCATCCGTATGGTTTACACGCCACATAGGTTTCCTTTTCAAATCCGTTCGCATCCATGCAATGAACGGTTCATTCTGTGATGAAATCACCTATTAGTCTCTTACAAATTGGCCTAAACTTCACCTATTTTATGTTTTTTTTCAGGGTTATTTAATACGTGCGTACCTACATAGAATAGACCTTATTTCTCTACTAAAATAAAAATCATGTCTAGTGTTTGCTCAAATATATCATCCAACTATCCTTCTAATCCTACTACTCTTATAAATATGAAAGTTTGTATGTTTGTTCCTCAATCACGCAATAATGGCTGAGCAGATTTTGATTAAACTTGGCACACATGTAGTCATACCCTTATATAAAACATACTATTTATCCCGGGAAAAGATAATATCCCACGGGAGCGCGGATGAAACAGCCATGCAGTTATTTAAATAACAAAATAATAAACGTAAAGCTTACAATAGGTACATACCTCGAACCCATTATTAGATGTGGATTTGTCAAGTTTCCAAACTGGCCTCTGCCAGCTCTTAGGTTTTGTAAAATTCGCAAACGCTGAAATAATAAAGAAACAATGTGTATTTTAACAGATTGTATCCATTTTACATTTATTTTTTGGTACAAATACTTGACCATACATTTTAAAACCCAAAATCTCAAAAAAGAACCAAGTCAAAATCTTTTCGGATTACCTATTAGGTATTTCACACAGTTTGTTAAGACACTTTGTTATTATGTGAAAGCACAATGCAGATCGACATGGCACATGAAGATAGAAGAAAATATTATCATATTGTAGAACTGCTCTACATAATTCTAGTTTTGTTTTGTTCCCAAAAATATTCCACAATTCAATTCAAAACTTTCATAGGTTATTGTTCTTTACTCGAATAAGTGGCGGCGTAAAGGGTATGCGTCAGCTCAGCGCAGCGGTAAAGTATAAAATTTTATGATTTGAGTTTAGTAGATAAATTAGTGTGTAACGTCGTGAAATTGTGTATCTATGCTTTTTAAAAAATTGTGCGTCCATGAATTTCAGAGTTATTCGCGAAAATCGTTTGCCGCTGGGTAGACGTCTACCCAGAAAAGGATACGGTGGATAGTTGATAGTAAGGTAGTGTTTCTGTCAACTTTACCTTTTGATATTAATTTACCAAAATGATTATTGAACTTCATTTTAGTGAATTGAGTACGAACCTGAACTAAACCTATAACGATACAATCATACGTATGCGCCCAACCCAAATGACCAAACGTCAGTTCAGCGGCATCTCGCAATATCTTGGGAGTCTATCGACGCACAAATTGTATGACATCATACACATTTATGCACTAATACACACTAAGTTATTGTACCTATTTTTTCTCATAGGTAGTCCATTAGAGTGGCAAACGTTAAACATTTTAGGTATTGGGTACCTAATGAGTCCGGTCGGATGGTGTTCCAAATAAAAATCGTGTAACGTTCAATATAATATTAGGGCCACAATATTTAATTTAATTTGCAACAAATTTACTGTGCTCTAGGTTTGGTCTAAATAACCGGACTGAGGAATGGGGAAGGAATTGTATAAATGACACTTCACTCAGACATCCATGTACGTGCACTTACATAGAGCGTATGTGTGTGTATCCCTACAAACATTAAATTAGCATACACAATTACACGACGTTACACACTAATAATCTACTAAACTCAAATCATGAAATTCGATACTTTTCCGTTACGCCGACGCGTGACGCACACGCGTAAAAGGGGGGCGGTAGGGGCAGTCCACCCTCGCGCGGCCGCGTCCCGGTGACAAGCACCAAGGGGTGACAGCGTCGTGTCAACTCATTCGCGCAGCGCTTGATAATGTCATCAAATATTTTAGCAATATAAAGTCTCGTAACCACGTTCAGAACGAAGTTTCACGAACCGGAATACGCAGCGTGGGCGGGCTCCCACACGGCGGACCGACGATCATGTGAGGGTCGCAGGAACCCACTGAATGCGGGTAGCGCAAGACCGGCCATCATGGAGATATGATGATGAACCACGTTTAGTATTTGTTTGTTTTATATTGGGGGTGCTCAGAAGAAAACCGCTCCGGGTGCCAGCCATTCTACGCCGCCAACAACTCGTTATACCTACCTTTAATATTTTTCTGTTAAACGACGTATAAATTTTTGCTGACATGTATTTTACAACAATGGAATTATTTCTACTATGAAACTATTCTTTAATTTTCTCACTAGAATTTTAATGATTACATGTAGGTAAATATCTTACCATGCTCCAAAGTATCACCCGGTGGATTATGAAATCCTTTTTTATCTTCCTCCGAAAGCAACCCACTATATATCATGGGCACATAGACTTCTTCTGATGTTATTAAAAGTAATGAATCTAAAACAAACAATGTTGTTACATCAAGAATTAGTTGATAATTATTTATGATTGGACTAAGTACTCGAAAGTTAAGACATCTTGCCATATAATATGTACTATGTTTGCTTCCCACCCAGGACAGACATTTCTGTTATGTACATCAATTTAAGCATATACTTAATAACTAGTTAGGTCAATTATCTGGTTTCCATGGTATAACCTCTTCTAAAGGATCAGATGACCGAATGTGAGGAATATCCTGAATCATCGTTTCTAGTTCTTCAGGCTTATCTGTAAGTAGAACTATCTCATCTGCGAATCATAGATTGCTCAGTCTTGCTCCTGCTATACTTAGACCACGTTTTTCCCAAGCGAGTTGTTTAAAGATATCTTCCAGAATTAGATTAAATAGCATCGGGGACAGAGTGTCTCCCTGTCTAACGCCTCTCTGTATAGGTATTGGTTCTGTAAGAGTGACTTTCATGGTAGCATTGTCGTAGATGTTTTTATCAGTTTTATGTATCGTTGATCTATTCGAGCGTTTTGCAGAGACTAAACAACTGCCCATGTTTCTACTCTGTCGAATGCCTTTTTGTAATCGATAAATGCAACCTATAAAGGCTACTGATGTTCTGTAACTTTTTCGATTACAGTTCTTATTGCTAAAATGTGATCCATGGTGCTGAATCCGCTTCTGAAACCACTGAAGCCTGGTCTACAGGTTGGTAAAAATCGAACTTATTGGTAAGGCGAATAGTTACGATCTTAGTCAGTAGCTTATATAGTAGACTGGCCGATTGGCGTGTTTGGTTAACACAGCAGTCTTCTTAACAAAAACAACCTTCCGAACCGAGCATTTAGAGTCTGACTATTCATAAGTGCCTGTGAAGGCCTATTTGGATGAATAAACAATTTCATTTCACACTACCTATCACGCTGCAGATCGTGGGTTCGATTCCCATCCAGGACAGACATTTGTGTGCATGAACATGTCTGTTTTTGCTGAGACTGGGTGTAATTATCTATTTAAATATGTATTTACAAAAAAAATGTAGTAGGTATATGTAGTACCTACATCAGTTATCTGGATTCCATATTACAAGCTCTGCTTAGTTTGGGATCAGATAGCCGTGTGTGTAAAATGTCCCAGGATATTTATTTATTTCTAGTTGTGATAGCAAGCTGATTGGGCGATAGTTGGCTAAATCCGCTTTATTCCCTCTTGAATAGCAAGATAACATTAGAACACTCCCACTGCTCCGAAATCTTCCCATCACCACGAGATATCTGAAGTTGATGTTGCGTCTCTATTTCAGCAGCGACACTCGTGGACTTGGCAGATATTTTGGCTGCTCATTTTTTCACTTCACAGTAATTAGTGGTAAGCTGAATCGATACGCGCCGGTTACTGATAAATATTTCGGCAGCAGTCAGTTTTTGTAATGTATCCGTATGTCACAGCGGTTTTACTTGAAGACTATTAGAACTACATAAATAGATGCAATTTTGAAAGTACATACGCCCTGTACGTATAGGTGTATTCTAGGAACCGCTAGACGTAGGTGTAAGAGACATTGCGTAAATATTTTTTTGGGATGATACTCCATACATTTATTTATTTATTTATGGACAACCAACAAAACAAACACCAACGATAACATACAGATATAAGCAATAATTATGCATTTTAAGTGCTGCCTTACTTAAAGGTTGCCACTGCATGCAATGGTGAACTTTTTAAACTAACATTTGCTATGATACCTACTCTTAAATGACATTACTACATGTAAGTATAAAACATAACATATTTAAGAAATCGTGCACCTACTCGGGTTAAATACATTTTAATTACCTATTATAAAGTATGGCAGAAGGAGATTAAAATCTAAAACATGTAGGTATCTACAACTACTGAGGGATGAAAAAGGTATCTTTAAAAGTTTCATTCAAAGAGGTTTCTAAATAACTTTTTAATCAATAGGTAGTAGTTAAGATTCACACTTGTAAAGTAATTTGTTTTATGTGTGAAGACAAGAAGTCAGGCGGTCACCAAAACTAACACTCAAATGCGGAACTCATTTATTTACGCTATACGTCTGTACGCCTGTGCCCCTAGCATGAGTTGCCACCAAAAACAAACATCAGTACGTCTACCATGACTTTACAAAAACCGCACACGCTCACGACTGCGTAAAATATTTGTATGGAAAATGTGCACAGCGCCACTAGCGGTCACGTAAAGAACTAAAATTGGTAGTACGCACCATGAGTCAAGTGATGGTTTACGTAAACTCTAGTGTTTGCTCACATCGAGCAACGTTTCTTACTTCACAACGAATAATGCTGCCTCTTTCTAACTATACTGTAAAGGCAGAGTAAGTTATATACTCCCAAAAAATCTAAGTATTCAGTTATAACCCTGCTAATTGAAAACGTCATAGACGAATGCTCATTTGCTTTTATTCTTAGTGATTTTTAAATTGATATGGTTGTATACCGTCACCGTGTAGTGAGCCAGTGAGACGGAGCGTCGCGTCGTCCCGCTTGCTCGCTGCGCTGCACGCCCCGTCGTCAGTCTAGGTCATGCGCATGTGTGTGTGTGTGCTGTGGTGTGTGTTTATAAACAATACGTTTGTAAATAAATAATACATAATGTACTTTAAATAAGTAGGTTTTTTTATAGAAACATGTGTTTGTCTGTGAATGTTTCAAGTGGATGCTTATAGTTGAGGAATGTGGCTTAGGATTAAAATTGTATGTAAGTAATAGTACCTAAGTATTTATTCCTTTATGTAATTGTTCTCAATAATATCACGGCCTATAAACCACACTGATATGTTCAAGTGAATTTCCAAACTAAAATATGCTAAATAACTTATTGCCCACATTATTTCAACTCAAACTCAAAGTCAAATATATCTTTATTAAGTAAACTCAACAAGTTTAACCAAAAACTATTCGATGCGCGTTTCTCCGCTAGCGTCTGATGTGTGTTTTTGGTGCCAACTCATGCTAGGGGCACAGACGCTAGCGGAGAAACGCGCATCGAATAGTTTTTGGTTAAACTTGTTCCTACACGCTAGTAACTAACGTTTTTTATCCATTGCTTTTAGAATATCGGTACCGTGAGTCACAAATTTGACAGATGTCATCGAGAAATACCGTCTCGATTATAGTTAAGTAACTCACGAGCATATTGAAGCGTGAGATCTTCGATCGTATAGTTTACGTAGTGTTTATATACCCACTCTTTGTAGTTTATAATGAAAGTTTATAAAATTTGAGTGATATTTTGTTGTACTTATAATGAGTTTACTTAATAAAAATACATATTTGAGTTTGAGTTGAAATAATGTGGGCAATAAGTTATTTAGCATATTTTAGTTTGGAAATTCACTTGATCATATCAGTGTGGTTTATAGGCCGTGATATTATTGAGAACAATTACATAAAGGAATAAATACTTAGGTACTATTACTTACATACAATTTTAATCCTAAGCCACATTCCTCAACTATAAGCATCCACTTGAAACATTCACAGACAAACACATGTTTCTATAAAAAAACCTACTTATTTAAAGTACATTATGTATTATTTATTTACAAACGTATTGTTTATAAACACACACCACAGCACACACACACACACACACACACATGCGCACGACCTAGTGCGCACGACCGACTGACTGACGACGGGGCGTGCAGCGCAGCGAGCAAGCGGGACGACGCGACGCTCCGTCTTACTGGCTCACTACACGGTGACGGTATACAACCATATCAATTTAAAAATCACTAAGAATAAAAACAAATGAGCATTCGTCTATGACGTTTTCAATTAGCAGGGTTATAACTGAATACTTAGATTTTTTGAGAGTATATAACTTACTCTGCCTTTACAATATAGTTAGAAAGAGGCAGCATTATTCGGTGTGAAGTAAGAAACGTTGCTCGAAGTGAGCACACACTAGAGTGTACGTAAACCATCACTTGACTCATGGTGCGTACTACCAATTTTAGTTCTTTACGTGACCGCTAGTGGCGCTGTGCACATTTTCCATACAAATATTTTACGCAGTCGTTAGCGTGTGCGGTTTTTGTAAAGTCATGGTAGACGTACTGATTGGGTTATAAAACTCTAAGTGAGATATTCGAACTTCTTTCGTCCGTTAGACTAAAAGTACGTAAGTTGTGATAGACGTACAGACCGAGATACTCGAGACGAGAGTGACACTATAAGGGTTCAGTCTTTTAATTAAGAAGAACGGATTACTACTAACCATTAAAAAATGAGTCGGCTATAGCTCCACAGGGAGCTATCGGCATTCGTCCTGTTGGAGTGTCATCGTATGAGAACTCTCCGCAATCATTCGAAGGTGTGAGCGAGAGTACACCAGCTAATTGTTTGTTATCCCTGTTGAATAAATGAAGTTACTTTAACATCACAAAAAAAAATAGGGCATCATAAGGAACTGAGATGAGGATTTAGGAAATCCACAATGTATCGCTACATTTACATACATATTTTAAATCTATGTTTAAATCTTTAACACATACACTCTCACTCACTCCCTCACACACACACACACACACACACACACACACACACACACACACACACACACACACACACGCACGCCCTGTGACACGGTGAATTCGACAATTCGACTTACTTATAATTTTCCTGACCCTACTAATATTGTAATTTTACTTATTTGGTTTGGTCAGTTTATCACAGCTAGTATGTAATAAATATCAGTACATACCTTGATTTAACGTAGCTTTCATTATTTTGCATAAATGTTTCCAGTTTATAATACAGACTGACATTACCGAGTAAATCATCGGGAAAGTCAATTGGTTGTCTACAAACACAATCTGGGATCAACGAGTCGGCGCATCTGATATGATTATCTGTACAATTTGAGTATTCTGTAAGTACATGGGTATCCACACGAACCTATAATATCAAAATTGAAATATGAATTACGTAGTACCATTTTCCTCGTCTTACAACAGTTATCACTAGCCAATCAATATTCATAATGAATAATAGCTACAATGTCCTAAATGTCTGTGACAAATACGTACTAGGGGAGATTTGCTTCAGCACAATTGTACAATATTTAATAAGGCCATAGAACCCGTCTACTCCTTTTACTTTACACTACGCATTCTTGTTTACCATAAGTGACAACCAGGCAAGCGGGCCACCTGGGTAAGCGACTACAGTCACCTATAGACATTAGCAATACCAGGTGGTTTTACTAATGTGTACACCTTATTACAATGTCTTAAAGGCAACTGGCTCTCAAGTGCAACTGCCAGATCACACCAGCAGGTGCTTGGAGACTGATTTTCAACTTGAGAGTTAGCCAGCCAGTCGAGAACTACAAAGTACGGTTTCCTCACGATGTTTTCCTTCATCGAAAGCTCAAGCTCATTGTAGGATTCGAACCCACGATTTTCGCCGCAGTATCCGACGTCACTATCACTGAGCTAACATCACCTAAAATAAATCCTTAAAATAGCAACTAATAATCATATGTACCTCGTTACATGTGCTCATTAAAACAATTCCAGTTATAACCAATGCCACACTCACAAGCAATAAAACTATAAGAGTATACAGCTGCCATGGTTCTAAAAAAGAATTTAATAACATATAATTAAAAAAAAAAAGACCGCTTTTATTACGCACAAAAAAATATAAAATAATTTAATTGCCTTGTATTTGTTACGATATAGGTAAGTACCTTGCATTTTTGCCCTTGCCAATATTCTAACTTTATTGTAGAGTAGTCGATGATAGCGCAGTGGTAGTGACGTCGGATACCGAGGCCAAGGTCGTGGGTTCGAATCCTACAATGAGCAGATGTGTCACTTCTTTTATATCCATTGATTGATTTAAAAAGCGTGGAGCGCTATCGTAACTAATACAAGTCAATTTAAATCTTTTATAATTTTTAGTGCGTGAAAAATGCGTGTTTTTTTTAACCTTAAGTCTTAAAATAACTAACATAATTATTAGGTAACTACTGGAACAGAAAGCATTATCTAGGCTTAGTTAGAATTTTTTAAATTGTATCTATGTAAAACTCGGGTCTCATATTCAAAAAGGCAGAGAAAACCATTGAGTAAAAGCCTACTTACTTGAGACTACAGTTTAGCTGTAATTAATCAAATGACTGTAAACAAACTTACTTAAATTTGTCTTATCTGCCGTGTCAGCCATAGTTCTTTATTTTAACACTTTCAATATATTCCTGAAAATAGGGAAAAGCATAGTATGCATTATTTTGTATCCTCATAAAATATACCTGACATGACTAAACATTGTACTTATTTGCTTAGAAGTTAATAGCTAAGAGGCCGTCTGTCAAATGCCTATACAAAGGTTGTGGGTACGAATCCTACAATGATCTCGTGCTTTCGTGAAAGAAAACATAGCGAGGACTACAGAGAGTTGAGTCAAAGTCAAAACCATTTATTCAGTTTAGGTCCTAGAAGGGCACTTATGAAGGTCGAATTACAGAAGTTACCACCGGTTCGGAAGTCAGCCTTCAACTGAAAAGAACCGGCAAGAAACTCAACAAGGTTACATTTTTTAAATATGTTTGGACCATCTGACTATATTGGCTTTTTTTTAAAACGTTTAACAATTTTATTCTTAAACTAATACAAAAGTACCTACATAAAAAATTATAACCCGAGTCACAGATTTAATAGTTACTACGTATCAGATACATCACTCACTCCTATGCAAAAGCTAAAATGACTACCGTTATATAAGCCTGCAAAAGACGCTGCAAGAAGAAACGTACTCGAGAAATGCGCGCCGAGAATCGCGATTCCCGCGAACACCGCTTGAGAGAGTGAGAAACTTGCGACGGCACTTGTTTTGAAGCGATGATAGCTTAGTGGTAGCACAGTTTTACAATCCATAAAACTGTGGTGGTAGTGACGTCGGATAACGTGGCGAAGGTCGTAGGTTCGAATCATATAATGAGCTTGACCTTTTGATAAAGGAAAACGTGAAGAAACTATAGCACGGTGGTAGAGTACTTTGTAGTACTCGACTGGCTGGCTCCCACGCTCAATTTGAAAAACAGTCGCCAAGCACCAGCTGGTGTGTTCCGGCAGTTGCACTTGAGAGCCAGTTGCCTTTAAGGCATTGTAAAATGGTCGACAACATATTGGCAATAATCATCCTGGTGTTAAAGTATAAATGCGACGGCAGTCACCATCAGGTGACCCGCATGCCTGGTGGTCACTTGTCGTATAAAAATATACAGGCACATTTTTGAAGTGGGCGTAGATGGCCAATTCTTAATGGGAATAGCGAAAAATGCTGAAAGGGGTCTCAAGAACCGAGCCCCGAGACTGTACACACGAGCAGCATGTTGCTCGTACACACGCGTCGACATGCTGCTCGTGTGAATGAGCCCTTAGTGACATTGTTGGAAGGTGTAATATAGATCGAGTTATTTTTTTTTCAAATTTGTCGGTTTCGATTCCTGGCTTGGGGTAATATTTTTTCGAAAATCTAATGATGCAGTTTTGGTTATAATCAAAATCGGCCCTGAGACTTCATTCTGCATTTTTCGCTATTCCCTTTAGTTAAGGATTTGGTCATCCACACCCACTTGAAAAATTCATTACTATTATACAGATGATTTTTAGGGTTCCGTACCTCAAAAGGTAAAAAAAGGAACCCTTATAAGATCACTTTCTTGTCCGTCTGTCCGTCCGTGTGTCACCACCGATTATCTCAGGAACGAGTGGACCTAATAAGTTGAAATTTATACCAGATACTGAGGTCTAATAGTCCCTATTAGGTGTATAAAAATCAAGGCCCTGAGTCAACACGATAAAAAGATATGGGCAAATTTAGATTTTCGCGAAAACTTGTAAGTACCAAAATTTACCTTAATTTTCAACTTTTTTTTATTTTTCGGAATTTTCCCTTTACTTGTGCTGACCAAAATTGACAATTCTAGGTCAACCGGAAGTACCCTATAGATTTTGGGTCGAAAACCTATATGGTAGTTCCCCATAACAAATAATGGAAAAATTCCAAAAAATAAAATAGTTGAAAATTATAGGGTGTCCCCATACATACCACCTATAAAGTAGACCTCTGAGTTGTATCGGCGCTCATACAATTTCTAGCTTAATTGGAATTAACCTCAAATAAGGTTCTTCTTCTTCTTCTTCTCTTTCTTATCCCACGCTAGGTGGGGTCGGCACAACATGTTTTCCTCTTCCACTCCGCTCTATCACTAGTCGTCTCTGTACTCACACCTTTCATATGCATATCATTCTTCACACAGTCCATCCATACCTTCTTCGGCCTTCCTCTACCTCTATATCCATCCACACTCATGCTCAATACTCTTTTTGTTTAATGAATTTCATCCCTCCTCATGACATGCCCATACCAAGCCAATCTATTTCCTTTCATCTTTTCAGTCACTGGTGCTACTTTCAAGCTTCCTCTGATATACTCATTCCTTATCTTATCCATTCTCGTAACGCCACACATCCACCTCAGCATTCACGTCAAACAAGATTATCGAAAAAAATCCTCGAGACTCCATTACCGTGATGAACGAACTATTTACAAGTTTGTACGGAACCCTCGGTGCGCGAGTCCGACTCGCACTTGAGACCGGTTTTTTTTTCATTTACAATGTATACTAATCTATTATTGTATATTTGTCCTACTGTATACAATACATACATCAGTAAAAAAGATGATGAGTCAGAGTGTATACAATGTATACTATTAATGTATATTTGTCCTACCTACTGTATGATGAGTCAGAGTCACACTCACTGTTCAAGGAAGGAAATGTGCTCTTGCTTTTGGTACCCTAATGGTTTATTAAATTGCATAGTAATGCATGCATAATAATGGCATAGGTACATATGGGTACACAGCGATTCGTCACCTCTCCTGACCATTTTACATCCAAATTATTGATTCAATTTTTATATGATTATTTAAGTGGTAGCTGTGGTGGTAGGCACTTACGGGCCAACAGAGCCCTTCCTTTGCCTCACAAGTGACACCCGGGTGCCATTTAAACAATAACAACAATTGAATCTAGTATAGAAGCGACTTGAGTTATTGCATAATAAAAGTTGCTTTAGATGTGGACATCATAGATGATTGGTACCTACTCTATAACTAGCTAGTGGAGTGGATATTTATCCACGTTAGTTAGGTACACTTATTGACAACTAAATTGGCTACTGATAAAAAGACCACTAACTATTTATCAAAATCTTTGATTGCTAAAGCCCCATATCCCCCACAATAAAAACACTAATTTAACGTCACATACCTGATTATAAATAACAAAGAGAATATAATCACTACGTATAAATAAATAAAGCGGGACGTATAACGTTAGTTGTAACGTAGTTTTAAGGTTATATTCACAAACTACCAAGAGAACAGGGCCTCCGTTATTGTTATCCCTCTCGGCTCGGATTAGCCTCTGTGTGAGGCGCAACATAAAATATACTTTACTGACTTGTATTATGGTACATTTTTGTAAATACAAATTCTCAGAGTTATCGGTCCTGTTACTATTATTAGTTACTATTATTAAGTCCATGGTTCTGAAACGGACAAGAAAGAAATAACAGGTTAAAGTCATTTTCACAGTGACACACACAGCCACCCATTGGTATAGTTACTATACTCTTTGCAGCCACCGCCCTCCTCGCACATATTATAGGGAAGTGAGCGACCCGCCACACTACGCAGCCGCAAGCAAAGGCCTTAAAGCGAGCATGACTAACTTAAGCTTGCTCCAAACAAAAAGAAAAATAAAATTAAAAGCAAATGGTTAAAACACACAATATGTTATCATTGTTACTACTAACACGGTTGGTAAAATTATTATTAGAGCTTTTTGCTGTAATATTTTTTTATTTTAATGAGGATCAGTAAAGTTATAGCAAATTCCATAGAACTAGTTTCCACGTTATTCTTTATGACTTAAGAATTATATATCTTTTTGAATTATCCAAATCGGACCATTACTTACGAAGATATTAAGTAATAAACATATGCCGTTCCTGTCGCTGAAAGCCAATACACGCGGGTGCGTGTGACGTCACTGTGAGGGAACGAGCGCGGCCGGCCAGCACTTATTTTTTTTTTTTTTTTTTATGTCACAAGTGACAACGAGGCAGGCGGGTCACCTGATGGTAAGTGACAACCGTCGCCTATAGACATTGGCAATACCAGGGGATTGCTAATGTGTTGTACACCTTATTAAGGCGAACTGGCTCTCAAGTGCAATTGCCGGAACACACCAACAGGTGCTTGGCGACAGATTTTCAACTTGAGGGTGGTAGCCAGCCAGTCGAGTACTACAAAGTACCCTACCACCGTGCTGTGGTTTCCTCACGATGTTTTCCTTCACCGAAAGCTCAAGCTCATTGCAAGGATTCGAACCCACGACCTTCGCCGCGGTATCCGACGTCACTTACCACTGAGCTATCATCGCCTTATTTCTGGTAAACTGGTATTTGGTCAATATTTTATCGATTTAATAGCAAGTGTTATACCTTTTTGAATAGCTAAAGAGACGTAAACGTTTTTAAAATTATTTGCCGAATAAGACCATGCATATTTTTTTTTAAAAAGCACTTCAAAGTTAAAAACACTTAGTTAAAATTCTTTAATTCTAACCATTCTCGGGCAGTATTTTTAAGCTGTTAGTAGTAGGTTCAGTTTTTATTAATCATTTCTATTAATTGACATGCCTTCTAACTTAAAACATAAAAAAGGGGCCACTAACAGCTCTAATCCCAAAAAATTTATAGTAAAACCTTATTTGAGGAAATTGCCATTTAAGCTAGACCTCTAAATTGTATGAGCGCCGATACAACTCAGAGGTCTATCTTAACTGCTAGTCACTATGTATGTATGGTATGGAGACAGCCTTAAATTTTCAACTTTTTTGGTTAAAAGCAAGGTCTTACAGCATACAAGTAAAGGAAAAATTCCGAAAAAAAAAAGTTTAAAATTAAGGTATATTTTGGTACTTACAAGTATTCGCGAAAATCTAAATTTGCCCATATCTTTTTATCGTGTTGACTCAGGACCTTGATTTTTATACACCTAATAGGGACTATAGATTTTAATATCTGGTATAAATTTCAACTTGCTAGGTCTTCCTATTCCTGAGATAATCGGTGGTGACACATGGACAGACAGACAGACAGACAGACAGACGGACAAGAGAGTGATCTTATAAGAGTTCCTTTTTTTACCTTTTGAGGTACGGAACCCTAATAAAGGTTATTTTTAAATATTTTTATGGTTGAATATCTCCGTAACGGTTAAGTTTCGGACACCATATTACAAAACCAAATCCATCAGAAATGAGCTGAATAGTAACATCCTTTAATATTCAGTACGACTTTCCCTGTATCCCTGTATAGGCTGTATATATCAATTTGCGAATGGCCTTTTAACCTACTTGCGCTTTATTTAGTGCATGGTTCTCTACACTTGCTGATCTAGGTATGATAGAAACCTTAATTTTTTTTTTCATTTTTTGGGCTTGTGTTTGGCCACTGACCCGTCCATGAAGGACGAAGACGAGGCCTAAGATGGAGCACGCTTGCCCAGAAGGTGCCTATTCACTCTGGCCTTGAAGATGCCCAGATATTGGTTGTCAATGGCTGTTTTTTGCCATCTCGCTTTTTGTTCCAAACCATTCGTTCAGTATATACCTACTTAGGTAGGATGACTCTAATATAAAGCAAAAAATGTATAATATTTTGTTTTTATACATAGATTTTAATTCCGATTTATTTATTTACTAGTTTTTCGCCAGCATCATCGCACGCATGGACTACACGATATCCCTTTCAGGGGTAAATTTAAATAATCCTTAAAAGCATGTTTCTTTATTTTATTGAAGAGCATAAATACTATACTTCAAGTAATTTTGATAATAAACATTTTTTTTTCATGCAGACTTTAATACCCCTTTTTACACCTTTTAGGGGTGAAAGTGGAAAAATACTTAAATAACTACATGTTTCTTTGATTTTATTGAAGAGCATAAATACTAAATTTTGAATTTGTATAAAAAAATCATACAAATTTTAACACCCCTTTTAACCCTTTTAAGGGTTGAAATTCAAAAATCTGTAAATTTGGATCTTTAATTTGATCGAAGAGCATAAATACTAATTTTTGAGTAATTCTGATAATAAACAATTTATTTTTCATACAAACTTTAACACCCCTTTTTACCCCTTCAAGGGTTGAAATTCAAAAAATCCTTAAATTCATGTTTTATTTTACATATAATTTATACATAATTAAAAAAGTAAATTAGACACAAATCGGACACTTATTTGTTTTAAAATTCACAATTAAAGAAACAACCCACTGCGCGCCTTGCGGCTAACTGGCGGCGACCCTCACTGTGACGTTTCAGCTACCGCGAAGGTCACTCGGTGCACTTCGCTAGTAATTCGGTCATAACTTCGTCAATTTTTGTCGTAGAACAAACATTTATGCACTTTATGTTAAAGATTTCTTAGCTCTATAAATCTGCATTCTTAACTAAAAACGTTACGGATCCTCAGAGGTCAAAAGTAGCTCCAAATGGTTCGTTCTATATAATTTATTATTATACTAAATTAGTTCTATATATTTTGTACTAAAATCGGGTAATTTTAGGGATCTATGCGGGTAAAATGAATTTGAAATGAATATGGGGATCCGGCAACACTGAATCTGTGACACACACACACACACACACAGGACTTTTTGGCGGGAACTTGCGAAGTGACGTTGTGTTTTCGTTTTATTTTCATTAAATTCGTGTATTTTGAGTTTTATTGAATAATTTCGGTGGTGTTTTGTCCAATAAAGATCAATCTAAGTGCACAAGTGAAGTGAAATGAAATGAAAGCGTGTATCGTGACTTTCCAGGTTGACCCAAAAAGTCCATGAAATGTTTTAGTGGAATAGCCACCAATTTCACTAAAATTAGACCGGACTTGTACGGACGAGGACTAGACTTTACAGTGAAAGTGACAATAAAACGTGACTAAACATAAAATATGAATATTTAAAATAAAGAAATGGCTTAAAGGTCTCGATACCAGGCCAAAAATCTTCTTAAAAAAAAAAAAAACACACACAGTGTAGGTAGTAAATGACAAATGATATAGAATCGTGTTGTGCTTTGTGCTTAGTAGTAAAAAATCCCGTACTATTTATTACTTGTTTTAGCTTACACCCTTTCCTTGGATGAATTGCAATTTGCGAAGTACCTTATTGTAGTAAGAAAAATCTCAGAACAATAATGTCTAACGAAACTCCCAAGAATGTAAGTTATGTCATTCATTTTCTACTATGCACAATAATTATTATAAAACAACCGAAAACAAAGCAAACAAAACTAATCATGAACATATATATCTTAAAAAATAAGCTATACTAAATATTTGTATATTCCTTAGGAACGACGGATATTTTTATAAATGCATCTTATTTTCGACTAATTCGTTGTTTTTTGATAATATCAATTACCCAGCATAATTGCATATACTTAGTTGTAATTTCATTAGTCTAAAGTAGATAGTACCTTCTTTATAGACCTACTAACTAGGTACAGTACAGTAGCTAGCTGTTGTAGGTAGTGAGGCTAAATTGATGTGTGTGTATACAGTTAGCGGCGGATGTGTGTCACGCACGAATGCCGACGGAATGTTTAATGTGGTGGTTCTTGTGTTATTATAACAACCCAACTAGCATTTATCGCCTCACTTAGATCTCAAATAGTTAAAGTGGGTCTGTTTAAAAGGGTGTATTAGCATGTTAAAACACGAATTTACAAGTAAAATCATAAAACCTATACAATTGTTGTAAACATCTATATTATAGGGTTAGCAATCAATTATAATAGCATCAGATAGATATTTTGATACTTTGTACCATAACTGTATAATTTTAAGCATATAGTGTGTAGTAACTACAAAAGTTTAATTCACAGATTCTAAAGAATTTAGCAAGAGTCGAAACTTAATTGGAGAACTTTTTTTTTTAAATCTGCAGCAAAATGATTACATTAGTGTAGCGTTGTTAAGTGTAGAAGCATACAATATCACTACTGACAATCTAAAGGCTGTTCGTTCTTCTTGGTTACTTAAAACTAATATTACCTTTGGTGCTAAATTTATTTCATAACTCAATTGTTCTACCTTTAGCATCTACTGAAACTAGTAGTAAAGTAACAATTTAAGATATTAAAATTACCTACAACCTAAACTTATTTGTTACTTTGGAAATACTTGTACCTATAGACTATAAAAAAAACATTTGAAAATTTGCCATTTATATCAAAAAAATTAACACAATCATTATGACTGGACTTTATTTTTTTTTACTTAAAGGCTAAATTAATTATTAGGGCTGAACCGGTAAATCAACTAGCTCTTAGCCACACACTTTGTTTGAATTGCCTCTCAAAAAGTTTGTGGGGTTGGTCATCCTCTTTTTTTTTTAATGTTCAGTAGTTAAGAGAAGGATGGTTTATTTTTCTTTGTATTACTGTTTCCCACATTCCTCTATCTAATTAGTAGAGGCTGCATTTATCATGTGTTTGTTGACAAATCCAGAAAGATTGCTTATCAGTAGGTAATTAGTTTAAAGGTCCAGAAATCACCATCCTCATTAAGATAAGGATAGTTCAGTAGAAGCTAGGGTGTCACCAGATGGCCGAAGGTGGGGGCATGTTGATTTATTGAGGATGGGGAAAATGATATGAATTGCAGGTACAGACAAGAGCACATGGCTAATGTATATACATAGGTACACTTGTTTGTAGTGCGCATCTTACTACCTCTAAAGGGTGTCTCACCTTACCCCACTGTGTTTGCCTCTTTTTAGCACATTGGTGTAAATGGGCGGTCAAAAATTACCTACAATGATGCCTCTAGTTTACCTACGGTGAATTTAATAAGGAAGGTACAAAGTCCTATGTTTAAAGTTCCACAAGCTCTTGACTGTACAATTCATTAGTTTTGATTTGTTTGAATTATTGGTCAAGTGACCCCTGGGGGAGGGCAGCTTCTCCTCCCTGCTCTGCCTTGGGGACACTCATGATTAGAAGTGACATCAAACACTCTTGATCATCAGGTAAAAGAATACATCAATGAGTATGAGAATTGGATTTCTTTAGGTTGGTTACAATTTAAAGGTCATGTAGCTTATCTTTGTTCGATAAAACTAAAAACTATTCATGCCAGGCTCTAATGCCAATAAAAATAATAAATGTATTCCAAGGATTGTTTCTCAACAGTTTTCTAACCTGGAGACACCAGGTTATGTGGGGTTTGCCAACCTTCCAAACCAGGTGCACCGTAAGTCAGTGAAGAAAGGCTTTGAATTCACACTTATGGTTGTTGGTGAGAGTGGGCTCGGCAAATCAACACTTGTCAACTCACTTTTCCTCACTGATTTATATCCTGAACGTGTTATACCGGATGCTACTGGTTAGTGCTTACCTTCAACTTATTTTATTACAGCTAATAATCTATAACATAATTAGTATATAATAGAAGTAAAGAGGAAGTATACCTTACATGCATGTATTTTTTGTGGAGTTGTCTTACTACCAGACTTCGGTACCTACCGTGAAAGTTTCCCAAACAATTTTAATTTCGCGATAATTGGTTTCACACTAAGAGTATCATAACTAGTGACGAAACAAGGTCTGAGAGTAGCCTTAAAGAGAGAATATAATATTATGTACATTATGCATATACCTATGTAACTGATTTCTTTCATGGAATTCTTTTTATTATTGGGTTAATAATCCCATATTTTATCTAAACTAATATTATTAAGAGGAAATTTTTGATTGTTTGTTTGTTTGTTATTTAACTCAAAAACTACACGAGCGATTTTAAAAATTCTTTCACCATTAGATGTAGCTTAACATTATCCCTGAGTAACATAGGCTATATTTTTTATCCGATCACGCGGGTGAAACTGCGGAGGACAGCTAGTGATTTAATAAATTGTCTTGAAAAATATCAGTAATGTGAAAAATGGTTATAGAGAAAACAAATCAAACTGTGAAGTTGGATGCTTCAACTGTGGAGATAGAAGAGCGAGGAGTGAAGCTGCGTCTCACTGTAGTTGACACACCTGGCTATGGAGATGCTATAGATAACACTGATTGTTTCCGCGTGAGTACACCTTTTAACAATCCTTATCATTTGGCATGGACGGACCGAGATGGGATCTCCATTTTTAACCGACTTCAAAAAAGGAGGAGGTTCTCAATTCGACTGTATGTTTTTTCAACATCATGATGTCAAAGGATAATAGGGATGTTGACTGACGTATCAAATCAGCTTCCTTTTATTAAATGTCAAAACGATAGTTTATGTGGGGTAACGTCATAATTTACTTTTTTCCCAGGAATCGAACCCCGAATCGAAATATCGAGGCGATCATATACTATGTACTAAAAGGATTTCTCTTCTCTAGAATGTATTTAAGAGTAACTCTCTCTGATTGAATATCGCATTTATTCCACATATTCATGAATAATGTATATTTACTTACAGTCGATAATACAATACATCGATGAGCAATTTGAACGATTCCTGCGCGACGAAAGTGGACTCAATCGCCGTAACATTGTCGACAATCGCATACATTGCTGCTTCTACTTCATATCACCATTTGGACATGGGTAAACTAATAACTTCACTACCACCAGTAATAGGGGTGTTGACTGACATATCAAATCAACTTCTTTATATTAAATGTCAAAACGATCCATATTAATATTATATGCGAAAGTGTGTCTGTTTGTCTGTTACCTCTTCACCCTTAAACCGCTGAACTGATTTAGATGAAATTTGGTATAGAGATAGATGAAATCTTGGAGAAGGATATAGGGATAAGATAAGGTACCTCGGGAACGCGGGTGAAACCGCGGGGCGGAAAACTAGTAGTTTATAATTTGAGTATTGTATGAATGAAATATGTACTAGCTTATGACGTCATAAATATACACCATCAAAAGATCTTCTCTTTTTTGTTAAATTAGTAATTAAAAATCATTAAAAGAATTAATTTTTATTCGTTTTTTTCGAGTATTTTTAGATGTTTTATAAGAGTATAGTCGTATATCAGTCGCAGATCGCACGCGCTACGGTTCGCTCGTGTTGTGCGGTCGAGTCGTACGTAATCTATGAGTCATTCGTTGTAAAGGGACAATGTCCTCAAAAGTGGTTAAATGTACCAAGTGTAACATTGTTATAAATGAAGTGCTTGCCTTCATATGGAATAAATTGGACGTGATGGATGAAGAAAGCCTTCATCGAATATGTGTCAGTGCCTTTACGGAATCGGAAATTGTGGCAGCCAAAAACTTGCTGTTTGATTCCATAGCTACGTCAAAGCGCAAGAAGATTAGAAAAAGAGATGGGAAGACACTGCGTGATATTGATGACATTATTTGTCTACTGAAGGATAGCAATGCAGAGGAAATCCCGGTGTTTGTGGCAAAAGAACTACATAAACTGCCTCCTGTTCTATTTGACCATGTTGACGTAACTCGACTTCTTAAAGATCTTGTCAGAATGCAAAGTAAAATAAGCCAAATAAAAGATCAATATGCTACAACAAATCAGTTGGAGTTGTTAAAAACAGCTCGAGTCACTTAAGAAAGCGTCTATTGTGAACAAATTGTTATGATTGTAACAGTGGCCCTATCGGTTTGCTCCCTGCAAATGATATAGAAAACACTACCTTAACGAGCCATCATACGAAAATATCGCCTGGAAAAAGTGTTACAAAAAATCATGATTCATCTAATAATGAGGGTATTAGAATTATAAATGAAACGATAGAACAGAACATAAATAAAAGCATATCAGGTATAAACGAAAACAGCTGTGTAGAACAAAAGACGATGAGTCACCCGCTGCCGCCTCCCGAGCCGGCTACGGCCGCGCAAGTGTCCGAACACACGGTCGCCGCGGATAACTGTGTTCCTACGCCATCTATGGCTGAGGTTGTAGCAAACGGGGAATGGAAAAAACAGACCCAGAGTAAGGAATGGACTGAAGTACGTAGAAAAAGGTTAAGGAATCGATTCGTGGGGTCCAGAGGTAAAGCTGAAATTGAACCAGAAGCAAACTTCAAATCGGCGGAAATTAAAATCCCTGTTTATATTTACAACGTAGCAAAGGAGGTGTCCGTGTGTGACATATCAACTTATATAAAGAAAAAGACGAACTTGAATGTTACTTTGGCGAAAATGAATATGAGGATGGAAAAGGATTATGATGCTTATAAAGTATTTATACCTAAAAATAAATTGGATATTTTTATGAGTGACGATTTCTGGCCAAATGGAATAGCATATCGCCGCTTTTTCCACTTTAGACACCGAATTGATAACAGAGGTGATACTCTGAAAAAGAAGTCTTTTAACACTAATAATAATAATGATTAATACAACCAAACTCATAAGCTTCAATTGCAAAAATATAGTCAGATCGGTGGATTGTGTAAGAAGATTATGTAGCCAAGCGGATCTTATTGCTTTGCAGGAAACCTGGCTTCTGCCTCACGACGTGCCCTTTTTGGGTACAATAGATGCGGGTTTTGCCTTCACTGGTAAATCCGCCGTGGATACATCGACGGGTATCCTTCGTGGGAGGCCTTACGGCGGTGTGGCCTTACTGTGGAAGACTTCTACGTTCCCCTCGGCTACTGTAATAGAGTGCAAGAGTGTGCGGCTAGCCGCTGTTAAGTTAGTGCTCCAGGATCGCGCAATCCTGGTTTTTTCCGTCTATATGCCTACGGATTCAATGGACAACCTGACGGAATATTCGAAGTGTATCGGAGAAATATGTGCAATAATTGACAGTAGCGGCGTGGAATCCGTGTTAGTGCTGGGTGACTTTAATGCACATCCGGGTGAGTTATTTTTCACTGAACTATTGAACTACTGTGCGGAGCAGTGTTGGTCATGTGTTGACACGGAGCTACTGCCGTCTGACACACATACGTACGTAAGCGATGCGCACGGTTGCCGCCGGTGGCTCGATCATTGTGTAGTGACTAGCGCCGCACGACCGTCCGTGGTCAGCGCGTCTGTTTTATATGACACTTACTGGTCGGATCATTATCCAATACTATTAGAGTGCAATATTAGTGTATTACGTTCCCGGGTCCCTTTATGCAACGTTCGTAATAATTAAGTAACGTGGGGGCAGAGAGACTTTGATCAAATATGTAAATACAAAGAAATATGTCACTCTAAACTTAGGGAAATTGATTTTCCTTTGGAATTTGAAGACTGTGCAGATAAGCTGTGCTGTAATGTAAATCATAAATTATTGTTAGACAAAATGTATGATAATATTGTTAGTGTTCTAACTCAGGCCGCAGAGTGTAGTAGTACGTTTATAAAGAAACGTAAAGGTACATATGTAACGGGATGGAACAAACATGTTAGAGATGCTCATGTGAGGGCGCGCCGTTGTTTTCAAGCCTGGGTGTGGTACGGTAAACCTTACTCTGGTGAATCCTTTAATAATATGTGCGAATCGAGACGTGTTTTTAAATCGAAACTAAAATGGTGTCAAAATAACGAGCAGCAAATAAAAATGGACATAATTGCGCAACATCATAAAAACAAGGATTTTAAAAACTTTTGGAAAACCACAAACAGGCTGAACTCAGGGTCGAGTCTTCCCGTGAGTGTAGGTGGTTTACATAAGCCGAGTGATATAGCTGGTGCTTTTCAGCGTCACTTTAGTGTTCACTCACCGCTGGGTCCCGCATCTGAGGTGCTTAGTGCTGTATCTTGTTCCGGTAGCCTGAATGTCAGGTTTTCAGCTAAGCAAGTGGGGACTGTGGTTAACAATATGGTCAGGGGTAAGTCACCGGGACATGATGGTCTCAGCATTGAGCACCTGCAGAATGCTGATATTCATCTGCCTAGGGTTCTTGCTATGTTTTATTCTCTCTGTATCAGCCATTCGTACCTTCCTGAGAAACTTATGTATACTATAGTTGTGCCGATTGCAAAGAATAAAACTGGAGATATTTCTGATTTTGGCAACTATAGGCCTATATCTCTAGCCACAGTTCTAGCCAAGGTGTTGGACAGTCTGATTGACAAACATCTGAGCAAACATGTAAAGCTTCATGACTCACAGTTCGGTTTTAGACCAGGCCTGTCAACAGAATCTGCCATTTTGTGTCTAAAGCAGACTGTTCAATACTACACCGACAGGAAAACACAAGTGTACGCGTGTTATCTAGATCTATCTAAAGCTTTTGATCTAGTGTCATATGACTTACTTTGGCAAAAACTAAAATGTGAATGTAATAATTTACCTGACGAGGTCACATCACTACTTAGGTACTGGTACAGTCATCAAGATAATGCTGTGAAGTGGGCGGATTGTCATTCAGATGTGTATAGGTTGGAAGTGGGGTGAGGCAGGGGGGTTTGACGTCACCTAGGCTTTTCAACTTGTACATCAACCAACTGATCGGCGAGCTCAGCGGTACCAATGTTGGATGTCACATAGATGGAGTTTGTGTTAACAATATTAGTTATGCTGATGACATGGTACTGCTGAGTCCATCGGCGGGAGGTTTGTGCAGGTTGCTTAGAATCTGTGAGTCATATGCGGAGGCTCATGGGCTCAGATACAACACCAATAAGAGCAATTTTATGATTTTTAAGTCTGGCCCCAAAGGCTTTCCATCTCAGACTCCAATTACTCTTTGTGGTAATGTTCTTAATAAAGTTGAACAATTTAAGTATCTGGGCCATTGGGTCTCTGATGATAGTAAAGATATCATAGATATCGAGCGGGAGCGCAGAGCGTTGACTGTCCGATGCAACATGTTGGCCCGCAGGTTTGCACGATGTAGTAAACAAGTCAAGGTGACTCTTTTTAAAGCTTACTGTCAGTCCTTATACACGTGCAGCCTGTGGGTCAAGTTTACGCTGAGGGCATACAGCGCTCTGCGAGTGCAATATAATAATGCATTCAGGATATTGATGGGGCTGCCGCGGTTTTGCATAGCCTCGGCCATGTTTACAGTGGAGCGGGTTGAAGGTTTTGATGCCCTTATTAGGAAACGTTGCGCCTCACTATTAAAACGCGTTCGTTCCAGCTCCAACAGTGTCCTGAATGTATTTGTAGACAGGTGGGACTCCCCTCTACTGGGCAGGTGGATTCGCCTGCACACTGCTAGGTAGGTAGGTGTGTCGGGCCCGGCTTGCCTATTCTACTTATTCATTTTTTGTAATTGTATTCTATGTTATTCTATTTGTATGATTAATTGTCAAACTAACATAGTTCTAAGTTCAAATTGTCACTAACAAATATGGATCTTATAATATCTGAAATAAATTAATTATTATTATTATTATAGTATAGAGTAAAAATAAAAATTATCTAACTATGATAAAAGATAATTTTTATTGAATAAAGGCAACATAACAACTTGTCTTGGAAAATAACAACTATTGTTAGGTATTAAGTTTAATAGAAAAACTACAAATTTTAGATATCAGCGCGCATCTCTCATCAATAGTATCTTATAAGAATGTATTTTCTAGATTATAATAATTTGATGTATACCTATGTTTCCACAGATTGAAACCCCTCGACATTGAGTTCATGAAACAACTTCACAACAAAGTGAACATCGTTCCTGTGATTGCCAAAGCTGATTGTCTCACAAAAAAAGAAGTCCAGAGGCTAAAGACTAGGGTATGTAACTAATTATTCATTTGAAAACTGCTTGGAGCTTTCTGTAACGTTGTGCGGAGGCAGGTAGGCATCATGAAAAGCACACGAATATGTTAAAACTTAGAAAGCAAATTCGACATACTACTACACGTAGTTCTTTATGGACTGAAATTAGAGATAATCCAATGATTTTCCAGTCTATTAAATAACTTGAATCGCTTATATACTAGATTGTATTGTTATCTTATCTTCTTACGGGGACCCCTTGGCTATAATAGGCAAGGCAATGTAAGGCAAGCATGACGGAATGTGTACCTAATCATTCAATGTCAATTGTGTTTTAGTATGTTTATTAATTACTCAGGTGATGGAAGAGATCGAAAGAGAGGGAATAAAGATTTATCCACTGCCTGACTGTGATAGCGATGAAGACGAAGATTATAAGGAGCAGGTGAGAAACTGTCAATTTTAATAACTTTTTAACCGTTACATGGTGGACATTCAATCTTTACGCACGAAGCGATTTGCTTCTTCATTCATTATGCGTACCTACTGCAAAGTAGTGTAACTCCTTTCCTGAGTCTGTGTTTCCCGATAGTTACAACCTTCAAGTCTCGAGTGAATAGGTTACTTCTAGGTAAGCGTGCACCATCATAGACCGCATCGTCACCTATCATCAAGTGAGATAGTTAGTAGTCAAACGCGGACCTATATAATATACAATTGGCTATTTGACATGTTTTAGAAAAGTATCTAAAATTGTTCAATGTATCATTAGTGCTGTCCTTTGTGAATTTCTCTATTTTCTTTAAAAATTACCATCAACGTTTATATTGATAAAAGGCCACCAAAACGCTAAGACGCCGTAATGCCTAGGTCACGTGATATCATAACGTCACCTGCTCGTAAACAAATCTTTACCGTTTCCATATTGCTGTGACAAGCAGGTGTTAAAACATGAAAATTTTACGATTTCTTATAAACATCATAGATATTTTCAAATATTACTATGGCTGAATTGGTTTAGAAAAATATTTACTGTTTAAATAACAACAGTTTTATCTATATTTTCATTGTAGTCAAATACTTTTTTATTTTTTATTTTATTAAGGATAAAAAATACCATAGTAAAAAGTCACAAAACAAGACAACAAGACAGTGGTACAAAGGACCACGGCTTTGTAGTATATATGTAATCAAATTGACATAAGTCTGTTGAACCTGTAATGAGATACCCACATGCTTATGAACAGGTGCTGATTGCGGGGGGCGCTTTGCTTGAGTTTGTTGTTTACTAAGGCAAAGTCAAACCATTTATTTAGTTTAGGCCCTGGAAGGGCAGTTATGAAGGTCGAATTACAGAAGTTACCACCGGTTCTGAAGTCAGCCTTCAACTGAGAAGAACCGGCAAGAAACTCAGCATGGTTACATTTTTTAAATATTTTTGCCGCCGATAATTATTGAATAAAGAAAAGATCAATTGTTGAGTTTATTGCCGGCTCTTCTCAGCAAAAGCGTAGTTCGGTACGGTGTGTTAGATAGAGTGTAGCTAGACTATTGGTTGGTATGTTTGGTGCAGGTGCGACAGCTGAAGGAGGCAGTTCCGTTCGCGGTGTGCGGCGCGGGCCAGCAGCTGGAGGTGCGCGGGCGGCGCGTGCGCGGCCGACTCTACCCTTGGGGTGTGGTCGAGGTCGAGAACCCTGACCACTGCGACTTCATCAAACTCAGGACTATGCTCATGTCAGTCATCACCATCACTTGTCATCTCTATTATTATTATCTAAACATCTTCTATTATATAAAAATGAATCCCTATTTCCCTTGGTCACGGCATCACGCGTGAACGGCTGGACCAATTTCGCAAATTCTTTTTTTTTGTGTTTGTTATTGTAAGGAGAAGGTTCTTATGAAAGAAAAAAGTATGAAGTTGCGCGGAACATTAGAAAATTTAAGAAAACTTAACGACCATATTAAATTTTCTAACCTTAATATAAACATGGCGTTTGACATAACTGCCAGTTGTGTGACAGTTAAAACTGATGGTTCTGAGTTTCTTTTTATTTTCATTTCATGGCAGGACAACGTCTGCCGGGCCCACTAGTAACATATAAAATTCCCGTGTCTCGGTTGTTTGTCCGCGATTAGCTCTAACTAATGAACCGATTTTAATGTAATTTTGCACACTGTGCAGTTCTATTACAAAGAGAGCTAGTAATATTATAAAGTGAGAAGATTTGATTTTTTTGCATCGTTTGTAACGGTTAAAGTCAAAAATCCAAGAACATGGAATTCTTTAAGGGATTTCATTTAAGAGCTTTCATTTTGATGCATCATGATGCATCCTTTTAGCCCTAAACTATTCTTGTGTAACATAGTGCTTCATAGTACCGTTATATTTGGCCATGATGTTACATATAAATAATCGCAATAAAGAGGTTACAAGGAGGTCACGCCACACTTAAAGAATAAAAAAAGTTATTGGAAAGTAAAACAATGTATGTAGTATGTAAAACCATAGGTACCTTCCCTGAATACATATTAATTATTAGGGCAACAAGCAGCTCTTTATAATTATAATAAGTCAAAATCGTATTTTAATGTTTCTTTTAGAGAAGAAACCCAGCTTCTTGGTGTCTTTTCCGTACCCAAAGGGTAAAAACGGAAACTCTATTACTAAGACTCTACTGTCCGTCTGTATCTCATTAACCGTGATAGCTAGACAGTTGAAAATTCACGGATGATGTATTTCTGTTGCCGCTATAACTACAAATACCTAAGTTTTAAAAACAGTGTTCGATTTAAAACATTCAAACAGAATAAAATAATTTTCAAAAAAACTACAAATTTTGTACGGAACCTCGGTGCGCGAGTCCTACTCGCACTTGATAAAAGGTCATAACAGTCAATGCTATCCTCGATAATTGGGCTATTCAACACAAAAATATTTATCTAATATATAAAATTCTCGTGTCACAGTTTTCGTTGCCATACTCCTCCGAAACGGCTTAACCGATTTTGATGAAATTTTTTGTGCTTATCCGGTATCTATGAGAATCGGCCAACATCAATTTTTCATCCTCCTAAATGTTAGGGGTAGTCCACCCCTAAATTGCTTTTTTTATTTTTGAGACAAAATTTCTAATTTCTATTTTTTTATGATACAACATACAAAAATACATACAATCCCCAATTTTCACCCTTCTACGATCAACCCTTATTTTTTAATAGCCATTTTAGTAATTTGAGTAATCGGTCAAGCCGTTTCGGAGGAGTATGGTAACAGGACCGATTTGGATGAAATTTTGTGTGTGTATTTCAATGGGTTCCTCGATGATTTGAAAACAAAATTGGACCCGGTAGATGGCGCTGGAATCGGGTTCTAAGTTTTGTTTTAATTTCAGGGCAGGACAACGTCTGCCGGGTCCGCTAGTATTATTATATTTTTTCAATTCAACCAGTAGTTCCTGAGATTAGCGATTAGCAAACAAACACTTCAGCTTTATAATATTGGTATAGATTTTCAAGCTTGGAATAAGAATAGGGTTTATCGAAATACCACTCCTGGAGGCACCCCTAGACGGAATACCGTACCACCATGTTTTTGATCGAAGATACAATATCCAACTTACCGAAGAACAAAAAGATAGCTCTGGCATCCATGAAGTTAGGATATATACTGATGGCTCCAAAACCACTCACGGCACTGGAGCTGGTGTCTTCTCAAATGACCTAAATATCAAAATATCAACCACACTAGACAAACTAAACACAATCTTCCAAGCGGAATGCATTGGTATCACCAAAGCAGCTCAAGTGATTGCAGCCAGAGATGTCAGAGATTTCAATATAAAAATCATCTCAGACAGTGCATCAGTACTTCAAGCACTACAAAATAACACCATAACCTCTGTCCTTATACTGGAATGTCACAACGCACTCCAATCCATTGCAAACACAAACAAAGTAACCCTGCAATGGATCAGAGGACATAGCAACTCACTGGGCAATGACGCAGCCGATGAACTGGCCAAAAGAGGATCGGAGACAATAGTATATGGACCGGAACCATTACTACCCATACCTAAGGCCCAAATAAAATCATGGCTACGTCAAAAAACTGAAGAAACACACTTAACGCAATGGAAAACCAATGAAGGGTGCAGACAAACAAAGAATGCAATTCCGGTGGCATCAAAAAAGTTTTCTCGCAACCTCATCAGATTAAAAAGGGACAGAATCCGCAAAGTTATAGGAGTTATAACCGGCCACTGTCTACTGAACAAACACCTATTTACCATAGGTGTGACAGACAGCCCCCTATGCAGAGGATGCATGGAGGCGGAAGAAACGCCACAGCACGTGCTTATGGAATGCAGGAGCGTGGCAGACAAACGGGCACAAATCCTCCATTCACCAGCGTCACTTCCGGAAGCCTTTGGCAGTCTACAAAGGCTGCTAGCCTTCTGGGATGACCTGGGCTGGTTGGAGTGAGAAGACACAGAAGCTTAAATACGTACAATGGTCCAATCAAGAGGCTAAGTGCGGAAACAGCCCTGCCAAAACAAACAAACAAACAAGGGTTTATCGATTCATAAATGGATGTAAAGTATTGTTTCTTCTAAAATGTAAGTGTAGTGTAGGTAAGTACAATCGTACGGCAGGAGGTTTTTTGTTAAAAATCCTCACTCACAAGGATAACTACGGCAGAAACGTACTTTACTTCCTCAACCAGAGTTAATGTCACAATGTTATTACGAAAGTATTTAACATTGCGAACAAAATATATCTATACTTAAGTACAGATAACGACGTTTTTTTGGATTTTATCATAAAGAAAGATATCTTCCTATCTAATAGAAAAAAACCGGTCAAGTGCGAGTCGGACAAGCGCACCGAGGGTTCCGTACACACTTGTAAATAGTTCGTTCATCACGGTAATAAAGTCTCGAGGATATTTTCGATTACCTTATTTGAGGTTTTTGTCAATTAAGCTAGACCTCTAAATTGTATGAGCGCCGATACATCTCAGAGGTCTATCTGTAAGACCTTGCTTTTTGCCAAATTTCGTGATTCTAGGTCAACGGGAACTACCATATAGGTTTTCGACCCAAAACCTTTATGGTAGGGGAGGCAATGATGCTAAATTTGTAGTTACTCGAGCGTCTTTGGGACCTACTGGAATTTGAAGATTAGGTGGAATAAAGAAAAAAAGGTTATGTGATATTTTCCCCTTCAGCGATGGGGGGAGCGTCTACAGGGTTTCAAAAATGTAAAAAAAAACAGTCACCAAGAAATACTCGAGCGCGTCAGATATTAATAGGATAGTCGCGCCACGTCTGTCTGATAACGGAAAAATAATAATCTGCCGTTTTGCGTGGTGGGGGTGGCCGTGCGAAGGGGTCGAAAATATTTAAAAAAAAAATTTACTCGAGCGCGTCAGACATTGATAAGGGATGTTAAGTGAACCCTCCAGTAGCTCCTATTTTAAAGACTGACGATTTGGACGCGACCATCAGTCAGGGCCGATTTTTGAAAATGCAAAAAAAAATCGTGACCTTGATTTACTCGAGCGCGTCAGATTTTTATACAGGCGGTTCTTCTTGATGGCCTTGTTGTACTGACCCATAATCTGACAATTATGTTGAGGAGTTTCCTTAATCTGACGGTTTGAAAAAAATATATATAAAGAATATCGAAATCTCAAAAATCGTTCAAGATATCGAAAACATCTTTGCACAAAAGTTGTAGAGAATTTAATCTTCTACAATATTTATTACAAATACATGTACCAAAAAACCCATAGGAAACGAGATATTTGCAATAAATCATTTTTTGACCATTGACCTTGAAAAATCAGTAGTCGCGGGCACCCTATGATAAGTAGCTTTTGAGACAAGTTTTAGGGTGTCAAAATAAAGGTTTATACAAGTTAATAGCTGACTATCTCTCATTCTGAGGTGAAACTCATAATATTCCTGGACTATATACTTAATAATGATTTTAGCTACTTCGGCTTGTGCAAATCGGCAGATTATGATATTTCCGTGATTTGTGACTAATTTCCTTCAAAATAAAAAAAAAACTAATCGCGCTCGAGAAAATCCAGGTGACGTTTTTTTTTTGCAACTTTGCGAGTCTCCAATTTTCTTTCGTCACGCCCAAATTGTCAGATTATTGAAATGTACACTATTTTGCATGTAACTAACTTACCTTACCTTAATCTGACGCGCTCGAGTATTTCAAACCATCGATTTTTTTTTACTAATCTGACGGGCTACCCTAGACGTTCGACACTATATAGAGGGCTCAGATTTGGTGAGAGTACTTCACAAGGTGCAAGGTTGCCCCCCTTATGTTAATCTGACGCGCTCGAGTAAATCCCGAAATCCCCTATTCGCCTCCCCTACCATTAGGGTACTTCCCGTTGACCTAGAATTGTCAATTTTGGTTCAAAGTAAGGTCTTACAGCACAAGTAAAGGGAAAATTCCGAAAAATAAAAAAAAATGAAAATTAAGGTAAATTTTGGTACTTACAAGTTACTTACCTACCGGACACCTGTATAATGTTGTAATGCTTCAAATATATTCTAAGCCTATATTTCCAGTTTGTAGTTCCGTGGAATCTATATTGGTTTTCTTACACACACAAATTTATCACGCAAACAAACTACTTTCAATACTATGAATCCTTCATAGTAGTTTGTTTGCGTCTTATTCATTTATGTATAGGTATCAAGTAAGTGTATAATAATGGTGGAATATTACAAACCGCAGTTGTAGCATCTTTGTTATTACATCCCCACGTATGCGCGCATTCGCGGTAAAAATCGCGTGTAAAGCAAGTATAAATTAATGTATTCTCTCGGAGTCTATTGGACTGCCAAAAATGTTAACAATTTTGTCTATTATGTTCAAATATCTGTTTTAAAAATACAACTAGCAGTCAATTTAAACTAGATTAAATATGCTAAGTAACTTTTATAATTATTTATACTCTATAATTATTTTGTATGATGCCGTGCGTAGGTAGGGTGTCGCTTGCACCACAAGGCTATTTGTACAAAGAACTGTCAATGCTCTACAATCTACATAATATACACTTTTATTACTATAAACGGGCCACCTGTATATGACTAATAATAATTAGTAATAGAATTAGGTATAAGTATGTATAGTGAAATTTATATTTGATGCTTTGTTACGGATTCTCATTTCATTAAGTAGGTATACATTTTAATAACTAACAAGCTCTGAAAATAAAAAATTTATGATATCATACTTATCGCGTTTGATAGTATTTTATGTTTAAATATAACTAAGTACTTATATACCTATACGATTGAAATAATAAAGATCCCACCCAACAACTAAACTGTGGTTAGAACTTTAAATACGGCTATGTACCCGCTGTGGTATTTACCCTACTTGATAAGATAACAATAGTTACCTATTAGGTGCGTTAGTATCGCTGTATTTTTGTTAATTTATATAAAAATATATAAATTACAACATATTAACATTTTTTTGATAGCTCGGTGGTAGTTGGATACCGCGGCAAAGGTCGTGGGTTCGAATCGAATGATACAATGAGCTTTAGGTGAAGGAAAACATCGCGAGGAAACCATATCACAGTGGTAGGGTACTTTGTAGTATCCGACTGGCTAGCTACTAATCTGTCGCCAAGCACCTATCGGTGTGTTCCGACAGCTACACTTGAGAGCCAGTTCCCATCTAGGCTTTGTGTTCTTAGCACCTTTGGCCACATCATCAATTACCATGGTAAGATTGCGGTCAAACACAAGAAAAAAACATCCCAAAAACTGAACTAGCAAAATTTCAAATAAGTAGTTACAATCGTAATTAGAATAAGAATCAAATTGGAAGGTGCAACAGGTAATTTCAAATATTTTTTGACAGTACTCACATGCAAGATCTTCAGGAGGTGACGCAAGAGGTACACTATGAAAACTATCGCTCCGAGCGACTCGCACGCAGTGGTCAAGTACCGAAACGTCATACGTATGTATATTACTCAGTGCTTTTATTTAGATGTGATTCATTTTTTTTTTGTAAAAACATGACTATGACTATCACATTAGTGAATATGCACGTGATTCAAATGAAGTTCAAATATTTATTTCAATAAATATTATTACTTCTGAATTATGCCTCCATGAAAGTGTTTAAAGTGCCCGGTTCGGATGGCTATTTAAATACTCTTGATATTTTTTTACATATTATTATATTACAATGGTGTAAACTATTGAAACGGGATATAAATATAAACGACTTTAATTATCACTTTATTTATTTCTGGCAGCTAATTGATAGAGTTTTGTCTTAACTTAGTGTATAGTACAGAATAATGATAAGGAATCAGCTCCCAGCCTATTTAAATGCCCACCCCCACCATGACATGTGGTGGCAAGAAGAACTAGTGGCGTTACGGACAATCAACAACGGGTATTTATCCTATTGGCTGTTATCGTCGTTGTAGTCACTGGACATAACATAGACAATGCATAGACAATCGGCTTGACGTTACTGACTGGCGTGGCTAGATTGCTTGGCTGCTTGGGCTGGCTGCCAGGCCTGGCTGGCTGCCTGGCCTGGCTGGCTGGCTGGCATGGCTGGCTGCCTGGCCTGGCTGGCTGGCTGGCTGGCCTGGCTGGCTTGGCTAGTTGGCGTGGTGAAGTGGGATGTAGCGTTACACTATTGAATAAAAATATTAAAAAAAAAAAACATGCATATTACCTGCAGACAATATAGTAATAGCAATAAACTTTTACAAAGGTGTTTTAAGTATCAACAATCATTCATATCTGCTAACATAAGTAAATACCAGCCAGGCCATGTTTTACGTTGAAAGTAAAGTATGAGCGATAATGTTATCAAACTCAACTTATTTATATATAAACTATAATAGTAAATTAAAATGTTAAATATTGTATAACGTAAAGAGAAACGTACGTGTGATGTGTTATTATGGTTAAACCACATTAAAAATAGGTATATATACGAGTGGTATTAATTACAGTAAAATAAATGTATTGTTATGAATAATACAAGCGAAACTTCAAATCATATACAATTTAGACTCGATTATCCGGGCTCAGTCATACATATCTTCAAGGCAATGATAGCTCAGTGGTTGTGACGTCGGATACTACGGTGAATGTCGTTGGTTTGAATCCTACAATGAGCTTGAGCTTTCGCTGAAGGAAAACATCGTGAGGTAACCATAGCACGGTGTGGGGTAATAAACTCGGAAATTACTATTTCAACATTACATTCAATAAATTTTATGTAGTCTCACAATAGTATATTTCATTACAAGTGCGGAAAGGCTGTCATTGCAAAGAGTCCCGACAAATGTCAACCCGAGCCGAGGCGCAGCCGAAGGTGAGGGTTGACAGTCGGAACAAGTTGCAATGACGGTTCCGCAAGTGTACTGAACGACTATTTTTAATACAGTTACGAAAAAATGAAGCAATTTAATAAAATAATAAAAACACAATAAACTCAACTAACTAATCATTTATTTCTTATAAAAGTTATAGTACACATGTACATTGAAATTGGTACAGTTTTTTAAACTTACTGGGGAAGTTTTAGGTTGCATATTTACTGTTTGAGACAAACTATTATTAATTTCGTATGATTGTTCATGTATATTTGTCATACAATGTTTGTGCAATTATAGTGATTCCGGTGGTGTTAATTAAAAAAAAACAGGCTCGAAATTACTCATTTTGTGCAACAAACAACTAAACTCGCAAAGAAAATTTCTGGAAAATGGCGCCAACCGTAGAATATAAGCAGAGTTTTTTTTTCTTCACCCAAAGGGAACTATCCATACAGCTTAGTCTTCAGTATATTTTTTTTATTGATATGAAATGAAAATGAAATTTAATGAGATGAAATGAAACCTAACCTAACTCATTCAATTAAATCATTAAATCTGATATTGAAATAAATTAGTAGCTTCTTTTTAGAAATATACGTATTTGTATGAATCACAAAAACTCTTTAGTAAAAACTTCATGGTTGGTTTTTCTTTTTAATAGACATTATTTTGACAGTTGGGAAAGAGAACGCACGAGTTCAGTAAAGGTAAAAAAAAAGCACTAGTATGTAATAGCCCACATCCCGAACGCTATACGTCCCTGTAATACACCAGTTTTTGAGCAACTGTATTAAAAAATATTGTACTTAATTTACAACATATGTACAAATGTTACCTACAACTATAATATATAAAAAACTTCTTCGAGGCTGCCGCTGCTGCCGCTCGGCAAGGTTTCCAGCAGGCTGGCAGCTTTTCCTCTATGGATGGCCAAGCTGATGCGTTGGCGGAAAAAGTAATAATTAGAATTTGTTGGATTAACTAAATAAAAATGCAGGTCGACCGAGAGCGGCCTGAGCGAGGCCGAATCTAACATGACTAATGGTTCCTCTGACGACCCGTCCGAACGTGATCGAGTACTTCGTGAAAAGGTAATTATATATAGTGCCATCTACGAAGACGCGCCCCACTCTTATTCCTAATCCCTTACAGCGAAAGTGTACATCCTTTCGCTAGTGTTGTAGCTTGCACTGTAAGGGATTAGGAAAAAGAGTGGGGCGCCTATTTATAGCAATTAATAGACGATAAGTTTCAAATTAAAGCGAATGGTAGGTATTGTATATGAGAGCTTATATATAGGTTTAGTTATGGTTTTCCTCCTGGATTATGTGACTTGTACACTTAGTAATTGGGTATTTGACTACTGTGAAAATATAGATAAAACTGTTGTTGGCTTAACAGTATACATTTTTCTAAACCAATTTAGCCATCATAATTTTAAAAAAATATTCATGATGTTTATAAGAAATCATAAATAAAATGATAAAATTTTCATGTTTCACCACGTGATTGAAAACGCTCGGCACTGGCCGATTCTGAGTGTGACGTCACCTGCTTGTAAACAGCAAAATGGAATTAGGAAAATTATAAAAAAGTTTGTTTACGAGAAGGCGATGATAGCTCAGTGGTAGTGACGTCGGATACCGCGGCGAAGGTCGTGGGTTCGAATCCTACAATGACCTTGAGCTTTCGGTGAAGAAAAACATCTTGAGGAAACCATAGCATGGTGGTAGGGTACATTGTAGTACCCGACTGGCTGGCACCCTCATGTTGAAAATCTATCGCAAAGCACCTGTCGGTGTGTTCCGATTGCACTTACGAGCTAGTACCCATCTAAGCATTGTGTGCTTACCACCTTCGGCCACATCATCACATACCATGGTGACATTGCGCTCAAACAAGCTTATCCAAAAGTAAAAAATAAAATCTTTTTGAGGTACGGAACTTTAAAAACAACTTTAATATGTATTCTAGGAGGCCGAGCTGCGTCGTATGCAGGAAATGCTCGAGCAAATGCAGCGACAGATGCAGTTGCAAGCGGCCGGCGCTACCACCACTGCATAGAGCACGACCATTACACAGGTACATCTACGTATTGATTTACCTATTTTTAGTTATAGCTCGACAAACTTTATCATAGTTTTTGGCTTGGTATCTAGACTTTTAAGCCATTTCTTTACTTTAAATATTGTTTTTTTATGTTATAGTCACGTTTTACTGTCACATTCACTGTAAAGTCTAGTCCTCGTCCATACAAGTCTAATTTTAGTGAAATTGGCGGTTGTTCCACTAGATCTTTAACGGACAACCTAGGAAGTCACGATACACGCTTTCATTTCATTTCACTTGTGCTCTTAGATTGATCAATAAAATTCAAAACACAATAATTTAATGAAAATAAAACGAATAAGCAACGTCACTCTGCAAGTTCCCGTCAAAAAGTCCCATAGTTATTTGATTCTGTTTTAACCAATGATATTATAAGTAAAAATGTGAAGATAGATTATAAGCCCTCCTAAAGCCGGCTGAGTTGCGTCACCGGTATCAATAGATGCACTGCACGTACCGAGTAACCAAAAGTAACCCAAAATTACAAAAAAAAATGCCATCGTGTGTTATGAGATATAATCATCTAGTGTTGATATTGGAATATTAAGCTATTCATGTGTAAGTTAGAGTGCCATTTCTCGGATATTCTTTATTTTCGAACCTAACTACAACTTTTTAATTATAATATCATTGGTTTCAACAATAAATTTCACAACAGTTTTCTATAGGTACCTAATTGTAACTCTTACTTTAGGTCTTTCATAATGATCTTACATAATCGTTTATGAATATTATTTTCTAAACCATGAATAAGGTTCTTGATAGTCGTCGTACGTTTAGTCATTGATCGTGTTTATGTCATTATTTTACAGTTGGACATCAATGCGACTGTCCAGAAGAACAACTGCGACGTCGTTAACTCCATACTGCGCGCGATTCCGTACTGTGTCACTTCTAATTAACTCTGTACCATTAGTATTTTGGTATTTATAGTTTCAAAAATAACCCCATATTAAGAATAACATTTTAGCGTTTTTTTCTGTTATAAAATAAAAATAATAGGGCTGTCACAACTTGATTGCACGTCAAATTGGAACATCCCGTTTAGGCTATAGATAGTGCCGTTCACGAAAACGCGCCCCACTCTTTTCGCTAGAGTTGTAATGCTGCATATGGACATATACATATAGACACCACTACAACACTAGCGAAAGGATGCACACTTGTACTGGAAGGGATTAGGAAAAAGACGTGGGGCGTCTTCGTGGATGGCACATCTATAGTAGAGATTTATGTATAGTCTGTATCTTTACGTAACATTCATATACAGTACTTGCCTGTAACTATTACACTGGAAAGAGGAAGGAAAGAGATTATTTGTGTAGTTTCTCTATCGCAGTATAAATAAGCTCTACAGCCGGATCTAGTTGCACTCTTTCTAAAACTCCATCTTACAGACTGAAGTGAAACTTACAATTAAATTAATAGTCCTAATTACAACGATGTCCTATTTACAAATATAATTAATTATTAGGTAGGTATTTACATGTCATATTTGATAACTTTAATGCACAGAAAAGATGACTATTTTGCTTTGTTGGACGGATCCAATTACTCATGGACTCGTTGAAAAGGCAAATGTTAGCTATAATATTATGAATATCAATATAACAGAGTTAAGTATTAATAACGTACTCAAATATATCATTTCTCAATAATTATTTTATGTGTAGTGTTTGTTTTATAAGGCAATTTCATTAAAATATGTTAACCCATATCTATAGTTATTAAACTGTCTAGTAGTAGTGTTAAGTGAATGCAATATACGTATTAATGATACAGGAGGTTTCTCAAATTGTTTCAAGAAGTCAAAATAGCATGTTGCAATACGTCAAGTACTTCAAAGCACAAGATGATCTGTGGGGCTTTTACGTAACTTGTTTCAATCAGTTTCAATCTTGAAAACAGCCTCGAAATCAATAGAAATATTACAATGGCAAAAATGGTTCCATTCGTAACCTTAACTACTGATTGTATATGCATGCAATAAACCGTTTTCACGATTGAAACAAGTTTCTTAATAGCCCCACTGTGCTCTCCTTTAGACACTGAATATTAGGTTATATCTATTATCAATGAATACTAAATATTACTACGTGATGAAGCGACACTCTTTCCCGTCCTGTTTCACGATTCCCGCAACATATATTTTACGCGAACGAACTTATCATGTTACGTTGTTTCTCTCGATCGAATATGGTCGAACCGCGAACGCTCTTTACTGCGCTTCATTAATTTACGCACACGGACTTTAAGGAGCAGCCGGGCACTATCATCTTTATATGGCTAGCCAGAAATGGGAAAATGAACAGCTAATTGTAAAATGAACTAGTATTCTCATTCTCGTATAAAACGGACAGCGGCATGATTACTATAAAATAGCTGGTTCGAGTAAAGGGCGTTCGCGCTGAAATTATTTTAGTTGCTAGAGTAAAAGTGTTATGTGGTGTGGACAGGCTCTCGCTCGTATAGTAGTTATAATTATGAAAACGGAATCTTCGTTCGTACTAAAAGTCGGGGGTGCCTCGAATATTCGAATAGCGTCGTTTACGACTATTTCTAAACATCGTCACCGCAATAAAAATATATTTATAAACGTCCACATAAAGGATTGTTAAAGAAATGCTAATATGTATACTTTCTATAAAGTCTTTATAATTCGATGGGTTGTTTAATGTGGCCTCTTTATTGATCTGATGCATTTATATTTCTACCTTGTGCCATTTCTAAATATTTTATTTAGTAGGATTCATTCCAAATCAAGTATTAAACTTCAAGATTTTATATTTTTGAACGTGGGCTAAAGCTTGGACTAGGATGGTAATAGTGATAGTTTTTTTTTAATTTAGATTTTTCCCACTTTTCTAAAAAAGGAGTGTAAGAGATGATGAAGTAACTACAGAAAGTAAATAAATCAACGCCCACGTTTTATGACTGATATCTGATATTTTGTGATTTCCTTTATATTTTAATAAAATACTTGTATGCTTTTGTGTATGAGAAATTAATGTTATTCATATGAATTTATTGGAACTTAAAAAATAAAGGCGTATTTATCATTATAAAGATAATTAAAATATTATGACGAAATGAATTATTATAGTAAGTACTTAATAACGTTACATTCTCAATAAAATTTTAGAATTTAACTCCAGATTGGTGCATTTACTTTATTAGATTTAATGAATATTATAAACTTCTCAGGAACAAAAATAAACTCAATTGGCTAGTTACTATTCATGAAATCTTAGATGTTAAATTGGTGCCAAAGTTGTGAAATGAAAGAACTACGTTTTTGTTTTCATATGAATGTATATAATTTTCTCAAGTATCTTTGAATGTTTACAATTAGGTACCTTTTTATTTTATTTAAAAAAACTATGTAATCATATTTTTATAATAAACGAATTATACATTAAACAATGTGTCTTTCAATAGCAAATATGTAAACGCAACGTCACTTCGCAAGTTCCCGCCAAAAATTCCCTTCCCGTCCTGAGTTAGATTATCAGTTTTTTTTAATGCCTAATTTACACATTGTACGAATAACTTAAGAGAAAAATAACTAAAATACTATCGTGGTGGCGGAATAGAATGTGGACCTTCTAACTTATAGTTAGAAATTTTATTCTATGGATGTTTGATACGAGATGGTCCTTAGGGTATTACAATCATTTTTGAAGTGCCTCAAATAGATTGACGGGCCGGTTGGCGTGGTTGGTTAACACACTGCCTTTCACGTCACAGGTCGTGGGTTCGATTCCCATCCAGGACACACATTTGTGTGCATGAACATGTCTGTTTGTCCTGAGTCTGGTTGTAATTATCTATTTAAGTATAAATAAAAAAAAAGTAGTCTATGTAGTATATCAGTCATTTGGTTTCCATATTACAAGCTATGCTTAGTTTTTGATCAGATAGCCGTGTGTGAACAATGTCCCAGGATATTTATTTATTTATTCTATAGTACTGAGAAACCACTAAAAAATAATACATTTTTTTTATTCAATGGATAAGTGCCATATAAATGTATTAAAATTTTACATTTTCATATTTCGCGCTTAATTTGACGAAATCTCTGAACCCAGCGGACATGACGGGCGATTGGTTTCCTTCAATGGTACATATGACATCTATTTTGATTTTGATTACCTAATCGAATTAAAAAAAATGGTATTGTTAGTTATTGTTCCGAGTATTCAGGTACTATTAAGTTGTGAAAAACAGTACACAAATATACCACAATATACTATGTTGCTATGGTTATACTTATATTCTCTTTGGTTATACTAGCAACATAGTATAATGTATACTATTAAAACCAAGAGTAATATATTCTAAATGGATAGGTAAATCTAAAATTACCTGCTTGAAGCAAATACCTATCAATTGAGAATGTTATTAGGTATGCCAAATTGGTTGAAAGTTTGTTACAGTGAAGCTTGTATGTATACAAAGACATACAAAGACACTAGTTTTTGGTGTAGTCAAAAATACCTATTAGTTTTGATTTTACAGGCATTTAAACTTCCGATAAAATCGAGTCCCGCTAACAGTCAAATGACCGTATTTGACGACAATGTGCAACACTCGCTCATAGCGGAGCGTTGCACATTGACGTCACACAGCTACATATTAGTAATCTGTGCGTCACACCGTCACACAAGTATGGCACATCGAGTACGAGTCCGCATCGCACGTTTACTTCTATAAATCGGAAACTAATTGACGTATCGAAGTAATTCTTTCACTTGTATTTTTTATTTTTGACAGAGAATATGGAGAGCTAATATTCAAAATTAGGTAACATTCTTCATTGCGAAAAAGAGAAAGATAACAACTACGTTGGGACTATCTCTCTTTCTAACCCTACTTACCCTTAATGAAAGAACGAGAGATTGTCCCAACGTAGTTGTTATCTTTCTCTTTTTCGCAATTGATAGGTATTTGCTTCAAGTAGGTATTTAGAGTTACCTATCCATTTTGAATATATAATTCTTGATTAAAACGTAGTGATTATATACTCTTTGGTATACATAAGTCTTGGTTGCTATCTTTGAGTTGGTCTCACCCACAGATTACTGATATGTAGCTAGCTAGTCTCACCATGGTGAGATGGTAAGTGATGATGTGGCCGAAGGTGGTAAGCACACAAAGCCTAGGTGGGAACTGGCTCCCAAGTGCAGCTGTCGGAAGTCGGAACACACCAATAGGTGCTTGGCGACAGATTTTCTACTTGAAATTATAGAGAGAGAGACAAATAACAAACACGCGTTACCGCACCACACCACTGTCGGTTTTGCGCAACTAAACATTGCATTGCAATCAAACGTAGTGTTTTTATCCTCTTTGTTGCAATCTACACAAGTGTTTTACATGAACTAAATTTTGCCCGCGACTTCGTACACAATCGGTATTCCATTTTATTTTAGGGGTAATTTTTCAGGAGCTGGCTACACTGGTACCGCCATTGCCATTTGCAAATTTTGTTATCAAACAGCGCAAGAAGCAATTGGGTTTTTTTTAAATAGATCGTTTGTGTGACGATGGCTATTGTTGAAGATGAGGTTCGGAATGATTCTGAGGAAGAAACTGAGATAGAAGTGGTTGTGGAAGAAGATGATGCAGATCAAGATTCCGACGACTCTGATGTGAGCAGAATTGCGATTTTCTGTTTTGTACCTTCGTTTTGACCATATCCTGCGGCTTTGTACATTTTCACTTTATTGATTGCACACTTATTTCATGCAAACAGTTCGATGCAGAGTAGTTGTTCTGAAAAATGCTGCAGATTGTAATCTAATTGTTTTAGTCAAATCTGATAGAAATTGTATTCGTACTGAAAAAAGTTAATTTTTAGCTAGTTTCCGGCTTTTTTGGCGTGTTTACTACTTTTATTATCTTACCTAGATTAACATGCAACTGTAGGTTGAGTAATCGTATTTTTTCATATTCGGGTTATAGGGTAAGTACTTCATAGCTTTTAGATCAGGCCTCCCTTTTTTCACTTTCACATAAATTAGTGGACAAAAGACTCTTTGTCCACTAATTTCTGTCTGTAGTTGTGATATGTATAGATCAGCATGTAGGTATCTTGATTGTCATAACAAATTGCATGTGCACACAAGCACATGAAACCTAGAAGGGAACAAGCTCTCAAGTGTAACTTCTGGAACACACTGATAGATGTTTGGCAAATAAATTTCTACTGTAAGGTGCTGTGTTTGCATTTACCAAAAACCTTCATCATAGAAGTCATCTCAACATTACTACTACTGAGCTAACATAGCCTAAAAAGTCAGTAAGGGCACAAAGCCCAAAGGGTACTGGCGAAAAAGTGCAACCAGACACATCAATTGTTGTTTATCAATAGACTTCTCATTTCAATTTCCAATTAGATTATAATATTTATCCTGGCTTAAATGTCTTTAAAGTGAATGTATTTTATATTGGCCAGGATGAGGATGATGAAGAGGTGTTGGAGAGGAAAGTAACTGAGTTGGAGAGACAGATCTCTGAAGATCCATATAACTATGATGGGCATATTGACCTCATACAAGCATTATGGTAAGCATTAATAGCTTGGTTTATTTATTACACATGTAGCTGCTGGCTGGCTCACACCATTAGGTGCTTGCTTGGTGACAGATATTCAACTTAACCATGATAATAAATACACATTACCCTATTACCATGCTATAGTTCATCCTCATTGGTTTCTTTCACTGAACAGTGAATAGGATATCTATACTTACTAATATTATAAAGCTGAAGAGTTTGTTTGTTTTAACACGCTAATCTCAGGAACTACTGGTTTAAAATTGAAAAAATATTATACTGGTCAATGTAACTTTATCGAAACATTGAGGTTAGTTAGTTGAAATTATATTTTGATTATTACAGAATTGTTCCTCTTAAAAAATCTAAATAACAGTCCAGTATAGCATATTATTCAGTCTATCTTTTTAGGTTGGCTCACTATAACCTTTTAAATGTTATAATAATGCATTATTCGCGAAAGGGTTTTTATAAACATGCTATTAATCCTTATTCAAATAAATACTTTATTCATCAAAAGTATTTAATTTTGAACAAAGTTGCCTTTAAATCATTTGATTTCAATGAATACTTTAGGTCCTAAGGCTTAGGAGATATAACAGTATTAAAATATATCCGCAGAAAAATAATGATCAAGTATCGCGCGCGCATGGAGAGCGGTCATGTTAGGGGCGGTAGGAGTACCCTCCCGGCGCCCTATATTGAGTCCCGCCCTATAGTGAGGTCGGCCGGTAGCTCAGCAATATCCTGGAATATGGATATGGCATGTGTGTGAAACCTCGGGGGACAGCTAGTACCATATCCTGTATATGTTACAAAACTACCCGTAAAGCCGAAAGGAGGTTAAGCAGGGCCTTATAATAAGTCCATTCACAATATTTAACAACAAATATAGAAAAATATAGAAAAATAGAAAAAATATTAAAGTAGACAATTATTAGGTAAAATAAGTACGTAGGCCTTTCAAATAATCTGGTTCCCTGACATGACAGCTTACTAGGGTTGACAAAATTTTTGGCTTTGATAATTAATTATATTTTTATGGGGTATTTTGTAGCACGTTGTATACTGCAAGTAACATACAAGCCCAGACAAGTATGTTTTTTAGCTATATGTGGATGAGCTTCATTTTTTCATAGGGATGGCTTGAAACAGAAAAAAACATATTTGAAGAGAAGGTAGTACATAACATCTACAAACCTAGAAAGGTACTGGCTTTTAATAACTTGAATCACATTTCCTGGAGTTCTATTCCAAGGAGTTAAGTGTAACTGTTATAATAACAATCTTTGAGATGCTTCAAAAATGTTTTTCGCATACATAGGGGTCTATCAGAGTTGGACCGGTGGCGTGTTGCCTTTGAGCGCCTGCAGGAGCTCTCGGCACTACGTGCGGAACACTGGCTGTTGCGGATACAGACAGAGGAGACCCTAGCACACTCTGAGGATTCACGAGAACGTATCGCTAAACTATTCCAGCAGGCTGCTCTTGACTGTTATTGTGAGTTGATATTTTATTTATTATCATTATCATATAGTTTTCATTTTAATAAAAATATATGTATGTATGTAGTACAGTTTAGTTAGTTCATTTAAATACACTGTTAGGTAAATTGGTGTCATTCACTGGGATGCATATAAAATATAATTATCTCTTTTGAAAAAAAAATAGATCTTTGCTACTCATTTATGATGGCTTTTGTTTAGGAGTTTCAGGCTCTGGCATTCTTTTATTAATGTTCCATCCATTCAGCCATCCCAATCCTGAGCGAGTGGTGTACATGGTCGCTCAGCAGCGGGGAAGCGGATACCGCGCGCGTTCAAATAGAGGAGGTGTTGCGACGCGCCGGCGCCGATCCATTCTCCGGAAAGCTATTCTGGGATGCTAAACTCGAGTTGGAGAAGGCACAATTAGAAACCATGAGGTGACTATTCCTTTTTTAAATACATTCATTGTTTGCACTAATTCAAATGTTTTTATTTAATGCCACAAGTGACAACGAGGCAGGCGGATCCGATGTTACCGTCGGCTATAGACTATTAGTAATATCAGGGGGACTGCCAATGTTTTGTACATCTTATTACAATGCCTTCAAGGCAAACTGGCTCTCAAGTGCAACTTGAGGGTAGCCTGGTATTCGAGTACTACAACGTACCGTGCTGTTGTTTCTTCAAGATGTTTTCCTTCACCGACAGTTCAAGCTCATTGTAGGATTCGAACCCACGACCTTCGCCATGGTATCCGACGTCACTACCACTGAGATATCGTAGCAGAATTCAAAAGTTTATACATGTCCAGAACTGATAGCATATTGTTTATTTTAGTGAAAGTGATGCGGAATACAAGACTCAACAAGAGCGTATACTGTGGTGTCTTGAGGAGACCGTATCGCGGCCGTTGCTTCTTCACGATGTTTTCCTTCACCGACAGTTCAAGCTCATTGTAGGATTCGAACCCACGACCTTCGCCACGGTATCCGAGTCACTACCACTGAGATATCGTAGCAGAATTCAAAAGTTTATACATGTCCAGAACTGATAGCATATTGTTTATTTTAGTGAAAGTGATACGGAATACAAGACTCAACAAGAGCGTATACTGTGGTGTCTTGAGGAGACCGTATCGCGGCCGTTGCTTAGAGGAGAAGAGGCGTGGCCACAATTAGAGGAACTAGCCACCACAATGCATGACCAGGATTATGTTGACAAAGTAATTACAACCTTATACATACTATCCTATAGCTCTGTTAACATTGTTTTTGTTTGCTCGGCAAGTAAAGAGCGATGCCTATGAGCCCTTCAGGTCCAGAAGTGAACAGTAAAAAATTTTACATGTGTTTATTGTTTTAAATAGATAAATGTATACTGTATACATAAATCTATATAATAATGTCTTTATAATTACCAAAAATCGCATTATTGCTGGTAACTTTTTCTATTCTAGGATTGCATTTAGAGATTATAATTAAATAGTTATTAAAAATAATACATGGCACACTTATTAATTTAACATTAAAAAAATACATTATTTTAAATCCAAATTATTACATAATTCGTTTATATTTTATTGTAGGTACTGTTCACGTCAGGTGGTACCAAAATGCGCATTACTCTTTGTTCATTTGATTTGATAATATGATTAAAATTAAATCCAAATATTATTTGCAGGTTAAGAAACAACATGAGGCAGCTGTAGATTACTTACAGAAAATAACACCGTATGAGGACAAACTATTGACTTTAGAGTAAGTTGTCCGTCATATGGTCTGTGTATTTTATTTTATTTTTCGTATGTTTGTTTATTATTTTTTCTTGTATTTCTTTTATTTTTATTTTCGATAAGCTTTTGTTTGACCACAATCTCACCATGGTAAGTGATGATGTGGCCGAAGGTGGCACACAAAGCCTAGATGGGAACTGGCTCTCAAGTGCAGCTGTCGGAACACACCGATAGGTGCTTGGCGACAGATTCAACTTGAGGGTGGTAGCGAGCCAGTCGGGTACCCACTACAAAGTACCCAACCACCAAGCTGTGGTTTCCTCCGATGTTTTCCTTCACTAAAAGCTCAAGCTCATTGTAGAATTCGAACCCACGACCTTCGACGGGTATCCGACGTCACTACCACTGAGCTATTATCGCCTTGTTTCAGTAACCCAGAGGAGAAATGTAAAGTGTACCAGGAATACATAGATACTGTGAAGGATCTATCGCAAGAAGAGAAATATGCTGAATGCGATAGCAATGGAATACTCAAGGTTGATAAATTTACTTTTTTACCTTTCAAAATCAAACCTCATTTATTCAGTTTAGGCCCTGGTAAGGCACTTATGAACGTTACAATTGACTCTACCACTGGTTCGGAATACACTTAAACTGAGAAGAACTGATTTGTAATTTAATTCTGTATCAAACATTTCACAATAAGCCTTGTTACGTGATGTGTATATAGTTTCGAATACCAGATCCCTTTAGTTTTTAGTATTTGTTAAAGCGGCAACAGAAATACCTCATCTGTGAAAATTTCAACTGTGATGGTTCATGAGATGACAGACAGACAGTAGTCTTAGTAATAGGGTTTCCGTTTTTACCCTTTGGGTACGGAACCCTAAAAAGGCAGTAAATAATAATAATTTGATTGTATCTACCAGGTGCTATACGACCGTGCAACTTACGAGTGCATTACGTGCGAGAGCGCATTTCCCGTACTTGTGTCATACGCGCGGCACGTCCAACAGAGTTCGTCTCGCGCCACCTACTGGCGAGTTCTAGACGCTGCCACCAGACGGTGCCCGAGGAAAGCTCACTTCTGGAACCTCAAGATGCAGCAGGCCGAGCATGAGGAGAAGGAGTTTGATCAGGTAAAACACAATTTTGAATTTCAAATGATATATCAAAAACATGTAAATAACAAAATAATTATAATTATACAAATAAATGCAAAATATGACCGTTTGTTTGCGTGCGTAGTGTGTTGTTAAATCTTTCTAACTTTCTTAATAATATTACAAAAAGGAAAGATTTGTGTGTATGTGTGTATGTAACGAATAAACTCAAAAACGACTGGGGCGATCTACAAATAAGTAATAAGTCGGGCCGATTTAAAAAAAATCTTTCACCATTTGAATGCTACATTATTCCAGATTAACATAGGCTATATTTTTATCCCGGGATAAGATAAGATCCCACGGGAACGCTGGTGAAACAGCGGAGGACAGCTAGTGGATGTTATATACGAACATGTAACTTTACAGGTGAAGTCAATATTTGAAATGGCGTTATCTAAAGGTATGGATTCATATAAGCAAGCGGAGTCGCTGTGGCTCGGCTACTTGGAGTACACTCGGCGGCGTACTGCCTTCGACAATGAACCCGACGTTGAACGGCTACGTCGCACCTTCAGACTTGCCTGGGATTCACTTGCAGAGGTGGGTGATACTTATTCCACAAATATTATAAATGTGAAAGTTTCGATGGATGGATGTTTGTTACTCTTTCATGCAAAATCGGCTGAACGGATTTTGGTGAAACTTGGCACACAGGTAGACCATATACTGGAATAACTCATAGGATACTACTCACTCTCAGGACGGCGGGTGAAAACGCGGGGGACAGCTAGTTTATAAATAAGGCTTGTGATTTGTAAAGAAGGCTTTGAGTTGTTCTTAGTGTAAATCGATATTTATACTGAGTTTGTTTGAACGCGTTTATCACAGGAACTGCTGAGTTTCTTGCCGGAGTCTTCTCAGTTCAAGTGTATTCCGAACCTGTGGTAGACTCAATTCTAACGTTCATAAGTGCCTTACCAGGGAGTGATAACATGAGCAGGGAGCAATAAATGAGTTTTTGATTTTGAACTAATGCTTCGAATTGAAAAAATATTTTAGTGTTTTATAGCCCATTTATCGAGGAAGGCTAAGCTTTATAACATCAAGCTTTGTTGCGAAAATTCCACTGAAACGTGGGTGAAACCGCGGGGGACAGCTAGTATTTTATATCGTAAAGTATCTTTTGTAAGATCAGTTATCCTGTTTCTACAATATCATTAAATAAGGTCCAAGAAATAACATTATTTAAAATTCACAACAAGCTCTTAAATATCTTTTCGTCTAGGCATGGGGTGAGGAAGCGAACGACTGTGAAGTGCCGCTTTACTGGGCGCGACTCGAGTACAAGCGCATGAAGGATCCAAAACAAGGCAGAGAGATATTCGAGGAAATATTCAGTGAGTAGCTCTTCACTTCTATTTTACTTGTACTTGTCTACAGATTTCGATAACATAATTTATGATTAGTTATATTGTGTTGCATGTAAGCCTATAAAAGTAAAAATAAACTTAACGAATACCTACCGTGAATATGGCATAGGATTTGCGGTTCGCAACTACCTTCTGAGCTTGATAATCCTTGGCGACTTTCATCACTTTTTTTAGTTGCTATTTAAAAAAAAGTTTTTGCTGAATTTATTGCCGGCTCTTCTCAGTAAAAGCAACCTTCCGAACCGTACGTTAGAGTCCTATTTCACAGTTTTTAGTAGCAAATTCTTTAAGATAACACTTTTCTTGGTGTAATTGAAACTATCCAACACGTTGATGGTAAAAAATTTGGAGTTTATGGCAAACTTGTAGTGTTTTCACAATGAAATATCAAAATTTTCACATGTTAAGACGCATAAGAGAAACATTAAATTATAAAAAAGTGACGATTCAAAATACATTAATGAGGTCATTTAATAAAAATACTTTGAGTTTGATTTTGGACGTCATATTGCAGAGTACGGTGAAAACAAAAGCATGTCAAAATACTGGGAGGCTCTAATCCAGCTGGAATCAAACCGGTGTCCATCTGTACCGGAGCACAAGTTGCGCGACCTGATGCGTCGCGCGCTGCGCTCGGTGAGCGACTACCCGCCCGCCGCCGCGAGACTGTGGACCGACTACGAGCGAGACTGCGGACACCTGCACACTGTCAGGGAGTGTCGGGACACTTGCGAGGTATATACACACATACAAACATACTATAATACTTAGAGAAGGGTTTGGAGAAATTAAAGGCTTGAGCTTGATTCGGCGTAGTGTGGTGATTTGGATGAGAAAAGAGGGCTTTATTCTTTGATATCCAATAACTAAAGATACACAATCAGCGACAAAAATGGCCTTACCGAATGTCTACTCACTCGAACATTTGGGTGGTCTTTTATTCTAGTAGCATTCGAACGCTCCGACGGTAAACATGCCTCAGTGCTCGTTTAAGATATATTTTGGCTAGCAGGTATAAGTCGTAAAATGTTATTGCCTTTTGTACATTGCTTTTTGAATAAAACTTTAAAAAAAAACTAGTATTACCCAACACAGTTTTGAGAGAACTTTTGCTTGGGATTGTTTATATTTAGTTATTAGATATCAATGGCTTTATTCAATGTATTCTTGCTTATATAGTCTAAGGTCAGCGTCCTCTACACAATAAACTGATTGCTATTTTATCTATGTACAAAACAATGATTGTAAATAGGAGAAGGCGTTACTAGTATTTTTATGCCACTAGTGACAACCAGGCGAGTCACCGGATGGTAAGTGACTACCGTCGTCTATAGACATTAGCAGTACCAGGGGGATTGACAATTTGTGAATAAGGTGTACAACTTTATTACAATTCCTTAAGGCAACTGGCTCTCAAGTGCAATTGCCGGAACACACAAAAAGTTGCTTGGCGACAGATTTTCAACTTGAGGGTGGTAGCCAGCACGTCGAGTACTACAAAGTTCGCTGCCACCGTGCTATGGTTTCCTCACGATATTTACCTTCACCGATACTTCTTCCGGCGTCACTACCACTGAGCTATCATCGTCTTGAGTTTTGATGTAATCCATACTAATATTATAAATGTGAAAGTAAGTCTATCTGTCTCTTATGTTTACACGCCTTAACTGCTGAACAGTTTTTTATGAATTTTGTTATAGAGACAGGATACTTTTATCCCGGGAAAAATAAAATCATGTTTCCAATAACAGTTCTTAATTTGGGATCTCGTGGCTATGTGTAAAGAATGATCCAAAATCAAGGCGATTATAGCTCAGTGGTAGTGACGTCAGATACCGCGGCGAAGGTCGTGGGTTCCTACAATGAGCTTGAGCTTTCGGTGAAGGTAAACATCGTGAGGAAACCACAGCAAGGTTACCACCCTCAAGTTGAAAATCTGTCGCCAAGCACCTGTTGGTGTGTTCCGGCAATTGCAATGAGAGCCAGTTTGCCTTTAAGTCATTGTGATAAGGTGTACAACACATTGGCAATTCCCTTGGTATTGCTAACGTCTATTATATAGGCGACGGTAGTCACTTACCATCAGGTGACCCGCCTGACTCGTCACTTGTGACATAAAAAAAAACTTTATTTTTGTTATAAAAATAAAACAGGCGAAACTCAAAGAGTGGCGTGACAACTACCAAGCTATGAAAGACAAAATGATCGGCAAAAAACAGAAAGGCAAACAGGCTGATAAGAAATCCAAATTGGATAATAAAAAGAAGGATGGTGAGAAATCAAAGAACAAAGGAAAAAGAAAATCAGATGGTAGTACCGAGGGTACCGAAGTAAAGAGGAAGAGAGACCAAGATATGGAGGTGGAGAAGGAAGGCAGCAGTTCCGGAGGAGTGAAGAGATCTCACGCTGATGATAATGCTGATGTCACAGGTTTTATTTTATGAAACATTCTTTGTTTTTAGGATTAGGTACCTCAAAAAGAAAAATGGAACCCTTATAGGATCACTTCGGTGTTCGGATGTCTGTCTGTCAAACCTTTTTCTCAGAATAGCGTGGAGGTATCAAGTTGAAATTAATATCAAATACCCAGACTGCAATCCTTCAATCAAATTTCTAAGTCAGTAGTGAAAAAAAAACAAACTTCTAAGTCAATGCAGTCAAAATATACGGCCATATATTTAACTTATATTCCTGTTGACCTAAACTAGATTTGGCAAGAGGCAATGTCATGTCATGTAGCACAAGTAAATTAAATAATTCGAAAACCGTAAATTGCTAGTTACATCAGAGATTTTGGGGGGAAATTAAAACATAATCGGGAAAAATCTTCGAGACTCGATTTACGTTATGAACGAACTATTTACATAACTACAAGTTTGTACGGAACCCTCGGTGTCCAACTCGCACTTGACCGGTTTTTAATAATGTAGGTAGCTTAGTTCACCTGAACCTACGAGTATTACCGGCGGTACGATTACGTATCTCGCGATAGGTTGGCAACAGGCGTAAATTTCGCGATCGCTGCTATCGCTATGTATTAGCTTAGCGCTATAAAAGTGACGTTTGACAGTTCTTTTAAAAATAAAAAAGTAATATAAAGTTATAATGTACAGCGGTTGTAGAAAGTAAGCGGCAGCGTACAGACAGCGCTTCCAGTGAAGACAGACTCGCCGGCAGAGAGGCGTCCACACTTTTTGTCAGCAATTTAGAGTTCAAGTAAGAATATTATGTTCTATTAATGCTTTTTTTAACATTTACTTTTAACTATATGGTTGTTAGATAGAGGTCTTACATGGACAATAGACATGTTATGAGAATAGATGTAAGTCTTTTGAATAAAATAGGTATGTCATATCTTCCTCAATAACTTGGATGATAATAGCATTATTATTTCAGAGTGGACGAACAGAACCTCAGAGATAAGTTATCTCAATACGGCGATATAGTGTCGCTGCGAGTGAGGACCGGCGTCAAGGCATTTGGAGGATCCATCTGTTACTGTCAATACAAAACAACTGTAAGCTATTTGTATTCATTAAATCTACCATTCTATCCAATATTGGGTAGGCCTCTAACACGGTGGACCGACGACCTTGTGAGGGTCGCAGGAAGCCACTGGATGCGAGTAGCGCAAGACCGGTCATCGTGGAGATCCTTGGGGAGGCCTTTGTCCAGCAGTGGACTTCCGGCTGATATGATGATAATGATGACATAGGCCTTCTCGTAATCTATGACTCTTGACGCTAATGCCGGTTTGAAAGGTTGCTTTTGCATTAATATTAACATAGATTTACTGCAAACAATTTATACATTATAAATTAAAGCTTGTGTTCGGCCGAAGTTGGTAGCACACAAAGCCTAGAAGGAAACTGGCTCACAAGTGCAACTGCCGGAACACACCGATCGGTGCTTGGCCACAAACTTTCAACTTGACGGTAGTAGCTAACCAGTCGGGTACTACAATGTACCCTAGCACTTTGTTATGGTTTCCTCACCATGTTTTCCTTCAGTTAAAGCTCAAGATCATTGTAGGATTCGAACTCACGACCTTCGCCGCGGTATCCGACGTTACTACCACTGAGCTATTATATCATAAAGCCTACATGATCACTTACCATTATTATTTAAACAGGAATCGGTGGACGAGGCCCTGAAACATGACCGTCAACCGCTGGACGGGCGACCCATGTTCCTCTCACGATATTCCGCCAAGAAGTCCAAACCTACGTTCAAATACCCCACAACTGTGGAGAAGAACAAGCTATTTGTTAGGAACTTACCCTTCGCGCACTGCACCAAGGAAGCATTATCGGATATATTCGATAAGTACGGAAAATTAAAGGACGTCAGAGTTGTTACGTTCAAGTAAGTTTTGACTATCTCTAGTATTGAATCTCCCGTGATAAAAAGTAGCTAATGTCCCAATTTCCAGGACCGAACATAACTATATTTTCGTGAAAATGGCGCCGTACAGCCGTTATGGAGCTGAGTGGTAATAAACAAGCACGCACATAAACATTCGTCTAATAACAATAAAGACATCTATTACCCAATAGGAATCTTCCTCTAATGTTATTAAATTGAAAAAAAATATACCAAAAGTTATCTAAATAGAATAAAAGGATAACCAACAATTTTGTTCTAACAATTTAGTCAGAATCTGTTGCTCTTTGATATTATGGACTAATTGTCATTATGACAGTGACCAATCAATTATTTATGGTCAATGATGTTACTAAAGGGATGGAAAACCGAAAGGGCTGGCGTACATAGAGTACGAAGAGGAGCAGGCGGCGGCGCAGGCTCTCGAGAAAACCAACGGGCTCTTAGTGCAGGAGCGGAACATAGAGGTGGCGCTGAGCGCGCCGCCGCCGCGCGCCGAGCCGGCGCACAGTCTGGGACAACCCAAGCGAGACCAGGGAGGGGGGATGTGAGTATATCTCACTTTGTTTTTTTTTTAAATGATTTTGGCTTGGTATCTATACCTTAAAGCCATTTCATAGCTTAAAGGTCTAGGCTATAAAATTATCTTCAGCCATTTCTTAGCTCATCATCCAAGTAAATTATTAATGCTAAATCAAGGTCGTTCTCTCCTACATGTATCAGATACGACTGACGTTTTAAAAAGGTGGCCGTTAAACAGTGACGGAACTTTCCACAATTCTTCACCGTAAAGACGGCCGTCTTTTTACTACCGCCATCTTAGGATACCAGAGCATAAGTAAAATAATTTCTTTTTATTTTAATTATGCAATACTGTATTCAATACCTTTAAATAATTTAATAGGCGCAGAACACAGCTAAGCAGCTTTATCCCAAGTGTGCTACAAAAGGCGTCGACGAGCAAAGCCGCGGCCACGGCGAATGGTAACCATAGCAACGGTGAGGAGAAGCGACCACTCAGCAACAGCGATTTCAGGAGTTTGCTCCTCAGTAAGAAATAAATACGTTACGTAATATTAGTTTTAAAATAATACTTATTATATAAGGGACACACGATGTTACTTTTGATAGGACATACATAAAATTCAAACAAGTTTATGACTAGAAAAAGACGTGTTAAGCCTCATAATCCCCCAAGTGCTACTCGACGCGTATTAGAGTGTAAGCCACACTCACCTAAGCGTCGATTAGCACTTGGGATTATATGGATTGGCGCTCATACGCGTATTTAGCATTGAACGTGTTAAGGTCAAGCGCCCGTGTCTCCTTTATGTACATTGCGCCCTAGATTGGACTTGTCTAAATAAAATTAAATACTTAACTGTGTCGGAAGCTATTGTCGACTTTATATTTGGCAGGTTATTGTAAATAAAAATGTAAGATCAAATAGGACGTGTGTTCCTTGGATTCGTGGTACCCTATAGGGTTGGGCGGGCGTTTATAAAGTTGGGGCACAAACACTTCGCGCGTGCCACACGCCTCAGCCACATGTATTGTCGCAACATGTGGCTGCCACTCGCCAGTGTGTGCCAGTATTAAAAAGGCACAGAGAAATGGTTACTCTAGTTTCGTGGCCACTTGCAACCGTGACGGTGGCCTAGATATAAGAAATGTTGAAGTATATCTTTTTTTTATATAATATACATTTATAATTATTACACTGTTGATTTGCGTACACAATAAATGCGTTTATGCAGTGTTAATACGCGGGCACCATATAGACATATTCTAAGCGATTTAAAATAAAATATGCTTTTGACTGAACCAATCGAGAAGTGGAATAAGCCTTTGCACTACAGTGTAGCCCTACATTTTAGGCGTAGGAGACAGATTTTGTCGAAATAAAAAGGTGATAAATATCAATAGCATTGTATTTATCTGGATTCAGTCAGAAAATGTTCAACAAATAACGAAATCAAATCAGATATGCATTTGCAAATGAACCCCAAACAAACAAGTAACCATGGGGAGCAAATACATATTTTGTACTTGGATTATAGTGTAAAATGACAGTGTACATAATACTCAAAAAAGCTATTTTATTATTTTTCTTTAGCTTAAAAGTGATTGTACTAAACAGGTCAGTGAAGCATTATATAACATTGGTTACTCAATGTTGTTACATTAACCCGATGTTAACAGTAAAGGAGCCATTTATGTGATATTGACTGACTCTTAAAACAATAGGGTAGTGTAGTATCTTAAAAAAATATATATTTTTTATTTTGTTCCGTAAACGAAAAATGACGAGGATACAGTGCGATAAAATTAGATAGATACATACAAGCTACTGTCTCTTAATGCTAATTAAAATATGCTATCGATTTTAGTGCTGTATGTGGATGTGATTATCCTATAACATAACTTCAGCTTTATTTCGTTGATACATACTATGTATAGCGTATGACTGTGAGTCATCTTATCTTCCATAAATCGTTTTTATTACCGAATTGTATGAAATGATACAGTGTCCAGTCACTAATATTGTCCATACAGCAAATTTGTTCATTGTGCATTTTAATTGTAAGTAACTCGAAGATTTCGAATAAAAAATATTTGTTTTATAATTAATTTGTTGTTTTCTTAAAGAATCGAAAATCGAATAAATGTTCTAATTACGAAAACGATAATAATTAAACATATATTGTTGGTAAAACAACGTTTATTATTAAAATAACAAATAACACTTTACAATCTCAAAAGAGAATATAATGTTATGTATGTACAGGAGAATTATCTACATTAAATAATCATCTAAAAGCATTGTACATGATAAAGTTATATACATATATCAATATTCACTCCAAAAAAAGAACTATGTTTCATTAAATTGTGTGCAAGATTATGAAAGAACTCGCTTTCTTGCCCGAACCCCTATTTTGCCCCCTTCACTATTTCGTAGTGCAAAATTTAATGTTTTCTACACCCTGTTTGAGCTGTGCGTTGATACGCCAGTCAGTCAGTTTCTCCTTTTAAATTTACAAATAAATTTCGATGTCTTGATATATCATTGAAACATGTCAGGCACTAAAGTTGGAGTTATAATTAGCTGGAGTTATTTCACAGATATCGTAATAAATACTACGTTACTCAGAAATTATTTGGTAAAAGAATGAATGAGAATACGTGTAATCGCTGTAATAGGATTGACTATTATTGATAAAAAGTGATATGGTCAAACCATTAATCACATTGCGCTCGTAACTGTCAGTTTACTCCAGCTAATTAAAAATCTGAGTTTATACATACATACATACATCAATATTATTCATTCTGTTAGAAAAGAAAAGATCCACCTCCCATTGACTCCGCGCGTTATTATTGATTTTGTACCATATTATATCACAAATGTCAGATATGTTAAATACCCATCCAAATTAGTTTTTCTACACTAACAACACCATATCGGAACTATTAGGAATACTGAATTGTATTTTAAAACGTGTAGACATCGTTTGATTGCTTTCATCTTACTAAGCTGTTCGATTGAGTAAAAATTATCCAATTATTGCAATTGTTGATAATTATTTATAATTATAATTACAACTGAGCAAAGATAGAGCGCGAACATCTCGTGGCTAGAACTAAAATCAAACTAATTAAATCAAACAATTCGTCAATCGATATGTTTTCCATCTTGCCATCTTTCCTTCGATCTTTCAAAAGCTTCCTTTATACATGATCTGTGAAGGAAATTAATTACCTGTTTTAATGTAAATGACTTGTGTAATGAATGAAAGCTTAAATAAATAAAATGGCTATAGTTAATTTTAGGAGAAATAAAAAGGATGTTAAAATGAACGCCTACTTATATTTCATAACAAAATTCATCAAATTAATTTGGTCTAATTGGAACCCTCCGTGTGCGTGTCACTTACATAACATGGCCGGTTTTTGTTACTAGCGAAATATTCCTTCCAGTGTGATAAGCATCTTATAACTTGTTCGCTTGTATTAAGTGGTCGTGAGTAGTAGCACCAGTAGACTCGAAAACATATTAATTATAATTAAATAGTAATTTATTGCAAGACGTTCCGACAAGAGTTTTTTTTTTAAAAATAGGTTTGCGTTTGACTACAATCTCACTCGATCTTAGGCGACGATGTGGTCTACGATGGTGCACGCTTACCTAGAAGTAATCTATTAACCTATAGAAAAGGCTGTCATACAGTGTAAAGGTAGTTGAAAGTAGTTACCTGAAGAGTGATTGGTGCAGTATGTAAGCGGAGACATGTCCCGCGTCTACATATCGCACCTCGGCGCCGGGCCAGATCTCCTCGAGCGTGCCCACGTCGTCGCGCGGGACGTACGCGTCGTGCTTCGCGCACACAGCTGCACAAACAAACAAACAATACAATCAACCATCACACACTAAGGAACTGCTCAATTTGGTTAAGCAGGCCTCCGTCACTCGGGCAATGCAGCGGGCTGCGTATGTACGGGATCTTTAATTGAAATAGATTTATTAATATGTTATTGGACGTCTAAATTCAACTATGAATATAGTTGTGGTTTTAACTACCAACAGCCATAAATTATAATCCCTACCGTGGTGCCGTGGTAACCTCGCAATGTGTTTCAATACCGAAATTTAAACGCTTACCTGCGTCTCAGCATTTGACTTCAATACCACTGAGCTAGGTTTCCATACGTACCTATAATCAAAGACGTGTCAAACGGCACGGAGAAATTACTCAAATGCGTGCACTCGTCCATGATTCCACGCATGAATTGTAACGTCTCTCTGTCTCTCCAATGAATCTTGTTTATGTCTATCTTTTTCCCGCTAGACCTCACAAATGGCATATTTAACCACAATTCCGAAGTAAAGTCTGATATATTATTCCACGAACTTTTCTCAGTTTTAATTTTCACAACATTATTATTCGATACTGTAATCGCTGTTGTTTTTTGTACAGGAGGGTCCAATTTTGCTTTTACACTTTGGCTGTTAAGCAAGGTGGTTGCGCTCGTTTCTTCATATTTGAGAGTTCTTTGTTGTTCCACCATCAAGTTCTTTATACCAGCTGGAAAATAAAATCAAAACTTTGCTGTTCAAGTATTTAAATGTGTCAAGGTTTTAAATGTACGAACGATACTAATAAACTTTTACAGAGACCGTATAGCTTTAAAATTAGATAAATGGCTGTGATATGCAATGTTATTATAACAAGAGTTTAGTTTGGTTAAGGTGAAAAGAACGAAATCAACACACAAATGAGAAGGCCTGACTCACTGACTCATCAATGCCCGACCTAAACCCTTGGACATAGAAAGGTGTTTTTTCACAGGTGTTGATTTTAGAATAAGAAAATTATTTTCGAAATTCATACCCTAAACGGGTAAAAAAGGAGTACGCGGGCGAAACCGCGGGGCGGCAAGCTAGTAAGTAAATATAATCACATTAACCGCATAGCTCGCAGATAGGATGGTCGTCGAAAACTGTGTACAAAAAAACTAATTCCACGGATCGCGAATCAAATATTTTTCATAAACAAAAAGTACTCAATATTGATTTTGATAAATCGTTTGATTACGTGTTTACTCCACTGTAAATATTGGTTAATTGCATTTATAAATAATGTATGGAACTTATAGCCTATAGGATAGAATAATGCTGTAGATACGGTCGGTTTCGAAGGTATCCGCTACGTTGGTTAAAATGAAGAATACGCTTCGATTCTAGCTCCTTTTGTACCCAAGTATCACCTATTTTTATTACCTACTCGTAACTTTATTTAATGGACTTTGATAGTTAACCAAACCTATTGCAACAGGGACTTGAATGACTTGATAACTATTTATAGTACAACTTAAATAGTAGGATGGAGTTTTTATACTTCTTCATTACATTATTTCTTTAACGTAAGTTTTTAGCCTTTCTACAAGTGTTGTCAGTTCACAACACTTGTAGAAAGGCTAAAAATACTACCCAACTGGCCCAGCTACGATTATTATTCTTAACAATTAGAGGAAATTGAATGACACATATTTCAACTCACCCCCGCTCACACACACACACACACACATATATACCATATACGCTATTCGCTCACGTATTATATAAACATCTAAGAGAAAAAAATATATCTAAACGTTTATCTCACTAATCTTATAAATGTGAAAGTTTGGATGGATGTATGTTTGTTACTCATTTACGCCAGAATGGCTGAATGGATCTGGATGAAATTTGGCTTGGAGATATTTTATAGTCTGGAATAGCACATAGGCTACTTTTTATCCCGGGAAAAGATAAGATCCCTCGGGAACGCGGGTGAAACCGCGCGGAACAGCTAGTTAATTATGAATCAAACGTACCTCTTTAAAGTGTAACTTACCATTTGTATCCCGCTGAAAATTGTTACAGCGTTATCTTTAGCTTTGTATCAGCTTATGGCTACTAAACTGAACATGTAGGGTACGCAGATACCTACGACACAAGAATTTTTCTTAGTGTAGGTTCCGCACGTCGTTTTATTTAAGTAACTAATTTGTAAGTTACATTCAGTTTTACTTTACATGACTTTTATGATATGAACTTGTATTGGTGAAATTAACATTTTAATATTATTGTTATGAAACTCAATTTATGTTTGGAGACAACTGCATCCCACTTTAAATTTTTTGAGCAGGTTATAAACACTCAGTGAAAAACTACAAAATCACGAAAACTAACTACAAATTGAAGAAATAATTTTAATAAATACTAACAATGGATCGATTGGACACAGCACACATGTCTTTGAGCAAAACTATACGAACGATTTAGTAGCCAGCCAGGCGGGTACTAGAGATATATTATTATAAGGTTACGATTAAAAAGTCGCCGACGACGAATATTATTCTCGCTTGAGAAGAATGAATGTGGTTTACTGTTAGTCACATTTTATGAAAATTACGACAGTTTGGGTGAAGACACAAGCTTAACTTATGCATCACCCATCAAAACTCCTGTACTCAGGATAGTTAAAGATTATTATTATTGTTTTGACATGCAAAATATTGTTTGTTTCACTTAAAAATCTGTACAAGCATTGGAATAAATTGTATTTTCGTGTATGCCACCTAAATAATTGCAATTCATTAATCATCAACTCACCAACTTTATATTTCAAGAGTATTTCTTTAATTTTTTCTCCATTCAGTTTGTTAATGTCCTCAATATCTTGGGGGTCCAATTCAAATTTCTCGTTGGCAGTCAGTTTATCGTACAAATACCTGCTAATTTTGTTTTCGTCCAACAATTGTTTTAGTTCCTCGCCTAAACTACTTATATTCGACGCTTGTAAACTTGGCGATTGTTTAATAACTTTAGGCACTTTGATATTTAATTCTAGAATATTTTTATTATCACCAACTATACTTTGAGCTTCTAATTTGGCACCACTGGTTTCTTTATATGTTATATCTAAGTTTTTATCACTTTTTTCACTATTGACTATTGTAACGGGTTTGTTTGTTTGTGCGTCTTTCTGTACATTGTCAATTTGTGAGTAGGTGCGAGCGAACTTCTTCCCCGCTAGGAATGCTTCGTCGACTATCGTCACCATCTTGGATAGTTTCTCTCTGTATTCGCCGTCTGACAGGTATTGATCTTCTAACAAGTCCCAGTTAATCGATTGGGACATTACACCCTGAAATATCGCTTCAATTATAGAAAAGTTTCAATATCCATCATAATTAGTCACTATTTTTAAGTTATCTTTAATTTTTCCACAGATATAATAATTAAACTTGACGGTAAATGAAACAATACCTGCAAGAAAACTGCGGAGGCAGTAGACCAAGATAAACACGGCACTAGTACAAGTGGTTTGGGCCAATTTGTAGCTGCAAGGGAAGCCATCTGAAAGGAGAACAAATTTCTTACAAATAATGTAGTAATGCCTTTTGAAGAGTGGTTTGATTGACCTATACATTATCGTAAAGAATTGTATAAACGCGATCTCATACTGTGCTGGTAACGACGATTCTAAATTGTGCTAGGCGACAAATTATAATAAATGAGACCTACAATATACGGGTGTCCGGTAAGTAGTACGACAAACTTAAGGGGGATAGATGGGTGGATCACCTACCAAAAAAATATACAAAATGACCATAGTGCGCTATGTCACAGCTATGTGTCCCACGCGGTTTCACCCGCGTCTCATGATATAAGTATTATAAGTCCAACTCGGGGTCAAATCAAACCCTGAATAATTAATTAAACTGTTATTTTGGCCGTGAATAAAACTAACAGATATTCTAACAATTATCAGTATATGAATGGTAAATAAGCGATTATCTTTAAGAAGTAGGTTTAAATAAGTACTGACATGTCCGCCCATAGAGAGTCCAGTGACGCCTAAGGGTCCGAGTCCATTGCGCTCGCACCAATGGAACAGTACCAGCGCCTCCAGTATAAGGCACCCGCCCATCACGAAAATGTCCGATACGTTGTGTAGTGACGACCGTCTGGAATGTTCATTTTCTTAGTATTTTTGGAAGTAACATGTAATTTCAGAGTTCGCAAATATGTTTTCTTATGATTAAATCCTGTATTAAACCACCTAACTCCTTTCAGCCAATATGGTGTGATTGACTAACATACAACCAAACAAACTATAGTCTAATCCTTACAAGTCTTACTTCGCAAATTCCTCTAAATGAAAAATAACTTCAATATCGTTCGTATAAATGACTTACATTTGGTCTGTTGGTTTACGGAGACCATAGAAAGGGTTCTCGAGAATGATTCCACCGATGCCTGCTTCTTTTATCAGTGGTTTCACCATGAGGTTTCGTCGTCGCCAAAAAAACTGTGAATTGAAAATAATTTACAATACCTAAGATGATACTCTACTTTATTCAGACCTAGGGGTTGGTTGTCATTCCAATTCGGAACTTTTACGCTTATGCAGCCTTCTATAACCGCGATCGTACCTATACCGATCATTTCAAATGGAAATACTGAAATAGGAGCCATTCGTTTCAGTACCGCAACCGAGCAGCTTTGAATAGCCCCGAAAATGTTCTAGCTAGAGGAAACATTAGGATCTTTTAAAATTATAGTGTGGATTTATCCTTAGTAAACATATCAATCGAGGTTTTAAAGACATGCCAAATGCAACAAAATGAAATGATACATAGATGTATGGATTTCTGCCAAGTGTGAACTTGTCACAAACACTTACTTTGTTGTATTATTGATGCGTTTGTCTTTGGTTATAAAGAGTCGCGCCGTCCTAATAGCTAACGACTGACTGCTATCGTCGGTTACATTGGAAGGAACATTAAAGGTAATATTACAAGGGTTAACGTGACACGATGGCTTATGACTTGAATAATAAACAATTTCGACACATTTTACAGGGGCATAATATCGGTCAGTTTTAATCGTATCTTCTAATATTACAAGGGTTTAATGTGACACGATGGCTTATGACTTGAATAAACAATTTCGACACATTTTACAGGGGCATAATATTGGTTCAGTTTTAATCGTATCGTCTAATTTTAAAATACACTTTAGGAATTTTGCATTGATACGATTCATTATTCTATTAAAAAATTGAAGGTGTGAGTTGGTGGTAAAATTGTTTCTAAATTGTTTGTACCATGTGTCTGTTTATAGCATATGATCAGTTGATTTGGAATTTTATAAGGGTACTAGTTCGATAGGTACTACCTAGGATTCCACATCTTGATAATTCACTACTGATATAACCTTTAAGATATTGCATACCAAATGCATGTCAGAGTTACTTTGGTATATTAAACCACCAATTCATACATAGTCCTTGTGAAGAATTAATGTTTGTCCAATATCTGTAAAGTAGGTGGGTCTCCTCATGGTATGTGACTACCGTCGCCTATAGGCATTAGCAATACTAGAAGGATAACTAATGTGTTTGCAACCTTTTTAAAATATCTAGAAGAAAATTGGCTCTCATACAATATATATAGCAAAGGAAGTGATGCTTTTCTAGCCTGAATTATGTAAGCTGGTAACTATGTATCTACCTATAGTTATTTAAGGCGATGATAGAATAGTGGTAGTGGTGTTGAAGGTCGTGGGTTACATCACACAGTTAGCTTACTTGAGCTTTCAGCGAAGGATTGCAGTGATAGCACTGGTAGAAGGACATTTCACTTACATGATCTCCGGTGCCAGCTAGGTGCAAGCAGACTGGCTTGCATCCTTTATCTGGCCAATGGATTGGCAAAAGAGCTTGGAAGTGTGCCTTCTGGGCTATCTCTGGCACAATCCCTGGCAGACACTTTGCCAATGGTGATACAAAGTAGCCCTCAAGAAGTCTACAGTCTGACAGATTTTGTTCCTGTGAATAAATGATATGTTTTTAAAATACAATGAGTACTTCTATCTATATATATAAAACATAGTTGGGTTAGTTACACCATTTATAACTCAAGGACGGCTGAACAGATTTAAATGATCTTTGATTTGTTGCGATTCAACTCGACTCACTATTTTTGTCATACATATTGTATAGGACGACTTTTTTGATAATACATATCTCAAAATCAGATGAACCTATAGTTTAGATTAACAATTGGACTCGGTAGGTGGCGCTGGAATTGGGTTCTAAGTTTTTTATTTTGAAGGCAGGATAAATGTCTTCTAGGCGCATTAGTAACCTGGAAAAGATAAGATCCCTCGGGAACCCAGCTAAAACTCCTATTTAATAAAATCTACTTAGCTATCCAAGTAGATTTTATTAAATAGGAATTTTTTTAAACCACATTATTTTATAAAGTTTACTGTTTATTTTTGTCACAAACACTTGTCTGGTCATTAATCATATTTCGTAGGACATGAAGCAGGCAAACAAACATAATGTATAACATATATGCATATGTAGTATGTTTGTTTACTTGCTTATCAGATTATTATGTTGTTCTTAGACAGTATGGTTATGTAATGGGAAATACATTGCAACATTACTTTACTGGAGATAACATGTTAGTTAATTTATCTGTTAACTTAAAACTAGATCGATGTAGACATGTGGTAGTCTGTGCCAAGGTCAGAACTTACCACACTTATTAGGTCTATATAACTAAATTAATGAAATAACACTACATTGCATGGTTATGTAATAGATATAATTATAAGCAATTGTTTTTTCTAGAAATTACATGAGTTTAATTGTAACCAGAAATTTAATTGTTATAAAAAATATCTTAATTTTTATGTTGTAGGTAGTGCAATAATGAATAAATATATTATTTATTAAATTTAATATTGTCACATGCAGTTGAGTTGTAAAACTATGGGAATACACCAAGTCACATGTACAGCTGCATTCTTCAAACCCACCATCTCCCCATGATTTCCCAAATATTTCATTTCTACAATATTATTCACGAATTCAAGTTTCACTTCGCTTCTTGACATTCAATGAGTAGATTTGTTTGTGAGCTTTCATTGGATACATGTTTTTGAAGTGTCCTTTGGTTACAATGTCAAGAAGCGAAGAGAGTTTACAAATATTTGATTGGTTTATTGTACCCAAATTCTAGAATATGATACTAAATAAAATTAAATTTGCAATTTACCTTTGTAATTGTGACTGGGTAGTCCCTGTCTACCAATTTGAAGCACTCTTCGCGGTTCGACACAATTTTTCTGAATTCAAATAACCTAAAAAAAAAATGTTATGTGTTATTATCAATTGTTTGATTATTAATGACAATATTACAAAATGAAATAACTCATTAAAAGAACCTGACCTTCGTAAATTCTCCGGCTTCCCCCATCCTTTCGTGAAAAATTTGGTTAAAAGTATACTCCGGTAGACAGCATCTAGCTTGCTGGTTGACATTTTTCAAGTTATGGGCGGATGTCCAACTGGTTTAATTATGTAGTTTTATTTAGGATATTGGTAATTTGGCTATGTAATATCTTGCGTAGATTGTTACTCGATGTCAATCCATTTTGGTTAGAAGTAATGAAAGATGTCATAATGCGTGATGTCAACAACAATAATTTTACGACAGCTGTTAGTAACGTTAGAGTCAATGTCATATTCATTCAAGTTTTTGTGTAGATCTGTGATATTTTGTTGATTGTCTGAGACTCTTTGGCGGGAACTTGCGACATGACGTTGCGTTTTCGTTTTATTTTTATTAAATTCGTGTATTTTAAGTATTATTGAATAATATCGATGGTGCTTAAGCGTAGCGGTTACATACTCTTTGGATGCTATGTCCAATAAAGAGCAAAAGTCCAATAAGTGTAAAAGTGAAGTGAAATCAAAGCGTGTATCGTGACTTTTCAGGTTGTCCACCAATTTCACTAAAACCTGACTGGGCTTATACGGATGAGGACTAGACTTTATATTACTGTGAATGTGATATAACGTGACTTTAACATAAAAGAAGAATATTGAAAATAATGAAATGGTTTGGATTTATATATATAATGAAATGGTTTGGATTGAAAATAATGAAAAACTTGGCAGACAGCTGTCTGCCAAGTTTTATCGAAATCCGTTCAGCCGTTTTTGCGTGATTGAGGAACAAACATCCAAACATACAAACTTTGACATTTATATTATTAGTATAGGATAGGAAGTAGGATCAACACTTGATAATCATGCTGTGTATATTTAAAAAAATCATGCTACGTATTTTATTGGCGGAACTCACCCTCAGCATGTCATTAAAAATATTATATTCTTATAACCTAAATCAACACATTAAATATTTATTATTTTGAATCGATGTGATCAATAGGACTTACCCTGATTTGGAATAAAGATTATTATGAGCGACCGGGGTTATGTCAGACTCTTCCCACAGAGTACCTTTTATATGACTCTTCCTACCTCTGTGCTTGTTTACACCCATATCCTCTAAAACCCTACGGTGGTCGCCATCAGCACTGTAGAGGGGGTCTGGTTCGCGTACAGCAATGATACTCGTACTACCTACTATTATCTTAAATACAAACTCGATGTCGAGTCTCACTCAGGCAAGCGAGCTCACATCGAAAGCGAACTCACACGACCTTGATCTGGCATCCTATAAACGTTTGGTACGCACTTGCGAAGTGAAGTATCATTCGATATTTACAGAATGCTAAATTGATATTTACAAGCTAAGATTGTAGGTAGAGATCCATGAGAAGAGATCCCACTGAGGCCCATTGTACATTAATTTCGATTACCTAGAGTAGCAAGTAATAAATAAATAAATGGTCACTATAAACGGTCGACTACATTGAACTTAGCAACAGAAAGAAAAATCCAGAATGTAAATTTTTTGCGTAGGTTGACCCCCATTATGTTTGAATGGGCATTTCGAGAACTCCAACAATTTATCCCACTAAATTATAAATGTGTAACTATGTCCGGCTTTATCCGGACGCCCTGGCAACGCTAGATGCAGGGGAAGCGCAAGTTTATAAGCACAGAGGTCCTCTGTGGTATAAGCGTAGGTATATAAGCGTTATACTCCTATTCATATTTTTTTTTATTCTGGATAAGTTTGTGTTTGACTACAATCTCACCATGATAAGTGATGATGTGGCCGAAGGTGGTAAGCACACAAAGCTTAGATGGGAACTGACTCTCAAGTGCAGCTGTCGGAACACACTGATAGGTGCTTGGCGACAGAATTTCAACTTGAGGGTGGTAGCCAGCCAGTCGAGTACTACAAAGGGGTTGGCTTTTGAATCCAAGCGCAGGAATTCGGGGTTAGTAATGATTGTAATTTGTAGAGATTGGTTTCCTCTTTAATTTGTGATATATCTCGCCCCGCGGCGATGCTTGGTTTTTTTTATAATTATTTTAGTGTGCGTGCAAAGGAACGTAATTTTGTTCCAAGAAAAAGAGTTTTTGATTTATAAGTAATTTGTAGATGTAAAATGGAACGTATTCAGCCATTTCGATTTTGAGTTTAACATTTAAAACTACCCTCATTCCGTTTCGATAGTTGTAATTATGTAAATTTTTTTGAACCTTCATATTACTATGTAATATTTTCTATTCAGAATCAACAGGGCTTGATTAGGTTAGAAGTCCAATTCGTTGTTATTTTTTTTTCATCTACCAGGTAAATATTGAGCACTTCATCAAACTTAACCTCAAAATTCAAAATTGAATTTCTCGAAAACAAAGCATCTCGACGGCGCGGGAGTGGTATCAAAAGTTACCCCTGCGCTTGGATTCAAAATATTTCCCTAGGATTCGAACCCGCGACCTTCGCCGCGGTATCCGACGTCACTACCACTGAGCTATCATCGCCTTGAAAGTAAGTAAATAAATAAAAAAACATAAAAATTAAAATATATGACCATAAAGACATTGATACGATATTGATTTATAAGACGTGCTTATCTACCTAATGTAATTAGGTAGACCAGTCATTACCATAACACATCAACTTATACTTACTCTCCTGAAAGTAGGTTCTCTTGCAGACAAGTCTTCTTCAGATGAATCGAATTTTATTTACTAAGTAAATTATACCTGCGATCGCGTTTGCATTTTTTTTTCGGGTGCAATTCGTTCCTAAAGTTTTCCGCGACCGCGAGAGGCGCTGTCTTTGATTATCTGGCTTAATACTCAAAGGGCGCTGTGCCTGTCTAGTCTAGAGCATAGATTACTGATGTCTAGAAGAACATTGAAAATGCAAACGCGGTTGATTGCTTTTACAAACTTTTTTTTTAATCAGGAGGGTACTGAATCTTGTTGTATTTATGTTTATGTAGGTACAGTTTATATAAGTAGGTACTTACCTACCTAGTATATCAGTTATCTGGTTTGCCGCTTGTATAGGGTTTGGTTGCATTGTTTTTATTAATTTCAGGTGGATAATACAAGGTTCGATTTGTTCGACCACTCTTACGTAATCATATGTGGGACGAATGAGTCAGGTTTTTGAAAAAACATATCATTAGATTTTGTTTCCAGTCTATCGCCAAAAATATATGTTAAAAGTGATATTTAAAATGGATCAAATGGTGTTTACCGAATCATCAGGATGTTAGATATCTAATGAAGAAGATCTGATATCGAATACCATTTTGGGAGAAGTTAATCATTCTTTATTGTATTGTGTTACCATAATATAGATAAATCATTTAATTTTGTAACGATCAGAATATTATTTTATTCATCATTTATTTTCACTATACCTGTATGTTTGTATATTTGTAGGCGTAAAAATACATAACTACTTTAGCCATATTAATTTATATAGTAGAGAGGTTTATTATTTTATTGTTATAGATATAGTTTTCCATAGGAAAGTAGTATGGTTCAAAACAGATATGAGAAGACTAGTCGTTTTACCAATGATTTAATTTATTATGGGTATACCTACAGGACTATCTAGATATCACCTTCCTGTAGTTAGTTTCAGACTTTCCTACAGGTACCTACGTTCCAACGACCTACGACCTAGTAGGAGGGGGGAGCAAAAACAACTACGTGAGGTATGTCTTTCGGTACGTCTGTCTTACCTAATTTCGGAAAAATTTGCCACTGCTGCCTGGATATCCCTTACAACAAAATTGTTTTATTATTTACCTCCATTCGGAGAAAGAATGAATTATCTCGAAATCCGGTTGGTATAGACGTAAAATGACGTAATGGTGCGTAAGCTTTGCTATTGTACCGCGGGTGAAGTTCAGTGCCTAAATATGGCGAGAAAGTATGTTTATAGAATATAAAGGTAAGGTAATCATACCGATTAAGAAATAAATAAATCTAATTTCGTGTAAAAACGGAAATAAAACTTTTTTTTTTGTTATAAAAGGTAGCTTTGAGTAGTAGGAAAATGTTGATTTGCTAGCTAGAGCGAGTAGAGCGTAGGCGCTTGCGACACTATAAGGACGCTGTACCATTCTCACGGAGTTGTTTCCTCATCGTGCGTGACACGGACAGACGAACAAATGTAAGTGTCACATAGTGTCGTTTGATTTAAATTAATAATTATAATAAAATTATCAAAGTATAATGTCCCTAGTAAAATATTGTGCTTAGGTACTCGGAACCGAATAGTGAAGTGACCTGAGGCGCGAATTTCAAATTGAAAAAAAAAACACAAGATACATTACAGACATACAGTCAAATCCTCCTTTTTTGAAGTCGTTCAAAAAATGATAAATCTTGGTTTATAATTTACTTAAATAATCAAATTGGTGTGACAATTAAATTTTTCAATATTATTAAGTTTGTAAATACTACTTTAGTGAAATATGTGTTTGACTAGATGTCCCCCACGGCTTCACCAACTTTGCCGAGGGATCTTATCTTTTAAAAGTAGCCTAAGTTACTCCTTATAACATCAGCTATCTGCCAGTAAAGTCTCGTCAAGATCAGTCCAGCTGTTTCGGAGATTAGCCGGAACAAACAGACTGACATTAAAATTCAAAACAGACTTGTTCTGTTATAAGTACCGTAGGTACTTTCATATGCATTTAACAAAAAGCTGTTATTTTGACAATACAAAGAGATACTTCAATTTTATTTATTTGTATTTGTATAGATAACTTGTAAGACAGTAACATTTATAGATGTACTAGTTTTCCGCCCCGCAGTTTCTACCGTGTACCCGAGGGATTTTAGCTTTTCCCGGAATAAAACGTGTCCTATGTTTTATTCCAGGATATAATCTACCGGTGTACCAAGTTTCATCAAAATCCGTTCAGCCGCTTTTGCGTGAAAGAGGAACAAACATCCAAACATATAAACTTTATAATATTAGCAGGATCCGTATCTCTGTAGCAAATCATGCGGAATAATAGTTTTAAGTAAATAAAGCGTCTATGCGTCACTACACCTTTGTAGCCTTCGGTAAAGCAACACATAGTGAATTCAGTCATCGCATCATCGCTAGATGGTCTTAAACTCATTATGAAGGTAACATTTCATTATTGTAACGATAGCTGTTTTTTGTGGGTTTCAGGGCCTACATCGATATAAGGTCCACATGATAGAGTTCTACAAATCACTTACAAAAATTCATGTAGATCATAATATTTCGATTATGAAATATCGATTTTTATGTATTTTATTTGTTTTTCTTTTACATTTTCAGATGGGAGAGAAGTTGCTTATTCTAGCGCCTCTGGTGCTGCTCGCCTTTTTCGACGTTGGCGTTGATAGTGAATATATAGGTAAATTCTCCTTGATATTTTAATTACAAATATAAATTATTAGATATACGTTTGAAAATGTGACATTAAATATACTGCCGGAAATCTATTTGCAAACATGAGGGTTCCAGTTCATGGGCGTCGCCAAGGGAGGCAGGGACCCCCCTAGTGATTAAAAAATGTAGCCAAATGCAAAGCAACCAAAGAGCTCGTGTAGCTTTATCGAGCACTCTGTAGGTACCTTTCTTATTACATTTGCCGTAAGTAGATCGACTGATAGTGTCAGACTTGGACTACAAATATGTGTACAGCTTCATGTGCTCTTGTCTGTACCTACAATTCATACTTTCCTCATCCTCCATATATCACCGAATACGTACCTACTGCTTCGGCTTTCGTGGAGGATCTATCCTGGGTCCTTTTCTATTTATTATTTATATAGGGGAGGTCGCCCCTAGTATGTTAACATACATGTGGAATTGTACTATTTGCTGACGATACCTCACAGATTTTTGGTGGTGATAGACTGAAATCCAATTATAAAAACGTAAATGGTGCATTAGCTAAAGCTAATGCACGTTTTTTAGCTAATTGGTTTACTTACAGTAAATAATTTAGTTTTAAGTGCAAATAAAACTAAATATATTCAATTTGCATTACAAAATGTAAAAAAGTAGGCTGTAATTCAATGTTAAATAATGAAGCTCTCAATATTGTACATAATACTCTAAAATTCAATGGGGCGCCCAAATATCATCTGTAGCAGGGAAACTCGGTCAAACATCGTAAAATGAAAATTTCATTGTGCACACTGATAATGCAAATTACATTATCAGTTATTTTGGTTAAAAGAAACAGTAGACATAAACTCACTTGAGATTGCTTTCATCAATTGTTTTATGTAGTTAATTTGTACTTAAGAAGGTTTCGTTGGCCAAGACAAGGATAAAAAAACTGGCTCCAACAATAATTAACAGTGTGTAATTAAATTATGTCCATTTTTAGTAGTTTTATGTAGGCGTGGATTGTACGTAGGTAGTTCCGTAACGAATTGCAATTTTAATTATCAATGTTATCCGTATTTTTGAAAATGGATGATTTTTTATCTACCTATGTAGGTAAATAGGTCCGAACCCAACATTCCAATTTAGTTGGTGTGATTTACTTATACGAGTACCTTACTTAGTTAGCTTAGATAAATTATTGTTGCTAGTACCTACCTACTGTTTAAGATTTTACCATAACCATCAAGTCTTTACATGGTCTAAGTAACTGCGATGTCGATGATAATGCATCTGTATTTAGACATTTCTCATTCGTATTGGACATATAGTAGATTCTCAGAAAATAAGTTCGTCTTAATGAAGGTCCTATTACACATTCTGAGCTCACTTGACCACGCGGAATCCACCCACTAATAATAACACGCGGCTTGATCGACGGGCGTCGGGCGTGTTGGCAAGGACGTAAGGTCCTGCGTAGGTGATGCCTTGTTTACACACTTCATAAGGATTGTTGCCAAGGTCTACATTATGGTTTTTTTGTTGTCCATCTGATGTTCTGCCAGTTGATGAACTTCATTATGTAAATTGGATATTAGCGTGGGTGATATTGTTATTGTTTCTTAAATAGATCGATGTGTTTTGGAAAGCTTTTGGATACGGAATTATGATAAGGAAAAATTAGGTATAAGGAAAAATTACCTACCTACTGTATAAATTATCATACATATTATGTATTAGTTTTACAATGTCTGTTTATTAGGATAACCGTTTGCTTTATAAATACTATTTATTACCAGTTCTTCTTGCTTACAGGGCAACGCTACTACAATTACTACCCTCGTAGCTCAGGCTATCAAGGGCGCAATCTGTTCGAGTACGGGCGGTCCGTCTCCGACGAACTTGTGAGGTGCGGCCCCCACACGTGCGGGGTCGGGGCTCATTGCATCCACGGCAGTGTGCGACCTGTGTGCGCTTGCTTGGCGGGATACTCGGGTGACCCGTTGTCACAGTGCATCAAGATTGAGTGCCTGGGTGAGTTCTTTGAGTTATTTTATGTTACCGCCTCCGGTTTCACCCGCGTTCCCGAAAGTTATCTATTGGTGATATTTTTTTGAATCGGTTATTTAGTTGCCCCAAAATTACTCCCTTTACAAAAAAAAAACTAATATTCATATGGATAGATAAGGTATTCATGCCCAATTAAACCATTAAAAATTGTTTGACTTGAAGGAACAAAAACGTAAGATATTTCATCTTCAGAAGAAGACGTCGATAAGGTATTTTTACTGTTTTAGCGTGAAATAATAACACATAGTAAATCTTAAAATAATTACCTATAGTTGATAATTATATTATTTTATTAAGTATAATAGTTATCTATTTACATTATACTTACACCTATATTATTATTAAACAGAAAACAGTGATTGCCGCAGCCACCAGACGTGTGTGAACCAGCACTGCGTCAACCCTTGCGAGGGTACATGTGGAGTAAACGCTAATTGTGATGTAAGTGCAACTTGATCAACAACTTCATTATGTGGAGCTTTCAGTCGTCTAATTATCATTTCTTCTTCGTGCAATTCATGGCCATTGAATAATAGCTTATTATATTCTAGGTACGCAACCACATTCCAGTCTGCACTTGTCCTGCTGGATACACTGGCAATCCTTTCACGTCTTGCAGAATTGCTGACCCAGGTACACCGTACTACATGGCTTTAGAGATAGTTAAATAGCTTTTCCCTTTAACGTGTTTTGTACAAGAGTTTATTGTTATTTGCAGAGGAAGCGTGCCACCCATCTCCTTGTGGCGCTAACACTAAATGCCATGTTGCAAACAGTCAAGCCATCTGTACTTGCCTTCCTGGATACAGGGTATGACTCATTGTTCATAATTTTATTCTCAACGAATTAGCGGGTCTTAGGTATATTTCGATATTGTTAGATGTAAACAATTCATAATTAAAATTACTTTATTGACAGTAGACCTCCATTGATCTGAAAATTATTATAAAAGTGATCAGCAACCTGCTTAACCAACTAAATTTTATTCTACTTCTATTGTATATGCTACTACCTACTCAGCTCCGTAGCGGTTAAATATCAAATACTTACTTTATTCGAATTGTTGTTGTTGTCATATATGTAGTAGGACACCAGAACAAGGAAAATATTAGATCAAAAGAGCTTCCATGCAGCGTAACTCAGCATTACAGATCGATGCAATTTATAGCTTGTTTAACTTACCAGTATGTTTTCATGAATAGGGTAGTCCACTAACCGGTTGTCGTCACGAATGTGACTCAGACGTAGAGTGTGGCGGTCAACAGTCATGCCGCGATTTCAAGTGCGTGAGCCCCTGCAGCGACTGCGGAGTCAACGCTAACTGTGAGACTGTCGCTGCTCATCGTGCTATCTGCAAGTGTCCTAGAGTGAGTACTTCATAAAAGATCTCGCTCGGATGAAATAAAAATAGTGTCAAAAATTTGTTCTATGCCTTCAGCTTTTAGCTTATAACTTGACTTATATGTGCAACCTACCGTTTAGTTTCAACATTTTTATCATGAGTGTTTCATCAGGGATACCATGGCGATCCTTACCGCATCTGCTCCGCGGAATGTACCTCGGACGGCGAGTGCCCGAGCTACAAGCCAGCGTGCGTGTACAACGCGTGCATCAATCCTTGCACAAACGCGTGCGGATACAACGCTGACTGCAACCTACGCGGTCTCACGCCCGTGTGTTCCTGCCCCAGAAACATGACTGGAGATCCCTTCACTTCTTGCAGGCCTTTTGAAGCCCGTAAGTATTTAGATGGACAAGATTAATTAATACAAATAGCATGTGGAAAAGCATTTGACACTGTATGGCTCAATTTTTTAATTGCTAAATTTGTTATTACTTATATACTACGGACTCTAGTGTAAGTATAATGGGTAATGTAAATTTTTAGTAACAATTAGCTTGTTAAAAAAATGAAACAGTATATATGCTTCATAATGTTGACTATGGGAGTTCCACTAGGCACGATATTAGGCCCCATTCCTTACGTAATCTATGTAATTAATATCGTAATTCCTAGGTGATCTCTGCGAGCCGAACCCATGTGGTGCCAATGCTAAGTGCACTCCTGGACATGACAATACTGGGGCTGAACGGCCCGTCTGTACTTGCCCTACTGGATATATTGGCAACGCTCTCTCTTCTTGCGAACGGGTAAGCATGAAATAGGTAAATTAATTAATTATCTACATAAATACATTCTACTATTTTCTTATTTTTATTTTCAAGGTTTGAATGATAAGTGCCTTCAGCTAAATATTTAACTTTTACCATTTTCATTTCAAAAATCTTAAACCAACGTGGTTTATTTAAGTGGTGTATTTATTTCTATGAACATTGTATCGACAGGGTGAGTGCGAGCTAGACTCCCAGTGCGCCGACCACCTGGCGTGCGTGGGCTACCAGTGCGTGGACCCGTGTCTTGGCAACACTCAGTGCGGCTCAGGGGCCGTCTGCATGGCTCGTCGCCATCTGTCCGTCTGCACCTGTCCTTCAGGTAAGCTCCTTTAACATTCATTTTATTTATTGAGAAACAAATATTCATAAATTAGTTTGATCGCAAATTTAAATATAAGTACTACATAGTTTTCCGCCCCACGGCTTCACCCGCGGTCGCGAGGGATCTCATCTTTTCCCGGAATATAAAGGATCGTCGTGTTATTTCAGGATATGATCTAACTGTGTGCCAAGTTTCTTCAAAATCTGTTCAGCCGTTTTTGCGTGAAAGAGTAACAAACATCCATCCAAACTTTCACCTTTAGGTATAATATTAGTAGGATAGTGGGATTTATATATTCGTAGAGGCCTTTAGATCTTAAATAGATGATCTAAACTGCTTCCGTGTGGCAGGCCTTAGAATGACTGTACAGTTCGATACGGGACCGACAGTAGCATCCGCATTTTTGGCACCTAAACTGAAGGTCGTTTGATGGCTGAGTTGGTGAAACGACTCTCGCACTCATGTGTCTCTTTTATCCGTGTGATTTACATTTATGTAAATACAAAATGCTTTGCAAATGCACTTGTAACGGGTTAAAAACGCAATCTAGTAAAATGGTTATAATGTCATGACATGACACACCAACTGAAATAAAATCTTAATAATTGATTATTTCAGGTCACAATGGTGATGCCCTGGTGAACTGCTATGAATCTAAGTCTGTGGTAGCATCAGCCCGCTACTATAGATACAAACGTGATGGTAACTACACTAGCGAGCCTGAAGCACCTTCTGTTATCGCCACCGAAGTCACTGAAGATACGAAGAAGAGCACCGAAACTACCGAACTTAAAAAAGAAGAAAAAGTTGTGGAGAAGAAAGAATAAGCTACTTTAACAAAGGAATAGTAGAATAAGGAATGCAATACTGTAACTCTATTCTAATTTTCAATTCAATGTATCATCATAATTGTGAGGTTCCACATTAATAGGTACTCGTAATATAACAAAAGATCTTTGCTGATGTAAGACTGAAGTGTTCGGATCTTCCGATTTTTAGGTGGTATTTTGTCTCTCTCTTACTTGATGTATAACAAAAAAGAGATGACGATTTTTATCAGTATTTTTATCATTGAATTGATAATTAGATATTGATGTTCGTAAATATTTTGGTAATATGAGTTTGCTTTAAAACGAGCGTGACAATATACAAGCACGAATTAATGAATGATCAATATCTATTACATTTATAAAAATACTAATTGTAATTATTCTGCCACTGCCAGACCGCTCATATTTTTGAAGATTCATTCAAGCTACCTACTGCTTTTAATCGACATAATTAATATTGATTTAAAAACTTGAATGGCGCCTTTAGATATTTTAGCGCCAATAGGTGCCAATACTGCCAAAAGATCAAAATATTTGTTTTATTATATGTATAAGTACAAATTAATAATACATTGTTTTCAAGTAAATCTTGCGTTTTATTCACCGGTATATAGGTACTTAAGAGATGCTTAATGAAAGAATGTTGATTGACCATACAAGTACACAAAATAATTTATTATATTCACACACAACCTACATTCCTTGATGTAAAGTAAATTTCACGTAAGTAGTACTTACTGATTACATAGTTCGTATACCTACACAAATATAAACTTGGATATTTTTCTTGGTTTATTACTTAATTAATTGATAGGCAAGAAGGTACAAGAAGAATACAGTACAGTTATATTATGATGGATCGAGTACCCCTTCGATCAACAAACCCTATCAAAAATATTTTTGGTTAGTAAATAGTTTTGGACGGTATCATCAGTACAATAAAAAGGTACTTTATACCTGGTACGTGTTCCATGTTAGGTTCTATATAGTTCCTTTACAAATCTCAAAACTAATTTAAGAACTTTGTGCCGCCAAGCACCTATTGGTGTATTCCGGCAGTTGCACTTGAGAGCCAGTTGCCTTTAAGGCATTGTAATACGGTGTACCTACGTACAACACATTGGCAACCACATAATGTCTATAAGCGACGGATGTCACTTACCATCAGGTGACCCGCCTGCCTGGTTGTCACATGTGGTATTTAAAAAATCCCGACTTCTATTTTGCACGTTTGTTCGAGTGAGCAAAAAAGCTAGTCTCTTATGTCCATGTTTTATGCTGCAAAATCCGGGGTCTTCACACTTCTTGTCCTGGTTGCTAGATTTTAGAGATGGCAACCCTATTTCCAGGTGACTTAGAAAGTTGAAATTTGGTATCCAGCTAGATAATTGTGTGTTTACAAAAGAAAAAATATTAGAAAATGATTTTTTTTATGAATTGAAATATTTTTCAAACTATTGATTTTTGTGAACGGCTAGCGCCTCTCGAAATTATAATAACGAAAACATATTTAGGTATTCGCAGGAGAACAGGGTTTGCAAAATTTGGCTTAGCGTATGTTTAAAAAAATATAGGTAGAATATACAGGGGATTTTTTAAAATCTTTAAATTGGCAATATCTCGAAAACCAGAAAACTTTTACAATGGTCATGTTGATATAATCTGATAGACCTGAAGCCAATCTAGCTCCAGTGTCACTCTGGCGTGTTAATTTTTGGGACACCGTGTATATTTGAGTGGAAAATAATAATAATTTATTTAAAAAAGTAATGATAAATGAATAAAAAGGCGTGGTTGTCATCTTCGCACAATAAAATAGATTTAAATGGGTGCCAAGTTCTGTAAATAATTTAAAAGCAGAAAAATAGGATAAATTAAAGCTCAATATTCGATTTCCTCCCATTTTCACATTTATGATTTTGATGGGTTATATTCAACACCTCTACTATAGATACGGCATCTAAGTTCGTAACAAAACGCAGTACGTACGATGTACGATAAACACCTCTATTTATTCCGTCTTGTGTAGGTATTTATCTAGGACAGTATGCGAAGCTAGCGAGCGAACTAAACGCATTTCTGACATTTCATTTGATGGGTTGAATGAAACGTCTTGTCGGCAGATTACCGAATGATGAGTGAACCAGTTTGTGATAATAATATTTCGTTGAATTTGTAAATAATTTATGTGATACGATGTCTGATATTAATATTGAGAAGTTCGCGGGGCAAGACTTCGTCCCTGAGCGCTACGTGAAGGAGCTGGCGCGCTCTTGTGTCGGGGGGGAGGAGCTCCAGCAGCAAAAAGAGAAGATACAAAGTTTATCCGAAGATACTGCAAGTGCCCTCAAGAAAAATGTTTACGAAAACTATATGCAGTTTATCGAAACGGCGACGGAGATATCCCACCTAGAAGCTGAAATGTACAAGCTGTCGCACTTACTAAGCGAGCAGCGCACCGTGCTCACCACACTCACCCACGCGTCTGTGCTTGGTAACGAGAACGCTATCTCTCGAGAATCCCTAGATAATCACGATGTGGAGGCCGAGCGAGCTGAAGAACAACGAAAAAACAAACTCAACCTCATTGCAGAGAAGGTTGAAGGTTGCATGAACTTACTTGATGTTCCTGACCGAACCTTGCTGCATGAAGGTGACTTACTAGAAATAGATGCGGAAGAAAACACTGCCTTACAAAGAATGCATGTATATTTATTTAATGACTGCCTTATGTTAACCTCTTGGATATCCAACCGACGAGGACCTATGAGATATAAGTTCCAATCTAGTTATTCTATTAGTACATTAGCTATTGTTAATGTTCGAGACTTGGGAAATGTTAAACAAGCTTTCAAGGTGTTAGTTTTTCCAGATACAAGGGTTTTTCAATGTAACAGTTTTGCAATCAAAAAGGATTGGCTTGAGAAGTTTGATGTTGCTAAGAAAATATATATTGAAACTGAAAATTCTAAGCTAAAGAAGAAAGAAAGTCAAGAGAAACCAAAACCTGAATCTTTAGAGTCTCCTAGTCTATCAGTTGAGGAGTTACCTTCCCCGCAAATACCTTCACTGCCTGAATGGTTAGCAGATGTGACTGAGGAACTAGATGTCCTTATTGTTGAAAGACATTTCCAAAAAACTTATGAACTCATGGTGTCGGCACAAAAAACTCTAGATACGGTAGAATTCAAGAGCCATCCACAGAGGACTGATATTTTAAATAGAATTGAGTTGAAACAGAAAGCTTTGATTGAAATATTATTAAAGGAACTGGATGTGACACACAACTGGAGTCCTCGAGGAGGCTTACAGTCTTCACGGCAACCAGTCCGAATACTCAATAAATTTAATATGACCAGTCAAGCATGTGAACTGTTTCTAGCTATCTGTAATCACACTGTAAAAGTCCATGTTAAAGGGGTTCAATTAGAAGGATCCATAAATAGTTATGTAAAACAAGTAGGCGAGGTCTTCTTTTGCTCATTGAGTGATGCCTTAACAGAGTTCATTACATTGTTTCCTAAGAATAAAATAAGCGCTTTTGTTGTTTGGGCTAGTATGCAACTTAGAATGTTGATGAGTCAAATAATTAAACAAGTATTCACACCACAGTGTGCTTTGGACTCTGTATTAGACTGTGTGCAGAGTTTACGAGATCAATGCTCTCTGTTCTGTGAGTTTGGTCTAGACTTGAGATTTCAAATGAACAGTTGTCTAAGAACACCTGTTATTAAAGCTTTGAGGGAGTATAAAGAAAAAATTATAGACTCAATGAAATCAAAAGTGTTGGAAGACAAGTGGACTCCTGTAAATATGCATACTAAAGCTGGTGTCAATAAATTCTTATCACAAATGGAAAATTTGGGCCTTATCTTAGCTAAGTACATAATAAACGAAACATGGGTGGACTTATCAAGTAGTACAATATGGTTCGCCCAGTCTGTTATAACTGTCCAGAAAGTTGGATTGAAACTTGTTACTAAAGATATGATGGATGTGTTGGATGAGTGTACATATGCTATATTCAATTCCAGACTGAAGCTCTCTTTGGGAAATGACTCAAGTTACGCTCAGAAGAACTTTAAGTTCATATTAGATACAGTAATGCCACTCATGCTGAGATGTTATAAAGAAGAAGTTGGATATGACAATGAGAAGCTGGTTGGCCTAGCCAAGAAGTTCGGTGTATATGTCGCCCCACCAAAGAAATCCAACATCACAAAATACACGAGTAATGAATATTTATGAAAATAGTCATTAGATATCATACAATGTTTGTACGAAAATTATTTTTATTATGCTGAAGCTTTAAAATTGTAATATATAGTTAGTAAGCCTGCAGGATTTTTGTAAGTTTATTTAAACGATGAAAACTGATGATCAAATTGAAATTTATATTATATGGGAGTTATGAATATGAAATTTTAATAAACCAACTTTCATGGTTCAATGTTTAATTTCATTTTGTGCTCAGGTAAATGGAGTCAATTAAAATTATATTTGAACTATGATATTGCTTTTATTAATATAGATTAACATACGAAATTTACAAATATGATTTCTCTAGCTCTCTACATGTTACATTGAATAAATATACATATAATAAATTATACAATACTCAAAAGGAGGCCTATTCCATAACAACAATTATATTTCTACTAAAAAAATAGATCTATAGTATCTGGTATTTGCTTTTAGATGGCTTTAACGATTGTGCTTACCTCTATGATCAAAGATCTGAGGGAAACGCTCCAAAATGGTTGAAGATGTGGCTATTTACAATATTTCGCAATTATAGAAGACTTTGACTTTAATAATATGTACACATCAATACGGGCACACAAACACATAAATTAAAACTCCAGTACAATTATATGTGTGTACTTCCACAGTTATAAAGCCCCTTTATATGGCGACACACAAAAGCATTTACTTAGATATAATACAAAATTGGAGTTTATATAATCTCATTTACTTAATTTTTTCACAGCCCTGAAAGCCTTATAAAAAAACAGGAGGAAACACATTTCAACACAATAAGACTTAATTAATTTACCTATTATGTTTTCTTAAATATGTAATTTCCGTGTTTTTACACTTACAAACTTAATCAGCCTCCATTAGACTCTCAATGAAAGTAGTTCCATTGATCAATTTAGTTGTTAAAATGACGAATTCGACATTCGAATCCTCTTGCTGACTGATAGCCCTAAGCGCCGATATTTCATGATAAGTGCACCCTCCGATAAAGAACACTAGGATTACTCTTGGGTTTTCTAGAGACGATGAGTTATCGCTGGAAATAGAGTTACGTCGAACCATGCGCGGCTGTAGAGTTTGAAGTTCGTCCACCGTTGGGCCAGGGAGAAGACCTAATACGTCTTGGATACCTGAAATATAAAGCTTAAATATAAACAAATTTTAATAGCTTTAATCAATAAAGAAATTGCCGATTAGTTGTTGGCGTTTTATATGGTTTTAATTACTTTACTAGAATACTAGAAGGTTATACGGGTGTCCGGTAAGTCACCTACCAAATATACAAAAATGATCTTAGTAGTAAAGGTGTCACCATTTTCAGAAATATTCCAAAAATGGAATTCAAATTAAATCATAGCCTATGTTAGACTTGATAATGTAGCTTTTCAATCGGTTCGGTCGTTCCAAAGATTACCTACCCCCTACAAACAAACATTACCTCATTGAAATATTAGTATAGAAAGCATGCTATACATGCAATGCAATAGGTACACCAGGAAACACGAAATTATTATTTGAAAATAAATTCAGTTGCTACCGCCCGACGTGCCATTCGAATATGTACTTAAATAGCAGTCAACGGCACAATGTAATTAGGTTGGCTTGTATCGAGGTGAAGGACTAATTAGGAGCAACGCGCGGCACCCGGTGGGTTAATTTGATAGCCGAATGTCGACACGTTTATTAATATGGTAAATGTACACTATGCCGGGCTATTACCTATAATATGCCGTCGCATTGTGATTTTTATCGCAAAATAAGAAAACAGTCAGTAAAATCGACGCAAAATGTCTTGCATCCATCTTATAATAAAAGTTTCCATTCCTAACACCTTCATACTTTTTCTAAAAACCATTCTCAAATTAATTTTTTATGTATTTTTGTATTAGTTTAAGTATAAAATTGTAAAAAAATTTAATAAAAAAAGTCAATATAGTCCAGATGGTCCAGAAATTTTGGAAGTTCTACCGAAATGGTTGTAACTTCTGTAATTCGACCTAAACAAGTAACTAGTATTTTATTTGTCGCTTAACTGTGTCCAGTTAAAACAGTTTTACTCATTACTCAGATTATACTATTTTTATAGTGATGTGTTTATAGCTTTATGAATTTATAATGACTAATGTAATTTAATGTAGATAAGGGCAAAATGCTGTATTGTTATCGTGTACCCACATAACAGAGTTAATTATAAAAACCAGCACAATAATCATTGAATTAAATGGATAATGAGTCATGTAGATACGCCCCTTTTCTACCGACTATCAATCGAGATCGCACTGATCGAACAGTGGCTTGGCTATGTACACACTGTGATCAATTGATATCTATACACACGTATAACATAACACACGTCACGCAAAGTGAGCCGAAATGGATTTTAAATCTTTGACTGAATTAGTCATTCCTAATGAAAAGAATAATAATACAGGTACCCATTTTAAGAGTTTGAATCCTGTACTTGTTACCAAAAATGCACCTACACTTCTCTGAAACCTTTGTTTTGTTTTTTATCGTAAATAAGTTGACGTTTGACCACCAACTCGCCTGTTGGTAAGCGACGATGTGGCCGAAGATGAAACACGCAAACTTATAAGATACTTTAATGTGACACGGGATTTTAAATTGACTTGTCAGTGGTGGGTACATACTCGTATAGATAGAGCATTAAGATAACTTGCAGTCCTGATTTCTATCAAATTAAGTACTCTCAAGGTCAAGGCCAGTAAATAGGCTTCTTGGGTCCGTTCATGCTTCGTCATCGTCCTGACGCAAGGAAAAATTAACGTATCTGTATATAAAAGGCAATCGTTCAAACCACTGAACGGATTGCGATGAAATTCGCTAATATAAGATAAGAAATTTTCCAAAATTCACCCCCTATGGGGATAAAACGGGGTTCCAAAGTTTGTATGGAGAACGCAGGTGAAACCGAGGCGGATAGCTCGATAAATATAAATTTTAGTTACCGGTCCATCCTTTGTTCTTTGCAATGTGTTCACTAAGTCGAACGGTTAAAGGTGTAAATTTGCTTGACATGCAGCTCTTTTCTGTGTTGCTCATTTCAGTCTCGTCCATCGTCAGGTGTAAAGTCTAAAACAAGTCAGAACAAATGAGTTCTATATCTTAAATCGTTACCTATGACTATCAAAAATAAATATGCTTTTCAATTGCCCAGTTTTATTATTATACGTATTTCCTGTTATATAGCACGTAATGATATATAGCACGTAATGGTCCAATGATGGTCAAAGGGTAAAAAGAAAGTTAATCATCGTCAGTCAGATGAAGTCAGGTTTTAGTTCAATTGGTGGCCATTCCACTAAAACTTTTCACAGACTTTTTCAGACAACCTGAAAGGTCCTATACACGTTTTCATTTAATTTCAATTCACTGGTGCACTTAGATTGAACATTATTGGACAAAACGCCACCAATATTTATTCATTAAAACATTAAATACACAATTTTAATGAAAATAAACGCAACGTCACTTCGCTAGTTCCCATCAAATAGTCCAATTGCCATGTTTATTATTATGAATCCTAGACCAAACAAAAAAGGTAGACAGAGCCCCGCGCACTTCAAGTGAAGCACAGTAAAGGAAGCCGATTGCTTTCCTGTGCGACGCCAGTCGCGCGGGATAACTGTACGTGCAAGTCACGCACAAAACTTCGTGCACGTTGCTCCACTTCATTGGAGACTATTGTTTACGTATGCTCCTTCTACCTTTTAAAATGTGAAAACTCTTTCACGCAAAAACGGCTGAACGGATTTTGATGGAACTTGGCACACAGGTAAATCATATCCTGGAATAACATATAGGATACTTTTTAAGGATAAGATCCCTCTGGAACGCGAGAAAATAAAAATAATCCAATAAAAAATACAAAAAGTTGTGTATACAAACCTTTCTCAAAACAGCATACTGTCTAGTGCCCTGTTGAGGTTTAAGTAGACCACACTTTTCCAAGTTACACAGAGTGAGCCAAGTTTTGAGGCCGTATACTTGTACCAGCTCACGTTTGTAATATTCCAAGACTTTGGGTTTCAGGCCTGATCCGGTCACACATTGCAGACATATCAACCGTAGAATCTGTGTGGTAACGTCCATTTTAGATATATGTATGTATTGGTTAAAGAAACAGCTACTAACAGAACTGTACCCCGGTACCCTGGATAGAGTTTTTATGTACACGGTTACAAAATATCTCTCCTGATATCCTACTAATATTATAAAATGTGAAAGTATGTATGTTTGTTGCTCCATCACGCAAAAACGGGTGAACGGATTATGATGAAACTTGGCACATAGGTAGATCATATTTAGAAATAAAATGTAGGAAACTTTTATTCCGGGAAAAGATAAGATCCCTCGGGAATGGGGGTGAAACCGCGGGGCGGAAAAGAAGTAGTAGCTAGTGTTTTCATTATCGGTTTAACCCTGAAATTGCAGCAAAGACAGACAGACAAACTCGGAAACAATATGCAGTCGAAAGCATAAGAATAAAGTTAGCGCTGAACTATAGAACTATAAAATTACTAAAAATTAAGAACCTGTTTTTCAATAAGATAAAAAATTTAATGTAAAAACTTACTTTAGTGAGAGGTTCTTTTTGTGCAATCAAGTCCTCTATATATGGACTTATTCCTTCATTGTCTAAATTAAGGAAGTCCTCTTCACACTGTATTGTATCGCGGAACTTAAAACTATCTGTGATCTGAAATTAATTAAATTACATAATTAAACAAGTGTAAAGTTAAAGAGTATTACCGTATGTTTTTACGGTGCAGGTCAAGTGATGGATAGATTGTGTAACCAATGGTAGGGGAGGCATTGATGCTAAATTTGTAGTTACTCGAGCGTCTTTGGGACCTACTGGAATTTGAAGATTAGATGGAATAAAGAAAAAAAGGTTATGTGATATTTTCCCCTTCAGCGGTGGGGGGAGCGTCTACAGGGTTTCAAAAATGTAAAAAAAAATAGTCACCAAGAAATACTCGAGCGCGTCAGATATTAATAGGGTAGTCGCGCCACGTCTGTCTGATAACGGAAAAATAATAATCTGCCGTTTTGCGTGGTGGGGGTGGCCGTAAGAAGGGGTCGAAAATATTTAAAAAAAAAATTTACTCGAGCGCGTCAGACATTGATAAGGGATGTTAAGTGAACCCTCCAGTAGCTCCTATTTTAAAGACTGACGATTTGGACGCGACCATCAGTCAGGGCCGATTTTTGAAAATGCAAAAAAAAATCGTGACCTTGATTTACTCGAGCGCGTCAGATTTTTATACAGGCGGTTCTTCTTGATGGCCTTGTTGTACTGACCCATAATCTGACAATTATGTTGAGGGATTTCCTTAATCTGACGGTTTGAAAAAAAAAATATGTAAAAAATATCGAAATCTCGAAAATGGTTCAAGATATCGAAAAAATGTTTGTACAAAAGTTGTAGAGAATTTAACCTTCTACAATATTTATTATGAATACATATACCAAAAAACCCATAGGAAACGAGATATTTGCAATAAATGATTTTTTGACCTTTGACCTTGAAAAACCAGTAGTCACGGGCACCCTAAGATAAGTAGCTTTTGAGACAAGTTTTAGGGTGTCAAAATAAAGGTTTATACAAGTTAATAGCTGACTATTTCTCATTCTGAGGTGAAACTCATAATATTCCTGGACTATACACTTAATAATGATTTTAGCCACTTCGGCTTGTGCAAATCGGCAGATTAAGATATTTCCGTGAATCGTGACTAATTTCCTTCAAAATAAAAAAAAAACCAATCGCGCTCGAGAAAATCCAGGTGACGTTTTTTTTTGCAACTTTGCGAGTCTCCAATTTTCTTTCGTCACGCCCAATTTGTCAGATTATTGAAATGTACACTATTTTGCATGTAACTAACTTACCTTACCTTAATCTGACGCGCTCGAGTATTTCAAACCATCGATTTTTTTTTACTAATCTGACGGGCTACCCAAGGCGTTCGACACTACATAGAAGGCTCAGATTTGGTGAGAGTACTTCACAAGGTGCAAGGTTGCCCCCCTTATGTTAATCTGACGCGCTCGAGTAAATCCCGAAATCCCCTATTCGCCTCCCCTACCACAATGATATTATAAAAAAAAACCGGTCTAGTGCGAGTCGGACTCGTGCACCGAGGGTTCTGTACAAACTTGAAGGTATTTAAATAGTTCGATCAACAAAGTTGAGTATCAAAGATTTTTCCATGTTTTTTTTATTAGGTTGTTTTTTTTGGATGTAATTGCAAATTTAATGTTTGCGGATTTATTTCTTTACTTGTGCTACATGATGTGCGATGCTTATTGCCAAATTTGATTGTTCTAGGTAAACGGGAAGTACCCTATAGGTAGATTTGAAGTTTGATTTTCTCACAACTTTTAGGGTTTCTGAGTATTTGATATTAATTTTAACAAGAAACGACCACGCGTCCCTGAGAAAAAGGGTCTTGACTAATATTAATATAGTAATTTTTCGCATCCTTTGATGCCGGCGACGGGACAAACGTTAAAGTTTTCCAGTTAGACAGGTTTTAACCTACTGCTCACGGACCGCTTATAAACTATCTCACATTTTTAATTATAATATATGTAATACTTGAAATTTTCACAGATGATGTATTTCTGTTGCCACTACAACAACAATTACTAAAAACAGAATAAAATAATTTAAAAAAAACTACACAATTTGTACGGAGCCCTCGGTGCGCGAGTCCGACTCGCACTTGAGCGGTATTTTAAATACCTCTTTAATATACTCTCCAATAGCCGTTTGTGTGGCCAGCGACTGTTTGTTGGCCAACATTTGTGGCAGTCGAGTTACGAAATGTTTGATCTCTTGAACTGACTTGTGTTTGTGTCGTTCATCTAGTTGTGTTTGAATCACTCTCGCTTTTCTCGACAGTACTGCGCCGACCTGCGTTTACATCATTGATATCTAATAACTAAAGATAAACAATCCCAAGCAAAAGTTCTCTCAAAACTGTCTCAAATTGTGTTGGGTAATACTAGTTATTTTTTAAAGTTTTATTCACAAAGCTATGTACAAAGGCAATAAAAATCTACGACTCATACCTGCTAGCCAAAATATATCTTAAACGAGCACTGAGGCATGTTTACCGTAGTTATTAGATATCAAAGGTTTACATATAAATTAGTCAGTTTCCTCCAGCTAATTAAAAATACGACTTTAGTTGATATTGTTTAGAAGTTTGTTTTATAATCAAAATCAATTGAATAACTATCGTTCGAAATTAGGCATTAAAAGTTGCGAAGCAGTTCTTAACTACTGCAGTTATTCTCATATTATTTATCCATACTAACTAACTTTTAAATTTCACAAGACTGATACTATAAAATATTACTGCACCACTTGAGCTGATAGTTTTTCAATATGTATTCTACAAACTCACATCAGAAAAGTCACAATCTCTTAATTCCGCATACAGTTCCTCATTAGAGTTGAGTATGACTTGTTTTTTCTCCCTCCCGGTCACTTCAGGACTCGGATCATCTGCACTAACAAACTTATGCCCGGGGAATGTAGCCGTTGTGTTCTTTATGCCGTATAACTCATCTGGAATACAGTAAATGTTTCTGTTTACCAAAGTTTAAGGCGATGATAGCTCAGTAGTAGTGACGTCGAATATCGTAGGTTACAATTCTACAATGACCTTAAGCTTTCGGTGAAGGAAAACATCGTGAGGAAACCATAGCACCGTGTTAGGGTACTTTGTATTATCCAACTGGCTGGCTGGCTACCACCCTCAAGTCGCCTGAAAATCTGTCGCCAAGCACCTATTGGTGTGTTCCAACAGCTGAACTTGAGAGCCTTATCAAACACAAGCTTATATCAAATTTAAAAAAATATATTATTCTACAGAAACACATATTATGTATTCCGTTTTACATTTGTTTGGTTGGAGTATGCACTACTTACCAATGAGTCCTTCATATGTGAGTTGTGTGGTCATAACACTTGTGAAGTCAATGGATCTATCGAGTAGTAATAGCTGATCGATACAGGAAGTGGGCGAGCCTTTTTGTCCTGAACCTTGTTCCTCTTTGTTGAGGCGACAGAGAAGTTCCCATACCTAAAACAAAACAAGAGGACTTTTTTTTAGTTTGCCGTATATCATTTCTTCTGAGATTTTGATCCTTATTAGCAACATTATCGGATGGTGTAATAATACAGGCTGTGTTTGTGGGAATGGCTAGAGAAATATATTTTTTTCAAAAATCTTTAGTTCGTCAAAATCGGCGAGACTCCTCTCAGCATTATTCGCTATTCCCTTTCGTGAAGGATTCCATCCACGTCCACTTGAAAAATCGGTTCTATATAAGCTACCTACTGTAAGACTTTTACAGTAGGCAGCTTTTCCTTTAGTATCCTCTTACAGTAAGAGCATGCCTTGAGTCAGTCGATTTCTGGCAAAGCCGAAGGTTCTCTCGGACACTAAAGCGACCTTATTGGATCGTTTTTTTTGTGACATTCCTATTTTGAATCTGATGGTATTATATCTTGTTGTTAAGACACTATTTGTAGTATCTATTTTATTTATACCTGTTTAGCAGCAACACCCTTTCCAAATACACGTGGAATGATTCCATACAATTGTTGTATTGTACGTAGAGATTGCGCCGCATTGTACAAGCATGTCGGGTCACCTTCCAAATAATTTTCCCTGTACGATAACAATTTGATTATGGTTCAATAGTAGTTATTCACTGTTGCTATGTTGTTACAAGAATGCATTAACACTGTAGTTATCAAGTCATGTGTTTGAATAATTATTGATAATATACTAGGTTTCCGCCATGGGTTTAAGTGGTTTGAGCAGTGTGTTGATAGATCAGTCAGACAGTAACAAATGCCTTTTATATAAACAAAAGAAGAACAACATAGAATACTAGCTGTCCTCCATGGTTTCACCCACGGTCCCGTGGAATCTTATCTTTTCCCGGGATAAAAGTATAGTCTATGTTACTCAGGGATAATGTAGCTTTGTAATGGTGAAAGAATTTTTAATATCGGTCCAGTAGATTTTAAGTTTATTCGTTACATACAAAAATACAAATTTTTCCTCTTTATAATTTTAGTATAGAGTGGAATATGAAATGAAATTGTTTATTCATCCAAATAGGCCTTCACAGGCACTTATGAATAGTCAGACTCTAAATGCTCGGTTCGGAAGGTTGTTTTTGCTGAGAAGAGCCGGCAATAAACTCAGCAATTACTCTTTTCAAAAACAACTTACACCTATTACATTCAATAATTATTATTTATCTAGTCTCACTGACAATATTTAATTCTGACTGACTTAATAAACAACAAACTCAAGCAGACCAGCCCCCACAAGCAGCACCTGTTCACAAGTATGACGCGTGTGGCAGCCATCGCCCTCCTCGCACATTTTATAGGGAAGTGAGCGACCCGCCACACGACGACAATACTCATAACAATACTTTAATGAATGGTTTACCAAAATTTTATATTACCTGAAATCATTCTGCAACTCCATTGACATGACGTCGCTATCAAATGGGAATACATCACACTTGAATTCCTGTATGGTGAGGTTGGCTAGCACCCCTCGATTGGTTAAGTGTATCTTACATAGCTCACTCTTCCTCGGGATGAAGAAAAGGTGGAATTCTATTGGTGTTGTTTGTTTAGACCTAACAATTGGAATTGGTTTATAATTCATACATTATGAGTATTTCAATTAATTAACAAGTTTAGTTCTAAATATGTATAAGCATCAATCCATATACAACCAAGTGCTACTTGATATGTAGGTGAGTGTAAGCAATAACATTTACAATGCACACACTCACATATGTGTCAAGTAGTACTTGGGATAAGAAGGCTTAACATGTTGATATTTGTTTATTTCTTTTAAGGCCATTTGTGGATTAATTAGAATACAAGGGCATACAAAAATTACTAGGTACCTAAGAGAAACAATGAAGTCAGCTACCAAATCCATAAGGACAAGTTTTGGTCTTGAAATGAACACAATATGTTTAACAGATACAGTTGGCAGACTGCCAGGTTGTAGTCGGAACATATCAGCAACTTCATGGTCCTTGAGGAGGGCATACTGTTCCACCAGGTTTACTGGACCAACTAGCCATTCATCCCAAATTGTAATCTGAGAAAATGAAAGAGCAGTCACAGACAAACTAGAAATGCTGGTTTGTGGGTATTTATAATTTTGTCTTGTAGATGAATAAATAAAATACTTAAGTATACCATAAAATTATATGCTGCTTATTCATTCAATAATACTAACATAATAATAAATGTAAGTAACTTTGGAGTATTGCAATGGCATCAAATGATGTTTGTCATACATTTTGAGTCAAGATCTACATATGTACAGTCTTATATTGGTTGCATGGAGTATTTCAGCTAGTGAGTGGTTTATTTATTTATATATTCAAAGAGTTTGGGATTTACACCGACAATTTATGCATATAAAAGTATTGTCATCAACATGTATAAGGCTAACAAAATGAGATAGAAGTGACTTAAGTATGACTACTGTGTAGAAGTCATACTACACACCACCCTTAGGCTCAATAGCGGATCCAAAATCATCTGAGTCTTGCTTAAATATTATTTTAAATTAGTATTTAGCAAATACCTATTACCCTGCCTAAAGTACAAATTTACCTTGATAAAAAGTACCCTCGGCGGGGTTAAACACCTCCCAAAACAAAATCCTAAATCCGCTACTGCCTAGGCTGAATATGACGTTAATGATACTGTCTAAATTATTAAAACACAGGTGTAGATAATGATACTTATCAACTTACTTTTGAACCTTTGTAAAGTTGTAATAGATCTAACAGCTCAGTCCTCATAGTTTTTTGTACTAACGCGACGTTGAGTCTACCCCCTGAAAGATGTGAACTCATATTTGCTTCTTCTTCTTCTGATATTTTTGATTATATTTATTAGATATTGAATTGGAAAAATATTGTTTATATTTTCCTCTTGGGAATCTTGCAGCACGATACCCACGATCAGGGGGGTGAGAGCTCTATTTCCAATCTTACAGTTCTGGCGCTGCTGTAGCAATATATTACATACTCTTTGCTGTAGCTTGCTACATATTATTAATCTGTGCTCTGCTTATTGTGTTCAATTTTGTGTCAATGTGTGTGTACCTACGTCATTGGTAGTTTTACACCTTGTACCTACGTCATTGGTAGTTTTACACCTCTGACAGTTTGAAAGGTAAATAATGTAAATCGGTCATTGTTTTTTTCATATCACATCGAATCGAGCAGTTTATCTTGTGTTTTCCTCCGTTTACAATACAATTCCACGCTTTGCTGTACTCCGTACAGTGATCAGTGATATTTATTTCTTTTACTGTGCTCCATACTTTCTCGTCATGGCGTTGTGCATATAAGTGTTGTGTTGGTGGTTGTGATTCAACAAGTAAAACTCGCAGACTATTTTGCATACTCATGAACGATAAATTACTTGGTTTGACAAAGAACCTATTGATGACTAAACGTGTTTATGAAAAACATTTTGATCAAACTCAATTTGACCAGTCTGGTGTTCGAACCCGTTATTCCTATCATTGCTTGTTTACGGAACTGGAAATTGCTCATGGCTTACCACTTGCTAAAGGTATGAATGTAAACTTTTAATGTAACCTATACTTTAGCTTGCAACTAACTTTCGCCTAGAGCAACAGTTAGTTGTCATCTTGGGGCTCCTTCAGATACACATCTTGTCCAACTTAATCTGTATCCTTCCACTTTCTGTAGCTTTATGTTTACAATATTCTATAGATTTTTTTAATTCAAAATATTTTTAATATGAAATTATAACAGTAAAGTAATTTAAATTAACTATTCAAGAAATTACTTTAGTTGTTCAACTTACAATTGTATGTCTGCTGGAGCTCTTACGCACAATTATAAACTTTAGTTGATTAAATTATAAAATGCAAATAAGTTATTCAATAGTTGGCCCACTTACAATATTATATGTCTGCGGGTGTCTTAAAGCCCTCTGTCCTACACGTTTGTTGCCCTTCTCACTACACAAAACCTACACAAATCATCTTCAGTTCTATCGAATCTACTTATACTACTAGGCATTAATGCTTTAATGTTTTTAATAATTCCAGGGTATCATATACAACATGAAAATAATTATTGTCAGAGCCGAGAACAAAATTATAACAACTCAACAGGAGAAACAATTACCATCACAGGTATGAATAAATTGATCTTACTTGATAAATTAATTACACAGAGGCTATGACAGAATCAGACAGTAATTTCAACCCTGTAAAGTTTAAATTACTAGCTCACTCAACAGACATTGTCCTGTCCAAATTCCATGGAAAGAAACACTATCTGTCTATTCATCCAACTTTCCAATGTTTCCACTATCTATTTGTTCTATCTTATTCTGTTGTAATGTTTATTTAAACAAATTCAATACTTCAGATAAGCGGTTCAACACTCCAATGGAGACAATGGAGACTACAGCAGTAGTGGTGACCATCTATTCGACAGCGTCAATGGATCGCCAGATCAACCAAGGGGCAAACTTAGAGGCACAGTGAAACCAAATTCTCCTCGTCAAGAATTTTGACAAAAATCTATAAAATCCTCAAAACATATTAAATATATTGACACAACCAGTCTAGATGTAATTGAATATTACATAGCACTCATAATCGACTGCAATGCCACAATTGATGCAATATAATAAATAAAATTTTAAGTGGAAAAATAGAATCATGCAATATCATTAATAATAATATTCGCCAGCTTTTTATTCTTAGGACATCTCTTGGTGTTCATAAGATAGTCATCAACTCCTCAGAGTATGAAGCTCTGTTAAAGCGTCGTGTTTATAAACTACCCCTGCCCCATATAAATACTGTTTTTGCTAGCCGTTTTGGTCAATTTGTTAGATCGCATGTGTATAATATCACTGTCAGGTTTTGTGATATAAAGTGCTGTTCGGTCAGCGAAGCTAAAGCCATCGTTAGGAAATGGTTATCCAGCTTTACGTATGATGAAACGGAAAAGGTTATTGCAACTAACTCCTGATAGCTTTTATTTTATTTTAATTTCTTCACGTTTTGTATTGTAATGGGTTATTTTGTTTTTATTTTTGTATTTTTTGCCAAGATATTATGTTTTCATTTTCTTTTATTAAATTTGTCTTTTTAATTTAAACCTAGGATTTTATAGGCATTATAGTAATCTTAATTGCTATTTATTTTGTATTTTTTGTAAGGATTTTTTATACCCAAGGTTTCTTCTATCAGGGCAAGTTTCTCATTGGCTTTCGCGTTACAGGCTTTGCCTAGTGTGAAAGTCATTAGCACATTTTGCTAGAAAAAACCTCCAGCATTATGCATATTTTATTTTTCTGTGTAATCTGTAAATGTTAAAAATAAATTCATTTTTCATTTTCATTTTCATCTAGCGCTAAGAAAATATAAAACTCATAGGTAAAAGAAAGCAAATAAATGACCACAAAATAGATAATTTGTTTTATTTGATTATCTACCTAAATAAAAGGATAAATACCCTAAACCCTAGTAGATTTTGTCGATATCGTGTACATCACTACACTACACAAAAATTATCGATAACAGCCATATTTAATAAATAATAGATGGACAGCACTATTCGATTTTGTATGTGTGTGTGTCGCGCCATTATAGATAAAGCGACAACAGCGCCATAACTGCAAATGTAGAAACTAGGCAAATTCGACTGTCACATCTGTAGCTAGCTACATATCAGTAATCTGTGCCCACGATACGTCAAAGTCACAAACACAGATTACTGATATGTAGTGGTCACAAACTACCAAGAGAACTAACGTTGTCAAAGTCAAAAACAAATCACATATAGGTATTTTTTATAACCTTTAGTCATGACCATAGATACAAAGTCCTTCAGTCGCATACATTTTCTTCAGTTTTAATTACTTCTTTTATGATATAGGTACTAACATTCTCACATTCACTGTAATGTCTAGTCCTCATCCGTATAAGTCCAGTCAGGTTTTAGTGATATTGGCGGCTGTTCCTGTAAAACTTTTCACGGACTTTTTGGGACAACCTGAAAAGTCACGATACAAATTTCATTTCACTTCACTTGTGCACTTAATTTTATCTTTATTGGACAAAACATCACCGAAATTATTCAATAAAACTCCCAATTCACTTCGCAAGTTCCCGCTAAAAGTCTCACATACTTAACTGAGGACAGGGCTGCCAGTACATTATTCCAGTGTCTGCAATTATACGAAATTCGATTGCATTATACATAATTATTTTTTATTACCGATTTCTTTTTATTTCTTCATCATCATGTCAGCCGGAAGACGTCAACTACTAAAAGGCTTCTTTTTTTTTCATTTTTTTTTCAACACTTATTACACTTGACATTGGCGAAGTGCCTTGCGAAAACAAACAAAAGCCACACAACCGACTCTTTTTACCCTACTGTGCCAGAAGGAAGGTTATGTTTTTCGAGTGTATGTATGTATGTTTGTATGTACGTATATTTCTTTGGCATACTCTGTAGGCTAAACGGCTGAACCGATTTTGATGAATGATATGTTGTTAGATTTGTCTTTATTGCGCGTTAGTCAGTAAAGACATTAAAGTAATTTAAATTCAATTGGATAGTGCCGCGGCCAGCCGGCGCGAGCGAAACCTTCACAACATTCATTCATAACGCAAACATCACACTACATTACTATATGGTTACTTTTAATTTTAATTGCACGTGAAGTGCACCCCTTGTTGCCACCGACGCGCTTATAAGCTTTTTACCTACTTATAATAAAATTGGACACAATAAACAATCCGATTATACACGTTTTGTATCCAAATATACGATCTGGCAGCCCTGTAGGGCTATTACGTATCTTGTTTCAATCAGTTTCAATCGTGAAAACGGTTGATTAAAACAGGTCATTTACATAAAAATATACAAACAGTAGTTCATTGCGAATAGAAACATTTTTGCCAGTGTAATATTTCTATTGATTTAGAGGCTTTTGTTTATTTTCAAAATTGAAACTGATTAAAACAAGATACGCAATAGTCCTACTGTGGCAAGTCAACTGGCAGGGTTCACAACCTACGGCAGCTGTCGTACCGGCCGTAAAATTACGGTATAATGGATAGAAAATTATCAAGACTATCGTATGAGTCAGGATAGTGACTATAACCATCCGATCGACCTTTTGGACAAGCAAAAAAAGGTCGTCTGTTTTATAAGGGTGAGCAAAAAAGCTCTTCACTTAAAAACAAGCATATTTTTTTTAATTAGGTATATCATTAAAATCCTATATTTGGGAGAATAGAATACACAAATATTCATGAAACATATTTAGGCTATTGGCAAACAGCGTCATTTTAAAATATTGCGTCATGATGGAAATTATCGCACAATCTACGTACGATAATAGAATGCTATTATTGTACATCATACAAAGCATGATACTCGTATTTTCGTAAATGTACGATAATCATCGTACGGTTGCGAACCCTGTCGGCTCTTCTCTGCAAAAGCAAACTTCCGAACCGTGCATTAGAGTATTTTTTTTAATCATAATACTTAGGTATATCAAACATGTGAAATACTTTTAATGAGTTCTCAGATATTTTTGAATTTGAATTGAATCTAATGTGAGATCGCGCGGCTTGACTAACCGCGCGGTTAGATACCCATTACGAACGTCTGAACTATTACGAAAATACTTACCTATAAGTATAAATAAGACCGTGCGGTTCCCGCCGTAATAGCCCGAGGGCTTATGGATTTTCTTAATTTATTTCGATTGACTTTCAATTAATTAAGAGGAGTTTGTCATTTTTGTTATGATAAAGATTTAAATTTCTTATTAGTAACAAATGAGCTTAAGTTTTCGGTGAAGGAAACAATCGTAAGGAAACCATAGTCGGTATGGTAGGGTAAGGGTAATACATTTCTCTGTGGTGGTACTTAAGTTAAAAATGTCGCTAAGCACGTACTTACCGGTGTTCCGGCAGTTGCGCTTGAGAGCCAGTTACCTCCTAGGACCTAGGCATTGTAAAAGCTTGGCAACACATTGGCAATCCCCTGGAGATTGCTAATGTAGGTATATGACAATTGACAACATGTCATTTTTTTAACATGCTTATTTTATCTTTTATAATAAGCTTGTTTTAATATAGAAATTTAAATTTTTAATTCAATTCATTCGAAATAGACGTAAGCGCCAATTTACGCCTGAATATGAGAGAACACCTTTGCTCTGTTTGATAGACCCATTATAAAAAAAATGACTTGACATTCGCGGTATTTTTATGTCAATTTTAAATACTCATCATTAGTCTCCAAAGGATTTCAAGTTGACGATATCAGGAACCTACCAAAAGTGGACCATATTATTGAAAATGATTGCTATAATGGTGCGGAAAGGAAGTTAAACACGCGGTGCAAAGATATTACCTACTGGCATCACGGGATGGTTTTGTAGACACTGCTGTTGTTGGATAGTGTGGAAGTCAAGCGCGAAAATAATTTTGTATAGTTAGTTAAGTACCTGAGCAAAGTTAAAGCGAAGTTGTAGGTATATATTATTTAGTGCTTTAATTGACGAATCCAAACAAAATGTCAATTTTAATTGTTTGTTGTTTTAATCTGTTGACTCGCGACAGTCAAACAACTCGTCAACTCGCACACAGTTTTCAAAATTTCAAAATTCGCGCCCAATTTTCAAGTAAATGTCATCGTCCCGATTATCCCATTTGAGAACCAAGTGGTGCGGACTTTGAAACCCCGATTGTCCCAAGAAAGAACTGACAGGTTAACGACATAAATAAATAAAAGATTATGAAAGTTGAGTGTTATGATTATGTAGGAGGATGAAAACATGCGATCTACTTTGCCTTTAGGCTTATTAAACGGTCAGATGAACCATCAGTTACATCAACTACCTACTACTGAAATAAACCAAAACTAGAGCTATGACTGATAAAAAATTATAACGACAAAAGTTGAATGTGAGTTTATGTTTTCCGAAGAGGGTAAAAGGCGTAAAATTACTACAAGAATGATTGTAAATTACTGTGGAAATCATCACCATATCATACTATTATCTCTACCTAATTTGTGATACAATCAATCAGCCTTAGATTAATGATTACGTCGCGCCAGTCCAAACGGGCGTGAGGACCAATATCTAAGCAACAGCCTATTTGACTTTAACCTGTCAGTTCTTTCGTGGGACAATCGGGGTTTCAGAGTCTGCACCACTTGGTTCTCAAATGGGACAATCGGGACGATGACATTTACTTGAAAATTGGGCGCGAATTTTGATTTTTTTAAAACTGTGCGCGAGATGACGAGTTGTTTGACAGGTTAATCTCGCGAGTCAACAGATTAAAATATGAAATAGGAATATGACACTTTCAAAACTTTGACGTAGGTAATGTCCCTTGATTACAACCGTAGACTAAAAGGAGATGTTTCATTTTTGGACTGGACATTGTACACGTATTAAAAATAAGCTAAATAATTATTTAAACCGATAAAAAATATCTAATTTTATTTTTCTTGTCGATAAACGCTGTACAATAATATTTTTTATTACTACCAAATATTTCACAGGGCAACTTAGACCGCCATATTGCTTAACGCAAGAATTATGTATACTACCTGGATAGAAGCTCTCCATACCTACTTGAAGCAAATACCTATCAATTGCGAAAAAGAGAAAGATAACAAATACGTTGGGACAATCTCTCTTTCTAACCCTACTTACCCTGAATAAAAGAAAGAGAAGTTGTCCCAATGTAGTTGTTATCTTACTCTTTTTGACGTGACGTTCAGTTCCCGCCAAAAACATCCGTATCATCGAATATTTATTTAATAGGGTCAAACAAGACTTAGTTCCGTGGTCTTGTTAAAAAAAATAAGGGTAGCTGTTGTAGGGATGAGACATTCAACATAAAATAATGATTATTAAATAATCAATTATTTTATTATGTATTTTAAACTTAGAGCATTTTAAACGATTAAAAAGTAATCGATGTGGATAATTAAACATAATTGATTTTATTTAATAATAATTTGTTCTTTATTATCTTGAGATATCACATCAAACGTCTGAAATATCCCTAGTTGTAACTTCATTAATTAGGTAATCGACAGTATTAATCAACAGTCAATAGGTAATATTGATCAACATTAATTATAAAGAAAAAATCTATATCAAGGGTGAAGAAATAACAGCTTTGGTAAGTGTAAAAAATGTATTGTTTAATCTTTCCTCGCAGCATAGCAGTAAAAAATCAAGTGAAAATAAAAAGAGAATTCAGTTAATCGATTATTTTAACTCGATTATAAAAATCTATTTAGTTGATTTTTTTATTGATTATCTTTTACATCTCTCTCCAGGTAGATGTGACCAAGAATTATGTTTTCGCAATTAATAGGTGTTTGCTTCAAGTAGGTATTCAGAGTTACCTATCCATTTAGAATACATAATTCTTGGATGTGACAGACAGCACGAAACTCGAAAGTCACAACTTTTGCTGGCATTATTCATTGTTTTTAACGTGAATAACGTACAACCGTCGCACCGAATAATATTGATCATTTTAGTTTTTATTGTTTTTTCTCTTAAATTAGGCATCTTTAAAAAAATAAAAAATAGGTATTTGATTCAGGACAGGAAAAGAAAGAAATTATATTTTTGTTTTAGGGTCGTATGAAAGATGAAATGTTGTCAATTGATCATTATCTATCCACCTATGTAAAAATTTGGTTCTACGAAAAACGGCAAACGAAAATCAATGAAAAACAGTCATTTTTTAAATTAAGTTAGGTACCTACTATTTATAGTTCTACAACAACTGGCCCAGTTTGGTCCACTACGAAAAAGGATAATAAAAATATATAATTATTTTATTAATCTATACTAATAATAATAATATTATAAAGAGGAAAGATTTGATTGTTTGTTTGTTTGCATTGAATCGGCTCTGAAACTACTGATTTAAAGAAAAAAAACCACCATTAGAAAGCTACATTATCCCTGATAAATAGGCTATATTATATTTTCAACAAAGATAGGGATCCTTACTAAAACTTCAATAATGTAACCCGAGGTATAAAAAATTGGCCTAAAAAATCCTTACATCGCGTGCGCTGCAAAAATACGACTTTGCAGAACACATCATTATCTACAAAAAATGTCGCGACAGCATATGTCTAAGTTATGTCACAACAAGTGTTCTTATATTTTAAATTTTGTATTGAAATGCGGGCGCTAGAAAAGGCTCTTTATTTGTCCCTTGGTATTAATCCTTATCAAAATAAATTACTCCATATTCAAGACTGCTTCAATACCTTTATATAACTTTTTATTCAATTCGGACATTCCATTCGAAAGCTGGATGCGAGCAGCACAGGACCTGTCGTTGTGGAAAACTTTGGGGGAGGCCTATATGTCCAGCAGTGGACGTCTTTCGGCTGAGATGATGATGATGATTCGAAAGCTATCACAAGTTTAAAAATGTAAGAATTAGAAAAAAGTCGCGTGGTCGCCGCTCACCCCGCTCGGCTAGCTAGGCAGTACCATAATATGCGATGTAGGCGTCACTGGGGTACGGGTCTACGGGAGGGGAGTCCATATATCATGTACATATCGTGTTGTAAGTAGTCCACGTAAGCGAAGCTGCGGGCGGAAATTTAGATATATCTTTTATTCCTTAGTAAGAAGACACCATTCGGTCTAATTAGTAGGCTGTTTTGATCGAAGGATCTCAATTATATACTTTACTAGCTGTCCCCCGCGGTTTCACCCGCGTACCCCTTTTTTACCCCTTTAGGAGTTGAATTTCGAAAAATCCTTTCTTGGCGGAAACCTACGTTGTGATAACTACCTGTGTGCCGAATTTCAGCGCAATCCGTTCAGTGGTTTCAGCTGTGCGTTGATAGATCAGTCAGTCAGTCAGCTTTGACTTTATATATATAGATTTAAATCTGTTTTTTTTTCACTTCGCTATCTAAGTGTGAAATAGAAGTAGACGAGAACACAAGCTTGTTGGTAGGGGAGGCGAATAGGGGATTTCGGGATTTACTCGAGCGCGGCAGATTAACATAAGGGGGGCAACCTTGCACCTTGTGAAGTATTCTCACCAAATCTGAGCCCTCTATGTAGTGTCGAACGCCTAGGGTAGCCCGTCAGATTAGTAAAAAAAAATCGATGGTTTGAAATACTCGAGCGCGTCAGATTAAGGTAAGGTAAGTTAGTTACATGCAAAATAGTGTACATTTCAATAATCTGACAATTTGGGCGTGACGAAAGAAAATTGGAGACTCGCAAAGTTGCAAAAAAAAAACGTCACCTGGATTTTCTCGAGCGCGATTAGTTTATTTTTTATTTTGAAGGAAATTAGTCACGAATCACGGAAATATCTTAATCTGCCGATTTGCACAAGTCGAAGTAGCTAAAATCATTATTAAGTGTATAGTCCAGGAATATTATGAGTTTCACCTCAGAATGAGAGATAGTCAGCTATTATCTTGTATAAACCTTTATTTTGACACCCTAAAACTTGTCTCAAAAGCTACTTATCATAGGGTGCCCGCGACTACTGATTTTTCAAGGTCAAAGGTCAAAAAAACATTTATTGCAAATATCTCGTTTCCTATGGGTTTTTTGGATATGTATTCATAATAAATATTGTAGAAGATAAAATTCTCTACAACTTTTGTGCTAAAATTTTTTCGATATCTTGAACCATTTTCGAGATTTCGATATTTTTTATATATTTTTTTTTTCAAACCGTCAGATTAAGGAAATCCCTCAACATAATTGTCAGATTATGGGTCAGTACAACAAGGCCATCAAGAAGAACCGCCTATATAAAAATCTGACGCGCTCGAGTAAATCAAGGTCACGATTTTTTTTTGCATTTTCAAAAATCGGCCCTGACTGATGGTCGCGTCCAAATCGTCAGTCTTTAAAATAGGAGCTACTGGAGGGTTCACTTAACATCCCTTATCAATGTCTGACGCGCTCGAGTAAATTTTTTTTTTAAATAATTTCAACCCCTTCGTACGGCCACCCCCACCACGCAAAACGGCAGATTATTATTTTTCCGTTATCAGACAGACGTGGCGCGACTACCCTATTAATATCTGACGCGCTCGAGTATTTCTTGGTGACTGTTTTTTTTTACATTTTTGAAACCCTGTAGACGCTTCCCCCACCGCTGAATGGGAAAATATCACATAACCTTTTTTTCTTTATTCCACCTAATCTTCAAATTCCAGTAGGTCCCAAAGACGCTCGAGTAACTACAAATTTAGCATCATTGCCTCCCCTACCATGTGCAAGCTTACGCATAGTATTCGATGACATAAAGAAGGCATTTGATATGATATCTGAAGGAGCCTGAAAAATACGCAGCATAGACACGCTAAGAACAATTTATGTCCGCTCGGAAGTTGGCGTTACGGCAAGTGCAAAGGCAGTAGGCCGATCGTCTCGAGCCCTTGCTATGATATGAGTTTTCAATTATTTGAATGGATAATAGGAATTAATATATTTGAACTTTGAAAATAGGTAGTGTTAGTGCCAGATCAACGAACAATTTATAAACTTAAATTTATATTTGTATCGATACTGTTTACGTGTAATCTATTAATTACGATCTTCTGAATCTATGCGAGACGTATTAGCGAGTATGTATTAAGCTATTGACGATGATTCAACTCTAAATATAACTAGCATTTTGTCTATTTAAAAAAAAACATGTAGGTACTGTCCCGAACAAACAAGACTAATAGTAGGTACTATCTTATAATTTCTATTCGGCTAGCTCTCTCTTGTATAATGAAATCGTGTAAAATAGGACTAATCAATGGTAGGTACCTAAGCGTGTAGGTAACGCTGAAACTTTGCGAGCTATCTATGTATAGTAGATAGAGGATAAGTATGGGCTGGCTGGGTGGCGGTGGCGGCAAGCGACGGCCGCCCTTATCACTTGCGTGTAGCGGCTCACTGCGCGCGGCGCCACATCGATTTTTCCACCAAACAGCCTATTTCCAACCATCAGTTGCATTACAAACACGTTTTAAACAAAACAAGTGTCGCTTTCAATTGTGTACACTCAAGTAGAACTTCTGTGAAATGTGAATTTAGCCGGGAAAATAATGCGCCACTCCTTGTGGGCAGAAAATAATGGCCGCCCAAAATAAAGGTATGTTTCTGACCGATTTTCCGCTGTAATTTAAATGGAAAATGTCAATGGAATTCGATGTTGTACTAATAGTGCATGCAAATAGATAGATAATACGGTAAGGTCGGTTTTTGTAGGACGTTGTAATTTATTCGTGTATATCATTTTGACGTTACGATAAGAATTATGTGTGGGCGAAAAACGGCCATGTGAGTGATGTTTGCAATCTTGTTTTTATAGCCCTTGTAGATAGATATAGGATGGCTTTCCTGTATTATGTAGGTATACTTAAGTATTCATTAAGTTCTATTGTATTAACGTAAGGTCGTTGCTGAGATCATTTTTTTGTGCCGAATACCAACATATATATTTATTGTACTTAAGTATGCTACTTACAAAAGTATTGTTACCTACTGATTTTCGTAATTTGTAACGTGTTTTCTTTCTACTTTTCCATCGGTCAAGTAAATACTGTAGGTAAATTATGAAACTGGATCAAAAACATTTTATTTACAACAAATGTACAAAATATACAAGGACAAATTGGTTTTCTATGACACCACCAGTGGTAGGCACTTATGTACAATATACTATGTAGACTTAGGCATAGATGTTAGACCTAGGCGTAAATTCAAAAAGAGTTTTACAATTTTTTATTCAAAAAAAAGAGGTACAGAAGCTTTTGTAGTCTGACCGTGAGGTGTTTATAAAATACTTTTTTTTTATTCTGGATAAGCTTGTGTTTGACCACAATCTCACCGTGGTAAGTGATGATGTGGCCGAAGGTGGTAAGCACACAACGCCTAGATGGGAACTGGCTCTCAAGTGCAGCTGTCGGAACACACCGATAGGTCCTTGGCGACAGATTTTCAACTTGAGGGTGGTAGCCAGCCAGTCGGGTACTACAAAGTACCCTACCACCGTGCTATGGTTTCCTCACGATGTTTTCCTTCACCGAAATTTAGGATTCGAACCCACGACCTTCGCCGCGGTATCCGACGTCACTACCACTGAGCTATCATCTCCTTAAATATACTAGCTGTTCCCCGCGGTTTCACCCGCGTTCCCGTGGGATCTTGTCTTTTCCCGCAACAAAATATAGTCTATGTTTATCATGGTAGGGGAGGCATTGATGCTAAATTTGTAGTTACTCGAGCGTCTTTGGGACCTACTGGAATTTGAAGATTAGGTGGAATAAAGAAAAAAAGGTTATGTGATATTTTCCCCTTCAGCGGTGGGGGGAGCGTCTACAGGGTTTCAAAAATGTAAAAAAAAACAGTCACCAAGAAATACTCGAGCGCGTCAGATATTAATAGGGTAGTCGCGCCACGTCTGTCTGATAACGGAAAAATAATAATCTGCCGTTTTGCGTGGTGGGGGTGGCCGTACGAAGGGGTCGAAAATATTAAAAAAAAAAATTTACTCGAGCGTGTCAGACATTGATAAGGGATGTTAAGTGAACCCTCCAGTAGCTCCTATTTTAAAGACTGACGATTTGGACGCGACCATCAGTCAGGGCCGATTTTTGAAAATGCAAAAAAAAATCGTGACCTTGATTTACTCGAGCGCGTCAGATTTTTATACAGGCGGTTCTTCTTGATGGCCTTGTTGTACTGACCCATAATCTGACAATTATGTTGAGGGATTTCCTTAATCTGACGGTTTGAAAAAAAAAAATATGTAAAAAATATCGAAATCTCGAAAATGGTTCAAGATATCGAAAAAATGTATGTACAAAAGTTGTAGAGAATTTAACCTTCTACAATATTTATTATGAATACATATACCAAAAAACCCATAGGAAACGAGATATTTGCAATAAATGATTTTTTGACCTTTGACCTTGAAAAATCAGTAGTCGCGGGCACCCTAAGATAAGTAGCTTTTAAGACAAGTTTTAGGGTGTCAAAATAAAGGTTTATACAAGTTAGTAGCTGACTATTTCTCATTCTGAGGTGAAACTCATAATATTCCTGGACTATACACTTAATAATGATTTTAGCCACATCGGCTTGTGCAAATCGGCAGATTAAGATATTTCCGTGATTCGTGACTAATTTCCTTCAAAATAAAAAAAAAACCAATCGCGCTCGAGAAAATCCAGGTGACGTTTTTTTTTTGCAACTTTGCTAGTCTCCAATTTTCTTTCGTCACGCCCAATTTGTCAGATTATTGAAATGTACACTATTTTGCATGTAACTAACTTACCTTACCTTAATCTGACGCGCTCGAGTATTTCAAACCATCGATTTTTTTTTACTAATCTGACGGGCTACCCTAGGCGTTCGACACTACATAGAAGGCTCAGATTTGGTGAGAGTACTTCACAAGGTGCAAGGTTGCCCCCCTTATGTTAATCTGACGCGCTCGAGTAAATCCCGAAATCCCCTATTCGCCTCCCCTACCATCAGGGATAATGTAGCTTTTTAATGGTGAAATAATTTTTCAAATCGGTCCAGTAGTTTCAGAACCTATTTAATCCAAACAAACAAATCAAATCTTTCCTCTTTATAATATTATTATCTTAATATATAGTACCTACAGATCATTTAATTTATTCGTAAACTATTTAGGTACAAAGAATATTTATAAGTTGCTAAAAAATTAAAAAGGAATGAAATTTCTATTGCTTTGTGTTTCGTTCCTACAATTACATCTAAGTTCATAAAGGATAATAATTAAAATGTTCATTAAAATTAAACATTACCTAAGTACTTGATTTATGTAATGTTTAATTTTAGACAATTATTTTTTTAAAAGATTATCTTTACAAATTATGCTTTAATTGTACAGTTTTGATTTGTATAAATCGAATCAGATAAATGTTGAGTGTTTGTAGACTTACGACCAAATAGCTATGCTAGTTTGAACAATTACCAAGAAAAACAATGAACCTAAGATGAAGATAAACAAAAGTCCTTGGAGCGAAGAGAGCCATTAAGTATTTCTATAAGATCCGTCCATCTAGTCTAGAGAATTCCAAAGGTAGATGCTTATTATCGATTTGAAGCACAAGTTGTTTACTTCCATATCATAATCTTCTTAGTAGGAGTTAAGTACCTATAAGAACCACTTAAATTGTAGGTAACTACGTATAATTCTTTATTTTTGCAATATATCGGTGCTACAAAAATTATTTAAAGTCAATTTTGATGTTTTATAATGACTTTCCTATCCTACTTGCACTGAAATCCTATATTTTTCCTTCGTAACTAAGCATCACAGGCAATAGTAATAAAGAAGCTAAAAAATAAAAATTTTCGCAGATTCTAAAAACTTTCCTATCTAGAGATATTATGTATAAGCGGATAACATGATTGATAGCACGTAGTTACAGGGGCTCTCTCAGCTAAAAATTGAACGAAATTGCTACGTCAGTTTGCGAGTAGGACCGAACACGAATTAATCTTTTTTTTTCAGGTTCAAAGAACGCAAAGGGATTTTTATGTTAGGTTGTTATAATTGATTATAAGATTATTTTGATAAATATTATATCGGAAATAGGGGATTATGTATAATACCTCCGGCAGAAGATAAACTAAGAAAGGATTCGTGCTCATGTAATTAAGAGGATTTGTGTTGGATTTGCTGTAAAAGCGGGTATTCATTATGTAAATATAATTTGATCCTTACTTTACCTACTATCCGATGCTAAGTGCTTCAAAGTGGAAGTTTTCGATCCGTTTCATGCTCATACATAGATAGGTATAGGAGACATTTCTGGGTGGTATAAAAAGTCGTTGAGAGCTCAGTGGTAGTGACGTCGGACACCGTTTCGAAGGAGTTAGGTTACTAACACTGTGACACGAGAATTCTATATTATTTATATACAATATATATAACGTTTGAAATATAGAAATTAATATCCGTTATTCTGTAACAGGTAGGTAGGTACCTATTAAACGATTTTATAATATAATTGTCACAAGCGGAATAATTAAAATTGTATTAAAAGTTCCATTAATTTCATTGTTCATGTTATGAGGGCGGGCGGGCACTTTGTGGATTTCTCAGTTTGCGGCGACTCGAGTCGAGACCAATTGCTTTTATTTTCAGTTTTATCTGATGAAGAACTTTTTAGCAAGTTTTGTGATTGACATTCGTTGAATTACGAAACTAAATTAACTACAGGTTACTTATGTTTTACGATGTTTAGCAACTGCTTAGCAGATTCTAAATTCAGGTTTTCTATAGAGAATTTGAATTTAGAATCTGCTAAGCACTTGCTTGTTTGATAAACACCGTCTCGATTTTTATAAATAAGGCCATTTGTCGTTTCGGTAACCTATGTCAAGGAGTATAGTTACTGTCCATAAAGACCACAGACCGTACAGGTCTGTGATAATGACCTATGTACGGTCACGGAATGAAAAGGTTCGTCGATTTTCAAATTGATTCGTTCAACGTATCGCGAGCACATATTACCTTTTGAAACTATGTTACAGAATAGACTCGAGTTAGAGAAAATAATGTTTAACTGTTCGTTAATAAAGCTCAAAATTATTCAGATCAAAGTTGTTTGACTATTAAGTTGTCAACAAGATTATTATGTTTGATAAATTAAAACCTTGTTGGTTCAACCTGCCATTATTATTTCAGTTAAAAGTATTGTCAAGCGGTAAATGTCATCATTGCAAAACATCATAATTGATTCTTGCAGTAGGTACTAGTGCAAGCGAAAAGCGACTCTAAGGTGACGAACCTTTTCATTCTGTGACTATACATAAATAATTATATTAATTCAAATCGGCATTTACGACAGACAGCTGACGGACTACATACCGAGGAGGATTTGACCTTACGGATTGCAGTGGTATTATATTGTGCTCAATTAAAGTAACATACACATAGAATACCATAACACATTGAACTGCAATGAGCTCAGAGTAAGTATTGATTGGTATTGATCGTAGTGAACATGCGAATCGAGTAAAAAAGGTTATAAAATATAAGTACCTATACCTCTACGAATAAATAGATTACTTATTCGTAGCTATACCTACAATTTGCTCAAAGTCAAAGTCAAAACCATTAATTCAGTTTATGCTCTAGAAGGGCACTTATGAAGGTCGAATTACAGAAGTTACCACCGGTTCGGAAGTCAGCCTTCAACTGAGAAGAACCGGCAAGAAACTCAGCAAGGTTACATTTTTTAAATATTTTTGGACCATCTGACTATATTGGCTTTTTTTTTCTATTGTTTAACAATTTTATTTTTTAACTAATACAAAAATACATACTCCACTTCTTATAGCAGAATCATACAGAGTAAAAGAGGTACCTATCTTAAATGCCGGTCATCGCTCTTTTATAACTTTTGCTACCCATGATGCTGGCAAAATGACTGACAGCCCCTAACCAATATTTTTTTGAATTTATTTAAAAGGCTTAAGTTACAAAGCCAATATTCAATTATTTATTTAAAAATAAATTTGACATATATCTATATCTACTCCAGTAAACTGCCAAGAAAAATTAATATAATGTAACTTTTCAATAGATGATTAGAATACGCAACCTAAACCAGTGATGTGAATTTATTGGTACCTAACAGAAAAATGTTAAGCTTAAGCAACTAATTTGAATATAATGATGAGATAAGTCTTCCGTTTAGATAATATCCTTTGAGTCCCGTAGAGATGCTAAAGGTATGCTCCTAAATAAAATGGCGGCTGTCCGAGAATATTCTGAGGATTGAATCCCAGTAAGTACCTAAATACGCCTCATTCTTCTGCTGCCTAATTCAAACTGCGAGCTGGGGAAATTTTCGTCCGTGAAATTAATGATCTATGCCAGTTGATAGGATAAATTAACCTATATTTACATCCAAAAGCGAGATGCTACGAGGAATCACAGTCTTCGTGAAAAGTCGTACTATAGACTATAATAGACAGATAGGTAGGTAGGGTTAGGAAGTAAGTAGTATATAGAATATGCATTAGGCAGGCAAGCAATATGCATAGAATCGTCATTCGTAGCTCTCGTAAAAAACATAATAAGTAAAGGCCGGTTGGCGTGGTTGGTTAACACACTACCTATCACGCCGCAGGTCGTGGGTTCGATTGCCATCCAGGAAAGACATTTGTGTGCAAGTACATGTATGTTTGTCAGGACAAAGTCTGGGTGTAATTATCTATTTAAGTATGTATTTACAAAAAAAAAGTAGCATATTATTATGTAGTATATCAGTCATCTGGTATCCATATTACAAGGTCTGCTTAGTTTGGGATCAGCCATTGAGGATATTTATTTATTTATTTTAAATAAAAGCAGCACCCCTAAGTAGATATTTTCTATCTAGATATATCTACAGGACAAATAGCACATATTCGGGGTTATTCAGAGCTTCTCAGTGTCGGTCCTGTTTGTCCTCGAAACCAAATCGAATGGTATTTAACATAAACAATGGTTTTCTAAAAACAGTGATTTCATTTTAAACCAAAAGAAGAAAGATTTTGCTAATAGTTTTCTTGATTTAATTTTAATAGTCTTCAAAAATTTCAAATTTTAATTGGCACATTTTAATTGGCCGACCTTATATTAAACTTATATACCCACTTTATTTTACCTAATACTCTAAGATTGAACCATCTTTAACTAGTTCTAAATGGCCACAAGAGGCTGAGCAGGATTTTAGTTAGTCTACTTTAAGAGAGTTATTTTTAAGTTAGATTTTTCTTATTTACACAATTCCAATAACCATTATCATCAAGTGTATAGTTAGTCTGACAGCTAATCTTTTGACTTAAAATATTTGTTATAAATCAAACAATTTTCCTCATCTCGTCTAACTTTACGTATTATTTTTGTAGTACGTAATCAAGATATTTCTAGAAGTCACGATCTCTTTCTCCCAGTTGGAGATATATTTATATTGTTAATATTACATTAACCCTTCAATGCAGACGTATAGGCGTTGCTTCCCAAGGGACTGTAATTTAGGAAAGTGGCTCTACCTTTCAATTCGATATGATCGCATATTTACAGCTGTACCTACTTGTAAGAGATATTTTGAGGGTTTAATGATATCATCTGTTGACCAAACTGATATTGTTGGAATATTTATTTTATGCTTTGATATGAAATAAATATCCAGGGTATTAAGATACCCTTATATTATACGATTATAAAGATATATTTATACGACACATACGGTGGGCCTGTGCCATGCCTGTGTCGTGGTATCAGCGGGTTTAATATCTCGTGTAGCAACAACAAAAATAGTGAAATCCTTAATTTAAAATGGTCTCGTTAAAGTTATGATAAGTTCTTGTTACCTAAGTGTAAAAAGTTTTACACTTGTAGTGTATCTTTGGGATACGAACCGTACTTTTTTTGTTTTTCTACTTTTTACTCAAATCTAAAGTTTCCTGCGATGATTTAATTTGTTTGTTCTTTATAAATAATTTTTGTTATAAATAAATTATTTTTTGCTCCATTGTATTTCTTTTAAATGATTTTAATATCACTGGAGGATTAAGTGCTAATGTATTAATATTTGTTGATAGTTTTTTGTTATAACGTTTCCGTTTAATGCCTGGGTGAGTGCACTTTGCTAATGGCAGATAAGTATAAGTAATGCGAGTAAGGGCTGATTTTTCAATCACTAAACTGTTCTAATTTCAAATTACAACCAGATATCGCTCGCTTATCTAACCATTGAAAAATCAGACCTAAGTTCAATGCTTTGTTACTTTTTACGCAGAAAATGAATTTTCCCAAAAAGAAAACCCTACTAAATTGATTATACCTACGTCCCTAAAATCCCTAATTGTAAATGTCATTGAAATCGTTAGAGCCGTTTTCGAGAACGCGATTACAAAACTAGATTACAATGGGTATCAAAAGCCGGCGACGAAAGTGCGAACAGAGTTTTTATGATGTCGTTTTCTTTGGCAGCCGAGAGTGGGTCGGAAGAAATGCCGGCGGCTACGACCACAGATCCCAGCGCTGAGCAAAAAGATCGCCTCATTGCTGCCGTCAAGAAGGAGGTGAAACAGTTAATGGAAGAGGTATGTAACCTCTTTGTGCTTTATAGTTACGAATTTACAATTTACGTCGTATCGCTACTACAATGTACTTTGCGACACAATCTATTAGGATGAAAATCTTTTGAATTGGGATTATTGCACCCTGATTCTCTTTTTCATAGTTCGTATAGCTAAGGTATGTTTAAAATGTACAGGCCGTAACCCGTAAATTCGTTCACGAAGAGAGCGGGGGAGTGACCGCACTTTGTGGCGCTGTTGAGGCTTGCCTCGGACAGGGGCTGAGGCGAAGGGCACTCGGCCTTTTTAAAACCAGCTCTACTACCGCTCTGCTACATAAAATTGCTAAGGTAAGTGCATATGTAGGTATTGACTAAACAATAAAATAGGGTGGAATAGGTATTATTTAAATGTGAACACCTGAAGATGAAGATCAAAAATTTTGACGCAATTTTTGCGTCAGCACTTGTTACCAAATAAAAACACGAAGTTGATATAGATACTTGTTATAAGCGAACTATGGAAACGATGATAATCTCTCACGTCAATAAAGTTTGAATGTCCGATTGTTTATATAGAGTTCTAGATATTAGTCTTCTATTGACACTACTACTCTAGAAAACTCTCTCTCTGGACATTAGGTTATTATTAGGTATTTCAAGTAGGGAACCTACGGATAAAATTCATTCGATCGAATAAAGATCTTGACCTCGTTTCCAATATTGTTTGTTTAAAAGTTTTTACTCTTAAAACTCTATCAAAGGATCTAGAAGTTTTAGTCGTGAATTGTTCTCAATAATTCTTTGTTAATTATAATAGGTTGGGGAAAAAGTTTCTTCGCATTTTTTCAGAAAATTCTAAACATTTTTTTATATAGTTTATTTACATTTAACTAAAGTATGTAGGTACCATTTTGTTCGATAACTTTTTGCCATCTTGTAGGTAGGGACATGATACCATTGCTATAGAAATTTTGGGACTTCTGATCAAAATATACCGCGACAAGTGGTTTTGGCAGTCCTCTCGTGATGTTAACCTGACACTGCCTAAAGAATTCTGAAGATAATAATAATAATAAATAATAATAAATTTATTGCGCTGGAAAAAGGTCTTTACATGGTTTGTAGCACACTGTTCCTAAACTGAGTCATATACTCGTATTTTAGGATTCAGTGGTCCTTAATTCTAAATGGCACAGGATTCCAACCAATACTATATACGAAGAGACTGAAACAGGTGGAAATTTGAAGGTGCAAGGTCAGGACTATACGGCGGATGCATTAACACCTCCCAGCTAAACTCTCTTAATTTTTGATGAGTGGCTAAAGATGTGTGAGGTCTAGCGTTATCATGATGAAAAACCAAACCCCTTCTGTTTAATTAATTCCGGCCGCTTTCTATCAACTTCTTGCTTTAATCTCATCAGTTGTTCGCAGTAGAGTTCAGAATCGATGGTCCTTCCTGGTGGTAACAGCTCATAATGAATAATGCCCTTCCAATCCCACCACACACACAGCATCACCTTGTTGCGAGTTAACCCGGGTTTCGCCACAGTCTGTGAAGCCTGACTGGCCTTTGACCATGACTTTTTTCGCACGTTCTTGTCGTACGTGATCCACTTTTCATCACCATTTATCAGCTTCTTCAAAAATGGTTCGGTTTCATTACGTCATAATAAAGAATTACAAATGAGTACACGGTTCATTAGGTTTCTTTCAGTGAGCTCGTGAGCTCTCGCCCAAATATCGAGCTTTTTTGTGAACCCAGTTTTTTTCAAATGCGCCAAAACTGTTTTGTGGTCAATTCCCAGTTCTTCAGCTACGTCGTAACTACTGATATGCCGATCTTGCTCCACTTTTTCAAAAATGGCATCCATTTTATCCGTAATAGGGCGACCAGAGCGACGTGCATCTTTGACATCAAAATTTCCGGATTGAAAACGCTTAAACCAAATTTGTGCTACTCTCACAGACACTGCACTAGATCCATAAACATCGAAAATTTTATTCGCGGCTTGCGTTGCATTTTTACCTTTATTGTAGTAAAATTTTAAAATGTATCGAATTTCTTCATTAGATTCACTCATCTTGACAGAACGAAAAACAAATGAAAATCACACATTTTCCTAATTTGAATTTGGAATTATGTTCTTTAAAATTTAAACTTTCAATGATACCAAAACCAGCCAGATGCAAATAGTATAGCCAAAGAGATTTGATTACAAGTTCATATATATAGCTATAATGCGAAAATACTTTTTCCCCAACCTAATATTATTCTTTAATCACTAGGACTTGGATCGAAAATTTTACAATATGAATAAGAAACTTTTCCCATGAATATTGTAAAATATTGGGAGACGGTATTTTATAGGTGTATATGTATTCTTTTAACATTATACTAGCGGTCGACAAACCACCTTCTTAATCGTTTTGAACAAGGATTATTGATACTTCTCCCAAGGCTCCCTACATAAATTGATAAATCTCTCCTACCTTTATTGTTATTTTTCTATCTTCTACATCTGTTTAAATATATATTCCCTTGGTGATGTAAGAGTTTATGTGTCTAGACACAGGTACCGAGTGAAATCCACTTTATTCCCCCATTTTATAGTCGGGACGTGCCTGGTAACAATCTCTGTGTATAGGTACTCGTTTACCTTCACCGGGCGAAGAGAAAAATAACAACTACATCGTTTAATCTTAGCATTACTGACTTCATATACATAAAGTAAACGTAATTTAAATGCTTTTTTTGTACGAGTTATTTGGATAAAATTTGAAATATATACCTATTTGTAAATTCTTGACAATATCCAAAAAGTGTGTGTACCTATGGCACAAAAAATACTTTAACTACAGAATTTATTCGTTTACTCATTGGCACACAATTTGTCTTAGGTGGAAATCGAATCCACGGCCTGTGAAGAGACATCGAGTGTATCTTACTGACTCAAACGTGACAAATCCATAGCAGAATGGTTTCGTTTTATGTTTGATATTTAATCATTTTATTTTTCATATTTTTGAGTTCTTGAAAAATAGGGACGGTGACTAATTATTTCAAATCAGCTTCTTTTTATTAAAATGTCAAAACAACGATTTACATGATGTTTTATATGTAATACTGATTTGATATACACTATCAAAAATACCTACTCTTTGTCAATCATAAAAAGGCGGAATTTTACAATATTTTCGAGTAAGTATTTTATATGTTTTATACATTAGCTAGCGTTAGGTAGGTATTTTTTCTTGATTAAATAAATAAATATCCTCGGACATTTTTCACACACGGCTATCTGATCCCAAACTAAGCAAAGCTTGTAATATGGAAACCAGATGACTGATATACTACATAGACTACTTTTTTTTTTGTAAATACATACTTAAATAGATAATTAATCAAACTCAAAACTCATGTAAGTAGGTATTCTTCAGCCATCACGTCAAATTTCATCCTTACGTAAGTTATGTTTGAAAATGGACATCTTCTTTCACTTTACTGAAATTGGAATCCACCTACTGAAGTTTCAAGCATCCACGTATGAACTTCAAAAGATCCGTATTATTTACTTAGAATGAGTTGGAGTGGATCTTCAAGCACAACTAGAAGTTATTAAGCGTGCGTCAAAGGCAATACGTAACAGCTAGATATGTAATAATTATTTAAACATTATTTCAGTACATTCGGCGTATAAATTATAAGTTATACCTAATGTTAATTTTATATCCAACATAGAAAGTACTATAATATAAATTAACGAAAATTTTACGTCATCTCAGAAAACAGTAAAACAAAGAAATTCACTATTATTAAAACGAGCAGGTTAATTAAAGGAAACCCAATAAGTATTGCTACCAAATGTTATTCAATTAAATTGTTTTATCCTCTCTGATTGAGAGCTCTGAAGTGTGAATCAATTCGTTTTGCTTCAAAGAGTTGAACAATTCAATTTAGCTTGCACGTTAGAGTAGAGTAGCTACCCAGTAAATTGATAATAACAGTGGTATGTTGCTTCATAGTAGGTAGGTATATCTTTCTCTGTGTAAGCAGTCGGAAGGTAAATTAATGTAATATTAAGATCAATATCATCATCTGCCTGTCCCCTTTTCCATTTGTATAGGATCGGATAAAAGGATGTACTAACACTTCCTTCATTCATCTTTTTTATTTGGGTTTCATAGCCAAATGGAAAAATAAGAAATCCTTGTAATTTCTTCATTTTAGTAGTGGTTATATACTCTTCGACTATAGGTACTATATTCAATGATCCGCTAGACAATGGTGTAGAAAAATGGCGAAATATGAAATAATTCATGCGTATCTGAGTTTGTGACTATTTATTACCTACCTAGGTCTTCAAAAGTTATATAAAGGTTATTGAGACTTTTTTGTTTGAGCCAATAGTTGGTGTGATTGTCATAAAAAGAGTGTCTCACCTTAAAATAGTAAAGTTAAACTTAAAAACTGCTTTCCCTGAAAATTGGTTTGAATAAGCTAATAATTATGTTGTGTAGTTTTTATATGATTTCTGGTTTTTTAATTTAAATTAATAGTAAGCTTCAACCAACATCTATAAACTCGTTTCAATAAACTGACACATAATGAGCGACAGTTCGCTCTGTGAAAACAAGGAGCCAGTTCCTGCGGTCAGTTTTTATTCTATAACACTACTTTTATTTAATAATTGTGGATAGTATATAGAAACGTGTGTCAAATCAAAACTAATGTTATAGAGGGAAAAGATTTGTTTATAATAGATAAACTCAAAAAAACCTACTTCGAAAGCTATAGCCCATGATACTCGCTCATAATGTAGCTTTAATAATAATTTTCCTAGTACTACTAGTTTTCCGCCCCGCGGTTTCTCCCGCGTTCCCGAGGAATCTTTATCTTTTCCCGGGATAAAAGTATCCTATGTCCTTCTCCAAGGTTCCATCTATCTCTATAACAAATTTAATCTTAATCAGTTCAGCGGTTTAATCGTGAAGACGTAAAAGACAGACAGACAGACAGACACACTTTCACATTTATAATACACTAGCTTTCCGCCACGCGGTTTCACCCGCGTTCCCGAGGGATCTTATCTTTTCCCGGGATAAAAAGTAGTCTATGTGCTATTCCAGACTATAATCTATCTCTATGCCAAATTTTATCCAGATCCATTCTGCCGTTCTGGCGTAAATGAGTAACAAACATACATCCATCCAAACTTTCACATTTATAATATTATTAGGATTAGTAGGATAGTAGGATATATTAGTATGGATTAGTTAGTATGGAATGGATAGCAATATAATTATTATATTTTATTGTGGTGGGGGGATCCACGGGGCGGACAGATAGTTTGCAATAAAAAGAGTTAGTAGGTATAACACCAATGCAATGAGAATACTCGTATAAATTCTATTTCTATTTAATGAATTCAGAATAGCCAGTTGAACATTTGTGGCATTGTTCACGACGAATTACCTTAGTTTGCAATTCCAGCTCTCAGAGCTCCGTAGTTAGATTTGTTTTGACTCTGGGGATTGAGTGATTAATTGGAATTTCAGATAAGTTTATTTTACATTGTTTATGTGCAGGAGTGTGAAGAGGTCGTTGCCTATTACATATCATATTCATTTGATCCATGATTCGTCCAAGGTCTTTGTATTCAAGTAGGTAACTTAGAATATTTCTACTATTTCCTCATAAGTAGGTAATACCACAGTATAAAGATATACATACTGTGGTAATACAGTTTGTTTATGTATCACGATTAAGAAGAAGATTAAGGTACGTTTATATCACAGAACAAATAAAAAAAGGTAGAAGGAGCGTACGTAAACAATAATGAAGTGAAGCATCATGCACAAAGTCGTGTACGTGCACGTACGTTATCCTGCGTCTCTCGCGTCGCACGGGAACGCGATCGGCTTCCTTTTACAAATTCAGCTGTCTTTAGTGGGCTTCTTTTATCAGATATTCCCCGGTGTATTAACATAAACGATTCAGCTTTGCGATACTATATTCCCTTTGAAGTACAAAGGCTACACTTTAAATCTTCAATTCAATACACTTTATTCCGCGCAGTCTTTTGTAGCATGGCTCTAGCCAAGAATACTCGCACGTTGCTTTCATGACATTGTACAGCAACGACAATGTGACGAATATATCAATCGATGGAGGGATGAATAGGTATAAAGTAGGTATACTCTGTAAGATATGTGACTTTTATTTTGTTATGATAGTCTAATATACAATTTTTGCATGATGCCTCAATTAAAGCCACATATTTATTTAAACATACCGCTTTACAACAAACAACTACTAAAGCAATTTAAATTTAATATCAAAAACGATATAAATTTTAATTTAAAAAATCGTTCCATTTGAAGAAAAATATCTTAAAAATATGAAAATTTATAAAAGTCGATGGCTTTTCTAACTGTAGCGATTAGTAATGTGTTGATCACATAATCATGTGTATAATATTTTTTTTGTTTGTTGTTCATTATCTAGTTGTGGTAATCTATTTCTGTCCCTGTCCCACTATATGAACATGATTGATTTTTAGTTTTGTCAAATTTAGTTTGGTTCTATGCTCTATCGAATCGACACCATTGTTTGGTACCTAAGTATGTTTGTATGCAGATAATAACTCATAAGAGTCAAGAAGTAAATGCAGTACTTATAAGAAAAATGTCCAAAGCAAAAATGTTTCGTGAACTAATAAAAAGTATTCGCATGAAAAACCGAGGTTGATGTTTCGTGTCCGTTGGAAACCCGAGTGCCATGTAAAAAGTTTTACTCGCAAATTATTTTATGTTTTTGTTGTTGCCGAGAGATTTGTTCACGAGAAAAATTGAACGTATTGTTTTGTATGGTTTTTATGGTCAGGACAACGTATTAGTGTAGGTACCCGACTACTACGTTGTCCTGTACAACGCTATTATACAATTGTATATACTTGTACTGTTGTATATTAGTTTAGGTATCGATTCTTCTCTTCTAAATAATATTTTTCCCGTGTACCTAGTAAAATAAGAAAATTCCGATAAAATTAGGTACCTACCTATAAGATTGCAACGTAAGGGTGCAAAAGGAATTTGTGAGGTCTGAAGCGGCTCCAGAATATACTGCAATGTCCAAATTTGTGAGTCTGACGCGACTTCAGAATATACTGTCATTTGTGAAATCTGACGCGACTATACTGTCCTTTGTGAGGTCTGACGCGACTTCAGAATAGGTCTGACGCGACTTCAGAAAATACGGTCCAAATTTGTATCTTCTCACCAGCGATACGACTAAAAACGTTATTATATTATGTACTAGCTGTCCTCCCCGTGGTTTCCCGCGTTCCCGTGGGATCTTATCTTTTCATAGCTTTCACAAGTAAAGTTATAAGCTCGGGGCAACGTATTGGCTTTATTTCATCAATATCAGCAGCAGCTGATAATCATAAGAAAAGTGTTATAAATAATGCAAGCGAAGCCGCGGGAAAAACCCTTAGAATTAATAGCAAATATAAACGAAATTCATCTGAATTTAATTAAAACACTTGGTTGTTTGAGTTGAATTTTATTTAAAACGTTTCCCTTTGAAAGTATTGTTGTTTTGGTGAAGTGCGCCGCCTGCCTCGCGCCTCGCGCCGTGTGTGCTCAACACAAATAAATCAGGACACGTACACCAACACGCTTTCAAACACCCGCTGTGGATGGAGTGTAAAGAAAAATATAAAATAGTTAGCTAAGATAAATAAATAAATGTAGGCTAGATATACGCAACATAACAAGTCTACATTAATCGATGTGAATGAGATTTAAAAGCTATTGTATCAATGCGACTATGGTAGATATAAAATGCAGCGTATTTTGATCGTACAGAATGATAGACCACGACCCGAATTTTGCTTTGTGGTCAAAGTCAAAGTCAAAACCATTTATATTTAGTTTAGGCCCTAGTAGAGCACTAAATGAAGGTTGAATTACAAAAGTTACCAACGAAAGATACCTTTTTGTGACCTGTTTTTTCGTTCAATGAGTGTTTTCAGTCTTTGAGCGTAACATATAAGTATAATTCAAGCAAAAAAATATATTCCTACTTACTTAATGTTTTGATTTCGAATGTGTAAGGTTGTGTGGGGATTACCGACTGTTGAGACCATGAAACCGCATATCATGTTGTTTTTCCAGTTGGTTTTACTTCCCGTGAATTTTACCAATGACTTGTCTGATCGATGATGGTTAATGTTCCGAGGGAAACTGCACGCCTCATCAGAATACGAAATAAGATGCGTAGTTTATCCACACACATGTACAAACATGCATTTTCTAGACTCTATGAGTAGAATAAATTAAAATAATCTTTACTCGGAATATCTACATTAAAATAAATAATTTATAGGTATTTAATTTGGTAACATTCCTTATTTTTTTTGGTAATTTTAAGGTAACTTTATTTAAAATTCGAATCGCGAATACCTGGAATTCTTCTATTTTTTGTAGGTATGTAGTTTTGGATCGATCGTCCCACCCGTGCACGTGTTATACATATATTGAATAAAGTTCAACGACTGCCTATCTCTATACAGAATATCGGTTACTTTTGAATAAATTATTTGTGTTTTCGTAGTATCGATTTAGTGTAGTGTACTAGTGTGCTGGGAGTGCTGGGACAATATCAATTTTATTTGTATTAGATACCCATTTGTCACATGCTTTATATAAAAATGATGATGCTACAAACTTGAAAATTTCCAGGTAAGGAGTAGGTATCCGTTAAGAGAAGATTTTTTGAAAATCCATCCCATTAAGGTCGGAAATTTATCTATTCTTGAAGAGATATTTCGAAAAATATAATATTTGCGTCCTTTTTGAACACGGTTGAGTCAACAATTAGTAGAAATAGGTAATTTAAAACATTCCAAAATTAGTACATTAAACTTAGAAACTTGGTTTCAGGCAACAATATTTTATTCCTATTATCTGTGTCTTCACATTCAATACTGTCGATATACAGGATGTCCGGTAAGTAGTACGACAAACTTGGTGGGAGTCCCCCCTATTGGTGGTCGGGGCGGGTCACCTATGAAATATACAAAAATGACCTCAGTAAAAGTGTCATCATTTACCTCCCGTTAAGTTTGTCGTACTACTTACCGGACAGCCTGTATAACTGTAACCGCCCGAGTCTTGTCATTGATTAATAAGAACAATAAATATCTTCCACGTGAACACATTATTCAGTACAGTACAAGGCTGTTACAGTACAAGGTGTATTGTAGTCTCAAGGCAAAAGGTCGGTCCTGTCTATAACAGATTCAGTGTCAGTCGTTCAATTCGTTCACCTGAATCATTTTTTTTTCATGAACACCAGATGGTATGTGACTACCGTCACCTATAGACATTGGCAATAACAGGGGATTGCAAATGTGTTGCCGTCCTTTCTCAATGCCTAGAAGGCAACTGGCCATCTGGATCGGATCGGATACCATAGGGTAGTAGCCAGCCAGGAGTGTACTACAAATTACCCTACCATCGGTGCTATGGTTTCCATACGATGTTTTCCTTCACTGAAAGCTCAAACACACGCCCAACGTCATGGTATCCGACGTCACCCGGTATATGCGAAACTAATTATATTAGAACAAGGCCTACTATTTTCATACAATCATGTTTGAAAGATACTTTCCAGTAGTTTTCAGCGTAATGTACTAAGATAAGATTTTCCGAAATTCAACCCTAGAGGTAAAATGGCTGGTATCTATATCATGTAGCAACTGAGCAACGGATCAACGTTATTTTATAGAGATATGGTTTATTCCTCCTTCTTCCTTTGCAAATAATTATGGGATAGTTGGCAGGGCATACCCAGACAATTGTTTTTTTTTATTCTGATCACGTCCGCGAACTGCGGAGTTGAAGCTAGTAAATGTGTAAATAAGTTCTTTAATTTTGGTTAATAATGACACCTTATTATTCCAACCTATAGTACTTAAATACCATTCTCAAAATTAGTCTTTGTTCTCGCAAAATGAATGACAGGGGTTAGCAACAAAAGTAAATTTTGTTCTTGACAGTTGCCTTTAAGTTTCTTGTCATGGCAAGTTTCATTTGTTATTTGCTCTATCTCTCAAGCATAAAATAAATGAATCGCCGTTTAAAAGTTTCCATTGATTGATGCCTTGTCATATTATTTTTTAGCTACTGCCGCAGTTGTCTATAGTTTGGTCCACCCACGTTCCTTGTATTTTAAAAATTACCTTGCTCAATAAACAGGCTGGTGAAACGCAACAATAATAATTCTGTAATGATATTTTATAGTTTACATACCAATATTGAGTTTATTAGTTACTAGCTGTCCCCCGCGGTTTCACCCGCGTTCCCATGGGATCTTATCTTTTCCCGGGATAAAATGTATCCTATGTGCTATTCCAGACTATAATCTATCTCTGTTCCAAATTTCATCCAGATCCGTTCCGCCGTTCTGGCGTGATTGAGTAACAAACATCCATCCATCCATCCAAACATTCACAAATATTAGTGGTATTAGATGTGAAAACAGTAAGGTCGATCCGGAATGGTTTATTTTTCCATACTTTCTACAGCAGTTAATATTCAGCTAGTAATTGTATAATATCATATTTCTACTAACTATTCTGTATCCATACAAACACAATCAGTGAACGTAATGTGATGAATAAAGGATAACTGGAGGGAGCTCGCAGCTTTTAACTAGATGAGTGCCATAATATGAACAGAATGTTACGCGTCTGACTAAGTACTTCACTTAGCTGAGCTCACGATACACGCAAACAATAAACACGTGTTTTATGGATATATACTTTGTGATAGAGTCTAGGGTATACAAGTGAAGATCGATGGCAATCATTTTAGAGTAACTGCCAAGATTTGTTATCGTTTGAAGCTATTTTATTGCCTGTTCGAAGTATGTTGCATAATTTAAACCAACCAAAGTGAATAGACATTCCTTGCAACAAAATCCATTGCAAAACATAATTGTCTTGCTGAGTTTCTTGCCAGAGTCTTCTCAATTTAAGAGTATTTCGAACCGGTGGTAGAGTCAATTGTAAACGTTCATAAGTGCCTTACCAGGGCCTAAACTGAATAAATGAGCCTGAATAAGAGATTTTCATGTACCATTACCATAATTTCAGAGATTTCGTTCAGAATCTTATGATAATGTAGAGATATTAGGTATGTTAAAAATAAAAAATCGATGTTTATAATACTGGATGTGGATTTGCATAGCTCAGTGACAGTGACGTCGGATACCGTAACAAAGGTAGTAGGATCGGATTCTATTTGAAAAACTGTTCAAGCACCAAGCAACGTTTCACCAACCAAATTTCACTGATTTGGTCCAATAGATTCGGAGCAAATGTCTGTGACATCACCGGACAGACAGACGCACGAGTGATCCTATAAGAGTTCTATGATTGAAATATGTCAACTTCCGTAAAGTGGGAATGCTAATCCACATCCAGTAGGTATATAATAGTGCAGCTTGTTAACATACAGGTAAAAGAGCTTGCCTGGATTTATACTCAAGTAGTTAGTACTTAAATAGTCAACAAGTATAAGCTTCAGCATGCCCCGTTTGAGTTTGAGATTACTCTCTCATACTTATTACCGTCAACAATGTAAGTACTAAACTCTACGGGAACCGTTCTTACGTTAGCTGGAAACTGCGTCGATAGTGGTGGCTTTTATGACGACGTAGGTGTTCATATTTTTCTTGCTTCGAGGAAAATAGATAAGTAGGGAAATAATATTATTATAGATATATTTTTTTTAATACTTGAACGGAAATAGAAATTAGACCGGTTACACAACGACCAATCAATTTTTTTTGTCTCATTTGTTCTCATTTCACTAGATCAATGTCACGGTAACTTATGGAATATTTGATCTTTAGTTTATATACTTTCGAACACCCCGCGGGGTTCGCCTAATTAATTGTATATCTCATTTTGTTTTAGTCATTATACCCCGCTGCCAAACAAGACAGCGTTTTAGTACAGGTGGTAAGAAAAGTGGAATTTGCAAAGAATAAATTCATATTGGAATTTAATTTTACTAGGATTTTAGAAGTCCGAATCAATATCGTTAAAATAAATGGAGACATGAATTTATTGAGTCATTATAGAGAGCTATCGCTGATTGAAGACTCCAGACAAGTACGAAGATTAAAGTAAATTGAAACGGCAGTGATTATTTTCTTCTGAATCGTTACCTGATAGCAGATCGAGACCTCCTCAGTTGCGTTATATTATCGATAATAATAAATCATTCTCTATTTTACTTGCGTTTATTTTCGTAAGGTTTTATCTTTGTGTATTGTTTTTGCAGTATTACTTGTACATATAGGAATATTAATCCATCTGTCTTTATGAAATCCCAAGATAAAAGTATTGTATCAATTTTTGCAGTGAGTGGTCTAACTGTGTTGCCAGAACAGTTAGCTATTAGGGAGTCATTGAGTAAAAAACTGTATTATGCAGGCACCATATTTAATTTAAGAAATGTACACTTATACCTACAAAATATAAACATGGCGGTTTTTATCTTGTCTATTGATTTACATTTATTATCTTATTTTTATAGGCCTTGGTTGGTCTTATTTTTTGTTACTTATAGAGCTCATTATAAATTATAAGTATTCTCGCGTGCCAGATATGAAATCATTCCATAAAGTGCTTTATGTAATAAATTGTAATCAATTAATTATATTACGAACACAATCCCCTCGGTTTCTTATTTCATATTAAGTTTCCAAGAAATGTGTTTCTCTTGTGTTGAATACAATTTCGTATTTGGACCATATAATAAGTGTAAATGATTCAATCTATAAGAATTAAACAATAAAGTGGAATATAAATAGCATTTTCATTTAAAATTGGTAAGATAATGCTTATTTTTATGTTTGATACGAATATACAGTAGATCGTCACCGCCCGCCTATTGCTTGAAATTACTCGTAGAGGTACACCTACATTAGAATTATTCGTAGATGCGCTACGAAATTGCAACCATGCAAATATCGATAATCAATTGATACGAAATACAATGCCCGACTAAGAAAAACTTGCGATTTTCATAAATTTAATAGTTTTCGCCTCGCGGTTTTACTTGCATATCAGAGTATTATAATTAACTTACCCCGGGATAAAGATAGTGCCATCCACGGAGACCCACTCTTTTTCCGAATTCCTTACAGTGCAAGTTAGCATGCTTTCGCTAGAGTTGTAGTGCTGTGAATATGTCTATATATGTATATCTCGATATGCAGCACTACAACATTAGCAAAAGGATACATTTACACATGCACTGTAGGGAATCTATAAAAAGTTATGATCTACCTACGAACTAGATTACATCCAAATTAATTCAAGCCATACCAGCACTGACTGGCACAACTTTTACATTTATATTATTAGTAGAAAAGTAGGTTTGGTTTACTAGATTAATAAGCGAAACCTACATGAGGTTTCATTGGTCACTAATACGTATTCGATATGTATTTATTTCTTACACGTGTTACCATTTGAGTCATATTCATATTGTACTAAGCTGTAGCTTAGAGTAGCTAGTCAATAACTAGGAAAAAAAAAGAAAATAGGTTGACAACAGAGGAGAAAGAGGGACCTACTAAGTTTTTTCTTCAACATTTCTTTTCTGACTATTATTACCTCATAATTAGTCGAAATGAGAATTTTGATTGATTATATTGTTGTGGTTTCAATTCAAATATAAATTTCAGCATATTCCCGAAGCGGCGCTCGTCTCGGCACGCGTCTTGGCAGCTGAAGGGGCCCCGGCTACTCGGTCAGCGTCAGGAGTCGAAAGACGACCTTCCGCCCCTCGACCTCCACTGTGTAAGAGAGGGTCAGGATCGCTGTTGTCACAGGCACCGCCACAGTCAAGGTAAGTGCAAACATTTCGATATCAAGCAAGTAAAAATAGGTCACAAGATAATTGATTCCAGTATTAAAATTGAAATATATTCAGTTTTACGTCACAATTATTTTGGCCGGGATTTTCCCGGGATGATTTATAAGGAAAATTAAATTGTCGCCGAGTTACGACAGCGCCTCGCCCGCGCCGGGAATCTCGTTCGCCGCCTCCTTGTCAGCATCGAGGCCGTCTGCTAGTTACACGCTTTCTTATTAATGATATTTATTTAAATAAAATAATGAGCAGTTTGTTTTTTCGAATAAATTATTTTACTTTTAATGTTTAGAATATTAGGGATGATACCTACCAAAGGAGTTTGTCATAGGATTTTAAGTCTTTGATTTAACGATTAAGCCTATTCGATGTGGTACGGCAGCTTAGCTTGAGAGCCATCTCCTTTATATGATTTATAGTATGTACTTAGATGTAGCATATATCGGACCGTAGTAGGTACTATTGCTTATTTTTTTCCTATTATACCCCAATTAATACCCCAAACCCCAAAATGTCAGTCCTTGAATAGTTAGACGTTTATAAATTTATGCAAAGCTGATTGTCCGCGAAAGCCTCAGCGAGAAAATCCACCATAACAAATAAAAAATGGAATTGTGTCGGCGACCGTACTTAATCCGTTACAAAGTATTGGTGTCAGCTGTCAGTTCCTACTCTAAATATTACTACCTTTTACCAAATTTGATTTATGACGCTTTTACAGTAAAAGCCTTTTTGTCCCCGGATAATCCAGTTGAATAAAACATACTGAATTTACCATTAATATGTTCTCGTAAAATAATAATTCTGTGGAAAATATTATAAGAGTATTAAATTTATATACATATACATAATATATTTAATTCGATCATGCGAGGGAAAAGGATTGTGTTCACTCTGAAGTGGCGAATAAGCTTACATTGATGAATATATTATACTAGCTGCTCCACGCGGTTTCACCCGCGTTCCCGAGGGATCTTATCTTTTCCCGGGATAAAAAGTAGCCTATGTGCTATGCCAAATTTCATTCAGATCCATTCAGCCATTCTGGCGTAAATGAGTAACTAACATACATCCATCCATCCAAACTTTCATATTTATAATACTAGTAAGATCACCATTAATAACATTATCTGAAATTATTCAGAAATGTAAATATTGTAAACGTATACGTACTATCTTCTAAATATTGTAAACGTATACGTACTATCTAATAAAAAAAAAGCCAATTTAGTCAGATGGTCCAAAAATATTTAAAAATGTAACCTTGCATGAGTTTCTTGCCGGTTCTTCTCAGTTGAAGGCTGACTTCCGAACCGGTGGTAACTTCTGTAACTCGACCTTCATAAGTGCCCTTCTAGGGCCTAAACTGAATAAATGGTTTTGACTTTGACTAACGTCCAAGGATTAGTCTGAATAGACAGACAGCGGCGCGGGCGACAGCGCCTCGCCCGCGCCGGGAATCTCGTTCGCCGCCTCCTTGTCAGCATCGAGGCCGTCTGCTAGTTACACGCTTTCTTATTAATGATATTTATTTAAATAAAATAATGAGCAGTTTGTTTTTTCGAATAAATTATTTTACTTTTAATGTTTAGAATATTAGGGATGATACCTACCAAAGGAGTTTGTCATAGGATTTTAAGTCTTTGATTTAACGATTAAGCCTATTCGATGTGGTACGGCAGCTTAGCTTGAGAGCCATCTCCTTTATATGATTTATAGTATGTACTTAGATGTAGCATATATCGGACCGTAGTAGGTACTATTGCTTATTTTTTTCCTATTATACCCCAATTAATACCCCAAACCCCAAAATGTCAGTCCTTGAATAGTTAGACGTTTATAAATTTATGCAAAGCTGATTGTCCGCGAAAGCCTCAGCGAGAAAATCCACCATAACAAATAAAAAATGGAATTGTGTCGGCGACCGTACTTAATCCGTTACAAAGTATTGGTGTCAGCTGTCAGTTCCTACTCTAAATATTACTACCTTTTACCAAATTTGATTTATGACGCTTTTACAGTAAAAGCCTTTTTGTCCCCGGATAATCCAGTTGAATAAAACATACTGAATTTACCATTAATATGTTCTCGTAAAATAATAATTCTGTGGAAAATATTATAAGAGTATTAAATTTATATACATATACATAATATATTTAATTCGATCATGCGAGGGAAAAGGATTGTGTTCACTCTGAAGTGGCGAATAAGCTTACATTGATGAATATATTATACTAGCTGCTCCACGCGGTTTCACCCGCGTTCCCGAGGGATCTTATCTTTTCCCGGGATAAAAAGTAGCCTATGTGCTATGCCAAATTTCATTCAGATCCATTCAGCCATTCTGGCGTAAATGAGTAACTAACATACATCCATCCATCCAAACTTTCATATTTATAATACTAGTAAGATCACCATTAATAACATTATCTGAAATTATTCAGAAATGTAAATATTGTAAACGTATACGTACTATCTTCTAAATATTGTAAACGTATACGTACTATCTAATAAAAAAAAAGCCAATTTAGTCAGATGGTCCAAAAATATTTAAAAATGTAACCTTGCATGAGTTTCTTGCCGGTTCTTCTCAGTTGAAGGCTGACTTCCGAACCGGTGGTAACTTCTGTAACTCGACCTTCATAAGTGCCCTTCTAGGGCCTAAACTGAATAAATGGTTTTGACTTTGACTAACGTCCAAGGATTAGTCTGAATAACATTGCCAAATCACATGCAGTCAGCCGGCTCTTGATGGTGAGTTACAATACAATACAATACAAAATGTTTATTTAGTACAGTATTCGAAGCCTCCTTTTAAGTATGAAATACCTGTATTAGGAGGCATCGCTCTTCCATATCATACTTTATTATAAAGAGTTGGTTATAACAAAAACATTTAACAACAAAAATTATAATTATAATATTATTATCTATGTAAGGTAGTTGAATTTATATTATATACTAATAAGTTACCGTCGTCTAAGGAAATTAGCAATATTAGGGGCCGACCCTTTACGGTGTCTCGAGAACAACTGACTCTCATTTGAAACTACCAGAACACTCTGGTAGTGGTAGTGATACATTTAGCCAGCCCGTAAAGTACTACAAAGTACCCTACCGCTATAGTTTCCTCACAATGGTTTTACACAAAGAGATTTAACGATAGATACAAGTTTTACATTACATAATCAAATAATATTCGTTTCATTTCTCACTATATTTTGTTGGGAGTTTGTAAATAATAAAGGTTTGTAGTTTTATTTGAAATTATATTTTGACACTCATAGTTGCTTGTATTATGGGTAAAAACTTACTTCTATTACCCGCCTTTTCCAATTATGTATATTCCCATTTTTCTGTTACGTACCACTGTGTCTAAGGTCATAGTAAAGGTACGCCTATCAAAAAAGCATTTTTATTATAAGCTTTCTAATAAATTATATTTAGCACTTATAATGAAACAAACAAAATCGTGAAAAAGCATAAAAAGTGAAATGTTACGGTTGGGCTACATTTAAGAAGTACGAGTAGGTACTTACTTGAATGAAAAGAGAAATGACTTTGAAAAGACGAGGTACAAAAGACGGAAACTTTCCCATTGAAATAAAAGTGGAAAGCGTAAACAGTTCAACAGTTCAAGGTTTCAAAATAAAATACGCCGTAATCGAATGTTCTTTAGATAGCTCGTTCAGAGAGAGAAATCATACAATTAGATGTCAGAAGAAGATTCAATGGGCTTTTATTGGACGGGGATTTATTAAAAAAAGGTCTTCCCTGAAGAATAATATCATTTATGTCAGTCTCTACTTAGATTTAGAAGTAAAATGATCATATAAATATTCTAAAATTAAGGATAGCAAACAGCATTACGACTAGATTATCAAATAATTTCAGGTGAGGCATAGCTAAGTGGTACAAACAGCATTGGGCGGTTTGCCAGTTCGACAACCCCATTTGAGTGTGTCAACAGGGTGTGTAAATCCGTACTATATTGGTATGTAAGACGTACGTGGGGTTTTGTCCAAGCTTGATGGGTATTGAATGTAGCTTAAATAGGCCACGGGCTACGAATATCTATAGCGTAGGGTAGTGTAGCGTCATTCTCATCACATTCGCTCATTTCGGATTGTTCTCGCCATGTAGGTAGGTACCTAAGTATAGGTAGTTCCATTATGATAATTAGGATGATTTATTGTCACATTACACGAAAAGAAAATCATGTTGTTTTAAGGCGATGATAGCTCAGTGGTAAGTGACGTCGAATACCGCGACGAAGGTCGTGGGTTCGAATCCTACAATGAGCTTGAGCTTTCGGTGAAGGAAAACATCGTGAGGAAACCATAGCACGGTGGTAGGGTACTTTGTAGTACCCGACTGGCTGGCTACCACCCTCAAGTTGAAAATCTGTCGCCAAGCACCTATCGGTGTGTTCCGACAGCTGCAATTGAGAGCCAGTTCCCATCTAGGCTTTGTGTGCTTACCACCTTCGGCCACATCATCACTTACCATGGTGAGGTTGTGGTCAAACACAAGCTTATCCAGAATAAAAAAAAAATGTTGAGAGCTTTCGGTGATGGAAAACATCATGAGAACACAGCACTTTGTAGTACTAGACTACCACCCTCAAGTTGAAAGTCTATCGCCAAGCACCTATGGGTGTGTTTTGATAGCTGCACTTGAGAGCTAGTTTCCTTCGGCCACATCATCACTTACCAAGGCGAGATTGCGGTCAAACACAAGCTTATAAAAGAGTAAAAAAAGTTTAGTTAAAACATTCAGCGATGCTAGAAAATGTAATGTTCATTAGGTACGTGGTACGTCATAAAACAGGTATGATTATAACGAAAGCGTCGTCGTCCGGAAATGTAAATTGAGTTATTGTATTCAATCCTATTGAAAAGGAGGAAATAATTATATATATAATAATTTGGTCAAATTGTATCCTTCAGATCTTTTGCAAACGTAATAAGTTCGGTATTGAAAGCATGTGCTAATAACATATGTGCCCTAACCTTTTCATTCAGAACGGTTGTTGAATAAATTCAATAAGGTTTCATTGTATTTTCTATACGTGAGCTTGAAATAACTCTGTTGCTCTATCGTTGATGCGTCGATAAGCATCAAATGGGTAGGTATTTAATTTTTTTTGCTATTAGAATAATATCATGGTATGGCTTTTAGGGTCCTTCAACATATGAGAACGATTCAGTATTGATTTATACAGCACGTGCGATAAATTCTAGATTTTCCAGCAAATAACTGTTTTATTGAACACGGCTGAGATGTTTCGCTGTCGACCCGGAACAAATACGCATATATTTCATGCGGGATACGTTTTCACATCGTTTAATTTTATTACTTTCTTTTCATATATAAAAACAATTAAATCATTCGGAAATCTTAATATGTGTTTACTTTTGATAGGTTTGTGCTTGACCACGGTACGTGCTTGGCGACAGATTTGAGGGTGGTAGCTAGTGAGGCGAGTAGGTATCTATTACGAATAAGAAAAAAAGATTATTTTATGGACCAAGTGAAAAATACATGATTTATAATGCTGGGGTATGAACAATGTCTGATCAATTCGTTTCGTTTTTTGGAGCTTCATGACAAAATTGTAGGTCTGTAGTAGTATTGTAGGCCCAATTCCGAGAGAACGTTGTAGCCCAGTTAATCTGTATTTTTTGCTATGTCCAACTATTAATTTGGTCTCTAACATAGGTACCTACAGCTTCTCGTATAACTAAATATAATCTTATACTTCAAAAGATTTCGGTAATACATTTCTCCCAGCTTATTTTTCTTGATTAATTTCTTTTGTCCTCTTTTTTATTGACAGTCACGTAATGAAATGTGGGGAATGATTGATTATTTGTAGTCGTATCTTAAATACTCAATCTGGCACATTATGATGGGGACAGTATTAATATCAATCAAATCGCAATGTAAACTATAAGTATATTTGTATCTTCTTTTATATTATTTCTTTACACAACTACAATTTTAGCAATTACTCTAGTATTATGTCTATACTGAGCAGATATATACTGTAATGATACACTTAAATTTGAAAACCGTTAAATTGATTGAAAACAAAATAGTAAGAAAATTTAGTTCCAATATAAACTAGCGCATATTCTCAGTTAAAAGGCTGCGTTGGGAATCTTGGGAATGTGTTCCCAGATTTTACTATTGCGAGTTGCGACGTTATGTACCACGGAATAATGTACGCGAACCTACATTCCATTCAACAATACAACATTCCATCGACTCGTGTGACCCAATAATATTCGTCCATACCTCTAATGGACTTTATAAAATGCACTTTATTTTCTCCTACTATTATTTGGCTCTTGTCTCGGCCACTACTTGAGGTATTTCGATTAGACCCTAAAAAAATATTTTATATTTATATTTTTAATGTTGGATAGGTTTGTGTCCGCAATCTCAACATGCAGTAAGATAGTAAGCACCCAAAGCCTATAAGGGAATGGGTTGGCAATTACAACTTCCGGAACACGCTGGTGGTCTTAGCGACATATTTTTAATTTTTACCTACCTACCTCACGATGGTTCTTTCTTCACCAAAACGGTCTCATTGTAGGATTCGAATACCAAATTATTAAAGTTATATAATGTGTATAATAGTCACAATAAATTATAAAATTGAAACATGTTTTTAGGTTGATTTATATAAATAAATATTTATTTCAAACTAAAACTACTTTACAGAAAACAGAAAAAGTATTATATATATAGTTAATCCATACTACCTTATTGAGATACATTTTTTTATTACGTCAATGACGAAATCACAGCGTGATTCGATTACGGTGTTTGCCACGTAACATAATTTTTAAGTAAGCGATCTCATCAGGCCGCCCATTTTCCATCCGAATCATTCTTATACCTACGTGCTTCGAATTTGCTCACAGTTCGCAAAGTTATTTTGACCTTGTTAGAGTATCAGAATTAAGATACGTTGGGGTCAGGTTAACAAGTTTGCTGCGAGCTATTTTCAAAGAACTTCCAGCCAGTGCGTTAGAGACCTATAAGATCTCGTAACTTTGAAAATGATTGATAATAGATCTTAATTACAGTGCGTACGAGACCTAAACAAATTATCAATTTTGTAAATAATGCATATCTCGCTCAAAAATATATATACGATTTAAGTAATTTCTGTCAATGATAGATAATAGGTAATCGATTGCTCTATCATTAGATGGCTTCGCACGCAGTTATGATACATAGACAAAGAGTAAATAATAATAAAAAATTTGGTATCGATTGCATCTCGCACCGCAACTAATCACCGCAATTCTAATACTTTAGTATTAGAATTTTGGTAGTGATTAGTGATGGCATTAAAATAAAATCTCAGTTATCGACAATAGATCTTATATTAAATTTATCACTTCAGGAGCCTTATTTAGGGAAATGGTTTTCATTGAAGCATGGTAAACATATTGTCTACCGTGCTTAGGAAACTAAAACCTTTCTATTAATCTCATCCTAAATGTATGGGAGTGTTTAATATCAAAATTTTGGATACTTCCTGTTTGATTTAAAAAAGTTATTGATGTCATTTTACTGATTAGGTAACGTACTTTCGATATCAGTTTAATTTTTTTTGTTATCTGTAGTAGTTACGGAATAATCGCCTGGACACACTTAACGGTTACACTCTGTATACTAGCCTGTAACTTGTATTCATGTAGACTTTATAAAAACATTTTCACATGTTTCGCAGATTAATTATTCTCATTTTTGTTTACTTTTTGAAAATGAAGCAGAATAGACGTCATTAGTGTGATAGAAATCGCAAAGTGAACTTCAACATGCGTTTTGACGAATAAACTCATTTACATATCACCTTGAGGCAGAGTAAACGGCGCTTTTTTTCTATCGTGGTATCCAATAGGCTTAATCCACATAACTTCTTGAAAACTATTGATTTGTTATGTTATGCCTAAATTGTAGGTAATTTTGTCTCATTTCTGTTTGTATAAATATTTTATTGTAAAATTTGTCGGAAAGGAAATATGTATTGTTGAAATGAAGAAAGTGAAAAAACCAAGGAAAATACTGCTTTTGGGCACCATTTTCCCAATATGGCGGCGCGAGCGGCAAAGATACGAGGCTGTATAGTTGAAAATCAGAAAGAAGACATTGATTGAAATCTAGAAATTGTCCAATTTTCAAAACTCCCGGTAAACGTTCCAGTTAAAATTACCAAATTTATGTACTAAAAGTATAACAATGAGTTATAATAACTGTAACAATTTGATTATAAACATAAATTAAAGAGTTTGTTTTTCATTAATTTTCTTGTTGTTTTAATAAGTAACAACAACTCGCTTGTTGGTAATCGGTAACTTTCTTCTCTCGGTTAACAAATAAGTACCTATTTATAAGTGGCAAGTAACATAACTGTTTACTTTAATATCAGTTTTATGTATTTTTATATACCTAAGGTAATGTTAGCTGAGGATTTACCCACGTCAAGTCTATTTAATCAAGATAGATCTGTCGATAGCAAAGGACATAGTGTCTGCCATGATATACTGCGCCCCGCACCATGTTAAAAATATTTTGATGATATAAGTATGAGTTATGTGACATAGTTTTGACATTTTGACAGACGAAAAGCCGTTAATTTAATTAATTTTGAGAACAATTCTCCCAAAGTCATTAAAAGTTGTTTTACATGTTCACGTGTTCGATACTCGTCCCTTTTTTTATAGACATTTGTCTATTATTCGAGAAATTACAAACCCAAATTTTATTAATTTAATCCTTCTTTTAATGAAAGCTTTGGAATGCTGTTTAAATTAATTTGAAATGGGTATGTTCTAAAATTAAAAAAAGTTTTATGAAAGCTGAATGAACATCTGAAATTAGATTTAAAGGGGCAGAGTTCGAAGTATCATACAAAAAACCTTGCACGTTTGTAATGGACGGTTTTTATGACATTGTTTAAGGTTTATTACATCACTTTATGTAGAGATGGACAAGTTTCAGTATTGTTGCTTTCGATCTTATTTCGTGGTCATAAAGTGGCTTTTTCATTGTCATAAAACGTGTAGGTATTCTGTTAGCTAGTGCCTTCTTTACTGCCAGTTTATGTCGGATCGTAAATGGGCATAATTATGTAATTTATATAATTCATTGGATTTTTATCTTGAGTGGTGGAACGCAAGATCATTATTTTTCTAACACTAAGACATTTCTTACAACCTACCCTCCGCAGTATAAGAACTACTAATGAACCAAACATTGGCAGTGATTGATTACTCTTCGCTTGCGAACATAATCTCAGGTCGGCCCTTCCTCACAGGTATCTCTGGATCCGCATAGCCTTGTTTGAACGTCAACTGGCGAAGATCATAGAGCACTTAGTGAACAACGCCAATCGCTACTACGAGCGCGACGCTTTGGTTGCGGACCCAGACTACGGTAGCATACTCAGCTCTCTACTCGTTGGACCTTGCGCGTTAGAGTATTCTAAGGCGAAAGCACCAGCTTGCTTCTGGACTGATCCTCCTGCTGACGAATTGGTAAGAGAAAAGGACGACCTAAGGCTGTCTAGAGGGTTTAAAAAGGTCACTTGTACAATATTGCTGAATGCAATTCATATCTCAAAGCAGCAAATGCTTTGTTTTAATCCGTCTTTGTTATGAATTGAATGAAATGAGTAACTCTTTACCAAAACTATTGGAATTTAATAAGATCTACTGTAAATTCGAGAAATTAATTGTATTCAGTAATACTACGAGAGTTTTTAAATCGTCTCATAAAAAATAATTTACTGTGAATCGAAAAAAATAATATTGATGTCTATCAGGTTCAAAGACATCGTATGTCTGCCGGAACGACAACGCCCCCGTCTGTGAGGCGACCAATCCTCAACTTCAGAAGGAGCTTGAATGCTTCTTCTGACGACACTGGCACCGCTAACACAGGTAATGCTCTAAAAGAAGAATTTACACCAATTGTGCTTTTTTTATGTCACAAGTCTGACGGTAATCAACTATCGTTGCCTAGAGGCATTAGCAATACCAGGAGATTGTCAATGTGTGGCCGACCTTTTACAATGCCTAGAAGGCAACCAACTCTCAAGTACAATTGCCAGAACACGTCGATAGGTGCTTGATTATAGATTTTTAATCTGTATAGAACTCATTAAATATTGTCTTTTAGGCGCTGGTAAAGTTGGTGGATCTACAGCTAAAGATTACGTTGAAAGTCTGCACCAAAACTCAACAGCGACTCTATTGTACGGCAAAAATAATGTTAGAGTACAACCGGTAAGCAGTTACTACAAAAATGTTTGATGTTATTAATTTAGTTTTCCAAAAACCAATTCTTTAATTGTATTGTAGAAAGACGTAGAAGAACCACTGCCTGGATATTTAAGCTTACATCAGACAGCTGCGGGCTTGATTATCAAATGGACACCAAATCAACTCATGAACGGATACGCTGAGAGTGAAGGGATTGACAAAAGGTATCAAGGTTTTGTAAAGCTACATTGATGTGTATGTTGTTTTACTCTCGCCTATAAAAGCGTATATATAAGCGATGGTATTAGTAAAGTAACGGTTGCAATAAGGTTTATTTTGTTTGAAGAGTGGTGATGAAATGTGAAGCCTGTTGTAATGTACAAGTTTCACGGCTGTTGTTCACATTAAATCAGCCTATTACTCAACAAGATGAGACTTTCAGACTTTATTTGCTCTCAATTTTTGTTTTATAAATACTTCGTCTTGATTACTTTTGACGGTGAACTCTTGAAATTTACTCAAGCTTTTGCTTGTTTAATGCTACTTAAAACCTTATGTTCCACGTAACTTTTACTGTTCAACTTCACAAGTATTATTATTTTCTTTATTTATTTGAAATGCCAGACGATTGTTGAACCTACATCAATCCTTATACAGATTTGAATTCGGAGATTCGATTAATTATAAAGCTGAAGGTTATTTCAAAAATTTACAATCATTGAACGTCAGGTCTTTTATAATATTAGGATATTTTTTAGAATTTGGAGAATGTGAATGTTGTTTAGATTGTTAAATTCAGTAAAATATGCTTGTTTTTAGTAGATCCTTTTTTCCTTATGATTTCTTGTCCTATCCCTAGTCTATTTATATAGCAGTAGTTTGCATGAATTATTGTTGAGTGTTGTAGCTTCCGCTGTCACCTAGTGCACTCGTCCGCGTGCCAAAACATGTGTGTTATGTGCAGCATGGCACCCACCTGTACCGTCTATAGGAGCAGGTGTCCCGGCCCGCTTTGTATCGACTGGTATGTTGCTTTAAATCCTTTGTTTTTTGTTTTTATTTATTCTTACATTATGAAAACCTGAATCTGAATTCATGTAATTTAAACCCATTCCTGTGAACTTCTCGTGCATCTGGCTAGGATGTAATCCAGTTCAGCGGTATCATTGCCCTGATTCTTCAGATGCTAACTTCTGTAACTCGACCTTCATAACTGCCCTGTTAAACTGCCCGGGCCTAAGCTGAATACGATTTCAAGATTTACGATTACGACTTCTTGCATGATATAATAATGGTTTGACTGTACAGTGTATACTGGGCGATGTCGCTGCAAGTGTGCGTATTGGAGGTGGTGTATGTCCACGTGCATCGGTCTCAGGCAAGCGATGCGCTTATACTAGTTGGTCAGGACGGCGTTCAGAGGCCGCCTATACATTTTCCTAAAGGTGAGAATCTCAAATTTTTATATATTTCATTGTAAACTTTCAAAAATAGACTGTAAATTCTGCAATATACGCTGTATAAAAAATTGTGTAATATTCAAATATCAAAGATTTTTGTTTCAGGTGGCCACCTACTGTCTTTCCTCAGTAACTTAGAGACAGGACTTTTGCCTCATGGTCAATTAGATCCACCTTTGTGGTCTCAAAGGGGATCAGGAAAGGTGAGATTGATGGTTAGGAACTTACTACTTCTTCTTGTCGATTTATCCATAAATCTATAGTTAATTTTGTTGTTTCTACGCATGAAGCTTTTAAATTATAATAATATGGTAGTGTGTAATTATTACTCTGTCACACTGTCTAAAATTTGGATAGGCGATGTGGTTTATTTATCTAAAACTACGTAGGATTTAATATTAACCTTTGTATAACAACTTATCGTAGGTGTTCGGTCGCGGTAAAGGCAGGAGGCGTCCGATGCCAAGCTTGTGTGAAAGCGGGGAGAAGGAGGCTGAGTGGGAGGAAGCGGCCGGTGACTACGTTTTCCGTATTGTGAACAATGCCATTGCTGATAGAGAAGGTGTGTTGTCATTGATGCTTTTATTTAAAATAAAAAGTTGATATTCCATATTTATTAATAAAATATAATTACTATAGGTCGTTTCAGAGGAAATCTAAATAATATCCAGTAATACAGATTTATTGAATAAATATGGATTCCGTATTGAATCTTTTAAACTCAATGGAAATAAAATGTCATACAAAAATCTATCTTAATTATTTTATACCTAACTACATATATTGAAATACCTAATTTTATTTAGGTGACAATGTTAAGATCAGCAGGTACCCATTAGGTTCTGATTGTTCAGCCTAGACACTTGATACTTAATAATATCGCTGAATTTCAGCAATGCGTCACTCGCTCCTAGAACGCGCAGTACAATCCCCACCGCGCACTCCTCGTCGACCGCTGGCTTCTACCTCCACGACGTCATCAGACTCTTCCACCATGTCCGTAGACTGTCCACCTTCTGCTGGATATAATGGAGTCCCATCTGTGACGCCAGTTCCTCATCATCCCGTTGAACAGGTATGAAATAATTTATTTTATTATTACACGTATTAAATCAAGTCGCAGTCGGGTTAAAACAAGGTTTTATCAAGTCATGCATTGACACCATTTGGCACCCAACGTGGGACTTTTTTAAAGTCTGGCAAACAGTATGGCAGACGGGTCACCTGTTTATTATGTTATTTTTTTATTATTATATATTCATCTGACTTCTTGATCTTAAATGATGTATATTGTGAAAAGTTTACTATAAAACGGTAACAATTAATATTCTAATAAACTCCTCATGTTGATTCTTCAGTCTGCATCAATTGAACTGGTGTGCAGTACAATGCGTCGTCAAATCATATCTCGAGCATTTTACGGATGGCTTGCCTACTGCCGCCATCTGTCTACAGTTCGGACACATCTTAGCGGTCTTATACATCCAAATATTGTTCCTAGAGGTAAGTTATTGAAAATAATAATGAACTTTATAAGATTTACATCGTCATCGTTATACAAGTCATTGCAAGTACATTGACTACATCACACCATTGTGCTATGGTTTCCTCGTGATCTTTTCCGATACCAAAAGTTCAAGTATTGTGAAATCCGAAATCATTTCCATGGTCACGGAATTCAACGTCACTACCTACTGAGCTTTTCGTATTAAACTGTGATTAGATATATAACACTAGCTAAATTATTATATACGCAACTAATTAATTTTTAGAAGGCACCGAAAACGGCCTTACTGAGGAAGTGTGGCGATCAATGACAGACGATCGTGGTGCTGTAAATGATAAAGATGAAGTGTACCGATTAGTGTACTATCAGGGAGTACAGCATGAAATCAGGCGGGAAGTGTGGCCGTATCTACTTGGATATTATGAGTAAGTATATGGTTGATTAATAAAAAAATAAACATTGTGCGTGTCAGATCCGTAGTTTTCTTTAAAGTGAGATTTAAAATGCTCCCATCTATTGTCTGGTACAGGGGCTTTAAATGAAATCGATTCATAAAGAATAAACTTTAAAAAAAAACTAATTATCTGAAAATTATCCAAGATCAAATTGTAGTAAAGTTCATGACAAATATAGTCCAATTATAACACCGATTGATTTTGGTCGACGCACTCCTAACAAATATATAAATTAAGGAAAACCGTGGATGGCTTAGTGAACTTACCTGCCACAAGATTGATCGTTGTCAGAAGCATAATTTGATCATGTTTTTATCATTCACAGGTTTGGCTCAACAGCAGACGAGAGAACAGAACAAGACGCAGCATGTCGTCGTCAGTACGAGACGACTATGTCAGAGTGGCTTTGCGTTGAGGCAATCGTGAGGCAGCGGGACAAAGAGGCCACGGCTGCTTCTATAGCACGCCTAGCTGAAGGCAAGCTAAAGCCTGTGGAAACGGTTGAGCCGTGTGAGGTAAATATTCAATGTTATTATATCTGTGTAGCGTGCCTTAGGAGAGGCCTATGTCCAGAAGTGGACTAACACGGGCTGATGATAGAATCACCTATGTTATTCTGGTATCAAATGTAATGCATATTGATGTCAAACATAAAGAAAACCATTTTTGAAGATAATTTTAAATTAAAGATGGTTTTTCAAGCATTTATATATTATAAATGAGGCTAGTTCAGAATCCAGATATCTACAAAAAATTGGTGGGTTCAATATAATATTAATTAAGTATTATGAAATAAATAAGTATATAAGTAAATAAATGCAACAGGTATTCGAAGATGACTGCAGCGTCATATCAGATAATCCGCCAGTCGTTTCGCCAGAACCGAGTGAGAATGAACAAAAAAAACTCGAAACAAAACCTGTATTGTCACGTGCACCAAGTATAGACGAAGTAGAGAACATAGAAATGGACTCTGAAGAAAAGGAAAATACTAAAGTTAACGGAGAGACTGAGACGAGTGATACTAAAGAAAGTGTAGATATAGACAGTCTAAAAGACTTAGATGAAGATGTTGACGTGCATCTAAAAAGTGTTGTACAAAATCCTGACATGAGAAGAGAGAGTATTGCAGAAATCAAGAGATTAGCAGAAGGATTCGTTCAGAAGGGCGATGGACGCGGTCTTTTATGTAGTGTTGACAGTGCAAATGTAAACCTTAATGGTAATGACGTTAGATCTTCAATAGATGAGAGTGAACAAGCGCCACATCAGCAGCATACGAGTGTTATAATAACGAACCCGTCTGTCGATTTGGTGGCTTCTGGATCACCGGCGTCTGGAGGAACTACTGGTAAGATTCCGTTACTAATTATTATCTTAAGCTTGATCTATGTATAAGCCATATGTTCCCTTTATTCCTGATATTTTTATTTATTTGGTTATAAAATAATGTTTGTTTTTCATTTCTGATTAGCTACAGCAAGTCCTGCTCGCAGCCCTCTAGGCGTAGTACGTGAAGAATCTCAATCAGCTGGGGCTTCTTTCGACACACTAGAACCGTCAAATGATGCACGACCTGAAAACAGATCGAATTGTGTGTCACCAGCCAGTTCCAATGGAGGAGTTTATTCTGTAAGTTTAGGTTATTATTAAAAATACTACATTATTTATCAGTGTTATCAAATAAATTATATCTTCATATAATTTCAGAATGAACTGGTGGAAAGTTTCGCACTAAATCTACATCGAATTGAAAAGGATGTTCAAAGATGTGACAGAAATTATCCATTCTTCACCGATGAAAACTTGGATAAATTAAGGAATATAATGTGCACGTATGTATAAAATTATTACTGAAACGACTTTATGGAATATATTAGTAGGGAGATAGATAGGTCTATTTATGCAAAAAAAAAAAATATATTTGGTAGATGACCCGCCCACCTTTCTCCCCCTTAAGTTTTACGACAAACTACTACTACTTACCGGACATCCTATATTGTGCTATGATTTATTTAAAGAGAAGAATATGGTTTAATGAATTTATTATGACAGTCTTTAAAAAAAAAATTGTTCAATATTTTTTTTATAAACATGAACATTATAAAGCACGCAGCAGATTATATGTGTAATAAGTGTCTGTTTGTTTATATATATATATACCTAGATAGATCTGTTGTGTGTGGGAATACCCTTAGAGATCCGATATTGTATTTTACTATTTAATTTATTTGACATTGACATTTAACATTGGGCTTGTTGTTTAAATGACCATTATATTTAATCATTAATTATTGATTGTATTTATCGTAATTATTACTGTATTTATGCAAGTGTAATTAAGATCTTCATAAAATGATTATAAGAGTTACTTTTGGTTAGATATGTATGGGAACACCTAGAGACCGGGTACATGCAAGGCATGTGCGACCTGGTGGCACCACTGCTAGTGATGATGCGGGAGGAGGCTGTAGCGCATGCGCTGTTCTCTCGTCTCATGCACCGCGCTAGAGACAACTTCCCCTCTGGACAAGCCATGGATGCACATTTTGCTGACATGAGGTAGCTACCTGTTACATTACAGTAGGTACATCATAGACGTACTTGAGAGGCTTAGGTATAGTTATTATATTACAAATCCTACTAATATCATAAATGTGAAAAATTTAATGTTTAGGTGTTTGGACATTTAGATGTTTGTTGCTCAGTCACCCAAAAACGGGTGAACGGATTTTGAATAAAAGGCACAGTAGATTTTGATTGGATTAAAATATAGGATACCTACTTTTTATCCCGGGAAAAGACAAGACAAGATACGCGGGTAAAACCGCGGGAGACATCTAGTAAAATAGCTAGTAATTCTCAGGAGTAACATTAAGTATAATAACATTTTACCTTTTTTAGTTTCTGTAATAAGCAGTGTATTACCGTATAAATAGTGGTGTTGGAACTCATAATATTTGATATTCAGGTCGTTAATCCAAATCTTGGACTGCGAGTTATATGAGCTGATGCATGCTCACGGCGACTACACGCACTTCTATTTCTGCTACCGCTGGTTCTTGCTCGACTTCAAGAGGGAACTGCTTTATCAGGACGTACGTTTATTTAGTTTTGTCTACATTCTCTGTCTATTTTGAATGTTTTACTTTTACCTTATTGCTCCGGAAAGAGAAATAATATTTTTTTGAAATAATTCAAATATGTAAAATGACAAAAACATTTGATAGTGCTATCCACGAAGAGAGTCTCATCGCATCAAACATCATAATTTTTAAAGACATTGAAATAAAAAAAAAACAATCGAAATTTTAAGACAAATTTATATAAATGTAGGTACTAAAAATGTAATGTTTTGTATCAATATCCAGGTGTTCTCAGCATGGGAGCTAATATGGGCGGCTAGATACGTCGCCTCGGAACACATGGTGTTGTTCATAGCGCTCGCTCTGCTCGAGACGTATCGTGACGTCATACTGGCCAATACCATGGACTTCACGGATATCATAAAGTTCTTTAACGGTTTGTTTATTCTTGTTAACATTGAGTTTTGTTGCTTTGCTCCTTTGATTTTATATAAATTATGCTCATATTTATGTTGGGTGGTTATTATAATAAGATGTAATTTATTATGCTGAACAACTTCTATAACTCTCTTTTTAAAAATGTATCCCGACAGATATTTAAAAAATATAATGGCTCTCTGGAATCAAATAAGTTTTTAGGTTCAGCATCCTCCGCAGAAAATTTTCTTTCTTTTGTTAGATTTCAATTTTTGGATGCATCTCCAATAAAATGAAACGAATAGGTACCTAATCTTCGAGTTTTAATCACTACTAAAATAGATTTGTGTTTTCAGAGATGGCTGAGCGTCACGACGCTTCCGCTGTTCTGTCTCTAGCCAGAGACTTAGTTCTACAAGTTCAAACCTTACTAGAGAACAAATAAATAACAAATTTGAACGCGCATCGACGTACTCTAAACACAATTATCAATTTGTTATGGCTCATCGACTCTATGAAGCGTCTTTAATCAAATGATTTACCTAAAGGTATTTATGTAGGTAGAATAGCGAAACAAAAGTTATAGAGAATTTTTAATATTTTCAAGAGTTAGTAGAGGAAATTTTTAATACCTACTATAATTGGCTAAAATTACATATAAGTATTATATAACCTTTAATGTTACTTATATTATATGAGGAATACTTTATGTCTTTATTGACATGATTCTTATGTAAAAAATCATGACAGGATTTGTATAAAAGAAGATTTTTTGATAAACTGGAATGGCGTTTCAAATTCTATTTCATTCTGAAAAGACATTATTTATTTATACAAACGACTGTCAGTCAATACGCGACCATTATTGCTACTTTTATTGTGAGATCAGCATTATGCGGGATTTATAAAATATATATATTTCATGTAGGTAGGTACCTATATCAATACTAATATATCCCCTTAATTATCTCTTTTTGTACAAATCGATCGAGGGATCTCGTTTTAATTAATTAATTTTGAATAGTATTTATTTATATAATCAAAAAATGTTCAATTGTTTTAAACAAAGTACGTACGGCAGTGCAAAAGCCAAATTTTTAATAATGAGTAAATCATGTATTCAACTTCTAAATTAGCAAGCTTTGCTAATATAATAATATATCTATATTTATTCAAGTTGAATAGAAAATTTACATTATATTGAAAGATAAGTAATGAGGGATGGGAATGGTATTTTTATGTACATTATTTGTCATCAGTCACCTTCACCACAGTATAAAGATACCTTCACCTTAGTATAAAATCAATATTTAAATCCACTTTTAGATTTCGACCCATTTCAGAACTCAATAAATTTTCCGTTCCTTGAATACTCGTGAGCAAGCAAGATTTAGTAATGTACCAAATAACCATTATCTATTTAAATATGTATTTACAAAAAAAAAGTAGTATATGTAGTATATCATGTGGTTTCCATAGTACAAGCTCTGCTTAGTTTGGGATCAGATAGTCGTGTGTGAAAAATGTCCGAGGATATTTATTTATTTATTTATTCATTCGATGAAAAGTGTTGATAATAAAAATAGCCGTGACATACAGACAGTTACTGAAGACTCACAATACGGATATTTTTTACCATTTTGGTACAGAGCCCTTACTAAAACGGGTAGAAGTTATTGACATATGTATAATATAAATCAATACCAATTCTGTTCAATTTGTATTGATTTGGTCACAAAACGTACTCCCTATAGGGGTGGTCGCTATAAACTATAATGTGATGCCAAATACAGGAAAATAAATGTATATTTTTATGAACTGAAATTCTAAAATTTCTTAAAAATATGAAATTTGAAAACATTTTTCAGCGTCATATCAAATATTGACAGAACTTAATAGATTTAGGAAATTGTTAAATGTTGTTTTATTATAATTTTAAAGAAACGTCCTGCCGTACAAAGATACGTCAGATAGAATTTTATATTTATTAAATGTATCTTCATCTTTGTTTATTAAATAGTATATTGTATAGAATGGGACAGGTCTAGAGATAATCAAATATTAATAACTAATCGACGTCTCTGAGTGCGACTATATACAGTCGAAATTCGATGCGACGCAGTTTTTAAACAAATAATTATGTATCACTATCTTAATTAGAGCGCGTTTCATCGTCCCTAAGTCGACTTTAAGTCTCAAAAAAAGATCGTGTCAATCACAAAATATACCCAAAATGCAAGGGAAGTAAGTAAGTAAATTTTTAACATGAATATTTCTGTTTTAAAAAACAATTATAATAAAAAGTATATGAGTACTATAAGGTTACACGTCACATAAAACTTATTGGACATAAAGTAAATTAACAATAAATTACAGCAAACTATCATAGAATAAGAGTAGTAACCGCTGCTGTATGCCTTTGCCGACTTGACTTGGCGAAGGCCCTGCCGTACCCCCATTTAAGGGTGGCTATCAGTTTATTACTGTACAAATTGTAACGAAATATGTTTCGTTAGAAAGCTTATAATAATACACTTATTTACTCGTATATTATATTCGTATAATATATAATTTATTTATAAATATAAATTTCTACATTTAAATTAATGTTTTACAAGTCATATCCTTCAAATGCATTCTTCCTCCCTGTGCCTTGTCCTTTTGAAATAAATAACATTAATAATACATTGATGCTATAGACCCAGCTAATATTCTTCTGTACATTGAACCATGTTATCGTATATTTGGTAAATTTCAAAGCACCTTAGAGCGAACCCTTCTAAAATTATATTTTATATTTTATTAAAATAATTCTTACACAATCTTAAATAATTTTCAGGATTGATTTATATACCTGTACTAAGATTCGAATTCTATTTAAAATCCAATGCTAAAATAAAGTTTGTATAAAAATCGTAACTATTTCAAAAATCTAAATCATTTATTTGCTAGAGGCAGTTTGATCACATCTGTCACCTTAGTATTCGATAATATGCGAGCAAACATGTAAGGCTCACAGTGCCCAGAAAGTAGGTAGGTAACTAAGTATTACTCTAGTGCAGCTAAATGTTATATTAGGTACAATAGTCATTAATACTCATATGTTTTTAATAGGTATTTCCCACATTATTGATGTATATACTTAATTGAACATATTAATACATCTTATTTTTTTGTAAGGAGTATAATTATTTATGTCGTCATGTAATGTTGCGATTAAAATTATAAGTAAACTAATATCACACTCTGAAAAAAAAATAAAGTACCTACGCAATATGCAGTCCACGCTTCTTGTATTCGTCTGTGCACTTCATCGTATAAAATTATACAAACTGTAATAAATAATCTCATTTTTATCACAGATCAAATAAAAAAGGTAGAAGGAGCGTACTTATACAATAGCCTCCAATGAAGTGAAGCAACGTGCACGAAGTTGTGTGCGTGACCTGTGCCCCTAGCATGAGTTGGCACCAAAAACACACATCAGACGGTAGCGGAGAAACGCGCATCGAATAGTTTTTGGTTAAACTTGTTCCTACACGCTAGTAACTAACGTTTTTTATCCATTGCTTTTAGAATATCGGTACCGTGAGTCACAAATTTGACAGATGTCATCGAGAAATACCGTCTCGATTATAGTTAAGTAACTCACGGGCAAATTGAACCGTGAGATCTTCGATCGTATAGTTTACGTAGTGTTTATATACCTACTCTTTGTAGTTTTTAATGAAAGTTTATAAAATTTGAGTGTTATTTTGTTGTACTTGTAATGAGTTTACTTAATAAAGATATATTTGACTTTGAGTTTGAGTTGAAATAATGTGGGCAATAAGTTATTTAGCATATTTTAGTTTGGAAATTCACTTGAACATATCAGTGTGGTTTATAGGCCGTGATATTATTGAGAACAATTACATAAAGGAATAAATACTTAGGTACTATTACTTACATACAATTTTAATCCTAAGCCACATTCCTCAACTATAAGCATCCACTTGAAACATTCACAGACAAACACATGTTTCTATAAAAATAACCTACTTATTTAAAGTACATTATGTATTATTTATTTACAAACGTATTGTTTATAAACACACACCACAGCACACACACACACATGCGCATGACCTAGTGCGCACGACCGACTGACTGATGACGGGGCGTGCAGCGCAGCGAGCAAGCGGGACGACGCGACGCTCCGTCTCACTGGCTCACTACACGGTGACGGTATACAACCATATCAATTTAAAAATCACTAAGAATAAAAGCAAATGAGCATTCGTCTATGACGTTTTCAATTAGCAGGGTTATAACTGAATACTTAGATTTTTTGGGACGTACTGTACGTCTACCATGACTTTACAAAAACCGCACACGCTCACGACTGCGTAAAATATTTGTATGGAAAATGTGCACAGCGCCACTAGCGGTCACGTAAAGAACTAAAATTGGTAGTACGCACCATGAGTCAAGTGATGGTTTACGTACACTCTAGTGTTTGCTCACATCGAGCAACGTTTCTTACTTCACAACGAATAATGCTGCCTCTTTCTAACTATACTGTAAAGGCAGAGTAAGTTATATACTCCCAAAAAATCTAAGTATTCAGTTATAACCCTGCTAATTGAAAACGTCATAGACGAATGCTCATTTGCTTTTATTCTTAGTGATTTTTGAATTGATATGGTTGTATACCGTCACCGTGTAGTGAGCCAGTGAGACGGAGCGTCGCGTCGTCCCGCTTGCTCGCTGCGCTGCACGCCCCGTCATCAGTCAGTCGGTCGTGCGCACTAGGTCATGCGCATGTGTGTGTGTGTGCTGTGGTGTGTGTTTATAAACAATACGTTTGTAAATAAATAATACATAATGTACTTTAAATAAGTAGGTTATTTTTATAGAAACATGTGTTTGTCTGTGAATGTTTCAAGTGGATGCTTATAGTTGAGGAATGTGGCTTAGGATTAAAATTGTATGTAAGTAATAGTACCTAAGTATTTATTCCTTTATGTAATTGTTCTCAATCTCAATAATATCACGGCCTATAAACCACACTGATATGCTCAAGTGAATTTCCAAACTAAAATATGCTAAATAACTTATTGCCCACATTATTTCAACTCAAACTCAAAGTCAAATATATCTTTATTAAGTAAACTCATTACAAGTACAACAAAATAACACTCAAATTTTATAAACTTTCATTAAAAACTACAAAGAGTAGGTATATAAACACTACGTAAACTATACGATCGAAGATCTCACGGTTCAATTTGCCCGTGAGTTACTTAACTATAATCGAGACGGTATTTCTCGATGACATCTGTCAAATTTGTGACTCACGGTACCGATATTCTAAAAGCAATGGATAAAAAACGTTAGTTACTAGCGTGTAGGAACAAGTTTAACCAAAAACTATTCGATGCGCGTTTCTCCGCTACCGTCTGATGTGTGTTTTTGGTGCCAACTCATGCTAGGGGCACTGCACGTACGTTACACCGCATGACTCGCGTCGCACAGAAACGCGATCGTTTTCCTTTCCCAAATTCAGCTTTCTGTGCTTCACTTTAAGTGCGCGGGGCTCTACCTTTTTTATTAAGTCTCAGATTTTTATACTAAAAATTATGGGTTTAAAATATTATAAAATTATTAAATATTATTAGGTTTCATTGTTACCTATTAGAGCTTCCATACAACGTTTATTGTAAAATAAATATTAGGTATAGTTTATATTAACTATTATTGTTATATTTTTATGCAAATTATTCAAATATTTTCTTTTTATTAACGTTAACTATGTCATAAATACCGATTTTTTAAATTAAGTACAGTGTCAATATAATCAAGTTATAAAATAAAAGTTCTATTGAGTGTATAGCTTATATTCTGATATTGTATTTATAAACAAAGTTCTATGTATACTGTAATACTACATATTACTAACTAAGGCTTTTAGATGTTTTTGTGCCGTTACTAATAAATCGATGTCCATCAAACCAATTATTGTGATTGTTATACGCTTATTCTATTACTAAACCCACACCAAAAAATATGATTACAGGCCTAAGTCCTAACAGTTTTAAGCCAAGCTTTAAAAATTCCGTGCTGTGTTAAACACATTATATATTTGTGTCAAATCAATGTAGCGAACATTTTTAAAGGATATAATAAAGAAGGAATCATTTATATGATGTCTGTTCATTAATTAGTAATATCAAACTGAAATTTGGAAATCAATGAATTAACATCAAATAAAAATAAACCTTCTAGATATAGAAATAAAATCATAGACATGTAAGCATTTGGTAAGCATCAAATAAATAACAAATTTAAATAAATGTTTGTACGAATCTATGTAATGACCATTTTTAATAAATCGCACTTGTTAAATTAAAAAAAAATAAGAAAATTATTTACCTTTGTGTTATATGTACAGTAGGTAATCGTGTAGGTGATAGGTATATTAGTAATTTAGTATCCAAATTCAGGTAGTACCTATGTATTGTTATTTCATTATCTTAATGAATTAAATTCCTATTTTTATTATTAATTTGGATATTTCAAGGCTTTGTCTATGTTGCGCGCTACTTTATAAAGTAAATTTGATAAAAAAAATTAAGAAGATATAATTAATGGTTTGTTTAACTCTAGTCTCTTATATACTAAATTCAATTGTTTAAATGGGACAGCTGTCCTCAGTATACCCAACAGTTTAAGAAACACCGTTTATATTCATCTTTCACAGTGAAACGGGTGAATGAAAAAGGAATATAAATGGTATTATTTGAACCCGTGCTAATCTTCGTTACGATAGAAGCGGGTCGGCACAACATTTTATTTACAGTTGAATGTGTTGCCAGCTTGTATACCTATGTTACCCACAAACTCAATTACTTAATGGTATTTAAATGTCAGTCATAGTACTTATGATGTATGTATGTAGCTAAGTACGATTTATAGTAAACAGTTATTTTTTTGAAAATTATCTTGTCATTAAATACGTTTTCATTTGATTGCTTTGTTTATTTTCACAATCTTGATTAGGTGAAGTCCCTGTGATCTTTTCATATGGACTTTGTTAATGTCTAACTTGTCAAAGGGCAGTACACTAAGGCCCGGACTCCACCAAAGCTGAGCGGAGACGAGCGGAGCGGAGATGTTTTTTAAACAACCAATAGAATTTCGTTATTCACACATCTCGTCTCCGCTCAGCCGGGCCTAAAAGGTCTGAGTTTTAACTAAGTATACTCCAAGATGGCCTCCTTAAATTATGGTGGCATTAAGGTCTATATATTTTATTAAAAAAATATGAGTTCCTAGCTGTCCTCCATGGTTTATGCCCGAGATAAAAAAAATATCCATGTTTGTTCATGATATGAAGATCTGTGTGCCAAATTTCATTAAAATCCGTTCAGTCGTTTTTGTGTGATTGAAGAACAAACATCCAAAATTTTATATTTATTGTATTAAAGTAGTAATTCATAATATCAACAGATAGGCGATATCACTCGAGATATTGATATGTAATATTTAATACACAAATCAAACAATGGCATCATAGGTTAATTATGATAATTTTAATACGTAATTAACATAATTAAGTAATCCCTTATTTGTCTATACTACGTAGATATATTGATCGTGAATACTACTGATATCCGGGAAGTCCTTCAGGCAATCATATATTGACAATAGTTATTGTCAATTTCGAAGAAAAATAAATCATCTTTATCTTTACATAGTATAAAACGAAGTCGCTTCCGCTGTCTCGCTTAGATCTCTTAAACTACTCAACGGATTTTAATGCAGTTTTCAGCAATAGATAGAGTGATTCAAGATAAAAGTTTATATGTATAATACATACACATTATAGTACAGAAAAGCCGAGAATTTCAATTATTTGTAATGTGATGTCGTTCAGCGAAGCGGGCGGGGGACGGCTAGTCTTTCTAATATTATAAAGAGAAAGATTTGTATATATGTATGTAACGAATAAACTCAAAAACTACTGGGAAGATTTAAAAAATGCAACATTATTACAGATTTACATAGGCTATATTTTTACCCCGGGATAAGATAAGACCCCACGGGAACGCGGGTGAAACTGCGGAGGACAACTAGTATCTTATACCTATAGCTAATTGTAAGATCTTAGTACTGAGTCATACGTTCCTTATACAATACTGGCATTAGGTACTTATGATATTGGAGATATTATCTATCCGATATGAGGAGATATATTTATATATAATTTGTTTTGAAGTTTTGTAGTAATGATTCATCCGATACATCTTAGTTTTTCTTATGGCAGCTAAATCGGTTTCATAGAGTTAATTTCTTCCCCATGTTTTCATAATGCATTTTTTTTATAATACCAGTGACAACCAGGCAGGCGGGTCACATGATGGTAAGTGACTACCGTCGCCTCAAGACATTAGCAATACCAGGGGGATTGCAAATATATTGTGTACAGTACACCTTATTACAATGTCCTAAAGGAAACTAGGTCGCCGGAACAAACTAACAGGTGCTTGGCGACAGATTTTCAACTTGAGTGTGGTAGCCAGCCAGTCGAGTACTACAAAGTACCCTACCACCGTGCTGTGGTTTCCTCACTATGTTTTCCGTCAACCAAAACTCAAGCTCATTGTAGGATTCGAACCCACGACCTTCGTGCGGCATCCGACGTCACTAGTTATCACTGAGCTATCATCACCTTACAAAACTATATTGTAGATTATATATCTACGTACCTAAATTGAGTAGCCATTTCAGATTTTTAATAGAAACTTATTACTTATGTAGGTAGTCATAATTATTGCAATCACGGTACATTGAGATACAACCGATATCTATACATGACCCCTTCGAGATGTAGATGACTAGATTCTTCTTATCAGCCTATAACACTGACCTCTATTAAAATACGCTGGACTGGCTATCCCATACAAAATGACAGCTATTTGCTGTGCCGATTCAAAGCGCCCCCAGTGACAGACGTGAGAGTTCTGAGAACTAATAAGATTGCAAATAGCCGTTGTTTGTTGATTTTACGCTAAGTGTCTCTGCGGAATATATTAGTTCCATTCCCCCACACTGCTGCCGTCAGCACATATAGGCACATGAAATTAATAGCGATAGCCAGTGGCCTATAATCATTCTGTATATTCCATTTACAAATTCGGAGATTCATATTTCGAATGAAGGAGTGCACACACGACACGACGGAGTGTCATTGAATCGGTGCCGGTGACCGAAAGAAAATGTACACTGAAGAGATAATCTGACATGAATCATGCTGACAATCAGCCTAAAAAATAATGTAGATAATGACGTATGTTAATGAATAACAATTTTTTATCAATTCTGATAAATATAATGAAAATGTTTCGTGAGGTTGGAAGAGACATGGTGAAATTAGACAACGATTAGATTGTGAATCCAAAATATTTATTTTTGTATAAATAAATGAACTTGGATTTATCTTCAGACATAGGCGAAGCCGATCTCAAGTAGCTATTTATGGTAGCAAAAGTTTATCATAGTAATAATATAATACATAATACCTACACAATAGTATATAATTACATTATAATTTAAAGACATAATAAATAACACACTAAATTCTATAGGCAATAGCAAATGCAATAGCGTCTTTTATTCGACGTGTATATGATGTGTGAATAAATACCTAAGTATTCGAAACCAAGCAATGTTTCACAGCTATTATGATTTATCTAATAGCTTAATCTAAGTCAACAAATTATTTATGTAAGTATTCGATGCGCGCGTCTGTGTGTGTGAGTGCGCCGTTTCGAACAGATTTGTTTCTATTTTCCATACTGCTTTAGCCTATATTAAAATATTATTATAATTATTTACTGTGCCAGTGTCCTGTAAAGATTATTATTAACTAATTGAATGAGTTATTTATTATTAATATGGCTTGCTTTGACAAACTTATTATGCTAGTTATAAATAGCAACATACGTTATAAGAACCCAAATAACCTAATTAATCTACTTACTAACGATAAAACCTGCAACCTCGTGCAAACCTGTGAGTCTAAAATAAGGCTAACTATAGTCTCGTATTTTTATTTACTGATCTAACTATCAAAAAACATCCTACTTAAGTTCTAAAAATCGCTATGCTATATCTCTAGGGATATAACTATATCACGGTTACGGTCTTACATGTGAAAGATACAAATCTTTAATGGTACACTACTTAAGAAAAATGAACATAACGATAGTAGGTATCAACGGGTGACCTTATCACTAGTAGTATATGTGTAATTATACAATACATAATATGCCAATAGCATTTTCTACCTTTGTATTACACTATTAACTTGTATGTTGTATCTATTTTATAACACTGTACTATTACCGAGCTTTTCCTTAACACTTTCAGGCAGTTCTCCGACGTATCTCAGCTCTTCGACTGATGACGGATGCTCAGAATAATGTGGCCAGCCTTTTAAGTTTTGGTATAAGGCATCTCCTGGACATTCCGTCTCTCTAACTTGTCTGTGGCCAACTATTTTGTAGTCTGGTTTTATGTAACCTAGTTCTACTCCAGCTGTTATCAGGCCTTTAGCAGTTTTAATTTGTTGAGCTGGTGGAAGAGTAGCTGAAAGTTTAAGAGGATATTAGTTTCACTATGTTAGTGTTTTAGGTATCTATTTAATGACATTAACAGGGAGGTATAGAAAACGTGTGTTTTAAGTCACAGAACAAATTAACCTGTCAGTTCTTTCTTGGGACATTAGGGTTTTCAAAGTCCGCACCACTTGGTTCTCGATTCTGACAATCGGGACAATGACATTTACTTGAAAATTGGGCGCGAATTTTGAATTTTTGAGAACTGCGCGCTAGTTGACGAGTTTGACAGGTTAATGTCGCGAGTCAACAGATTAAAAAGGTAGAAGGAGCGTTAACAATAATCTCAAATTAAGTGAAGCAACGTGCACGAAGTGTGTGCGTGACCTCACGTACGTTATCCCGCGTGACTCGCGTCGCACATGAACGCGATCGGCTTTCTTTTCTGCGCGGGGCTCTGTCTAGCTTTTTTATTTGGTCTGAGGTTTTAGTGAGCAATGTATCCACCAGTTATTTACAAGGTGTTTTATTTAATCATATAGATACCCCAATAAAATTTGGTAAATAAACCTACATAGTTCTGATACTACCTTTATTTCTGATACTTTCTCAAAACATATATCAGATATCCGTTTAATTGTATTCATATTTACCTGTGTATCAATCACAGTCAATAATAAATATTTATTATAAGGCTTGGTACTCACAGGTCCAGTCTCCAATGAGACAAATTCCAATGCTGACAGTATTAAAGTGCAAAGCGTGTGCCCCCAGCACGTCCCAGCCGCGGCCTTCATACGCGGCACCGTCGCTGCCTACACCGAAACTAAAACCAAGGAAGGAAATTATAAATTAATTAGCTTTCCGCCCCGCGGTTTCACCCGCGATCCCGTTTCTCCATACACACTTTGGAACCCCGTTTCATCCCCTTAGGGGGTAAATTTTGGAAGATCCATTCTTAGCGGATATCGACGTTATAACAACTATCTGCGTGCCGAATTTCAGCGCAATCTGTTCAGTAGGTACCTATTTCGAGCAGTGATAGATCAGTCAGAGTAACGATTGCCTTTAATACATACGGAAGATAAAAGGTGCTCAGTAGCAAAATAGTTACATAGCTCGTCAAACAGAACATCATTTCTGTTTAAAACTTTAAGTCCCTTCGCGACTTTTTTTTTTTCACTACCACTCGCTCCTTGAATTCGAGATGTAAAGTCGAAAGACAATACATTGGCGATCCATTTGCTCTGTGGGCGATCCCCTGGTTGGTATTGCTAATGTCTATGGGCGAGTAGTCATTTACCATCAGGTGACCCGACTGCTTGTTAATCAGACTTGTTTAAAAATAAAAATATAAATATTTGGAGTAGAAATGGGGAAGTGTTAACAACAACCGAAATATTTTAAAGAATGTATGACTAAGGTTGGTAAAGTTCACCAAGACTCTCTTTTTCTCCCTGTCTCTCCAAAAGCCACCTTATAATCGTAGTTGTTTATTTAATTAGATTCTATGACGGTAGGCGATCATAGAGCTCAGTGGTAGTGATATCGGATACCGCGGCGAAGGTAGTGGGTTCGAATCCTACAATGGCTTGCTTTCGGTGAAGGAAAACATCGTCAGGAAACCATAGCACGGTGGTGGGGTACTTTGTAGTACTCGACTGGCTGGCTACCACCCTCAAGTTGAAAATCTGTCGCTAAGCACCTGTTGGTGTGTTCCGGCAGTTGCACTTGAGAGCCAGTTGCCTTTAAGGCATTGTAATACAACAAGGTGTACAACACATTAGCAATCCCCTTGTTATTGCTAATGTCTATAGACGACGGTAGTCGCTTACCACCAGGTGACCCGTCAGCTTCGTTGTCACTTGTGGTATAACAAAAAACTTTGTTTTCCTAAATCTTTTAATAAATTGAACTTACTTGTATCCAATGTCCCACCATCCTCTATCGTCCATGTGAAAGTTCTGCATGCTCCTCATAGCCTGGGCACATTCCTCGGGGCTGTAACACGCCGCTGGTACGTACGAATGATGGATCACCACGTAAGGCACTGGCGTTCGAAGAGCATTCTTCTGTTTTGCATCTCTCGCTCCCCACTCCCGTCTTGTTACGAACGGGAATGCATATGAGGAATGCACTTCATTTTCTGATGATTTTTCTAAAATAATAACAAGAATTGAGACAGGTTGGCGTGGTTGGATACCTTTCATGCCATAGGTCGTGGGTTCGATTCCCATCCAGGATAGTTATTTCCTGAACTACTAGACTTTACAGCGAATGTGACAATATCATAAAAGAAGAATAATATTTAAAATAAAGAAATGGCTTAAAAGTCCAATAACCAAGCCAAAAACCTTTAAAAAAAAGTTTAAGTAGGTATTGCAGGTAGGTATTTATGCAAAACGTCTTACTTGAATAAGAAGTTGGAAGTCCCATTGCGATCTCCATTAAGTCGGCAATCAATATTCCATAGAAAAATATCATTTCATATGTTTTGTAATATATATAATATAACACTGTTCACTTTAATCACTTTGGATTATTCTTTTGTCTGTAACAATTTGAAACAATACATAAGTATTTCTATGAAATAAATGATTGAGCACAGTTGTCTGTGTTATATGTTATCTGCCAATCAATATACAATATGTGAAACGTCACAAAACAACGGTTTTGTAATCGATATGTAAGATAGTTATATCATTATAATATATACCTACCTATACCTACACCGCGTCATTATTCTGTTATCAATCAAAATACGTATATATATGTCATAATGCAATAAAACAGAATTTTCCAGCATACATACAGACTACAGTTATAATCTGAGTGAAAAAGTAAACATTGTTTGTTAGTTACTCACAACAACCACTGCAAAGATGAATAAACCTTCGGAGCGAAGACCAATTCTTATAGTATTCTATAAGTGTAGAAACTCACTAAAATTCTTCTATTATCATAAGCCTGTTCATAGATTAAAAAGTTAACTAACATCGAACATCATATCAAATTAGGTAGGTACCTACATTCATTCAGTAGTTAGGTATGTATTTATATATACATAGATATAAGTAATATGCGCGGAATAAATTATGATGTAAAAACTCATTGACAAACATACAACAAAAGAAAACTAATCTCATAAGTCTGCAGCTTTAATAAATAAAAAAAACAACTACATTCATGCTATTTACTTAGTAACTTCAATACCTACTAAGAAGCGACCGACGATGCCCACTTGCAATAACTGACCTACATTCCATAGGGACCTGATATTTACTGGTTATTTTACAGTATTTTAAAGATTATGTCATGTGACGTCAATTTTTGGTAGGTAATTTTATAAAAATAGAAATTTGATCTTCCGTAGACCAGCCATGGGTATAAATAGCTTTATATTTCTAGTATATAATTAAGACCGGTTACATGTCGTTTTTGTATAAGATAAATGATTGAAGATTTGGTTTGGTTTATTAATTACTGTGTAAATAAATAAATTGCTGTTAAGAAACACCAAAAACGTAAATGGGAAAGTTAAATAAAAACTATTGGGGGTTGTGGTCATCGCCGATAAAAAAAAGAGTTCTTATCTGAACGGCCAAGTTTCATAACATAGGATTGTATAGTATATCATCTTAAATTGATATAAAAGATAATTTATTACGCCCTTTGATAATTAATAAATACGTGAAAAGTAGTTTAATAGACTAGCTGATTACTAGAGATTACCTAAATCCAAACGGATAAAGAAACAAAAACTTTTTATGATTAGTTATAAATAGACAAGATTGAGGTAATTCTATGAATGAAGTATTTACCATGAATGAAATCGATGAATAGAAGTTGCGTAGTATATTGCGCCGACTTCACTAACAAATAATAAGGTTACGCTGAGATTACGATGACAACGGTATACCTACCTACAATGATCGGAAAAGGGTCATGTACGTAGCTATAAATAAATAATTGGGATAATTATTAATAATAATAATTATTCTTTTACAATTGCTCTTTGCTTACGTTTGGGTGTAAATACGAACGAAATTCATCGCTGTCAATGTGGTAACGACGTTGATAGGCTAGGTCACCACGGTCTATCATGTCGCCGAAGTGCTGGCCGTTTATCACGACACGCAGCAATCAATGACGTCATTCGTAGGGCTTTCGCCACTGTTCACGTGCCGGCCATTTTAGAGCCGAACGGAATAGCACGTGACGATGGTAAGAGGCCCGATGGTATGACGTTGTTGCCCTGGTGTCGTGGTAAACCTCTAGTGTGGGATGCAACTTGTGTTGATACCGTTGCACGATCCCACCTAGAGTCAACATCCAGGGTGGCGGGCGCAGCGGCGACTACAGCGGAGGATTTCAAGCGGCGCAAGTACACGGCCATCGGCGATGGTTATATATTTGCGCCGTTTGGAGTGGAAACTCTGGGACCGTGGGGACCGGAAGCGCGCAAATTATTTAAAGAGCTATCGGCGCGCCTTATAGAAACTTCCGGCGACCAAAGGGCTGGCTCGTACTTTGGACAACGAATAAGCCTCGCTATACAGCGAGGTAACGTAGCCAGTCTTTTGGGCACGTTACCCATAGACAGCGATCTAAATTCTGTGTTTTATTTATAATTTAGTTTTATTTACAGGTATTTTAGTTTTATTTCTAATTTAAGATGATCTGTATACTACAAATTAAATGTTCCTTTTCTTTCTTACTACAATTAAAAAAACTATATTATACTGATATAATACATAATATAATTAGTAAAATTAAATTTCTGAATACTGCCATTATTAAGGGATAACAAGTTATGTAAATAATAAATGAAAGCGTAATTTTACTACTTATGTCTACTCTAAAAATATTCTCTTATCATGTCTTAAAATGTCTAGATAGGTAACTCACAATTAATGTTGAAAATCTTGATTGATATTCGTAACTAAGTGTCGTCTACTCTGTGGTATGGTAATCCAATGGTGGCCGAACTGTCCGTTGTCAAAGAAAGCACTGATTTTGTTACTCGCGCGCCGGACCATCCAGTGGTATGCTTACCAGCGCACTATACAAACTTGCTTATATTCTCGTTTATACTGATGTTATATAGCCAGTGGCAGGCGTAGGTGATTCCCCAGAGCGTAGCGTGTTAAAACGACTCAAAAAATTAGTTACAATTGTAATAAAGACGCGAAATATATCATTTGAAACTGGTTTGCTTAGAGAGGGCTGTTTGTGTTCTAATTTAGTACTGTAGGTACATTTAAAATATATATTACTTTTCGTTTAATATGTCTATTAAACAAGCGAGGTAAATGTGATTATTGAAATTTATGTTGTTTTTTCATGCATTTGTTATGTAACTAAGACGATATAAAAGTGGAACCAAAGGGGCGCAAATAAACTTTCCATTTTATCAATTCTCAATTATTTAAGCATCTTAATTAGGTACTTAATCTTATTAAACATAAGATAACATCTTATATAATATACCTTATTTAAGATATTGCAAAAAAGTTATTTGAATTTTCTATTTGATATTTGTCCTATATTGTACGTCTAAAAAATCACAATGCCACAAAATAATGTTTGCCCCTTGCATAGTTCTTAATAGCATTGTTCTAAATAATTAAATTTTGTTACAACAACAGTTTTCCCCATGACCATTTTAATATGTGGTTTTGTTTCATAAAAAAGCTAAAGGTATCTTCCAAACTACAATTGTTCATCACGTGATTCATAAACATCCAAATATTTTCGTAGGGCTCCATATCAAAATGGTACACTGGAAATATGTACCTATAGCTTTTGAATATGAAGGGTTGAAATCAGAAAGTAATATATCTAGCTAATAAAGAATCACATGAACAGATTTGTTTTCAGTATTTATTCATACTGCAGCCACGGTATGTTTTCGCTGCTATACTGCTGACCAGATATTGATGAAATTTTATATTAGGCATATAGATAACTTGAACTATGGAGAAGAACTAGTCAATTTCATTTGAATTCAGTTGTGGATAAGACACGATTTCGATTTTCGCGATAAACGAATTCCATGGCGACGTAGAAAAAGCTAGTTGATACATAATCTATAAATACCTATGTAAAGAGAAGGCGTGACTCACTGTCACTGACTCATCATCGCCCAGCCTAACTTTGACCTAGGAAGCAGATTTTTTCCACAGGTTTCACCTCGTCTACGTCTTTTTAAAACGAAGACGAGGAATAAGAAAGGATTTTTCGAAATTCAACCCCTAAGGGATGGGTGAAACCTAAAGCTAGTATATTATATTTTTGCATAGCCACTAAACGTCGCACAATATTATTGTAGCTATACCTACCATTCGTGCGGTCACCACTAGTATTCACAAATAGTTATGAATGAAATACTCTAATCATCCTCTTGTGAAATCACGTATTTTGCGCAATGATCAAAACAACGTGTTCTCAGTCAGATAGCGAACAAATTCCGTCTGCGACAAGAAAATGATGATACTGTCCACGGTTTTTATTGCACTCAATTAAAAAACAATCTATGTATATTGTAAACGCGCCACATTTTTTTGCTTAGGTGATAAGTACATATATAACTGTGTTTATAAGAAGTTAATGTGTACTACTATGTTATAAGATCGCAATCCTCAGAACGTAGTATTTTTTTTCTAGGAAGTCTTCTCTGATAAGTCGACAATAATAATTAAATAACTTTGTGACGTGTGTGTGACCGTGACGCATCAGTCGTAGTACCTACGGAAATTAAGTTCACAAGTTCACTGGTGGTTTCAAAAAGTATGAATATGATAATTACCTTCTCCTATCCACGAGTGTACTTTTGGATAAATTTACGTCGGCTTAGATATATTGACTGCACGTGACACGTTTGTTTTGCAAGGAAATTGTGAATACGACCTTATTCACAATTTGAATGTCTTGCGGTAAATTCCGTAAAATACATTTACTTATTTTTTTATACTATAACTTTATACTTAACTATTCATCAATTATCACTACTCGGTTATCGTAGTTTAGGATCAGATGGCCGATATTCATTTCCATTATAACTTCCTAATTGTGGCGAGGCTTCCCATCGTGCACCCAATACTACGTTAGCACCTACTATTATTTATTCTGTGGCAATACATACAAAGTTGAATACGAAGCCAATCTCAAAAAAAGTTAACATTTAGAAACAAATCTTATTATTATTCTATAAATAAGCGAGGAAAGCCAGTATTTTCACAAGGTTTACTTCACATTAGCACTGGATATGTAGGTGACAGACAAGGTAATGCATAAAATAGAACTGTTTCCTTAATACGATATAGTAACGCTATCGTTTAACATCAACTAAGGCATAGAGTTCCGAGTTCATGTAAGTATTTTGGGATAGTGAGAAGTTCTTGAAACGGGATGGTTGTGATGAGGGCTGTCCAGTGTCCGTCCATGTGAATGTTCTGGTCTTCATCGACAAACCATTGTTGTATTATTAAATTTAATTTTATTTTTATTTTGTTTTATGAAAACCTATCAACGAGTCCGGTGCGAAAATTACCTACCTACATTAGATTATTTTCCTTTATCGATACTGTCTCTACATAATCGTCTGCAGGGAATAAGAATAAGAATAATTTGTTTTGCATGAAAATGTGGTATACAATTAGCTGTTGTGTTATTTATAATGCGTTCTCACCTCTCACCAGTAACTGGCATAGGAACATTTTACACAATTATTAAATAGTCTCTAATTCATACAATATTACGTCATCATGATTTTTCCTAAATATCACTGAATACAAGCTTAAACATAACTTTGTCTACTAGCGTATACATTTGCATTAGTACTTGAGTCGCGATTCCTGGAATTCTATTTATTTTTGGTTAAGTAGTTTAGGGACGATCGGCCGTTCTGCGAGCCAAAGGTTCTATCTTTTTTTTTTTTTTTTTTTTTTTTCACACACGGCTATCTGATCCCAAACTAAGCAAAGCTTGTACTATGGAAATCAGATGACTGATATACTACATAGACTACTTTTTTTTTGTAAATACATACTTAAATAGATAATTACACCCAGACTCAGGACAAACAGACATGTTCATGCACACAAATGTGTGTCCTGGATGGGAATCGAACCCACGACCTGCGGCGTGATAGGCAGTGTATAACCAACCACGCCAACCGGCCCGTCAAATTTATGTTACACCAAAAACATACCTGCATTTAACTGTGTGGGTGGCAACGCAATTCTCTTTAGATGAAATCACTCGACTTGAACGCTGGCTATGAACTGATCTCTTCAACATTGAAGGTAAATTGTCCGGAAAACGTTTAGTTATAGCAGTCATATGACCACATCTGATTGTCAGTCAGTGATATAACACATAAACATAGATATTTTGTATAATGGTCAATTTTGTCTTCATTACTTCACAAACGAATACTATGTTCATATTTTAATTTAATTCAGCGTCATATTTTAAATTGATTTGTTGAAAAAGAAATCCATAAGTTTGATATTTGTTTCCTTTCTTACGATAGTGCATGGCACCAAAGTATTAGACAGTGGTCAGTACAGTCAGGTACCTACCTATTAGTATGAGTTGACTTGAAAACTTAAATATAGGTAGGTACTGATAACTTCTGTAATTCGACCTTTATAAGTGCCCTTCTAGGGCCTAAACTGAATAAATGGTTTTGACTTTGACTTTACATTATTATTGATAATAATTTATTTGATATAAAATAACATAAAATTTGGTCTGCATTAATAATCTCAAACTCAAATCTCAGTTTAGGCCCTGGTAAGGCACTTATGAACGTTACAATTGACTCTACCACCGGTTCGGAATACACTTAATACATAAAATGCTGACAAAAGTTGTGGTATGTACCTATTAGTTACACTTAGGTCATTATTTGTATAACCCTATTACTATATTTATCGGATTTACTTATGTTTTCTCTCTGTGCCAGCCTGCTAGGAACCTTGCCGATCGGCAGCAGCGGCAGCCTCGAAGAAGTATTTTATATAAGTATAATACTTAGTTTGTATATTTTGTACATTTGTTGTAAATATATCCTTTATATTCCTAAGTATGATCAATCCTTGCGCTATGTTCCATCATGCTGCGGCATGTTTGTGTCAAATATCCTAAACGTTCTCATTATAATATTACGAGTAGATTATGTAATTAAGATTTTACAATGAATTTTTTTGGTACTCTCGAAATTGGAATACAAGCATTCGGCCCACCTAATACCGTAAGCAGTTACCGTGCGTTGCACACCCTTCTTGACTAACCCATGATCTCTTTTCGTTTTTCTTATTGGCTATGAATTCAAAAACCTTTAAAAACAAAAAGATTTTTTGATCTGGCTATGGTTGCCTATTTTTGGCACATTACTGTAATGTATAAAGAATGAATACGACAGCACAGCACATAACAAAAGTACATAAAACATATTTGTACCTACTGTACATAATTTTTAAAAATTTTTGTGAATATTTTTATGGGTAAGTACCGCTGTACAACAAGCACAGCACATACACGACTGGTAGGAAATAATTATCTCACATATATTATATAGGTACATATAGTTTGCTATTGGGTACGTACGTATTGATAGTGTACCTATCTACACGTATGGAAGTAACTACTATCTAGGAAAGGAAACTAATGAAAATCTAGTAATTCGGTCATTCTTAGACGGCTCAAATAGGCGTGTCCAGGTCGAAATCCAGTACGAAATGGATTACTAACATCTTGATATTTTTTTCTATAACAGGTATGATTAAAATATTAGGAGGGGCCTGTATTATTTTTTAAATTAATTAAATATAAGTTGGTTTAAAAAAATAAAAACCTCGAAAATATTGACCTCGGTGCCGCGTCCGGCCCCGTATTGCGGCGGAAATTATATTTTATCTTTTTTTCTCCTATATATGGCGCTATTTTGCATGTGTTCACAAATAACTGTATAGTTATTACTTCAATTTATTATATAACTAAGCCATAATACACCTAAGTAGACAAGTTACAACTGGTTGTCTTCGCGTCCGACGTTTAGCATTGATATCAGTGGCGCGCACCGATCCGTTCATATATCCTGTACTCTAGCCGCTGCGAGAATGGTTGTTTGAGTAATACAAACTGTCAGTCGCACCGCATCGGTGGTGAGGATAACACGTCAGGGAGTTTCGGCGCTACTCTTTTATTAAGGTACGTAATGGTTTTCGGTGGCTTGGTACACCCCTAAAATTGATTTCGGTGAATTCATTTTATCCACAACTATTTGAATTAATATTTTTAAATTATAATAAAAGTATGCCTTATGTGTATAAGATTTCAATAAAAAGGATTAATATTTAGAATTCGGGGTACTTCTGAAAATATCTAGGATTTTGCTAAATATTTTGACTTCAGTGGTATTGATTTCGGTGTTTTCGGTGGAAATAGTTGCACCGAAATCAATTTTAAAATCACCGAAATCAATCAATAGTTATTTATTTACATTTTAAGATCACAAATTTAACTTTCTCATAACCTCTCATGTTCTTTCAGTATTGTGATTATGGGAGATGGAAAAGAAGATCGATTGCTCAAAAAAAGATTGGCTGAACGACGTCGGAAAGCTCGCATCAAAAGTGATCCAGAGCCTACTAATGTTGATTTTTGTAAAGTTTTAAAACTTAATAAATGGTACATAAGTCTTAATAAAATAAAATGTTTTATTGTAAAATTAACATGCCATTCCTTACAGACCATAATTATGTTTATATTAAAAATATTCTTTGAAATATATCAATTATTTTATATATTTGATTTCGGTGATAAGAATATTGATTTCGGTGGACACATTTTTTTTTAAATTTTATCCCTTCATAACCATTCGGTCTACATGATTCCCTCTTCTACTAATATGTTTTAAATTTATTCTAGACTTGATAATTCATGTAAGTAATCCCAAAATTAAAAAAAAAATATTGTCACCGAAGTCAACCAAATAATGAGTCGCCTGATAATGACCCAATTATTTTATTTTATTTTTTCTTTTCTTATTTACTTTTATATACTTAGGACTTCTTGACCTCTTCCTCTTACTATATTCGTATTTAAAAAAAATATCTTATTTATTTTAGTTATTATATTTAGAAGATAATGGTAGTTTTGCTATTCTGTTGTACACATTTTACGTCAAAATAAGTCTAAAATTAGAAATATCAAACTAAAATTAGTCGTCATGCAAATTGGTGTGGATTAATTTTAAATCTAACCTTTTCACCAAATAATTAGTAGAATTTCGTTGTTTTGACAAAAACATAGTTAAAATATTTAAAATTTATTAATTACTAGCTTTCCACCCGCAGCTTTGCCCGCGTGGGCTACACGATTTTGGCTGATTCGTTTTTTCCAGTTCTGGCGGGATATTTCAAATTATCCAAAAATAGCTTTCTTGCGTAGAACACGAAAATTGCTCATCTTTATTATTCAGACGCTTGAATTTTATTCTCGCAACCGTTTTTTTTTTGCGATAACAACTACGTTGGGACGATCTCTCTTTCTAACCCTATTTAACCTTAATGAACGAAAGAGAGATTGTCCCAACGTAGTTGTTATCTTTCTCTTTTTAGCAATTGATTGGTATTTGCTTCAAGTAGGTATTTAGAGTTACCTATCCATTTAGAATACATAGTTCTTGGGCATCCCTATAATGTAGATTTTTTTTAAATGGTTTTTGGCTTGGTGTCTAGACTTTTAAGCCATTTCTTTATTTTAAATATTCATCGTTAATGTTATAGTCAAGTTTTATTGTTATTTTCACTTCTCTGTAAAGCTTAGTCCTCGTCCGTACAAGTCCGGTCCAGTTTTAGTTTAATTGGTGGCTATCCCACTAAACTTTACACGGACTTTTTGGGACAACCTGGAAAGTCACGATACACGCTTTTATTTCACTTCACTTGTGCAATTAGATTGATCTTTATTGGACGAAACACCACCGAAATTATTCAATTAAACTGAATATGCACAAATTTAATGAAAATAAAACGCAACGTCACTTCGCAAGTTCCCGCCAAAAAGACCTAAAATGTAGAAATTATAAACCATAGACTAACAAATTATGATCATATATCATCTTTATTTCATAGACTTTCGTGTAATTCCACACGTTGATATTTGCGTATTATTGGGTAAAATAACAAAAGAATAATTATTTTCAGATTATTAATCGTCGTAATATTTTTTATAGTGATAATTAAATTTAAAAAATAAATGTTTCTCAATAATACTCATTTCATTCGTTCATTCTTTTTATTTCTGTATAATGCTGGTAACACTCTTCAATTCAATTTGGTTACTGTCAAAATCAAATTTAGTCCTGTCATTTCTAAAATTAATTTTAGTTCAACGAGACAGCAGAATAGCTTTTATGACATTCTTAATTAAAATAAGGTTTTTATTTTAGTTAGGTTTAATTTAGTTCGTAACCAACAGAATCGGCACCATCTACTATAATTTAAATTTTGAATATTATAGACAATCTCAAGCACCCTTTTCAAAATGTCCGGGCGCAAAATGATCCCAATGCGAGATGTGTTGGAACAGGGCTGATCCCGGACATTCAGTGTTCATGGCTTGCTTGTGTCCAATCAGCTTATAGTCAGGACTGACGACTCCTTGATCAACGCCAACTGCGATTAAAGAGTTCGTTGTGTCCAGCTGTTGTTGTGGCGGTATTTCATCTGTCAAACAAATGTATATTTTATTATTCTGAAATAACACAATATCTTCATTCATAGTGACAACAAAATTAATAGGCTAATTAAATTAGTATGCTAACATATTTCCCATTTGGGATTTGTTTAAAGTCAACGTCTGCAGTAGGAAATATATCGATCGATCTTCAGTGGCAGTGACCTAGAATTGTCAACGGGAACTACCATATAGGTTTTCGACCGAAAACCTATAGGGTACTTCCGGTTGACCTAGAATTGTTTTAACCTTGCTTTTAGCCAATTTTGGTTAAAAGCAGGTCTTACAGCACAAATAAAGGAAAAATCCCCATACATACAAAGTTACGCCACTTAAGATAGTCCTCTGAGTTGTATGGGCGCTCATACTATTTAAAGGTCTAGCTTAATTGGCACCAGTGAAATTAAATACCATCGGTTGGTGTTGGCAACACAAAACGGTTTCCAAATAACCTTGGAATAATATGGAGCAAGGTAGAAATCAGGGAAATCGTTAGGACTTCCAAACGAATAAAACAAGTAAAATCACTTACGTCTCCAATCACCGATTAGGCAAATGCCAATGCTGACGTTGTTGGCCCTGCCGGCGTGGATACCAGCGTTGTGCCAGCCTCGACCTTCGTAAGCACCACCCTCGCTGCCCACGCAGAAACTGAACCAAATCAACATTCATTAACTTGCTACTCATGCTATAATTCATTAACACTGCAGAGCTAATAGTTATGAACCTGCACCTACTTGTAGAGCTAAAAGTCTCACGAAAAGTCAATGTAAAAAAAAACTTCATCCTAATTTCTATCCCCAAAAGCACTGTAGATAAAACTAGAAGTAAACCTGATTACAAATAAGTAAACTAATTACCATTGAAATATTTTGGATTGATATGATATGAACAACAAGTTGACCTTTGAACTGTGTGTGAATATTGATAGTAAACATCTGAATGGAATATATACATGATATGCAAACATGTCATAAAATAATGATAACTGTAATCTGTATTATTAAACATCTCATTAAAAAAGCCTAATTCAATTTTTATACGATAAAAAATACGGATCTCTATGCAGGAATAATTTTTCGCAATATATCACTCGTTCAATTAGGTATATTTTCTTTTCCTAAATAACATGGTATGTTCAGTGTAACGAATAGAAGCTATTGAAATGATTATGTAGGTATTTTATGTAGGCCTTTGGCCATATCTAATAACTAAAGATCAGTCAGCGACAAAAAACGGCCTTACCGAATGTCTACCCACTCGAACATTTGGGTGGTCTTGAAACATGCCTCAGTGCTCGTTTAAGATATATTTTGGCTAGCAGGTATGAGTCGTAAAATTTTATTTTGTACATAGCTTTTTGAATAAAACTTTAAAAAAATAACTAGTATTACCCAACACAATTTGAGACAGTTATGAGAGAACTTTTGCTTGGGATTGTTTATCTTTAGTTATTAGATATTAATGGTATTTGCTCATAATACTTACTTGTATCCAATATCACCCCACTCTAAGCTGTTATGATAATTCTGCATGGCTCGCATGTCTGCACTGCATTGTTTTGTAGTGTTGCAAGCCCCGGGAATGTAGGTATGGTGGATGACCACGTACGGTACTGGTGTGGTAAGCGGTATCACGTCTTTGGCCGGGGCAGCTAACCAGGCATCCCGGGTGTAGAAGGGAAATGGGTAGCCATTATCACCTAAACATAAAAATGTTTTAGTAGTTACTTACTTATATCACTCGTTTAATCCTACTAATCTTACTAATATTATAAATGTGAATGTTTGGATGGATGCATGGATGGATGGGTGTATGTTTGTTACTCATTTACGCCAGAGCGGCTGAACGGATCTGGATGAAATTTGGCATTGAGATGAAATAGCACATAGGCTACTTTTTATCCCGGGAAAAGATAAGATCCCACGTGAACGAAAAATTGTGAAGTGAAATAATTCATTACATAAGATAATAATAATTTAATAATAACAATTACTATTTTAAATGACCTCGACATATGAATTAAATTCTTAAAAAAATTACATTGAAGACTTACCAGGCTTCCGCAAGTTTTTCGGCATCGATGACACGTAAACTAAACTTAAAGTCATAACGACCGCAATTATATTAACTCTGAGCACCGTCATTACTGCAACAGATTGCATATAGGTAAACAATTTTAACGGATGTTTGTTATTTGAACATTTATCCTCCACTGGTGCACATCAATTGAATTGTAGTGCAGTTGATGGAGATTTATAAGAACGAGCCAAAGTCGCGGTACTTTACCAACGGGTAAAATGATAACGGGGTCGCATAAAGTCTTCTACACACTGTGCAACTTTTTCTGGGAACTCGAAACCCACGTGGCGTGGACCAAATCCACAAATTTATAAGAATGAGCCCAACTCGCGTTACTTTACCAATGAAACATATCGGGTAAAATGATAACGGGGTCAAAAAAGGCCTTCTACTCACCAGGCAACTTTTTCTGGGAACGTGAAACCCACGGGGATCAAAAATATATGTGTCATTTATATTTTTTTAATAATAATTATAAAAAATATTTATTTATATATTTAAGGCGGTGATAGCTTAGAGGTAGTGACGTCGAATACCGCGCCGAAGGTCGTGGCTTCGAATCCTACAATGAGCTTGAGTTTTCGGTTAAGGAAAATATCGTGAGGAAACCACAGCACGGTAGTAAGGGTACAGTAAAAGCTCCTTATTCGCGGATTAAGTACCTACAAGTTCTAAAAATATGCCGCGAATACGGAAACTGTGATTTGTATGGAAATATAGGGATCGGTTTCCAAGGAAGGTCAATAAAATAAGTAAATAAAATTTCTTTAATCACAAATAAGATGCATATTTAATTTAATTTAATTAATAATGCTATTAATGTTATTAAATTAATATTGTTTGTTTTAATAATTGGCTTTAAAATATTGAGTAATATTTCTTGTTTTACAAAAATGTTTGTCAAAAATGGTTAAATTTTAATGAAGTATCACACAGTTTACAATGCCATTTGTAAGTCGTCTTATGGTGTCGGCGAAGATGTCGGCTTTTATCAAAGAACTTTGGCTTATCACCAATAATACATAATTTATTTTGTTGTTCTTACTTGTTTTGATAAGTAAGTGGTGAAAACGTTGTATAGGTATTGAACAATTAATCTCTTTCATATTATTGTATCTAATCGTAAGTTACGTACTTATCCGCGAATAGCAAAATTTTCGGCTGCGAATAAAGTGGTCTGAAGTTTGAAACCGGGAGTAAGGAGTTTTTACTGTTCTTGACTAGCTCGCGACCACCCTAAAAAAACATAAATTGTAAGTAATTAAATATTTTGTTAAAACAAATCGAATTTTTGTGTAGTTTCTATAACCGTTTTCAAATCTGCGGTCCTAGTTTTTTTTAAGTTAGTATTAATTAATAAAATTAGAGATTTATGATCAAACCCTATATATAAGAATATGAAAATATGAATTCAGTACCGTAACTTGAATTGCAAATCCTGGATGGAATATTTTTTATGAGTTAGCTTTGTTATGGTCTCATTGGAAGACAAGGGGGGGCCATCTTCTTAGGGGTTTTTCATAAAACATGTCATTTGGAATTTCACCTTTTTGGACCCCTTCGTCACAGTAACAATGGAATTCATAGTCAAGATAGGGGCTCCCACAGGGGACGATTCAGGTGCTTTACGATAAATTCGAACTTTAATGCATTTCACAGCCAAAGAATTTCCTTCAGCAGTGAAAAATCGGTGAAGATGACTTAGAAGTAAAGTCATAATTATTTACTAGTAAAAACCTGTTATTTTGACTTTATGTTATTTTAACAGACACTTAAATTTTATTTATTTGTAAGTATAGATATATCTTAGGTAGTGAGTTAGATAATTTGGGAGCAAGCCAATATTGATTGTTTTCTTACTATGCGACAGTGTCAAGCGTTCAAGCAAGCCGCAATAATTGTAAACAAATCTAAATCAAACACTTTATCTATTTTCCTTATTTACAACTAATCGACCATTGTCAATTGTTCAAAAAATAAAACAATAATAATCTGGGGAAAAACATTTGAAAAACCTAGTTAATTCGTTATAAGCTAATATGACAACAAATATGCTTATTCTTTTTTTTAAATACAATATCAACCTATTCGTATTGTTTTCCTTTTAACCCTCTAACTAAATGTAGATCTAATGCGTAAGTAAACGGTTAACTTTCATTATGGTAGCATTGTAAAAAGTTCGACAGCTCATTAGCAATCTTCCTGGTATATCTATAAGCGATGGCAGTCACTTACCATCATCATATTATTATTATTATTATATTTAAACCATTTTATTATTTAGAACTAATATATTTCCTAAACTAGCTCAACCAGAGAGTTACGCCGTCCCACATTCCACACATAGGGGCCTCAGGGGACTAGCTTTTTACGACAATGCATTAGCTTGGCTATCCAAAGAGGGAAAGCCTGCTGGGAACCTTCTTGGCTATTTGAGGTTACCAGCTTCTGTCACATCACCATTACCATCAAACACAAGCTTATGCCAGATAAAAACAACCTTATCGATCAGTCTTGGCGACAGCCCTGAGGAATATTTTTTTAAATAGATTGTCTATTTGTTGTCAGTACCTGATTAGCCACGTAGTAAAAGTAACAAATGCTGCGTGCCCCGCGCAACGCCTGACCGAGTGTAATATCAAGCTACAGGTTACAACAGGCCAACGGAAAGATAGTAGGTATAACACTGAACTTCAAGCAAGTTGGCACCACCATATGCCATGGCTCTTCTCAGCAAAAACAACCTTCCGAACCGAGCATTTAGAGTCTGACTATTCATAAGTGCCTGTGAAGGCCTATTTGGATGAATAAACAATTTTATTTCATAAAATTAACAGAGGAATTCCAATAAATAATAGTTGACTGTCTATTTGCTACGGGCCCCGCGCTGTCTTTGTAGTTGTAATTTTTTTTTATTCACAAAAATAATTTTCGATATAATTTCTGGAACTGTAAATTTAGCAAATTGTATTTATCGGATATAGCAGATCGACTCATCGTATGCGCTATATATCTAAGTACCCAATTAGGTAGGTACAATCAAAATGACTGCCGTCATGTGCATGTGTTGTGATTATATGAACACGTGTTACTTTAATAGCTTCGCTGCAACTCTACAACAGTGACTAGACAATTAATTATGATCTAATGTTTGTTTTGTTTCTAATAATATGATGATATTTTTAGTTTCAGGTTTGTCAGGTTTATTATTTCATGAAATGTTTATATTAAGTTACATACAACTATTACATTGTAATTTCCAATTTTCTTTTTCATTTGCGAGTTTTATGTAGGTAGATACCAATATGAATAAAAATAATAATCGTTAGTTTTCACATTATATACGTCATAGACAATCAAAATATCTTTGACCTATCTTTGTAACTTTCATTATGTTGTGAGTTGTGACTTGTTTTACTTACTTTCTACTATACTACATTGCTATCCAGTTTATCTTTCATTATGTATGTATGTATACTTTCCGACCTTTTATATTCTATTAGCCTTCTTTTTATATGTGAAAACTTTTAAATGGCCTTCAACTATTTATCCTTTACTTCTTTTGTATGTACTAGCTGTAAGTTTTCCGAATAAAATAAAATAAAATAGAAATAATGAAGCGATAACACATCCCTCGCTACGCATCTGCGGTGGAAAGGCAGCCTTATGAATGCTAACAAAGGCTAATATAGAAAAAAATACCATTTAAACTGAGATTACTTACAGAGGTACTTTTTTGTTATACCTACCTAATGTGTGATCCTTCGGAAAGTTTATTATTTTAATCCTCATAAGTATTATGTCCTCCATGACGGGCCGGTTGGCGTGATCATCACGCCGCAGGTCGTGGGTTCGATTCCCATCCAGGACACACATTTGTGTGCATGAACATGTCTGTTTGTCCTGAGTCTGGGTGTAATTATCTATTTAAATATGTATTTACAAAAATAAATAGTATATGTAGTATATCAGTCATCTGGTTTCCATATTACAAGCTCTGCTTAGTTTGGGATCAGATAACCGTGTGTAAAAAAAATGGTTTTAAACTTCGCTTCAATAAAACGGTAAATATTGGTAAAAAAAAATCAGTCATTTATTTTCATTGGTAATTTCAGTCCTTTATATAAAACTAAAGTGTAAAAGTAAAATGTTCCCAACCAGAGATCTCTCTGTACAAACTCTCTCCAGGGCATTCCGTGGCCGAGACTTGTCGATGTCCTATGAGATCATAGTCGGGGCTGATGTAGCCTTGTTCAACACCGTAGGCGATCAGATTCTTGGCTGCCTGGAGTTGCTGCGTCGGTGGAAGATTAGCTGTGAGAAGAGAATAATCGTTATAAGAACACTGGCTTTTCCGTGGAGAACTGGATATTATGACTAAGGCAGGCCTAGGCCTAAAAGAAATAGAACAAATCTTTATGGATCTATAAATCTGTACTATTTATTCTACTATAGAGAAACAAGTTAACTGGTTAAACGAGAAACAAATTTGTTACCTTTTTTTTGGTACCTCTCCCGTCAAGATATTTGAAAAATAATAATAATATAATCACGGCGTAATGTCTGAAAGTATTTTGATGAAACTTGAAATGTACCTTTATTAAGATAGAAAATAACTGTTGGATTGGTAATTTTTTTAAATTCTATTTCTAGATGGTAAGCGTGGTGGACTTGGGATATATATTATGTTGAGGTGGCGATGATGATATAAGTTTACAGTTGACAGCTACTTACAGACCCAGTCGCCTATGAGCACAATGCCAATGCTCCTCGAGTTCCATCCAGCCGAGTGTGCTCCTACAGCTTCCCAGCTACGACCTTCGTACACTGAACCCTCACCACCTACTGCGAAACTGTTAAGAAAGTATATGTTTATAGTAATGATTTTGAAGAATAGTTTAAAAAAAATATATTTTATTGTGATTAGAGAAAGCAAGAAATTGCATTAGGTATAGTAATTTCTTCCGAAAATTCCTAATAATTTTGTCAAATAGTGCAATATTATCTCGATAGTGATCTTATTATATTATGTGCATTATTGCAAAGGTGGTAGGTGATATTTGCAAATCACGCTCACTCAGACATTAAATATTTACCTACTCTGTGTTCTTTGTTATGTATATGTAAATAGTTAGATACGTATAGTTAAATACCTACGAATTTGTCATGTCATGCGATAATATCAAAATTACAAAAATATCGCACCTTTTGGCTAGATAATCTATAAACAATTGTCAAATTAATTCTCTTTATCTTCATTGAATCTAACAATTAAAGTCGATAAATTGATATTATATGCGACATCAGCTGTTGATTTGTTTGTGATAAATTGAAGGAGATAGGGTAAAGTAATAGTTTGGGTAAAAATATAATGGGAAACTAACTTATGAGAAGGGATGATAGCCTTGTAGCCAAAAGAGTTATGAATATAAAAGTGGATGTATTCACGGGTTGGATGGATTGTGTGAGAGGTGATATGAGTAAGATCGGAGTGAATTCCGATATGACGGATAGAATTCCCAAATGGAAACCTACACATTTCGCTGACCCCAAATAATTGGGAACAGGGCAGGCAGATGAGATCCGTTTAAAAACGATTTCCGTTATATTTATTTGATTAGGAAAAGAACTACGCGTTCATAATGTGCAATTTGGAGTGTAAAACAAAACTTACTTATAACCAATGTCGCCCCATCCATTGGTGACCTGATGCACGGTCTGCATGGACTTCATATCTCTCATACACTCATCTTTACTCATGCATACTCCAGGAATGTATGAGTGATGGATCACCACGAATGGTACCGGTGTGGTCAGTGGTGATACCACGGTAGGAGGTCGCGCACCCCACTCATCTCTTGTTACAAATGGAAAGGGGTAACCTGTAATTCAAATCGTGTTTTAAAGCAATCAGCCCTTGAATTCTCAACAACTCTATTCTCTAAAACTCGTCAACGAGCCGCGCAAAAGACAACGGACTTCTCACATGGTTCCATAGGGTTACTCATAGCAAACTAGACAGAAAGAAAATATAGAGCGTAATTTCATCTATGAGCTTGTGAAGTTTTTATTTTATACCACAAGTCACAACCAGGCAGTCGGGTCACCTGATGGTAAGTGAATAGGTATCTACCGTCGCCTATAGACATAAGGTGTTGTCGACCTTTCTACAATGTCATAAATCAACGTATAGTCAAACAAAGAAACAATTGACTTAATATCTGTAATTATCATTTGTAATCTACCACAAAAGATTATGTAGGTAGGTTTTATTTAATTAGAGTTATTAAAAACTGATTTACTCGTAGACATTATAAATCGCTGGATTTAGATATCAAATGCATCATAAATTAGTTTAGGTTAAAGATCGGAGTCTTGGACTAGATTCTGAGGGACATCCCCGTATTTATAGCCTTAGGGAATAATTTCACAGCAACGAAACAAAAAAAATTGAATGTTATAAGAAATCTATACCTTTAATGGTTCTATCCAAATGAAATTTGACAAAAACGGATAACTTTTATTTGTCCGACCGTAAGTCGCAGCTTATTGCGTTTATTTGTACCTGAACTGAATTTGTCTATGTGTCAAAGGTCGACAGAATTTATAGACAAAAAAAAACATACAGTCGAATTGAGAACCTCCTCCTTTTTTGAAGTCGGTTAAAAAGTGACAATTGACAGAAAAAGAATTAAGTTTAGGTAAAGTTGAACCGCAATAAGTACTGGTGGTAGGGATAAAAACTTAATAATGATTTAATGTCAGATAAATGGCAGATTTAACCAAAGCCAGTTTAAATTTGACAAAGGTGCACTTACTGCTTGAACTATTTCGGGAACTTGGGTAGCCCATTGTGCTTGCGATTAATACCGCCGTAAAATATAATGTGTGTGAAGACATCGTTTCTGAAAGATAAAATACAATTAGGTCAAACCTTTTTGTCATTCCCCATCCTATGTCCCAGTTTTAGGCTAAATAAAAATAAATTGATAATACTTGGCACACAGGTAGATCATATCCTGGAATAGCACATAGGATACTTTTTATCCCGGGAAAGGATACGATCCCACGGGAACGTGGGTCACGTGGGTGAAACCGCGAGGGACAATATATAAAGATAGATTTGAAATAAAATAATATAACTGAGTCACAAGTATCAGTTACATTGTAGACAGGTACTAGTTACAATCACTTATTTCTCCTATGTTACATACAAGTGTACCTTAGTATTGATTGAGTGGGTACTTATTATAGTTCAAGTAGTGATGATGTTTCCGTGTTTGAAAACTTCCCCCAGCAATTTTAATTATAAAATCCAAACATCTTTGATTACTAATTATGCTTATCGCAACTAGCAAAAGTACCTACTTTATACTAGCTTTCCGCCCCGCGGTTTCAGCCGCGTATCGCTTTTTTACCCCTTTAGGGGTTAATTTCGAAAAATCCTTTTTTATTCCTCGACACCTGTGCAAAAATTCAGCTTTCTTACAAGAGTTTAGGCGGGGCGTTGAGTCAGTGAGTCAGGCCTTATCTTTTATTATACTTATATGTATTAATAAGTAAAAGTGTTATTTTTATGCAAAATACCTACTTGAAATGGATTCAGTTTCTTAGAGTAAGTACCAAATTTTTGCTTTTACTGTTTTCTTTCCCCAGATTTATAAGACTTGAACTAATGGACTGCTTTTTCGGCATAGATAGCATTAAAACTTCTTGCACTTACGCAAATCGCAGCTCTTTACCATCTATAACAGAATGGGAAGCGCCAGAACGTGAACAGTAGATTTCTACGCAGCTTTAATTTTTTTGGGATAAATTTTAGAAAATATGGTAAAAGTACTTGTTTGTGTATTTGCCGCATCTATAATCTTCAAAGTCAATGAGTTAATGAGCCGTTATCTTCAATCAATGCATATATAACAGGTGTAGATAAGGGTAACATGGTAATTATAATTGTTAACGAAGCTTATCCAATGAGGAAATAATAGTAAATGTTGTATGTGCTATGAATAAGTAGCTATTTTCTTTCATTCAAATTTGGATTTGAAATTAGTGAATAGGTTAGTAAGAAGACAAAAGGCAAATTACCACGTGATTGACAACCGTTACCAAGTAGATATATGTTAGCAGAACACGCATACAATTCAGGACAGAAATAAAGTGATACGAATGATGAGGATCGATCTGGACTAACGGGACAAGTTAAAGGAAGAATAAGAAGTAATTAAAAAGGAGTTTAAACTAAAAAAATAAAACGAGGCCGTGTTGGCTCTGTATTAAACTGATCTATCATTCTTTCATCTGAGTTTTCAAAACTAACATTATAAAGATATAGATTTGTTTTTTTGTTTTATTTACTTAACTCAAAAAAAAAACTACATGACCGATATTAAAATTCTTTCACCATTAGAAAGCTACATTATCCCTGAGTAACAGAGGCATTTCTTATCCCGGGAAAAGATAAGATCCCAGAGGAACGCGGGTGAAACCGCGAAGGACATAAGATTTCGCCATTGGATTTTCGTTCAAGGAAAACATTGTGAAAAGAACTGCAAAAAATCGACGTCGCCTATTCACACTAAGCCTCGTGTTGTTATGGATTGCACTAAAATGCAGCTTTAGTTCTAGTTTGCCTTGAAATTATGTAAGGCTTGAGCACCGGCAGAAGAGTAATAATATTAGTAGATGGTATTATGTATGATTGTTTGCCATATTTTTCAAATTTATTAAAATTAGTAAAAGGAAAATGTTTTAAAATGTGGTCAGAATATTTTGACGAGAGATCCCTGAAAAAAGGTATAAAACTGTTCAACCTAATTTACTTCGTCGCCCGTGGTACGAGGCGTCTAATATGGGAAGGCAAGATATAGTTACGGCTCTGAGGCTACGTTCTGGACACATTCCTCTTAATAAATTTGGTTTTATGATGGGCAAAGTAATTACACCTAATTGTTTAGAATGTGATTCCGTAGAAGACGTGTATCATATAATTATGGAATGTGTACGGAACGAGGCCCGTAGATGGCACATGTTGACACAATTCAATATTTGTGTTTTTGATGTCGGCTGGTGTGTTCTGGCTTCTCCCGCCTCGGAGGAGGCCAGGATGCTTTACAGATTAGTTAATGGTGGGATTAAGGCCCGAAATAATTTGTCTTACGAGATAATAAAGTCAACTATTGACTCGTCCGATCCTTTGCATGGGTTCTAAATATTTTAGATTAAAGAATCATTTAATTATTACCAGTTTCTTAAGTGGTTGACCTGCTGGTTATTATAGGTACCTATTACGGATAGCTTTCATTGTCTATGAATGACTTACTAAATATTATTAGCAGAAGATTAATTAAAAACAAGATAGAACTATGGATATTTTTTGTAGATATATTATTAGATTCTTAATTGTTTCCTTTATGGTTTTGTTAATAGGATATTAGGCCATGGTTTCGTTTGTGGTGTCTATACTAACATTTGCCTCCAAAACCTGTAATTTACGACTTAAACACTATACTTTACACGATAACATTCAGATGATACACTCATATGATACAACAAAGAAAGCGCTTGTTTGTAAAACAATTTACAACTAAACTTTTCTTTAAAAATAAATACAAACAAAAACTCTTTCCATTTTTTAAAGATAACAAAAGCTCGGAAAGCTAAGCAAAAAAATAAAAATCGGTTGACAGACAGAGTAAACAATGGGTTACATAGAATTTCAATCACCTATTAATATAATGATAAATGTAATACATATATAGATACATACCTTATAATAATAACAACTAAAGCGGCTGCTCACTCAAATAATGATCACGTTATGTTGACGATATTTGTCAAAATGTGTGTGTGTCATAAACGCGAGCAGGTTATATACGTATTATGGTAATGTATCGGTGCTATTGCCGATTGATAAATCATTGTCTTTGTAAGATAATTCGGCAAGTTTATCGTGATTCTCATTTGTGACGTTATTGTTTACGTGCATTCTGATTTGAGAACGGGTAATAACCTTATCCGGTCGATCGCTTGATCTGTAATGATGACATTTCTTCTTTCTAGATAGCTCGCAACTATTACATATATTTCAGAAGAGAAGCTTACTTTTATAATTGCCTTTTTTTATATAAATAGCACATAATAATGAATTAGTGTTGTTTAATATCATTCCTAGGCTAGAGAATATCAGTTAAATTATATAGCTAAGAAAGATGTATTTACGTATAGGTACATGGATTAGAATATAGTCTAGCTAGATCAACCTTCAAATGTATGTACCTACGTAATTGCCTTGTGAAAATTATCTGTTTTGTGTGCTAAATAAATAAATAATACTGTGTTTATTATAAAAGTAAATAATACTGTGGCCAAAAAACATGGTATATAACTCATGAGGAGTATATTTATAATGTGAGAATATTAGTATCCTTTAGAAACATGAGTCGCGACACTCTTCTTTTTGTTCCCTGCAAAAAAAATAAAAGCCATGAAAATTTGTGAAGCCACAAATTCAAATTCAAAAAAGGAGCTCAGGTGAAATCGCACACAACGAAATATGAAATCAAAAATATATAATATTTTAAATGTAACGCCACCGGCGGTGCCCAGGCGGCACAGGGCGTAGACTCTGGGGGGCGCAAGAATGGCCAGACCAGGCAGGACTACATAGCATTGCTCCAGGGTACTATCTAAAAAAAAACAAGGGTGCAGTTATAGAAGCTCGCACAGGGCGCAGAAAAGGCTATTTTATTTACGGTACCAAGAAATATCTACTACTGTCTTTTATTTTAGGGATTCTTTGACCCCTGGAGAATGACAAATCATAAGGAAATGGACTATATAATATAATACATGTGTTGCGATATTTTATCTTTACGGGGTTTTTATTTTTAGATTATGAGATTTCATTAAAAACTTCTCCCGGTATATTACCTAGTCTAAAAATTAATTCGAAGCGGCAAATAAATGAGGCAATTATGATAATACATAAAAAAATATTTTTTTCTTTAATCAAGAGATATGGTGTTTTGTACATATTCATTGGTAGAGTGCTTTACCGGATCAACTAAAAGACCATTATTTTAAATGTATGACAATGTAGGACACAACCAAAGCACAATACCTACCGGGTGTTTGTATACTTTGAAATGGAATATTTTCCCCGTGGTTTCACCCACGTTCCCGTGTGATCTTATCTTTCCTCCGGACAAAAAGTGTCCTATCTCTTAAACCAGGATATAATCTATTTGAGTTCCAAGTTGCATCAAGATCAGTTTCGAAGTTCATCGCGGGCCAACATCGTGACACGGGAATTTTATACAGGTTGTCCGGTAAGTAGTACGACAAACTTAAGGGGGAGATAAGTGGGTCACCTACCCAATATACAAAACCGGCCAAGTACGAGTCGGACTCGCGCACGAAGGGTTCCGTAAAAACGGCAAAAATCACGTTTGTTGTATGGGAGCCCCCCTTAAATATTTATTTTATTTTGTTTTTAGTATTTGTTGTTATAGCAACAACAGAAATACATCATTTGTGAAAATTTCAACTGTCTAGCTATCGCGGTTCTTGAGATACAGCCTGGTAACAGACAGATGGACGGATAGACGGACAGACGGACAGACGGATAGTTGTTGTCCCGTTTTTACCCTTTGGGTACGGAACCCTAAAAATTACCTCAGTAAAAGTGTCACCATTTTCGAGATAATTAATATCTAAAATTAAAAATCAATACATCTAAAATTAAAAATCAGTTCAGAAATATCGATGTATGTTATGAATGACCCATATTAAATTGTAATCCTATGGAATCTGTGATCGTCGTCAACTTATTAAATAATACCTAGAAGTTGAAACCTATTTATTATTATGTAATATCAATATAATTTATGACGTTGTTGTAAGGCTTCTTGGTGGCTAGTATACGACCTTCGTCCGGTCACCTTTTAAACTTGTATTTCGAGTTGAAGGAAATTTATCAACAGTACCTACTAAAGGTGAACGCACACTTATCAGAGCCGAAGAGAGTGCGAGGTAGCCAAAAGAATCGAATTTTAGAATTACCTGTATGAATTCCTAAGAAACCTTGCACACTTATCCGTGCCGAATCGGACGAATCACCGGAAGAATTCCGAAGGTTTTCGTTTAGTGGGCGCGGTCAACGCGTTCGGCTCGGATAAGTGTGCGTTCACCTTAAGCCTGAAGTCACACAAACATTAGCAATACCAGAGGGATTGACAATGTATTGTCGACATTTTTACGATGCCTAGAAAGCAACTGGCTCTTAAAAAGCGTCTTGAGTTTCAACATGAGGGTGGTACCTAGCCAGTCGACTTCAGTCGAGTACTTCGAAGTACCCTATCCCCACGATGTCTTCGTTCACCGAAATCGCAATCTCACCGTAGGATCCGATACCATGACCTTCGTCACGGTATATGACGTCACTAACACCGAGCTATCTTCACCATTGAGTTTTATTTCTTTCTTATGCACGTAATAGGTAAAATGAAAGGAAATAGGCTTCGTATAGGCATGTCATGAGGAGGGATGAAAGACATGTAACGAAAAGAGTATTATAGATATGGATATAGAGGTAGAGGAAGGCCGAAGAAGGTATGGATGCGCGATGAATGTTAATGCGTATGAAAGGTGTAAGTAGTGAGTGAGATAATAGTAATAATAAATATGGGAAGATGAAGAAGAATATGTCATATTATTATCCCTGTACTAACGGGCCACCTGAGGGAAGTGGGCATCGCTGCCAGATACTGTAAATATCAGAGAGATTGCCTAACTTAATGTTGCTAAACTTTAATGCCTTTTTTGAAGAATACCACGTCGTAGTGGGCTGAGGGAAACCTTAAAGTGGTGCTCCTGTCCAGATCGGAACCTAAAAGAAGCTTATATCTCTATGAAGAATAAGTGTTATTAAATCGCCCGTGAGTTCGAGATCGTCATCAATAGGTACGAGTGGTCTGTAATGTTTTGCATAGAGGCACCTCGGTGCATTATGTTGATATGTTGTAAAAGCTCCCCGTTTTACCACCAAAGCATTAATTTGGTCATCCAAAGAGAACTATCACTCTGCAGAGAACGATGTACATTTATTGTTAATAGGTAATTTAGTTACTTAGGTTTATATGCATAATAAATAGGAATAAACGAGGTTATACGTCACACTTCAATGCTTGCACCTATTAAGCAGCTGCAGGAGTGGTTTGATTGAGACGAAGTGCCAGTTTGCGTAAGCGCAGGCGCGGCAGGCGTCAAGCGTCTGCGTCGCTGTCCGGAAGTGAGGCGCCCAATTGTATTGTATCAGGAAGGCTATGAGTATAAGATTTGATTTTGGATTTAACGTATCAATGAAATTTATTTATTTACAAGGATAGCATAGAAAAATATTCACAAGTTATCTCCTTTAATTCCAAGTCTCTGTTTCCAAAGGTAAGAGAAGTAATAGGTAATTTCAAATAATATAATGACCGCTAACGCTCATAACGGAAGAAAAAACAAACAACTGAAGTTACGATTGCAATATGCCTCGGTTTCTCATCGTTCACAACATGTCAATGAAAATGATGTGGAGTTATCTATTACATGGTACACTTTAATTTAAGAATAGGTTTGTATGATATGCAAGACAAGACAAGATCTAAATACTAAGCATAACTGCTGAAATGTTCGTGGTACACGCCAGTTTAGCCGCACCTATTTATAAGTTCCAGTGGATTGCCCAGAGATGAAATTCCGAAGCTAGTCGCGAGCCACACGCGCTCTCAATCCCGCGTCTTCCTCCCAAATTATTCGCTTCGAATCAGTACTACTACGTAAACGAGTCTAGAAAAATAATGATCAGTTGATTTATCGAGTGTCGCGATTCGTGTGTTCATAACTAAGTGCGTATTTTGTGATTTATCAAAGAAAACTTTTACACACATACACAACTATTTAATGTAAGAGATAATGTCATGCTAGATTCTAGTGAAAGCATTCTATTTGAAGAACAACAAAGATAAAACTTGCGTGCACAGTTTAAATATAATGTTACCTCTAGTAGTAAAGTTAGAATAGGAATAAAAATATTTTTATTTCGTTGTAACTTTTTCTTAGACGCCTTATTACCTATTCTATAAGTAGGAACCTTTCAAAACGTAGGTACCTATACATCTATCTACTTTGTCTCCGTGATTCTTTAGATTCGTGATTAATAGACGTGGTAAATAATTCCATGTTATAATAATCAGTTGTGTCTACTTATCTAATCGTAAAACTTGATAACATGATCTTAATCCACTAAATACTTACCTACCTAAAACTTGACCAGTGTTAATGTACTGTATTTTTTGTATCGATAATTATTTCATCATTATCGGTTATGTGTGATTATATTTATATTACTATGGTAGGTAAAAATATGTTCGATTGACGCAGAAGCGATGTAATTGATGTAGCGTTACGTATGAGTGAGAATAGATTAAAAGTAATAGGTGAATTTGGTCGTACAGGATATTAGGTATGAGAGTTGGTACGTTAAAAAATACGTACCTAACTATCTAGAACTAATAAAATTTAACTTATCGATTCGTAGACTAGCTGTACCCCGCGATATCCCGATACCCCGTGGGATCTTATGTTTTCCCGGGATAATCCTATATCTCTAGTTAGACCAATTGCACAGTGTGAAAAATTTCATAAAAATAGTTTCATTCGTTTAGGAGTTGATCGCGGACAAAAAACTTAACTTAAAAATTAAGTTTAAGAAAATTAGGAAGCATACATTAGCAAGCGATATTATAGTAATCACTAGTGGACCCGTAGCGCAGACGTTGTCCTGCCTTGAAATTAAAACAAAACTTAGAACCCGATTCCAGCGCCATCTACCGGGTCCAATTTTGTTTTCAAATCATCGAGGAACCCATTGAAATACACACACAAAATTTCATCCAAATCGGTCCTGTTACCATACTCCTCCGAAACGGCTTGACCGATTACTCAAATTACTAAAATGGCTATTAAAAAATAAGGGTTGATCGTAGAAGGGTGAAAATTGGGGATTGTATGTATTTTTGTATGTTGTATCATAAAAAAATAGAAATTAGAAATTTTGTCTCAAAAATAAAAAATTAAAATTAGGGGTGGACTACCCCTAACATTTAGGGGGATGAAAAATAGATGTTGGCCGATTCTCAGACCTACTGAATGTAAATATAAAGTTTCATCAAAATCGGTTAAGCCGTTTCGGAGGAGTATGGCAACTAAAACTGTGACACGAGAATTTTATATATTAGATAGAAATCCTGAATGATCAGACATGTTTCTGATTATACAAACAAGATGCTAAAAATAAGAAAAAATATAAACAATGGTCGTTCCCATTGAAAGAGACATGATAGTCGCTAGCATAGCTATTTTGCAATGATAATATTGTTGTATAAAAATAAAAACCAGAGGTCATTTAGCATTGGCTAGAGTGCAGCAGATCATAATAACGTGGATAATGTCGTCACCTCGTTTATGAAAGCGACACTCATAGAAAACAAGATGGTGGACTTGCCAAATATCTTGCAAATTGTTTGTTGTAACATGTAAATAGGTACTCTATTCATTGACTTGTGGCCATCAAAACGCCAAAAGGTTTGAGCATAATCTTGTCTGATATAGGTACCTACCTATATCAGACAAGATTATTAGTACCTACTAATAATAGTAATAGCGATGACTCAGATATAAAATCCTTAACACGAGATGTTAACGTTGGTATAGATAATAAAGAAAACATTATTCATGAAAATTTAACGTTAGCAAGTGTTTAGATTAGCCACGTAACGTGTGACTGTGGCGCGGGTGGTAAAAATATCTATTAGATGTTGAATGAATGGAAGCGTGTTTGAAAGCTATTTCCCACTTCGTGTATTAATTCATTTGTTTATTTTTGTACAGGCTATAGTCTATTCACCATACTGCCTAGTCTTACGTATTAAATTATTCCGTTCAGGTTAATCACATTCACGGTAAAGTCTAGTCCTCGTCTGTACAAGTCCAGTCAGGTCAGGTTCTAGTGAAATTGACGGCGGTTCCACTAAAACTTTTCACGGATTTTTTGGGACAACCTGAATAATCACGATACACGTTTCATTTCATTTCAGTTCACTTGTGCACTTAGGATTGATCCTTATTGGACAAAACACCACCGATATTATTCAATAAAACTCAAAATACACGAAATTAATTAAAATAAACAAAAACTCAACGTCACGTCGCAAGTTCCCACCAAAAAGTCTCTTTGATTTTCTAATTAAGAATAGCTGATTCCATTATGTATGGTATTATGCTATCGTGGTACGCTAGCTTCTTTATAATATACTTGACTAGGTACCTAGGTAATTGGCTATGATGAAATACAGCAAAAATGTTATTACAAAAAGGCTTGCTACTTAATACTACTATAACAAGAATAAATTACCTACCTAAAACACTTGATAGGTGCATTTAAGTTAGTAAACACAGATGCCTAGAAGGTTTCTTGCCTAAAAATGTTCCTCAACACAAAATCAATTATGTGATATGATCAAGATTAAGGCCGCGGCGCGACGCGGTCATGTACCTCAGACAATACAAACAAAAATGCTAGTAGTTTCTGTTGTATCTACAATCTATCAATATATTTATCTGATATTAGTGAAATACTTAAATCGCGTTAGGTCAATACAAAAGTAATAATATTGACCTAGTTATGTACAAAACTTTTGACCACAGAACACCAACATGCCCATCGGAAACGTAAGTAAGGAGTCGGCACCAAAGCGGGAGACTTTCAGACCTCCGTGGGTCAAGGAGAAGGACACGGAGGCGCCCCCGCCCTGGACTCAGAGGAAACTAAAGCCAGTCGAGTCTACCACCAAAACTTTAGAAAGCACCGAACCACCCGTTGCAGCAAAGCCTTTGAAACGTAAGTTTATGTTTCTTTCCTTCTTAATTTATCTAATGTTATTATTCTTCTTGATGAATTAGAGCAATTAAAATAAAATCAAATACAGAGACTTATCATGGCATTAGAATAAATATTACTAAAATTGCCCAACCAAGTGCTCGCTAGAGCAGTTTTCGTGTATTTAATATTCCCGCCAAATGTTTGACGCGTTGGTAGTTTCTGATTTTCACGAAAAGTCCGTCTGGCGCCTTTTGAAACGTCACATCCTCTACGTGTGGGCGCGGCTAACGTCAGCAAATAAATATATTGCGTGGAACTGATAAATGTGTATGATTTTTATCGAGAAGTGTTTATTTGATAGATATTTATATGAAACACCAAACAAAATTAATATTGTCCGAATATTGACCTACCCGCCAACCCATCTTCCCAGAGGCAGTGGGACGAACCGCTCAGCAAAGGTATACAAAAGAATCTTATCGACACGTCACCGTGTAATGCTGAGCGAGCGCGCCTACTGGCTGTGGGTGAGTGGGAGTCGGGTTTATGGCTTCTAGCACTACCGTCTTCCAACATAGGAACTATGTTGGACGACACTACTTTCCGCCTCGCTGCTTGTCTGCGTCTGGGAGCACCCTGCTGTTCTCCTCATCGCTGTCACTGCGGGGAAGCTGTCAACAGCCTCGGGCACCACGGCTTGTCATGCAGTCGGAGTGCGGGCCGTATAGCGAGACATGCGAATTTAAACGACATTATCCGTCGTGCTCTTGTTGCCGTCGGCGTTCCAGCCATATTAGAGCCAAATGGGTTGGCACGCGACGATGGCAAGAGACCTGACGGAATGTCATTGTTTCCATGGAAGATGGGTAGGCCTCTAGTGTGGGACGCAACGTGTGTCGACACTCTTGCGCCATCCCATCTTCCTAGCACAGCGTGTCTTGCCGGCGGTGCCGCTGCATCTGCTGAGAACCTCAAGCGGCGAAAATATAATATTTTCGAGCCGTTTGGGGTTGAAACTCTCGGGTCGTGGGGACCGAGTGCTCATATCCTATTTAAGGATATTTCCAAAAGATTGGTTGACGCTTCCCGTGACCAAAAGGCTGGCTTTTACTTTGGCCAAAGATTAAGCATTGCCATTCAACGTGGCAATGCTGCCAGTCTTTTGGGAACGTTACCAGTCGACGGCGATGCGGAGGAATTCTTCGACGCACTTTTATAGTTTATTTTAGGTAGTTTTTAGATTAGATTAGTTTTAATATAGTTATAATAATGTAAATAAAATAATTACGTGACAAAGCCACAATCTCGATTACATTGTAATTATCCCGTGACCAAAAGGCTGGCTTTTACTTTGGCCAACCAACGTGCTGCCAGTCTTTTGGGAACCTTACCAGTCGACGGCGATGCGGAGGAATTCTTCAACGCACTTTTATAATTTATTTTAGATAGTTTTTAGATTAGATTAGTTTTAATTGTAGTTATAATAATGTAAAAATTTTGTGACCGAGATTTACTTTTTTAATAAATTAATAATTTTATTATTAATTTAATAATAAAATTGTCTGCGGTTGATTATTTTACCTTATTTTTTTGTTTATCGAGACGACTTAGTGTAAATTGTTACAAGACGATATTTTAGGGATATTCCAATGTACTTAGATCATAATTTATTTTAAGATAAATTCACGTTCAAAAGTTTAGCATTTTCATCCTAACCATAATTAGACCTAGATTTTTTTGCTCTATAGCTACTATTCCGAAACACTATAGCCTGAATTAGCTGCAATAAACTGACAGTTACGAGCGCATTGTGATTAAGATTACTGTTTAATGGTTTGACCATATCACTTTTTATCAATTATAGTCAATCTAATATCAGTGATTACTCTTACATACAAGAAGTATTCTCATTCATTATTTTTAATAAATAATTTATGAGTAACGAAATATTTGTTACGACAACTGTCAAATCACTCCAGCTAATAAAAAGATGAACTTTAAATTTTTTTTTAATTAATGTCAGTTCTAGGAAAATTAAATTTTATTTATTCAATTACCGTTCTCCCTACACAACGTTTTTTCGACTCCTCTTAAATTCGTTCTACTAAAAACCTGGCTCAGGTTTTTATATCCGATGCATCATAGGTATAAAAGAAAATAAAACAGCTATTAGTTGTAGTAGTTATTTTACATGAAGTTGCTATTGTAAATAGATTATTTATAGGTAGGTACTTGAGCATCAGTAGGTCGTTGCGTATAAGAGAGTCCATTGTTACATTCTTACGTTCTAGGAATTCAAAACATTCCCTTAGGGGATTTTTATATGGTCATTACTCACTTCATTCAATAAATAGTAGGTACACATAAAAAACATAAGTACCTTTGATTTAGGAGTGAACTTTATTTACCTCTATATAATTATTTTGCTATTAAGTTTTATAAACTACTTATACACATTGCTACAATTTTTTTTTTTCATATTTGGCGGTTTGAATTATTAAAATAAATCATCTGTTTTTTGTCCAACGCTACCACAACGAAGGGCAATATTTCACAGCGCATAATATGTACCTACTCGTATAACTGTTTATTTGTGGGTATACAGTGTTAATATACATATACGTGTACATATATGATGACGTCAACCACCTGCCTGAAACTTTGGCAGGAGACACGAGCTCTGAATAATTGACTCTCCCGAAATCGTTCTCAAGTTTGTTAGTCTGGAGTTTGGAACCGTGACGTTCAAGTGTTCTTTCGGGAAGGACTGTACACGTTTCATTCTAATGTGGTGTATTAGTGTAGCAATTGATGGAAAACTGGTGTTTCAATAATAATAAGGTAACTACGATCGTAGCAGCCGTTATGTTCAAGTAAACAACTAATTCTATTTCTATCGATGCGTCTATGTGATGTTGTGAACTTTATGCAAATTTGCAACTGCTTATGGATAGTAAAATGGTTAAAATTTTCAAAAGTAAATAGTTGATTACGTTGTCTACGATAAATTAGAATTAGTCACTTATCGGTAATCTAAAAAGGAGATTTGTAGAAAAGCAAAGATAGGCATACAAATAATGGCAATAATATAATAACAATCCCAAGTCATGGTAGGGCCAGAGTTTTCAAGAGGCAAGAACCAGCCGTCTTCTAAATTGACTGGCAGGCTTTGTTTCCTACCCATTATTAATTAAATGAAAACAAAACTATTAATCACATAAATTGGAATCGAAAATCGTAATGGAAATTGTTTCAGCGATCGTTTTGTGACGTGTCCAATAAGCGTGCGAGATTGTAAGGAGATATTTCGAGCGTCCGACGCCGACCATCCGCGATATTTTTAGAGAGGACAGACTTTTTACAAAATAAACGACGATGTTGGGGTTACCGCCTGATTTATAAGAGATCTCACTATTCACAACGAAAATACATTATACATTTCAACATTGATTTAGATAATATAGCATTGCCTTATGACTGTGAAAAATTTTGTGACACTTTAAACAAATAAAATATCTTGCTTGCTTTGAAAAATATCTTGGGTCAAAATAAATAGGTTTCGAAAAAACTGTCTCAAATCACTGGTGATTTGTTTTCTTCTGAATCATTCACCAAGGAGATGTTAAGTTTTATAGAAAACTATTAAATGTCATGCCATAGAAAAGTTATTAGTTATTGAGTTTATCGTTAAAGGTTTAGGTATCTAACGAACCAAGGATTCTTAATTAAGGTTTGTGTTTCAATTTATATCAGAGTTACGTCAACAAGACGTAAATGTGTAAAGATACATATTTAGGTATTTCAGAGTTTGCAGTTACTGATTATCAATCTTCAAAGACCTATGTACTTACTTACTTATTTGGTTTTGGTTGGACGACTAATAAAATACATTTCGATCAACGTCAACCTAAACGTGTTATATTTTTTTCAAAGCAAGTTGAAATAAATAACAAACTCTGTAGAGATAAGTTGATGTAATTTTTTTTTGTAAAAAAATATTTTTTTTGTCCTGTAACTGTAATAAATTTTCCGTATTCGTTTTGGCTGGCTAATAGGGAATTTGACATGTAATCACGCTAAAATAGCGAAGGTCAGCCATCTTGGCAGCCGCCATGTTTATTTACGTACGCGAATGCCATCAAAACTGCACCGCGCCGGGGCCGCAACACGTGCTTACATCAATTTCACTGTTCTTTGCTTAAAAAATATTTATTTCAGGGAAATAACTAAATAACGCATAAAAAATATATTATAACGTGTTCCGACAGCTGCACTTGAGTGCCAGTAAATACAGATGCACTTACCTAATATTTTACATGAAATTTATTTAAGTAGTAATAATAATAATAACATCAAGTGAGATAGTGGTTAAACGCTAAAAACAAAAAATATATAATTTATTGATGTCCAAAAAAGTTTATTTTGTATATTAATTACTGCAATCAACATGCCAAACATGAATTTCCGGATATGCCAAAATATATCTGAACTGAAATAGCCCCGTCATACTATAATCATTCAAATACCTAATCGTGCTTATGTGATGATTAATAAAGCTTGCAATACCATATTGTGAAATAAATATACTAAGAAACTTTTTTTTCATGTTTGGCATGATCACAATCTCACCATGGCAAGTGATGATGTGGCCGAAGATGGTAAGCACACAAAGCCTAGATGGGAAACTAGGCTTTGTGTGCTTACCACCATTAACATTAATTCAAGTAGGTAAATAGTTTTTTTTAGACGATCAGTTCAGAATGTGTATAAATTAGATATAAATAACTATGATAGACATAGATGAATAACTAAATCGTCGCGATGAAGATGATAAACTAAAATTCTTAATCTATGGATACAATAATAAAAATAGTGTTAAAAGTAAGTTGCCATGTTACTGGTAGGTAAAAGAATACATAATATATTTAAATTATATATATCACTAAATTATTATTATTATAATTAATAAATTAAAGAATACATAATATATTTAAATTATATATATCACTAAATTATTATTATTATTATAATTTAGTGATATATATAATTTAAATATATTATGTATTCTTTTACCTACCAGTAACATACAATTATAATATATAAAAAACTTCTTCGAGGCTGCCGCTGCCGCCGATCGGCAAGGTTCCCAGAAAATGCCATGTTACTGGTAGGTAAAAGAATACATAATATATTTAAATTATATATATCACTAAATTATAATATAAATAATTATTAATTATATATCACTAAATTATAATATAAATAATTATTATAATTTAGTGATATATATAATTTAAATATATTATGTATTCTTTTACCTACCAGTAACATGGCATTTTCTGGGAACCTTGCCGATCGGCGGCAGCGGCAGCCTCGAAGAAGTTTTTTATATATTATAATTGTACATTTGCTTGTATATTTTGTACATTTGTTGTAAATGAAAAGTAAGTACAAATAAAGTTCACTTTAAAAAGGAAAAAAAAATTATTATTATATTACTATAATTATACTATACATATAGCCGCGGGAGCGGCTGCGAAAGGTGCGGAAAATTCAAAATTCAAAAAGTACGCCTGTATTGGTCCAAATTATCAATTTATGCCTTTTGCGGTTGAGACCATGGGTCCGTGGGGGTCTGAAGCTCGTCGTTTCGCAAATATTTTATGTAAAAAATTAATCGAGGCCTCGGGTGACCGGCGGGCGGGGAGCTTTTTCCGCCAACGCATCAGCTTGGCCATCCAAAGAGGAACCGCTGCCAGCTTTCTGGGAACCTTGCCGATCGGCAGCAGCGGCAGCCTCGAAGAAGTTTTTTATGTATTATAATTGTACATTTGCTTGTATATTTTGTACATTTGTTGTAAATAAATTCACTAAGATAAAAAAGTTAAGTAAATTATACTGGTAGGTTAGTTGCTATTTTACAATATTTTCATCCCCATTAAAGCTATTGGAGACGATCTTGGAGTTACCGCCTGATTTATAAGAGATCTCACTATTCACAACGAAAATGCATTACTTATACATTTCAACATTGAAAAATAGGTTGGATATGAAGGATATAGGGTGTAATTATCTATTTTAAAAAAAGTTATAGGTATATGAAGTATATCAGTCATGGTTTCCATATTACAAGCCTGCTTAATTTGAGATCAGATAGATAGCCGTGTGTGAAAAATGTCCCAGGATATTTATTATTATATTTAGTTGTACTCAATCATAACTTATATTGTTACAGCGGTACTAAAGAAACAGTCAACAATAAAAGATAAAGCAGAAAACGGTGTATCGGAAACAGTTGAAGAGAAACTCGTCAAACCTTCATCTGCTAAGCTGGCTGATAAGGCTGCAAAACTGACAGAGGAAAAGCCAAAATTTCCAAAATCAGCATTAAAATCTGCCGATAAATTAACGGAACGACCGGCACTGAAAACTGTCAGAACAATCGATGAAAAAGCTGACAAAGTCCCAAAAACAGAAGACAAAATCTGTAATAACAAAGTTCCTGATAAACCAATATTAAAAAGCGTCAGAACAATTGATGATAAATCTCGAAAGGCAGAAGATAAATCTTCTACAGACAAAGTTCTAGAAAGACCAGCACTAAGAACCGTAAGAACCATAGACGATAAAGCTAAAGAAAAAACTGTGACAATATTAGATAGAAAATCAGAGAAAAATGGTCCTACAAAAACAAATAGCACGGTAAACGACAAAGCTCCCAATGACAAGAACTCTATAACCAAAGATACAAAACCTTCTGCGAAAGCTACTGTGACAGAAAAATCGCCATCTGTACCAGAAAAATCAGAAGAAAAAATGGCTACTAAGCCACCTACTCCCCTGGAAAAGACACCATCTAAGGTATATGTTTATTGCTATTGGCTCTATTTTAAAATCCATAAGTAATTAATTTCTTGCCTCTTCTTAAATCAAGTGGTGCGGCGTCTATGGAACCAACAGGTTAAAATCAATAAGTAATAAATTTCTTGGCTCTTCTGAGGTTGATGAATATTTTGTAATTATTATAGGTAGTACTTTAATTTTGATTTCATTTTGTTTTCAGCTGCCGCCGCGCAAGCCATCTTTACAAAAACAACTATCAAAAGACGATGGACCAGTAAAAAAATGGAGAGATCCCCTTCACGAGCGAGTCAAGGAGAACATAGACAAGACCCTGGCTAATGAAATTCCCAAGGGCCACACTCTTACCAAAAATGAGAGCTTAAGAAGTGAGTACCTAACTACTTGAAACTTAAAACATTTTTTAATCGGGGGTTACCTAGATATTTCATTTGTGCTTTATGTCATAATTAAGCATACTGTTAAGTACCAATTACGAGACGAATTCCTTCAATTAACAAAATCAAAAACACATTTTATTGAAACAGGTCTTCGGTGGCATTTATGGATAGTCTAATGATGTTTGTAAAGAATATACAATAAAACAAGAGCTAGCAATAAACTTAACAATTACTCATTTCAAAACTAGCTTAGATTCACATAACATTTACATTGCCTATATCTAGTGTCCATAAACAAACTTAAATGTAAGCAAACTTACATTACATAGTAGGTACCAACTTAAATAAACCATCCAACAGTCATAGAGCAATACGTAGCACATTGATGAATCAATAAGATCAAAAATATATCAACAAGGAGTATTTTATTTGTTATGTAGTGAGTGTGACATCAACATTGACACACTAGCACTTTCCCCGGAGATTATTATTAGCACTGTGTTTGATTTCTAACGTTACGAGGGCGCTGGTGAATACATCAATACCATTCGGTCTAAATGCGATCCAAAATAGTATCGGATAGTTCCGCGTGTGTCGCGTGCGCAAATCAGGTGCAAATGCTCGCATGCTTCAGTAAAGGTGCAAACTTACTGCTACTAATAGTGTTTTATGAAGTTTTCTGTGATTCATTGGATATATCTTGTTTTGGTGTAGAAAAATCAATATTAAGTTAAGTGATTAGTGAGTTATTAAATTATTATACGATGGCGGAAACTGAAGAAGAACAAGGGAATTTATTCCAAGGTTAGATATTATGGGATTTTCAACATTTTAGTTTTGACAACAAGACTACAATTAGACCTACTCTTTATAATGCTGAAATAATTTTCATGCGATCTTGTTTATATCAAAAGCATTCAATGAATTAATTTCTCTGTGTAAAGAAAAACTGGAATGCATGCAATTACGAGACGGCTTAATTATTTAACTTGTACCTTAGTTAGATATTAACATTCTCTTCATCTTTTCTCAATAAGGTTTATTAAAACCTACACCACCGCCAATGCCTCCTCCTCTACCACCGAAGATGCCACCTCCTCCAGAATTCAAGAAAGCTCCCATAGACCCGAACAGGCTAAAACGTCTGGACCAACTCCGCAGCAGACCTAGGAGGAGGCCAGATTGGACCGACATGATGAAGGAGGTCGAAGAGGGGAAAAAATTAAAACACGTTGTTTGTAATGATAGGTAAGTGCATTTCTTACTGTGGAACTCATTACTAAATAGGTAGGTAGATCGGTATATTTTACTTACGCATGATATTTAACCAACATTTAAAAATATGTATCGAAGAACTGTTTACGTACGAGGTAAACTATTTATTTACTGACACCGCGCAACATTTGCAAGCATATTTCAAGATGCTAGGTGGACCGAAGACCTGAGAAACCTGGCATGAGGTGGGTGGATGGAAAAAGTGGAGGATCTGAAGATATTACAACTGTTGGAAAAGGCCTATGTCCCTGTGGACATCTCTACCTAGGTTGATGATGATTATACATATATACAAGTGTCCGGTAAGTAGTATCTACGACAAACTTAAGGGAGAGATAAGGACGGGCTATCTACTAAATATACAAAAATGAGCTCAATAAAAAGATCAACATTTTCGATACATATTTCGATATTTTTACTTTTTATGTATTGATATTTTAATTTAGATATTAAACATCTCTAAAATGGTAACACTTTTACAGAGGTTTTATTTTTATTTCATTGATTTATTTAAGTTAACCAATTTTGGGCTTAGTAGTTACCAAATCTACATAGATTATGTTGCAATTTCCAGATCGAGTCCGATTATAACAAAATCGAGTGTAGTGAAAAACAAAGATCAATTCATTTTCGAATCAGAAAAGCCTAATTCCCACAATAAGCTTCTAACAGAGATCTCCAAGGGTGTCAGACTGAAGAAAACTAAAACAAATGATAGAAGTAAGCCTAATCTAGAAGGTTTGAGGAAATTCAGAAGGCAAATGACCATTGAAGAGCAAGTGCAGAAATCAATGTCCCAAGCAAATTTGGCGGCTTCGCCATCTGGAGTGGGAATAGCTGCGATGGCTGGCATGGCTGAGGTATACCTACTTTGAAATCCTAATAAATCGTATCTATATATTTTATTTTATGAAAATATCAAAAACGAAATAACATTAATGATTTTGAAAACTCTAGGTTCCTGCACAAGAAGAAGAAGAAATTGATGAAATGGATGACATCGATAAGGTCAGAGATGACCTCCAGTCAACAAAACAATTGCTCGCTATTGAACTAAGGTAACATTAATTAATCAATGCTCATGCAATAATTAACTAGACACCTAAGTTTAATTTTTAAAATAACAATTTTCAGAAACAAAGAAGCTCAGGAAAGAGAAAATAAGCGTCTTATAACCAGGATACATAACTTAGAAGCAGAGGTTGCAAGAGAACGTGCTATTATAAAACAAGAACAACACAAAACTGTTATATCTGTGACAGATGCGTACGATGAAAGGCTGGTAACTAACCTAAAGATGGAAGTGGAAAAGGCGAAGGAAACTGCTGATAATCTAGAAAAACAATATTTACAAGCAGCGGAGGAGAGAGATACCGCTATAACAGAATTAGAAGAAGTTAAAAGGAAAAATACTGAATTAGAGAAAAAACTTGAGCAGGCTATGTCGGTAAATATATATTATATTTTATACATTTCTACCATTCTAATATTATTATTAAGCTGCTATCTTATGCTTTCTTTAATTGCTATGCTAATCATTTACAGAATGATTTTGAAGATGTATCTGAGGAACCCATGTCATTTTATCAAAAGCGGCAGCTTGATTTTGAAAAACAATGTAGGTTTTTGAACATTGACATTAACTCGCCTGAAGCTCAAGAGCTGAGGAAAAAACCTTTGGATGCTAATAATAATAACAATACTGCTTATACTAACGCCGCTTTTACTAATAATGCAGATAAGGTATGGTATCAATTTATCGTAAATCAAGATTTTAATGTATCAATGTTATTAGTACTTAGGTATTTTGGTTAAAAGGGGCTAAACAATCTTATTTGGTTAATCTGGAATTTATTGAAATAAAAGCAACAAAAACAAGAGTTTCTGTTTGTAGGTATGCCAATATTTCATAATTTTGACCAACCCCTAGGCAGTAAGTACAGTCTAAAAACTATATTGTATTCTAGGGAATTATGCCAACAAGCATAGGCTCAAGACGTTCAAGTCACGCCATCAAGCAACTTTCTGTTACGAAAGACGACAGCTTCGAAGAAGAAGAGGAATCTGAAGAAGAGGAGGTAAATACCTTGAGCTATTTATGAACTAAATATATTTTACATTTTATTTGAGAATAACTATGTGGAAATATAGATACTTAAAACCATAATTGGATTTTTTTGCTTCTTTACAGGAAGAGAGTGAAGAAAAGAAACAAAAGCGAATCGAGAAGGAAATACGCAACATGAGGAACAAGATGCGTCATCTAAAGGAGAAACAAGACAATATGAAGAGAGAACGAATGGGCTACAAAATGTCACTTAAGAATCAGCAGGCAGCTCTTAAGTCAGTTGTTAAGCTAATAGATTACTTTTAGTTGTTAAGTCGAGTGCATGAAATCGGAGACTTCATTACGACTGTGAAATACTAAGTCTTACTTTAAGTGAATGTCCATCCAAAGGGTCTAGCATAAAAATAAATAATGTAGAACATATTTTTGTCTAACGAACAGTTTTGGTTTTACAATCGTAGCTGCATGGAATAGTTTAAAAAAAATTACAAATACTCGCTCTGGTGTCTATTTGGTCAATTATCTCCGTAACGCAAGTAACTATATTAGAAGCTGACTTTATATCTCATCGATGTGATGTCATAATTTATTTTGAAAATACCTACCTCCTGTTGGGCCGTTGACTTGGACGAATGCCGTTATTAATACTTTCAAAATAAATTATCAATATTAAGGAGACGATTGCAATATTTCAGAGAGGAGAAGCGAAAATACAAGGAGTTGAAACGTGAAGTAGATAAAATGGCAGCCATGATGAAAGAAGTTGGTACTGACGATGAAGAGGAAGAAGAAGAATCAGAAGAGGAGGAAGAGAAGAAGAGCGAGACAGAAGAAGAAACAGAAACGGAAACAGAGCAGGATACGGAAAGTGAAACTGAGAGCGAGAGTGAGCCTGAGGTAATTGTGCTATTATGATTATTTGTACCTAAGCATTTTAACGAGCATTATATTAGTGGCACTACTTTTTCAAATTAGAAATCAATTTATTTATCTTATATTTTATAGGATTAGGTTTTTTATTGGATAATTAATACGTAGGTACTTAGGTACTTTCCGATTCATTTTTAACGGATAACATTACAGTCTGAATAAAGCAAAGGCTTGAGTCAGAAAATATTATAATTCGGGGATAGTCACTCTATTCGGTGACATATTATAGACATATTATAATTATCTTAGGTATTACTATTTTGCAGCCATAACACGCAAATATTGTCGGCAAGACTAGATAAATTATAGTTGTGTTTGAAAAGAGTTATTGCTGAGTTTATTGCCGGGTCTTCTCAGCAAAAGACTCAGCAACATTCCGAACCATGCATTAGAGTCTGACTATTCATAAGTGCCTGTGAAGGCCTATTTGGATGAATGAACATTTCATTTAATTAACAAACATTACGATACATTCTAATGTTTTTTCGAACAATTCAGGATGCTCCGCTGCCCAACAAGAAGGACAATCTCACGAAACGATTGAAAAGACATGAGTCCAGAGTCAACGCACTGAAGAAGGGCAACGCACTCCTCATGGCAAATGTGGATCGAATGAAGGATGACGTGCTAAAACAGAGAGAGGAATCTGTCACCTTGCAGAAGGAGTTGGACTCGCTTATTGACGATCTTGAATAGAAACTAGAAACGATCACTTTTAAACGCTGTATTGCTTTTATAACCACTTTCTGATATCCTAAAAGTACTCGTGGTTATGGAGAGTATTTTTCAAACGGTCTGGCTCAAACTGGCCGTGTACCAGACACTGGTGAGTTCAACGTAGAAATGTTGGTCAATTTTTTTTATAATAATCTAGCAGAAATCGCTGTTAAGCCGCTTATTGATTGGACCAGCAGGCGGCATATCAAACGCATGCTCCTCTTACTTTGTGTGATACTGAGTGCAACGGTTGTGGCCTGCGCTCAAGGCTGAAGCTGTCTTATTCACTCTCTTAAAAAAAATATACAGTTATATGCTAACTGATGAAAAGAGATGTTTGAACACCTTGTTGCTCGGCCTCACTGTCTACTATCCTATTTGTGACAGAAATCTCACGCGGGAATTCATCCTGCGGCAAACGGAGGAAGCGGGCTTTTATAAATTGGTAGGCGGGTCATCTGATGGTATGTAAGTGCCCACTGTCACCTAGAGCAATACCAGGAGTTGCCGACATTTGACTGTTTCTAGAAGACAACTGACTCTCAAGTACAAGGTACCTAGGTACTGCTTGCCCAGTCAGTACGTGGCTATAGACTACAGATACGTGGAGTTGATTCAACAACAGTAAAATATCATGAAGTGCAGAAAAGTGCTTATTTAATATTTAATAAGTAGGTATGTACTAACATTGAATGCAGTTCATAATCATGACATTTAATTTTATTTATACAATGTACCTACCTATGAAAAAAGACTCACGAAATAAATTGTATAATAATTAAGTAACTCACACAAAACGAAAATTATCTTTAAAACTATGATCTACATAGATAGGTAATTTTACTGTAATATGACTTACAATTTTATAAAATTTTAGATAGGCAAATAGTGACGATGATTATTTCTTTTGGAAAACTTTCCCTGATCTAGTTTAATATCAAAGTAAAATAAAATACCATAAAACTAATAAATTATGTTAGGTAACCCATGCTTGAAACATAACTATTATTATAATGTTGAGGACATATCTAACAGCTACCGAAAAAACATATAGCTTCTAAGTTTTGCCTAAATTGTAACGCATCTAAACAATTTTTTAATGTTTTAATTATCAAGGTGACATTTAATGTGAAAATATGCAGCATCTATTTTTACTAATTTTTATGTGATTTGTACATAATATTATTATAAGTTACTGATTACTATTATTATTAAAAGATAAACTGTATTGCATTACCAAAACAGCACAATAAACATTTACACAAAATATTTGTTTTCGTACCACATAAACAATGTTATTATATCTACCTAATAATTTGTAGATCCAGGTAAAACCAGAAAACGTTTACTAAGGTCATGTTGATGTTATCTGATTGACCTGAAGCCGATTTAGCTCCAGTTTCACTCTGGCGTGTTATTTATGGGACAACCTGTATATAAAATTCTCGTGTCACAGTTTTAGTTACCGTACTCCTCTGAAACGGCTGGACCGATTTTGATGAAACTTTATATTTACATTCAGTAAGTCTGAGAATAGGTTGTTATCTATTTTTTACTAGCTGTCCCCCGCGGTTTCACTCGCATTCCCGTAGGATCCACGTTCCCGTGAGATCTAGCGGTACCAAAAATAGATAACAACCTACTCTCAGACCTACTGAATATGCCTATAAAGTTTAATCAAAATCGGTCAAGACGTTTCGGAGGAGTATGGTAACAAAGGACCGATTTGGATGAAATTTTGTGTACATTATGTATTTCAATGGGTTCCTCGATGATTTGAAAACAAAATTGGACCCGGTAGGTGGCTCTGGAATCGGGTTCTAAGTTTTGTTTTAATTTCAGAGCAGGACGACGTCTGCCGGGTCCGCTAGTTATTGTATAAAATTAAAGTTTTAGCAATGGTAGGGGAGGCGAATAGGGGATTTCGGGATTTACTCGAGCGCGGCAGATTAACATAAGGGGGGCAACCTTGCACCTTGTGAAGTACTCTCACCAAATCTGAGCCCTCTATATAGTGTCGAACGTCTAGGGTAGCCCGTCAGATTAGTAAAAAAAAATCGATGGTTTGAAATACTCGAGCGCGTCAGATTAAGGTAAGGTAAGTTAGTTACATGCAAAATAGTGTACATTTCAATAATCTGACAATTTGGGCGTGACGAAAGAAAATTGGAGACTCGCAAAGTTGCAAAAAAAAAACGTCACCTGGATTTTTTCGAGCGCGATTAGTTTTTTTTTATTTTGAAGGAAATTAGTCACGAATCACGGAAATATCTTAATCTGCCCATTTGCACAAGCCGAAGTAGCTAAAATCATTATTAAGTGTATAGTCCAGGAATATTATGAGTTTCACCTCAGAATGAGAGATAGTCAGCTATTATCTTGTATAAACCTTTATTTTGACACCCTAAAACTTGTCTCAAAAGCTACTTATCATAGAGTCCCGCGACTACTGATTTTTCAAGGTCAAAGGTCAAAAAATCATTTATTGCAAATATCTCGTTTCCTATGGGTTTTTTGGTATATGTATATAGGATAAATATTGTAGAAAATTAAATTCTCTACAACTTTTGTGCAAACATTTTTTCGATATCTTGAACCATTTTCGAGATTTCGATATTTTTTATAAATTTTTTTTTCAAACCGTCTGATTAAGGAAATCCCTCAACATAATTGTCAGATTATGGGTCAGTACAACAAGGCCATCAAGAAGAACCGCCTGTATAAAAATCTGACGCGCTCGAGTAAATCAAGGTCACGATTTTTTTTTTGCATTTTCAAAAATCGGCCCTGACTGATGGTCGCGTCCAAATCGTCAGTCTTTAAAATAGGAGCTACTGGAGGGTTCACTTAACATCCCTTATCAATGTCTGACGCGCTCGAGTAAATTTTTTTTTAAAATATTTTCGACCCCTTCGTACGGCCACCCCCACCACGCAAAACGGCAGATTATTATTTTACCGTTATCAGACAGACGTGGCGCGACTACCCTATTAATATCTGACGCGCTCGAGTATTTCTTGGTGACTGTTTTTTTTTACATTTTTGAAACCCTGTAGACGCTCCCCCCACCGCTGAAGGGGAAAATATCACGTAACCTTTTTTTCTTTATTCCACCTAATCTTCAAATTCCAGTAGGTCCCAAAGACGCTCGAGTAACTACAAATTTAGCATCATTGCCTCCCCTACCACAATAAGTTTATTGGGATTGCGGGGTCTTTTCGCCTTTTCGTTCCGGCGAGCCAGTAAACGTACACAGAGAAGTGAACAGGGTCGGATTTAGCCGTGTGGAGGCCCCGGGGCAACAAAGGAGTAGGCTCTTAATTATTTTGCAAACAGGACGAATGTAATTTTTTTGCAATTGTTATCATTTTTTGCGAGATTTTTTTTTTTTAAATATTTGTGATTTTGATATTTAGTTCAGGATTGTAATATGGTACACATTTTTAAAAGTACAATTTAGGTGGGGGTCCCCCTCTGCAATTGCCCTCCCATAAATCTGACCCTGGAAGTGAATATTGTCAACAAACACGAACCGAACTAGGTAACGATTCTCTCCATAATAGGGGTCGCAAGCCAAGAGCCAGGCGGGTCATCTGATGGTAAGTGACTACCGTCGCCTATAGACAATATCCAGGGGGATTGCCAATGTATTGTATACCTTATTACAATGCCTTAAAGGCAACACACCAACAGGTGCGAAAGATTTTCAACTTGAGGGTGGTAGCAGGCCAGTCGAGTAAGTACTATACTGGTGGTTTCCTCGCGATGTTTTCCTTCACCGAAAGCTCAAGCTCATAGTAGGATTTGAAGCCACGACCTTCGCCGCGGTTTCCGACACCACTGATCTATCTATCACGTCGTTAAACCAGCGCGGGGTATGTAAGTACTAGGGGTCAATAAAGAAACAGTGAGAATCAAAGAGTATACCGGGTGATTTTTTTTACCGTCTTGATAATAACATGGTGTGTTATGTTTGTGGAATAGAATCTATGGACGTTAATATTTGTTTACTAGCATTTCGGTTATTGAAGTTCAGAAAATCCAATAAAATACATAAAAAGATAACATTCTACACGGCGCGGCGGCGCGTGCGTAATAGTAAATAAAATAGGTGCCTACACTGCCTATTACTACCAAGAACGGGATCGCGCATGAATGAAGTGCGAGCGAAATAGATAGCGTCAGTACCTACGCATTTCTACCGTTGCGGTTTAACAAACTGTTATTTTAGAGATTTCGATCTTCCCTTCATACTTTTAAGGGCTTAGGACCATCTAACATGCTGTAGTTGTGTTACATGTTAAACTTTATCATTACTCATAACATTATTTGTCTGAACGAATAAAATAGTTGATACCTACAAGATTATACGTTAACTACAACTACAACATACTAGGCGTATTTAAAAGATTGAAATCAACTTATTTACAAATTACACTGATAATGACAAAATAATTAAGTACCTTTTAGCGATATCGCAGTAATTGTTCAAAGTGTCCACCGTTTCTCTCGTTTGTTAAACTACGAAGGGTGTTTCTATCACTTTTTAAAATATTAAAAGCGTCTATTATGCGATGTTTTAACACACTGACACTGCGAGCTTCTTCAGTGTACACCAACCGTTTTAGTTCGGCCCACAAATAAGTCCAAAGGGGTTAGGTCTGGCAGTTCACAGGTCCCCCGCGACCTATCCACCTGCCACTGAACTGACTGTCCAGATACTCGCGCACCGATCTTTTGTAAAGGGCTGGACAGTTGATACGTATTCAAAATCAAAGTAGTGCTGGGAATTTGCGGATCCGGAATAACCTGCCGGCGAAGAGATTGAAGATGTTGTGGTTCTGTATACATTCGCCTTGCACCATCTAAGCTTTCACCAGACATGATATAACACTGCACCATTGCTAAATACTCTACATTGTTGTATTCCTACATGTTTACGGTAATATCACAGCGAGCGCGAGCGACCGAAGGTAATGTAAACAATGCGAATAGATGACGTAGGTAACAAACACGACGTCACGGAATGCCTAATTGCAGGCGACCATGATTACTGATATGTAGCTAGCTACAGGCGACTGCGCGGGCGGCGGGCGGTGGATGGTTGGCGGGCGGCCGGGCGGGGGGTGGGGAATGGCGGAATTCGGGATGCCTGTGCCTACCTGCGCCGACGGCGGCCGGCGAGAAGGGGCGCCCGGCGGGTGCGGGTGCGAGTGTGCTTGAAAGAGAGTTGTAGGCATTTGTAGCGAAATCATTCATAAAATTTGTCGCGCGTTTATTAGGGTAACTATGTTTACGGTTTTGGATTATTTTAATTTTTTTTTTCGAATTTATATTTTAAATCTTTTAATGTGCAAAATAGAATGTAAATGAGTAGTGTATATTGGTAGAATAATTTCAGACTATGTTAGTAAAATAATTAAATAAATAAAGTAACTATGCCATAGGCTTCTATTCCATTTACCTATCACGCCCAATTTTTTTCAAGACGGTAAAAAAAGTCATCCGGTATAATGTGAGAATGCTTGTTATACGATAATTTAATTATCTAAATTTATAGCAAGGCAACCCTGCAGTGCTTGATAAAATAAAATAGGATAGCTTAAAATAAAAATAAAATAGGATGCTAGCTAAAATAGGATATAATATAATAGGTAATTTTAAATAAATATCTTACATAAATGATTTTGTACGTTTGAACCCGAAAGGACCTCAAAATGCTCAGCAGACTGCTAGCCCAGAAGCTAACTGTTCTCTCGCTAGTAGAGCGTCTTACTATGTAGTTCAGTTCAATGTTGTGTTCCTCTCGTGTGGTCACCTCGCTAGTCTAACATTTTATAAGGTCCTTGAGTTGGAGGTAAGAAAAAGTTTTAGTACAACGGCCACCAATTTCATTAAAACCTGGTCGGAGTTGTACCGATGAGGACTCTGAATGTAACATAAAAGGTATAACGTCACTATAACGTTGTAAATATAGTACTTATTAACCATAACTATAACATAACAGAAGATTTAAAACCTTTTAAAACTGAAGACTGTAGAAGGTCGTGAATAAAGTTAGGCTTGATAGTTTAGTAACTAAAGCCTTTAAATAATAATAAAGATTATATATTTTTTTATTAATGTCATTGTCAAACAAGTGTCAATTTTAAATTCAAAAATAATACAAAGCCGTTGTGTGCTCGTCAAAATAAAAGTATAAATCTAGTGAAAAATTTAAACAATCGCTAAGTACATAGTATTAATTAAACGAATCAGCAGTTGTGTGAATTCTTTCCTTAGCTGCAATGCCTCCCACGGATGTGGATGTTCCGCAAACCATGTCATTAGCGAAGCCTAACCCGCGCAATAATGGTGTAATGTTCAAAATATTCCAAAATGTTCAATATAATGTTATTCAGCACAAGAAATATGTGAAAGAAATGATAAAGTTGTATAAAAAGGTACGTTTAATATTTCTCTATTTGGGCTGCAAAGTATCAAATGCCAATACTTTTAATTTCCAAGTATGTACCTAAATAAATTGGGAAAGCAAACCTAAAAATAAACTAAATTGGAGAAGTAGTCTTCTGGCGTCAAGTCTGCTTTCTTGTGAAATAACAAATTACTTTTGCGAAAGTAAAGGAAAAGGTTTCATTGGATCTGTTTGACAAAATTTTCAAGTGAAAAATATAAATTCCCTTTTACCTAAGTATTAGATGTGAACTTATAATCAGGCCCCTAAATTTTCCCATACAAAATTGCATCTTATGTAAATATCAAGTAGGTGTAAAACTAAATGGATGTTTTTAAAAGTAAACAGCTAAATAATGAACATCAACGACACTCACAAAATATATTTTTTTATGTTTCAGTTGTCAGAGGATGAATTCAGAGAGAGTTTCAAGAATGCTCTCATGTACTTATTCACATTTGGAGACACTAGTGCCAATGTTGACCGTGTCATACAGTTTGTTGCAACTTTTTGTACATCACTTGACGATGAGGAGGAATTCTTGCTCTTTATTTTTACTATCATATTTGATGTAAGTATCCCTATTTACTTATACTAAATTCCATTCACCACTTTACCCATGTACCAATTTCCATATTGTATGGTTACATACTGTAGGATGACATTGTAACAATAATTTTATCTGAATCTCTCTAATAGGCCTTAGAATTTTGTGTTTTATTATTAAATTGTATTATAACTATCTTTTTCACAAATTCTCAGTGCCAATGTGTCTCTGGTCAATCAGTGAGGTACCGTGCCAGTCAGCTGCTGGCAGCTGTATTGGCTGCCCTTGGTGATGATGCTTCTCTTGATGATGACTTATGTGACAAGCTACTTGCATCACAGGTAACGTTATATTTCAATTTATCTATTTGGTGTCATACCATTCATAGACTGAGTATTAGTAGTTTGACATAGTGAACAGTAATTTATGTAGTTATGGAAAGGTTTTTTTAAATAGATGCAACGTCTTCAAGACACCCGTGGTGCAGTACGTTGTCGTGCAGCTTTAGCTCTACAGCGGCTACAAAACCCAATGGAACCTGATGATGAAGTGACACGAGCATACCGTTTCCACATGAGCTGTGATCCCAGTTCTTCTGTTCGAAGGTTAGTCATATTTATGAGAAAAATTACATACTTTACATTTCCTTGGCTAAAGTGCAGTGATATACTCTTCATCAGCTTTTAGCTGCATGTGTATAATTAATAAATAAATAAATAAATTCTTTACATTGTAATGTAACCATCCCACTAATGTTATAAATGTGAAAGTTTGGATGGATGGATGAATGGATGTTTGTTACTCAATCAAGCCAGAATGACTGAACGGATCTGGATTAAATTTGGCACAGAGTGGAATAGCACATTAGCTACTTTTTATCCCGTAAACGATGAAATTGTGAGGGATGGGTAGTAGCCTATAAAATAACTAAAAGATAGGTACTATATAGTACCTACTGTACTTACCAGAATATGTTTATATGTTTTGACTAAATTGAAAATTATTCGCCCCATGGTCCCTAGCCTGTGCCACTTATTCAGTTTCATTATAGCTTCGGGAGGAAGGTATAATGAAACTGATATAATCATACAAAATCTTTTAGCACCATTTTTTTATGTGGTTCCTTAAATTTATCTCTATCTAGGTACATATCTCGTTTTCCATCTGTAATTTAAATATCTGAGATGTTGAAATTAATTTTGTGTTTCGATAGATTGTAAACAGACTCCACATTCAAATTAATCTCTTACAGAGCTATAGTGATGTCAATCGCTAAGTGCACCCGCAACGTGCCATTCGTTCTAGAGCGACTTTGTGATGTGGATGAAGCGGTGAGACGCGCTGCCTTCCTCTACATAGCTGCTGTAAATGTCACTCAGCTGAGGGTCAGGCAAAGGGTGCTTACACTTAAGGTAAGATTCATAATGATTTTGCTATCATTTCATAATTATAGCTGACATTCTTACATGGATTGCACTAATCAAATATAAACTTTATGGCTTAACTCCAAGATATAATTTCTCTTGATAAAATTGTCAATAATCGCTCAACATTCGTTGCAATTCTTTTGTTACCTACAATGTATTTTAATATAAGTCTAAATTGTTTAGGTTGGTCTGACCGAACGAAGTACCCGCGTAAGGCGCGTCGTTGAAGAAATCCTTATTCCTAGCTGGCTAAGCACATTTCAAGGGAATATTGTGGACCTGCTCAAGGCTATACGTTTGGACAATGCGCACGATGCTCAAGATTCGCAGTATGTCGCTGGGAAACTATTGGAGTCGTTGTTCAAGTATGATAAATTTTTTTTCTTCAACTTTTACTTCAGTTCGGTAGGCGTGGAGGTTATGGAACCTCTAAAATGCCTTATAGTCGCAACCTGCTTATTTAATCAGCCGGATCTTGCACTATTAATTTGTGGGTTCAAAAGCCAACCAGGACAAACATTTGTGCATGACCACGTGAAGATTGCTCCGAGTCTGTGTAGTTCCAAGATTAATGTGTTAATTTTCGCCACAATGTCAGTAAGGAAGATATATGTTTTTTTCCAGACGTCTCCCAATATCTGAGCTGCTAGAATGGTTGCCGACAGATAAGACACTGCGTCTTATACCTGCAGAGAAACTGAACAAAGAGACAGCTTGGTATTGGCGCCACCTAGCGGAGCATTTGCAGAAGATCGAAGACGATGAAACACTTGAGACCATTCTACCCGACTTGGTTGTGCTTACTGGATATATTAGAGCGTTAGTATAGATGTGCACGTGAAATAATTTTATTTGAGTTATTGATGTGTAACATTTTTCGCTTTCCTGCAATCTGTGGGAGTGATTTCATAAAAAAGTGAAAGAATATTACACATCATATGCACTACTGTATAGCTTTTTCGAATGTCTTATTCAGGGCTTTTTGTGAGGGCACTTATCTTCTTGCCATAAACATTTTTTATTAAATTTTTGAGTTTTTATGACAACAGGCAGGTGCTAGTTGAAAACCTGTCGTCAAGCACCTATCAATGTGGTCCGACAGCTGCACTTGAGAGCCATTGAAAAAAAGGTCACCAACACGTTGGTGGCAATCGCTCTAGCATCACTAATGTCTAGGCGACAGTACACATCTACCTGGTTGTCAGTTGTGGTATAAAATAAATTTTAACTACATGTGAGTATGTATGGGTTGTGCAGTATAGTGGAGTCGCCATGTCCCCCGGAGCGCACAGATCCGGTGGGGTTCAGTACCCGGCAGCACGTAGTACAGGAGCTGGGGCGCATGCTGCGAGTGTACGACACCACCGACCCGGCTGGACGCGCCGCGCTACACACATTGGTTACGGATGTGCTTACCGGTAAAATGTTCTATTCACTTGTTTGAACATGTTTTTAAAAATTGATTTCGCTTGGTATTATATTTAGTGACGTTATAGTCGTTATATTGTCATATTCACTGTAAAGTCTAGTCTTTTTCCGTACAAATCCCATTGGCGACTGTTCTACTAAAACTTTTCACTGACTTTTTGGGACAACCTGAAAAGTCACGATGCAGGCACTCATTTCGTTTCATTTCGCTGGTGCACTTAGATTGAACACTATTGAACTGACCAGATTATTCTGATATTATTCGATAAAACTAAATACTCGATTGGAAATAAAACGAAAATGCAACGTCACTTCGCAAATTCCTACCAAAAAGTCGTTCTGCTAGTTTGTGATTAAAAGTTATTGATAAAAACCCATAAGTTATTTATGCAATTTTTTTTGTTCCTAAGCAATTTTTTTAAATTATGTATTTTAAACATGAACCGTTCTTATTGAAAATTTAGTCTGGGCGTTGATAGATCAGTCAGGACTTATCCTTTTATATATATAGATGTGTGAGTAAGAGTTTTTGGTTCCTCACATTTGTAATGGAAACTGGAGTATCAAACTCGCTCTTGACCGTAAATATCTCTGGCTGATCGCTTACCTCCCTTTTATAACAATTATTTTTTTATTGGCGTACCTCATGTACCCCCTTAGCTCACAGAACTAGCAACAAAATAAATAGATGTTCAAGAATCGCGATTAAAGTGATTGATATTGATCATTATTATTAGGTGACTACGGTCCACTATCGTCAGACGTGATCCGCGCGTTCGTGTCTGCACTAGAGCTGGTATTACCCGAAGTGTCGCCGCGCATGGAGGTCATCAGGTATAGTGGCTTCACGTGATTTACGACCCTCTTTTCTCTTACTTCCACTTATTGAGCTTTTGTGGTAACGGTGGAATATTATAATTAAAAGGTGTTGATAGGTTATAAACGTTCTGAAAACGGGAGGCTAAAGATACTTAAAATATCATTAATTCATGGAAATACATTCATGATATTATGATTGCCTATATTGAAGAAAAACTATCACACTAACCAGCGTATAAAACACTTAAAAATACTCCAAAACATCTAACAAGGTCCTTCTAATGATTTTTAATTTTCAATCTAACCATAATTAGGTACCCTGATTATACCCACAACACCAAAGGGATCACATTTGATTACGTCACACCGTAATGGCCAGTACCTCTACCATGAGTATCGTAATCGATACTCGCTAGCGAATATCGTAACAAACTTTGTATGAAAAACTGTGTTGTCATAACTGTCCGTTAGAGGCGCTGCACAAATCTTCATACTAAATGTTTACCGTAGTCGCTAGCGAGTATCGATTACGTTACTGGAGCAATCTCATGGTAGGGATACAGTATGCTGGATCGAATTTAAGAACACATCCCATATAAACTATCGTTTAGATTTTTTTTATAATAAGAAGCTTTTTGCTAAATAAAAGTGTATTTTGTAATGCTCCACATGTATTTAATAAAGTGCCTCAACGAATTCGTAAATCTGAAGACATACATGTTTTTAAAAAGCGCCTTCATGTTTTTTGAATGAAAAGTGCTACTATAATTTAAACGATTTTGTAAACGAATAAGTAATTTACTTATTCCTAGGTTGTATGTTTGATATAAGTCCGTTAAATGCAATAAAAATTGCTTTAAATTTATTTTATTGTTTAAGTCATTAATTTTGTGTTGTTTTTGTAAATTATAAATTAATTGATTATGATTAATTATTAATTATTGATTATGTTTTAATATTGTATGCCTATAAGGCGGGACATAGTTGCCTTAACATCTAGATACCCACATAACATCTGTTTTCTCAATATTGTATGATCCACGATTTTACTTCAAAATCAAAGCTCGCTTTTAATTGTCATTTTATATCAGTGGTGTAGTGACAGCATTACGTGACCCGCCGGAGCCCGACGCACCTCCCACTCCGCCGCCCGTCGTCGACAGTGCAGAAGTTAAACTGCAGGTAAGAAGTTACTTCTAAATGACCAATCATGTGTACCTATTTTAAGGCGATGATAGCTCTGTGGTAGTGACGTCGGATACCGCGGCGAAGGTCGTGGGTTCGGATCCTACAATGAGCTTGAGCTTTCGGTGAATGAAAACACCGCGAGGAAACCATATCACGGTGGTAAGGTCCTTTGTAGTACCCGACTGGCTGGCTACCACCTTCAAGTTGAAAATCTCTCGCCAAGCACCTATCGGTGTGTTACAACAGCTGCACTTGAGAGCCAGTTCCCATCTAGGCTTTGTGTGCTTACCACCTTCGGCCACATTATCACTTACCATGGTGAGATGGCGGTCAAACACAAGCTTGTACAAACTTAAAACAAAAAGCTCCCACAGCGAACGACGATGGAAATGTTCAAAGGTTTAGACTGGGCGTTGATGAGTCAGTGTGTCAGGCCTTCTCTTTTTAGGTATAGATTGTATGAGAAAGAAACTCAAACTTCATAACTATTGTACTGTATAACAAACGTCGTACTTATACAGATCGGAAATCATAACTCAGCTGGACAAGTACTAATTTGTATACATTATCGTTTTGCTGAAATTAGGTATTGTCTGTTCCAGAGAGCTAGGCTGCGTGTATCGTTGAACGTCGCTATAGAAGCTCAAGAAGAGGCCGTTAGAGATCAAAACTACGCTCTAGCAGCAGAGTGCAAAGCTAAGGTACGTATTATCGGGTTAAAGAATATTTTATTTCTCACAAGAATTACAATAACAATTCACTTACGTGAGATATTACATGCTTTAAGCTGTTAAACAATATGATGAGTATACATAGTAAATATTAATAAAATATAAAAAGAATGAGGTAGGTTTATAAAATAATTCGTCACACCAGCCACTCGACTTCCTTCACTACAAAAGAAACATAGATGTTTAAAACTTATGCATAACTAGAAGTGGCTTAGTTCAGGTATGATCGATCATAAGATTTTTTATTGTATTTTTTTAATATGTGGTGTTTTAATGTTTTTTTGAAGCTATACATAGATTCAATTTCTTTTAAGTCTCTTGGAAGTTTGTTATATAATTGTGCACCTTCATAAATTAAGGTTTTCTTACCATAGTTTGTTCTTGGTTGTCGTAGATAGATATCGTTTGCACTTCTTAGCATTTTTCTTTGTACTTGTTTTTTTTTTGTGAAGCTTATATGAGTTTGTATGTCCTTATTTAATATTTTACGTATAAGTATACAAGTATTATATATATATGTTTGTTTAATATTCATAAGTTTTGTTTGTTTATATATTTTCTCGGTTGGCGTTAAATAATTATAGTGAAACAGGGATTTTATTAATTTATTTTGTGATACCTGTATGATAGCAAGGTTGGTCTTTGCCGATGTACCCCAGATTTCAATAAGATAGTCAAGATGTGGCTTGACCAATGAGTTATATATTGTATACCGTACTTGTAGTGGCAGACATCTGGCAATACTACGAATTGCCCCCGTTAAGCACACCAGCTTGCTCTTAATGCTTTCTATATGCGATTGCCATGACAAGTGGCGGTCCAAAATAAGACCCAAATATTTTTCTTGATCTTTCTTAGTGATTTCTTTATTATTTATTGTTAAGGCTTGATAGTTTTGAATTTTCTTGTTCTTTGCCGAGAATATAACATAATTTGTTTTTTCTACATTTATTGTTAAAAGATTAGATAGGAACCATTTATTAAGCAAATTTAAATCATTTTGTGCATTACATATTATTGTTTCAATAGAGTCCCCAAAGTAAAATAGGCATGTGTCATCTGCATACAAGGTTACATCACCAGTAAGACCAATGTCTTGTATACTATTTATGTAGATCAAGAAAAACAAGGGCCCTAGTATAGATCCTTGTGGTACGCCACATGTTATAACCTTTGACTGACTCTGATGTTGACCAATTTTGACAATTTGACATCGGTTTGTAAGATAAGATTTAAAAATATTAAGAGATTTTTGACCAATTCCAATATCAGAAAGCTTTTGGAGCAGTAGTTGGTGACTAACGGTATCAAATGCCTTTTTTAAATCAATGAAGATTCCGAGTGCAATTTTTTTCTGATCGATATGAATTTTGATATTTGTGACAAGATCGGTTGTAGCTGAAAGTGTACTAGATCTGGACCTAAACCCATACTGTTTTTCATATAAATAGTTGAATGAATCCAGGTACTTTTGTAGTCGCTTATAAAGTATTCTTTCAAACACTTTTGACAGAATTGGTAATACGGAAATGGGGCGGTAGTTACCAGGGTCAGTTTTACATCCAGATTTATGGATTGGCACAACTCTTGCTACTTTAAGCGCATCTGGAAATATTCCCAGATCTAGGCACTTGTTAATACAAGCTGTGAGTTCATTTACTACAAGGGACTTGAGACATTTTAAAGACTTAGTGTTCATACCATCTATACCTGAACTAGTATTTACGTTCAAATTATCTATGATTTTAATTACTTCGTCAACGGTAGCTGGTGGGATTTCTGAAAATTTGTTATTTGGTTTAGTTTTTGTAGACGATGTCATCCCCATGAAGCAGGCGTTACTGTCATACGTTCTGGGGATGGCACTTGCCAGAGTTGAACCAATGGTAGCGAAGTAGTTGTTGAAACAATCACAGATTTCTTCTCCAGTCGTTATTATACCATTTTGCGTTTGTAATTTTGGTGGAAGTATTGTGTCTTTAACTTTATTGTTGGCAAGGCTGTTAATCAAACTCCACATTTTTTTTGGTTTATTTTTGCAATTCTTAAACATTTTGTAGTAGTATTCTTTTTTCGTATTTTGTATAAGTTGTGAAATAGTGTCCCTTTCTTTTTCAAAAATCTGTTTGTTGTTTGCCTCTTTCGGTTTTTTTTTTGTATTGCTGCCATAAAATATTTCTTTTTTTGATTCCAGATATAATATCTCTATTGATCCAATCTTTTCTAGGCGGATTAAGTATTTTAGTTTTTACATATTTACATTTGGATAGGCTTGACATTAGTTTTTTTTCCAACGCTTCAAAATCACTGTGCTCATTTTTATAACTATATTCTTCAACGGTCTTACACAGTTTTTTGTAGTCTATTGTTTCATATTTTTGTTTTATTAGAGGTTTTGGGTGATATTTTTTAAGTTCTAAATAAATTTGTTTGTGATCTGACATTGAAGATTCAATAATTGCTAGGTGGAAATCATTTTCATTTAAATTAGTAGACACGTGGTCTATGATAGTTTTGGTGGTCTCTGTTTCACGTGTACAGTGCTTTTCACACACTTTGTTTAATATTTTATAGCCACATTCTATCAAAGTATCTTTGTAGTTATTTGTATCCCGACTTGAAGTTAGTAAATCGTAGTTGAAGTCGCCAAAAATTAAAGTTCGCTTCCTTTCCTGCAATTTCTTTGAATAAATATCAAGAAAGTCCTTTGTGCTCGTTCTTCCTGGTTTGTATATAGCTCCTATGTCAAGAGAAGAATTTTCAAGGTGAATCCATAAGTAATGGTTTTCATTTTGGTATAGGTCATCAACAAGGTTATGTTTCAGGTTATTATGGGCAAAGATAGATACTCCTCCACCTCTACCTTTAGTTCTAAAGTTGTAGTAATGCGTATAGCCCGGCAACTGGAAACGTTTAGCTTCTCCATTGCTTTTAATCCACGTTTCACAGAGTATTATTATATGGATAATGTTAGAGAATGACTGTACGACACACCGTAGCTCATCAAATTTACCAGGTTTTACAATGCTTCGGATATTGGCATAAAGACATTTGAGAGATGTTTTTGAGGTTACTGTATCTTTATAGTTTTCGATAAGTTGGTAGGAAATATTACTAGTTGGATGTGTATCACTGTTGGGGCTTCTAGCGTCTATTGTTTTGAGTTTTTTGATAGTGCATTTAATTTTGTTATCTTAGGAAATCCTTTAATGTATTTTATAATTAGGCTTGTCTCTCCATTTTCAGTGCGCAGTTTAAGTTCTACTTTTAATTCCCTTAGGTGTTTTTGCTGCTGTGGCGTTTGGTCGGCAAATATTTTGATCGCGCCCAATTCAATGTTATTTTTATTTCGTAGAATGGATACTGCTGTGTCTTGATTAGAAAAACATATCTTAATTGGTCTATTTTTTCCAGGAATATATTTTCCTAGACGCATGACTTTAGAGGGGGATGAATATTGGTCGGAAAACAACTTTAGAACTTTTAATACTTCATTAGTATCAAACTCAATTCTTTCAGTCATATTCCTGATTTCTGCCTCAGCTATACCAGTTAACACAATATTTTTGCTTCGAATGTTACGCTCTTGTAGTTCGGCCAGCATAGTTTCACATATAACAGGCTTACTCGGAGTAGATGATTGCATGCTTGAGGTAGTCTTTAGCGATATAATATCCGACTCTAGTGCCTGAATTTTAACTACGCTTTTATTAGTAGTATCTACAAGTTTTAGCATATCTGATTTTATAATGTCCTGTTCCTTGACCAAACGTTCGACAGTTGAGTTAATTTTGTTTACTTGATCCTTAATTGTGGTAATATCTGAGCTGTATTTATTCATATTTTCAATCTGGTTATTACTTACAGCAGTTAAGAGTATCATCATTTCACTCATTTGCTTCCTTATTTCGCTTAGTTCGGCCGTCGCAGGGTTATCCTCATCCAGTAATTGTTTTCTCTTATGACGAAAAGATGTCTGTGCTAATTCATGAAGATCAGAGAGGTTTGGTTGAGAGCCACTTCGTTCCGCAATACCACTTCTAGTTGGTGAGCGTAGTATACTCATTGTATATCCGTGTGGTTATTAATAATGTTTGTTGCGGTATTGCAGATATTTGCGACGACGAAGTGTGAGCAGGTAGCAAAATAATGATCTTGTTTCTTTCACTCGGGGTGGTGAAGAGCGGTTACCTCTAAGATGCTCGGTAATCGTTGAATCAATAGGCCGTATGAATTACTTTTTCAGCAAACCACTAATTACTTTACTTTTATAGTATTAAAGAACAATTTAGAATAAGTTGAATTTAAATATTTAATGTAAAAATTTGTAACACGTCCGCTCAGTAACTCATCGAAGTTAGTTATTATAAAATAAGAATATTTTGCGGAAAATGTACTTTCAATTAAAATATAAATATGTTTATCGCAGGTGGAAGATATACAGAAGAAATTAGATGAAATCCACGTGCAACCAGTTGCTCCACCACCACCACCTACACTGACGGTACACATTTCTCCATTCTCTCGAGATTTACTTTCAGCTTGTACCTTAGTCTGATCACAGAATACATAATAGTACAGGTACAGAAGAATCTCCCCCAAAATTTTATGAATTAATAGCTACTTTTGTTACCACCGATTAAAGTGCAGTTCAGTATATACAGCAGTGCTGTGTAAAGCGTAAACTAAAAAAATACAGCTTTTATTTATCTTGCAAAGTATGTATGTAACCATGTTTGTTCGGGTGGAATCTTGCAACTCAATTTTGATGCAGATATTTTTAACCGATGGAGCTGAAATTTTGTATACACGTTTAGTTTGGATGACAATGCATGGTTAGCTGTGTGACGTCATTCTAAATCCAACATGGTGGAACACCTAAGCCTAAGATAGCGGACTATTATTTTTTAATGCACTCCTAGAATATGGGTATCAAATAAAAGGACTTGCTGACAATAACTAGAAAAATAAAGTGACGTCACTATAAATCCAAAGATTGTTTTTAAAAATATTTTTTTAACTTATAATTTTATTGTGTAATTATCTCTTTTGACGCACAGTAAGAAACATTAAAAAAAGAATAGACAGGTAATGATATTTCAAATTTTGCAGACTATAAAAGAAAAAGTATCAGATACAATGACATTAAAAAAATGTCTCACGATACTCAACTGCGCGCTAGACACGTCACAACTTACTTCAGTTACACCAATGCTGCGGATGATTTTCACCGATATGGAGGTAACCATCATTTAACAAGGCTGACGAGACAGTTACTAAGTCTAATGTAAACTAAATAAATAACTCTTTTCAGGTAGAAATATTCCAAAATCCAGAAATCCTTGAGGTTGCTTTAGAAACTGTAGCACTGTTTGGAATGTTAGATAAAGAATTTGCTAAAGAAAATAAGGCATTCTTCTTTGCTAATGTAAGTGTATTTTTAATTAATTTTCTTAATACCACAATCAGGGAGTAATTGAATACCGTTGCCTATAAAGAAAAACTTTGGGGATAGCCCTGCCAATGTGTTGTACACCCTATTACAATTATTTCGGAACACACCAACATGTACTTGGCGACAGATTTTCAACTTGAGGGTGGTAGCCAGCCAGTCGGGTACTACAAAGTACCCTACCACCGTGCTATAGTTCCCTCACGATGTTTTCCTTCACCGAAATCTCAAGCTCATTGTCGGATTCAAACCCATGAGGTTGGTAGCCAGCCAGTCGGGTACTACAAAGTACCCTACCACCGTGCTATGGTTCCCTCACGATGTTTTCCTTCACCGAAATCTCAAGCTCATTGTCGGATTCAAACCCATGACCTTCGCCGCTGTATCTGACGTCACTGCCACTGAGCTATCATCGCCTTTAACATCATCATCACGCCTTAAACATCTTCTAGAAATATAGCAGCTTTTTTTATACCACTAGGTGGCAAACACCTTACTGCCCACCTGATGGTAAGCGGTTACCGTAGCCTATATGGACGCTTGTAACACCAGAGACGTCACGAGCGTGTTGCGGACCTTGAATACACCTTCTTACTCACCTTTTGAAGCATCTTATGCTGTCAATAGTAAATATTAAAACCAACCAAACAACTTTGTAGTTGATCGACACTTCAAATGAGAATATAGTAACGACAGTGCTACGTTGCATCGTCGATCTGTTGTGTGTGCACGGCGCTAAAGTATTCGAAGATGACATAAACGACACGCAACAGGATTCCAAACTGAATTCAAAAAGCAAGAGGTCGTTTAGTGTTGACGCCATCGATGATGAAGGTTAGTTTTTATGATGAATATATATTCCAGCCAGATAATATAATTTCAATGTATTTTGTTCTTTCAGCTTTTGGGAGCAAACACGGCCTTACTAATAACTTGGTATCTGACTTCATTATTTTCATATCGAACTTGAGACTTAGTTTTGGACTACAGACTTTTTACTTCGTGTGTTTTACTACTTGTTCATTGTCATTTCTTTTTTTACCGATGTACTGGCTGACCGAATCTAATCTTTTCCCGGGATTAAAAAAATAGCCTATGACACGTGGCTATCTATTGGTAAAAGAATTTTCAAAATCGGTTCAGTAGATCCAGAGATTACCCCCTACAACCTCACAAACCCACAAACTTTACCTCTTTATATATTAGTACATACCTATAGATTATTAAGACCGTGACGTTTGACCCACAGGTAATATATCAGAATCAGCGTTATCGATGTCGCCTACCCACAGTACTGTTATAGAACTCCTATTGAAGATTATGGACAGTACGGTAAGCGAAATCCTGTCTTCCTTGTATTAAACGTCATACTTATGAACAGGTGCTACTTGTGGGGGCTGGTCTGCTTGAGTTTGTTGTTTACTAAATCACTCGTAACTAAATTCAATTTCATTATTCCTTTTTTGCCGCCATAACACATATATTATCAGTAAGACTATATAAATAATTATAAAATAAGTTGCTTTTTAAAAAAGAGTAATTGCTGAGTTTATTGCCGGCTCTTCTCAGCAAAAGCAACCTTCCGAACCGAGCGTTATAATTTAAAATGAATCAAATTGACGATTAAAAATAGTTGTATGAGTTTACTTAATAAAGATATGTTTGAGTTTAAACTAAGCTATTTTGTATAAATTTCTCAAAATTAGTTTATACAGCTTAGGCCAGGATAAAACGTGTTACTTATGAATGTGACAATTGACCACCGGCAAGAAACTCTGCATTTTTGTACAGCTCAGCATGTCTAACTTAAGTATAGTTGGTAACCTACATCGCGCTTATTCGCGCTCAATAGATGCATGAGTTTAGTCAATGATATGTTGATGTGGCATGTGTAGTGTACAGACGCGAACCTATTATGTATCTTCTATGCCTACTAAGTTAAACCGAGCTAAACAATTACTTGCAATTTAATTTCAGTCTTTCATCTCTTGACTTACAGTTCATAACTCTTTAAAATAAATGTATATGAATGACCTTAGATAATGTAGTGCAAAGTATTACATTTAATTTAATTTCAGTGTGCAGCCTACAGACTTATAATAGTGGAAGGACTCTGTCGTCTTCTACACCTTGGACATCTCGAGTCTCCTGCCATACTCAGTCGATTACTACTCCTATGGTTCAATCCAGCTACAGGTAGTTAAAAGTTGCCAAATTTTATCCTCACTAGAATTAGAATCATATTTGCTTTTTTAAAATAAAATTGTAAATTGATTTCAGTTGAGGAGGATAATCTGCGACAAACAATAGGTGTATTCTTCCAAACCTTCCCCACTAATGTTGATGGCGCTCAAGAACAAATACAGGTACATAAAACTGTATCCATACTTATATTATAAATGCGAAAGTGTGTCTGTCTTTGTCTGTTACCTCTTCACGCTTAAACCGTTGAACAGATTTATTGATAGATAGGACGGACGGACTTAGAGAAGGACATAAGAAACCGCGGGGCGGAAAACTAGTAAATATATAAAAATAAGTGGTTCAAAACTGTTGTACTTACAGACAATTAAATTTCCTACCACCATTTATCCTAATCCCTTACAGTGCAAGTGTGCATCCTTTCGCTAGTGTTGTAGTGCTGTCGATATGTATATGTCGATATGACTAGTATAATCCATACTTCTACATCTAATCTAAGTCATAACCTCGACAAAATCATACAGGAATGTGTTTATATTACAGAAAGCCACTCTACCCACATTACGAGCACTAGCCAACGCACCATCCAGTTCGCCCCTGGCTGAGATCGACCAGGAAGCCGTCGTACGATTCATTGTATCACTCACAAGGGTTAATCATGAAGTAAGTTATTCTTCCTTATCCTTTTTAATATTTGATATCGTATTTGAGGCTGCGTAATTATAAGAGTACCGTCTCCAGCAAGCAGCCGGATCTCGTACTATACCTAATCCAGTTGGGCTAGAGTCTGCTATACAAATACATTTTAATTCCAGTTGACGGACAGTCAAGGCGGTATGGCGCTAGTGTTGTGCAACAATGTAGTACGACGGCCTAATTCGTCGGAAGTGGGTCTGGCGTGTCGTATGCTCGCGTTGCTCTCCCCGCCGAGGGACGGCCTCCTTGCTTCTGAACTGGCTACTATGCTCAGGGATTTGTGTTTGGTGAGTATTATTTTTATTTATTTGTTTTTGCCGCCGTAACATGTACCGTTACACAAAATTACATCACTAATTTAATGTGTAGAATTCTTAAACCACTTAACCAATATTACAGAAACTTCCAGACAAGCAGTCTTGTCGTAATCTCACACGATACTTGGGCTCATTGGAGGCGTTGGAGCGAGCAAGTCTTAACAAGTTGTCTAACACAAGTAAGAACTAAACACCTAATTTGCTACAGTAATTCTTATCCTTAAATATTAATTAAACGTATTTTAACAGATTTCACAGAAGGCACCATACAGGCTGAAGATACGCTGACGCAAATTGGACGCGTGACTACATCTTTACGTAAGTAAAAAATTGCTGTTATAGAGAACAAACACGTTCAGTGCTAAGCGTTAAGACTTATAATCCCAAGTGCTACTTAAGGTGATACGTAAAAAACGTAAAAAAGCTTGATGGCAGGCCGACTGGGCGGAGCTACGAAAGTGACAGAGTTATTTACTTCCATATGCGAAGAAAGAGAGCGCAACCATGCGCTCGCTTCCAAAATAAAACGACGTAAGCGCCAAACCAAATAAAAATTGATTAAAAATTAATTACGCTATTTATCAAAAAGATTTTCGACCAGAATTTTCAAATACCTAATACCCATATTTTGAATGGAGTTAAGCTATGAAATTCGTTATGATTTTGGAATAAAATGCAAAAATAAAAGAAAGAAAATGTCTTTTCGGAATTAAATTCTATCGAAGCAATGTAATCCAATCGTGTTTTCACGTCTACCAGAACATTAATCAAATATTCAATAAGCATATTATCAAAAAGAAATATCTATTAGTTATGCCATAGTGAAATAAAACTATTTCAAAAAGCTCAATTAAGTATATGAGGTTTCGGTGAAGGAAAACATCGTGAGGAACCCATAGCACGGTGGTAGGGTACTTTGTAGTACTCGACTGGCTGGCTACCACCCTCAAATTGAAAATCTGTCACAAAGCACCTATGAGTGTGTTCCGACAGATGCACTTGAGAGCCAGTTCCCATCTAAGCTTTGTGTGCTTACCACCTTCGACCACATCATCACTTACCATGGTGAGATTGTGGTCAAACACAAGCTTTTCCAGAATAATAAAAAAACTTTGGCTGTCTTTTTCTTTGATAAAGAATTCGTTATTTACATAATGCTTGAATCCATTATTTACCTCATTCTCAGTCAATGAGATTCTTTGTTATTTTTAGTTAGTCGATTTGTTATTTTATAGCTCAGCCAATAGCGCGGAGTACCCACGTGGTGATCAATGAGACCGTTGAAGAAGAAGTGGAGATTGACGAGACTTCGCCTGCTGAAGCGGTGTCCAAAATATCTGAAGGTATTTGTTGCATTTGGTTTAGTATTCTGTGTCTGTATTTCACGGGTAGTCTGATAGTTCTTGTAGTTTATAGGTTTTGTTTTATGTCATAGAGGGCAAGAATTTTTATGTGTCATATTTTCCCGTCGCTTTCTTGCAATCTGTGGGAGCGATTTCGTGAAAAGGGTTGGAAGCCACCTGGTAGAGTTGGCTGTCAGATTTCCTCTATAGTAGTGCAGGCAATGGGTTTTAGCCTATACAGCCTCAAACTCAAAGAGGTTGGTACACATATGGTAATTACCAAGATGAGTTGTCAGATGTTCACACATTTAATGTGACTACAGTAGGGCTGGCATATAATGAACACATTTCCTGTTCTTTAAAAATAAGTCATAGCATCTACAGCTATCATAAGTCTGACATATCTATCAGATATGTCAGACTTTAAACAAGTGACGAATAAAAAAAGGAGTTAATATTTTTTTTTAAATAGAGTATAAATTAATTGAATTTATTAATTGTTTCGAGCAGAACCAGTGCAAGCAAATTCAACCAGCCCTCAATCAGGCCGCCAAAATTCAGAGCAAGACGCAAGTTCGGCACCCGATCCTTTAGATATGCCGTCTGATACGAGTAGCGGGGTTTCCCCCGTCAAGAAAGCTAAAATTACCAAAGGTATTATTTTTATTAAAAAACAGTTGTTCAGGTCTAATTTTTAAACAAAGAACTGATGAGGACCAGATAGTTTTGTGATAATCCCACTAATATTATAAATGTTTGAATCGATGGATGGACGTTTGTTACTCTTTCACACTAAAACAGCTGAACGGATTTTGATGAAACTTGGCACACAGGTAGATCATATCCTGGTATAACACATAGGATACATAGGATACACGGGGGACAGCTAGTCTATAATAGATATATATAAAACTAGGTGTCTCTCTGCTGAATTTTCAAAAATCCTTTTATAGCGGTTACCTACTCGCTACGAGTAATCTACCTGCCAAATTTCAAGTTTGTAACGATTATACCTACTTTCTGAGATTTCGTGATTAATCAGCGAGTGGTATTTCGCTTGTATATTTCGGGAGGCATTAATGTTCTCGTTGTTAGAGAGCTGACGTTTAAATCGTATATGAGTAATGATTCTACAGACATACAATTAAATTTTTGGGTATTTTTTTATATTTTGCAGGAAAGAAAAAGAAGCTCTCAATAAACCGACAGAATGAGAAAGAATTGAATAAGCCAGCTCGCGGCAAAGAGAAGACTAAAAAATCCAAACAGGTGACAGATGAAACTGGCGGCGTGAAGCGCAGTCGATCGCAGCGTTCCTTAGTAGATGTTGAAAGAGGTGTGAACTTAATTTAAACTTTGCACTTTGTTAAGATACTAAGATTTTAGGTACACCTTGTCATGAAAACCAAAACAACATCAAACGAGCTTTAAATACGCTGTTTCTTCTCCTAGCAGGTCTTTATTTGGAAATAGTGGTAACAATAGCATTATAAAATGACGTTCAATAAGTGTTCCTTAAGTGCCCCAAAATTGAATAAAACATTTTGATTTGATTTGGAAAAAAGTGTTTGACCGCAACCTCACTAGTAAGTGTTGATGTGGCCGAAGGTGGTAAGCACACAAAGGCTCTTAAGTGCATCTGCCGGAACACACCAATAGGTGCTTGGCGACAGATTTTCAACTAGGGTGATAGCCAGCTCATTGTAGCATTCGAATTCACGACCTTCGCTGTGGTATCCGACGTCACTATCAAAGTCATCGCCTTAAAATACAATTCTTCTTCTACATTCTCAAAATTTCCACTAATTTCAATTATTCCAACAAATAACTTCACATCGCTAGACATACGATGATCGAATAGTTTTTATGATGTCGCGTTAGGTGCTTGGAAACAAATTCTTTTAACTTATGAAACAACATTACTAATACAGCACTGAAAGCCAAAGCTGAAGCGGTGAAAACAAAGAATACATCACCAAGTCCACCGAAACAAACACCATCACCTGCACAAGACTTCGACACATCGAATGTGACCGTGAGAAAATCCACAAGAGGACTGCAGTCAGGGTCCAGTACTGATTCTAATGGTTCAAACAAAAGTGGGAAGAAAGGGAAAGGGAAATCAAAAGAAAAAGGTATATTATATATAATGCCAAATTTTTTATTATTATTAATTTGAAATATTTTGTATATTTTATTATATTATACTCTTAAGTTAGTCGTACTACTTACCGGACATCCTGTAGTATAGATATATATTGTTGTTCAGTTGGTAATGAACTACGGCGAGTAACTCGTGCGTCTACTAACTCGAACCGCAGCAGCGCGGGCAGCGCTCACTCTATGTTTGGCGACTCTGCGGACGATACAGAACTTCACACCATCGTTTATGAGAAAGAATGTGTAAGTATCATTTATATATCTTTTTTTATATCAACCAGGAGTTTATCGCATTGTATAATAATAATAATACCATTTATTTGGTAAATATAAAAATTTACAAAATGTATGCCCAGTACTTAATCTAAATCAATCGCAAGTAATAGGTAGGTAACACGTAATATGCTTGGCAACAAATTGCAAAAAAAAATCATACCCTCCGTACTATTATAGTTCTCACTGTATGACGGTTAGGTATTCCTCCTCGTTCTACATAATTATGCTGATTAAATAGCTTGTGCTATTTACGAGTAACTGCAGATTTTCCAGTTATAACCAGAGACTTATGAAATATAGATAGTTTTCCGCCCCGCGGTTTCACACGCGTTCCCGAGGGATCTTATCTTTTCCCGGGATAAAAATTATCATATGTCCTTCTCCAAGGTTCCTATCTCTATACCAAATTTCATCTAAATCGGTTCTGCAGTTTAAGCGTGAAGTCGTAACAGATAAACACACTTTCGCATTTAAAATATTGTATAGATTTGAGAACTATAGTTACGTAGACCTACATTTAGCTTTCATACATAAAATTATTTTTGATAATCTAATAGTAAACTTCATGTAATATTTATATTGTGTGTGACGCACTGTGTCACACACAATATATTGAAGATAAAGATGTCTGGAAGTAGCTGCACTCTGTACAAGTACCTACACATTGTTTTTTTTACTGTTAATTACCTTTTTTTTTAATGCGCTGTTATTAGCTTGGTATTTTTTGTTTTAGTTTACTATGTAGGTAACTAATGCGGGTTATAATTTTTTATGTATTTTTGTATTACTTTAAGAATAAAATTGTTAAACATTGAAAAAAAAAGCCAATATAGTCAGATGGTCCAAAAATATTTAAAAAATGTAACCTTGCTGAGTTTCTTGCCGGTTCTTCTCAGTTGAAGGCTGACTTCCGAACCGGTGGTAACTTCTGTAATTCGACCTTCATAAGTGCCCTTCTAGGGCCTAAACTGAATAAATGGTTTTGTCTTTGACTTTGTCATTGAAACAATCACAGCAAATTTAATTTTTCATCTGTTTTACAATCATTTTTGTAGTTAAGCTCGACCTTAGTGGAAAACTACCCTTATGATAAAAAGACGTTTCATTATGTGTAAAATCAAATCAAATATTTTCAACTCTACAATATTTACGCTTAGTTACATTTTCAGGAGCAATCAGTATTGAACGATTCAAGCGAGCTAGCGGATAGTAATCGAGTATCTAAAGGAAATATCACCATTCCCGAAACGCCTGATGCTAGTGATGAGTAAGTATTATCTTTAAAACCTGTCTCACTTAGTGTCAGACTGTATACAATGGAGCGTTCTGGCGATTCAGAGATCTAAAGTGCTGTAATTAAAGTTTATATTTCTTTGTAGTAAAATGTTTTTACCTGTTTTCAGATCACAATCAGAACCTGAACCGGAACCAGAAGTAGTCAAGAAAGGGAAACGCAATGGAAAGAAAAAATAAGGTTATTTTTTAAGTAATAAATGCTCTATTTTTCATAAGCTTTTTTTATTATTTTCGTACATAATTTAAACATCACTAAGTTACATGTAGTTTTAACGGTCTTATATTTTCGGGGATTTTGAGACTTCGAATCGGTGGCCTGAATCACCACGGTTTGAAACGTCGCGTTAGATATTTAGAAAAACACATCTAAAAGTTTTCGATATCTATTGAATTTCATGTATAAATATTTGCTATGTTTATTGACGTAGGATGTCGTATTTTTGACACATCGTGACTACGCAAAACGCGAGGATGGCTTACCAACCTGTATAATATATAAGTCCACAGGTCTCACATTATGACTGCATTATTTTTAGTTGCGTATTCCTACTAAACGCGGTATGTAGAACGGCAAGGAAAAATCCGCCTATTCTCTTTCAATAATCAATCCAAATAGATCGATCGATAAGTATCGGATATATCACCTAGCGAAATTTGATGTGAACTTTTGACAGAAATCTATCCACTGTGGATAAATTTCTGTTAAAAGATAGATTTCAATAATCTATGGCAATTTGATGCTACTCCATCTACTACACCTTTACGTTTTTATTTAAATGGTTCAGTCTTATCGATACAACCCTCAAATATAGGCTCCGCTTTACAAAACTACGTTATCATTTATTATAATTATCTAGATGTATATCTCTGTGGCTGCACAGGTGCATTATTCCTCCGTTGCCAATCGTCGTGTTTAAAGTGGTTATTATCCCAGAGCCCGCCCGCGCCATGGTCTTGCCAGTTTTTGTCCCACGGCTTCCATCGGTGATCCCATCTGTTTGGTTTGTTTGTCTGGTTGTCTGACTGTTTGTCGTCTTTCGTGTTCTTGTTTCCGAAGGCGCCGGAGTTACCCCATCTACATCGATGAAAATAAGTCATTTAAAAACAGCTTGAATGGAATTTAAAAAATGTGATATACAATAAGATAAGATAATTCGTTTCCAATATGGTTCCATTTAGAAAAACACGACTTATTTTCTTTGACACTTGTTCCAAATTGCAATCACTGGATGTCCTGATTTTTTTGTTAAAAAGCAGTATTTTTTGCGCAAGGAAGCTAATTACTCAAAACAACGGGTTGCACTCCGGGAGTGCCGGCAGAAGTGATAACTTGAACATTAACGTTGTGCATTTTTTTAATATTTTGGAATGGTTAGGGAATAATTTGGCACGAATTGCTTTATTATCATTATAAAAGTACTATCATTAATGTGGTAAAATACAATATTCATTTATTGCGCTATCGTACACAAACATGAAAATTTATATTACATTAGACCGCCGGCGCAGTAGAAAGAGAGGGGGATATTACTTCTCTCCTACGCCGCGCTGGCGGTCTACTCTCCCTCCGTCTTACGAATTTTCGATCAGGTCACGTGTCCTGACGCGAGTTACCACTTTTAACCCATCCCAAAAAAGTGCACAACGACGCTAAAGAAGTTTTCACTTCAAAAACCTGCAGACTTCCAATTAGATCGGGAACAGCAATCAGAAATACCTTCCAAAGGTTCCGTAAACCAATAAACTATTCGAGGTATATTCTCACCTATGGTCCTCGTTGCTTGCATAGATCCCGCTAGGACTTGCATCTCCGAACCTATTTCCAAGGCTGTCAGGAGAGTTGGGATTTTTCTTGTACAACTGATGCCGCGTTACGATAAACTCTGAACCTCGTTCTGCTATCATTATTGTGGGTGCTGCTGTATTACCTATAAGAAATTCAATGGGTTAAATTGGTTCATTATATGCACCATATGAACCTTAATAAAATGTGCACTACTGCAGTCATAAGTTTATTAGTAAGTTAAATCAGGGACATAGCTACTTTCTGTAGGCTCGTAAAACTCAAAATCTATGGCCTCGCTGACCTATGTTTTGAAATTACATCTTCCTTTTTAGGGTTCCGTACCCAAAGGGTAAAAACGGGAACCTATTACTAAGACTTCGCTGTCTGTCCGTCCGTCTGTCTGTTACCAGGCTGTATCTGAAGAAACGCGATAGCTAGACAGTTGAAATTTTCACAAATTATGCCGCTATAACAACAAATACTAAAAACAAAATAAAATAAATATTTAAGGGGCTTGAGATACAGCCTGGTGATGATATCGAGCAAAAAAGGGCAAAAAAATAGCGTTTTTTGCGGCTCCCATGCAAATAACGCTATTTTTTTGCCCTTTTTTAGCTATATCTCAAGAACCGCGATAGCTAGACAGTTGAAATTTTCACAAATTATGTATTTCTGTTGCCGCTATAACAACAAATACTAAAAATAAAATAAACATTTAAGGGGGGCTCCCATACAAAAAACGCAATTTTTTTGCTCGATATCAATAATGACAACAGGTAGGCACTTGAAATATTCACAAAATACTCAGTTGTATTTTTACTTTAATAATAAATAATAAAATTAAAATAAAATAAATATTTAAGGGGGGTCCCATACAACAAACGTGATTTTTTTGCCTTTTTTACGGAACTCTTCGTGCGCGAGTCCGACTCTCACTTGGCCGGTTTTTCTTATTGAGCTGATTTTTTGTGGGATTTGAGAAAAGTACCATCGATTGAATGGCATCCATAGGACATGTGTCCTCTTTACGGGTCTTAAAATACTAAACGGTTACTGTACTCAGTACTGAAATCTCTGTATAGCCCATAATTTTTGTAACTACCGATTACTTACCAGTGGTAACAGTGGGTATGATGGAAGCATCGATTACTCTTAGACCTGTAAACGAGATATTGTTTCATAGTTAGTAACAAGTAAGTAGTAATTCAATAAAAAATATGATACTAAAATAATGAAAAGGAGCTCTCCCGTTTTGTTAAGTGAGCTGTTAAATTTAGCTCTGTAATTTGTCGTAAAAATATATGAATATAAAAAAAATACAGAACGAATGAAAACATAAATTTTAATATAACTAACCTTCTACACCGTGTACTTTTAACTGCATATCGACTACAGCCATCGGGTCTGACGCGGGTCCCATCTTGCAAGTACCCACTTGATGGTTCTCAGGAGCTGTGTGCTGCTGAGCCATGCATTTTAAGAACTCATCTGATGGCTCGGACCCGCCTTCGCCGCACTCATTCCCATAGCCCTCTGTTGGCATCATGCCGTATTTTTCGCGCAATATCTAATTAAATAAAATATGTATAAATAGTCACACTTTGCATTACTCAAAAAAAATGGTACCTAATAAGACGTACTACTAAAATTATAAATAGTACGAGAGATCACATTTTTGGGTCGAAATATTAAGTCATAGCAAAATATTAACACGTGAAGTCGTATTCGTGAGTGGTAAAATTTCGTGAAATTAATCAATTATGACCGGTCTTGCGCTACTCGTATCCAGTGGCTTCCCGAAACTTCTGACTCTAAACTAGGATATCTCAAATAAATTAATTCTCACAGTAGTATTTGCAAGCTTATAAGCAATCTTGGCGGCTTCCACCACCACGTTGATGTCACGTTCATCTAAGAAGTAGTTTGGTTGCATGAGTGGCGGCTGCGTTGGGTTAATTGACTGCAAGGTTAAATATCCTCGACTGCGTGGCTGTAGGGCTACCGCGTATATCCTGTAAATGAGAACCAATCTTATTGTGACATGCCAATATTACATGGTGAGACGTGGTTTTAGTCTAGAAATAAAATAGGCCATAGTACCGACACTTCACAGTAAGCAATATATTTCCGCACCCCCTTTGGGGCCAATTTCCTTCAAGGTTATTACCGTGACTTTTGGCAACGTCAATGTAACTCCTAATGATAAGTTCCAAGTAGCGGTTTATGTAGTTGTACCTCTTAAAAACTATTGCAACTTAAAACAAATAGTTATTGCTAGTTTAAAAACAAACTTACGAAATCTCTCTTCTATCAGAGATATCCTTCAACCTAGTCGGGTCAGAAACTGAGCCGTCTCCACAAGACGCGTAGTATCCACCGAAAAAGTACTGCACGTCTGGGTGACGACCACCAGACGGTGCAAATGGAGAGTTGACGATGCCTGTGAGCTGTAATTTACAAAACATTTAAGCATTAACAATTCATGCTTGGGTCTAACTCCAGAACTGGGATTTTTCTCTATGACAGTACAGACAATCTTAAGTATAAAGGAATGAGTATTGGGACCTTAAATGCAGGGAGAATTTGCAGGATTGATTGATTTGCAGAAATGAAAAAACCAGAAGTTGGGTCTGGCTGGATAACCTACATATCCAAAGTAAAACCATTTTTATAACCATACCTGAGACATGCCAGTAGAAGACAAAGGCCCTTGCCTGTTCATCAAGAACTCCATAGAACTGGCCCAGTCCAAAACAGCAACCTTAGGTTCCTTGGTTAAGGTGAACTGAAGGCCCACTCCAACGTGATTGTGAAGGTTTTGACCCACGCCAGGTAAATCCTTGAGAGTAGGAATATTGAACTTGTCCAGGGTTTCTTTAGGTCCGATACCAGAGAGCATGAGGATTTGTGGGGAGTTTATAGTGCCTCCAGAGAGTATCGCCTGAAAAAAAAAACTGTATTAAAATATTTTCACTTCATATTAATAAAGATACTTAGATCAGGATCGCCAGGCACCTATCGGTGTGTTCCGAGAGTTGCACTTGAGAGCCAGTTCCCATCTAGGCTTTGTGTGCTTAACTACCACCTTCGGCCACATCATCACTTACCATGATGAGATTGTGGTCAAATACAAGCTTATCCAGAATAAAAAAAAGATGGTTGATTATCCCGGGTTAACGGACTATGGATATACCTATATTTCCAGAATAGTTTAAACAAATCAAGAAGGTATCGAAAGCTTTTTCAACACCTTTGAAAGACACCCGTCCCAAAGATACTATTCCTTCGCCTCCATTTCTGATGGATCAGTCTAAACGATATCGTAACTAACCTCTTTATTAACTTTGACAGTCTTAGTTTCTCCATCCTTAATGTACTCGACAGCTACGACCTTCTTGTCGAGGGGATCCACGATGACGCGAGATCCGAGAGCGTTCAGCAATACGTGCAAGTTCTCGCGGTGAGACGCTGGACGGAGGAAGGCGCGAGCTGTGCTGAAGCGTGTACCTCCACTGTCAGAACAAATAATATATTGAGACTCACTTTACACAGACATTGGAAACTACAATTGATTTAATATGTACAGATTCTCGTACCCGGAACATAACCGTCGATCATGTAGAGGAACTCGGTGGACATGCTATTGTTGCATGCACACTTGACTTACGTAAAGATAAACCTCCGCCTAAGCGTGTCACTTACAGGCCCCTTAAGGATATTGATAGCAAATTATTTGACAACGATTTAAATTCTATTGACTGGAACTATATACCTTCACTTAAAAATGTCAATGAAATGGTATCAGTTTTTAATAATTTCATTTTAGTATTATTTGATCTACATGCTCCTTTGAAAACATTTATCTTGAAGGGACGTTCATATCCTTGGATAACGCATACAGTCAAAAAAATTATGAAACTGCGAGATAATGCACATGCTAAATATCGCAAATCAAAGCTACCAACACACAGATTTTATTATAAAGAGCTTAAAAATGTCGTGTCTACCGCAATATTTAACGAAAAGCGAGCTTATTTTGCAACTAAAGTTAACTGTTACCTAAAAGATTCTAGAGTTTTATGGAAGTCTCTGAAGAATAATATTATTGATGATAATACACATCCCGAACTACCAAGTCACTTTAACGACCCAGATAAAATAAATTCCCATTTTTTAAATATTCCCGGCAATGCTAACGTGTCCATTTCTGATCTCTCGTATTATGAATTCCACAATTTTAGTTCTTCGTCGTTTTCTCTTAAATCTGTTTCAGAAGAACTGGTCCTAAACGTTATTCGGGGTTTGCATTCAAATGCGCAAGGTGTGGACAGTATTTCACTGGATATGTTAATGCTTACTCTGCCACATACTCTCAAGGTTATTACTGCTATAGTTTATGTATCTATTGAGACTAATATTTTCCCTGAAATCTGGAATAGTGCGGTGATCAGACCAATACCAAAAAAGCCCAATCCAGTAGACTTTAAGGACTTACGTCCTATTAGTATCAAACTCAAAACTCATTTATTCAGTTTAGGCCCTGGTAAGGCACTCATGAACGTTACAATTGACTCTACCACCGGTTCGGAATACACTTAAACTGAGAAGACTCCGGCAAGAAACTCAGCAAGGCAATTTTTTTTTAACAGTGGATCTTTCTTACATTTTTATAAGTACATTTAGATACATTTTCAAATATTTTACACTAAGCCAGGGGGATGCAGGTGCAGAGAGAAGCTACTACAACCATATATTTCTGTATTCCATGTAATGAGCCACCTTATAGTAGGCTTTGTTCATTAACCTAAGTTTAATAAAATTTTTGAATTTAAAGTAAGACATTCCAGCTACCTCACGTGGGATCCTATTGTAAAAACGAACACAATTCCCGAGAAAAGATTTATTAACTTTCGCTAGCCTGAATCTAGGGGTCACAATTTTATCTTTGTGTCTTGTATTAAAATTATGATGATTACTGTTTACTTCAAACAAATTTAAATTTTTTCGAACATACATTATATTTTCATATATGTACAGCGAGGGCAACGTTAATATCTTAAATTCCTTAAATTGATTTCTCAGTGACTCGCGAGGACCCAAACAATAGATCGCGCGAATCGCCCTTTTCTGTAAAATAAAAACAGTATCCAAATCAGTCCCTGAACCCCACAGCAAGAGGTTATAGGACATCAGACTATGAAAATATGCAAAGTAAACTAACCTAGCTGTAGCAATATCTGTTATTTGTCTAATTTTCTTTACCGCAAAAGCAGCCGAACTCAATTTGCTAGCTAAATTTTCTATATGAGGACCCCATTGTAATTTACTATCTAAAGTTATACCAAGGAAAACTGTCTTGTCAACTAGTTCAAGTGTTCTATCATCAACTAGTACGTTGGTGCTGCTCTTAGGAACATTTGGAAGAGAGAATCTAATACATTTGGTTTTGCACGCATTAAGCATAAGATTATTGGTGGCAAACCATTTTGACACTGTTGCTAAGGTCTCATTGAGATGGGTAAGGTCAGCGTCTTTTCTATCTACTCTAAAAATTAGGGAAGTATCATCCGCAAATAAAACTATATCGCACAAGTTATTTATCATGTAAGGCAGATCATTTATATAGACCAAGAACAAAAATGGCCCTAGAATCGATCCTTGCGGTACGCCCGTTTTAACTAAAGACCCTGGGGAAGTAGTACAACCGATACCTACTTTTTGTTGCCGACTAGATAAATATGATGATACAAGACAAAGAGCCGTGTCACGGATTCCATAGTGATGAAGTTTTAAAACTAGGGTCTGATGATCCACGCAATCAAAAGCCTTGGAAAGATCACAAAATACGCCGACCGCATCTTGAGAATTCTCCCAGGCCTCAAAAATATGCTTAAGAAGTTTAGCCCCTGCGTCTGTCGTGGATCTCCCTTTAGTGAATCCAAACTGGTTAGTATGCAAAATCCCGTTATGTGTGAAATGAGCTAATAATTGGTTTAAAATTATTTTTTCAAAAACTTTGCTTAGTGCAGGAAGAATAGAGATAGGTCTGTAATTGGAAGGATTATTTTTGCAACCAGATTCCTGCCTTGTTTATCCAAAGTGCTTGAGAAGGTAGTTTGCATACAGGTTAGTGACTATTTAGAGGCGAACAATATTCTCCCTGAAAGACAATCAGGGTTTAGAAAATCCCGCAGTACAGCTACTGCATTAATAGATGTAGTAGACAATGTACTCGCTGCTAGGGATATTGGTGAGGTTACTATATTGACGTTGCTTGATTTTTCACGTGCTTTCGACTCAATAAATGTAGATTTGCTTCTCTCAAAAATGAAATACTATGGCTTTCAAATAGAAACAATCGCTTGGTTTGATACTTATCTTAAAGTTCGTACTCAGTCGGTCGAGCTTATGGATATGGATGGTTCGAAACGTATGTCATCTCCTAGCCCAGTTGTCCGAGGAGTTCCTCAGGGTTCTATCCTCGGCCCGTTACTATTTATATTATATAGCGCAGATATGGTTAGCTGCATAAAACACTGTCAGTACCACTTATACGCAGATGACACACAGCTGTATTTTTCTTTTAAGCCAGATGATACCATTTCTGCGGTTTCTAACATTTGTCAAGACTTGGACTGTATATCTCGTTGGTGTGATTAAAACTCACTCGTTCTTAACCCATGTAAATCAAAATTCATGGTCTTGGGCTCCAAGCAACAGGTGGATAAGGTATCGTGTTTTGCACCATTGGTGAGCATTCAGGGAGTATCCATTGAACGCGTTACTGCTGCACTTAATCTGGGTGTGCTAATGGATGACGGATTGCGTTTTGAAGATTATGTTCTCGGAACGGCAAGAAAATGTTTTTATCGGTTGAAATTGCTTTACCGCATTAGGAATTTTTTAAGCACCGAATTGCGAATTAAACTGTGTGATGCGCTTGTCCTTTCTAGGTTTAATTATGCAGATACGGTGTTTGGACCTCGTCTTCTAGCTCGCAGTGAAAGAGTAATACAGCGTGTGCAGAATGCTTGCGCTCGTTATTGCTTTCACATACCGCCCAGAACCCATGTAACACCGTACCTAAACAAAGCAAATATCATGAAAATGTCTTACCGTAGAGCGTTTCACTTGGCAACTCTTCTGTTTGGAGTGGTCAGGACACAAACTCCTCAGTATTTATATCGCAAACTTCATTGGGCTAGTGAACACACCCGTTATAATACGAGAGCCTCCAGTTACCTTCTGTCTATACCACATCATCGACCTGCAGCGTTCAGAGGAATATTTCGATACGCTGCCACAAATGCTGGAATAATCTACCACCACCACTTCGTGATTGTCGTACAGTTGGCAGCTTTAAGTCTAGTTACAAAAGACATTTTCTTAATCGATTGCATTGTTAACGCTACAGCGGCAGCGTATCAAATTGTTCCTATGTAAATCGCTCGTTCTGGTTTATTTATTTGTATCCCGAATTATTCATTATTATTTAATGGATCAAGGGTATCTAGTGTAATATGTATGATACTTTTATTATTATTTATTACTTTTCGTTTCTTATAATAATAATATATATTTTTATTTATATTTTATTTATTTATTTATTTAGGGCTTCTGAACACACCCTTTAAATAAAGCGAGAGACTCCAGTTACCTTCTTTTTTTTACCACACCATCGAACTGTAGAATTTAGAGGAAGTTGTTTAGAGTAGATCTTGTGATATGGCCGTTGCATCGCCCATAAACCGATAGAGGGTCCCACAGAATATCAGCGTTGCGTCAGTTGTCATTGACCGACGCAACATAATGCTGAGTGGCTGCCCTTTTGGCTTCACTTTGGTGTCTACCAAGATAATTATTAAGGTTGTTAGAATTATTATTATTTTATTATATATTTTTTGTTGTTATCTGATGCCAATGTGTTGTCCAATAAATGATTTCTTATTTCTTATTCTAGATGAGAACTAAAAACAACGTCTAACACCGTCTCGAAGATATATGTGGTAAAAACTATTCTCACAAAATCATTATCTTTGTTGAAGGTTGAGTTGCCGTAAAACCGTAAAGTTGAGATTTAGATAATGCAAATGCAGTGAACCGAATAGGATTCCAGTAGAGAAATTCAACTTACTCATTGGCAGCCTGAGCCGTGGTGAATCCAGTGATGGTCTCGCCATTCAGGTCACTGGTTGGTGGATAACCCAGCTCGATGGCGGCAGATACCACATCATGAGCGAACTGCGGTGCATGACGGAACTGTGGGTGTAAAAGAATAACAAATTTCTGTAGTTTCCTCCTTATATCGTGGTATTATTTTTCAGCGGCTCGTTAGACACCGATTATGTGAACATTTTCATGATCAAAGAATAAGTTAAATAACATTAAAATATCTAAGCTAACCTTCTGCACAGGTAGCGGCCCGCCTGTGCTATGGTACTGTCCTGAAACTCCGTTTCCGATCTCTTTATTGTCCTCGCTCTTAAGGAAGTATGGCAACACTTCGAACCAAGACCAGCCGGTGGCTCCGTTCACTGCCCAGTTGTCGTAATCTGCTGCGTGACCTCTCATGTACATCATACCGTTTGTTACCGAACAACCACCTGTAAAGAAATGTAGTTCCGGCATAAGAAGCTAGTAAAATACATGTGTAAGAGGAAAATAGATAAGCTACTTTTTTGTTTTAAAGATATTCATTTGTTGGTGGTATAACTGTTAAACTGTTAGACAGCTATTTGTCCTCTCTGTTATTCTCAGGCAGCACAAAAATATGACGTACCCAAAAGCTTCAAATGTTAGCAAAAGAAGACACGCCTATGTATGCAACAGAGCTAGGGTTAGGACTGTTTTTGCCCAACGATTTTCATGTACCATGGGGGAAGACTGTACAACAATGCAAACAAAATACATGCAATCTACCCAATGAGCAAACTAAAATGCAAAGGAGTGATCACAAAATGGTTATTGATTCTAAACTATGATGACACCGAAAGCCTTTTGATTTAAATTATAACATATTATTATATTCGATCACTTAATACTGTTACACACATCCACTCACCTTCACACACCTCACACACACACACACACACACACACACACACACACACCACTCACACACACTCACACACACACCCCACACACTGTTGTGTGTGTACACATACACAGCCACACAAGCACATACACTCGCACCATTTATAAATATGTAATATTAATTTTATAATAATCCCTGTTCTGAGGAGGTGGAGACCAGGAGACCCATAGCACAGGGCTTACCTAGTTTGGGCTCCTGTCCTCCCACAATTTATATGTTTCTCGTATTATTGCATTTTATTTGTTTTTTCTTTTGTTGTTACATTAATATTAGGTTTATCTACATTATAAGAAAGTTTGTATCTTTGTGGGAAGAAATAAACTATTATTATTATTATATTATTATTATATAAGTATAAAAAATGTAAGCCATTTGGAGCTCTAGGTCATTCTCTCAAAATGTTATCTGATAAGGAAACTGGCAAACCAACCATATATTTCAACAAAAATCGTCTTCTAGAATATCTACTCTATATCTGCTTCTGCAACAATATTTTGGCGCTATTAGTCAATTTAAGACTTATGGCTTATATGTAACTCGAGTGTAAATAAGTATTGCGTTTAGCCTAAATTAATTTCATGAGTATTTCGCTTGCCCTAAATTTGTTCCATGAGTATTTCGTTTGCCCTAAATTAGTTTCACGAGTATTTCGCTTGCCCTACATTTGTTCCATGAGCATTTATCAAGAGCCGCTGTACCGATTCCTATAGAGGAAAAAAACGCAAAATCGAAAGTTCTTTTTTTACTATGTAATTTCGAAATTGGATGTGATGGAATAACTTACCCAGCATTTTTGCCCTAGTCCAGAAACATTTGCCGCCATCAGCGAGACAGGCCTTTTCCTGCGGCTCGGTGTGGTACATCCAGTCAGTGTCTTCGCGACTCCAATACGCAGTCACCCACGCTGGTACTGATGATGGTGTTGGCTCGTCGCCGCCTGCTTCTAGTAGTAATACCTGTTAATTGTATACGGTATTACTTTTTGAATGTTTATAATTTACCTGATGATATCTAATAATACTTAATACGCTATTTTAAAGTTAGAGGTAGCATACCTACCTCCAACAAAACTAAATAGACATTCTCATCTATCTCAGAACAAATAGAAGTTTGTTGGTACACAAATGTTTGTCTTGGTGGGGTGAGAATCGGAATCACAAACTGGAACTATAAAGACATCCATATTAAACCAGTAAAAATCTGGTACAAGGTTTAAGAAAATATTAAATAATAGGTAATGTAACAATAATTATTATTATGATAACGAAAATGACATAACCACAAAACATGTTTCAGATCTTTTTAATTAAGTTCGTACACGCAAAACACAAACAATAATTAACCGTATGAAATTTGATTACATTTTTTGTTCGTATTTTTACATGTGTACCTTTTTATGAGACTATAATAACTGGCAAAAAAATAACAGCTTTAAAATGCCATTTATGTTCATGTCCGTAACGTGTCTATAAAGTATGCGAACAAAAAAAACAAAATCCGCTGGATTCTTGCTCACAATGTGGAGGCGTAACTAAAATTATAAATGGAAACAGTAATAGGTAGGTACATTTTTATACTTAGGTACATATCCGTAGGTAAAGAATTTTCCACCTTATCTAAAATATATTACAAAACAGTATTCCCCTTCGCGTTTATCATGTAGGTATGATTACACGGGTTAGTTAACAGATCAATAAAATAATTCACTCATGCAAATCCTGAAATGTTGCCGAGGCGACTAAACAGAAATTTGTTCCAAACCACTATAACTTTGATCTCAAAATTGTTTAATGTTTAGCTAGGTATATAACTGATAGTTAATTTCATTGTCATTACTATACCTATTTAAAGGAACATCTATGCATCTAGATTTAAATAAGACAAAGATTTCCCATGTACCTACCTACTAGCTCATGGGATAATGCACGGAATTTCGCATCAACGCGATACGGATGGCCACGCGCCGTCAATGAGAGGCCAAGTGACCATCTATTCTCATGAATCTATTTATTTTTATTTATAACACAATTACTGCTAAGTCAAGGTTCATTTTATAGCTTTTGGTAACATTATTTTTAACCGACTTCAAGCAAAGGGGGTTACCTAATGTAATGTTAACCTATGTTCCCCGATTACTCGAAGAAGCCTGGACCGATTCGAGAAATTCCTTTTTTTGTTCAAAAAGGAATAACTTTCCAGATGGTCCCATTGGCAACAAGTCAGGATCTGAAGATGGAATCCCAGAAAAATCGAGGTGACCCTCAAACTTTATAGAGAAGCTCAATGTGTTTTATGTATGTACCTAGGTATTTTCCAAAACGATTCAAGTATTTGCGTCTGGTACTCATCATCTCATGTGTTGATGATGCAAAATATAACTCCTTAACTATTAGGAGTTGGTGGATAATTATTGAAATATTATAGTATAGACTGCTACTTTAGAGTTATTCAGTTGAGCTGATGATGGAAGGTACAACGCTTTATTAGTTAGCGAGTTAGGGGATAATTTTTAAAGTAGTACCTACCGTATAGACCGCTAGTTTTTATTCTTTCAAGATAATAATAAAATGCCCATAATGTTAAGCCAAAAGCAAAGTCGTTGACAATCGTCTAATCTTCGAATAATATTAAATTTTGATGGGTTATAGGTAACGTAGTTAATATTTAAGTATACATAATTAGGAACAATAAGTTACACTTGATACCGACTTCGAACAGGTTAGTAGGTAAAACGAAATTAATCAAAAATAAATAAAAAGTCTTAGGGGCATTTTTATCTTTCGTATTAAACCTTTATTCAGTTGTTTTTCGCTTTTTTGTGTCTGGTTCTAATGCTTCTTTTTGTCGGAAGTCGGTATTTTTTTTATTTACAAACCGATTTTTATTACAAAGGCGACTACAGTCTTTATTTGTTTATTTATATGTATGAAATCATATTAGCAGTATTTCAATGATTTTAAAAAGATTAGATTTTGTTTTCTTGGTGAATTACAGACAACATTTAAATCATGTACTTAACATTTATAAAGAATCCAGACATCTACTATTCTCATTACGATTTCCTGTACTAATAAGCTTACAAAATCCAACTGAATTAGTTACCTATACATTTAATCGACAATTCATCTACGCAATTTGATACATACATCGCACTTTTCGATTAAGTCCATGTGCAAAATGGCTAATGGTGATTGTCGGACTATTATACATTAAAATACAATTTACATTATGTCAATGAAGTTGTCGAAAAATTCATGAGGCACTTAATCTAATTACTAAATCATATTTTTTTCGAAACATCATTATGCATCGCATTGGACCGTGACGTTCAAATTCATATTTTTATGAGCACGGTAATTTTGTAGATTATTGTGAAATATATTTAAAGTTAACCTTAATATGTCAAGGTTAGCATTTAATTTTATGAGAAATAGTCTATAACTTGCAAATGCATAAAAATTTATGCATTAAATTCAATATTAAACTAAAAAATAAGGCTGAAAGATTTGCGATCAAGATTATAAAGTTGAAAATTGATATATTAATATTAATTTAACATCATGAAGCTTATCATGCCTCATGTAAGCAATTAAACCACTCACACTTTACCTGGCTCAAGAAAACTCCAACAAAGCGAACTCAAAGTGCGTTTTACAAACCTTCCACTGAGGATTTTCCGATAACCTCGCAGCAACCACGGAGCCAGCAGTCCCACCACCCACTACGACGAAATCGTAGCTCTCATCCAACTGATCCCTGCTTGTGACCCTGTTACACGGGTCGGATAGGTCGCACCGGCCGTTGATGAACGCCTCCAGTATGCTCATGAAGAGTAAGAACTGGCCAGGACAGCCGCTGACCATTGAGGGCCCCACCTCGCGTATTGGACACGCACATGACTGAGAACACGTAACAATAATAATAATAAGTACGTTTTTAGGGTTCCGTACTTCAAAAAGAAAAAAAAAGGAACCCTTATAAGATCACTTTCTTGTCCGTCTGTCTGTCCATCCGTCTGTCCGTGTGTCACCACCGATTATATCAGGAATGGGTGGACCTAGCAAGTTAAAATTTATATCAGATACTGAGGTCTATAGTCCATATCAGGTGTATAAAAATCAAGGTCCTGAATCAACACGATAAAAAGATATGGGCAATTTTAGATTTTCGCGAAAACTTGTAAGTACCAAAATTTACCTTAATTTTCAACTTTTTTAATTTTTTGGAATATTTCCATTACTTGTGCTGTAAGACCTGGCTTTTAACCAACATTCACAGTTCTAGGTCAACCGGAAGTACCCTATAGGTTTTGGGTCGAAAACCTATATGGTAGTTCCCGTTGACCTAGAATCATGAAATTTGCCTAAAAGCTAGGCCTTACAGCACAAATAAAGGAAAAATTCCAAAAAATAAAAAAAGTTGATAATTAAAGGATGTCCCCATACATACATAGTTCCACCAAATAAGATAGACCTCTGAGTTGTATCGGCGCTGATAGAACTTAGAGGTCTAGCTTAGTTGGCACCAACCTCAATTAAGTAAATCGAAAACATAATCGAAAAAAAACTGAAAAACTCCTCAAGACTCCATTACGGAAACCTCGGTGCGCGAGTCCGACTCGCACTTGACCGGTTTTTTTCGGTTCTGGATAAGCTTGTGTTTGACCACAATCTCACCATGGTAAGTGATGATGTGGCCGAAGGTGGTAAGCACACAAAGCCTAGATGGGAACTGACTCTCAAGTGCAGCTGTGGGAAGACACCGATAGGTGTTTGGCGACAGATTTTCAACTTGAGGATATCAGAAAAAATCGAGTATATCACGCGCATTTTTAACAGCAATCTGCCGCGCATGACATCATGTGGTGCAAATATACATACATACATACATACATATAGTATTTATTATTTATCTATTTCATAACGTTACCTTTGATAATAATAGACGATGATAGCTCAGTTGTAGTGACGTCGGACACCGCGGCGAAGGTCCACGACCTTCGCCGAATCCTACAATGAGCTTTCGGTGAAGGAAAACATAGTGAGGAAACCATAGCACGGTGGTAGGGTAGGTACGTGGAAGTGCCCGAATGGCTGGCTACCACCCTCAGAAATCTATCGCCAAGCACCTGGTGTGTTCCGACAGCTGCACTTGAGAGCAAGTTCGCATCTAAGCTTTGTGTGCTTACCACCTTTCGGCCACTTACCTACCATGGTGAGATTGCGCCTGATTGCGGTCAAGCACAAGCTTATCCAAAATTTAAAAAAAAGATAAATAATAATATATTTTTTTTAATTACGTTACTACATAAAAACATAAACGGACATACACAGGAAGCACAACTCGACAATACGTAGGTAGTACTGATAGGGAAGTCTTTAGCAACTATTACGCGACAATCGACTTGTAATGCCAAGCCGGTTACAAACACAAAGGTTGTGTTCTAATTAATTGTCATAATGACAAGATCATGTCATTAGATTTGCCAATAAACGAAGTATATTCTTGCGTATTCGCGTGTAAGTATGTGCCTATTTCTTGCAATGTAGATAATTTATTGATGCAGTAGGTATCTTTGAACGATAATTATCCCTAGACAAGATATAGATGTCGGTAATTATCATCGTTACTAGACGATCATCCATTTACCTATGAGATAAAAGAACGATAAAAGTCACGTGACAGTTCGATTTAAATGTTTTTCAATTGTCTTCGTCCATCAGTCAATGTGCAAAAAGTATGGTATTTCCGTATATTACACGTTGGTACCATTGATCGAGCATTTTTATATATCTCTACTGTCCGGTAAGTTTGTCGTACTACTTACCGAACAACCTGTATCTATAAATAAATAGAAGGCCTAACTCGGTGACTGATCAACGCCAAGCCTAAATCCATGGACCAAGAAAGCTGTTTTTCGAAATTCAATCCCTAAAGGGATAAAAAAGGGGTACGCGGGTGAAACCCCAGGGTGGAAAGCTAGTCATCTAATAAAAGCACTGCCTTATTTATTACAATATTGTAGCTAAAAATAACTAATACATACGGCTAAAGCAATTGTTAAGATATAGAGCTTGCAGTAAAACTTGGCGCGGAACCCATAACCCATTAGTAGGATAGGTATTATGGTACTTTTATGTGTTTTACATTATTTTATCCACAAACACTCTTACAATAATCACGTTTTTTTTTTCAAGGAAACAGGAAAAAATATATATTAAGTAGGTAATACGTATAGTAATAAACATAAAAATCGTGATCTGTGATGTACATGTACCAATTACCTTATTATTATCGTAGAATGAACGTATTAAAAGTACCTATCATATAAAATCTAATATTACAGCTGAGTTCCTTGTAAGACTGTAGGGAAATCAAAATAACCGATGCGATTACCTACAGATAGCGATCACTTCTAGCGATAGTTTTCCGGCTCGCGGTTTTACCCGCGTTCCCGAGGGTACTAATCTTTTCCCGGTAGGTACAAAAAGAACCCTTGAAGAACCAAAGTTCCATCTATCTCTATACCAAATTTTATCGAAATCGGTTCAGCGGTTTAAGCGTGAAGAGGTTACAGTTAGACAGACAGACACACTTTCGCGTTTATAATATTAGTATAGATAATTTAACTTTATTGAATTTTGAAGAACCGCATGCTAGCCCATAGCATGCGGTTCTTCAAAATAATAGTAAGAAGGTTTATGCAAGGTCGGCAACGCTCTCGTGACGCCTCTAGTGTTGCAAGCGTTCATAGGCTGCGGTAACCGCTTCCCTTCATGGTAGGCCGGTGGGCCCTTTGCCACCTACTGGTAAAAAAAAACATATTGCCTGACGGTTAACGGTTACCATAGCACAATGCTTGCAACACCAGGAGTCTATCACTTGTGCATTGCCGACTCTAGGCTACTTTTGAACTACCGTCAAACAAGCCAACTTTGCCAATCAAGGTATCTTTGCCCTAAAAGCAATTTATAAGCAAAACCGCTTAAATAAGAAACAATTTTCGTTTTATGGCAACATTTATTATTTGGGTGGAAAGTTGATTATATTTGTGGCAACACTATCTAACGCATTCGTTCCAAAGTTCATTTAGTAACTTGTCAGAGCTTGTCGAGTGCGGTGTATGTTTTTGCGGGCAAATTTCCTAAGGAAAGCGTTTGTGGATTTTACCTCATGGCGAAAACACAGGTAAGTGTATTTTACTGTATGTTATAGAATATCAGTTGTTGAGTATTTTAAATATAGTTTCATTATTCAGGACTTTATAAATCAAAACTTCTAATGATGGGCAAAGTTACCCTAAACTATTCAGACCCATCCATGCCAACATTGCCCGTTATCAAAAAGCACTCAGGGTTGTCACTTTTAGTTATTTTGTAACAGGTTGAATTAACGCAAAACCACAGAAACAAAACATCAAACACCTCAATTACATATTTCTTAAGTAACGACTTTAAAATAAAGTACTTAATTTCTTATGTTATAAAATATATTAGTACCTGGTGCAGTTGATGTATATTTATACAGGCTGAAATTTTAATCACCGTTTTCCTCTTAAGGGGTCATTGTACTCATAAAAAAATCAGCTGTTCCCTACATTTTGACGAGTTATGCGAACATAAATGTAGGGAACAGTTGATTTATTTTTCACGTATTCAGGTTTGGCTACATAGTAAAAGTTGTTCATAATGATGAGTATAATGACCCCGTAAGAGGAAAACTGATTAAAATTTCACGCAGTATTTGTTTGTGTATAGGGATAGGGTATATTTCATTAGAGTAGATGGCAGCTTTTATTATACATCTGCAGATCCACTTAGCTTTAATTTTATTCTTATTTTTAATTTCAGAAATTCAAGTCTAGAATTACACCAAGAAAGCCAAGACTTGAAATTGGGTCCCGTGCATATAAAAAGTACTCCAACGTGATGTTAAAGCTGGTTAAAGTTTGGACATATATTGATCTCATTTTTTGATATAGCATTTACAGCTTAAAGCTGACGCTATTGAAATGTTCAAAATAGAACAACGGTATTATGTCGAATTGTCAACGAAATTGGAATAAACATTTAATTTTGAATACAATATTTCATTTAATTAGGTACCATTTTAACGTCTATTCATATGCACCCAACACCCTCAAAAGAAAAGTGAAAATAACATTTACTTAATCATTTTACTGGAATGTGACAACCCTTAAAATCTTAAACCGTTTGTTGAGCCTTGTATGGAAAAGGGCATTAACCGCTAGGTAACATTGCCCACTGTTTTTATCACGAACATATTTAAACTACAAACAGTATTTTAATACTAAGGTTAAGATTGCCTTAAATTGTAGTCGTGCTGCTTTCTACGTATTTATAGAGCTTGATTTGCGTCGAAAATCGAAGTGGGCAATGTTGGCTAAAAGTCCGGATTATTTTGCCCACCATCAAAATCGAACAAATCTTGGTTTAAATTTTTTTTTTTTTAATATTTTACATAGCAAATGCGTGCATATGGTCATATAGTTGTAGTAAATGAAAAAATATACTTAAGTCCCATAGAAAAAACTTGTAATATATTCGATTTTCTTAAAAAAACGGGCAAAGTTGGCTTGTTTGACGGTACGTATTCATGCCTTTTATGCTCATTTATATACATACATAAATATATTTAGATAAATAAGCAAAAGGTCGTGATTAAAGATATATATATGTAAGTAAGTGTATATTTACCCATTCGTTAATAATGTTATGTTGTATGACACTGAATACGAACAGATAAGAAATTAAAACATGACTATTATAACTATGTAGATATGTTCACTTTTAATTAACTCAAATTGACACTGCAACAAAAACACTCAAAAATCTAAATCAAGGACACTCCTACTAAGAATATTATGTAGGACTAATGAAAAACAAATAAATAATAGTTTCGCTTACCTCTGGTGCCCTAATCATCTTCGGAAACACTAAATTCCGGTTTCCTGAAAATAATAAGAATATTTTTCTTTTAAGTTTTCATAATTAGATATAACTGTTAAGAGTAGTAGTAGTATCATTTTAAAGTTTATTATAGTATACCTTTACTTCCTAAATAATACTAAGATAGTATAATTTTTTTTTTTCAAAAACAGGACATGCCAACTTTAAGAAACCAATATTATAAGAAAAAAAAGATATAAAGTGAATTTTCCGCATTGAATATACCGCAAACCGTCAATAGAAGTTATTTAATCTATTCTATTAGATCTATTTCTCAGCTTCTCACAACTTCATGTAAACGCAAAAATGTATAATAATATCTAATAACATCTATTTAACTAACTACTAAGGAATTTATACTCTAAGGGTGTAACAATAAAGTACTTTCTTTCTAAATAGTGGTAGTGATTCCAGAAATAATATATTAGTTTATTGAGAACATAACATAAATAACGGGCGATGAGATAACATTCACCTTGAAAGCGATTCACAACGCGTAGAAACTTAACCGTTACATAGAGACGACTATTTCGCGTTGTTATTCTAAGTTACCCATCAAAAGCGAAACGGTTTTATACTTTTTGATGCTGCTTCAATAGTATTTTTTTAAATAGTTGACAAGGACTGTCCATCTGTAATTTCTATTGAATGATTTGGAATTTGGAAATGATAAAAAATTGTGTTAGGTAGGTATAAAGAAAGAACATTGATATTATAAATGTGAAAGTTTGTATATTAGGATGTTTTTTCCTCAATCACGCAAAAACGGCTGAACGGATTTTGATGAAACTTAGGTAGATCACATCCTGGAATAACCAATGAAAACATAGGATACTTTTTATACCGGGAAAAGATAAGATCCCTCGGGAACGCGGGTGAAACTGCGAAGCAGAAAACTAGTCTATACATAAGACTTGTTCTCACTGACTAACGTAGGTACAGCCTAAATATTGTTACAGAAACATGAAATTTATAATATACAAAGTGAGACATATTTTTTATTCATACTTCACACGAACATAAATTAAACTTAGGTCAGCAATAAAAACAATACATTTGTGTTGTCGATGTCAATAAACTGGTACATGGGACGCGCTTTACATTCTTTTGAGCAACATGTATTTTTTTTCGCATATTTTACGTAAAGATGTACCTACATCTTAAGTAAACATCCTTAAGAATAAAAATAAATATTCATCAGGACATTATCCTGTGGATACAAAGAGACAAATTCTCAACTTAGTAATTTATATTGCAGAAAATGCACAAAATTTGTAAACTGATCGTGCATTTTTGGAACCAAGCGACTAATATTTACCATAATTATTGGATCCTAATAATAGCTTTATTTTAACTTCTCGTAACGACAAAAATGCGGAATGTGTGCAAATATCAGCAAATTAATAGAATGATGTCATAATAATGTAGGAAATTTATGCTCAGAGACAAACTACTAATCTCAAGGAAGTATTTTATTTTTATGAATGTTACAATAATGATAGTAAATTATTAAATACTAGCTGTCCCCCGCGGTTTCATCCGTGTTCCCGTGGTATCTTTTCCCGGGATAAAAACATAGCCTATGAAACTCACAAATAACGTGGCTTTCTATTGGTAAAAGAATTTTCAAAATCGGTTCAGTAGATCCAGAGATTACCCCCTACAAACTCACAAACTTTACCTCTTATAATATTAGTATAGATTGTTCAATTTTATTCAATTAATAAAGAAAGGTTATCGAGTTAGCAAAACTATATTGTAAGACCGTTTCTTAGTTAGATACTCCCCCTTTCGTCTACACTGACATTTTAAAGTGGGAAAGTTTGTATGTTTTGTTTGATGTAGGAGGTAATTATCCAAAGCTAGATACTAATAAGATTTTGAAGATTCTATTAACTAATAGGAACCTACGTTATCCCTAAGTGCTGTCTCGAAACTCTGAGAAATCGCAGGGCGGGAGTTAGTCTTAAATGTCATTATTTACCGACTTCAAAAAAGGAGGAGGTTCTAATTCGGTTGCATGTTTTTTTTGTGTGTTCTCAGAACTCCGGACATTTATTAACCGATTTGGAAAACTCTTTTTTGTTTGAGAGTACTTCCCGTTTGGCCCCATTATAATTTTATAATTTAGTAAATTGCTTTGTAGAATTATTTTTCTTCTGAGGAATAAAAAATAGACTACTTATAATCGTTATACATATTATTATTAAGTTATATTATTAATGTATACATTTTTGTTTTGAGCTTACATATAAATTGTTGTCCAAATGCATCAATGATAAATAAAATGACTAAGTTCCGTTCCTCGGTTTTACCCGCATTCCCGGGATAAATGTAGCCTATGCTGCTCTCCGGCCTACGAACTATCTCTAAGCACAAAGCATGTCGAGCCTTTGCTCTCCGTTGATACCAATAAACTTTCGCATTTATCATATTAACATGATATCATACAAAAATCTAATTTCCTAATATAAATAGGTACATAATTATCACCAGAGAATCTAAACAACTCCTATCCTATAATATATTTACATAAAGTTATAAAATTACCTTATATTTATCACTATCGCACAATATTACCACATGAATACGTAACGTAACACGGAATCGCGGGAGTCGACGATAGCCCAACGTGAGAAGAGTCGCGAGTGACACCGGCGACTGCGCCCGCGCCACTTTTGTTTATAAAGATGAGCTGCGAACTGCGCTTAGCTATCAATCTAGGTATTCATACTTGCATGAACCCCTATAATTTATTTGCGATTATGTCAGTTCAATTATCATTTTCCGAGATTACTATTCCGATACTAATAAGTGGAAAAGTATACTAACGTTTTTGACTCACTATTATTTTTAGTGACCTCATGTTTATTCCAAATGGGTTTCTATCGTTTGAGATTCCTCGGGATCTTTAGCGTACTACAAATGCCATACCTTATAATTTGGCTAAGTCGGACTATTAGTCCAAATAAATTAATTTGAGAACTTTTTTCATCAAGATCGTATTATTAGATCAATATGCATCAGTCATCTTTTTCATCAATATCGGTTTAGCAGTTTCGGATTTCATCGCACACCAACATCGTGCGTGAGACGGTAATTTCATATATTGTGATTATGCCTGTAGCTGCACTGCACCGCGCGTGTTATTACCTATGTAGCCATTCTACCTTCTTAAATAGATAGTGCCATCCGAAGACACGCCCCAATCTTTTTCCTATTTCCTTACAGTGCAAGTGTAGGTACGTACCTACATGCATCTGCATATCGACATCTATCTATCTTCTAAATGTATATAAAATTCTTGCGTCACAGTTTTAGTTACCGTACTTCTTCGAAACGGCTTGACCGATTTTGATGAAACTTTATATCTGTATTCAATAGGTCTGCGAATAGGTTGTTATCTATTTTTTACTAGCTGTAGCCCGCGGTTTCACCCGCGTTCCCGTAGAGTCCGCGTTCCCGTGAGATCTAGCGGTATAAAAATAGATAACAACCTACTCTCATATTGTATATACATATAAAATTTCATCAAAATCGGTACAGCCGTTTCGGAGGAGTACGGTAACAAAGGACCGATTTGGGTGCAATTTTGTTGTAAAGGTATTCCAATGGGTTCCTCGATGATTTGAAAACAAAATTGGACCGGGTAGGTGGCGCTGGAATCGGGTTCTAAGTTTTGTTTTAATTTTTTAAGAGCAAGACAACGTCTGCCGGGTCCGCTAGTATACTATACATTTATTTATTTTTTATTCTGGATAAGCCTGTGTTTGACCGCAATTTCACCATGATAAGTGATGATGTGGCCGAAGGTGGTAAGCACACAAAGCCTAGACATATCAACAGAACTACAACACTAGCTACAATTCATAACTAAGCGCTGTAAGGGATTAGGTAAAGGAGTGGGGCGCGGGTAATTAACGCAAACATTTTGTCAAATCGGACTGGTAATTCCTGAGATAATCACAATCAATCTAACAAACCTGTTAGCTGTATAATATTACGTTTACAAAGGTTAGTCCATATTTCCAGACAAAAACTGTTATCGTACCTCATTATAAAACATCTAAAGTTCACTCCGAAACCGAAGGAAAACCCCATCACTACGTAATAATCAACATTATCATGTCTCGATTACAAAGACACCGATTACATTTACTAATCATCTCGACTATGGCCTTGAACTAGAACTTGGCCTTTATCTACCAATAACGTGTAATTGATATTAAACCTGTTATGGATTCCATGTGAGTTAGAATAGCGACAAAAAAAATTAAACAGAAGTACGTATAAATATTTTTGCAAGCAATTTTATAGCAAAAGGTACCTACTTAGTATACATCTATATACGAGGTAGGTATACGAGTAGTTATATAAAAGACAGTCGTTTCTGACTGACTGACTGACTCTATTAACACACAGCTCAAACCACTGAATGGATTGCGCTGAAATTCGACACGCAAATAGTTACTATGACGTAGGTATCCGCTAAGAAATGATTATCTTACTTTCTTACTGTAGGGACGAAACGGGGTTCCAAAGTTTGTATGGAGAAACGGGATCGCGGGTGAAACAGTGGGGCGGAAAGCTGATAGGCATACATGCGATAAGTGTATAGGCACGTGATAATCCGTTTGTAAAACATATGAATGATATTACAAACAATTATGTTTTGTAGTTTAATTTATACAGATTTCCATATCTCAAATGGAGACAGAAACTTTATAAGAATCACTCTCTTGTCTGCCCGTATTTACTAGTCAGATGAAGTTTGTTAGAGCGTGGCGGTTACTACATAAGTATGAACCCACCAAAATGTTTGAGATTTTATTTGAATTTTTCTGTTCTCTGCATATAAATCCTTGGCCCTATACCAAATTTCAGCTTTCTAGGACATCGGGAACTACCTTAGTTTTACTTAGGTCTGTATACAGGCTTGCACTCCCATTTATAGGAGTGGGGGGGTGAAAGTTACAAATTTCTTAATTTTTTTCTTCTGTGTATCAATAAAATGTAAAGTATAAAAGCTAGATCAATGAAACATAGTGTTATTTCATATTTTCCTTAATACATCATAATCCTGTGAATTTGGGCCGTCTGGTATTATCTGGTACCTATGCAGTGGCCCGCCTTGTTTTTTATTCGTCTTGGTGAGATTACGATCAAAGACAACCTTATCCTAAAAGTAAAATAAAATTTGATTAAATAAATTTTTTATTCTCATATAACAGTCATGAAACAATAATGTAATTAATATACAAATCAAACCATGTCATAATGGTGATATGGTAATAATTTATATTTTAATGCAAATACAGAGAATTGATGACAAGAAACACGGAAACATCGAAAATCCCATGAACCTATACCTACGTGGATAAATTACAATACGAGCCATCACTAATGTTGCTATTCCGGCCTTACTAGTATCATTTGTTCAAATGGTACATTTGAAATAGAAAACGCTTGTCATTTGGCCAAAATTGTTAGGCTACAGTTCAAATTCTACAAAATATGTTAGATGTTTCGCATGTAAGTAAAGACACACAAAAGGTAATTATAAAAATAATTTTATGACAAAGCAAAACAAAGGAAAAATGATTCGACTGTCAAAAGTGACTATAGTAATCTCTAGTAATTTTGTGATGACATGTGAGATTTTTCTTTCTTTTTAGGGTTCAGGCTTTTCCAATAAACAGCTTACCTAGTTGTAAAAAATATTCAACGTAAAGCTAGTGTTATCTTTAATTGGTAATCAGACTAAATTTACTAGTCTTTCGCCCCGCGGTGTCACTCGCGTTCCCGAGGGATCTTATCTTTTCCCTGGATAAAAAGTATCCTATCTTTTATTCCAGGATATGATTGGTAGATCATAACGTGTACCAAGTTTCATCAAAATCCGTTCAGCGTGATTGAGCAACAAACATACAAACTTTCACATTTCTTTTATTAGTGGGATTAGTACGATGAATAATTAACATATTTTTGCCCACTTTGATGCATTGTCAATCCACAAATTTTAGGTTATGTTTAATTTTATTCATTGTATGAATAGTATGAATAGATAGATATTATATAGTATTGGTTGGAATCCTGTGCCATTTAGAATTAATTAACATAATCCTAAAATACGAGTATATGACTCAGTTTAGGAACAGTGTGCTACAACTATGTAAAGACCTTTTTCCAGCGCAATAAATTTATTATTATTTTTAAAAATAGTAAATGCAAAAGTATGTTTGTCGCTTTGTTGGTTTGTCCTTTTTTCACGGAGCAAGAGACCAACATATCTGCGTGATTTTTAGCATTCATAACATAGAAAAGTCTATAAGCCGGAGATACTCTTTATACTGAGAACGTTGGTAAAACCGCGAGGTAAATACCTAGTTATTCATTAAAGCAAAGCACAAACTACTATCGAACTATGAATAGTAATGTAGCAACCACATAAGCACCTGGTGTAAGAACGTTAGGAAGTAAAGACACAGACTATATTATATTATGAACTTTGTGAACTATTTATGACGGTGCAACACCTGCAATTGTAACTTTGACTACATAATATATAAATTACCTGCGTTCAATGGAATTTATAATTTTACCGAAAAATGTTATATCTATACTAATAATAAAATATAATAATATTATAAAGAGGAAAGATTTTATTGCTTGTTTGTTTACATTGAATAGGCTCTGAAACTATTGGACCGATTTGAAAAATTCTTTCACCATTAGAAAGCTACATTATCCCTGATGAACATAGGCTATATTTTGTCCCAGGAAAAGATCAGATCCCACGGGAACGTGGGTGAAACCGGGGAACAGCTAGTTTTATATTTATAGGATGTTTTGAATAAGATAGCCCCGTCTCTATCTTTGTAATACGCCTCTACGTTAGAAAATAACGGAAAAACAGGGTGGATATATATTATTTATAGTAGATACATATATGGGCTAATAATACAAATAAATCGTTTCAGTAGCTCTATTTAGAAGATTAATATGTGCGTGCAGGGTATATATAATGTATAGTGAATTAATATTTTATTTTACGTTGAAAAGATAATTTAAATTTGTCATAATATTGTTTTAGTAATAGATATTTATTCAATTATGAACAAATACCTATATCAAAATAATTACCTTGGGAATATAGTAGGTATATTTTATAATAGTTTATTTTTATTATTTAAGCTCTCCATTTTATTGTTGTTGTTCTAGTAAGTTAATTAATTTTTTAACATAATAATATATATGTTGTTTACATGAAAAACTAATAGTTGATAATTGTTTGATTATTAAAATTGAAGCGACCACACCGAGATAGAAATCAATTTGCATTAGCAGGTTGTCCATGAGAATCGACTTTTTCGCTACTAAATTATATTGTTACTATTAGAACTCGAACACTCTAAAGCAGAGCTTTCTCGATTCGGATTGTTTTACTTTATGTAGCATTCCAGCCCACGGTTTCACCCGCGTACCCCCTTTTTTACCCCTTTAGGGGTGGAATTTCTTTCTTTGTCTACGTTTTAAAAACAACACCTGTGAAAAACACAGCTTTCTAGGTTCAATGGTTTAGACTTGGCGTTAATGAGTCAGTGTGTTAGGCCTTCTCTTTTTATTATACTTTAAGTAGAGATTTATACGCAAATGATGTAAGGGTAGTATTATTATAAAAATAAAACCAATTAGTCATGATGTAACCTACTTATTGTAGACTGAAATTCAGACCTACAATACTGTTATACTTACTTATATGACTGTAGAAAGATGCACATCGCCAAAATAGAAAATTAAAAGGAAAATCCTTTCTTAGCGGATACCTACATCATAATAACTATCTGCGTGCTAAATTTCAGTGCAATCCGTTCAGTGGTTTGAGCTTTTTGTTGATAGATCAGTCAGTCAGTAACGATTGCCTGTTATATACACACAAAAAGATAGTGCATATTTAATTTATTCTCTATTCTTCGGTTAAGTCGATATGCTATGTAATAAAAACCTGTATTTACATCCATATGCTGAAATAAGCCTTGGCCGTGACCAAAACAGACTGCGGTAACACGTTCCTTCGTCGCACAAAGTTGGTTAGTGTGTTTCAAGATCACATCGAGAAAGGAGCATGTAGTAACGGCGGGTCAACGCTCGGCAACAGTAAATAAACGAAGGAAAAGAATTTCTGATTATCTTCGGACATTTAACGGTAGTATTTTTTTATACTTGTAAAATTTACCTACCAATAGGTACTATTGGAGCAGCGGAAGTAATAATTTGCATAAAATAGTCTTACTAGTGGCAGTCTAGTGGCAGCCTATATATGTTTTTTACGATTTACTTGGATCATTAGCTTTTTTATCTGTCGCTAAGCACCTTTGGTGTGTTCCAGCAGTTGCCCTTGAGAGCCAGTTGCCTTTATCCCTCTGGTATTGCTAAATGTGTATAGGCGACAGTAGTCACTTACCATTAGGTGACCCGCCAGCCTCGTTGTCACATGTGGTATAAAAAAAAATATTTTGTAGATCCAGTGAGATATAAAAAGTTAGTTTGTAGTCAATAGAATTCGGTTAGCAGTGTGGTAGTAATTTAATTGTTTTTTCCTGACATATTACATACACGGTTATCTGATCCCAAACTAAGCAGAGGTTGTGTTATGGAAACCATTCTTAAATAGATAACTACACCCAGACTCAGGACATAGTCTGTCTGTCTGTCAGTTCTAGATGGGAATCGAACCCAAGACCTATGGCGTGATAGGTGTTAACCAACCACGCCTGTCAATTGTCATCAATTGTACGAGATTGAAAATTGTTGACATCCATCTTGTCTAGGGGGGCAGCTTACTTAATTCTAATGACGCATGATGTAATTTATTTTTATGAGAAAGCTATACAAACTAGCCGTTTATCTTGCAAAACCCGAAAAAAACAAACAGGAAAATTCCCTACAACAAAACAAAAATTAAAGTAATTCACTCTCATTCAGTAGGTACAATGCAGCTAAAATGATGAATGTCATCTTCTGGAAAATCCGAGTGACTAACGAGGCCCGTATGATAAAATGAAAACACCCGTTATGGACGCATATATTATAAGTAGGTACTGTTCATTATAATATCCTTTTGGTGAAAGTTACTTGTTTATGTTGTCAATATTTTCCTTATGCAAATGGATAGTTTCCGCCGTTCTCACCTGAATACTTGTATACTATTATAATTCATAAAAGGCGTATAACTATGATACTCGTATTATTATGAGTTTTAAAGTTATTCTCTTTCGAAACATAAAGGTACCAAAGTATTTTAAACTGGAATAATCAATTGAACATCACTTTAAATATTGTTTTCACTCCTCATGCTCAAAAAGACCGCCATTGTGGCGTACCAGAGCGAAGAAAAAATAACAATTCTTCCTCTAGGAGAAAAAGTTTTTTTTTTAATTTTTGTGTGTCAAATGACAATGAGCCTACAAAACCGAAAAAGTCTTTAGTCAAAAGTATAATAATCATGAATAAAGACTCGACTTATTACTGTTTTATCAAAAAAGAACTTCATTTTAATTTTGAAAATGGAACTAAAATCGACGATCTCTGGTAGAATGCATGCAATGTGTTGCGGCTACAGAAGAAACAAAAAAAAGACATTATAAACTACATATTTCATATTGTATTGGATTGTTTTATTTTCTCGCAATCGTAGTGAAAAGTATAGTGTAACACACGGCGCTTAAACCCATTAAAACTCGGTTTCTATTTACTCCCTCGCTAAAGCTCGGCTCTTATAACTACCTCGTATATAATGGGTCATTTTAGCTCCTTGTATAACAATCTACTATTTTTTCATATTTATCTGGCTTTTATCTGGCAAAGTATTATGCCCCCGGTGAGAGTTCAGTAAGAATAATTTTATTTAAATGAAGTTACCTTGTTGTCCCCCGAGGTTTCTCAATTTTCAGAAATCATTTCTTAGCGGATACCTACTCCCTATAAAGAATCTATCTGCCATGTTCAAGTTTGTAGCATTTATAGCTTCTGAGATTTCGTCGATTTAATCAGTGAGTAGTATTTCGCTCTTATACACACGATATAGATATAATAACAGTTGCCTTATATCATTGATCTGCAATAGATCATGGGGTTTCTCCTGTAGCTAATATATCAAGTATCTAATATTTATCACATGAGGATAGATAAAGGATGATTCAAAAGTATTTGGGTAAAACCAAACTGAGGAAAACAATTTATGACCGGAAAAGCTCACATCATGATTTAGCTTTTTTTGTTTAATATTTAAGAAAACTTCGCTAAGACAAACAAAAACAACCAAAACCTCCCTATGAGTCAGTCTACTGCTCACAGTGCTCTCAAGCACAGATTTGTAATCAACGACCCCACATGAAAATCAAAAAGTATAGTAGGTACACTTTAATGACGGAGTCATAATCACTAATAGAGATCTATCAGGAAACCTTTCTTTATATTCCCCATAAAATCGTTAATAACTCTTCGAATTATAAATGAAAAAAAAATTACATTACTATATTTTAAACCTAGCAGATAGCATTGAAATAGGTCGTCTTCGAAGTTGCCCAAATTTTATTCAAGATGTGGCACCTAGTTATTAAATAACCCAATACAACCCCTTTTGAATAATAAAAGAACCTGGGTGACCGAAAGCAATTTTTTCGTGAACAAAAATCTACCTAAATCTTTCATCGGAATCATTAAAGTCGTCTTCGAGAACGCAATAACAAACTTATTATGTGACTGCTCATATAATAGTATAGGATTATAAGCAGTTATCACTGCCTGACTTTACGCATTCACCTACATGAAAAAGGTAGGTGATCAAGTACATTTGCTCTGTGGCAATGAAACTGATAGCTTCATATCCAGACGTACCAACCTGCATATTATTACCTAGATTTCACATGTTACAAATATTCAGGTTAGACAGATAAAATATGAAGCCTGTCGGTTTGTGTTGTACTTATTCAAGGCTTAAAGTGTATGTTTTATGCATAGGTATAACATTTATCGCATCGATACTAACATTTCGGTTTTATATCGGATTTCCCGAGTGCGATTGCTAGTATTGCTAGTTTTTTAAATTAATTATCATCACTTTTGGGACTTGCAGTGTAATGTACCTTCTGTACCTATACCTAATGCAGTGGCGTAGTTACTATGAGTGTCACCGCACAGACACTTATTTCCTTGTTGTAGTTTGTAGCCACATGCTTTTGGATTGTTGATATCAAAGACTTGAATTTCCCTTTTCCGACGTGATATTGGTGACAACATTTTCACAATTTCACACTCTATCACGTCTGAAAATTCATAATGAAACTAATCGAAAATATAACCTATATTAGGCAAATATAACCTATTTATTTATTTATAAGTTGCCTTCTATTCTAAATTATATCATAAACGGTTATTAAATATAACCTGGTACTCGTATCTAGTATGGACTAGTTGTAAGAAGGTCAACAATATTGGTTATCCCCCTGGAATTGCCTATAAGTCATGTCTATAAGCGGCTGTATGCGCTTAGGTACCATCAGGTGACCCGCCTTATAAAAAAGGTAAATAATAGAGAAGTAAAAAAAATATGAAAGCGAGAGTTCCTTGAAATTCAGGTACCTACTATATGATACGAGCGAGAAATTAAGATGATGTCTATATGCGAAATTCTCCAGTCATACTGCAGGTTATCTATGAGTTAGCTCATAGCACCGTGATTGCATGTGTTTTTGCTAAGGCTTTTTGCGCAGGCTGTAGCACTAATTACTCACTGAAGTGTAAAAAAATAACCATTATTCATGGAAATGTTTATTGAAGAATAAATGTTTTGCTGATAGCCCAAAATAGTCATGAATGAACTTTGCATCGCTACGTAACTGATATAAAGTTTAAAATATACCTACCGCGCAATCCATCACACAATTCAGTTTTAGACTTTGTGAGCCACCACCTACTGCCTCAGCATCAGCATCTCTTTGAAAAAGTATCACACTACAGAATTTTGGGCTGTTCCAATTTCCTTCAATAATTGGGCAGATGTTTTATTTCTTCTATTAATTAAGTATCTACTAGTAAACTTTCACTGAAATGCTCTTTACCTATCTTTGTAGAAGATATAAATAAGGTCAAAGAGATCCTTTTTACTGTAGAAATAATAGTTTTTTGTTTATGTTTATTGCTTTATATATTGTCGCGTTCCTTTCTTCATTTTATCAGTTTCCAGGTGCCCTTCGAGGCTAGAATATGAATATGAGGTATTATATTTTATTTATTTTTCTTTGATTGGTTTAGGATTATCATTTCTTGTTTCTCCCTTCGATTCCAGAGATACAAGGTCCTAGAAAAAATCTGTTCACTCGAGAGTGTTTACGTACTAACAAAATAGGTAACCAATGCCTACGTTTAAACTTTGTACAACCAATTTTTGTGTAAATAATATTGCATTACGTAGTATTCGGAGGTCAGTTAGATATATTACCTACGCGCTATGTTACGGGTAATATGTAGTAGGTAGGAATGTTATACATTTTCCAAACATAACATTATTTGGGCATAAAAATATTCAATTAAATGATTTTATAAACAACTAGTGGACCCGGCAGACGTTGTCCTGCCCTGAAATTAAAACAAAACTTAGAACCCGATTCCAGCGCCATCTACCGGGTCCAATTTTGTTTTCAAATCATCGAGGAACCCATTGAAATACACATACAAAATTTCTGTTACCATACTCCTCCGAAACGGCTTGACCGATTACTCAAATTACTAAAATGGCTATTAAAAAATAAGGGTTGATCGTAGAAGGGTGAAAATTGGGGATTGTATGTATTTTTGTATGTTGTATCATAAAAAAATAGAAATTAGAAATATTGTCTCAAAAATAAAAAATAAAATTTAGGGGTGGACTACCCCTAACATTTAGGGGGATGAAAAATAGATGTTGGCCGATTCTCAGACCTACTGAATGTAAATATAAAGTTTCATCAAAATCGGTTAAGCCGTTTCGGAGGAGTATGGCAACTAAAACTGTGACACGAGAATTTTATATATTAGATAAAGACGTGCAAAAGTTAAAAAAATGCATAATGATTGACGACGATGTTTGGATGTAGTGCTCTCTCTTGGAGGACACATAAAATTGCTAAGCATGATATGCATGACAATGTCTGTTTGTCCTGAGCCTGGGTATAATTTATCTATTTCATTATGAATTTTAAAAGTAGTATACCTGTTATTTCTATAGTACAAGCTACAAGAATGTCCCAGGATATTATTATTGATATAAGTACTTGTGAAGGCTTATTTGGATGATCATAATTTAGCTTAGTGATAGTGACGTCTGATACCCCGGCGAAGCTTGAGCTTTCGGTGAAGGAAAACATTGTGAGGAAACCATAGCACGGACGGTGGTAGGGTCCTTCGAACTACTCGACTGGCTGGCTACACCCTCAAGTTGAAAATCTGACGCCAAGCGCCTGTTTTTGTGTGGGCAGTTGCCTTGAAGACATTGTAATAAGGTGTACCTACATAGGTACAACACATTAAAATCCCCTGGTATTGCTAATGTCTAGTCTATAGCGGTAGTCACTTAACATTATGTGACCCGCCTGCCTGGGTGGTATAAAAAAACTTTAGAACTGCAATAAAGTATCTATAATTATGTTAGGTCACAGAAATTCGAAGAATCATTAAACATGAATTAAATTTTTAATTTTTTTTAACAAATTTATTCATATTTTTGTACTTTCTTACATCATCTGTACCGTAGGTAATAGCTAGGTAAATTGTTCGAAACAATGCCCATATAACATGAAATTAGAAGCGATGTTATGTTGCTGAATGAAAGAATAACCACCCGGTTTACGAGTATCAGTCATGTCCAACGTGTGTTCAAAATTAAAAATTATTACGAAAAATATGATAACTACGAGTTGGTATGGTTTCTTACGTGTGATATTTTTTTGTATTCTTATAGCAATATTATCGGATGGTGTAATAATACAGGCTGTGTAATTTTTTCAAGATCTATGGATTCGATTCCTGGCTTGGGATATTATTTTTTCAAAAATCTGTAGATGCTTTCAGGAATTTTTGGTATTCCTCATATTCCCTTTTGACCATCCATCCACACCAACTTGAAAAATTCAGCCTCTATCTATATTTGTATTGTTAAAGATAACATAAAATCAGTCAAAAATGACAACAAGGTTACGGGGTATTGGAGAATTAATTACTATCATATTTGAATGTAATAGAATAAAAACGAAAATTAACATTATTAGATTTTTTTTATTTATACATTTTCAAGTTCGTTCTACGAAGGTTTGCAGTTTTTACACAGTTCACATTCAACTTTATACAGTACATTTAACATTTTTTTTGGTTTTTTCTCTGAGTTTTGTATAAAAAATTGTCAGGCAGTGTCGTAGCTAGGGTCAGAGGTAGAGGCTTAGTGCCATCCGCCGTGAGCTCCATGGCCCCAGGCCTCCTCGGGCGCGGCGGCGGCGGCGTGCGCGGCGGCCGCGTACTGCGACAAGTGGGCGGCCCTCGCGTGCTGCACCTCAGGGGTGTCTACTACGTATTGGCCGTCGTGTGTCAGCTGGATGTGAGCCTGAAAATATGCATTTATTATATTAATTATAAAGTCAAAAGTTATTGTATCATACCATTACCAATCTTAATAGAAGCTCTATGTATTTTTTTTTATTCTGGGTAAGCTTATGTTTGACCACAATCTCACCATGATAAGTGATGATGTGGCCGAAGGTGGTAAGCACACAAAGCCTATGGGGAACTGGCTCTCAAGTGCAGCTGTCGGAGCACACCGATAGGTGCTTGACACATTTTCAACTTGAGGGTGGTAGCCAGCCAGTCGGGTACTACAAAGTACCCTACCACCGTGCTATGGTTTCCTCACGAAGTTTTCCTTCACCAAAAGCTCAAGCTCATTGTAGGATTCGAACCCACGACCTTCGCCGTGGTATCCGACGTCACTACCACTGAGCTATCATCACCTTAAAAGTAAGTATCAAGCAAGTACAATTCAATACCAATAAATTTTCATAGCGCTCAGAAACATTGCAGCTTAGATAGAACCTTGTTTTAAACTCACCGGGGGACCAGTCCATTTGCCGTAACCGGCAGCATAACCGGCGCCGTGAGCAAGGGGTGCAGCGTAAGCAAGTGGTGCGAGTGCTCCGGCGTGGGCGAGTCCACCGTGCGCGTAACCACCGTGCGCGAGACCACCGTGCGCAGCGGCAGCATGCGCCGCGGCGTGTGCGTTGATGTGCGCGGCCTTCAGGTGAGCAACCTCAGGGGTGTCAACCACGCGACCGTCGTGCGCGAGGGGTGCGGGCCCGTATTTGAGGAGACCTGTTAAGTTTAACTGGTTAAAATTTGGGAAGATAAAAAGTCAAACTGGCAAATGCCATCAGAGATAATACTCGTAGAGTATCTAGATATTCTTTTTTAGTTTCAATTCCTATCTGGCCGTACATAGTGCAGTTTAGATTTGAATTGGCAGTTAAGTAATAAAATACACAATGTCATGTACATTATGTTTATATAGATATAAGATACCTATACAAGAAGTCGAATATAGCTTTCAGTTTCAACAAGATACTTGAACACATGAACTCACCAGCGGCAGGGGCGCCATAATGAGCACCGGCAGCGTAGCCACCGGCAGCGTAGCCACCGGCGCCGAGGTAACCAGCGGGGGCCCACGCACCGTGGGACGTGGAGGCCTGTGCGTGCGCTGCTAAATGCGCGGCCTTGGCGTGCGCTACTTCGGGCGTGTCGACCACGTATTTGCCATCAGGACTAAGCTGAATGTGGGCTGGGGCACCAGCGTAGTAAGAAGCTTGCGCTAGGCAGAGGGAAGCAGCGAGGATAATCTGGAAAAGAAGATGTTTTTTTAGTTTGTATTACAGCGAATGCTAAAGTAGAGAATAAAGGTAATTTAGCTAAAAATTCTAAGATGGTTTTCGAACGACATTGGCCGCTAGGTTATCGGAGCGTGACTCGCCGATTTCACGGCTCTGGTACATTCGTAAAAAACATTGACAAATTAATTACCTATATGTACATTACTCAACTAACAAAATGCATGGTCAATCAAACGTGAACATAAGTGCTGATGTTACTCCACATTCAATGGAAATAGCCTGAAATAGGTATACGGTAAAGTGGACGGTATACATAGGTATGAAAATCATTGATGATAATCAAAAATGCAGAAATGCATTTGATTTGTAATGTGTACTTTACATGCTTTACCAACAAGTAAATAGATATAAAGTTGAATAATAAGCATAATCTATCTTTTCTCAATGAATTAAAGTGAAATAATTGTGGTTCTATATCGATGACGTGACCTTTTTATACGGCACGGGTCGCCAAACATAAGCGTACAGAAAAATGCAATGAATTTATTTTGACATGTCGCCCATTACGGCTATTATTCGGTCTGCTGCCTCCGGTTGTTGTTGTTAAAACGAAACACTGCAAAAAAATGGGTGGCTAAACAGGGTATATTATTATACCTACGATCGAAATATCTTCTGAAACACCTTTTTGTATCTAAAAGTAGAGAATCGACCATCTTAAGTTTTTTATCTAGACTTTTTACTATCAATCATACTATTGGTTTCATCTAATGAACTAATACGATCTATATTTTAAACATTAAAACTTGTGTAGCAAATAATGACAGATTCATTATATCTCTTTGTTACTCTAAGTTCACACGAGACGTTTCATTTACTTAATGCATCATAATTATTTGGCAAGTATCAAGTGATTACACTAGCTTAGTGTAAAATTAACCTTATTTCATCACTGACCAACTAGTTCACAAAGCGTGTGAAAATTTGCAACTATGACATGAACATAAAAATTGTAGGAAATAATGCAACATCTATAGGAACTACGCTCTATGCAAAACTGTGAGTCTCGCAGTGAATTGGCTGGATTGATGAAACGTTTTGAATTTTGATAGCACTTACGAGTATATAATGAAGACTTAAAATCAATTTTAGTTTTATAAATAAAACACATTATGAGAAATATTTTTAGCACCTTTGGAAACGGACATTTGTGAACCTATTTCATAATATCATTAAATTACAATAACCGAGTAAACCATAACTTTCGAACAAATGTCGCAAACACAAAGTAGGTCTATAGAAAATAGGGTGATTTTGCAAGGCCGTTGTACAAGGAATAAGCTAACGAGCAAGGGCGTGGCATAGCTACACGCAGCCGATGCCAGATAGATGACGGATAAAATTAAATGAACTGTACGAAAGCGCAAGTTATTCTTAAAACGTGTTAATCTAAAGTAGTTTGAAACACGGATATTACGAGAATGTACGCCGATTTAATACCTTCCCGTATAGATAAATGTGACTCATATCGTTTTGTCTCTAGAATTTACCTACTGTTTTTTCGGTTGATGCTGTATCGATACACATTATACTTATGTTAAACCTATGTAACGAACGATCCCTTTTCATTTCTATTATTCAAAAATGAGACTGACCTACCGCAAACTACGACGCAAAGGTTAAATAATTATAGCGAATCTTTAAGTAATATTAAAAATTATGATGACAGATATTTATGAAAACACAATATTATTTTATTATATTTTAAAACTGACATCACGAACGTATTACCTAAATAGTTCTATAGTGAACAATATAATTTAATCGTAGAGCACTATTAAGCAAAATTACAAGTAGGTATATCAATAGCTTGAACAGTAAATCTACAAAGTGATTTATTACAGTAAGTCTGTGCTAATTTATATTCGTCCTATATACTCGTAAGTGTGGTTTGTTTCATTTTCAAAACGTTGTATCACGTTACAAAAGTGGTATCAACCACACGAACCATTCGCGATTCGATACGATGACCGAAATAAATACATACCTAATATGAAACCACAACTTTTGATACACTTTATTAGCTATACATAACAGTGTGCTAATTTAAATAGAAAGCTTTTCAGTCTAAATTGGAAATAACAAAGCGCGCATTATACCTAATGCAATAAAATTTATTGTCAGATATGCACGCCACCTCAAAATTAATTCAATTCTAACATTTGTGTCGTAATAGGCGTAGAATAATGCACATATTATATTTTTATTATTAAAAGTTACGCTTTTCCGCGTACTTGACTTCATTAAAAGTAGATAGCATAAATTAGAATTGTGAAACTCGAAAAGAAGCATAATGAAATATAGCAATTCATAGTTTTAACTCTCGCGTACCTTGTTGTAACGATCATGTTATTTTTAATTTAAAATTTCGACGTATCGTGAATTGGCATTTTGTACACACGCAGTTTTTATGTGAGCTAATTTATTTTTCAATCAATGATACACTACTTGGTGGCATTGGTAGTTAGATAGATACTACATGCAGAGCGTAACAACCTTCTTTAAAAGTCGCGACTTTTAACCTTTTATAAACAACGAAGAACAGAAGGAACTAGAATTTAAATTTAGAACGACATAGCCAGTACCCCACACGATACAACTTGAATTTAGAATTCAATATTTTATTTAGCGTGTAATAATTCTTACAAATATTTTTAAGTGGTGATAATTGCCATTTTATGGGAAATAAAATATAGACAACAATTTCGTGCATACATAATCCGTGTTCATAACTCAACACTTGTTCCCAATGCAATTCAATTCGACAAGTGATTGGTGGAGTAAATAGCTCTTAGCTATTTTATAAACAATTGGTTGTTTCGCAATGATGAATGGCCACTGCCCTATAGTGTGGAAATGTCTAGTAATACAATTATCCAGTTTAAATAGGTATTTCTAATTTATTTGTGACCAACACGACCTTTAACGTGATCCGTTTTACTTTTAAACGATAACATACATACCAATTTTCTATAATGTATCCCTTTTAGCCTTTAACGAACTATGGATTCTAAATCACTTTATTTTTTTGATTATCAGAGAACATTTCGTTATCGTAACTCGAAAGTTAATGCACCATATAAGTAAAGCCATAAGCCATTACAAAGCCGGTGCTACGTTAGTTTTAATGCGCAATCTCTGTCTACTTCATAATGAAGAAAATTTTAAGGACACCAGACAAAGCGAGTGCACTGTAATTTGTGGGCGTGGGCCCTCATATCGACTCGCCTTTGCATTATGTTGCAAAAGCGGTATTTTGCAATAGATCGGAATTATCATTCGACGAACTGGTGCACAACAAGTTGGCTATTGCAATTGAACAGTTGCCAAAGAGGAAGCCGTGGGCGTGAGGAAGTGTTATGGTGTGCGAAGGTCGTTGCTAAGAAAAATTACAAATTTCAATCGAACAGTTGAAAATAGAAATTGCATAGGTCGTGTCACGCTCGATTTGCGGTTATCGGAATCGGATCATATTTTTTACGTGTGGTTACGCGTCATTGGTAATAATTCATGTGCAATTTTTATGAAAGCTTTACGAAAACATTGTAACACGCACTTAATAAAAATGGTTCATTTTTGATGTCTCAAATATTAATAATATAAGAAAAACAGCAAACGTTGCAAGTTAAGTGACTAATTTATATGGGGCGTAGCGTTACGCGATCCCCGCCCACTTAGCGAAGATGCGCGCCCGCCCAATGCGCCTGCGCATCTTTCAGCTTAGGCGCGAAATATTAACACAGATCAAATATTAATATAAATAACACCACACAATCTTCACAATCTTCACCTTTTTTTAGCTTTTTTGCATTGATTTAAATATCCATGATATGGTAGCTAATAACATACGTTATTGAAGCGATTTTCAAGTAGTTTTATTGATAAATTAATAGAATTTCCTATACACATGTATATTTAAAAATTTAAGACAGCCTTTCATTTTAATGAATAAGTAAGTATCAATTGGAAATTAGAATTTATAATGAAGTTAAGTTAACGTAGGCGACATCCAAAACAAGATGCATATGTATTAATCATCTCACACATTGTTCTCGCAAGACCTTGACATAAAGTACAGATTAAGATTTTACAACCAAGATGTATATGGTAGTAACAAATTGTGGGCAGGGTTGAATGCCGTGTAGTTTGTATGTACTTGAATTATTACCCATTCAAATTTCACTCGATACAAATTCGTGCTAATTTGATACGGAGATAGAACTCACGCAAAATATACTATAATATACATATCTTTAAATTGGTATACAAAATAATGTAGGTATACATTTTTGATTAATATACTAGTCAAAGGTATAAATTAATATGATAAGTTACCAAAAAAAAACTTAAGAAATAAAACGTGAGATATAAATGTAAAATATATTTTTAAACTACTAGGGAATATTTTTGTATGAAAAAGGATATAGGCAAAATAAGCTTAAAATTAAGAAATATTAACTCACCATAGACTGCATGATTAGTGTGTTTATATTAACTTAATGGAGATCTCAAACGAACTAACTTTGGCGCTGCTGGATAGCCAGTACTCGCCTAGAAATTTCCGCCTAAGCAACGTGTGCTCGCAAACACCAAACAAGTCGGAATGTCGATTGGGCTCAGCCCGCCCCTTTATATATGAAACACCCCGCTTTGGCGGTTCGTAATTGGAAACAATTAAGTGGCGAACAAGTGCAGTGCTGTAATTTTTAATTGTGAGATGCACATGAGCGTTTCCGCCGGAAAGTGAGCGCGAGATATGTTTCGGCGATTATTTCTAATAAGGGCTCGCCGTTTTTTCCAATAATTTTATAATTTTGTTACTAAAATGTATATTGAGTTAATTTTAACATACACTAGTTACTGTCAATACATTGTGTGATTGTGATAAAGCACCCGTTGTGAAAATATAATGGGATACTATTATTTTCACATTTGTTACTCGTGTTTATTGCTTCATACGAGAATCATATTGTATTGGGTAAGAGTAATGTAGTTAAAACATCCAATATTGAGTTTGTTCATACACTTCCGTAAATAAAGTTCTCGTTATTTGATTATTACTGCTTTACTACTTAATCGATGCTTACCGATAGTTTAGTATGAAATAGATTGTTAAAATTAAGCATTAGAATATGCAAACACACGATTTTTATATTAAAATGGTGATTTTGGAGTTCGACTATGTGTTTGGTAAATAAAAATCCGTTCTATTTGGTAGCTTTCACTTCAAATCGAGAGATAGTATCGAACCTAATATCAGAAATTATTGCTACAGGCATGTTGTAGACAGACAGTCAAACTATTGGTATTTTGAACGGTTTATTTTTAGTGAAGTCGATTTAGTTTATTACTAAAACAATCTATTATGGGCTAAAACTCGTGATATATATTTGGTTTTATTTTGAGTCTTTGCCCATTCTATGCTATAACCTTTCTTTTGAAGCAATTAACTTAAAAGTAGATAACAATATAAAAATTATATAATCGAATAATATAAAAAAGCTATTGTTATAAATATCACAAGTTTGAGAAATAACTGTCAAAAAAACGATATAACTTTCAATTTTCTTTGTAACAGACAAAAATACTGGTTCGCAACTAAATACCAGCTGCGATCCTCGAACGGATTCAGAGAGGTGAGGCTTTAGTCAACCTTGTACATTTGAATGTCACCGTATCCGTACAGAACTAAATCAGAACAATTTGATTATAAGGAAAACTCCGGTTAATTTTTTCGTACTACATTTGCATTTCGTAAAATCTCTTGAAAAAATATCTAAAATCGCGATTCCTGGAATTCTATAATTGTTGGTAACTTTGGGACGACCGTCCCATCGGCAAACCAAGGAGATTTAAAAAATCTACTATTATCCATTTATACTTTATGATGTCATATTAAAGCATTTTGTAAAGATAATTTTTTATAGCTAAAAGAGTAAATTATATCGAAATACTGTCCAAGAAACTTGATAATTATTTTTATACAATCTCTACATGGGACACCCTTTTAGATAGTGGAAAGAAAAATCATTAAATGTTTGGGAGAGACGGTGTTGAGATTTTTTAAATACAATGTTGTTCTTAACTTTGTAGTGATTTCTATATTTATGAGCTAAATTTTACGAAATCGACTTAATAGATTACAAGTAAATAATTTGTGACATGCAGACAGACGGACTTTAGATGCCTAAAAAATTGAGTGTTATGGTTAAACCTATCGTGAAGAATATTATGGATCGCAACCGATAGCAAGAAATATCCGTTCAAAGAGGAAATAACTTAGGATGGATAGGATGACCACGAGCATCATGTCAAGATAACCAGAAATAGAGTTTATCAACTCTTTATCTTATTATATGTATAAGTAATAAATAAAGTATTTATACAAATATACTGTAACTAAATTTACTTATACTTTGTTGATGTATAGATCAACAAAGGTAGACACATGTTACGTCTTACTTCTTCTTACTGACGAGTACTAGCAGGAAAGTTTGTTAGGGTGTGTAGATATGAAGGCGTTTGCGACTCTTTCACGCAAAAACTACATAACGAATTTTGATAAAAATTAGCATGTAAATCATATTCTAGAATAAATTTAAAAATTCAATATAGGGATGCTTATGGAACACTTATTGAACGTCATTTTTATTACTGAAACGGCGCGCGGGGAGACAAACTCCCCGGTATTTTTTTACAATAATCCCTCTTTAATTTTTTTGAACATACTTACTACATACTTTTAATTAATAATTTTAAACCACAGGAAAAGATAAAAAGGTGAAACGGCGCGGAATACTCAGTTAATTAAAAAATGTGTGTGTGGATATTACACAATCACGTCGTAGTTAACGCTTTGAAGAATTTAATATTTATCCCAGATATTTATTGATTTTTTACCCTGAATCAATATCAAAAACATAGAACGTGGGTAAAACTAGGGGACGGGAATCACTGAGACTAATAATGGAAGTCTGACCAATTCGTAGTAAGGATGCCGTTGATGTCTTTTGTACCAACGATATAAACTATACGTATCTACGGAGTTCAAACGACAAAATGTGCTATTATTTTACAACTAATAGGTGCTTGGCGACAGATTTTCAACTTGAGGGTGATAGCCAAGCCAGTCGCACAATATAATGCACCCTACCACGGTAACAACGTGGTAACAACGTGCTGTTGTTATAGGATTGTATAGGATTCGAATCCCCGACCTTCGTCGCGGTATCCTGGTCCAATACCATTGAGTTATCATCGCCTTTAGCTTATTTAATTACATATTAGGTACTTGTCTACACATTGTACCTACTGAAGATTTACCATAGTTTTTACAAAATTAAATGATAAAGCCATTGCTTTTCATTGTGGTATCGGCGTTATGGCCGAAATCGGGGCGGCGTGAGGAAACCATAGCACGGTGGTACTTTGCAGTAACGCGAAGGCACTCATCTTGGGCACTCATATACCAACAGATGACCAGTCTGCCTGCTTATCAGATTAAATATTTAAAAAAGTTCAACTTTTTTATTATTGAAAAGTCACAATTTAGGTGGTTAGTCCACGTAAGGAATTACTTACCGTCTATTTATTTAATTGGTAAGAATGAATAGAGAATAATACATTTATCTATTCAATCAAGGACAATGGACCTATGTGAAATAACTTTGATTGATAATGTTATTTCAAAAAGAAACGTGATCAATTAACTGAAAAAAAATCTTAACTATTACCTACGGTTCACTCGTTTTCCAAGCTATCTAGCAATTGGACTAAAATAGGACTAAATTATTTAATTTTTTTATTATATGTATATTTCCAAAATCCCTTGACTCGTGAATGGGACGGTCGTCTCAAAATTGGGAGTTTCCCTATGAGGAATTTACATACCTGCCAAAGTTCAAGTTTTATACTTTCTAAGATTTTGTGATTAATCAGTATTTCGCTTTTATATGCTTCTTTTCAGCGTAATTATAGTTGCTGACACATTAATTTTCCCGAAAATAAATTTATTTTATTATTTTCTTATGTTTCTTGTTTGAAAATGATATTGTGATATTAAATTAATTTAGTTTGTAAATAAAAGAATAGGCACAAAAAATATTTTTGCTAAAATATACTTTACACCAAACTTAAATCACGATGCAACATCTATGCTATAAATGATGTAATATCTATCCTTGAATAATTAATTAGGTACCTAAGTCAGTTACCCGAACTGTAATGCATATCAAATTTTTAATAACATCACATATTATTTTTGCCGAACCTTTTGGTATCATGTCTTAAGTCAATGATAATTATACGTAAAAAATTGTAGATAAGCTGTTATAAGCGCTCCGAACGCGGGAGACTACAAAGTTGCTAATTAGCCCACTTTGACTTGTGTCGCCTAATCTATAATTATCACTTCACATAACATCAAAAGATATAAGTACATTACGAACTGTAGGTAGATATTGCAATTAAGTTATTTATGTATGCGTTTTAGGGTGCTATTTCTCGGTCATTTTTTTAAGATCGAATATTATGTACGTAACCTGTCTACACCTTTTTACTATGATATCAGTGTCTTTAGTAATTGTTTTCACAACCAGCATTAAATCATTTTCATGGCGTTTTGCAATCTAAATTAAGGTAGCGAAACTAATTAACAAAGTTTATCACCCAGAGATACATTTAAAATTACATACATGTAACTTTTAATATAAACTTTCTAATAATTGCAAAGTGTATTGGTGAAATGAATGTTCTTCTATTCAATACTGTCGCTGAAATTGTAACCGACTGTACCCCGCTGTGATGCTATTTAATATTTCTGTATCTATTTTTATCAGGAATCTTTATTCATTGTTACAATAATATTTTTTGATCCTGAATAAATAATTGCTTTGTTATTATAACTTAAGTACGAGGGAGTATTTAAGATGTAAAGATGTTTGTTACTCTTTAAAAAAAAAACTACTGAACGGATTTTATTAAAACTTAGCACACAGATAGTTCATATCTTATAATAAAACACAGGTAACTTTTATCCCGGGATAAGATAAGATACCTCGGGAACGCGGGTAAAGCTAGCTCTGTAAGTGTTCAAAGTCAGTTCAGAATCATTATAAATAATGGTGATAAATACTTGAGATTATGATATGGTATTTGCCACTTTTTATATTAAATTATACTAGCTTTCCGCCCGCACTTTTACCCGCGATCCCGTTTCTCTATACCAACTTTGGACCTCCGTTTCATCCCCTTAATGTGAATTTCTGAAAATCCTTTCTTAGCGGATACCTACGTCATAATAAATATCTGCGTACCTTTCAACGAAATCCGTTCAGTGGTTTGAGCTGTGTGTTGATAGATCAGTCAGCCAGTCAGTAACGATTAATTAATCTTTTATACAAATTTCTCAATTATTTTGATCAGTTACATTCAAAGCCATTACTTAATTTAAGAAGTTCTCAGTCTACAACTGACAATACCTGCAACATAACCCTCAAAGTTATTTTTTTCTTTTTTTGCATATTTTTGGACATCGTATTAATATTCTAAGTAGGTACCTAAGGTGAAAGGAATAGAAAGATTCTCTGTGGCAACCACGAACCGAAACGTTGAATATAGTGGACACTGTTCAAAGATCTCTGGGATGCTTCAAATTCAAACAAAATTGAATGAATGAGACAGTTGACGGTAGTTGGTGTGTTCTGGCAATTGCACTGGAGAGTCACTTGCTAAAAAGGTTGACAACAAGGCAGTGGTATTCACTTAACATCAGGTGACCCGCTTGCTTGTAACTTGAGGTAAAAAAAAAAAAATATCCTGGGGCATTTTTCACACACGGCTATCTGATCCCAAACTAAGCAGAGCTTGTGATATGGAAACCAGATGACTGATATAATACATAGACTACTTTTTTTTGTTGTAAATACATACTTATACAGATAATTACACCCAGACTCAGGACAAACAGACATGTTCATGCACACAAATGTGTGTCCTGGATGGGAATCGAACCCACGCCCTGCGGCGTGACAGGCAACGTGTCTTAACCAACCACGCCAACCGGCCCGTCACCAATGAATCGAGTAAATATAGCTCGGTTCATATTTGCTCACATTTACTACTACAAGTATGGTGTAGTAAGAAAAAGACTAGTAATTATATTGAAACTACAAACTAAATACTTTAAAGAGGTGGTGGCAGACCCTGTTTCATAATTAAAGCTACACTTGTCTTATTAAGTAGCGTGGGTGGCCCTAAATATTTAGTATAATCACAGGGCTCCGGTCGTAGTCCCTTTACTGTATCAATTATAATACTATATGGTTTAGTAATGGTAATACCTATATTCAGTCAGCGTAATTATATTTGAGTTAAAGTTTTATGATTATTCATCAATTGTTATTTGAGTTTATTGCCGGCTCTTCTCAGCAAAAGCAACCTTCCGAACCGAGCATTTAGAGTCTGACATAAGTGCCTGTAAAGGCCTATTTGGATGAATAAATATTTCATTTCATTGTAAAGCAGTTCTTTTAGAAATCTCATGCTTAGTCTAGGCGACATTTTTTTTATTATTAGGTCATTCTTATTAGATATAAGCAGTTTATTTGTGCTATTTGATCTGTTCTGTGGTTTACTTTTTCAATAGAGTGTGTATACGTCCTATATTATATCTATATAGGTACGCGTGTTGAAAACGGCAATAATGATTTCGACTAAATATGTTAGGTAAATACGGGGCGAAAAATCACAATTCACGGACGAAGCAAATTTGACTTGCCCCCGCCTATACATCCTGAGCAATGCTCGGACGCCCAGACGCTTGGACGCCCAGGCGTAGATGGCAATGATATCTCTGTGGTAGTGACGTCGATACCTTCAAGGCATTATAAAAAGGTTGACAACCCATTGGCAGACACCTTGGTATTGCTAATGTCTATTACCATCAGGTGACCGGTCGGCCCGGTTGTCACCTGTGGTATAAAAAGATCAAAATCCGTGGCGGAGGTCGTGATCCTTAATCCTAAAATAAGGCTAACCTTTCAGTGAAGAAAAAAATCGTGAGGAAACTATTTCATATCACGGTAGCAGGGTATTTTGTGGTACTTTCGGCCATCACCATTAACAATATGGTGAGTTGACCAAATTGTTAAAAAAAAACTACGAAAACATCATAATTATCATCTTCATCTATACTTGGATTTTTAATTAGGTGGACTGATTTGACAGTTGTCGTAAGAAATATTTCTTTACTCAAAAATTATTTCTTAAAAGAATGAATGAGAATACCTGTGATCACTGATATTAGATTGACTTTTATTGATAAAAAGTGATATGGTCAAACCATGAAACAGTAATTTTAACCATATTGCGCTCGTAACTGTCAGTTTAGTCCAGCTAATTAAAAATCAGAGTATAGTTGTTGTAAGTAGTTATCACACCTAATTATTTAAAACCTAGTAACTTTAAACAAATATTATATTATTTCAGATATGGAACATAAAAGTATTTACGAGATAGATCTATCAAATCAAGAATTTTATTGTAACTCGTATACCAACCATTCCAGGTGGCTGACAGTTTATACCAATACATTTAACGTGCAAATTACGTACGTAACTACCTGCCTACTGTAGAACGGGGCCCAGAGGCCTATGGACGTAATTACTTCGAGGTCGATATTTAAAATTACAGTCGCAAGTTATTAAATTAAGCAAGTGTCGTGAAATTGAGAACCGATTGGGATAAAAGTGGTTCTTAATTAAAAAGCCCTTTACCTCTAGAGATTCATCACCAGTGTGGGAGTTTTAAAATACAGAATCATTTGAATTTAATATTTTATTCATATAACAGGTATTTATTTACAACAAATGTACAACTATAATATATAATATAAATATAATAATAACAGAATCATTAAATAAACAACCTCAGACATTTTCACACATGGCTATCTGATCCCAAACTAAGCCGAGCTTGTAATATGGAAACCAGATAACTGATATACTACATATACTATTTTTTTTTTGTAAATACATACTTAAATAGATAATTACACCCAGACTCAGGACACACATACATGTTCATGCTCACAAATGTCTGTCCTGGATGGGAATCGAACCCACGACCTGCGGCGTGATAGGTAGTGTGTTAACCAACCACGCCAACTGGCCCGTCAAATCATTATATTGATATTCAAGTATTACAAAAACCTTTTTACCCAATGTTTTACCACGTTTTCCCCTGTGTTTATCAACCAATTTAACTTTTTTTTTCAGTAGCGATTAACATTTGACCACAATCTCTCCATGATAAGTGATAATTACAACTATAGACCTATCTGCATCTGATAAGTGATAATGTGGTTATATGTGGTTAGGACATAAAGCCTAGGAGGAAACTGGATCTCAAGTCTAAATAGAGAAAGACACCAATAGGTGCTTGGTGACAGATTTTTGAATAGAAGGTGGTAGCCAGCCCGGCACCAAAAAGTACCCCTATGATTTCCTTCACCGAAAGCTCAAGCTTCCGTAGGATTAAAACCCACGGCCTGTGTAAATTAAAAGAAATATTCAATAAAATTACAAACCTGTTTAACATTAATTATATTTTAAACTGAAATTGAAATTTATTATATCGCAAATTATTATAAATTAGATAATAAACCATATTGATACTCGTTATTTCCAAACCATGTCCAAACGAAGCATACCAACATCTAAAATAATCTGATATAATGTGTAAACAGTAACGAATTGCTAATAGTCTAATCGCAACATTCAAATTAACGCACAACTAGGTGTAATATTAATTTTGAATATCTATTAGTGACGTGAATACTAAAGCAACGCTGTTTAATGATAAACTAGAGACAAATCGGTACATCGATTACAAATTGTATCGATTTAGACTGCTTTTGTGGAGTCCTTCAGATATGAAACAAAATGAAAGGAGAGGGAGGAGCTAACTCGGCTGTAGAACGTTATGGGATAACAAAGGCTATTTAATATACATGTGCACATGTATCTTGTATCAAGGTTCAATGTTGAATAGCCGCTAAATATACATTTTGACCCTTATAAGATGAAGAGCCAAGAACCTTCATGGTCAACTTACATTAAGCGTTACTCTTTTGTTGTTTATCTTTTCCTGTATACCGCCAAACCTAGTCTACAATAAATTTATTTAAGTAGATATAGCATAATGCAAATGATAACATAAATAGCCTTTGTAAGCTTCAAACTCATCGACATAATGCCTCTACTTTGAAATTGTAAAAACAAATCCATAGAATCTAAACTAAATGAACTCATTACTCAGACCAAATAGAAAAGGTAGACAGAACCCCGCATACTTAAAGTTAAGCACAGTACAGGAAGTCGAATTTAAAAAAAGGAAGCCGATCGCGTTCCTGTGCGACGCGAGGCACGCGGGTTAACGTGCGTGCAGATCACGCACACAACTTCGTGCACGTTGCTTCACTTCATTGAAGACTATTGTTTACGTACGCTCCTTCTATAATTTTTATTTGTTCTGTGACTCATTATTATAATTTTTAAATTCTGAGTGTTTATTAGAAAACCCAAACATCTATGAAAACTAAATAATAGAACGGTCATAAAAGTAAACACAAGTTTCATATAGCAAAAAGACGTTATAAGACAATATAAATTTACTACTTGTCCCCGCGGTTTCACCCACGTTCATGAGGGAACCCTTTAGGGGTTGAATTTACAAATATCCTTTCATAAATAAGTTATATAATAAATAAACATTTAATTTATCATAATAAGAACACTATATAAAATCAATAAAATAAATAATGGTTTACCTACCTTAATTTGCAGTTACTGAATAATTTTCTTGAAAAGCTTTTTATGCTATTTAAAAAGTATATAACCTTTATCTTACGTTGAAAACTTCCTCTGCATTATCTCTCTAATCTATTTAAGGACCTAGTTCTCAGGATAGAGACATTATTCAATCTTTAAAGCGATGATAGCTCAGTGGTAGTGACGTCAGATACCGCGGCGAACGTCGTGGGTTCGAATCGTACAAAGAGCTTGAGCTTTCGGTGAAGGAAAACATAGCACGGTGGTAGGGTACTTCGTAGTACCCAACTGGCTAGCTACCACCCTCAAGTTGAAAATCTGTCGCCAACCACTTATCTGTGTGTTCCGACAGATGCACTTGAGAGCTAGTTCCCATCTAGGCTTTGTGTGCTTACCATCTTCGCCCACATCATCACTTACCATGGTAAAATTGTGGTCAAACACAAGCTTATCCAGAATTAAAAAAAAAAGTTAATATATTTATGTTTTGTATTTTCTTAGTTGTCTGATCTCCATAGTACGAGTTCTGCTTAGTTAGAGATGAAATTGCCCTGTGTCCTAGAAATAGTCAAAGTCAAAACCATTTATTCAGTATAGGCTCTAGGAGGGCACTTATGAATGTCGAACTACAGAAGTTACCACCGGTTCGGAAGTCAATAGATAAAATTTTTAGGGTTCCGTACCCAAAGGGTAAAAACGGGACCCTATTACTAAGACTTCGCAGTCTGTCCGTCTGTCCGTGACTAGGCTGTATCTCAAGAACCGCGATAGCTGGACAGTTGAAATTTATTCACAAATTATGTATTTCTGTTGCCGCTATAACAACAAATACTAAAAACAAAATAAAATAAATATTTAAGGGGGGGCTCCCATACAACAAACGCTATGTTTTTCCCTTTTTTGCTCGATATCAATAATGGCAACAGTTAGGCACTTGAAATATTCACAAAATAACCAGTTGTATTTTTACTTTAAAAATAAATAATAAAATTAAAATAAATATTTAAGAGGGCTCCACTCCAACAAACGTGATTTTTTTGCCTTTTTTACGGAACCATTCGTGCGCGAGTCCGACTCGCACTTGTCCGGTTTTTTAATATTTTTGGACCATCTGACTATATTGGCTTTTTATTACATGCGTATATGAATTAACAGCCAAATTTAGGACAAACAGTAAATTATTTATTGGTACATTGATACTCACAGATTTTACTTTACTTCCCCTATGCAAATATTTTTTTATTTCATTGCAATGTGTATAAATTACCTACTGTAACCATAATAATTTAAGAAAATTGCGCTTGATAAATGCAATGTTTAATTTGAATTCAATTTGTTTGAGTTATTTGTCTTTGTTGGGTGGGGTGTAATTAATTAATCATGGATGGAAATAATAATTATTTATTCAGCTTAAGTAAACCTTTGAGTTAATAAATCTCGAGTTTAACATTATTGCTTAAATATTCCTTGAATGGTTTATGGTTTAAAAGTAATGTTTATTTATATATCCGTTGTTATAATTATTGGATATGTATTTAAATATAAAATAAGTGAAACGTATGGTTTTTATTTTCTTCTTGAAAATACAACAAAATAACTGAATTTAATTATAAAATACAGTATTTTGCGTGAAATGTGTTGAAATACACACATATCACATTAATAAAAACACTCAATTCATTAAGTATTTTACTGAATAAGTCCAACATAAATTCACATAAATTAATTAATGAAAAAAGGGCTATAAAATTAACGTTTTAATTGATATTCAATTAACACTATAATGTACTGAGTTAACTGACACGCTCAACGCGCCTGCTCCTATCTAAGTATACCATGTTGGGGCATATCCCAATATGTGCACAACTATCAAGAATGTTAGACATCTTTTCGCATTATACACACAGATATTCATATCATTATGTATGTACGTCAATCATATCAAAAAGTATCAAATCATTTTGTAAATGGAAAATAAATAATAGAGTAAGGATGAGTTCTTACTTAAACCTACAGTTCGAAGGCTATAACTAGGAAGTGCTCAGTACTGACTGTGTTAGGAAAGGCCCTCTACGATCTGCTTTCCCTACTCTACATCTGTCACGATTATAACACTGGCTACAAAAGATACCTACGATTATTTATGTTACAAAGTCAATTTATCGTTCTAGAATACCATTTGTAGGATAAATGTCATCGATCGATTCCGATTGGTATCGGATAGCACTACTTGTCTAGTTTGTATTTCCATATGTTACTTTTTGTTACAAAACCACAGTCTCTGTAGAAGGTCAAGTAATCAAAATAACCCAGACTTTGCTGTCGGCTGGCTCCCGCCCGGCAGGCATCTCCCATGCCCTGGAACTGGTGCCAAAGATAGGACGGTGTTCCGTGCCCGTCGTAAAATGTGACGGAGTGGTGGAAAAACAAACCTACCTACAACATATTGGCAATCCTCTGGTATTGCTAATGTCTATAGGCGACGGTAGTCACTTTTTTTTAATTCTGGATAAGCTTGTGTTTGACCACAATCCCACCATGGTAAGTGATGATGTGGCCAAAGGTGGTAAGCACACAAAGCTTAGATGGAAACTGGCTCTCAAGTGCAGCTGTCGGAACACACAGATAAGTGCTTGGGGACAGATTTCCAACTTGAGGGCGGTAGCTAGCCAGTAGGGTACCCTACCACCGTGCTATAGTTACCTCACGATTTTTTCCTTCACCGAAAGCTCAAGCTCATTGTAGGTTTCGAAGCCGCGACTTTCGCCGCGGTATCCGACGTCACTACCACTGAGCTATCATCGCCTTACCATCAGGTGACCCGCCTGCCTTTTAGGTCAGGTAAAAAATTATTTTAGGTTTGCATGACCAGAACCGATTATCAGGAGGACGATATATAATTATGGTCATGTCGTATAGTTCTATAGCAGGAACGAGGATATCTTACTTCCCGGAGTGGTATTACGTGTCGTGTATGGAAATGGCTATAATGCGGAGAACCCGACTTCTCAATAGCCCAAATACCACCGTGGGGTTTTAGCAGGTACGAGTCCGGAATACTTGGCCGCTCCTTTCGAGAAGTTTAGGTCGGTAATAAGGACTTCACTAGTTGGAAAAATGGTCATCCCAAAAATGTCCTATCGATAATAAGAATGATATTTATTGTGGCTCACTTCACCCAAGCCAAAGTACGGTAGATATTCGTAGCAAACAATTACAGATACCAAAAACCATCTACGGCAGGTCCTTCCGCCTCCGCATTGGTACATGCTTTACAGTGGCTCGTAAATTTCATTACACCATTTGTCCAGAATGATCTTAACGAACTTGAGATCAGTCTATGGTACTCAAACTGTCTTATAAACTGATCTCAAGTTAATAAATACTCAGGTAAGAAACTTAACCAGATTTTTTCATGTTTAATAAATTGCAAATGTAAAGATTTAACATTAGAATTTTAAGGCGACGATACCTCAGTGATAGTGTCGTTGGTAACCGCGGCGTAAAAAAGTACCTATGTAACCTTTAATAAGACTTCCCCTGCATTATTTAATGACCTAATTCTTAGGATAGAGAGATTATTCAGACTTTGAAGTGATGATAGCGCAGTGGTAGTGACGTCGGATACCAGGCCGAAGGTCTTGGATTTGAATCCTAAATTGAGCTTGAGCTTTCGCTGAAGGAAAAAATCGAGAGGAAACCATAGTACGGTGGTATGGTACATTGTAGCAGGTACTCAACTGGCTGGCTAGGCTGCCTGCCCAATTACTACACTCAAGTTGAAAATCTGTCGCCAAACACCTATCGTGTGTTCCAACAGTTGCACTTGAGAGCCAGTTGCTTTCAAAGCATTGCACTGGCAATTCTCTTGATATTGCTAATGTCTATAGTTGACGGATGGAAGCACCATCAAGCGAAGTCACCTATGCTGTCAGCATACGCTTAGGCTTTCTGTTGTCACGTCAATAAAAAAATATGGAGTCCCACCATGGAATGTTTATTTTTTTATTCGTTTATTTTAATAATATATAATGTGTAGGTACAAAAAATGTTAATTTGTTATATGACTTAATTTGCATATAATTTAGTGCAAACGTTCTAACTTTGTTTTTTTTTTCTTTCGCTACACCCACTTGATGTTTCATGTTAGATGCAAATAGTTATTTGGTTTCATTTTAATTTGGTCCAGTGATTTATCTTTGTTTCTAAATAAATTTTCGTACAAATAATCCTACATTAAAATTTAATAATAGCGTTCATATAATCACTTTAGTAACGAAGTACAACTGTGTAATATTTAGCCATTTTAGTGGAATGTGGCCGAATGCGAAAATCGAACTACGCAGATCTAGATTTTACGCTGCAAAATTTTGCTGCAAATGTCAAAAGTTGTGAGCTCCAGCGATCGTGACTTCTCACTACACTTGATCGTCTAGGAGCGATAAGCACACACAATCTACCTGAGCAATGCCTTTTTTGTTCAAGTATTTTAGAAATATAATAATTACCTAAGGTTACACGCAACAGTTGCTTGTTCTTACTAAATTTTCTACTACTTATATTTAAATTGACACTTTAATGTTTGCGGAAATATGTTTGTACAACTATTTATGAAAAGTCTGGTTATGTAAACTAGCAAAAATTTTAATTACGGTGTGTACGTCTGTGAATTGTATATAGTTCACGATTATTTAAGCAACCGGTATATTATTATGATAGCGCTACAAGAGCGCTACGTAATAAAGTTTACAGACTTATAATTTATTACAATACCTATTTATTACTCATTGATCAAACGCCGCTACATAGAGACAATATTTAACATGGTATTATGATAGATTCATTTAATTCATTTTTCAAATCCAATTAATTCATTTTTTGCTAAATCTAACTAAATCTGAAACTCTGAAAAATTTTAACATTTATATCTTTCTATCTTGAAAATAAAACATCAAAACTGAAACATTAAGTTATTCCTTACAACCCTAGGTGAATATTAACTATATAAAATACTAAGTAGAATACATTTGATTGGCTACAGTTCCTGCGACAAGCATTAAGAATAAAATTGTAATACCTATGACTTAAATCACAATAAAGTTTAAGTTTATTTGTTTATTGCTGTACGCTTGAACTGGTAAATAGAGTTATGGATAGAATTTATGCTCTACATTCTAGACTAAAAGATCTAGTGTCCATTCACGGCATTTAATAACTAGCTTTCCGCCCCTCGGTTTCACTCGTATTCCGGAGGGAATTAAAATAAAATATACCTTGATATTCGCTGATTTTTTTTTTTAAATCGGTTAAGTATTTTTTTTTAGCTTATCTATTATAAACTAATACTTCTTTTCTGTTTATAATATCAGTTTAAATAACAGAAACCTTAAAATATCTAAACTAATGAAAAATTCAAACTGCAATCTATGTAATTATTATTTTTAAAAATAAAAAACAAAAACCGACTTCAAAACTGTAACCTATACCTACGAGTACAAACATAAACTAAAAAGTAAAGAATAATATTTTAATTTCAAAGCAAGAGCCTTAAAGGACAATCAACAAAATTATTGATATTTATATATCTATTTAATATTTATAAACAGTTCTTTTTGGAGTCGGTGCCAGCCAAGAAGAAGGACAGTTTTGAACTGGACACGAAGTGTTCATACGAGAAAACGTCTTACGACACCTCTCCTTACGGTAATGTTCCTTAGGTCTGCGCCGTCGCTCCCCTACCTTTCGAAAGTTTGTTACAAAGGCAGAATTAAACTGTCTTTCTTGGCTGGCACCGACTCCAAAAAGAACTGTTTATAAATAGATAAATAAATAGATAGAAAATTTTAAATATATATATATATATTTTAATTTTATATTTTTTTACAATTTTATTAAATAGATATATAAATATCAATAATTTTGTTGATTGTCCTTTAAGGCTCTTGCTTTGAAATTAAAATATTATTCTTTACTTTTTAGTTTATGTTTGTACTCGTAGGTATAGGTTACAGTTTTGAAGTCGGTTTTTGTTTTTTATTTTTAAAAATGATTTTATTTTTCAATTTTTAAAGTTTATTCCTTATTATATGTTATCCTAGGCAAAACTAGTTTGTCCTGAAATCGGGTCTGGCCGGTAAAATATAATATGTGACTAGCGGGCCCGGCAGACGTCGTCCTGCCCTGAAATTAAAACAAATCTTGGAACTCGATTCCAGCGCCACCTACCGGGTCCAATTATATTAAAAACCATCGAAGAACCCATTGAAGTATACACACAAAATTTCATCCAAATCCAAAAAGTCATGCTCAATGACTCTGTTTGATTCACTAAGGTTTATCAAACGAGATATAATTTTTTACGTTTTTGTTGATTTTCTCAAAAAGTTCTTTATCAATTTCGACAAAATTTAAATGGGACCACCTCTGAAGTATGATCTTCCAAACAAAAAAAGAATCATCAGAATCTATTCATAATTGGCAGAGAAATCGAGTAACAAACATACAAAAAAAAAAAAACATACAGACGAATTGAGAACCTCCTCCTTTTTTTGAAGTCGGTTAAAAATAAAATATTAATAAATATATCCATGGGGCATTCTTCACATATGATTCTAAACTATCCAAACTAGCAGAGCTTGTACTATGGCAACCAGACAACTAATATACCTACTATTTTTACTATTTTTAGGGTTCCGTACTTCAAAAAGTAAAAAAAGGAACCCTTATAAGATCACTTTCTTGTCCGTCTGTCCGTGTGTCACCACCGATTATCTCGGGAACGGGTGAACCTAGCAAGTTGAAATTTATACCAAATACTGAGGTCTACGAGTATAGTCCCTATTAGGGGTATAAAAATCAAGGTCCTGAATCAACACAATAAAAAGATATAGGCAATTTTAGATTTTCGCGAAAACTTGTAAGTACCAAAATTTACCTTAATTTTCAACGTTTTTTTATTTTTTTGAATTTTTCCTTTATTTGTGCTTTCTTAACTTGTTCATACGAAATGTGCGGATGTTGCATTTAATCAACTTCTTTATTTCGATTTTTATCGAAAATTTTTCGTCTTACATCCGCACATTTGATCATTGCATTGATCTTTGGCGGTGATTATCATAACAACGAAAAGAGATAGACCCATAAATATGTTGTAGAGTTTGTGGATTAAATCATGAAATTTAATAAAACATGCAATAAAAGTCTACCTCAACGACCCAGTTTTAAAGATATGGATCACAAACGAAAAATAAAACAGATTTTTTTATAAATTAATAGTTTTGTTATTTTGTACCAGGTTTCTGTTCGATATAGTAATTTATTTTTATCTTGTCAGCTAGGTGGTTTTTCTAGCTTTCTAATGACACTACTTTGAAGAAAGTACATAGTTTACTTAAAAAGAAACAATGACAAAACCAAAAGGTGAGATTTTCATTTAAAAAAATTTAAAATGCGTTATTTTTTGAGATTGCTAACATAATCAACTTATTTTTCCGATGATTATCGAAAAATTTTTGTCTTACGCACATTTCGTTTGAACAAGTTGGGAAAATACCTTTTTTCAAATCTATCACAAAAAAAATTATAACGTTATCGGTAATTAGCAACTGTCGGTATGAAGATAGAGTACACATTTGAATTGGTTTATTACGATTATGGTCCACACTTATTTTTACCTTAATTTTCAACGTTTTTTTATTTTTTGGAATTTTTCCTTTATTTGTGCTATAAGGCAAATTTCATGATTCTAGGTCAACGGGAACTCCATTCCGGGAGACTCCATTCCGGGAGACTCCATTACGGAACCCTCGGTGCGCGAGACCGACTCGCACTTGACCGGTTTTTTTTTTATAATAGGTACATACATAATTACACTCAGCCAGACAAGACAAACAGACATGTTCATGCACACAAACTACCTACTTATAAGTAAGTATATTTTCACACCAATAAACGATAAAATTATTTATGTTTTGTTACCTTATGTGATAAATGTTCATATAATACAGGTTTCATTATTGGGACTTCATGAGAAGAATGAAATAATTCTACCAATTATTGTTCTAGTTGATTATTTTTTGATTGAAGGTTCGATCGAAGTATATCAGGAAGTTCAATCAATAATACATAAATTGATCATTTCTACTTTTTAAGTTCATTAAACAACTGTCAAGTGCGGTCAGTACATATAATTCTAAGGGTTCCGTTAATTTGTGAAAATATGTTTTTTTTTTACATAATGTTCCTGGGCCAGGCTCGTTCAAAACTAGAGTTGATACTTCCTTGAGGCCTCAGTTTTTACTTTGTCATTGTCCTTTATAGGTCAGTGGCCAAACATTTTGCATAAAATAATACCAATAGGCAAGGTGATTCTTCAAGACTTCAGTGTGTACGTGATTTGATACTCTTGGAGAAGCTAGTTTTTAACCACAATCTCACCATGGTATTTTTGATGATGTGACCGAAGGTGGTAAGCACGAAAAGCCTAGAAGGAAACTGACTCTCAGTAAGTTGTATCGCGGAATTTTTGATTCAATTGTTATCTTGTTTAAGTGGGGCGATCTTACACCTTCAGAACCAACCGGTTAAGTGCAGCTGTCGCAATACACCGATAGGTGCTTGGCGACAGATTTTCAACTTGAGGGTGATAGCCAGTCAGTTGCCTACTAGAAACTAGGTACCCTATCACCGTGCTATAATTTCCTCACGATGTTTTCCTTCACCGAAAGCTCAAGCCAAATCCACGACATTCGCGGTATCCGACGACTGAATCATCACTTGCCATATGTAAATGGAGGTTAGATACAATCTTATTCGTCTTAAAGATGGAATCTTCAATTAATTAAGATTATTTAATAAGCGATCGTAGGTTTAACACCCACCTAGGACGTACAGTTTAGAGAATTTATGATAAAAAGTACGATAGAAAACTAGCTCTGCTTAGTTTAGGATCTAATAGAAACTAGCGAGGAATGTCGCTGGATAAAATTAATATACAAAATATATACAATGTGTATTTTCTTAACTTGTTCAAACGAAATGTGCGGATGTTGCATTTAATCAACTTCTTTATTTCGATTTTTATCGATAATTTTTCGTCTTACATCCGCACATTTGATCATTGCATTGATATTTGGCGGTGATTATCATAACAACGAAAAGAGATAGACCCATAAATATGTCGTAGAGTTTGTGGATTAAATCATGAAATTTAATAAAACATGCAATAAAAGTCTACCTCAACGACCCAGTTTTAAAGATATGGATCACAAATGAAAAATAAAACAGATTTTTTTATAAATTAATAGTTTTGTTATTTTGTACCAGGTTTCTGTTCGATATAGTAATTTATTTTTATCTTGTCAGCTAGGTGGTTTTTCTAGCTTTCTAATGACACTACTTTGAAGAAAGTACATAGTTTACTTAAAAAGAAACAATGACAAAACCAAAAGGTGAGATTTTCATTTAAAAAAATTTAAAATGCGTTATTTTTTGAGATTGCTAACATAATCAACTTTTTTTTCCGATGTTTATCGATAAATTTTTGTCTTACGCACATTTCGTTTGAACAAGTTGGGAAAATACCTTTTTTCAAATCTATCACAAAAAAAATTATAACGTTATCGGTAATTAGCAACTGTCGGTATGAAGATAGAGTACACATTTGAATTGGTTTATTACGATTATGGTCCACACTTATTTTAAGTGTCTTCATTTCATTTAGTCTTACTTTTTATTATTTTGTGTAACGGTACCCTAAAAAAGGTCACAAAATTCCGATACATTCCGACAAGTAGAGGTCGATCAGTTCACTCACAACTTAAATAATTACATTCCCTTTTATTGATGCACTGCCTCAGGGCCCGTAGTACTTAATATTATGCCAAAGTGATTATTATTGTACAATTGCCTTTATTTTGTAGTTTATTTTAAAATTTAAGCAACCCAGTATAAGCTTATTGTTTCCAATACACCGCCCTCCGAATGGTTTCTTGTGTATAAATTATAGTTAACCTCCTACAATAAATGTAAGCTTTATTTATTTTTTGATAACTATCACTTTAAATATGTCAAGTTAGGATATTATTTTGGACATTTCTGGGAATTCTTTGAAACTGAACGTTATAAATTGGGTATTTTAACCCAATTTTTCATTACAATTCATTGAAAAATAACACTTAAATAAATATTACCTTCCTAATGAAATATATTAAAGTACCTACGTACTCGTATGTTTAAATTGATTAAGTTAATCGTACTCTGAAAATGTTAATTACTTATCTTATTTTATATGGGAACTGGCTCTCAAGTGTAATTGCCGAAACAGATGCTTGGCGACAGATTTTCTACTTGAGGGTGGTAGCCAGTCGAGTACTACAAAGTACCACCGTGCTATGCTTTCCTTCACCAAAAGCTCAAGCTCATTGTAGGATTGGAACCCACAACCTTCGCTGCGGTATCCGACGTCACTACCACTGAGCTATCATCGCCTCAGATCCATTATTACCGCGATATGGATGAGTCAGCTCCGGAACTAGTTCAACTATTTGTGTACCAGGATCGAAGGTACCGACCACGTATTGACCCTGAACGAATCAGAGCTATTTAATTACTTGATTGAATATAAATCAGTTAGAAATTACGAGTGTTTTATTCTTACGTTGGAAAAAGGATATCCTTTATTGTGAAAACAAGAAATGTGTAATGTTTACGTAAGAGTCGACTAGTGTTGTACCATTCCATCAACCTATAAATACCACATATGTTTTTTTTATGTCAACATATGACAACGAGGCAGGCGGGTCACGTGATGTTAAGTGACTACCGTCGCCTATAGACATTAGCAATACCAGGGGGATTGACAATGTGTTGTACATCTTATTACAATGCCTTAAAGACAAACTGGCTCTCAAGTGCAATTGCCGGAACACACCAACAGGTGCTTGGAGACAAATTTTCTACTTGAGAGTGGTAGTCAGCCAGTCGAGTACTACAAAGTACCTACCCACCGTGCTGTGGTTTCCTCACGATGTTTTCCTTCACCGAAAGCTCAAGCTCATTGTAGGATTCGAAACCACGACCTTCGCCGCGGTATCCGACGTCACTACCACTGAGCTATCATCGCTAGGATATAAATGTAAATACATATATACCTAAAGTGTATAAATATAGCGGCTATGTGGTACAATTTTCAAGTTCACTTTAAAAAAAAACTTTAATTAAGGACTTTTTGGGAACTTACGAAGTGACGTTGCAATTTTCGATTTATTTTCATTAAATCGTGTATTTTTAGTTTTATTGGCGTTTTGTCCAATAAAGTTTATAATCTATGTCCACCGGTGGAGTGAAATGAAATGAAAGCGTGCATCGTAACGTTTCAAATTGTTCCAAAAATTCCGTGAAAAGTTTTAGAGTTTTTACTAAAACCTGACCTGACTAACTTGACTACTATGAATATTATATAACCTGACTTACATAAAATAATAAATAAATAAGTATTATATCATTTGATATTCATATAGTGACGATGGTCTATACCTCGTATCAAAATCCACCATTGTTAATTTTAGTTCTTTAAATAATAATAATAATAATAATAATAATTTATTTCAGACTTCACAATCCATATTTAATATTAGTAACAATTTGACTTATATACTATGTTAGTGAGCACACACATTATTTTATTAAAGTATCCGCACTCTCTCCCGAGACACTGGTGCATGCAGTGACATCCAGTGTCTCCAGAGCGGGCCGTCCACTTGATTCGCAACTACGTTCAGGAGGCTGTTCCGGCCGCCCCGCACTCGGCTCGCGATCGAGACTGCTCTCCTCCGCATTGTGGCATAAAAACAATCGACTCTCGCCTCTGCAAACATCTCCGAAGCGCTACAGAATCGTGGCAGCCGAAACAACGTCCTGAATGCATTGTTATATTGAACGCGGATAGCGTTGTAGGATTTTTGCGTATAGCGAACCCATAGGCTGCTTGTGTAAAAAGATGTACAATAGGCTCGAAACAGAGTTACTTTTACTTCCCTGGAGCAACAAGCAAACCTACGGGCTATCATGTTCGCCCTTACTGACAACGCCCTCCGCTAAAAAAGCTAAAACGCTAACTTTAAAGCTATCACGAAATAATTTTGTTGACGTTTTCTTGTTTGTATGGAAATAGTCTTATGCTAATCTCTTTTGTGGGTAAAATGTATTTTTTATGACCAATAAAATGAGCTTTAAATCCCTATCTGCTCACAATACCCAATAAAAACCGCCCTGTATATACGCAACGCTATCAAACACTTAATCTCAAACACGCCGCTATTCTAACCAACAAAAGACATCAACGGAATCATTCCAACTCATTGACCGATAATTACAGAAATGAAACTCGGTCAAAACTGTGTCGTAGTTTAATAAAATCTTAATTATAAAGGAACGTTAATTGTATCTATAGACCACCTGTTGCACACTTTCATGCATTATTGCCATGCACTTTGGCAACGGCAAGGCGTCCGTCACACTAGTCACAAGTGCATTTACCAACCAAAATACAACCCGAACGGTCAAATATGAGACTTATGTACATGTATTAAGGTCCAATAAAAGTGCATTTCAAAATTTGACCGCCAGTCGTTCCGTACCAAGCAGCAGTGCGTGTGAGTGACTCTTTGATTTCCCGCTCTATTTATTTCTGAGCTATTAATCGGCTTTACATGTTACAAAAGTATTTTTTACGCGTTTTGTAAACAGATTTATTAATTTATTCATGTGTTCAAATCAAAGATGATAGGAAATAGAATACAGGGATTCAGTTTGGTGGAAGACTCCATAGGAGAAACATGGCTGTGTAAATTCTTATTTAGTCCCTGATAATTGTGACATAATAATATAATCACTATGTTTCCGTAACATAATTTCTTACCTGAAAATATCTTGAATATTGTTATTTATAAATGAGAGCGGACAGCGTTTTCATAAAAACCTTCTCTGTAAAATTAAGCTGAGTTTCGGACTGACTATTATTATCAAACCAGCTGTCCCCCGCGGTTCCACCCACGTTCCCGTGGGATTTTCAAAACAAAGCGTGATGTTACGTATAGCCTATAGCTTTCCTCGATCCTTATAAATTTTTCAATGGTTTGCATTGAAAAAATATTTTAGTGTTGGATAGTTCTTGGGATTACCGCGTTCAAACAAGCTAACTCTTCAGCTTTATAATATTAGATTAGATGAAGAGAAAACCACAGGAAAAAACGTATAAAACAAAATAGCAAATTCAGGGTTAAACAAATCTCCTAATTAAAAGTGATAATTGCAGACCATACTTTATCTATTTTAATGATCATATGTTGTTAGCCAATGCTGCTAACTAGACTACATCAATCATTAAAAAATCATTTTTTTTAATTGTTTCACTCGCCCGCCTACCATATTAGGGTAACCTTGACAATTACTCCATAACTTGACCACTAGAATAGATAACGTAAAAGGAAATAGGTATAACATGCTAGAGAAATATTACAACATTTTTAATTACCTTATTGTCATTTTATGATAGGTGATTTGTCACAATTTTATCTCTCTAACAATCGTGTTATGTCTAAACATAATATCAAAAAACTTCCACGAAATATGTTTCGGTAAAAGCTTTATGAAATGAAATGGTTATTCATGCAAATAGGCCTTCACAAGCACTTATGAATTGTCAAACTCTAATGCATGTTTCCGATGGTTGCTTTGGCTGAGAAGATCCGGCAATAAACAAGCAATTACTCTTTTCAAAAACAACTTACACCTATTACATTCAATAATTTATTTGTAGGTACGAACTTAGTTAATTGTTGTCGTGAAAAAATTGTGACATCTTATTATTTTTTAACTAGTGGGCCCGGCAGACGTTGTTCTGAAATTAAAACAAAACATAGAACCCAATTCCAGCACCACCTACCGAATGACATATCTCGAGATATGTCATTGCCAAAAAAGTCGTTCTATACAAAATGTATCACAAAAATATCATACATTAAAATAATTAATATAAAATACTTTTCGTGATTTTTATTTTATATGTACAAACCTTATCCTAACAATAACGAATACATAAAACAAAGAATCATCCAATTTGGTGCAGTCATTCCAAAGTTATGAACGTACAATTCGAAGATACATTTTTATTTTGGTACTAGCTGCCCAGACAGACTTCGTTCAGTCAAAAGTTAATAGTAAAAAATAAATAAATTGTTTTTACTATTGTCCACGCTTTTTTAATAGTAAAACCTTCCGTGGACCTTAAGGAACATACAAAAATTGAGCCATTCTTGAGTTATGCGCTTACCAACATTCATCTTTATTTATATAGATTTACTAAAATAGCACATAAAATTGCAAAGTTAATTATACAACATATACAACTACAAATAAAACTTATTTCTTATTCCATTTAATTTAAATAAATCTAAATAAAAAGTCGTTGTCAGTAGGCAACGTACCCAGAATGCTGGCGGCATTGCCACGTTGGATGGCAATAAATAAAAATAGCACATTAAATTTCCACATTACAGGAAATTCTAGCTTAAGCTTGAATATGGTATATGTTTAGAAACTATCTGATTCATATCATAACTGCAACTAGTAAAGTAAAATATAATAAAATATGAATCCAGAACAATTTGTAATTAATTGCATGTTACCTACATTACTTACGGATTACTCAAGTATTTCTCACCAGACCTCTATGCAAAGTGAGCACGAAAATCGCTCAAACGACGCCCATTATAAAGTAAGACATAGACTCAAGTAGCGTGTCATAGTTCTGAAGCAGTTTACGAGGTCCGTTTACATCATAACGAGACGACGAAATAATTTGTAGATTTTACTTTAAATATTATTTAATACAAGTAATAAAATAAAAAAGAGAAAAAAATAAATTATAAATAAAGAAGTTGATCCAGACCGCTGCCCTGTGCAAACGTGCCAAGAAGGCTATCCGTCACCAAGGGTAGCATATTTGTGGCGTTTCAATCATTCTTGCTGGGCAGCAGCAGCACCAGCCGAGACTGAAGAGGCTGGAAGATGAGACGGAGCCAAAGTGTCAACGCATATAGCATCCTACAACTCCAAAGGCCGTCCTACCCTCCATGGAACCAAAGTCATTCCGTCCGGTAATAATACAATACATTTGAAACCTTTCAAACTTTCTTTCCTTGTACTTGTGATGAAAAGTGGATTCTAGGTACATGATAATCCAAAATACCTATCTGTCACATTAGTTGGACAGAGGGGAGGCAGCCAAACCTAAACGCAAATTAAGGCAAAGGAAGCTTCAATTGTGAGTGTATGGTTACAGAATAAGGATAGGTAATATAGAGGTAAGACGAAGCCGTCAAGACAGCCCAATCACAATCATGTGGTAAGTGTGCATTACCGGGTCGACCCATACTGGCCTTAGTAGTATGGAGCCTCTAAACCTCCATACACTGTCTAGACTGTGTCTCCTTTTATCACGTGATCACAGACGTCGTTGTAAGTATCTCCTTGCACTGTGGTATGATGGTCCTATGCCGGTATTCATTACATTTTCTTGAGACCTGGCACCACAAGTACCCAGTTCTAGTCCACTCCTTCTTCACGATGACCCTCGGTATAACGAACCGTCTCGACAATACAGGAGCTTCTGGATTTCTATACAAAACGACTATTTCGTAGGTACCTACATTTATTTATTAGCTAAAATTAGTAAAAGGCTTTCTTATTTATTTTTTATAGGTAACTTGGTACCGTTGTCACCTAGTAGTTACGCAGTTACTGATACTTGTCTAAATCTACCCCAAAAAATATCGAAGTGTTCAAAATCACGAATAGACTTCTAGCTAGATATTGATTAGTTGCCCAAGATCACTAATTTGACCGTCAGTTATTATTTATTGCAGCTCCAGAACACGATTGTGGCAGTAAATTAGGATTACTTCGTTAAATTCGCAGTAGCGTTTTATTTACATTTATACACAATTTTCATCATACAATCTTTGGTATACTACAATAACGATGTTAGTACAAAGATATTATAATTAAAATTGTGTCGATAGGTTACCTACACAATATTCGATCTCAAAAAAAGGGCCGAGAAATGGAACTCCAACGCACACAAAAATAACTTAATATTGCAATATTCATACTACATTACGATATCTCATAACACACGATGGCATTTTTGGTTGCTTTCGGTCACTTCTACTTTTAATTATACTCGGTAAGTGAAGTGCATCCTTTGATGCCGGCGAAGCGACACAGGACTAAGTAGTTAGGCTATTTAGCCACTCTTCGGAGCACTTAATAACCTATCTAAGATAAGAGATAAGATAAGATAAACATTTATTTTGGACTCACACAGCATCAACATAGACAGTTTCATTTACATCACAAATTACACACAGAGACAAATATAGGAACAACAACAAAATTATACAAAATACATACACTGTGTGAGGCCAAAAAGGCACCTATCTCAGCATAAGCTGCGGCCGTAGGTACCGCAGCGCTGGTATTCTGATAGGGCCAGCGGTGCCACGGACAGTTGCGGCACAGGCATCCAAATTATATTAAAAATGTATATATGTATATATATATATAATTACATAATAGTTATTATTATATATAAAACTTATATTATAAATACTGAATATATATATACATATATTATAAATACTGATATACTATAAATAGTGATTGAGACACGAACACAGTGCAAAATGGAAGAAAAAAAAAATATTATAAAAAGAAAACAGACATAAATTATTTTAAAAGTGAACCTACCTAACTGTAGATATTCTGTGTAGTTTCCAATAACCATTTTATTAACAATGAAATAAGTTATGGGTCGGAGAGTAGCTGTGGATAGTGGTGTAACAACTGTAATATTTATTGTCATATGTAATTTTTATGAAAGAAGAAATCAATCACGATGTTTGTTCCCACGTAAGATAACAAATTTTGCAAAAATGATTAACGTGCAAACCCAGGGTAAGCTATTTACAATCATGTTTTTGTTCATCTAACAAATATTTCCTGTAGTTATTTTTAAAACTGAACACTGTTTTCATAGCACGAAAAGGCGGCGGCAGATCGTTCCAGCAGCGTGTTGCGGCGAATTTAAAACTGCCACGAAATGCAGCCGTTCTATGTCTTGGCATATTCATGAGATAAGAAGAAGCCCTGGTAAGATGGTTCATTCGATCCCGTGCCCAAGATAATTTTGAATAGAGATACTCGGGCTTTTTATACAATACTATGCCAAATAAGAGGGTAGCCAAATGAAGTCTCCTGCGCGATGACATTTTCATGAGGTTACCTTGATTTAAAAATGGAGTTACATGTGATCGAGGTGGAATGTGGAAGCAGAATCGTGCACATGCATTTTGCACCCTCTGTATCAGCCTCTCAGTTCTACTGAGTAGACAAGTGGCAAACACGGTGTCGGCATAATTTAGCTTTGACAGTACAAGAGACTCACATAGCAAAATACGCATATTTACAGTGATGTAAGGACGAACTCTATATAAAAGTCTAAGACGGTAAAAACAGTTTCGTACAACTTCAAGTATGTGTGATTCAAAGTGTAATTGACCATCAAAAACCACCCCAAGATTGCGAGCTTCCAATACCTGTTCTATGGGACACCCATCAATTCTTACTACGGGATTGAAGTTCTGTATTTTATTAATCACTTGTTTAGAGCCCAGGATTAGATATTTGGACTTATTAGGGTTCAACACGAGAGAATTCTTTCTTGCCCACTCCGCTACTTTATCTAAATCCTCATTTATCCCTTTTACAGCTTCGAGGCACTGTTCTGGATGGAAAGAGAGGTATAACTGTAAGTCGTCTGCATATAAGTGGTACCTGGAGCTTGCTATACAGTTAGTAATGTCAGCACTGTACATAATGAACAGCAGAGGGCCAAGAATTGATCCTTGAGGGACACCTCTGGTAACCTGACTGGTGGCAGATGTCACATTGTTACCATCTTTACCATTACTAACCTGAACAAACTGCTTTCTATTGCTCAGGTAACTATGGAACCACTTCACTGCTGCAGTATCAAAGCCATAGTAGGAAAGCTTGGAAAGAAGGAGGGATATGTTGATTGAGTCAAAAGCTCGTGAAAAATCAAGAAGAGTAAGCACTGTGCCAAGGCCCTGGTCTCTCGCCTCAAGCACATTGTCAACTACATCAATAAGAGCTGTGGCCGTACTATGACTTTGACGGAACCCTGACTGTGCCGATGGTAGTATTGCATGCTGCTCAAGATACTGTCTCAACTGATAACATACAACTTTCTCAAGAATTTTAGAGAGGCAAGGTAGAAGACTAATTGGCCGCAGCTCCTTAGCACTAGAAGGATTAGATTTTTTTGGAATAGGCCTTACTATAGCCGTTTTCCATAAATCAGGGAATGTATTTGTAGCAATAGATCTGTTGATAATAGTAGTTATAGCTGAGAGAGAATGGGGAAGTGTCATCAACAACATTTCTAAAGATAAATTATCAGTACCCTGCGCATTTGACTTTAAGCTACGAATAATTTTAAGTATTAAATTTTCTTCAACCTGTTGAAGACAAAAACTACCAGGCCCAAATCTGTTAAATTCAAAAAACGTTAAGTTAGAGATGCTAACATCATCACTGCCAGGCACCTCCAGAAAGTGTTTATTAATTTCTTCTGGGTCATTACAGAAATATGGAAGATCATGCTCTTGTTTTTTTGTGATTTCGATAGTAGATTTCAGGTGGCTCCACAGTTTTTTTGGGTTTTTTAAGTTATTATTTATAAATGTTTTGAAGTATGCGCACTTTTCACTATCAATTGCAGCTCTCACAAAGTACTTGAGATTTTTATAGGAATTTCTGTGAATATCTGACTTAGTTGATTTGTAACGCTCAAAACATTTGTTACGTAGTCCTATCATGTCTTTAACTGTATCAGTTATCCAGGGATGAGCTTTTTCTTTAATCCTAACTTTTCTGACTGGAGCATGCAAATCAAATAACATACTTACTAATGTATTAAATGTCACCACCATTAAATTAACATCCTCCAGGCTCTCTATGTAATCCCAATGTATTTTATCTAAATCTTCATTAAATTTATCAAATAATATGTCTTTAAGTGGTCTATAAGTAACCCAGCATGGAACAGGTTTTTTAATTTTTATATTCAACTGAACTGATATAAGAGAATGTTGGCTAAGCTCAGGTATATGTGATACTGAAACCCTATTCACCTGAGCATTGGTGCATACAATATCAATGAGAGTTTCACTGTGATCTGTGAAGTGTGTCGGTTCAGTAATTACTTGACTTAGATTAGAGTACTGCAGAAAAGAGTATAGATCTATACTATTTTACTTATAATATCATTGTGTTAGTAGGTATATGTATAATATAATATACTATGATTATGGAATATAAAAGTAATTGCTGTCCATAATACAAGTATATCAAGGTGCGCAATATCTGGCTCTATTTGACTCCCACGTAGGTTCAACAGATCAATAAAAGTCACTCTCAAATGCCGGAAACACGTAAAATTTTGCAAACAACCACGAAATGTTATAGAAACACGTGTCCGCCTAGAAATGTATTGCATCATAAAAAACGTGCATCAATAACACTATTTTAAGGCTACGTGACAATTACACTCGCAATTCTATTCTTAGGATTCCGCTGAGATTGTTTGCATTTTAAAATAATATTGGTAGAGTTGGCTTTCATTGACAGATTTCTTCTATTGTAGTGCAGGCAAAAGCCCAAACAGCTTCAAACTTAAACTTAAACTCATTTATTGACCAATGAGCGCGCGCGGTGGTAGAGTTGACTGTCAGATCGTACCAACACATTTTCCGAGAGGTAGATACATGTACCAAAGTGACCTGTCAGATGTTACACATCATAATTATGCGACTACTGTAAGGTTTGCTCGTTTTTTTAAATATTTATCTCTACCAAAATCTTTTATTTACGAAACCACGAAACAACAGTAATCATTTATTTTCAAAATTATGTAAAATACATAACTTACGTATGCCATGTAAAACTATGTTGAACTCAACATTGTAATTTGGGGAAATCAATGAGCTATGTTCTGCAAAACATTTCTAGGCAAAGCATGATGATGATGCGGATGATATGTCTTTAAATTACTGAATATAATCAGGTTTTAAAACACTAAATGAAACATTGTGTAGAACTATTATTCCGTACGGAACCATACCTATACAAATGCCATGTTAATTATATTATTTGCTAGTTACTTCAATAAATCACGCAATGTTACGAAAACAACAAACACAAGATTATGTAATCTGTGACAATAATTTACTTTTCATATTTCATTTCCTCTTTATATCGCACACTAGGAACTTCCGCGCTTATAGAACCATGACGAAGCCTAAGACAGATCACGCGTTGCACACATGATAACAATGCACTTTGGCCGTAATTGTAGGGGTACAATTGTAGGATTTGGGGATAGATTTTCAACTTTAGAGTTGTAGCCAGCCATGCGGTACTACAAAATATCCTAAAACCAAGCCGTGGTTTCTTCATGATGATTTTCATCATCGGATTCATTATAGGAATCGACGTAGCTTCATCATCACAAAATATTTACAAACTAGCTGTTCCTCCCGCAGGAAGTTGCACCCGCGTTCCCGTGGGATCTTATCTTATCCCGGGATTAAACAAAATGCCTATGTTAATCTGAAATAATGTAGCATTCAAATGGTGAAAGAATTTTTGAAATCGGCCCAGTAGTTTCTGAGTTTATTCGTTACATACATACATCCATACTAATCTTTTCTCTTGATAGATTGTTATTTTGCAATACCTATGAGTAATTGTGAAATCTTTTTTTTTTTAAATACAATTAATTGCAAGTGAACCATACATTCAGGGAATCCTAACGGGTAGTAGTTATTACGTAGGTAAACTAAAGGACGACAAGTGATATGTGAGAGTAGTCAAAAAACTAAAAGCAAGTTAATCAGTGCAAGGTGAACCACCGCTAGGAGCTATATCCAATAATACGATGTAAATCACTCGTATAATTTCACTCTTTGGTATTTTAATAGCACAGTACCGTTCGGATTACCATACTTAAGTGTGATATGATATGGGTAATAAAGGTGTGTCGAGAAATAACACCTATGAAGGTGATATCACCTATGATGTCTAACTAGTAGGTACGTAATCTTATAAACTTCAATTGAAATATTAAATTAGTTGAACTATTTCATTCTAGCTGTCCCATGCGGTTTCATCCGCGTTCAAAGGGGATCTTATTATTTCCGGTGATAAAAAGTATCTAATGTCCTTCTTTAAGGTCCAGTTTATGTCTCATATCAGCCAGAAGACGTTCACTGCTGGACAAAGGCGACCCCCAAGGATTTCTACGATGGCCGGTCTTAACAAGATTGTCGGTCCACCGTGTAGGTCCCGTTTATATTTAGGCAAAATTCATAAAAAATCGTTCAGTGGTTTAGACGTGAAAAGGTATAAGACAGAGTTACTTTCGCCTTATTACACAAGTATGGATCTCATCCATAATTGTATTTTAAAGATGATTAAATGTTTTAAGAGTAAGATGGGTGTAATCCTAGAATGCAACAATATACAGAAAGCCTAGAAGTCATTGGATTTAAGGATTCTTTCTCTTAAAATGTGGATTATCTGCAATCGAGGTGACTTCAATATCATTATATAACGGCAAAGTATAACGGTCACCAAATGGCGGATCGTGGTACGGATCTGGAGTAAACGTAATCTTCTTAGATTTGTCGTTTGTATTTGAGTTAAATATTTGAGTTTTAACAAAGTAAATACAAATGGTGTATAAAACCTCACCGCAGTGGGAGGAGGCGTCCCTAATCGTCTACTAAACACATCTCGTGACGTATTGATTGTCTTTTTCCTAATCCGTACCTTTGTCCTACACCGTGTTAACGCACGCCGATGCAGATCAGAACACATTATCTACGATAAAATTTAACTGCCTTTATAAACACCTTGTAAACACAGCAACAGTACGCGTTAACAAAGGAATATTTCTGTAAATTGCTTTATTACGTTTTAACAGCATTCATTAAACTACCCTGCACTGCAATTAAATCAGCTTTCAACTATATGCAATGTGTATTTTCTCAACTTGTTCAAACGGAATGTGCGGATGTAAGACAAAAAATTATCGATAAAAATCGGGAAAAAAGTTGATTATGTTAGCAATCTCAAAAACTAACGCAGTTTAGTTTTTTTTTTAAATGAAAATTTATTTAAATTAAAAAAAAAAAAATAATAATAATTAATTTATTAAATTTATTTATTTAATACCTAACTTTAATACTCGAGATAATACTGTAGGTACTTGTAAACTGTAGTATATTAGTTAGCAAAAATAGGAATGACTTTTTAATATTGTAGACAGAGGATTTTGCTTAATCGTCAGGGATGCCTAATAGAGGCTCTATGTTATTTTTTTGGTAATTCTAATTTATTTGTTTATTGGAATTTAAATTGTTTGTATAGTATTCATTCTACAAGTCTTTTTATTTAATCTATGGCTCTCAATCTGTTTCTATTTGACTCGCTCTCTTCCGTTTCATCCTTTCTAGATGAAGAAAAATCTATGTACCCCTTTTTACTAAAATTACGTGGATATAGGAGTATGTAATTTGGCACAGTTAAAGTTTAGATGGAGTGCAGAAAGCTTATATATTTTATATAGGTAATATGCATTAGAAATAAATTGAATTAATCAATGGGCGAACATTATATAAAACTGTTCAAACAGTGTTAGTTGCTAAAAATCATTAGACTCTGTTGAACATTAACCGTGATTTATAAATAAAATTGATAATATGCTCAAACTAATAAAGAGGTTAAACTTCAGGTCTTTAATTAACCGTTTAATTGTACAAAATTATGTTTCAATTACCAAAACTTATGAAGTACCCCGTTGAGATATAGTGTCGCATATTTACCCCAGATACATATCAACGAGATAATAAACCGTTACGGATCACAATCAATCATAGTAATTGATCAACAAAAGACCGGTAGACACCAACCACTCAAACTTAATGTATATAATCAATTTGTTTATCTCTTACTAATATCTTAGCACCTGTCTTTGCCTGACACTATGGCTGATGTCAAAAAGTTATTATCTTTGCACTCATATTACTCATAAATCTGTGCGTGAGTTAGTCATTGCAATGGCTATTAAAAGGCATATATTAAATGTTCTGTAGATACAATGCCACCGATTTATTTTGTGTGCTGATTGCCTATAATTTGTAGGTGCGATAGTTAACAAGAATAGTTAAGCTGTCTTGTAAATAGAAGCTGGTTATCTAGATAGCGAATTATTTTTGAATAAACACGAGTCATGCATCGCTAGGTAGTCCGCTTCTTATTGTTATGTACTTCAAGAAATCCATGCGAATAATTTGTAGAGGTTACATTGGCTGCCAATTCCTACGTAGAACAAACATTTGTGTACATGGACATGTGTGTTTGTCATAAGTCTAATCTAGCGTTTATTATGCCCAATACCAAGTGCCAATATGTTTCCAAACTTTTACATAGCCTCGAAGGCAACTAACGGACTACGTGGTAGAACTTTGGTGACAGTTGTCAACTGTACTTTTACGTCCGTGAAAATAATGTCCTAAGGTATTATTATTGTTTCTAAATATCCAATCGTATTTTCGCTACGTCTGTTTATACTTTAGTCGTTTATTCTAAAACTGGAACATTTGGCAAAATAAGTGTTTGTAAAATAGAAGCGCTTCAGACATCTTGCTAAATACGGTTACAATCTCATACTCATTTTGCTTACGTTTACTGCTGACGATCGACATTCAAATATTGCCCCTGGCATAGACAATTATTCGATACACAATTCAGGTACAATCAATTACCTACTTTAAATGTCGACGAGTTTTTTACATCTAAACAGCACCATAATATATTTCTTTTTGTAATATTTAGTTTATTTTTGTATTTCCGTGACAAATAAATTAAATTGTAGTAGGTATGGGTCAACTTTATGTACTTAAGTAGGTATTATATTTAATTTTAGTTTTTATATTACGTACATAATTAATTGTTGTAACATATACCTACTTGTAACATACATTCCTTCCATATAATATATAAATAAATAAAAAATAAATTAAAATAGCATTTATTTACTCTGACCTTTGCACACTTCATAATAATAATAAAATCATAAAACTATCCTATACTTATTTATATTTATCCTGTGTACTTAACATTTAGTATCAGTTACCAGGTCAGGCTGTCTTGCGACATAGGCCTCCTCAAGTTCCCTCCACCTTTGATATAATATACACTAACTGACAAACAACAGGAGATGTCCTCTCTAATAAAAACCCATAAACAATGTACTTTTAGTTCCATTTTTCTTTGCAACCTTTCCAGGTATTCTTTCCCTTAAATCCTTTTTTAGACTAATTCAAACATTTAAAAATAATTGCCAAATTGGGCCAGCCTTTTTCAAGGTTTTGTTTTAGATAACGTTATGATTTTACAGAACTCTCGCCTCTGGTGTTTCTACCGTCCATAGGCTACTTCCGCTTACCATCAGGTGGGCCGTAAGCTTGTTTGCCACCTAGTGGTATAAAAAAACTAAAATATACTAGCTCGAATGGAAACCAATGAGTCATTTATTAATTAGAAATGTCATACAATTGATTGTTTCATTCATTCGACCGCATGTCGATAGATACACCGATTTTTTGGTCCGTCTGCGGTTAGTATGGGCATGTATGGGTGTCAATACTACTACCAACTTCCAGCATAAGCTGAGCTCTCTGAGTCAGCCTCCCAGTGCAATGCGGCTGTACATATACAGCAAAAGAGCTGTTTATAATAAAATATCTTTAAAGGATTATAAAAATTGTCTTAACTAATTAATTGGCTGTATTTTATAAATCTCTAGACAATTATATCTTAGCAAATAACTAATGTACGAACGCGCACTCATAAAGATGTTTAGTTCGATATGAGAAACTTTGAATGTTATCTTTACAGCCAATTACTGCCTACTTATCCATCTTTAACATTGGAGTGCATCCTACGCAGATGCGTCATGCACCAAAACACTTTCCCAATAACATAAGTTCAGAAAGTTAAAGAGATAGCTTCATAACACTAGCGAACGGATTCACACTTGCACTGTAAGGGATAAGGAAAAAGAGTGAAGCTTGTCTTCGTGGATGGCATTATTTTATTTTAAAAAAAGATTCGTATTTTTGTATGTTTGTTTGTAATGGATAATCTCTAAAAATACTTAACCGATTTTCAAAAAAAAAAAAATAGACTCATTATCCATGGTGTAACATGAGTTAAATTTTATTTTAATTCTCTCGGAAAGGCAGGTGAACCCGTGGAGCGGAAAGCTAGCTGATTAATTTAAAAAAAATCTAATTTAAATATTGAAAGCTTCGCATCTATAGGCGTCATTGATTATGAAATGAAGTCCGAACCTAGGTACTGATCTTAAGTAGATAATCATATTAAATGATATTAAGTAATGTATATTTATTTTGACCCCAGCCCGACATCATACAATAACTAATATGGTCAGTTCGAGGCCGTCATATCGATTCCCGGATGCACAATAATCGTATTTATAACAATAATAGGTACAAGTTTTGAACAGAACCAGACACAGGAACCAGAGTATCGACATTGCAATGGTAACGAAATTGATATAGGTACGCGTCCACAAGCTGGGCTATTATCATATTTTTCCTTGACAAGGAAGTACTCGACGCACTGAAATAAAGAATATAAAATTTAACCATAACTTTTTACTTATCGGCACAATTGAATGGGTATTATCCAAAATCCTTGATATAGTTTTCTTGTAATATTTTTTTCAACAAGATCTCAGAGTTGTACAATTTTATCAATATGAATAACCCAATAAAGACATTTTTACGTTGGCTTTGATAACAATCTCATTATAGTTAGTATCTGAGGCAAATTTCAAGGCATTATAAAAAGTCGACATTGCTAAAGTCTATAGGCCAACGGTAGTCACCATAGAAAAAATAATGTAGTCACATACCACCTGGTAACAAAAAAATGAGGCTTGTGATGTGTGACGCGGTCTGGAATTGAAGAAAACTAGCTCTCAAGAGCAGCTATTGGAACACAACTCGGCTACATAATATTTAACCTAGTACCCACCTATAACAATTTACCGATAGGTCACAAATCGTCAGTACCTATGTTGTAAGCATGAATAAAAACCAGCGAATAAATCAATTGATATTTAACTTTAATGAGTGGTTGAAAGGTATAATTTTTCAGAGTTATTGAATTAATTAGTTAATTAATAAGTGATATTAAAAATGATTTATTTTTGTTTTTTTATACGGTTGTTTAACACGTCAAACCTACCTTACCTTACCTACATGGAATCCATGCCAATTTTATATAACGGTCTCAGTCCAAGGTTAGTGTTGATTCATTTCAGAAGAATCTTGCCACGTTAACTTGCACTAGATGTTCTTTAAATACATTTATATTGTTTAGTACGATTAGTAACAGATGACACATTGGATTATTAGCCTGTGCGTATGCTGAGACACAGGTCAGGCAGGATAGGCGACACATAAATATTATTAGACTGAAACTTTAGGACTTTTCCCAAAAAATACTAATAAACTCTATAATAAGAGCTTATTTATTGAAAGCGAAATATTGAAAATCAAGGTACACAAAGTATTTCCTTGTATAAAAATCATAAACAAAAATGTGTCTAGTTTGCGGCCTTAATTGCAGAGATGATGATATCATATCGTGAAAATAATGTTACCGCTGGTAGGTTACCTATCTAAAAGTTCTGCGGGATTACAAGTTTTACAGCCATTACCAATTGGTATCAAATGTTAAGTCCTTAACGAGAGAACAAGTAGGTATTACAACTTGTTATTAAATACCAAATTATTTGAATGATGAATGAGTCCGAGAACTGTATGGAATAATATACTAGTTGATAATGACCGTAGATACCTACCTACATAGTAACTCATCTAGAGAGTGTTGTACCACGATGAACAAAAATAAAGCTTTTTTATTTTGTTACTTGAATGAGACAGAGACATTAGCTCTGTGTGTTCTACCGTCTGTATAATGGGGAGTGTTCTCAAGAACTTTTTGACTTGGTGCAATCTTCACCATTCTACCATCGCACTGCTCGCCGGCGATGTGGAGCTCATCCTCATATCCTCGAGCCGCCTCGTTCGTCCACTGAACGATTCAACCGGACGTTCCATCTGCGGACCATTAGGATGTGGAAATAGCTCCCCATTTCGGTATTCCCTCCGCGATATGATATGGGGTTCTTCAAAATTAAAACAGAGCTTAAACAGAGCTCTTCAAGGTCGGCAATCACCCTGGTATTGCAAATGTCCATAGGCGGCGGTGACCACTTGCCATCATGTGGACTGTCTGCCTATTTGTCAATATATGACATAAAAAATGAGAGCTGCAAGGAGCATGATATGCAATAATAGATAGTGTTCGCCCACTGCTTCAAATTCAACCATAACTTTTTTAGGAAAAATACAAGTAAATGTTTCCAAAGTTTTTTATTGATAACACTAAAAAGCGTCATTAGCTACTAAACAAAAAAAAAGGAAACGAGTAACTAGAATGTAGAGTACGAACCGAAATTTGATAATACATATGAATGGAACATTTGCATAATATGTAGGCAGATCTTTATCTTCTTCTTCTTCAACCCACTTCCACCAAATGCTGGGCGTAGGTCACCATTTCTCACGGTATTGGGCCTTGGAACTTGACCAGATCAACAGTCCATTTTACTGATTGTCTGCCAACATGTCTCCGTCTCGTTCTAGGTCTCCACTCTAGCACTTTCTTGCCCCACCTAGAGTCATCTCTGCGACAAGTGGCCCGCCCGCTTCCACTTTCTTCGAGCGAATATTTTGGCTATGTCAGACAGTTTATTCAATCTTTATAAAGACTCCTTCCCAACCTAGACCTATAAAATATATCATAATTAAGTATAAAAAATTGCTACAACCTGTAGATAGTATTCGCAAATAAGGCTGTCTGTATCTTGTGTAAACGCTTCCGCATAGTTGTCGAGTTCGTTTATAGATCTACAAAAATAACACATTCATTAAGAGCACAAGGAAAAGTTATTGTATTTTTATTAGTCTGTTTTATGCTAAGGTCATTTTTACACACGGTTCATACTTCAATTATTTTGTTTGACATGTTTAGTATTTTGGTGATTATGATGTACCTAGTTATTTATTTGTACAAGACTGTACTCGTAATTAGGTAGTTTACTTACACAATTTATAATATTACAAAAAAAGAATACAGTTTCAAGATTTTGATGAAAAATTACTGATAATATGTTGATATTTTGTTTAAATTTAATAACACTATAAATCAATAATTATTAGATTCTCAGGTGATTATAAAATATCGCAGTCGCGTGTGTTATGCGCTACTGCACAAGCTAGAAGTTGAACTAATTGGATTAAAACATTTTTTAAATTGTGGCAAATTGCAAGTAAATTAATTTCCTCTTTGTATCTTTATTAATTTCCTATTATCGTCTGAAATCTGATAAGTTATAATCAGCTAACTACATCACGAAGGTCATGTAATCTTTCACTTCGTTTGTTTGTTTAATCATTGGACAGGAAGATCAAAGAGCCATGGGTCAAAACTGCTCCGTCCTTTTTAAAGTTTCTATAAGACTGCATTTTGTGCGTAGCGTAACTATGGCAAAGTTGGAAATATGCGCTATGCATTTGTAAAAAAAAGGAATATTATTTCTCGTTGAAAAGAATAAAATTCTCTCAGTTTCCTCATCAGTAACATCGATATTTTTTTCTTATTTAATTTACAACATTCTTACGTAAAACAAGACAAGCACGTGCGCCGGCGCCGCCTCAGGCTTACTAATTAAGATATAAACGCACAAGTTTCAGATAACACAATCATACTTAATATTATACATTTGAAAGTGTGTTTGTCGGTTTGTTGGTTTGTCTTTCTTTCACGCAGCAACAAAGTAATGGATTTACGTGAATATTTGTATAAAGCTAATCTATAGACAGGAGGAGAATGACTTAAGCTACTTTTTATCACGAGAACGTACCTAATCCTACTAATATTATAAATATGAAAGTTTGTATGTTTGTTCCTGAATGACGCAAAAACGGCTGAACGGATTTTGATGGAACTTGGCCCTCAAGATCCAGACAAGATCCCTCGGGAACGCGGGTGAAACCGCGGGGTGGGAAAACTAGTAGGTAATTAATAAACCAAAAATAACTGATAAGGTTATGAATGGTATGACGAATTTAAATATTTACCCTTAATTTGTAGGTTTTCTGAATAGCTCTTTTTATTCAAGAATAAACAAAAACATATTTAAAATAGCAATCATTCTTACATGAGTGAAGTAGCTAGAGAAAAGATGATCCCTCGGCGCTCTCTGTACGTATGTATTTTCCTGCTACTCAAGACTTTTTCTTCCTCATCAGCTATCAGACATGTCATAGTGGAGCATATAAGCTATTGATTTAAAACATAAGAAACTTACTTAATCATGTGACAAAATAAATGAAGTCTTGAAACTTATATACCTACTACGACCAACACCGCGGGTGGCAAATAGTTTTTTTAAATAAATGTACATTGTAATTAATAAATCAGATAAACAGTATTGTCTACGGAATAACAGGTGTATGGTACGGTTATCGTAACCGTTCTGTAATAGTACAGTCGACGACACAAAACATTATCTAGGACAATCTATTATATTACCCACTCGGATCACAGAAGCAAATTGAATCCCGTTAACGAAAAGGAATTTTAATTTATTTCATTGTAAATTAAGGCGATGATAGCTCAGTGGTAAGTCACGTCGGATACCGCGGCGAAGGTCGTGGGTTCGAATCCTACAATGAGCTTGAGCTTTCGGTGAAGGAAAAAATCGTGAGGAAACCATAGCACGGTGGTAGGGTACTTTGTAGTACCCGACTGGCTGGCTACCACCCTCAAGTTGAAAATCTGTCCCCAAGCACCTATCGGTGTGTTCCGGCAGTTGCACTTGAGAGCCAGTTCCCATCTAGGCTTTGTGTGCTTACCTACCACCTTCGGCCACATCATCACTTACCATAGTGAGATTGTAGTCAAACACAAGCTTATCCAGAATAAAAATTTAAAAATTTAAAAAAATGTAACTCATATTTTGTATTAAAACTAATAATTGATAAACATATTATTTTAGGCCAGCCATAGATAAACGCGGTATGGTATACCTACAGCTTATTGATACCCATATATTAATTACATACATATGCAAGTAGGTAGGTACCTATGAAAAGTATGGAGCTTTTACATAACTACATATCATATGAATGTTAGTTAGTGGAATTTTTGGAGAAATCTAAAATATTCTCGGAATTAATGCCTCTTTGAAAATTGAATTAATGAGTTAAGTATTAATTACTTTATCATCTAGATTCTAGACGGATTAGCATAATTAATTACGTAATATAAGATTCTGCGAATATAAAACGGAATATAAAAAATATTTTTATTAATTATATGGCCGCCTGTACAAGGTGTATTGTAGACGCATTAACAATAAATAAGTGTAAGCAATACTATATTACAATACTTTGATACAGATATACCGCACCCACTTGTCTCAAAGTAGGTACAGTCAGCTACATAAATGCCATTCCATACACTCAGATTCAGTCTCGTCCCCCGTAATTAACGGCCCGAGCCGCATTCAGTAACCCGACCATCCCCTTAAAAACCACTAAATCGCTTATGCGAAGCCCATCCCCACTTTTTGTGTGCCCTCCGACGACGCCCTAGGCCGAGGTTCGTGCCTCAACTGGGGCACCCATTGCGGTCTGTCGTCTAAAGTTTTGTATCCTCGCTGAGAGCCCTAAGCGCTTGCCGAACAGTCCGCGTAAGGGTGTTTATGGCCCTAAGGCCTCCATGTGTTCGCGAAAAGCTTGAGGCTATACCACATGACCATTACCGTGGTATTCGACTGATAATTCCACGGTTCTCCTACCTAATAGGTATATAAATATGACATTAGTAAAAGTGTAAGTATTATGTTTAAAATCTAAAATTAAACATAACAATATATAAAAGTCAGATATCGAAATATCTCGAAAATGGTAATCTTTTTACTGAGGTCATTTTTGTACCTATTTGGTACGTGACCCGCCCACCTATCTCCTCCTTAAGTTTGTTGTACTTGGCTACTAGTTACCGGACACCAATATAGTTTCCTTATTTAATGGATTTGCTGTGAATCATGTCAAATAAAAAAAACCCTGTTCTATATTTCTTTCTCAGTATTATTGACGTTTAATGGATAATATGAAGGCGACGTTACTATGATTGTATTTCAAATATAAGGCATTGTTGCTATTGTGGGCTGGACCAGAGATAACGCAACTTGCGTAACATAATATTGCCACTTTCGTTTGCTACCTAATTATGTTACTCTTAGAACAATTTCTGACATTTCAAAATTAACCTAGCAACATTTGGTCTAAGCAATAAGAAAATCAAATATAGGGTACCTAATTCTGGGACATTCTACTCGCACGGCCGTCTGATCCCAAATTAAAGAGATAGTAGATGGAAACCAGATAACATTAAATTAATAATTAAATACATACTTTAGATAAGGTTGCATACATAATTGCTGAATAAATGTAATACACATGCAAGTTTTATTAACTTATCAATGACAATCGGGACATAACAAAATGGTCGGGAGGTTATTTCACACGTTTTGTTCAAATTGTTATTTATGTATCAAGTTCATGTAGACGTACGCTCGCGGTTAGGTCAAATATAAGATTACACACATAGTCTTAATATTCAGCTAGAGTTGCTCTTTTATCTCAAGGCTTTAGACTTCTTCATGAGAAATTTGGTAGGTTGGCATCACTGGCATAATATGCATTTACAGAGCTTTTATAAGCTCATTTTTACTGCAGTTTAAACTAATGCAATTGGTAGGAATTTGGTAGGTTGGCATCACTGGCATAATATGCATTTACAGAGCTTTTATAAGCTCATTTTTACTGCCGTTTAAACTAATGCAATTGGTAGGAATTTGGTAGGTTGGCATCACTGGCATAGGTAATATGAATTTACATAAGCTAATTTTTACTGCAGTTTAAACTAATGCAATTGGTAGGAATTTGGTAGGTTGGCATCACTGGCATAATATGCATTTACAGAGCTTTTATAAGCTCATTTTTACTGCAGTTTAAACTAATGCAATTGGTAGGTAGGTACGTTTGTTATTTATAGCAACATTTTTGGAATGCCATAAAGACGTAGCAGTTAATTCAGTAGGTACAATCGCAATCAGTCATCAAAGTTTTGATTGCCTACCGAGCGCACCTAAATTCCGTGTGATATGTACTACAACCTAGCACTTGCTGTGTGGTTGTGCGTGTTACCCCACAATCAATTACAAAATAGCCCCTTGTCCGAGCAGCCTAGTTTAGTTTCTAGTCGCTCCGAGTATCCAATGCAGATATTGGGGCAAGAACGCGGTCCGCCTGGGCGTGGCGCGCCTCTTACTATGATCTTGCGCAGAATTCAATTTCATGTGCAAGATACATTGATTGCTTATAAATATATTTTTTTTAAATCAGTTTTTCAAAATTTGTTGTTGTAATTGTTAAACATATGAATGAATATAAATTGTCTGTAAGTAATAGTCGGATTGTCCAAAATGTGTTTCTCTCCGTCTGTTCTCTTTCTTTGTAAACTTCTGTAGCTCGACCTTCAAGTGCCTTCTTAAGGCCTAAACTGAATACACGGGTTTGAATTTGAATGATACCAGCTGTCCGCGGTTTCACCCGCGTTCCGGTGATATCTTATCTTTTCCCGGGATAAAAATATAGCCTACAAATATATCCCACGGAAAACAAAGAAGTAGCCTATGTACTATTCCAGACTATAATCTATCTCCATGCCGAATTTCATCCAGATCCATTCAGCCGTTCTGGCGTAAATGAGTAACAAATATACATCCATCCAAACTTTCATACTTATAATATTAGTAGGATATAGTGGGAAAATACTGATAATTATGCTCATATTCGCTAAGTTATGACAATAGGTACTTGACTGGTTGGACTGTTCAAAGCCAAAGTTGTTGAGAACAACCTTTCAGACGTCGCGCCTGTGAAAGATTCCAAAATATGTACGAACTCCATCATTCATTGACACCACCAAAAAAGGGGTAGTTGAAGTATCTACTTATTGTAAGTTTCATTTCTTTGATGAGTCTGAATCAGATTTTCATCATCGTGATTGATGATTGTAAACAAAGAACAGCTTTTTTTTTACTTTTAGGATAAGTCTCAATCCCCCGCAATCTCACCATGGTAAGTGATGATGTGGCCGAAGGTGGTAAGCACACAAAGCCTAGATGGGAACTGGCTCTCAAGTGCAGCTGTCGGAACACAGCTCAATGCAATCTTTGATATATATTTAATAATGCAATTGTGTGTGAAACTTAACTCGGAATATGTAAGTTAATAAACTATTTTCGTGACTCATTCGAAGAATGACTTAGGAAACAACAATATATCAAACGAGAAACGGAAAAGTTTTGCATTGTAATTTTGTATAGGTACAAATAACAGAATCTTAGAGAGTTTTAGGCAGACTACATCCGTAAATACGTACCTAAGCCACATTATGGATAACAAAGTAATGCCACATTATGGATAACTAATAATTTACTGTAAACTGTACCTACTAATCGATTTAACCAGCAATGGATCGATTCAGTGCAATATAAACGTATATAATTTTACTTTCGTTCATGGTATTAGTAAAGATAGCTATGTTTAAGGTAATTTGTCCCAATATATCATTAATACAGCTGCTGTTGCTTTAGAGCGTTGCCACCAATCATTGCAATCAAAAACTTGAATCGCAATTCTTGGAATTATTTTATTTTATTTTAAGTTTTTTTGGTATGAATGTCCCATCCGTGAACCAAAGAATTTCAAAACTATTGAAAGTTTTTTTTTATACCACTAGGTAGCAAACAAGCTTACGGCCCGCCTGATGGTAAGCGGTTACCGTAACGTTCCTATATAGTATAAAGTAATAATGAAAGTATTTAAAGTATAGTACAATACAACATACAACCAGTATTTAATTACTGGTTGTATGTATATCAAAACATAATATGTTCAAATTAGCGATTCAATAAACAAAAGATAAGAAGTATAGTAATGTGTTATGTAGGTATAGTTTATTTCTTGACATTTTATTATTTCAATAGAAGTTAAATGTGATTCAATTTGCAGTCTAAAATAGTCTTCAGTTATGGCTAATATTCATTATTTCTTGGTACTACTAACACTTCGTAAATTGTTTTAGTATCAATCAAGGTACAGGAAGTCTTTCTACACTATTTGCCTACACCAGACCAGTTCAAGAACAGGTTCAGCCTATCAGTCCGAGCAACAAATGTGACAGACTCATGACACAACTAGGTACATAAACACTATCAACTTGCTTATCTATGTACCTAGGTATTAGGTCGGTAATGCCTTAATCCATTGATTAAGTTGATTATGAATTCATGTAGGTAAGATAAAATTTGTGAATTGTATAACTGTAATCTTGCAATAGGCGGAATAGTTTTGTTGAGAATAAAATATATGTTCTTTGATATGTTTATTAAACTAAGTAGGTGCCTACTTAGTTTAGTTAACATTTAAAAGTAAAGCGTTATGCCTGGAAGTCATATTTTTATAGTCACAAACATAGTGGCAATTCGCCCTGGCGAAGTGAAGTGTCATTCGAAGTTTACAGAATGCGAAATTTATATCTCACCTGAGATTCAGCTTTCGGGATACAAAAACATTCTTACAGAATAGCATTGCAGATTGTATGTGACTAGATACAATCCGCAATGCTATTCTGTAAGAATGTTTTTCCATCGCCTATAGGCATTAGCAATACCTACCATGGGGATTGTCAATGTGTTTTCAATCTTTTTACATTGCCTTTAAAGGCAACTGGCTCTCAAGTGCAACTGCCGGAACTTTTCAACATGAGGGTGGTATAGCCAGCCAGTCAAGTACTACAAAGTACCCTACCACCGTGCTATGGTTTCCTCACGATGTTTTCCTTTACCGAAAGCTCAAGCTGATTGTAGGATTCGAATCCACGACTGTCGCCACGCTAGCCGACGTCACTACGACTGAGCTATCATTGCCCTAAAACCGATAATTCAGATATTGACACACACGTTGCATTAAACACAATAACAGTTTATAGATAGGTACTTAGTTGAATTGCGTTAGTAAAATTGGATATCGTAATACTCGATAATTGAGTTCGATTGCTGCTCAATAAAACTATAATCTCAAGTATTCGACCTTTCAATGAGATAGACCCATATTGTGACCTTTTACACCGCACCCAAAAGCAAAACCATTAACTATGAGTTGTTGTTACACGACCTTTTTACTATAGAACAAACATATAGAACTTCGTAGTTTCAATCTATAGATTACAATACCTAACATTCGAGAAATATAACTTGCTTCATTAGCATTCTGTGTAATGTATGAATATTAGAGGACGTCGGATACCGTGGTGAAGGTAGGTATGAAGTAAGTAAGGTTCCCAACCATACTGTTAAAAACAGTAGATTATTATATTGTTTTTCACTACTATCGGTTGCGTTATGTCCACCATCCACCAACGGCCACCATCCATCCCTGCTGTACGTCCCGCAAAAGCCGCGTTGCTGGACGTAGCTTACACATCATCGTGCGCAAATTTTAATCCAACAGTTTAGGTTGTGCGTTGATAGGTCATCCGCCAGGAGTCTTTGTATAGGTTATATATCACACAAAGATGTCTGGCTATTAATTAATGCATCTTTAAAAAGAAAAATCAATGTTCAATCAAAATAATTCATTTAAACAAGAAAGAATATTAAATTGAACGCTACTGAATATGGCACGTAATCTTGCGCATGCATACTATGCCATGGAAAATGAGTCATTCATGATCTTTGCTACCTACACTGTAGACATTACGTAGTCTGTGGCTACGACGAACATCGAACGAAGATTAGTCGTACGTAGCAAGCCAAAGAGTATGTAATATATTAGCAAGCTTCCTTAACCGGTTGGTTAATGATTGGTTAAGTACACCGGTAAACGAAGTGATTACTTATGTGAACCGGCGTTATTCGCAGAAAAAGTTATCCCCACTGTTTTTAAACAAAATTAGGTAAGTAATTGTTGTTATTCTGGATCTGGACCTACAAAAAATAACCAGGAGCGGTTCAAGAGGAAAATTATAATTAATATTCTTGATTTTCCTATAGCGACTGACCTTGTTTTTAAATACCTACCTAGTCAAGCTACCATAAACATGTATATATTTCCTCAATGTTGCCTCATCATGTATGCACGCTATTATATTAGAAAATATTAATTTGATAAAAGTGTAGTTACAAATATTTTATTTAGTAGGTACCTACTTCCTTCCTTTGTTCTGATATAAATTAGAATAAGATTTTTTCCGATCACGAATTATTCTCGACATTTTATGTAGGTGTCTAATTATATTGTAGAATACTTACTCAAATTGTGGTCATTGTGTGAATATCATAAAACTACAGATAAACACAAATCTTCATAAACAAAGTCGTTCCGTCTCTAAGTTTAACTTTTCCATCATTTCTATTACGTACAACTAATCCTTTTCAATTGTACGTTGCAGCGTTGCGAATTTTTACGATTTTGGTCATTCTATTCCCATAAATTACTAACAAATGCTAAATAAGCAAACTGCATTTAATTAAATCCTCGTACCTACGTAATGAACTTCTTATAATTAGGTAAACTGTGACATCAGTCAGTAGATACTCTTTGAAAAATGCGATTAGAATAATTAGTCCTATAGCAGTTATAATACGTTACCATGAAACACGAAGCAATTTTAAGTTTATTTTACATTTATTTTCAGCATCCTAAAATGGCGCCGTTAGAGCTAGATGGCAACACACTCGGCGAGAAACACCGACACTACAACAAATTAGTAAAAGAGCGTAGCAATAAGAAGCAAGAATCAACAAACCTCGAGTCTGAAAATAGTGATATTGAACATTTGATCAAAATAGACATAGCCAACAACAATAAAGATGTCGAGTACATACTTGAGGTATTTAAATCTGAGGACATGTTATACGTATCAAGAGCCATCAAACGATGCACTTGGTTAATTAACGATCAACAATATGCTCACATTATCAATCCTGTTTATTTACACGATCAATTATTTCCGCAAATGACTTCAAAGGCGATCAATAAATTAATGCTCCACATAAGAGTTACTCTGAAAGATGAACAACGAGTTGAAGCCTTTTACAATTATGAACAAGAAAGAGATAGGGGTAAAGCTTTGAAATGGTTACCGTATTGCTCCATAGCATTAATAGAACGAGTTGTTCAAGGCGGAATTCCCATGTCGAATACCTTACTTAAGCGTTTGATTCACAAGTCTTTTTCGATTCTTGATATTTATACACGTGGCAAAACATATTGTAGTAACAGTGTATTGCAAACTAACAAATCTTTTTTAATAACAAACACCGAAGAATTCTTAGATTTAATTGAAAGCATTGATTTTGAACATATAAATTTTGGAAAAAAATGTACTAAGGTCGTAATGTCAAAGTGTCCAGAAAGAATTTTTAATAATTTTCAAAGTTATGCTTATATGGTTGATACTAAAACATTCGTGAAATATATAAAGCGAGAAGAAATAAAAGACTTCCTAAAAATACATTCTAACAATAAGAAGTTAGAATCTTATTTCAATTTTCGGAATTTAAAAGAATTTGTTACACGTATGCCTGTAAAGGCTAGATTTGAATTTGTGAAGGAAATTTTTGTGGACAAAAATCTGAAAAGCAATGAGAATTGGAATAGCTTGATAAATAACTGTTCTGTTAATACCTGCACTTCGGTAAATGAGTATCAATGGTACCAATTTGCACCATTTGAAATAGCTTTTCCGGATTTAAAGAAACTGTTACGGGCTGAATCTTCTCCTGTCGATAGAAACAAAATACTCGGAACTCTCATAACGTGCACAAGACACAACATGTTACATATTCAAACTTTACTACAATTCTATCATGATAAACATATTAATGAACCCTTTAAATTCAAAATTGGATTCGTAAATACCGTGTTGTCACAAATAAATACACACTCATTCGATGATAAGACTTGGAATATTCTCGATGAACTCTTCCATAGTATGGAAGTTTATGTTGAATCTAATTATAACGTTCAATCGTGTATTGAAGCTATTATTACGTACAAAATACTTCGCGGTCAAGACATTCCTGAAATAATACAAAGAAAGTTTGAATTTAGCACCTTTAAAGCAATACAAAAGAAACTACACAAAAAAGAAGAGAAGGATGCAATTTTCAATTTTCTATACATTCATATGCTTACTAAAGTACACAACAAGTGTATCACTACAGAGTCTGATTTTTGTGAAATGGTCATGATTATACAAAACATTCTTAACTTACTTAAGGATTGGGAAAAAGAATTGCTCGATCACCCGGTGATCATTAATAAAATTAGAGAGCTTATGAAGATTATGAAAGATAATTCATGGAAAGTAGATCTCACCTTCATATATAATTTTAAAAAATCGTGGCGGAAGCACTTATTTGAAGAGTCCTTAGTTATGTGCCCCTCGGAATATGCGTGTGTGAACGCTTTGAAACATGATCCTGAGTTATTATTACGGCATAAAGTAGAGGTAGACACAATGTGTAACGATGACACCGTATCCCTTAAGCGGGTGCACAGTAAGCTACGCATCTATTGGCCGCAGTCGCTAGCAGAAACGTGGAAACAAGCGTATCTGGAGCGCCTTGACAAACCTGGCAGTCATAAATCTCTCATTCGTGGTCTCTGTGTTCTCCTTTCAGAGAAACCTTTGATAGATATCGTGACAAAATATGCCCCTCAAGAAATCAAAATAAACTGGAAGCTGGATGACGAAAACACACTGAGTTTGCGCAAACATATTTCAAAGACAATTCATATTGCTAGACCACTTATCCCTCTAGACGCGGTATTGTTGTATGCGAAAGGAGACTATCTACAGCATGCAGTTCCTTCTATCAATGCAATTCTGTATAATCTAAACTGCATCAAAAGTAGAGAAGAAATACCGAAATTATTAAATGCACCCGTTTCATTGCAAAAATTTGGCATTCGTTACGCATTTCAAAAACTTCAACCTGAAGAACTGCAAATGGTATTGTATAAATTATGGAAGTCATCCAAAAATCCTACTATAAGAACTATTCTTTTTACACATACGTATGATCTGCTTTGTAAAGAAAAAAACCCATCAATGGGAATCAAACTTAAGGATTTATTAAGTTTATTTATTGACAACTTAACAGCTGATGAAAATAAAAAAATATACAACAAACTAAGTATGGTGCGTAATGTGCCCCTCTATGTTAGAGCAGAACTCTTCGAGAAAAGTTACTTATTTTTAAATTCGTTATCTAAGAAAGCTAATTGCGGAAGTATTGTTCAATCTTTAACTAATTATGCTCCAACAATAATGCATGTGTTAGATTCTGAGTTTGTTGAAAGGGAATTATTGAATTCATTAGTTGAATTATTTTCCACAAGTGAATGTGATATTTTTGATATACTGGCATCATATTTACTGTGTGCAAAGGACGATGATTCACAGTTAAACAGATATATGAGAACCTTGCTGCCATTAATTGAAGACAATCAACAGATACGAGAATTATTGCAAAATAATAAATGCTATCTTACAAATCTGAATAAACTACTAAATAAGATTTCTGGTCGATTAAAGAGATTTCTGATCGATATAAAAGCAAATGTCCCACTCAAGATGTTTACAGACATTCAAGAAAAACTAGAAAATTTGTTACTGATACATGAGAATTACGAATTAATAACCTATTGGAAATTGACAGTAACTTATGTGAAATTAGTGAACGATAATAAATTTTTATTTTCTTTGGAAACAAATAATATGACAATTAGTGACTACAGTTCTTCAGAAGAGGCAGAGGAAGAATGGAAAAGGATGAATTCAAAATTGCAGGACTTGTTTTCAGATTCTTGTGTGAATTACTTGAAGGAAGATGTCAACAAACATTTCACATCGATATATTCACTATTTGGAAGAGCATTCGAAGAATTCTTTAGATATGTCCATAATGGTAATTCTATGTTTAAATATAACATCTTACATTCGATGCTACGGGAAGAGTTCATTCAGTCCTATTTACTAGTTATTTCGTTATGGCCGTATTACTTTCGTGATAAGGATGAGATAGCTAAGATGCTTGAAGTACGCAAATTACTTTCTATACATCCATCTAAAGAGATAAAAATGTATTACCATTCAAAGTTCTGCAATAAATCAGAATCAGAAGTTTAAGATAACTTATACATATGTCATAAACAAACTCTATAACCTATATTATCTATAAGTTATTTTCTTTCACTATGTATCCGGTTTGTATGGGAACATTTTATCCGACTCAATTTACTTATTAAAATATTAGTTATTTTAATAAAAACTTGTTATACCTATCCGAACTGTTTAATTATACGAGGAGAGCCATTACTAGGTATCTTATTATTTGAGTAGGTACTATAGTTATAACTTTTTATGTAGGTTTAATATTTTCAGAACATTTTCGTTTTGATACCGAAGTGTTAAACTTTTTATTTAAATATCATTTGGTTTTTTGAAGGTTTTTTGTAACTGTATTTTTGGAATTTAAAAAAAAGGAGCGAATGTGACATTCTTGTAAAAAAATACCTAGGTATATTAAAGTTTCCGGGTCTTATTCTTTCGACGTATACATATAAGTTACCTGTAGTAACCTCTGAATTTATCTACTTATGTGTAGATTTGTAAACGGGCGTATTGATCTTTAATTTAATTACCCTTACTAAAGATTTAAATCTTCTCAGAAAAAGGAAACAAGAAAAAAAACACGATATTCAGGGGGTAACGTTACCGCTATAATATACCGGGTGCATAACAACAATACAGTGCCCTCAACTCCATTACATACAGCTAAACTGTTTCAGCTCATCGCTATCGATACATCGTGAATGAATTGCCAGTGCGACTTTTCGTGATACAAGATTACTGAAAATACAATGTAAATAATAGCTTAAAACCTTTTACTGTCATAGCACAGTGGTAATTTGTAATGCCCACCGGCTGGCTACCACCCTCAAGCTGGAAAACTGTCGCCATGGTCGGACCTATCAGTGTATTCCGGCAGTTACACTTGAGGTGAGAGCCAGATACTTTCTAAGTATTGTAAAAGTAAGCAATTCAATGACGTTGTCATTTACCATCAAATGGACAGTCTCACTTGCCTGCCTGCCTCGACTTGTTAAGTTTAAAGTTACTGAAATAAAACTATAAAGAAGATTATGTAGGGTACGATTCGGTAAAGAATCAGTTACGATTACAAACATACGAACACACAGTGGTATGTTATTGTTGCGGTAAGGTAAAGTATCATAACGTAGGCTGCTACCAAAGAAATTTAAATATAGATACAAGCTGCTACGGATAGAGAGCTACGCCACGACTTGGGAAGGGAATGGCTAATATGACTTAAATTGAAGGTATTATATGAAAATATAAGTTGTCCATCAAGCCAAAGATTCCCGACATCAAAGAAATTAATAATTTATAGTTATGAAATGAAATATACTTTATTGTACATACACCTTATAAAAAAAAAACAAAAAAGTGATTACAATATAGGCGAACCTTTGGGTGACAGGATATAAATTATATTTAAAAAGTGGTAGGTGTAACACCTGTTTATACATTCTACATTTTTTGCTTAGGTATCTACTTATATAATTTAAATAATGTAGATACGGTACGTTTACTGAAAATAAAATTAATCCTTTTTGGAATTCCCGCATTTATTTCGGTTTTTTATTCACTACAATTTTTGTTATCTATATATATATATAAAAGGATAAGTCCTGACTGATTTATCAACGCCCAGCCTAAACCCTTAGACCTAGAAAGCTGATTTTTTTCCCAGTTGTTGTTTTTAAAACTTGACCGAGGAATAAGAACGAAAGTTTGTAGGGAAGTCGCATAATTTTTGAAGCTAGAACCATGAAACTTTGTTTTTAGACTAACAATTAAAAATAAAGAAACATGTATTTTAGCGTTTTCTAAAATTCAACCCTTAAGGGGGTGAAAAAGGGGTTGAAAGTTTGTACGGAAGTCCGCCATTTTTTGAAGCTAGAACCATGTAACTTTATTTTTAGGCTAACAATTAAAAATAAAGAAACACGTGTTTTAGCGTTTTCTAAAATTCCACCTCTGAAGGGGTGAACCGGGGATTCAAAGTTAGGAGTTATTTCCGTTTCTTGGTATGAAAAATGAGAAGGACTGACTCATCAACGCCCAGCCTACACCCTTAATTTTCGCAGGTATTGTTTTTAAGATGTAGACAAGGAATAAGAAAGGTTTTTTTAAAATTCAATGTCTAAATGGGTAAAAAATCGATACGTGGGTGAAAACGCGGGGCGGAAAGCTAGTTCGTATATATTTATGTTAAATACCCTTACGTTTGGTTGTCTTCGATTCGGAAATCGATATAATCGTAACACCTTGGAAGATCCGCCGCCATTTTACAAAAGAAATACTCGCCGGAATTCACGTAGCTCAGTTAAAAATACTTAAAAGGCACGCGCAGTCAGTTGTTCGTAAATGAACTGACGCTAGCGAACCCAAACCTTACCAGCGAAGACGGGCATGATCATTCCGAACTATACCGGAATTTGCCGATCTCTTATCACAACATTGTCGATGTAAGGACACTTTTTCTGTAAAAATAATTATAAATGTTATTTTAATAAATTGCGACCTGTTCTGTTTCTAAGAACTAATTCTTCATATTATGTAGAGTTTTTTTAATATTCTTACTTTATTAGATAGCTAGGTGAGGAAGGTTTGGGACATTTTGTATACTTCTAACTCCATTACTTTTTTCTTTATTGGCATTTTAATCTTTAAGAAAACAAAGAAATAATTCAAAGTGACACGATTTTTATGATATTGTGTCGAAGCCATTGCAAAATTTCATCATTTTATTGATTTAAAAAAAGTATTTACATGTTGTCTGAGTACCAGAAACAAAAAAAGTTAAAAATGTTACGTAGTTTTTTTTTTATTTTGAAGTTGTAATTCGGGATTTTTTCGAGAAAATACTAAATTCCCAAATATCTCAGTAACGGTCAACATTTGTATCATGCAATGGGTTCAATTCGTAGCTTACAGTGTATATACTATCACGACCTTAAAGGAATGTATCGAATAACCAGTAACCCTGTATATATAGATACTCCATAACAACTTACTTGAATCAAATACCTATCAATTGCGAAAAAGAGTAAGATAACAACTACATTGGGACAACTTCTGTTTCATCATTCAGGATAAGTAGGTTTAGAAAGAGAGATTGTTATCTACTCGTATCTCTTTTTCGCAATTGATAGGTATTTGCTTCAAGTAGGTATGGAGAACTTCCTATCCAGGTAGTATACGTAATTCTTGATAATGACAATAAACAGAGACTAGCAAAACTCAGCAAACTACGTTTAACGCTCTACAAGTGATCTCTTACGTTGATTAAATAACGTAAGAGACTAAGGTGACCATAGATAGTTGTGCCAATCACTTGCTCTGTCTGTGCTGTGAATGATGACTAATCCATTCAAGACTAACCGACTATTCTAGCGGTACGTTATGATCAAGCTATGATAGCCGTTTTGACAACACTATCCTTCCTACGTGCCAAAAAGAGACAAGTATAGCGAGTTAAGAGGCACCCTCTTGTCAAAACGGACACGATAACCTGCCGCTAGCTTAGTGAAGTGACTTACGTCACCTTACGTTACATTACAGCTGTCATTCATTGCCGGCCGATACTCTTTTGTTTTAGTCATTTGTGTATTGTTTTGTTAATTGTTAACAAGAGTTAAACGAGGTGTGTCAGTCAACGAAGGTATGTAAATTTATTGTACTTTGAGGATTGTTTCCCTTGAGTGATAGTAGTGATACTGTTCTTGAAAAAATATTTCCTTCTTTCTCCTTCCAAATACCTACTTATAAGTAGCATTTATAGGTATGCTTGTGTGCAAATATAAATTGGATGAAGTAATAGTTTTTAAATAGATTTTCGAGATTTCGTTGTTCGATAGCATTTACATAGCTACCTACATTTTGCGATTAGCCTGCATTGGTACATTTTTGCCGAACATCAATCTTCACATTCAAATTGTAAGTATGGTACTACCTACCTACTTAGATGGTCTTAGTTTGGTCATTGAGAATACTTTTTATTTTACTGTAGTTATCTTCCTACCTACGAAGTAACAATAGCATTAAAATATAGCAATAAGATGACGTTCAATAAGTGTCCCAAAATTGAATAAAACATTTTGATTTGATTTGAAGAAAATTAAAATAGTCAAGTAAACGTAAAATCTTGCGCAATTGGTAGGCAATCGAGTCATTGATGTGGCCTACTACGCAGATTCCGCCCAGTGATTAAGTACCTGTCTACACCTACCTATAATTTGCAGTATGAAAATAATAGGTAGGTATCTCCCTTTAAATATATCTGCGGCTTTATCATCTGTTGTATATCTATCAACGTTCATCGAAATTTGTTTATGCACCTATAACTTGAATCGCGATACCTATTTTTTTTGGCTTAACAATCAAAAAAGAAGAAGGAGCGTACCTACCATACGTAAACAATAGTCTCCAATGACAGCAACGTAGGTACACGAAGTTGTGTGCGTCTCCTGCATGTACGTTATCCCGCCTATGACTCGCGTCGCTCAGAAAGGCGATCGGCTTGGTTTTTCAAATTCGGCTTCCTTTACAGTTTCACTATAAGTGTGCGGGGCTCTTTTATTTAGAAAATTACGTAGGTACTTCGCAAATTACCTAAGGTAATACCTATATGATTTTATACAACTGAAATGATATTCACCTTAACAGAGGTGACTCTATTATTGGTCGCAAGCCTAGGTCTCACGTATATATATTATTAGAACGTATGCAGGAAATACGCGGACACCAGCACCCATGAACCTTTGCAAAGAAATTCATACAAATATAATGGACGCGTATTTAAAACGCTTGCTATAACTAATTCCACATATATGGCGAAACCATTAATAATACCTTATTTAATCATCATTATTGATTAGGCTTGGACTAAGTTTATTAGTCCAAGTTTTTAGGTAAATAATAAATTGATCTTACTGTCATACCCTAGCCCTTCATGTTACCAATATGTTACTGTTTTAGTATTTATTTTATACAAAACCAGAAAGTACTTCATCTTCTTAAATTGAACTAATACTAACTAATGCTACAATTTTGGGATATTTTTTTATTCTGGATAAGCTTGTGTTTGACTACAATTTGTTTAAGTGATGATGTGGTTGAAGGTACATGGTAAGCACACAAAGCCTAGATGGAAACTAGCTCTCAAGTGCAGCTGTCGGAACACACCCATAGGTGCTTGGCGACAGATTTTCAACTTGAGGGTGGTAGCCAGCCAGTCGGGTACTACAAAGTACCCTACCACCTTGCCATGGTTTCCTCACGACGTTTTCCTTCACTCACCGAAAGCTCAAGCTCATTGTAGGATTCGAACCCACGACCTTCGCCGCAGTATCCGACGTCACTGCCACTGAGCTATCATCGCCTTAAATATAGTATAGTACATGTACCTACTAACTACTTGCCATCTATCCACTACTTAAAGTCCATTTTATTTTCAGCATCCTAAAATGGCGCCGTTAGAGCTAGATGGCAACACACTCGGCGAGAAACACCGACACTACAACAAATTAGTAAAAGAGCGTAGCAATAAGAAGCAAGAATCAACAAACCTCGAGTCTGAAAATAGTGATATTGAACATTTGATCAAAATAGACATAGCCAACAACAATAAAGATGTCGAGTACGTACTTGAGGTATTTAAATCTGAGGACATGTTATACGTATCAAGAGCCATCAAACGATGCACTTGGTTAATTAACGATCAACAATATGCTCACATTATCAATCCTGTTTATTTACACGATCAATTATTTCCGCAAATGACTTCAAAGGCGATCAATAAATTAATGCTCCACATAAGAGTTACTCTGAAAGATGAACAACGAGTTGAAGCCTTTTACAATTATGAACAAGAAAGAGATAAGGGAAAAGCTTTGAAATGGTTACCGTATTGCTCAATAGCATTAATAGAACGAGTTGTCAAAGGCGGAATCTCCTTATCGGATACCTTACTTAAGCGTTTGACTAATAAGTCTTTCACAATTCTAGAAACATACATAAAGGACATGCAATTCTATACAAAAGCTAGAATTCTAAAAGCTACGAGATTTTTTTTAAATACTCACTGTGATAAGTATTTAGATTTAGTTGTAGGCTCAGGCTTATCTTTTGGGGTAAAATATACTGATGTTGTAATGAGAAAGTGCCCAGAAAGAATTCTTAACAATTTTGAAAAATATGGTGAAATGGTTGATATAAAAACATTTGTGAAGTATTTAAAGCCAAAAGACATAAAAGGCTTCATGATAAAACATTCACAAAATGAAAATTTAAAGTATTATTTCAATTTCCAGAGACTAAAAGCTTTCCTTACACGTATGCCTGTTCAGGATAGATTCGAATTAGTAAAGGAGATTTTTATCGACAAAAAACCGAATTGTATTGAATCACCTAAGTTACTCGATATGGAATGCTTGATGAGCTGTCTTGCTAAGTCTTGCAAAACAGTAAATGTTTACAAATGGTATAAGTTTGCACCCTTTGATATTGCTTTTATTGATTTAAAGAAACTGATACGAACCGAGTCGTCTCCTGTGGAGAGAAGTAACATGCTCAAAATACTTGTATCATGTGCAGGAAATGATATTAAAAATATCGAAAGTCTAATACAATTTTATCACGAGAAACATATTAATGAACCGTTAAAATTCAAATCTGGGTTCATAAATTGTGTGCTATCGCAAATTAATACGCACGCATTGAATGAAAAGACATGGAACATTCTTAATGAACTCTTCATCAGCATGGAAGTATACGTCGAATCGAATAATGACATACAACCATGTATTCAAGCTATAATTTTATACCATATACTTCACAGTCAAGATGTTCCTGAAATAATAGAGAAACAGTTTAAATTTAGTACTTTCAAAGCAACTCAGGAGAAACTCAAAAAAGAAGATCAAGACACCGTCTTCAATTATTTATATAATTATTTACTAACTAAAGTACACAGTCAGTGTGTCACAGAGCAATATGACTTTATGGTTATGGTCAGATTAATTATAAATGTTCTAAACTTACTTGAGGATTGGGAAAAAGAATTGTTTGACCACCCAATAATCATCAACAAAATTAGAGAGCTTATAATAATTAAAAAAGACAATTCATGGAATGTAGACCTCACCTCCATATATGATTTCAAAAAATCATGGCGGAAGCTCTTATTTGAGGAGTCCTTAGTTATGTGTCCCTCGGAAAATGCGTGTGTGAACGCTTTGAAACATGATCCTGAGTTATTATTACGGCATAAAGTAGAGGTAGACACAATATGTAACGATGACACCGTATCCCTTAAGCGGGTGCACAGTAAGCTACGCATCTTCTGGCCGCAATCACTAGCAGAAACGTGGAAACAAGCGTACCTGGAGCGCCTTGACAAACCTGGCAGTCATAAATCCCTCATTCGTGGCATCTGCGTTCTCCTTTCAGAGAAACCGCTGATGGATATTGTGAATAAATACGCTCCTCAAGATGCCAAAATTAACTGGAACCTCGACGATGAACACACACTGAGTTTGCGCAAACATATTTCAAAGACAATTCATATTGCTAGACCACTTATCCCTCTAAACGCGGTCATGTTGTATGCGAAAGGTGACTATCTACAGTATGCACTTCCTTCTATCAATGCAATTATGTGTAACCTAAGCTGTATCAAAAGCAGAGCCGTAATACCGGAACTATTGAGTGCACCCGTTTCATTGCAAAAATTTGGCATTCGTTACGCGTTTCAAAAGCTTCAGCCTGAAGAACAAAAAACTATATTCTATGAATTATGGAAGTCATCCAAAAATCCTACTATAAGAACTGTTCTTTTCACACATACATATGATTTGCTATGTAAAGAAAAAGATCCTTCTATGATGAACGAACTTAAGGATTTATTATGTTTCTTTATTGACAACTTGACATCTGAAGAAAATAAAATAATCTACAACAAACTAAGTAAAGTTGGTGATGTGCCCCTCGACGTTAGAGCAGAAATTTTCAAGAAAAGTTACTTGTTTTTAAATTCACTACCTGAGAAAGCCAATTGTGAAAGTATCGTTCAATCATTGTCTAATTATGCACCTCAAATTATACACCTGCTGGATTCAGAGTTCGTTGAAGGCGTATTGCTTAAGTCGCTCGATGAATTCTATACAAAAGAGTGCGAGGTTATAGATATATTGTCATCATATTTACTTTATGCAAAGAACGAAGAATCACAATTAAAGAAATATCATAAAACCTTACTGCCTATAATGAAACAACAACCAGCAAGAGAATTATTAAAAGATTGTGAAGTTTATTATAAAAATTTGTATAATCTACTAAATTATATAAGCAGTAGCTTAAGAAAGTTTTTGATTGAGAAAAAAGCAATTGTCCCTGTTAAGATGTTTACAGACATTAAAGAGAAATTAGAAAACAAGTTAATGATACATGAGCATTACGAAATAATAACTTGTTGGAAATTAATACTAACTTATGTGAAATTAGTGGACGATAATAAATCATTATTATTATTGGAAATAGATGCAACGGGCGACGATAATTCTTCGAATAAAGATGGCAACGATAATTCTTCGAATAGAGATGATAATTGGGAAGGCGATAATTCTTCGAATATATATAAAACATGGAAAGACATAAATTTAAAATTACAGGGCTTGTTTGCAAATGATTGCGTGAATTATTTAAGGGAAGAGGTAAACAAACGTTTCCCATCCATTTACTTGCTATTCGGAAACGCATTAGAATCATTCTTCAGCAATGTCTATAGTGGGGATGCTGCATTTAAGTATAGCGTCCTCTATTTGATGCTTCGAGAGGATTTCATTGAGAGTTACTTATTGGTATACTCTATATGGCCCCATTACAGTTCTGATAGAGATGCGGAAGCAATGTTACTTAAGATACGTAGAGCACTATTTGCGCATCCATCTGCAGAGTTAAAAATGCATTATTATTCAAAATTCTCCGATACATCTTTCTGAAATACAAATCATTTAAATAAGAAAGATACCTTATACATGTTTAATCATGAAGTTAACTATTTCTTTTTAGCTATAAGCTTATCTTACTATATATTACTATACCTAAATTTATTTTTACATTAATTATTCACATATTATAAGGGGCCCTTCAAGAATATTTTTTTCTATATCAGTAGTTTAGGATTTGAACACAAAAATATATAAATTTAAATGTCATAAAACTTAATAACTATGATAGTAGATAGTTGTGCATGAAAAAAATATACCAATGCTTATGTAAGCATAGGAGAGGGGGTAAGAACATTGCTTACTTTCCCTGACAAGGAGTTGGGGGGATTAATAATTAAATTACTAAAATTCTGCTTACGTAATTATTGAACGACCCTTAAACACTGTGCTTTTTTTTATCTTAAGAAATATAAAACGTTTTGATGTTATGCAATTTGAATCGTCTTATTTAACCCATTTTACATTTAGCATTCAGGCAAATATATACCTACATATTCGAAGTGATAGTACCATGCTTATAATGTATGGTTATTCTTCACTCACTGCCATCTGATCCTAAAGTACTCGTATGCTAGCCCTGCTTAGTTACTATGAAAACTAGATAACTGGTACATTAAATACATACTTGTATATATAACTAGCTTTCTCCCGCGTTCCGAGGGATCTTATCGTTTTCTGGGATAGACAGTATCCTATGTTTTATTTCAGGATATGATCTACCTGTGTGTCAAATTTCATCCAAATCCGTTGAGCCGTTTTTACATGATTGAGTAACAACACATTCCCATTTTATTAGTAGGATTTCAAACAGGTCTGTCTATGTCCAGCCACGACCTGTGAGTGTGGCATGACGACGAGCGTATTTCGAAAATATAACTTGAGCCAGCGCTCTATACAGTTGTGATCAGTAAAAGCCTACAGCAAGTTTGGTATTCTAAAATATTCCCGATTTGCGGCATGACAGCTCATTTGAGACATTGAATTCATTACTTAATTCATCACCCAAACAATAAAATACAATCAATGATTGATGATGATTATTTTTCGCACTTTTAATTGGTAAAATAATACAAATCTATGTGGCAAAGTTATTTAATGCCTGTAAACTTAATTCTAATGAAAAAAACATTTAATGAATGTTTTTTAAACCATTATCCTATTGGATAAAACAAAAATACAAGGCTGGTCATACAGTTATTCAGAATTTTATAAACCTAATGTTCAAGTGTCTTATCCGGTGAAACCCATCACTAAGCGAAGGTATGTTTCGAGCTGTATTCGATCAACGTAACTACAGGTGCAAATATGTATTTGCAGACAACTGTGTTTTTAAATTATAGATATTTTACCTCACGCACCATGTGCATTTAGTTATAGTAGAAGGAGCATCATCATAAATCGTCAGTTTATTAAAAAAATAAAAAACCCCACTGCTTTAATAAAAAAAATATGGAAACAAAATGACCTATTTCCAATACACTAAACAATCTCATACAGTCGGAGGCATCTCCTTAAATTGAACTTAAACCAACTAACGCTGCAATTTTGGGTTTTTTTTTATTTTTTATTTACAAAGCCTAGATGGGAACTGGCTCCCAAGTGCAGCAGTAAGAAGGAACCATCAATAGGTAATCGTGTTATTTTTTTAGTTTCACAACCTTTCTTTTGTTCTTACAAGTTTCACCAGATAAAGTATTACAAAACATCATAAGGATGACACTCAATATGCATAGGTCATTGAACATAAAAATGTTTGCGTTCATATGGTTCCGTACCCAAGGACTGTCCAACGAGACCCTATTACAAAATCTCCGCCTAACACAGAACTGTACTTGATTTTTTCAGAGAATACTTATTACTATGGGCTCTATAGTTAAAATTACAACAATTCAAACTCAAGAGGCGTTTGACTTGTAGTAATTTTCCATACAAGAAACCTAAAAGGAATCAAAATTGCACAATAAAATTCAAGTTACTAAATCACTAAATTAATCTGGTTATATTATTACTGTACGGAATCCAGTGCGCAATACCAACTCGCACTTTTCTGTTTGACTACACATTGCTATACCCACTCATTTCACTGATGTGTACAACACATACATATGTCCCATTCCAGTGCTCGCAGTCATTCTAACCACTACATATTTTATTACTGTAGTGTTACTACATATTATATTCATACATGGAAAACATACTCAATCCATTAATAAGATGCTTTCACTGAATAAGTTTACTAGATACACACAAGTATGTTTGTAAGCTCAGATCAATATACTTTAATTTATAACACAAAAAAAAATATTGGGCGTACAGCATAACTTAAACACAGTATCCATTTCCAGCGCGATTGAGATAGCGCCCCACAATATCCAATAGTGTGTGAATAGAAACAGAAGTTTATTAATAAAAAAATCTGAGCAAACGCTAGTGTGTTCTAGGTAACTGGAATTATTAAAAATACAATAGTAAAAATATTAACTATTGTTTACTCCTTAGACTCCTTACATTATACTATATTATAGTAATCACTGATGGTTAATTAACGCCATACATCTACGTTGTTTACAGTTTAAAGTTAAGTTTGTAATTTTATGAAATAATTCTTATTTTTAAATCAGATAGTTCTATCTATGACATTGTATTGATTGTTTACAAGCTTTGATATCTAATAACAAAAGATACACAATCAGCGACAAACAATGACCTTACCGAATGAGTGCCCACTCGAACATTTGGGTACTCTTTTAATTTAGTAGCATTTGAACCCTCTAACGGTAAAACAGCATAGCACTGAGGCAAGTGCTCGTTTAAGATACATTTTAGCTACAGGTATGAGTCGGAAATTTTTATTGCCTTTTGTACATAGCTTTGTGAATACAACTTAAAAAAAATTTACTAGTATTACCCAACACAATTTAAGACAGTTTTGAGAGAACTTTTGCTTGGGATAGTTATTAGATATCAATGTTTACAAGTAAAGATAATTAGAAACTCTCATGTTAATTTTTCAAAACACGTAATAAAAAATAATCCTCACTTAGTAGTAGTAGTCAATCGTAGAACCTTTCAAGAAGAATTGGCATACCTGAAAAAAATAAATGAATATCTTAATAACTATATAATGCATACTGTGATAATGGTAACGATTCTGTTGTTTACAAACAAACAACTTTAATAAAAAACGGAACAAAAGTATGGAAATAATTTAGTCTTGTCAAATTATTATAATTGCTTGATTACTATTTATTTCTATAACTATCTTCCTGTACATGACATTAGCAAAGACTTAATTTGATACGACAAAATGTACACTATCCTTTACAAAAATAATGTAATCAACAGAATCGGACCACACCAATGTCTAACTAAGAAAACAAAATACATTCTTATTGCTCTTCGTGTGTCGTGTCGTATTCGTGTGTAATGTAGGGTACATTACACACAAAGAAAATAAGATACACTAAAAAACGGTACAGTGTAAAGGTAAAATAATACAGTGCTTGTTTTCCAGAACCAAAAAAATTTTTCAAAGATCTAATGATCGTCCATAAAGATCATGTGAAAATTTGGTTTTTAATGTCAATCCTATACGAAAGTTGATCATTTATAGTCCGTTCCATATAAATTGGCAATTGGTATGGTAAAGGACGTCTCCTTTACCATCATCAGTAAACTTGTCGCTCGCCATACAAACATGTCGCGAAACTTGGCAATAAAGGTCACTGACTGTCCTTTACCATCTTCAGTCAACTTGGCGCTCGCCATACAAACTTGTCGCAAAACTGTTATCGCTTGACGCGGTACCATACAATAGCAGTTTTGCTGACTTTTGAACATAGTACAGAATAATCATAAATTCTTACATGTTTAACACCTAATCATCGTTGTTGGCTTCATCCGGCGCTGGCGTGTGCCATGTAAGTCGCTCCTCGTAGAATTGTATGACCACCTGCGGGCATCGCACATTGGCTTGCTTGGCTGGTACCAGGTCCGCCTCGTCCGTGCCTTGCCATTTCATAAGGAACATCAACTCCCCACTACTGTCTGTTGCACCTGTTAAATTATAAATATTCATTGAAGGTGATTGACATGTAAATATGGGATGTCTTAGATCCTTGGCACACGACGTATTTTTAAAGCTCGTCTGTATCGCGTTTTACTACTGTCGTGTCCAGTGAGAACGTAGAGATTTCTGTATTACAATATATACGCGCGGTTGCAGCGAATCTGTATCGATACAAACGCGCGTTTACGGCGCCACAATGTTTTTTAACGTGTAACACACGTTTTACCGTCTGCATTTGAAGTGCGTTTTGTAATGAAACGAGTGAATGCTGAACAAAGACTGCCATTTATTCATCCAAGTAGGTAGCTACACACATTCGTAGTTTTCTATTTACCCACATTTATTTATATTATACAACATCTTCCCCCTTAAAAATATGATATGTATACATACTATATCTACTACATAATATATAATAATAATATATATACTATTTTAAACAAAGTAAAATAATTCTAAAATCTGTGACACTTTTTTAGAATTTAACATTAAATTTATTTTTTAAAAAACCTTGCAATGCTTTCACGTGCTGCAAGAGCAGCTCTTCTACCATGCATATACGAAGACGGTGAGGAATGTACTGATGCCCTATCATAACTTCCGCTCAACTGTTCCGTACCACCCTCGTCTTCGTCATCGACGCCACTTAATAAGCCATGTGCACTCGTACTTTCTGTGTCATCCATCTCACTATACTCACTATCGTCCTTCTCATCCAAAGAAGCAGGATGTGATGTGCGATTTCCTATCTCTGACGCAGTCTTGATCAAATGACGTCTATTCCGCCTGTAACGCCTGCCAGACTCGTCAGTGAGGAAGTACGAACGTGGTTGCTGTGCAGGTGCTTGTACACGCATACGACGTCTCATATTGCCATCTGCAACGATCACCTCTTCACCAGGCTTCAAACTCGGCAAATCGCGCGAGTGCTGGTCATAATATTGTTTTGTACGTTCACGATTTTGCATAAGATTTGTATAATCTTGCTTATTGTCTCGATCAGGAAGCAACTTATCGATATGTATCGGCAGTCGTGTATTTAGCCGACGGCCCATTAACAATTGAGACGGCGAACCCAATCCATATCGAGGAGTTGCTCTAAAGTTGAGCAAACCTATATAAAAGTCTGTCCCTGTTGCCAGTGATTTTTTTATTATGTTTTTTACAGTCCGCACCGCACGTTCACTCAAACCATTGGACTGTGCATAGTTTGGTGAAGTGGTCGTATGTTGAAAACCCCAGTCTGTACTAAACCTACGGAATTCACTGGAGGCATACGCCGGTCCGTTATCACTTATCAGCTCAGCAGGGATGCCATGCCTAGCGAACTGATCTTTCATAGCTGCTATGACAGTCTTAGACCCAATACTAGACAGAGGACTGACTTCAATAAAATTAGAGAAGTAGTCAACTAGTATCATAAAACTTTTTTGTTGATAAACAAAAATGTCGGAACCCACTTTTCTCCAGGGCAAATTAGGAACCGCATGTGGAATCATACTTTCTCGAGAGGGTCGTGCCGCATACTCAGTGCACGCGGCGCACGCGCGCACTGCTCGCTCCACGTCACGTGACATGCCAATCCAAAACATGACGTCACGCGCGCGACGCTTGCACCGATCTATACCCAGGTGCCCCTCATGTACACGCGAGATCATTTCACTTCTCATTTTCCGCGGGATATAGACCAGGTTGTCCTTGAATATGATACCATTTATATATTCAAAAGTCTCCCTGTATGCCCAGTGAGAATGTGCTATTATATCGACATCATTTTTAGAACATGGCCATCCGTTTAAAATGTAATGAATCAGAGTTTTACATTCCTGATCATTGCTTGTAGCTTCTCTAATAGACTTCAACCTGTCTTCGCTGAACGAAACATTTTGTATGAGAAAACAACTCTGTTCCTCCACCTCAATAGACACTCTGTCATGCATGAGCTCGGGAAGTGCAGCTCTAGACAAAGTATCTGCCACATACATGTATTTTCCGGGTTTGTATACAGCAACAAAGTCGTAGCATTGTACACGCAACATCATCCTTTGCAAGCGCGCCGGAACTGCATCCAATGGTTTCTTAAAGAGAGCTTCGAGAGGCTTGTGATCGGTTTCCACCACTACATCCGACCTACCGTACACGTACTGGTGAAATCGTTCCATGGCGAACACAATCGCGAGCATCTCCTTTTCAATTTGTGCATATCTACACTGCGTGTCGGTGAGTGTAAGCGAGGCGAACTCGACCGGCCGGCCTGCCTGCAGCAGCGCCGCGCCCAAGGCACGCGCACTCGCGTCCACCGTCACCACTATTGGCTCTGTACTCGAGTACAGCGCAAGGACCGGTGCGTTACACAGGGCATCCTTAAGCTGTGTTATCACAGTTTCATGCGTACTGTCCCAGCACCACTCGACATCTTTTTTTAACAAACTTCTCAACGGGTTGACCACATCAGCATAGTTAGGGATGAACTTCGCAAGGTAGTTTGTCATACCGAGAAACCTTTCCAAAGATGACCTATCATTTGGACTAGGCATCTCCCTGATAGCCTTTAATTTATTTTTATCTATTTGCATCCCCTCAGAGCTAAAGGTATGTCCTAGATACGTAACTTGTCGCACACAAAACTCGCATTTATCACGATTGAATTTAATGCCTGCTTCACGCGCCCTATCTAGCAATTTTATCAATCTAGCATCGTGTTCTTCACGACTGGAGCCCCATACTATGATGTCATCAATAAAGGAATCTACTCCTTCCAGGTTCTCCAGCAGTTGTCTAATTTTTGCATGAAAAACTTCACTAGCACTGTTGACGCGAAGATTGTCAAGTGTATTTCCATAGGCTTTTATTTTAATTAGCGGGGAAGACGGATCTAGCCGAAAAGGGGAAGCTGCACAACCACTAACCTTTTAGATGGAGCGGACCTGGTGCGTTCCTCCTTCGTACGAGGGCTCGATCGTCTGCGGTTCTTCGTTGAGTGGACGGAGCCGTGCAGGCGATGCACTTGGCTCCAGAAAAGGCGGTGACGTGGTACTCTTCGAGATTACAGAGCACACGCGACTGTTCGTAACCGACGGTGGTCCAGTACTTACTCGGTCGGTCGTGCAGCGAAATGAGTTTAGAGATAAATTTAAGAGTACCTACATAATATTAATAATAGAAAAAAAAAAGCACCGAATACCTTCGGCGCGAACATGCCCCCGGCCTTAAAACCATCGGTTTTAAAGAATGAAAGAAATAAGATATAATATTAAGCCGGGGAGCAAGGAGAGGCGCTATTGCGAAGGCAAGGGGCAAAGACGAACGGCAGGTCTTTTAAAGATGCCTGACGCTGTCTTAACTGAAGCGACTCTACTGATCCCATCTTTACCGGGATAAGTTTCGGTAATAATACCAAGAGGCCAAGAGAGTGGCGCAACGTTATCTGTAACGATAACCACGACGCTACCTATTTGAATCGGGATAGAGTGTGTGTTCCATTTTCCTCTAGATTGTAAAAGATGAAGATATTCGCGTTTCCAGCGGTTTGCAAACGATTGCACCATCTGATCCAACAAAGCATAGCGACGTAATAAATTAGTATTATCACCGGCAACATCATAAGCGGGCAAGCCCTTTAACGGTGTTGACATTAAAAAATGAGAAGGAGTTAATGCACTCAACTCAGAAGGATCCTCACTGAGCGGAGTGAGCGGTCTCGAGTTAAGAACACATTCGATTTGTGTTAGAACAGTCAACATCTCTTCATATGTTAATAACTGATTACCAATGGCTCTATATAAATGTGTTTTAAAACCTTTCACGAATATTTCATAATGTCCTCCAAAATGAGGCGCACGCGGTGGATTAATTTTCCATGAGATTTTATGTTTGGCTAACTCATCATTGAATGCAGTTTTATATTCATCTGAATCAATTAAAGAGTAAATTTCTGATAGAGCGTTTTTCGCACCTATAAAAACTGTACCCGCGTCAGAGTACATAGTATTCACAGCACCTCTTCTAGCAAGAAAACGTTTGAATGCCGAAAGAAAGGTGTTCGTGCTAAGGTCTGTTGTCAATTCCACATGGACGGCGCGAGTAACTAGGCAACAGAAAATACAAAGATACGCTTTAATAGAATGTACTCCACGTTTACGTTGCGGGATAATATGAAGAGGCCCAGCATAATCAACAGCGGTTTGTGTAAAGGCCTTTGCTTCCGTGACGCGACACGCAGGCAAATCTCCCATGAAAGGTTGTACTGGCTTTGGTTTTATGCGGAAACAAAAATTGCAATTATGCACGATACGACGCACAACGTTTCTACACGATAAGATCCAGTAACTTTGGCGCAGTATTGACATCAGTGCCACTGGTCCTGTATGACAGTTATATCGGTGAAAATGAGATACAATCATATCGACGATATGATTTCTATGAGGCAGCAACAAAGGGTGCCGCTGTTCGTATGTTAAATCAGCGTTACGAAGTCGCCCTCCGACCCTTAATAAATCGTCATCATCTATAAAAGGTGAAAGTCTTTTTAAAGTAGAACGGCAGCATTTGTTTGCTTTTAAACAAGCTATCTCATTTGCGAAATAATATTGTTGAAGAGTCTTAATCAGCATTTTCTCGGCATAGATTAAGTCAGATGCGGTAATAAATTTAGATTTCGGTAGTTTACCTAAAAACTTGTAAACATAAACAATGGAACGAAGCAATACATTCCATTTAGAAATACGCTGTGAAAGCGCTAGAAGCGGATGCGGGGATTCTGAATCATTGTCACGAAGACTTGGTTTCTTACAGTCCTTAAAACTGGATTGGTCATCGATCAAAACTGACACAGAGCCAGATGAAACTGGAAGTGAAACCACCTTTGTCTCCGGCAATTTTTCAGCCATAGTGACGTCAACAGACGTAATAGGCCACATAGCCTTATCTTGGCAGAGCCATGAAGGGCCAGTGAACCAAAGCGGATGTGATACCAACTGGCTAGGTGACAGGCCTCTCGATAGGCAATCGCTAGGATTGTCAGAACCAGGTACGTGGTAAAAATATTCTGCGGGAAGATTATTAAGAACCTTTGTAACACGCGTGGCAACAAAAGTTTTTAAAGTCTGCGGATCGGAATGAACCCAATACAGGGCGACCATTGAGTCAGTGAAACAAAAAATATTTTTAATTTCATGACGTAATTTATAAGTGTCTATAACGCGACGTACGAGTCTAGACATCAGTAAAATAGCACACAACTCTAATCGGGCAACTGAAATAGTTTTAAGAGGAGCGACCTTGGACTTCGCACACACGAGGTTAACCACGGCAGGAGAGCTGAGGTCGTCCTGAACCCTAACGTACACAGCGGCGCCGTACGCTTTTTCACTGGCGTCAGAAAACGCAATGATAGACAACGCGGAGTTTTGAAACACGCCTAGATGACGTTTGATACGAATATCTTGTAACGTGGGTAATTCACGTAAATAGTTTTCCCAGATACGGATAACACACTGGGGCGGTTTTTCATCCCAGTCAATTTTTAGCATAAAAAGTTTTTGCAATATTAACTTTGCATATAAAATAGTCGGTGCAATTAAACCGAGAACATCAAACTGACGGGCAATAACTGACAGTATGTTGCGCTTGGTACATGGACGATTTTCTATAGAAACAGAGAACGAGAATTCATCTGAAGCGGGAGACCATTCGAGGCCAAGAACCTTTAAGCTGTGACTAGCTTCGTCGAAGTTAACTTTAGAAGAATAGCGGTGGTCGTCAGGAAGTGACTCTAATAACTCTTGCGAGTTACTAGACCACTTGACGAGCTTAAAGCCCCCGGCCGTGAACATCCCCAGCAACTCATCTCTGAGTCGCGAGGAGTCCGCGACGGTGGAAACAGAGTAACAAATGTCGTCCATGTAACAATTACGCGTCACAATATCTGCCGCGAGCGGATACGATGCACGTTCATCTATGCAAAGTTGACGTAAGACTCGCATAGCGAGGAAGGGACTACTTCGTAACCCAAAACATACGCGGTTAAAATGAAATGTATCAAGAGGTGAACAATCGTCAAAACGAAATAAAAACTTTTGAAACATCCTGTGGTTTTCGTGAACTAATATTTGTAAAAACATTTGATGTATGTCACTAGTAAAAGCGACAGGATATAAGCGGAAGTCGAGTAATATTAAAATTAAATCATTTTGAAGATTCTCGCCCGGGTGAAGCAAGTCATTCAATGACTTCCCTGAGTCAGTCTTAGCGCTGGCGTCCATGACCATGCGAACTTTCGTAGTGACCTTGTCACTCCTACAAACAGCGTGATGAGGTACATAATAACCCGAAGGTGACGAACCATCGTCTCGTAGCAGAGAAATGTAACCCTTCGATAAATAATCCTCAATAATAGTGTTATATTCTAAGCGTAGCCGCGGATCCGCACTTAGTTTACGCTCGAGATACATGTAACGCCGTTTGGCTGTCTTGTATGAGTCACCGAGTTCAGAAGGGTCGTCAGAAAAAGGTAAGTCCACACTATAGCGACCTGTACTGTCGCGAGTTACGCCCTTTATAAATATATCTTCGCATTCTTTAGCGGCTGAGTTAATGGGACGTTCCAATAATACCTCCTCAATTTGCCAAAACCGTTCTAACAAAGTATCAACTTGAGGTTCGTGCTGAGTAGATGCACATAAAGAAATAATGTCGGAAGGCGAATGACTAACCGGAATGTTCCCGATAATTATGTAACCGAAAATAGTTTCGAAAGCGGTAGGTAACCCGGGTGGACCGTTAATGCGACCCGAAAGCAAAATGTCCGAAAACTGCGGCGCGCCTATAAGCATATTTATAGGGCCTGGCGAATGAAAGTCTGTATCGGCAAAATTAACACAGTTTAAATAATTTAATGACGCCTTATCAATGTTCACAGAAGGCAAGTTATCTGTTATTTGATCGATGACATAAGAGTCAAGAGAAAGTGAAACGTCTATGTCATAGCGTGAGAATAAATTAATGTTTACGGAACCCTTAATAGGATTAGATGAAGAACCGATTCCTTTAACTACAGCGCGCGATACCTTCTCGTAATTAATATTAAGTTTAGATAAGAAGTTCGAAGTTATAAAATTGTTCTGTGACCCGGGATCAACGAGTGCACGTGTACTGTGTAATCTGCCGGCATAGTCCGAAACTAAAACTTGAACCGTACCCAAGAGGCAAGTGTTATTATTTTTACGTAGACTATTATAATTGCATAACGAAACATTCGAAGCGGGAGCGGTATTGTTTTGTATTAAATGATCAGTTGATAAGACATTCTGAGCCGCGCGGACGTCAGTAGTCGAGGTCGGGGCGCAGGGAGCGCAGGGAGCGCGGGGAGCGCAGGGAGCGGCGCGCGACAATGTCGACTCAGTAGCACTAGTATTCGTAAACTGTTTTCTACATAACAACGAGTGATGCTTACAATTACAATAGCGACAATGTTGAACAGATTTACAAGCGGTATTGATATGGGACAAACTAAGACAGTTTGTGCAACCATTATGCTGATTTATAAAATTAAATCTGTCATCAATCGGAAGTTTTTGAAATTTAAAACATTTGTATAAATTAAAATGATTTGATAACTTGCAAAACGAACAATATGTATTATTACTTTGCACCTGCGTTGCACCTACAAATGAATGCATAGACTTAGAACTTGAGACATTTTTCTTAACGACGATATTTGAAGTACGATCTAATATTTTAGATTGATCTCGAATAAAACTTATTAAACTTTCGTAAGTAGGTAATTTTATTTGCCGGTTATGCATTTCGAAGGCACGAGAAGTTTCCGAGTCTATTTTCTTCAAAGAAAGGTAAAGAAGAATAAAGTCAGCTAAATTGTCTAAATTCAAAGTTTTTAGACTCGATACGGCAGAAGCAAAGTGTTCTAAAAATGAGTCTAAATTTTTTGAGTTAGTGACTGAAAACGGTTTAAAATCAAACATTTGATCTAAATAAGCGGAGGCTAAATAGCGTGTATCTTCAAATTTAGTTACCAACGTATCCCAAATCAAGTCGTAGTTCGTAGCATTCGGAGTAATACCTGACACTGCAGAGAGTGCGCGACCAGATAGTTTACCCATCAAATATTGGATACGTTCATTGTTAGTGAGGTCGGGATTTTCATGAATAGTGGTTTTAAACGTTTCGTAAAACGTAGGCCAGCTAGTGGGTGAACCCGAAAAACTAACAAGTTCTAATTTTGGTAATTTAACGTGACACTTCTTTTTATGATCACCAGAAGCGGGAGAAGAATTATCATGCATATTAGCATTTAATTTATTTGCAGTAAATTTACAAAGGCAATATAATTCCTCAAATGAAGACCAACTTTGATAATTAGGTTCGTAATCTGCATTCAACGATAAGCCACACGAACTAATTTCATCAATAATTTTCTCAAAATCGTTACGCAAAGAATCAATGGTAATCATAGCGGCGAGAAATCTGTCAGAATTATCTTCATCCTGGAGATTTAATTTAGACAATTCATAAATTGTCTGTAAACGTGCAAAAACTGTATCCCGTTTTTTAATTAGTCGTCTCAGGTTCCGTTCTGTATCTAAAGTCTGACCACTATTTTTATTCATGGTGCAAGATTATAGATAAGTTGAAAAAGAAGGAAAATATAACGCAACAAGAAAGCAACAAACAACACTGCTTAAAACCTGTAATAGGTAAGCAACGCAATGACGTGTACGTACGCTTTGTTAAACCAACACTGATGCGCTTACCCACACAATAATGCGAAAAAAAATGTAAAAAATGGGAAAAAATGTTAATACGTAACTTTACATTTACTTAACACTCACTTTTCACTTAACATTTAATAGCGTGAAATCTTTTAGAAAATGGAACACAAACGAAATAAATGTGTTATTTTTATGTTTTAATAATGGAAATAGTATTCCAGGTAACGGGCTATGTAGGTAGGTACCCTAGCGGATAAGCGGACAATATGCAAAATGCATACAAAGAAATGCGGGGTGTTATAGATTATACGGTTCGATGGACCAACAAAATGTTGACGCGAAGATTGTCAAGTGTATTTCCATAGGCTTTTATTTTAATTAGCGGGGAAGACGGATCTAGCCGAAAAGGGGAAGCTGCACAACCACTAACCTTTTAGATGGAGCGGACCTGGTGCGTTCCTCCTTCGTACGAGGGCTCGATCGTCTGCGGTTCTTCGTTGAGTGGACGGAGCCGTGCAGGCGATGCACTTGGCTCCAGAAAAGGCGGTGACGTGGTACTCTTCGAGATTACAGAGCACACGCGACTGTTCGCAACCGACGGTGGTCCAGTACTTACTCGGTCGGTCGTGCAGCGAAATGAGTTTAGAGATAAATTTAAGAGTACCTACATAATATTAATAATAGAAAAAAAAAAGCACCGAATACCTTCGGCGCGAACAAGCACAATTTATACCGTAAGGAAGTCGTAAGAATTGGTATCGTCCAAATGGTGTACCAAATGTACACAAATCAGCGCTCTCATCGTCAATTTGAATCATCCAAAAACCCGATCGGGCATCCAGCTTGCTGAAGTACTCGGCACCATGCAGCTTGGTAGCTATCTCCGTGAGTGTCGGAAGTGGGTAGTGGGCGCGTCGTACGGCTTTGTTGAGCGGACGCGGGTCGAGACACACACGAAAATTCCCATCTTTTTTAGCAGGCAAAACTATGGCATTCACCCATGGAGTTGGATGAGATACCTTCCTTATTATACCTATTTGTTCCATACGTTCTAATTCAACTTTTAATTTATCTCTAATACCTATCGGAATTTTTCTTACAGGGCACACTGAGGGACTTGAGTCTTTTTCCAAAACAATCTTATATTTTCCGGGAAGTTTTCCTATTCCTTGAAATAAATCACAATATTTATCAAAGTCAACTGAATAAATTCGTTTAATCAAACCTAGGTTTTCACATGCATATTTACCTAAAACACTTTGACAATCATCACTCGAAATTACAAATTTTATCAAGTAATATTTATTTTTATATGACCATAGCATTTCACAACTTCCCAGTATTGGTATGTAGTTACCACAAAATGATTGTGCTCGAACACTACTCGGAACAATGTCCTCATTAGAAAATCCTAATTTTGTAAATGATTTTAAAGATAACACATTTAGATCAGACCCTGTATCAAGTTTAAAATTTTCACACATCTTATCATTTCTTTGTAAAAATAATGTTTCATACCACTTACTGTCTTTACGCTGAACAACGCCATCCAAAGATGAAATGTAAAAAAGTTGATCACTCTCCTCCTCACATACCTCATAAACTCGCTCACTAACTCGGCCCGGGCACATTTTTTTAAAGTGTCCTCTGTTATTGCATAAAAAACACCGCACTGAACGAGCAGGACAACGAATGTCTATACCGTGCATATTACCGCACGCACTGCAAAACTTTGAAACTGCCGCTTCCCGATCACTTCGGTAGGCCGGAACGCCGCCCGCGCCGCCGCCGGGTCCGCGGTATGCCGCGCTCGCGCCGGCGCCGCTACGTTCGCCCGCGGCGGCCGGGTGCACCGCGGCGCGCCCGCGGCCCGGTGCCGCCGCCGCCGCCGACCCTCGCCAGCCACCGCCTCGCCTCGGTGCACGCGTACTAAACAACGCGTCGACTGTCGTACCACTGCTGCTGGATTCCGTGCCCTTTGTACACGCAATATGACGATTCTCTTCACTGGAAATCTCGTTCGCTTGACAAATTCTTACTGCTTTGTCTAGGGTCAAGTCATCTGTTCTGAGTAGTCTATCCCGCACTGAACTGTCGGTCACTCCACAGACAATACGATCTCGTATCAAGCCGTCTTCCAGGGTATCGAACTCACAATGTTGACTTAGTAGCCGCAGCGCCGTAACGTATGCATCAATGTTTTCGCCAATTTCTTGATTTCGAGAAAAAAATCTAAATCTCACCATGGTAGTATTTTGTTTTGTACCAAAATGAACATTAAATTTTTTTATTAGTACATCGATATCATCCTGATTCTCATCCTTGAGAAACTTGAAGGTTGAGTAAACATCATAGCCATCAGCTCCGATGAGATTAACAAGTAAACTTGCTTGCATATCTTTAGACTCTTTCTGTACTCCAGATGCCTTCAAAAATACGTTAAATTGTTTAAGCCATTTGCGCCAGGCATCGGCCCGACTGGCAGGTCCACCCTCCAGCACTAATTCCGCCGGTGGTCTTGCGTGTTCCATTTTTAACTTTAGTAATATCACCACAAATATCGATATTAAAACCTTTAATATTAGTAAAACTGTTCCAAACTACTAATATTTTACGCACCGCTGTCACCATGTAATGAAACGAGTGAATGCTGAACAAAGACTGCCATTTATTCATCCAAGTAGGTAGCTACACACATTCGTAGTTTTCTATTTACCCACATTTATTTATATTATACAACACGTTTAAAGCGCGTTAGCTCGTGTGGGGTTTATATTATAGTCTATCCACTATCCCCAATCAGAAGGTTATCATTTTTAAATAAAACACTTGAATATAATCTAACTCTTGTAATTGTCTTTTCAACGAGACTGCCAAACGGTAACTGTTCGCAGTGCGCTACGTACGATGTGAGTTTAAACAATAAAAATGCTTGCTAAGCAATGTGACACGCGTAGGTACATATGTGTCCCAACAATATTCCCCCCTTTTACAATTTTTTTCAAAAAAAAATAAAAACTTAAACTAAATTTGTCACAAAAAAATAGCAATGTTACGATTAAATTCAAACACAGGTTACAATACTTATACGAATAGGTACATGTTTCAAAATAATTAAATTCAAATACAAATTTCAAAACAAAATATACTATAGCTAAATTACGAATACATACTACAAGTACTGTACAGTATGCACATACAGTTATTATTCACCAATTCATGAACAGTTCCATAAGTAAAATGTTTGGGAAACTACATATCGAACAAAAAATTGCCTAAATAATACTATGAGTACATTTAATAAAGTACTTACATACTTATATTGTTTAAAAAATAACGTTTATTGTTTACATAGAAAACTTGACGGACTCTAACTGTGCGACCACTACGTGTCGTATAATGTTTACATGATTCGTTTTGATGACTTATCGTGGGAGAGCTTGTCTTCAACAACAGTTTGGCTTCGCTAGCATTACTCATATCATAACACTCATTATCTGCTTTGTTTAATACGTAAGCTGGTTTCAGCCTATCTACTGAAATACGAGCTTGACGATAAGGAAACTGAACTAAAAATACTTTCGGTCCTCTCTCAATAACTTTAAACGGACCATCATAAGGCGGTTTTAATGACTTATGTACCGCGTCATCCCTGACAAATACAAAGTCACACTTTTGTAAGTCTGGAAATACAAATAATTGTTTCGAATCTTGACACTTTCGCGCGGGACGATATCTGCTAATTGTTTCCCGTATCTTTTCTACTAAACTAAAGGGTTCGCTGGGATCTATATCATGTGTGGTATCATAAAAATCACCAGGTAAACGAATGTTTTTACCAAAAACAAGCTGAGCAGCGCACACTCCGTTATCAGTACGTATGGCTGCTCGTAACCCTAACATGACTGTGGAAATTTCATCAGCCCATGAATTGTTATTTATTAATCTAGCGGTTAAGGATGCTTTTAAAGACCTATGCCAGCGCTCAACTGCTCCATTTGACTGTGGATGGAAACTAGTTGTATGAATTTTGAAAATACCTAACAATTTTGTTAACTTAGTAAACAAATTAGATTCAAATTGACGACCTTGGTCGCTAGTGATTTTGACGGGACAACCATATCGTGTTATCCAACCATCATAAATAATCTTAGCAACAGATGATGCTGTAATTTCTTCCGTGGCAAAACATTCAGGCCAACGGGTTACTCTATCAATGATAGTTACGCAATATTTGTATCCTTGTGGAGATGTCGGTAATGGACCGACAATGTCTACGTGGATATGCTCAAAACGTCCTACTTCCGAAAAATGACCAAATTCAGATCTCACGTGTCTATTTATTTTAGATTTTTGACATGGTACACATGTCCTAGCCCATTGACCTATGTCCTTATTCATGCTAGGCCAAAAGAATTTATTACATATCATTTTTCGAGTAGTACGAGTGCCTGGGTGGCTTAAATTATGTACACTTTCAAATGCCAATCTCCTAAACTCTTCCGTTAAATATGGTCTAATTGTGTCTTTACTAATTTCGCAATAAATTGGCTTATTACAAGTAGGTACGTTTATTTTCTTTAATTTTAAACTCGTGTCGCTATTGTTTACTTGTGTCATGTTCGATAGCGCGTCGTCTTTCAACTGCGATTCGGCTAGTTGCTCGTAATCAAGTACAGTGGGACAAAAAATTGTTTCAATACGTGATAGAGTATCTGCAACAATATTATTTTGACCTGATATATGTTTGATATCTGTACTAAATTCGCTAATAAAAAGTAATTGACGTGTACGTCTAGGAGTTTCGCTATTTTCCTTGCCAATTTTGCTAAACGCGTGACATAAAGGTTTGTGGTCAGTATAAATGGTTAACTGACGACCTTCAAATAATTTCCGAAAATACTTAATAGCTTTAAAAATGGCCAATAATTCACGATCATAAGTAGAGTATTTTTGTTCTGTGGGTGTGAGCTTTTTGGAAAAATAGCCTAAAGGTTTCCATGACCCTTCCACGCGCTGTTGTAATACTGCACCTATGCTAAAATTAGATGCGTCACACATTAGTGCGAGCGGCAATTCCGCTGACGGATGCGACAACGTAACGGCTGATTGTAGCCCGGTCTTACATTGTGCGAACGCTTGTTCAGCACTATCATCCCAGATAATTTTAGATTTATCTTTCTTTTTACTATTTACTAAGTATTTATTAAGTTCTGACTGATACTGAGCAGAGTTTGGTAGGTGAGGCCTATAAAAATTCGTCATGCCTAGAAAACGACGTAAATCGGCTACAGTTTCCGGTTTCGGAAAGTTTACGATAGCCTCGACTTTCTCGCTAAGTGGTCTAATACCTTCCGCACTAACCTCATGTCCTAAAAAATCTACTTTAGACTGTCCAAAACAACATTTACTTAAATTGATCGTAATACCATATTTACTAAATCTTTCAAACACTAACTTTAGGTGTTCCTCATGTTGTATGACGTCATCGGAAACTACTATTGCGTCATCAATGTAATTATATAAAAAATCCAAATCTTTTTAAGTACGGTATTGTTCATGAAACGCTGAAAAGTTTGTGCGGCATTACGTAAACCAAATGTCATGCGAGGAAATTCAAAAAGACCAAATGGTGTAATTATTGCTGTTTTTTGTATATCCTCTGGAGCTACTGCAATACAATGGTATGCTCTATTGATGTCTAATTTTGAAAATACTTTCTTTCCCGCCAAAATGTATGTGAAATCGTGCAACCTAGGAATTGGATATCTATCTGGCTTAGTAATGGCATTTAATTGACGATAGTCACCACACGGCCTTAATTCACCATTTTTCTTAGGAACGACGTGTAAGGGACTGGCCCAAGGACTATTAGAAGGCCTGCAGATGCCCAATTCCTGCATGACACGAAATTCCTTTTTTACTTTTGCATATCGGTCCGGAGGTAAAGGTCTGGCGCGCGCGTAAACGGGTGGACCACTCGTTTCAATATAGTGCAATGTACTATGTGGCGGAGTTTCCTGGAATGAAGGTGGTTTCGTAATGTCCGGAAACAAATTTAATAATTTATAATATGGATGACTATCAACAATAGTGTTAATTGACGGCTGGTGGGGCTTAACAAAAGAAGCATTCAAATTTAATTCTGTAATCTGATCTATTAACTTTCGAGAATTCAAATCAACTAACAATTTATGAAATGTTAAAAAATCAGCACCTAATATTGGTTGTTTAACATCAGCGATGACAAATTCCCATCGATAAGGACGGCGTAATCTTAGATCTAACACTAAGTTTTTAGTACCGTAAGTTTTAATTTCGGTACCGTTAGCAGCATAAAGTTTATAGTCCGAACTAGTAACACTATTGATTAACTTACGTGATACTGGTATGACGGAGACGTTGGCGCCTGTATCCACTAAAAATTTATAACCTAAATTATTATCAAAAACACAAAGACGGTGGCATGGAATAATGGTACAGATTTCACCTGGAAACTGTACCACGCCTTCTAGTTTTTTGGTGTCGATTTCCATGCGCACGGCTGGACACATCTGTGGGCGTTTTCCTGGAACTTGTAATGGTAGTAACACATCCAGTTCGGATTATTCGATGGTTTTTTGCTTCTAGATGACGACCTTGACCTGCCACGCCTGTTCCGGCTCTTGAAGTCTCTACTTGATCGCGCCCTTTCAAATTCCGTCATTCTGACGCTCAACTTGGCAATTTCGGCCATAATCAACGCTGTGTCATTGTTGGTACCTTGGTGAATTCCAGCTGAAACTTCAGACACCTGCCTATTACTTCGCGTAGCTTCCGCGACATTGTCCGCGATGACTGCTAGGTTTTCTAAATTCTTGGATTCCGAGACCGCTAACACTGCTCGTACGGCTGCAGGTAAATGACCTTGCCACAAGACCCGTAAGGTATCGTCTGGAATCTTGTCCCTAGCGAGATCCTTCATTCTATTAAGGAGTTGTGAGGGCTTTTGATCGCCCAAACCCATCTCCCCGATTAATTTCTCAATTTGTCTGCTAGTTGACTCTTCAAATAAAAATATCAGTTTAGTTTTCAGAGCTTGAAATTTTCCTGTCTCTGGCGGCTTAGTAATAATGTCTGTTACCTGACTTATCGTGTCTTTGCCTAATTTTGAGACGACGATATCAAATTTCGCCTCGTCCCCCATTTTCTGTGGAGCCAGTATGGCTTCAAGTCTCAAAAACCAGACCCTCGGCATGTCGGTCCAAAAGTCTGGAATACGTGACGAAAGCGAAATTGCCAAAACCTCAGAAGACGGCTGAGTTACTGCTGGTTGTGCCATCGTTAAATTCCAAAATAAATATTTCACTTCACAAATTCACTTTCTTCGCTATGTCCATTAGAGTCACCAATGTGGGGTTTATATTATAGTCTATCCACTATCCCCAATCAGAAGGTTATCATTTTTAAATAAAACACTTGAATATAATCTAACTCTTGTAATTGTCTTTTCAACGAGACTGCCAAACGGTAACTGTTCGCAGTGCGCTACGTACGATGTGAGTTTAAACAATAAAAATGCTTGCTAAGCAATGTGACACGCGTAGGTACATATGTGTCCCAACAGCTCGCCTCATCTGCTCGTCGGCGCGTTAAAAAACGCAGTGTGCATAGGCCCTTAAGCAACATTGGTGCGTTAAGGTCACATATTGTTTCAAGCCTAATAAATTAAATCTAACAAATAACTATCTAGTTGAAATAAGGTAAATTTAACAGATATTGGAATTTACTTTGAAAATTCTCTGTACTGTATGTAACGTAATCATTGGAACTTTGTCCACAAGAATATTATAATACACACACATGACATGGTGCTGCATATTTATGTTTGTATATTTGGCAATGATATGACGTGCAAGGAGAAATCAATAATTTATAGCCAATTTGGTATTCATATAAAACTATACCATTCAAGAAACATGTAAAGACCCTTTTAATACAGTTGCTCAAAAAGTGGAGTATTACAGGGACGTATAGCGTTCGGGATGTGGGCTATTACATACTAGTGCTTTTTTTTTACCTTTACCGAACTCGTGCGTCTCTTTCCCAACTGTCAAAATAATGTCTATTAAAAAGAAAAACCAACCATGAAGGTTTTACTAAAGAGTTTTTGTGATTCATACAAATACGTATATTTCTAAAAAGAAGCTACAAATTTATTTCAATATCAGATTTAATGATTTAATTGAATGAGTTAGGTTAGGTTTCATTTCATTTCATCTCATTAAATTTCATTTCATATCAATAAAAAAAATATACTGAAGACTAAGCTGTATGGATAGTTCCCTTTGCCTACCAAAATGGGTGAAGAAAAAAAAAACTCTGCTTATATTCTACGGTTGGCGCCATTTTCCAGAAATTTTCTTTGCGAGCTTAGTTGTTTGTTGCACAAAATGAGTAATTTCGACCCTATTTTTTTTAATTAACACCACCTGAACTCACTATAATTGCACAAACATTGTATGACAAATATCCATGAACAATCATACGAAATTAATAATAGTTTGTCTCAAACAGTAAATAGCAACCTAAAACTTCCCCAGTTAGTTTAAAAAACTGTACCAATTTCAATGTACAATACTATAACTTTTATAAGAAATAAATGATTGGTTAGTTGAGTTTATTGTGTTTTATTATTTTATTAAATTGCTTCATTTTTTCGCAACTGTATTAAAAATAGTCGTTCAGTACACTTGCGGAACCGTCATTGCAACTTGTTCCGACTGTCAACCCTCGCCTTCGGCTGCGCCTCGGCTCAGGTAGACATTTGTCGGAACTCTTTGCAATGACAGACTTTCCGCACTTGTAATGAAATATACTATTCAGTGCGGTAGGAACATGGAGTAAAGAATTATAGTGGAGGGGCCCCAATACAAAATCTCTTAAGAAAGATGCGTCGCTTAATGCGGGTGAGAGGGGGACGGGGGTACGGCGATAACTCCACCACTCACAGGAAGACACGCCAGTTATTAGTAAATCCATCTAGCGGTGAAGGTAATTATTACAGTGTAACTGAACTGAACTAACTATTTTTCATTTTAGTTCGTCTACTCACCACTATGGCGTAACAGAGCATGACAGATCTTCCAGTACAATCTATGTCCGTTTTTTTTAAATAAGACTTTTGGCTTGGTATCTAGACCTTTAAGCCATGCTATGTCCGTAAGAAAGGCATAGCAGCAAGCATGGCATGGGGTAGGGTAGGGATTATTCCTGTTTGCGGCAAAGCCTTCGATCAACAATAGCTATAGATTTAGGGTCGGCACAATAAATACGTCTCGGTAAATAAGAGCGCACTTGAAAAGTGAGCTCTTATTTTGTTTAGTTCGCTTGAACACAGCCAATATAAACACGTCTCACAATGCCGTTTCACACTAAATGTTCTTTAACTTATGTCTTTTTCTTTAGAGTGACAGGAGTAGTTTATTGCTTTGCTCGTTTTATGTGACTAATGATCGTAAGTATTAGAGAATATTTTGAGATTTGTGACTTTATTACTGGTTGCTATGGTTGTAATTAGGTTGAACATAAAACTGTTTTAAAACATTTCTCTCCCTTTGTTAATAAACAAATGTAGCTGTAAAAGTATATACTCACGCGGATAGCATTTAGCTTGGATTTTGTATGTGAACCGATATCTATGGCTATACCTATATCTATGGGCAAAGCCGAAAATGATTTAATGTATAATATTTTTTTGGTTACGTGAAAAGCAGACTTTAAATAAATTACACAAACTACGCGTGGTTATAATGCATCTACTCGACGACAGATGGCTCTAGTTATAAGCATGTGTGAGAGCGGGGGTGAAAGAGGTAAGAAAGATGAAAACTAGGCGTGATTATAATGCATCTACTCGACGACAGATGACTCTAGTTATAATCTGGCTAAAAATGTGTTTTAAAATAAAAATGATAATGAAAATTATAGGGACTTCCACATGAAATGTAATGCCGTCAAAATGTTTCAGTTTTGATCCTGAGCAATTCTTACACCCAACAACAGTGTACTTCATTGTCTAAACGAATTGACAATTAAATTACGTAAGAACCTAGTACGTACAAACACGAGCCGATCGCGGTGACGGTTCTCTCGATACTAGGGATCGCAAGCCCCGCCCGCTGTGACGTCATGACCTAGTTGAGGCACCTGACCTAGTTGCCTTGTGCCAGCTCCACTATACTTCTTTACTCCATGGGTAGGAAGTATTTTTTGAAAAGAGTAATTGAATTGCTGAATTTATTTCCAGCTCTTCTCAGCAAAAGCAGCCTTTCCAAACCATGTGTTACGAGTCTGGCAATTCATTAACAAGTGCCTGTGAAGGCCTATTTTGATGAATAAACATTTCACTAATTAATAATTGAATATTCAAACAGACATTCAGCCTATAAAAAATTACACAATATTTTTTTCAACGCACTTGCTCATAAAGTAGCTCTAATTTCACCGCAATTAGGCACATAATGACACCTATAATCAAACTGTGACTTTTTCATTGCTATTATTCACAAGTGAGTTATGGGGTTTTTTTATTTTTTTATTAGTTGAGTTGCTTTGTTCTTCAAAAAGTTTCGATAAAAAAAAAAAAACGTGTTCAAATAAATTAATGTACCTATTGCTTGCTCATTTCATGCAACTTCGTATTTAAAATAGATAACTTGTACGTTTTTAATAAATAAAACTTTCACTCAAATATAACTTTTGTTTTCTCTTTAAGAAAGAAAACTTTAAATTATAATATCATTTTGTACGTGGCTAAAAAAAGAAAAGAAAAGAAACCTCATTCTTTTAGTCTATGGCCGATCGCCATTGTTAGATGAAGATAACAACTACATTGGGACAACTTCTCTTTCTTTCATTCAGGGTAAGTAGGGTTAGAAAGAGAGATTGTCCCAACGTAGTTGTTATCTTTCTCTTTTTCGCACTTGATGTGTATTTGCTTCAATTAGGTATGGAAAGGGTCCTATCCAGGTAGTATAGGTAGGTATAATTCTTGAGGAAAAATTTCCACAACTCTTTTCCACTGTTGAAATTATAGTTATTTATTAATTAAAATGTCTTCAAGTACCAGTTATGAAGAAAATGATTTATGTTTACAACGCCCGATATAAGATGTGAATCCCTTATCGTTATGGAAAGTTAACCTACTACCTGAAAACTATCTAGGTATTATCTACTAAATAAAATGTTTTTTTTGTATTATTTTCTTCACAAGTGTGTTGACGTAATCTCGTACTCTCTTGCAGTAATCACCAACATTAAACACTTGTACCATAATGTACTAAAAGGATCTCACCAATAATCTTTTCAGGTTCAAGTCCACGGTCAAATCCTGAGGCTTTCTTGTCATCACTTTTAGCTTTCTTTGCACCTTTTAAATCGGGTGTTGCTGCAGTTGACTTCCTTTTTTTTATATCTTTGTTGTCTGGTTTTATTATGGTTTTACCCTCTGAAATAGCAGCATATAAAAACAATATTAATATATTTAATAAGAATTGCAGTTAAAAATTATTTTAATCGCAATTTCCAGTAGCAGCTAGTTTGGGGCTTTGCATGCCAATGACTTAATACACAGAGTCCAATTTGGTAGGATAAACTGTCTCTGTTAGTTGGCATTATTACAAGTTACATACCAGCTTCCTTCTTTTTCCTAGCTTCTTCAAAAGCCTGTATAAGATCTGGGCAGTCAAGATTCTCCTCCGGTTCCCAAGTATTGTCTTCATCACTGTATCCCTTCCATTTTAGGTAGTACTCAACCTAGTTACAAGTAAATTTCAAGTAATGAATATGCATCAGAGATTTATGGATAAATGGACTATAGAATACAACCATAAATTTTTTAATCTGTTACCTTTGCATTCCTCACACGCCGATCTAAAACCTTTTCAACTGAAAATTCTTCTTCCACTTCAGGTTCTCCTTCTTTTTTCTTTTCTGCCATTCTGTAACTAAGCATTTGTTTTTTGTACAGACAAAGTGACTATGTACCTATGTATATAACAAAAAAAATATGTTTGAGATACCCCAGCTATGATATATTTTATTAAAATAGCAGTCAAATTATCTTTCATTAGTATCCTGTAAGATGTGGAAAACTTTGGAGAGGCCTATGTTCAGCAGACGTCTTTCGGCTGAGATAATGAATACTTTGTAAAAAAAATGCAAACAATTCTGTACATGTGTGCCAATTTCAGCAGAATATTTTTAAAATTTAAATTTGTTTAAATAATATTTTTATGAACAAAAAGAAAGTAGCAATAACACTTGCAGAGTAGCCTTAGGGGCACTATGGATAGACTGAGGAATTCTTCAGTCACTTTTCATTTTGCTATAGAACCAACATTGCACCCAAGGCCATCCATACATAGACAGCTTGAAGCAGCCAGTATTGACTGCTTCAAGTAGTGACTACATAGCAAACTATAATCTTCTTCTTGTGTAGAAGCTAGTTTACCAAAATAATTTCATAGCCATTCCAACTCTTGGATAAAAAGTAGCTTAAGCTACTCTCCAGCCCATAAAATATATCTATGCAAAAATAAAGTTGATCTGTTGATCTGATTATAAATGTCTTTATAGACATTTATAATATCTGTTGTAAGAAACACTGTTAGGGTCTCTAATTGGAAATAAATCTGGATAAGCTTAGTGACTTGTATTGCATGGCATTTGCAAAGAATTTGACTATGGTAATATTGATTAGCTGATCATTTCAGGTCTGATTAAAAGTAACTTGTAGTCAGTCCTAAGTACTTATGGTTTGTTTCAGCCTGGTGGGTGTTAGTGTATAAATTGTATAATGGACATCCAGTGACTCTGGAAAGTCGGTCTAAATTAAAAAAGAAATTTTGGTTGGCTGGCATAAGTAGTTACATTCCATGAAGTCTTCATGGAACCTGCTACGTGCGAAATTATGTCCTAACAAAAAATAACTAAACTAGCGAGGAATTTCTAATCAATTGTTATGCTATTGTTTGATTGGTACGGCCGTCCCACCGGTTGAACCAACCGGTCGAGTTAAATTTCATTCAGAATACATACAACACCGACAGACAAACAATACCAAACCGACGCTGGCATGATCTATTCCATAACCTACAAAACATCATATTATCCATGATAATTTAAAAATATTTGTATTGACCAAATCATCTCAGAATAATATATCGTCTTCATCAATTAAACGATCAGCCTCGGGCCATGGACTAGATTGTGAAGTTAACAACAACCCAATCATAATCTGCTGCTGTATCCACATACTAGGATCCCGCCATTTTGATTGTAAGCAAAAAAAATGGACTAGCTAACTACATTTTTGGACTTACGTTCCTTTGAATATAATCATCTAGCATAAAATTATAGCAAATTTAAATTACTTTATGTTCGAATATTTTTTTCCTAAACGTAAACATACCTTTTGTTATATTCAAATAGTTACCTGAAATATACACAGAACACCGGCGCACAATTAAAATTAATGTATCTAATCTATCTATCACTCACTCACTCACTCACTCACTCATAAATTTTTTAAAGGAGAATTTTGGCTTGGTATCGGGACCTTTAAGCCATTTCTTTATTTTAAATATTCATCTTTTATGTTTAGTCACGTTTTATTGTCACTTTCACTGTAAAGTCTAGTCCTCGTCCGTACAAGTCGGGTCTAATTTTAGTGAAATTGGCGGCTATTCCACTAAAACATTTCATGGACTTTTTGGGACAACCTGGAAAGTCACGATACACGCTTTCATTTCATTTCACTTCACTTGTGTACTTAGATTGATCTTTATTGGACAAAACACCACCAAAATTATTCAATAAAACTCAACATACACGAATTTAATGAAAATAAAACGAAAACACAACGTCACTTCGCAAGTTCCCGCCAAAAAGTCCCCACACTCACTCACTCAGTCTCACAGTCACAGATTACTGATATGTAGCTAGCTACTCACAGTCTCACTCAAGAATTCGTAGTCTCACTCAAACGGTTACATACTCTTTGGTCTCACAGTGTTACCAGATGAAAAAATAATAATACCGTGTTGATGCATTAAAATTACGGTGTTTCCGACGGAGACACAATTGAAAAATACCGTGTTAATTACCGTGTAAAAAACCAAAAGAAAAATCAATTGTCAACTTTCTTAATCTAAAACAAGAACTTCGTGATCATATAGCTGCAGTAATTTATGACAACCTATTTTTAGTAGATACAAAATCAACACAGCTTTTTCCATGTCGATGAATAAACTGTTGAAATGAAATGTTTATTCATCTAAATAGGCCTTCACTCTAATGCACGGTTCGGAATGATGATTTTGGTGAGAAGAGCCGGCAATAAACTCAGCATTTACTCTTTCCGAAACAACTTACACTTTGAGGATTCTCCCACGCGGCGTATTAAGTAGTATTGCCAAGCGACAAAAATTAAACATGCGTTTCGGAAAACGTATGTTTTTCGAACTGCAATACACAGTTACATGGTAGTGAATCGTTACCGTAGACCGTGAATTGGTAAAAAATACCGCGCTTCTACGGTAATTTCCGTGTACCTGGTAACTCTCACTCTTCATCAGCACTTTTTTATAATTTTTAGTCATGACCATAGATACAAAGTCTTTCAGTCGCATACATTTTCTTTACTTTTAATTTCTTCTTTTATGTTATAGTCACATTCACTGTAATTTGTAGTCCTCGTCCGTACATGTCCAGTCAGGTTTTAGTGAAATTGGCGGCTGTTCCACTAATACATTCATAAGTGCTTGTAAAGGCCTATTTGAACAAAATCATTTTCATTTCATTTCAACCTGAAAAGTCACGATACACACTTCCATTTCACTTCACATCACTTGTGCACTTAGATTAATTTTTATTGACAAAACACCACCGATATTATTTAATAAAAATCAAAATACACGAATTTAATGAAAATAAAACGAAAACGCAACGTCACTTCGCAAGTTCCCGCCAAAAAGTCCCATCAGCACCACTAACTATCAGTGTTGCCAGCAACGCAGGGCCTTATGTCACCATTTTTCACAGCATTAGTTAAGCGTAGCGGTTACATTCTCGTTGGCATTAGTAGCCAAAAGGGATGGTGACTGACCTTAGACGAATAATCGTCTAAGTGACTGACTTATCAAATCAGTTTCTTTTTATAAATGTCAAAATGAACGATGATATATATGGAGATTTGTATGAAATACTTACTTGTGACGTCATGAATAAACACCGTCAAAAGGCCTACTCTCTGTTGTTAAATTGGTAATTAAAAATCGAGTATTTTTAAACGTTTTATGCACTAGTTAGTTTAATAAATAATCGTTTGGATTCAAACCACAGATTACTGATATGTAGCTAGCTACAGATATGACAGTCGAATTTGCCTAGTTTCTACATTAGCAGTTATGGCGCTGCTGTCGCTTTATCTATAATGGCGCGATACACACATACAAAATTGAATAGTGCTGTGAATCTATTATTTATTCAATATGGCTGTTATCGATAATTTTTTGTGTAGTGTAGTGATGTACCCGATATCGACAAAATTTACTAGGGTTTAGGGTATTTATCCTTTTTTTTAGGTAGATAATCAAATAAAACAAATTATCTATTTTGTGGTCATTTATTTGCTTTCTACCCATAAGTTTTATATTTTCTTAGCGCTAGATGTTGCATGATTGCATTTTCAAGACGTACTTTTCTTCTATTTTTCCACTTAAAATTTTATTTATTATATTGCATCAATTGTGGCATTGCAGGCGAATTATGAGTGCTATGTAATATTCCATTACATCTAGACTGGTTGTGTCAATATATTTAATATGTTTTAAGGATTTTTGCCAAAATTCATGATGAGGAGAATTTGGTTTCACTGTGCCTCTAAGTTTGCCCCTTGGTTGATCTGGCGATCCATTGACGCTGTCGAATAGATGGTCATCACTACTGCTGTAGTCTCCATTGTCTCCATAGGAGTGTTGAGCCGCTTATCTGAAATATTGAATTTGTTTAAATAAACAGTACAACAGAATAAGATAGAACAAATAGATAGTGGAAACATTGGAAAGTTGGATGAATAGACAGATAGTGTTTCATTCCATGGAATTTGGACAGGACAACGTCTGTTGAGTGAGCTAGTAATTTAAGCTTTACAGGGTTGACATTACTGTCTGATTCTGTCATAGCCTCTGTGTAATTAATTTATCAAGGTAAGATCAATTTATTCATACCTGTGATGGTAATTGGTTCTCCTGTTGAGTTGTTATAATTTTGCTCTCGGCTCTGACAATAATTATTTTCATGCTGTATATGATAGATACCCTGGAATTATTAAAAGCATTAATGCCTAGTAGTATATGTAGATTTGACAGAACTGAAGAGGATTTGTGTAGGTATTTCAACTAAATAATTGTTTTGTGTAGTGACTGTAAGTGTAGAGAGAAGAGCAAAAAACGTGCAGACGGCAAACGGCTTTAAGAGCACCCGCAGACATATAATATTGTAAGTGGGCCAACTATTGAACAACTTATTTGCATTTTATAATTTATTCAACTAAAGTTTATAATTGTGCGTAAGAGCTCCCGCAGACATACAATTGTAAGTTGACCAACTAAAGTTATTTCTTAAATAGTTAATTTAAATTACTTTACTGTTATAGTTTTACATAAAAACATTTTGAATTAAAAAAATCTATAGAATATTGTAAACATAAAGCTACACAAAGTGGAAGGATACAGATTAAGTTGGACAAGATGTGTGTCTGAAGGAGCCCTAAGATGACAACTAACTGTTGCTCTAGGCGAAAGTTAGTTGCAAGCTAAAGTATAGGTTACATTAAAAGTTTACATTCATACCTTTAGCAAGTGGTAAGCCATGAGCAATTTCCTGTTCCGTAAACAAGCAAGGATAGGAATAACGGATTCGAACACCAGCCTGGTCAAATTGAGTTTGATCAAAATGTTTTTCAAAAACAAGTTTAGTCATCAATAGGTTCTTTGTCAAACCAAGTAATTTATAGTTCATGGGTATGCAAAATAGTCTGCGAGTTTTACTTGTTGAATCACAACCACCAACACAACACTTATATGCACAACGTCATAACGAGTAAGTATGTAAAAGAAATAAATATCACTGATCACTGTACGGAGTACAGCAAAGCGTGGAATTGTATTGTAAACAGAGGAAAACACAAGATAAACTGCTCGACTCGATGTTATATGAAAAAAAACAATGGCCGACTTACATTATTTACCTTTCAAACTGTCAGTCAAAGGTGTCAAACTAACAATGACGTAGGTACACACACATTGACACAAAATTGGACACTATAAGCAGAGCACAGATTAATAATATGTAGCAAGCTACAGCAGCGCCAGAACTGTAAGATTGGAAATAGAGCTGTCACCCCCCTGATTCAAACCCCCTGATCCATTGCAACCTTGTAGATGTTGGCGAAAATCTTCGTATTATAATGATAATATTGTAGCAGTATTTCCTTGCCTGAAAACACTGACAAAACGACGTTTTCTTAAAATGAAACCTAGCTAGATCGATTTATCGCCCCCGAAACCCCCTGCATGAAAATCGTTGGAGCCGTTTCCAAGATTCAGATTATATATTTATATATCACACACATACACCAAATCTACATATATTCACACACACAAACACACATGAAGACACGCACACACTCTAACTAACCTTTAATAACAAACATTACTTTGTTATATTAATAATATTACTTTGTTCTATTTAAAAACTGTAAAATATATATAAATACGAGAAATCTTTGTAATCCAATTGGGAAGTTGCGAGTCATTCCCAACACAAGTATCTTTGATTACTTACTGGGAAGTCTCGGCGTAAATTTTGTTGAATTTTTTTCTGAAATAAAGCTACTTTTATTTAATTTTTTATACATATATATACAAGAATTTCTCGTTTAAAGGTATTAGATAGAAATATGTTTATACAAGAATTGCTCATTTAAAGGTTTTAGATTACTTGTACAAAATGTACGTCTAGAACTTTGGTCTAGAACTTAAAACTCTTATCGGTTATTTATTTGTTGGTCTATGCTCCGCTTGGAGTAATAGTGTTCCGTGTTCACATCTGTCCCGTGACGGCTCACATTTTTTTTTATTTTGAGTCTGCTGTGCATCAAGGAGGCATCAAGCATGCACGACATACGATCTCGGAACAATAACTAACATATTGTTCCGAGCATACGATCCATCTGCATGACGGTCTCAGTAATATATTACATACTCTTTGGTCTCAGTGGTGGGGCGCTTGCTTTGAGTATTGTTTAATTATCAAAGGGCGCTTGCTAGATGCAAAATGCATCGTGTAGATACAGCAAGCATCGACGTACGTCGAGCTTATACACTGTCGTTTTTCATTGTGAAACGTCCGTGGCCTTGGCGGGGTGTATAAGATGCATGGTGCATAAGGCCTTTAAAAAGTAAGTATATTATTTTACTCTTTGGTCTCTATTATAATAATCTGTCTGTTTAGCTAGTTAGTCTATACCAATTTGTCTTGTCTATGTCTCAATCTGTGGTCTCAATACGGGAAAGTTGTAAATAATTTTCGTAGAAATTTCGACGAAGCTTCGTAATCAGAAGCCTTAGTTGTTATAAAAAGTGTACTAATGATTACAAAGTGAATTCCAAAAGTAATGGGAAACCATAAACGGTGTGCCTTATGAAACAAAAAACTATCATTGCGCACGATACCCCAACGCCATTTTGAGGCGAAATTTTGTATGTAAGTGCCAAGTATTTCGCAATATTTTCAATTCTCTCCCTCATAAAGGGACTGAGATTATTAAATGTTGATATTAGTGGATGTGAAAGGCATTTACGAAGGTATCATTATGTTATCAAGTGCATTAAAAGATACCGAGGCTCAGTAGTTAGAGGTGGGTTTACGGTGCCGTTTATCTAGAGCTCGGATTAATTAAATTAAATAGTGCTATAGCAAAGTAACAAATAAATACCCTGTGGGATTTCGATGAGGTTATTACGTGTGCGGAGTTTAAGAAGAGTATTGAAGCAATTCAGTGATTGAGAAGTGTTAGGATTGGCGTGGCAAGTGTTATCGGTAGCGTTTCCGACTGTTGCAGATAGCGGGTGGCGCGGAGGATGGCCCGGGGTGTCGGGAGCGCTATAAACTGAAGGACGTTGCCGGCTTCCAGCTGGCGCAAGCAGTATGTACTCTCACAGTCTCACATAACATATTAGATTCTATTCAAACTTTGTCATTGTCTCTCACATACTAAACTTGTTCACATAAACTTATTCAATAAAATTAAGTGATTGATAAATCAATATAAGCCCATAGGTAAAATAAACAAATATTAGCTTACTTAGTAGGGGATAGTAGTGTTTGACCTTCATATTTTGATTTATTGATTTATTATATTATCCTTGCACACACAATCTTATTTTCACCAGTCTTAGGTAATTGCCATACTTAAATAATTCCTATTGAATTGATATGATTTGTAGGTAAAATGTATTTGAAAACCTCTCCTGCTTTTCTGAATGAAAAAATTTACACATATAATACCTACTAAAATACTTGCTATATATCATGTTTAACCGAATATTTATGCAACAATTCAGTGAAATAGTATGATAATATCCTTAGGGATGCTATAAGATGCTATATTTATAGTAATATTATAAGTGGGTTTTGTTGCAACCATGTCCAGAAAATTTCCTTCTGAAAATGTTTTTTTTTCTTTATTTATTTATGGGTTTAATCATATAGACGATTATGTCACCCTATTACAATACATTTCCTTAACTTATTATAATTATAATTTTTTTTATTTACTTTATTACATTTTATTCCAATTTAGTAATTTGCTCCTATATAAAACATGGCATAGACTAAATTAAATCCCAATAATTAAAAAAACTATTCTCATATTATCATACTCATGATCACTCAGAGAATACAATTGACATGTAATGCAAGGTCAGTAACTAATGTAGCTCTCTCAATAAGTGTGTGAAACAATGCAAACTTTTGTTTGATTCTGCACAGTGAAAATTTGTCTTATCACACTGCAATAAGGTTCAATATTTTTGCATCACGGTTTTTATTTACATTATTGTTTAACAAAATAGCTCTAGTATCTAGATTTAAAAGATGGAACAGTGAAAATTGTTATATAACTATATAAATTTGTGTATTACCATTTTGTAAATTATACCATTAGTATATAATGGTATAAAAATGGTTTTATATGCATAGTATAAAAAATGGTAAACTCCCATACAATTTTTAGTTGTATCTACACAAGAAAAATATATCAATTTGAATTTTTGTTGAATTCTTCTTTCAGGTGCAATTTTATAGGTACTCTGAGATTGTTTTGTCAAAAATCTCCAAAAATTGCGTTACATAATACTTGAATGCTCCCTTACTTGAAAAAACTTATTATTTTATATTGGTATAAAGATGATATTGAAAGACACTTATGAATTGAATTCCATCAACAATTTTTTGCCATTGTTCTTTTCATTTTCACTATAAAAATCTTGTAAACAAGAATATTGGACCTCATTGCAGTTAAGATGAGTTAGTGGATATTAAAAAAAAATATTTTCTTCATAAATGTCTGTTATAAAAATAAAATGAAAATTATAAAACAAACTATAAAGTATTCTTGCAGGATTGTGTAAATTAAAAACTAACCAATTTGAGGTAAACAACATAAGTAATTGTTACAGATAAAAATGCCACGTCCTGGCAGCCTCAAAGATCCAGACATTGCTGAGTTATTCAGCAGACATGACCCAGAAAAGATCTTTGAGGACCTCCGGGAGATTGGTCATGGATCATTTGGGGCGGTGTACTATGCTCGCTGCAATCTCAGTAAGGAGATTGTGGCTATCAAGAAGATGTCTTACTTGGGGAAGCAGAGTGAGGAGAAGTGGCAGGATATCTTGAAAGAGATCAAGTAAGCCTATATTTTGTCTATTGTAATTTAAGTTCACTTAATTTTCAATATAATAAAACAACTAGATACCAAGACCTAGACTTTATAAACCTAGCCTAGACCTAGACAAGGCGATGATAGCTCAGTGGTAGTGACGTCGGATACCGCGGCGAAGGTCGTGGGTTCGAATTCTATAATGAGCTTGAGCTATCGGTGAAGGAAAACATCGTCAGGAAACCATAGCATGGTGGTAGGGTACTTTGTAGTACCCGACTGGCTGGCTATCACCCTCAAGTTGAAAATCTGTCGCCAAGCACCTATTGAGTGTGTTCCAACAGCTGCACTTGAGAGTCAATTCCCATCTAGGCTTTGTGTACTTACCACCTTCGGACACATAATTACTTACCATGGTGAGATTGTGGTCAAACACAAGCTTATCAAGGATTAAAAAAAACATTGTATTTTTCTGTTGCAAGCAACTAATAACTTATGAATGTGGTATGTAACCACTATTTGCAAGTAAAATTATTGCTGAGGGTGATAAGTACACAAGTCATAAAAAACGAAATTAGACTCTCTAGTATATCTTCAGGAACATACCCATTGGTTGTTATTGTGAGACAGATTTTCAACATATGGATAGTAGCCAGCTAAGTTAATATGTACCGTACTAGTACCCTAAAGCATAATGCTCTATACATATTTATTAATTGTGCTCATTGTATGATACAACCCATGTCAGTAACGCTAAGCTGTTCTCTTCACCAGAATTAGATGGGATTCCTCAATAAGTTGCTTCTTTAACCTCATCAACACTTATTTAAGTATGTTGAAAAGGTACAGCAAAATTCAAACATGCGATTTTATGAAAAAGCAAAGAAAAGGCTCCCACACGTACTTACTTATGCACGTCATTATCTATTAACACGAATCGCGATTCCTGGTATTAATTTTTTGTTGGTAGTTTTGGAACAATCGTCTCAACAAGCCAAGGAGTTAAACATAAACCTCATGTACATTAAGCCCTACCTACTCACTTATGTGATTTATTTTTATGAAATGATCTATTCCGAATTATATGAACTCTACTAAACACGTCACTAGCATTTCGTCATCAAAATGGTGTTTTATAGATTCCTGAAGCAACTCGAACACCCTAACACCATAGAATACAAGGGATGCTACAAGCGGGAACACACAGCCTGGCTTGTGATGGAGTACTGCGTCGGATCTGCATCTGATATAATAGAGGTAATATATTATTATTGTATTCTATGCACGCAAAATTAATACTACATAGAATTCTCGAGGCAAACCTAATAATACCAAAATCATACGTAATTCGAGTAAATTTGCATATTTTGCTATTATTCTAATCGGATATTATTTATTTAGATACCTGGTGGATACCAAAATTTTCAAATATTGTAAATTACGTAAACATCAGAAAAAAAGAACATAATCGAAAAAAATAATTTAAAATCATCTTCGCGACTATTCCCCTGTTGAACGAAATATTTACATAACTACAAGTTTGTACGGAACCCTCGGTGCGTGAGTCCGACTCGCACTTGACCGGTTTTTTTTGTATTATGGAACAATTAAAATAACAAATGAATAGATGTTTCAATAAGCTTCACTTATCATCCGGTTATAAGCATTCCCAAGTAGAAGGGGATTCTATCAATTGACGTAGTAATATGTAGCCGACGCTTGCACATTCAACATTCTACGAAATGCAGTGACTAACTTACATCCGAAAACTCTAATACTCCAATTTATGAGGTCATAACCGAGTATATAGAATAAACATAAATATATTATTACGTCACAAATGACGTGACTCATAATTTTATCTGCGAATATTTTTTTAACACAATCAAATCTATATTTATCTGCACCTATTTTTACTAGCACTCATATCAGTGATTCATTCAGGATATATTGAACGAATTCCACTCATGCTTTAAATTATTGTATAGATCGTGTTTATGTAACTATGTAATAAAAAAGCCTCTTTCACTGTTTATCTACTTATGCATAATAAACTAATATTTGTTGTGCATATTTATTAATTATGCATTTAACCAAGTTTGCATGTTTGGAATCAACGGTGTGTCAAGCGTTGCCGAGTACCATCAACCTCTCACTTTAATTAATTCAAGTAGCATGCCGACACACGCGTTTGATGCTAATCAAATAAAATATTAATTTAAAGTCATAAGTATTGTTTCCTGTTAATTTATTAGTCTTGCCTCCGACCTCGTGCTTCACGGTTCGTATGTATTATCATCGAAATATATGTATAAAATATATCCATCCATCCAATATATCTAATAAAAATATTATTGTCATACTTGTATATTCAATACTAACAACGAACGTAGCTACGTCCTAAGCAGGATGAACTTTACCACATTTGCGGAACCTCACATCACAGCAAGAACACACGATATCCTGTCCTAATCATATTTTAAATACATACACAGGTCTTTATTTGGAAATGGTGGTAACAATAGCATTAAAAATTAGCAAATAGATGATGTTCCTTAAGTGTCCCAAAATTGAATACGAAAGTTTATTAGGCCGCAGTACCTGAATAAATTGATAGTCCGTACGCGAATTAGAAATGTTTTACTTGACATCCTACTATACTATTGTTGCACATTGAATTGAGATAGAAAACTCTTCAATAACATGTAGTAGTTACCAGTAAAAGTTCGTGGCGTTAAAATTGAGACCAGGAAATAACTCCATATCAGATAATTCAAATCTTTTGGAGTGGAGATCATAATATATTATGCGCTTTTACAAAAATAGTGTTTATTTATATTGTAAGAAGAGGAAATAGTTCGTCATTCGCCCTTTACCCGTGCAAAATATTATGCGTTGTTATAGATAGTGCCGTCTACGAAGACGCGCCCTACTCTTTTCTAATCCCTTAAAGTGCAAGTGTGCATACTTTCGCTAGTGTTGTAGTCTGTACTTCTGTAGTACATTTTAGTTGTTATGTGTTGTATATAAGTACGTATCGACATATCGACAACACATGCGAAAGGATGCACACTTGCACTGTAAGGGATTAGAAAAGAGTGGGGCGCGTCTTCGTGGATTTTACACCGTGTAGGAATGTAAAACTATCAAACGCACTTCCGCATTATTATTTTTTAACTAAAACCTCGGTCGACCCAATTTTTTAATAACAAATTTTAATTAGATAAATTTATTTCGCTTAGGTACACAAGCGGCCGCTACGCGAAGAAGAAATAACCGCAATATGCGAAGGCGTCGTGTGTGGTCTCTCATACCTCCACAGCCTCGGTCGAATCCATCGCGACATAAAGGCGGGGAACATTCTACTGACGGAGAATGGCACAGTCAAGTTGGCGGACTTTGGTAGCGCAAGCATCAAATGTCCGGCCAATAGCTTTGTCGGCACGCCGTATTGGATGGCTCCTGAAGTTATATTGGCTATGGATGAAGGACAATACGATGGAAAGGTCGGTATTGTTCTAAATATGAACCTTAAATAGGTCAATGGAATATCTAAAAAAAAAGTTCTATGAATTCTGCAAAACTGTTGTCATTCCTTGAGAATATTATAATAACATCAGAAGTTCCCTTTCCAAAATATGAATACTTACAATTTCAGGTGGATGTGTGGTCATTAGGTATAACGTGTATAGAGCTAGCGGAGCGCAAGCCGCCGTACTTCAACATGAACGCCATGTCCGCTTTATACCACATCGCGCAAAATGACTCTCCCACATTGCAAGTAAGTTGGTACTTCTATTTATTTAATAACTTCGGTTTAGCTGACGGAAATATTCAAAGTCAAAACCATTTATTCAATTTATGCCGTAGAAGGGCACTTATGACTGATCAGCATTCGACTGAGAAGTACCGGCAAGAAACTCAGCAAGGTTACATTTTTTTATATATTTTTGGGCCTTCTGAATATATTGGCTTTTTTAATTCAAATGTTTGTCAATTTTATGTTTAAACTAAATAAAAACACAACATAAAGAACCAATCTGCCCGCTCTGCTCCTCCATTCCCATACAGAATGCCACATACATAGTACGACGTAAAATCCGACGTGCCGATGGGCGTGGTTGGTTAACATACCACCTATCACACCGCAGGTCGTGGGTTCGATTTCCATCAAGCCTGGTGACAGACAGACAGACAAACAGTAGAGTCTTAGTAATAGGGTTTTGGGTACGGAACCCTAAACACAAAAATTAAACATATTATAACGATTTTATGTTATTTTCGTACAGGCGCCAGAATGGACAGACACATTCCGTTACTTCGTGGAGGCTTGCTTACAAAAGAACCCGCAAGACCGTCCCTCCTCAACAAAACTACTTTCGCATTCGTTCATCACACGGCCGCGGTCGCCGAACGTTCTCGTCGACTTAATACAAAGGACCAAAGCTGCCGTACGCGATTTAGACAATCTCAACTATAGGAAGATGAAGAAGATATTGATGGTCGACGGTGATAACGAAAGTGCTATTGGTATGTTGATAACGTTTATCTGTAAATGGTATATGGACGACGCGGTCCGACCGAGATTTTGTAGTTGAATAACATTAAATGAGGTTTTATTGCATTGTAATTTTGAATGATAATAATAATGCTGTAAACACCACGACGTGACTGATATCACGATTATATTTTTTTTTTACAGTAACTCGGAATAATGCATGGTTAATAGTTGCTTACACTTGAGAGCTAGTTGGCTAAACAATGGCTATCCTATTTTTACTAATGTCAATAGAGGACTAGCAACAAGGCGACGATAGCTCAGTGGTGACGTCGGATACCGCGACGAAGGTCTCGGGTTCGAATGCTACAATGAGCTTTCGGTGAAGGAAAACATCGTGAGGAAACCACAGCACGGTGGTAGGGTACATTGTAGTATTCGATTGGCTGGCTACCAACCTCGAGTTGAAAGTTTGTAGCCAAGCACCTGTCGGTGTGTTCCGACATGCACTTGAGAGCCAGTTCCAATCTAGGCTTTGTGTGCAGCTACTAAGAGGTAATACAAAATACCCTATCACCGTGCTATGGTTTCCTCACGATGTTTTCCTTCACTGAAAGCTCAAGCTCATTCTAGGATTCGGAGCAACGATCTTCGCCGTGGTATCTGACGTCACTACCACTGAGCTATCATCGCCGTAAGATTGGTCGTTATTGATGGGCAATGACTGTTGCATAGGTGACAGTGAGGAGACGGCCGAGGAACGATCAGGCGGCGATAGCTCCAAGTCTAACTCGGCTACATCGGAGCACAGCGTCGCGGGCGCTTCAAGCCAAAGCTCCTCATCAGGAAGCCTACGCCGTCGACCGCATCCAGTCAGTATTATTCTTTTAACTTGTTTTTTATAAAAGGTTTTTGGCTTGGTATCTAGACCTTTAAGCCATTTCTTTATTTTAAATATTCATCTTTTATGTTATAGTCACGTTTTATTGTCATTTTCACTGTAAAGTCTACTCATCGTCCGTACAAGTCCGGTCAGGTTTTAGTAAAATTGGCAGACGCCACTAAGAATTTTCACGGACTTTATGGGACAACCTGAAAAATACACGCTTTCATTTAATTTAACTTCACTTGAGCACTTAGATTTAACTTTATTTAAACCACGGGACACGCAACGCCCGCAGAAATGTATGAAATCAGGTTCGACTAACTTGTGGGGCGAGGGGAGAGTGGGTTATTCTTCTTTCTCTTATAGAGCTGCCACTGTCTAATTGTCAACACTAGTGCTTGACAGAGTTGATAAAATTTATCGACTATTGAATGATTTAATAGTGAATGAACGAAATGTATAAATATAACGGATTATTATATTTTGTTGACACAAAAATAAATAACACTTGCAATAGAGTAGCAAGAACACGTTTCCCGTCTGCCATAAAAACATACCATTACCCTCCTGCCGAGGTCCGGCGTTAAGGCGCCAAGCAGTTCGCAGTGTTCCGTCGGTGTGCGTGAGCGCCAGTACATTTAATATCAAGTTGAAAATCTGTCGCCAAACACCTATCGGTGTGTTCCGACAGCTGCACTTGAGAGCCAGTTCCCATCTAGGCTTTGTGTGCTTACCATCTTCGGCCACATCATCACTTACCATGGTGAGATTGTGGTCAAACACAAGCCTATCGAATATAAAAAAAAAAAAAAAAAAAATTACCCTCCTGCCGAGGTCCGGCGTTAAGGCGCCAAGCAGTTCGCAGTGTTCCGTCGGTGTGCGTGAGCGCCAGTACATTTAATAAGTACATCATTTGTGCCTTACCAGGCCTAAACTGAATTAATGAGTTTTGATTTTGACAACAACGACTGTGTCTGGTGTCTCGGTAACCGCGGAAAACATTCGTCATAGCCACGGCAGTTTTATCACTTTTTTCACTCAAAAGGTATGCAACACCGTTCCATCACAAAGTAGGTATTCACTGGAGTATTATTCGTCACTTTGCGTATTTATTTAATTTTTAATAAGTAATAACCAGAGTTGACATCTAGTACACGCACATCGTCTAGTCATGTCATATAGTTTTTTTTTATTTTGATGTGACTAAAGAGTTATCACCCTTTTTCTTCATTTTCATTAAAAAAAAGGGTTGACGTGGCTAGACATTAAACGAGTAGTGATCATATTTTCTTATCTATGTTTGGAAAACTTGAAAAAAGAAATGTCCAAAAAAGTTGTCCTCGACGCCCTTTCTGAGTTCAGTTTTATTTGAACTTTACTTTTACATAAATGCATTGTAGGAAGATCATCTTAACATAGATTTCGCTGTTTTTTAGCTTTCGTTATAGTTCTCTTTTTCAAAATGTACCTACATTGAATATTCTAGAGTATTTTGTCGGAATCCATGCTTGCTCTCTGTAGACTGCTTTTATCCACTTTCTCTTTCTTAGAGGATCAGTCGAAAATCTAAAAATGCGTAAGTTAATCTCCTTCTATTTAAAATATTACGTTATTTCATTATAATGGATAACTTTCATCGTTAGAGTCAAGCGCTATTACAAGTGAATGTAGGGAACGAATGAATTAATGAATGTTATAACCCGACTTATTACAGTGAACCAAATGTTTGATCACATTTCATTACAAAATGAGTATTTTTTTAAATGCCGTTTTATTCGTTGTTTACAAACAAGAAATAATTCAATTTTATAAAAAATAGCCAATGGAATAGGATAAAATTGTACTCACAGGATTAAAAAAAACATTATTTGTACGGCCCTATAGTTTATACAAAATAATACGGCATATTTGGTCATTTTTTGTGGTGATTTATCTTGCCTGACGTGCTCACAACGGACAAGCAAATCACACAGACAAGGTAAATCGTTTCACTGTCACAAAAAAGCTCAGTATGTGACAAGCGGGGGAAAGGCTAGAATGTTCGAGTTTCGTGTCCCGTGGTTTATTGGTCTTAGACAAAACACCACCGAAATTATTCAATAAAACTTAAAATACACGAATTTAATGAAAATAAAACGAAAAGCAACGTCACATCGCAAGTTCCCGCCAAAAAGTCCTCTTTTAACTTGTTGATCGTGAAGATGTAGATAAGGTCAATTAAATGTTCGTTACAACCTATTACTCTTTGGGATACATGAAAGAGCTGTAATTAACCATTCGCCGTAAATTTGTTACCAGATGAACGCGAATCACCACAGCCAGCATCAACAACAGCAGCAGTATCAACATGTCAACCATCAACACTCCTCACATTCTGTCAGGTGAGTTATTACTGATCTCATATATATACCTTTAGCAAACTGTCGATCAAATATCTGCTATTTATAAAATACTAGTTTTCCGCCCCGCGGTTTCACCCGCGTTCCCTTAGGATCTTATCTTTTCCCGGGATAAAAAGTATCCTGTGTCCTTCTCCAAGGTTACATCTATCTCTATGCCAAATTTAATCTATATCGGTTCAGCCGTTTAATCGTGAAGAGGTAACAGACAGACAAGCTTTCGCATTTATAATACATATTAGTGTGGATGGAAGAGAAAAATGTTGTTAGTCAACGATACTTTTTATTTATAGATCAAATAAATATTTAGGAAAATACTAGTCAAATAACATTCTCATTTGTCATTACGAAAACCGCAGTGAATAATATTTTCGCTCCTTTGCCTTATATTTCATTTTATGTTATATACTAGCTTTCGCCTTTCGCTAGTTTCGCCTGCGTTCCCAAGGGAATTAAAATAAAATATAGTATGTAGCATGTTAGTCGCTTAGTATGTAGCTTTGTATAGGGGACAAACAAACATACAAAATCTTTTCTCTTTATAATATTAGTTTAGACATGCCTCGAACTCGATCGCGTCTACTAGTGCATTATTGTCCATACATATTATTTCACCAAGTCAATTTCAAAAGGCACTTGTCCTTTGTTGTTTGGTCTCCCGTCCTACATCTCCTGAGGCATGAACCGTATTTAATGTAAAATTGGTGTTCTTTGTTTTATTTGATTGATCGAAACTACTACGTGCATATTAAGCTTTATAGAAAATATCCTGTCACTTTGCTTACGTTCATCTTTATGTATTTAAAATTAATTGTAGTGCTTATTAAAATTAGAGATTTTATGTTGAGTTTATATAGTTGCACGTGAATGCTTATGGTAGGGGAGGCGAATAGGGGATTTCGGGATTTACTCGAGCGCGTCAGATTAACATAAGGGGGCAACCTTGCACCTTGTGAAGTACTCTCACCAAATCTGAGCCTTCTATGTAGTGTCGAACGCCTAGGGTAGCCCGTCAGATTAGTAAAAAAAAATCGATGGTTTGAAATACTCGAGCGCGTCAGATTAAGGTAAGGTAAGTTAGTTACATGCAAAATAGTGTACATTTCAATAATCTGACAAATTGGGCGTGACGAAAGAAAATTGGAGACTCGCAAAGTTGCAAAAAAAAAACGTCACCTGGATTTTCTCGAGCGCGATTGGTTTTTTTTTTATTTTGAAGGAAATTAGTCACGAATCACGGAAATATCTTAATCTGCCGATTTGCACAAGCCGAAGTGGCTAAAATCATTATTAAGTGTATAGTCCAGGAATATTATGAGTTTCACCTCAGAATGAGAAATAGTCAGCTATTAACTTGTATAAACCTTTATTTTGACACCCTAAAACTTGTGCCCGCGACTACTGATTTTTCAAGGTCAAAGGTCAAAAAATCATTTATTGCAAATATCTCGTTTCCTATGGGTTTTTTGGTATATGTATTTTTAATAAATATTGTAGAACATTAAATTCTCTACAACTTTTGTGCAGATATTTTTTCGATATCTTGAACCATTTTCGAGATTTCGATATTTTTTACATATTTTTTTTTTCAAACCGTCAGATTAAGGAAATCCCTCAACATAATTGTCAGATTATGGGTCAGTACAACAAGGCCATCAAGAAGAACCGCCTGTATAAAAATCTGACGCGCTCGAGTAAATCAAGGTCACGATTTTTTTTTGCATTTTCAAAAATCGGCCCTGACTGATGGTCGCGTCAAAATCGTCAGTCTTTAAAATAGGAGCTACTGGAGGGTTCACTTAACATCCCTTATCAATGTCTGACGCGCTCGAGTAAATTTTTTTTTTTTAATATTTTCGACCCCTTCGTACGGCCACCCCCACCACGCAAAACGGCAGATTATTATTTTTCCGTTATCAGACAGACGTGGCGCGACTACCCTATTAATATCTGACGCGCTCGAGTATTTCTTGGTGACTGTTTTTTTTTACATTTTTGAAACCCTGTAGACGCTCCCCCCACCGCTGAAGGGGAAAATATCACATAACCTTTTTTTCTTTATTCCACCTAATCTTCAAATTCCAGTAGGTCCCAAAGACGCTCGAGTAACTACAAATTTAGCATCAATGCCTCCCCTACCATTATAAGTAGTGATATGGAGAGACCCGAAGCCAATGTTAATAATAGCATGTAGATAATAGGTTTCAATGATAACTACCAACACAAATTAGTTACCAGTCGTGTTCATGTAGGTACTTCAGATTATCCTATCACTGTGGTGTGGAAACCGTCAGATTTTCTTCACTATTCAAATACTCAAGTTTATTGATACATTTATAAATTCAAACCAATTCTCTTTAAATTTACTATAATAGACTAGCTGTCCCCCGCGGTTTCACCTGCGTTCCCGAGGGATCTTATCTTTTCTCGGGATAATAATAAGCCTGTGACACTCACAAATTACGTAGCTTTCTATTGGTAAAAGAATTTTCAAAATCGGTTCAGTAAATCCAAAGATTACCTCGTACAACCTCATCAACTCACATACTTTACCTATTTATAATATTATTATAGATATTACCCCCCGCAGTTTCACCCGCGAACCCGTGGAAATTTTCGCATCATAGAATGATGTTATAATATTCCTATAGCCTTCCTTGATAAATGTGCTATCCAACGCTACAATAATATTTCAATTCGAACCACTAGGTCTTGAGATTAACGCGTTCGAACAAAGAAACTCTTCAGCTTTGTAATATATGTACTTGTTCGAGTAAGAATTGTCACTGCATCGCACTGCATATTGTATCGCTTCATAGCAGCACGCCCCGCACTAGAGAGCGCATAATTAACACTTTCAGAGACAATCGCAAGAGCTGGCTTTACTCATGTTGGTGTTTCGTACGCAGAGAGAGCGAGAGCCCTCTACCGACGTCGCACGACGACTACGTGAACCGAGAAGCGGTCCGCGACTACGCGAACCGAGACTCGCTCGGTGACGACTACGCCGACGATTACGCGAATAGGGAGGCGATACGCGAAGCTAGGGACAGAGAACGAGAAAGAGAGAGGCAGGCTGATTACAGGGAGTATGTCAACGCGCCGTCCACGTGGCAACAGGATAGCGGCGATGATAATAGAAATACGCAACGAAGGCAGACATCTAGAGGTTGGTACTCTTAATAATACCTTTGTCCATGACTTTAATCAGCAGATATCACGTGGGCTTTCTAAGAAGGCTCAAAGTCACCCAAAGTGCAATGGAGAGGGTTATTCTCTTCGTTTCCCTGCGAGATCGTATCAGAAATGACGAAATCTGCAGCCTAACCAAAGTAACTGACATAGGCCAAAGAGTTGCCAAACTGAAGTGTCTGTAGACGGGGCACATATGTCATAGAACTGACGGATGATGGGGCAGAAAGGAAGGCAATGATAGCTCAGTGGTAAGTGACGTCGGATACCACGGCGAAGGTCGTGGGTTCGAATCCTGCAATGAGCTTGAGCTTTCGGTGAAGGAAAGTTTGAAAAACTTTGAAAGCTCAATATGAACGACTCTCACTAACTATAGGACCAACTATGAAATCACGAAAAAATTGTTTTAACTTAAGATTTCTTTAAGCAATTTCCTATGTGAATAATAATATTATGTTCCATACAGGGGTGAGTAATAATGTGTCGGCGGCGATGTCCCTTGTGTCGGAACACGGCGCGAACAACTTCGCGACAATACGAACCACCAGCATCGTCACCAAACAACAGAAGGAACATAACCAGGTGTGTATTAAATTTATCTCAGTTGTCCTGCCCTGAAGGAAATAAACTTTGAACCCGATTCAGCGCCACCTACCGGGTCCAATTGTGAATCTAAAACATCAATCAATCCGATCTGTAGATATGTGTTATCAAAAACGTCGTTCTATACGAAATGTATGACAAGAACAATTCACTTCATAATTTTTTTCGTGAATTTTTCAATAGTTATTCTGCTATTCGGTGCGGATACGAATCCAACGAATCAAAGATTATTAAAATCGATCCATCCGTTCTTGAGTTATAATAAATAGTTGAACTAACCCGACTTTGTTTAATATAGATAGATGTAGGTTAATCTAGGAAGGAAAAAACTTTACCTTTTTCTATTATACTGCATTGTGGTGTGAACTCAGCCGCTCTAAGTAGTAACACTGTGTGTTACAGGAGATGCACGAACAGATGTCGGGCTACAAGCGCATGCGCCGTGAGCACCAGGCGGCGTTGCTGAAACTAGAAGAGCGCTGCAAGGCCGACGTGGACGCGCACAAGGCACAACTAGACCGCGAATATGACGCGCTACTACAACAACTCTCGCGAGATCTGGAGAGGCTGCAGGTAACGTCATCATTACAGCTTATAGTGGTCCACACTTGACATAAGCCTCCTCCATGGCGCGCCATCTCTCCCGGTTCTCAGCCTTCCGCATCCAACCAACACCGGCAACCCATTTTTAACCGACTACCGGGAACTGAGGGCCGTTCCTCTTGGTGCCTAGCCATTTTGGGATTTTGTCACCACACCGGGCAGGTGGATTGGTGACCGCAGAGAGATCAGACTGTTTGTGAGTGCCGCTGCTGCCCATCATTAGTATGTTTTGAGTCGGAATGTGAGACAACTTTATTCCCTTAGTCGCATCGTATGACATCCCAGGAAGATAGAGTGGTTCTTTTCTACTGTGCCACAGGGGAACCACAGGGGTCAGGTAACATCAGCTCTACTATATTACGATAGGTGTTAAGGTCTGTTCAGCAGGGAAATATATAACGAATGGGATGAGTTACTGGGGTTTCAATGCACAATTCGAATGTTAAATTAGTTAATAAATCCTATATTCACTATGAAAAGCGAGAAATCGAGTGAAGTGAGTATTCCAGAGTTGATGTATTGGTTAGAGCAAGTCAATTATGTTTTTTTAGCCGTGTAACCTTGATGTCTTTCAAGAAAACGTTATAGTATTATATAGTAGTAATAAATGTTTTTTTACAAAACCTAATATACAATCGGTAATATACGATCGGCGTACATCACACCAAAATAATGTTGCACTCAATTAATCATCAAATTACAGACTAAACACGCGCAAGAACTGGAACGCAAGCAAAAACAGAACGCGGCCGCCGAAAAGAAGCTGATAAAAGATATAACAGCGCGCCAAGAGCAAGAGCGTAAGGCGTTCGAGACGCAACGCAAGCGTGAGTACAAGGCCAACAAGGAAAGGTGGAAAAAGGAACTCAGTATGGACGATGCCACGCCTAAGCGGCAGAGGGATGCTACGTTGCAGTAAGTTAATAATTATTTTAAGATTTTCATTCAACAACCTTATGCACAAGCCGATAAGTATTTCATGGCATTAGCAAGTTATATTATAGTTATTCTGATAATAAACCATTAACTGATGGGAAAGAAGGCTCTTGAGTGATGACCATCATACGGACGGAAGGACATCACGAAACTAAGGTTTGAATACGGATCTATAAAAAGCATAAAGTTTTTAAGTTTTCAAACTAAGAACTGCAAATACAAAACCGGAATCCATACATGATACAAAAGTATAACATAATACAGTATGTAGATATATTTATATGTCAGAATTAATTAGTAAATGTTTGTTGTATTGTATTGTAGGTCACAAAAAGACAACCTGAAGCAAGCGGAGGCGGCGGAGGAGGCGCGGCTGGTGCGCTCACAGCGGGAGTACCTAGAGCTAGAGCTGCGTCGGTTCAGGCGCCGCCGCATGCTGGCACTGCATCACAAGGAACAGGAGCTGCTGCGGGAGGTACTGATAGTGCCATCCTCGAACACGCGCCCCACTCTTTTTCCTAATATAGATATAAACATATCGACAGCACTACAACACTAACGAAAGTATGCACACTTGTACTGTAAGGTCCCAAAAAGTACTTGTATATTTTTATTTATTTAAGAGCTGTCCCCCGCGGTTTCACTCACTTTTCCGTGGATCTTATCTTTTCCCGGTATAAAAAGTAGCTTATGTGCTATTCCAGACTATAACTATCTCTCTGCCAAATTTCATACAGACCCGTTCTGTCGTGAAAGAGTAATAAATATACATACAAACATCCATCCAAACATTCACATTTATAATATTAGTGGGATTATGAGGAAGATTTACAGATAACAAAAACAATAAATAACTTAATGATAATTACAAATCTATGAATATGTTTATGATACTTTGCTAAGCCCAGGTATCATTAATCCATACTATGCTTTTAGTGGAACAGCCACCAAAGGTTTATAAAGGTCATCAGGTGGACAGCCTGCCTACCTGTCATCTTTCTGCATGTGTTTTAATGTACTAACACTAGTATTGGTATGATTGTCGTAAACAAATTATTCTTATTTAAATTTACAGGAATTGAACAAGCGACAGCAACAGTTGGAACAAGCCCACGCGATGCTGCTGCGTCACCACGATAAGACGCAGGAGCTCGAGTACCGGCAACAGAAAGGAGTGCATGCGCTAAGGTATTAAGCACATTAAATTCTCTTGGTTTTTAAATAACTATATGGAGCCATCAAAATAAAAGGAAATAAATAGGAAACAATTTAAGAAAATGTAAGTAGATTGATCAATTGACTGATGATTCAATGTTAATAATTTGTAGGGTCCGAGATTACTTCATACATCCATACTTACAAACTTTACCGCTGTATAGTATTAGTATAGATGTTTTGTCTACGTCCTGTTGTACAGTATTTTAGGTAATATTGATCTCCCTTCCTTTTATAATCAACTAAGTACGTACGAAGGCGATGATAGTTCAGTGATGACTTTGAGCTTTCGGGGAAAGAGGAAAACATCGTGAGGAAAGCATAGCACGGTGGTAGGGTACTTTGTAGTACTTGACTAGCTGGCTACCACCCTCAAGTAGAAAATCTGTCGCCAAGCACATGTTGGTGAAAATTGCACTTGAGAGCCAGTTGCCTTTAAGGCATTGTAATAAGGTGTACAATACATTGGCACTCCCCCTGGTATTGCTAAAGTACTTGTTTACGTTCTCGTAATAATATACAGTTGTGATTGTAATTTCAGGGAGGAACAGTTAGCCAACCAGCACGCGACGGAGTTAGCGAACCAGCGCGAGTACATGCAACGCGCCGAGCACGAACTGAGGAAGAAACACGCGCTGCAACTCAAGCAGCAGCCCAAGAGCCTTAAGGTATACACCATCGACCCTTAATACTTTAATACGATCAACCTCTACGCACGTAAGGTATACGCAATACATTTTAATAAATAAATAAATATCCTGGGACATTTTTCACACACAACTATCTGATCCCATACTAACCAGAGCTTGTAATATGGAAACCAAATGACTGATTATATACTACTCTTTTTTTGTAAATACATACTTAAATAGATAATTACACCCAGACTCAGGACAAACAGACATGTTCATGCACACAAATGTCTGTCCTGGATGGGAATCGAACCCACTACCTGCGGCGTGATAGGTAGTGTGTAACCAACCGCACCAACTGGCCCGTTGAATACTATTGTAAGTAGTAACGTTTAGTGAATTAAAAAAAGCAATTAACCTTGCTGAGTTTTTCGCCAGTTCTTCTCAGTTGAATCCTGACCTCCGAACCGGTGGTAACTTCTGTAATTCGACCTTCATAAGTGCCCTCGTAGGACCTAAGCTGAATTAATGTTTTTGACTTTTAGTGTATTTAATTAAATGTGTAATTGTGTTTATTTTGAAGTAATTACTTAATACATATATTATAAATAAACGCCGTCATTACATTTGTTAAGTATATAATATATTTACAGCAAAAGGAAATGCAAATACGCAAGCAGTTTCGCGAAACGTGCAAGATACAGACACGTCAATATAAGGCACTCAAGGCGCAAATATTACAGATGACTGCTAAGGTAACAAGCTATATTTATAACTCTTATATCTTAACACAATACTTATTCAATTCGAAAATACTGCGTGGGAAAATCAAGAATCTCAATACTGGTATTTACAATGGAACAGACCTGTCTGATATAATAATTAATTCTAATATCCTTTGAATATTAGTGAATGTATGTTTGTTACACAATCTCGCAAAAAAACGGCTGAACGCATATTAATGAAACACAGGTAGATCATGTCCTGTTTTAAAACATAGGTTACTTTTTATCCTGGAAAAACATTACAGACAGATAGTTAACAATAATTGATTGAACTGAATATGAATAATTTTATACTTACAGCTACAAATAAGTTAAAACTGCTGCGTAGAACTTTGTCATAGACATTTGAAGACAAGTTCATAGCTTATCACAGTTTTCTCGTGTTTTCAGGAACAGCAAAAAGAGGTGATAAAGACGTTAAAAGATGAGAAGAGACGTAAACTGGTGTTGCTCGGCGAGCAGTATGACCAGAGCATCACAGAGATGTTGCAAAAGCAGACCGTCAGACTGGATGAGAGCCAGATGGTATGTTAACAACTAATAATGAGCTGAGATTCAATTCCCTTCTAACCTTTATATACTTTCTATCTGCTTAGCCATAGAGATGGAAATAGGTCGTATAATTTGTTACTTTTACTATAATGACGCTATGGCCAGGCCTCCATCAGTTGCACAAAGCAGCGTTTTAAGTGCCTACCGCTTGTAGCGGCAATATGCCGCTATAAGTGGAACTGAGCGTGTATACTGCATTAAAAGTTTAATCACCCGTTCATTTCTTTTTTTTTCTTTCTTGATAAGCTTGCGTTTTACCGCAAGCTCACCAGGGTAAGTGATGATGTGGCCCGAAGGTAGTAACCACACAAAGTCTAATCTCAGTGCAGCTGTCGCAACAAACCGATATGTGCTTGGCATCTTGAGGGTGGTCGCCAGTCAGTCGGGTACTACAAAGTACCCTACCAACTGGATATGGTTTTCTTCACCGAAAGATCAAACTCATTGTAGGATTTGAAACCACGATCTTCGCCGTGTCTGTTTGTAGATGGAGTGCCAACAGTTGAAGATGCAGTTGGAACACGAGCTGGACATGCTGACGGCATACCAGAGCAAGAGCAAGATGCAGGCCGAGGCGCAGCGGAACAGAGAGCGGCGCGAGCTCGAAGAGAGGGTCGCTGTGCGGAGGGCGCTCTTGGAGCAGAAGGTATTCTATATTTGTATATTTAAATACTGGGTTTCGTTCAGGTTTCCGGAAGGAGCCCATGCAATAGATTCCGAATTTCATCACTATTTTATTTATATAGTCAATAAACCAAAAAATACACTCAACATAGTATATCGCAAAAAAATTACGCAGCAAATTTTGTGTTCGACGCAAGAAAAGGCGCGGGCGAAAGCTGTTTCGATAATTCAAAATATCCCGCTAGAACTCGAAAAAACTAATCGGACAAAATCGTGTAGTCCACGCGGGCGAAACTGCGGCCGGAAAGCTAGTTTATTATAACCTGCAGATGAAAGCCTGAGCGGGTTATGTAACTATAATTGTGAGAGTGAGAGTTCGGTAACGGACGGGCCGGTTGGCGTGGTTGGTTAACACACTGCCTATCACGCCGCAGGTCGTGGGTTCGATTCCCATCCAGGACACACATTTGTGTGCATGAACATGTCTGTTTGTCCTGAGTCTGGGTGTAATTATTTATTTAAGTATGCATTTACAAAAAAAAAAGAAAAGTAGTCTATGTATTATATCAGTCATCTGGTTTCCATATTACAAGCTCTGCTTAGTTTGGGATCAGATAGCCGTGTGTGAACAAATGTCCGAGGATATTTATTTAACTATAACTTAATTTATTACAAACATTTAATTTTGAACACCATGCATTTTAACATTTTGTACCGTTTACCAATGCTCAAAATTCAGAGCGTGTTTATTTACATATCAAACTCCAAAGTCAAAATATTAAATGAACAATGGTGTTATGTAGATGGAGTGCGAGTGCGGACAGTTCATGGCGGAGCGCGGCGAGCGCACGCGTATGCTGCACGAGCGACACGAGCGAGACCTGGACCACTTCGACAATGAGTCCGCACGGCTCGGGTTCAGGTATACCATGTGCTCTCTATACTCTACTTGGGAAAGTCGATGTCTAAGCTTGATCATGCTTGAGCTTTCGGTAAAGGAAAACATCGTGAGGAAACCATAGAACGATGGTAAGGTACTTTGTAGTACTCGACTAGCTGGCAACCACCCTCAAGTTGAAAAAATCTGCCGCCATGCGCCTGTTGGTGTGATCTGGCAGTTGCACTTGAGAGCCAGTTGCCTTTAAGGCATTTTATTAAGGTGTACAACACATGTCCAATCCCCTGGTTTTGCTAATGTCTAGACGGTAGTTACTTAACATCAGGTGACGCTCCTGTCTGGTTGTCGCTTGTGGTATAATAGGGATGTTGCCAGTGTATAAAACACCTAAAAATACTCGTAAATAACGAACACTTTGTAAAATTCAAGCATTCTATGATTTTTAATTAGCAATTTAACGACAAGGAGTAGATCTTTTGATGGCGATTATTTATGACGTCACATGGCAGTATTTGATACTCCATATGAACTATCGTTTTGACATTTCATAAAAAGAAGCTGATTTGATTGCTGATGTCATCAACATCCCTATTATATAAACTTAACGTTTCTAGCGCGCTAGCAATCGCAGAAGGCAGCCGGGAAGGCTACGGCTCCGAAGAACAATCCCTCTCCGGGTCGATGTTGTCGCTTGCGCACAGCAACTCGTCTGCGAGCTTCGCAGCGGGCTCGCTCTAACACACACACAAACATACACACACACCACCGCTATTATATGTTAATGCTGTTGCCAAATATCTTCTCTTTGTAAGTGCTTCATGAATCTTATTGCCTATGGATCGTTTGACACTTATTTGACGTTTCATTAACACCTTGTTGGAGCTACTCTATCGTCCCCCCAAGTGACTATATAGCTACCTAACGACTATATAGATAGCTAGTGTTAATGGTAGAGCTGCTACCACCAGAGGCATTTTACAAAAAATATTAATTTTCAGAGTTAGTTCTGTGCTAGAAATAATATGCATGATACAAAAGTATGATTGTAAGGTGTATCTATTATCATGTCACAAAGTTCGTTTTGAATACTGCTTTTCTTTGAAATCTTCATTGATTTCAAACCGTGTATTAGGCACAAGCCCAGTCACACAAAACAGTTGACCTGCAAAATTTTATTGTTATGACAAAAATCTAACGGTTTTCTTATGAATTTTTAGAATGGTATGAGTGGCTCGTCTTTTGTTTCGTCCATACTTTAGACATGTGCTGTTTCCTCTATGGAGGTATATTTTAGTACTTGTTTATGTATTTAGTACACCTGTCAGGCTACCTCATTAGGATTGTCCCCATATAGTTTTAGTATTTATGTCAGTTTATCGCACATAAGAGTGATGACCACATCGCGGTCTAAATTCCATTTGTTGTAAGTTTCCCCGCGCTTTGATCGTATTTAAACATAAGCCGAATCTAAAAGCAAGTGAGTAAATGTAGTGATTGCGTGATGTGGAATTTTTATATGGACTGTGAAAATATAATTATTGTAGAGTTCAGTTTTGGCAGCAGCATTAAGAACCCCATATCCCATTCTAATTACTGAGACTGTACAGCCCTCCCGCTGAACGAAACAATCAGTTGATTAAATTAATTAAGCGTGTTCGATAGCTGGCAACAGTCGCCTAATTTATTAATTTGTAATTTATTTAATTTACGTCTTCCATTCGAGATGTGTGCAGCAGTATTTACAATGTCAAAGATGGTTATTCGGGAGGGCATTTCCTATACTATTACACTATTAAGTTTATTGCACTCCATAATTAATTTATCTTGTAAACATAGTCGAGTCGACAAAAGGTGTTGGTTTTTTTTTTATAGAGGTAGTATTAAATGATAAACAAAATGGTTTATTGGAATTAAAGTCGAATAGTAAGCTCTATGTCGACTCGATTGTGAATGCTTCAGTGTGTTTCTGGCATTTCAATTTTATACACAGCGGTCAATTAAAATAAATAAAAGTGCGATTATATTATCACTAGTACATTGTAGCCGTCGGTCGACATTATCGTCTAGTAGCAACAATAACATAAAAAAAAAACATATGACTGATAGTTGATTTCTGCAGATTTATACGATTGAAGGAGGATTCACATCTATAGACTCGTAGCAGCACAGACATAAAAATAATTCACTCATATAAAAACTGTTACAGGATTATACTCCGGTAAGCCTGAAAGGTGGTCAGCATTACAGTTCCATTGGTTATTGTGAATATGAAGGAGGGATTTGACCTTAACTTATGACTTGTAGCCAAGACCTGATATTTTTTTTTTTTTTTATATTCGATAGGCTTGTGTTTGACCACAATCTCACCATGGTAAGTGATGATGTGGCCGAAGATGGTAAGCACACAAAGCCTAGATGGGAACTGGCTCTCAAGTGCAGCTGTCGGAACACACCGATAGGTGTTTGGCGACAGATTTCAACTTGAGGGTGGTAGCCAGCCAGTCGGGTACTATAAAGTACCCTACCACCGTGCTATGGTTTCCTCACGATGTTTTCCTTCACCGAAAGCTCAAGCTCATTATAGGATTCGAACCCACGACCTTCGCCGCGGTATTTGACGTCACATACCACTGAGCTATCATCGCCTTCAATTTTATTGTTTTTGCCTTGGTATAAAGATAGGTATCCGTATTTTTGGTATGTTACCTACCATTTTAGTGTAGGAAATCAGAGACAAAAGTAATGGGTGGAACCGCAGATATAGACTACTTTATTTCAAATATACCGTGTGTGAATATGTATATAAAAGGACGAGTCTGCCACGTACGCTGGCTGTAGATGTGAATCCTCTTTGATTTGCAAGTTTGAACAACATTTAACATGTGTGTCAGTTGTCAGTCAGTAAGCTAGATAGTATTTAGAAACGTGTCAGTTGGCAGATTCATGAGTATAATCTGGAAACTGGAATCGGATATTGTCACATAATGCCCGAGACATATTGTAGCATGAATAAAAATGAAATAAAAATTTGTATTGTATGTTAAAGATGTGGTTATTCGCGAGTCTGTTTGCTGATAGTGTGAATTATTAAATGCAGTGGCGTGAGAATGTGACGCTTTCTATTAGAAATTAAAATCGCAACACGACCTGTTCCGTTGTTACTCTACCATAGTAGCTATTTAAATATGAGGCAAGCCAATATAAAAGATCTTAAGTGTCCGGGTGCCCAGTTTACTTGATCAAGTGTGCACTGGCAGTCACTGCTTTTAAGGCGATGATAGCTCAGTGGTAAGTGACGTCGAATACCGCGACGAAGGTCGTGGGTTCGAATCCTACAATGAGCTTGAGCTTTCGGTGAAGGAAAACATCGTGAGGAAACCATAGCACGGTGGTAGGGTACTTTGTAGTACCCAACTGGCTGGCTGCCACCCTCAAGTTGAAAACCTGTCGCCAAGCACCTATCGGTGTGTTCCGACAGCTGCACTTGAGAGCCAGTTCCCATCTAGGCTTTGTGTGCTTACCACCTTCGGCCACATCATCACTTACCATGGTGAGATTGTGGTCAAACACAAGCTTATCCAGAATAAAAAAAAAAACTGCCTTAAATATGATCTTGATTTATTAATCTGTTGACTCGCGACATTAACCGTCAAACAAGTCTTCAACTCGCGCACAGTTTTCAAAATTTCAAAATTCGCGCCCAATTTTCAAGTAAATGTCATTGTCCCGATTGTCCCATTTGAGAACCAAGTGGTGCGGACTCTGAAACTTCGATTCTCCCAAGAAAGAACTGACAGGTTAAAATTAAACTACACTTAAAATTTAGAACTCAAATTGAAGTTATTGATGTCAAAATGATCGATCTCCTAGACATAAGTAATTTATATCTTGAACTTATAGTAGGTATATGATTAGGCCGTCCATCACTAAAATGCAACACAAAATAACAAAAAAACGACGGAACAGTGTCCAGTAGAGGGCATAATTAAACTAAAATACTAGTATTCCTGATCTACTCTTGTATAATATGTAGTTTGTAATAAGTTTCCATAGTGGTTCTAGCTAATTTTTCATCTTGACTTTTACTTGACTATCAAACAAGATCGATCGATATAAAGTGTAGGTACTTGGTGAAACCGTCAAATGTTATCGTTAAGGTAAACTTTGTAGTGTAACAAGGGAATGTTGATCCTCAAAGTGTACGCTTAAGAAGTTTGACAAAAGGCATTAATTAGGTAATGTAGTCTGCTCACAGCGCCGCCGCCTCGCGCCCGCTCGCTCACCTCACTATTGAACAGGGGGATATTATTATTTACAATAAATATTAGATAGTCAAAATTATTATAATACATATTCATATCATTAGGTTTTAGTTTAGAAAGGATTTTTGCATGTTATTGTAATTTAAGTTGAGTTTCAAGAGCGGACTGATCGTATTCCTTTATTGGCCTACAATTGAGTTTATAAAATGGTTAGAGAAGTAACTTTCATTGGTTTGTGATTCGACAAAATTATCGTGCTTACTTTTAGAACATTTTTAGATTAAAATAATGTAACACGCTTTACTAAATCATAATAACAAAAGTGCAGGTGCTGTGTGACGCGTGTTGTGTAACCGACTGCCAGTTATGTTTTGTAAATATAAAGTATATATATATTATGTACATGTATTAGCGAGCACACAATTTGCCTTAATCTGCGGAGGGGCGCGCGAGGCTCGGCGTTTTGTATATAAAGAACAATAATATATAATTAACTAATATACATAGTTTGTTACTTTTGTAAGGTGCGAGTGCGGTATTTGTGTACATTCGAAGTGCGAAGTAAACGACCCCGTGCTGGGCCGAATATGTGCTATTTACTTTATTTAGTGTCCTAATACACTATTGTATTGTCTACTAAGCTTACCAGTCATGTATGTATAGACGAATACATAATTATTTAATTTAACGCCGATTTTAGTCATAAATATCCAAATTTAGTTTATGCTATTTTTAAAAGTATTTTTTATCTTTATTGATTAATATTCTCTCCTCCTTAAATCACATTGCTTGTAAGCATCACACGATGTGATCGTATTTGTATTATTTGAGTCTGTCAGCGGGTTATTCTTTAGTGGACTTTTAACTTTCAATACCTAAGCGAAATAGGTGTAAAATTGTATAAATTGTTGGACAAAATTTTAGCTGTTTTTATGTAAATGTATGCCGGTGCACGATGCCATTAGTTAATGAAAAGTTTTAAATGACTGTTCGTTCCCAACAATATGCAAGCAATGATTGAATAATGTGGCATCTTGTGCTGGATTCATATGTAGTCCCCATACTATTTATTATTCTCCTCAACTGACCAAGTAAATGACAATAATCTCTAGACACAGACTAATTTGACATGTCACCCTGTCTCTGTACATAATATATTAGACCAACAAATAAGAGCGTCGTTGCATACGCACGAGGTTCTGGAAAAATACAATACAGTCATGCTTTCACAGTATAATAATATGATAAATAAAATTATTATGAATATTTTCATTTACATAAAAGCTAAAACGTGTATGGTTCAAACCAAAACACTGCGGCTTCTACTGCCGAATTCTGTCTAAATAACAACAGAGACCATTAAGCACTATGGAATTGAATTGTAAGCTGTAATTTCGCTTGCGTGCAATAATCTTAATGTTAGGCGCATACTTTATCGGAGACATCTGCCCGATGAGCCGTGCAATTTTATTAAATCTTAAATCTCACAATAGTTCGTAATTGTCGTATTAATTGAGGCAAAAATTGTAACAGCACCGGCCGTGGGTAGTAAGTATAGTGCGTAGGCGCCTGTTCTCAGTTACAATTTCCCACAAGTTAGCTGTTCTAGAGTTAGTTGTTATCGGTTATCTACTCACCTTACGACAGACGAGTCATCATGGACGAAAACATAAATAATTATAACGATATAGAAGTACCAAACTCGTAGTTAGCGATCACGTATTATGTACATTGTAACTATATAATTTTATATTTTACCATTGTATAGTCGTTTATCACCGATAGGTAGTTAGCAATATTGTGACAGAGGTGTGACAAGGTGCGCGCGCGGCCGCCGGTTATTGGTTTATAGTTTGCGATTGTTTGCGTTGCGGCTCGCTCGGTGCACCGTTGTTTTCTTTTTATTTTTGTTATATATTTAAATAACACAATCGACTTGTAGTTTTAATAATTATTATCATTAATTATTATATTGTAATATAATCTTATTAATGAAAAAAATCAAACTGAAAATAAATGAATAGAAAGGAAATCTGTCTGTATTATTTATAAAAAGCATGGGAGTGATACCGTACCATATAATCAGAATGGCGGTATTAGTATGGGAGTATTAACTTGTTATAATGACTTAAAAAACATGAACTGCTTTAAAAATCTGCTTCATAACTAGTTTATTACATAACAACAACCAAGGATGTATAAAAAATACCAAAGTATAGTACACAATATTTAATATCAGAAAATAAAGGCTATACTACAGTTGATCTTATACATATTTATACATTATTTATCATGATATTATTAGTTTGCGTAAATGCTATTTAAATGAAGAATCAGTTACTAAATTGCGCGACTAATAAGCCATGTCCGTTCTGCGTAAGCCCAAATAAGAGCTATATTGACAAATAAATATTTAACTCTTTGCTTTGGTAACAATTCTAAAATGAGTACAAAAATATACCTATATAAAAAATTGCATGTAAACAAGTCAAACTCCTTTTTGACATATCATATTTAAGCAAGTTTCTTTCAAAATTAAATACATGATAAATAGTACCGAATATTTACATAAAACTTTTTCGCAAAACATAAAAATATGAAATAATTTACAAGAGTGGTCGTATTTTTTCAGCATTTAAGGATCTGTCTGCCACATCGCTTTTAGTTCTCGACTGTTCACATGACTTTAGCTTTAAAATATTTTTCTTATATCATATATCTTATCATATTTAGGGCTTCCGAGCGGTACCTACATTGGATAAATACCAGAATAATGCAATTAAAAAGCAACAGTTACTTTAAAAAAATACCATCTAGGTACGACCAAATATAATAACTGATGTACATAATCGATAATATTTTATGTTACATGCATACCGAATAGTACTGTGCGTAATTTGTTACTACCGTGGTTAGATCATTCATATTGATTTCAATTTACTTTTGTATTTGAATGAAATCTATAGATTAGATATACTCATTCTCGATGGATTTCATACTTAGACATAAAAAAATATCGATTATATATACTATATTCATGATGATTGCTGGTTTACTGGGTGGGCGAAAACTCGGTGGGCTCGAGGATGCGGCAGTGCATCTCGCGGATGAGAGGCACGGTGTAGGCGACACACTCGTCCCAGCCGGGGTTGCGCCACGTACTCTCACGTGTCTCGCGACGGGCTTGCAGGTTCTTATAGCCTGCCGAATACAATATAATAAACTATACATCATAAAATACAGCTTGACACCTGTCATAGTTGTCAGAGTTACATGACAATGAACCTTATTGCCATAGAATAAGGTTCATTTTTATAATGTATGGTTAATTGTATGATAATACAGATGGGTAGGCCGGTAGCACCAGGTCGTGGGTTCCATTCCCATCCAGGACAGACATTTGTGTGTGCATGAACATGTCTGTTTGTCCTCAGTCTGAGCACAGATTACTAAATAGTTACTACGTAACAGATACATCACTCCCATACAAAAGCGAAAATACCTACGCCATAATAGCCTACAAAATCTTAATAACAATACCTACTGTTCGCAGCGAAAAGAAATGTAACATAAGTACGCATACAAAGAGTCGAGATTGTGTTGCCCGCCGTACGCATCACGTGCGAGCTCGTCATCGCACGAATGCGGTAGGGTTGTCTATGATGATTTATTGTAATAAAAAAAATGTTGCGAAATAATCATACTTTTTTAATTTGTCAATTAAATATGTTTCAGTTTTATAAAATGATTTATAATTCTTTTTCCTTCTCTGTTATTAAATTTTATCGTTGAAAATATTCTGAATCGCGTAAATAATTTTAATAAATAATCATAAGGAAAACAGGAGCAAAGCGGAGGCCCCTCTGCCGGTTGTATCGTGAGCGATACGCCGAGCGGTAGGCCTTTATCGCATGGCCGTAAGCGAGTGACGGACGCCTGGTCCGAGTGTCTATTATAATTTATCTATTTAAGTATGTATTTACAATAACAAGAAAAGTTATATATTATGTAGTATATCAGTCTTCTGGTTTCCATAGTACAAGCTCTGCTTAGTTTGGGATCAGATAACTGTGTGTGAAAAATGTTCCAGGATATTTATTTATTATTATTATTTATTATCATAGAGAGCCATAAGGTTCACTTTCATGTAACTGATAACTGTAGTAAAACTGTTCTGTGACTTTAGTAGTAATATAGGCCTTACCTATGCTCATTTGCTAACTTATCCTTAACTCTTAAATAATCTCATAGGCTAAATATGAGGAAGTATGAATGGGTCTTTTACAAAAGCAGAATTGACAACAATCTATTGTGTCAATAAACCCTATGACATGCCAAAGTTTACCGAGGATATTTATATTTTATTTTACAGCATTTATAACGCTTTATCGACATAGTGACGAGTCATTTAACTGATAAATAATAGGAAAATTAAGAAATTTAAATTGAACATCCAAGCCCTCAACAATCAGGAACAATACTTACACCAAATATGATGCACATTGTAGAGGCGGCCGATCTGCGAGAAGTATCCAGCAAACGCTTCGTTCTGAGAGCGGCGGTAGGTGAGACCTCGCGCCCAGTTGTTACCCCATTCAATCATAGTGCCGGGTTTAAGACTGAAATATTTTTAATATTTATTTTTCATAAATATATTAATATTTTTAATAATATAGTGATAGCTGAAGTGGAGTAGCATCAGAGGTTAGTAAGTTGCAGATATCATTGTGCTTACTTCACCCTTCTCACAGTACACAGAAATCATCTTAGACACAGTAAATATAGTGGCTTAAAGCAGTATGGAAACTAGGAACAAATACGAACCGGCGCATTCGCTCAGACGCGCGCATCGACGAGATCCTAAGCACCCCTCGCAGTGCTGTCAGTAGCGAGTGCGCGCGCGTCGTGATGAGTGGACGCGTTATACGTATTGCGAGTTGCAACAAGGACCGTCCACAATATTTTTTAAAAAATGCCATGAGTATATTATATGCGCTTTTGCAATAAAAAAAATCTTTTAAGATTTTACTTAACTTACGGGGACAACTCTAACGATCCAATAGAGCTTAAGTAATTATATCAACAATTGAGCCTAGTTTCCATACTGCTTTAGTATACATAATAACTGTGTCTTAGATAAATGCTATTACATAGTATTGTATGTAGGTACCTGTAAGAACGTATTTCATAAATGTTGTTTGGCTCACGTGGTTCACCATTTGGCCAGAAACTGAATGCAAGTAAGTACTGCAAGTGCCGAGAGCGTACCAGAGTCCCGCGCTCCTTCTCCAATGTCACATATGCCTGTGTTCCAATCAAATATATAATTGACTAGCTGTCTTCTGCAGTTTCACCTGTGTTCCCATGGGATTTATCTTTTCTCTGGATCCTATGTTACTCAGGGATAATGTAGCTTTGTAATGGTGATTTTTTTTATGGGTCAAATAGTTTTTGAGTTACGTGGTAACAAACAAAAAATCTAATATTTCCTCTTTATAATATTAGTTTAGATAATTCTACATCATCCTCACTATGATGAATATTTATCAATAGATATCACTGCAAAAATCTGCCTGAATTTAATAATACATGCTTGATAAATATTTAGGAAACAAGGAGAGTAATTAAATCTCTCCATTACTCTTTGTGGAATCTGCTACACCCAGAGAGGGGTCCAAAGGATGGAACTAAGATTTTAATAATTTAACTAAGAAAATACTAACAATTTTTAATATGTATTAATGGCATAATTGAATTACTTGCATTTGGAATCAAAAGGCTATTACTCCTTGTGCATTAAATTTCTACATTTACAATGGCATAATGTTTATCTATTTCCAATAGAACTTAAGGGTCAGTTCACACCAAGACGCGACGCGACGCGACGATACTGGAAGAGGCCAGTGATTTCGCGCTGCGCCGAGAGTTGCATCGTAAAATCGTTGGCAGCAAAACGTCGCGCTGCGCAGCGCGACGTCTCGAGGAGCAGCGCTACGTATCTGAATTCGCACAATTAAATATGTATCTTTTTGTGTAGTAAATAAAGTTATATTTTGAGCCACTCTATTAAAATGTGCGCGCAGCGTCGCGTCGCGTCTTGGTGTGAACTGACCCTAAACCTTCTTTGCTCTTAAAATTAGTGGAAAAGGATTTAGTAACTCACAGAATTCTCCCTAAATAGTTTCTTAGCTTTATCAATCTTCTCAAATCCACCAACATATCTCCAAAGGTGGAGTGCCTGGTCCATGTCTCCCACTGACACTGTCCATGATCCAACCAGTTCACAGCCAAGATCAGCCTTTTGAGAATGCACAAAGTCCACTGAAGTTTTACTACCAATAAAAAACAAGAATAAGCTAGGAATGTACTAAACACTCATTACACGGTTTTTGGGACATGGTAATTGTTTTTTAAATCACAAGTTGCTAAACAATAATATGGTAGGTAGGTGTTTATGGTACTTTGATTTTGTTTTAATAACTCAACTTGCTTATATTCTAGATTATATTGTTATCTTTTTGTTTTCCTGGGACATCTATCCCTAATATAGCCAACGGGATATACACTACTATGCTTGTTTCGGAGTAAAATGGGCAATTTTAAAAATAAATGTTGTAATGGAATTAGATTTCAAGTTATTCCATTTAAATAGTACATATTATATCCTACTACATGTAGATAACCTAGTTATTATTTGGCTCATCAAAACAATGTGAGCTAATAATTTAAAATATAAAAAAGGTTTAAAATTCATACATTTACCTAAATTGCAGTGCTACACTAAATGTTCAAGAAATAGAAAATTGGACAAATAATATCATTTTACTGGAATCTTTGATTTAATCTTTGACATGACAGGTCAAGGTCCTGCGGTTGATAACAGAATCCACCACAATATATTAATTGCTATCCATCAATGTATGTTGGGATGTTTTAAAAACCATGTTCTATTTAAAGATTGTTGCATAATAGACAGTGCAAAGTGTTGATGCAACTAGACATTTAAAAAACTTATATAATTTTAAAAATGTGTACACATACTAGTTTTTCAGGTATTTATCCATAGAATCGGGCCTTATATTGTGTGTGTGAAGGGCATAGATAATTTCCTTGTCACTAAGCATACGGCTGTGGGACTCCTTCGTTGGCTCTATCTTCCGAACCAGCAGCTTCGAAAACCATCCATCGTCAGCTACCAGGCGGGAACTTGATGTAGAAATCACCCTATAAAAATAGCTGGTTTAACACCCCATGTTCCAAATTTGAAACTGATCACTGTACAGGTTTATAGCTTTAAAATACCTTGTATTCTTCTGGATAGATGTACATAAAACTAACACTCTATTCAGAGAATTCATATTAATTGTTAAAACAAAAGCTGCTATCAAACAGACATTAACTACAAATAATAACCGGATAAAAAGTGTAATGCCTTGTTATCAATAAATTGACAAAATCACTTGAAGGTTATCTCCAAATCAAAATAGAATTGGTGAATATAGAGACATCTATCGAGACAATATCGAGAGTGAAAAAAAACAACATCTATCAATAAAATTGACGTGAGGAATATATATTAATTTTTTTAAAGGTTTTTGGCTTGGTTTCTAGACCTTTAAGCCATTTCTTTTTATTTTTTATTTTCATCATCATATCAGCAGGAAGACGTCCATTGCTGGACAAAAACCACCCCAAGGATCATCTTTAATGTTATAGTCACGTTGTATCAAATTCACAGTAAAGAACCGTACAAGTGCAGTAAGGTTTTAGTAAAATTGGTGGCCGTTCCACTAAAACTTTTCACTGACTTTTTGGAACAATCTGTAAAGTCACGTTACACGCTTTCACTTCACTGGTGCATGTAGATTGATCTTTATTGGACAAAACACCATCGATATTATTAAATAAAGCTTCCTAAAAGCCAATATACTATATTCATGAGTGACTGAGTCACAGAAAAAATTAAAAAATAGTTGCTAGCAAATCTAGGATTTTTGAACTACTCAACCCCCGTACTTTACTCCCCCCGCGACAATGCATTTCTGGATTTAATAATCAAAGATTTCTGGCCTTCCAATTTCTGGCCCTAGAAAAGTTAAATATCAAACGATAGAACTGTCACAGATAGAGACGATTTTATTTCAGTTTCATCAGAGTTGAAAAAAAATTGTTTAAATTATTTTTATGACTTGTAACAATTTTTTAATAATGGCTGACTGACATATCTGATCTGACAGAACAGTTTACTGACAAATAAATAAATTATTATAAATTTCTTACGGCAAGCAGCTTGCAATTTTTTTATTTCAGTTTTATTCGTTCAAGGCAACTTTTTTGCAAGGGTAATTTACTACGTAAAAAATCTTGTCATGGGTGAGTAGCTATGAATGACTCATGATATTCATTTGGAAGCAAAACATATTTGTCTTTGGTGGGCGGTGTTGTTGATCCCAGTCTTGTGATTATGTCTGTTTGTGTAGCTTCAAGTGAAGTCACGAAGCTTCAGCAGCACCTGTCGTTGCTAAAGGAAGAGTATGCGAAGTTACAAAGCCATTGCGCTGAGGTGGAGCGCAAGTACACGCTAGCGGCAGCTTCAGCCGGCGATCTGAGTGAGACCAGCTTTGTGGCAAGACTCCTCATGACTGTGGCTACCCTGTATGGTCGGGAGACTTATTCTGATATCACCGTAAAACTCCAGAGCAAGTCAATGCCAGGTCACAAGTTTGTCTTGAATGCTCGCTCCGATGATTGGAATGAAGAGGCTCTGAAAAACCTTGAAGAATTAGGTAATACTGATTTTTGATGGTCAATAACTAAACTATTTGCTAGATTCAATGCTGAATTCTCCCTATAATACACTTTCCACTACTAGTGCAATCTCTAATTATAACTGTGTATTTTTACAGACTGGTCATTACTCCCAGATGATGTAGGGGCTGCCTTACTGAAGTGGCTATACACAGATGTAGTGGATCTTTCTAGAGGAGATGCCTTTGCACTACAACTGATGAAATCAGCTGCTAGTTTCAAATTATATGGATTGGTGGGCAAATGTGAACAGGCTCTTATAGCTTCAGTTGGGGTTAGGTAAGCAAAGAATATTTTGTCAATTTACAGATCCTGGTGATCATTAAAGACTTATTTGATTGTAAAGCTAGTATTTAAAATAGAAATACAGTGGAGATTCGATTAACCTGACTAATTGTTGTCGTAACACATTTAGATAATCAGAAATCCGGATAATTGAACATTAAGAGATTAGACATACATTTTTGTACGTACGAATTAAACTACAAAGTTATAATGATTGTGGTTGACAATTGATAACCGTGAATTGTGAACTAAGGTCCAGATAATTAAGTCTCCACTTACATACCTATAATTTGTTATGAAGCTCTATGGCACCAATTTCTCCTGTTTGGCTACAGAACCCTAAAGATGCAATATACATTCTAGACTTTACCCAAATGAGAATTGTATCGTCCATGAAAGGATGTACATCACCACTATCAATTGTTTCAGGGAAATTTCTCTACACAATATTTACTAGTTTCCCGCCCCACGGTTTTACCCACATTCCCAGATCTTATATTTTTCTGGAATAAAAACAATCCTATGTTTTATATGATATTATCTACCTGTGTGCCAAGTTTCATGACTGAGCAACAAACATACAAACTTTTACATTTATAATATTAGTATGTCCTTTAATAGAGGTCGCGTTGGACTTAGAAATTACTTAAAAAAAAGGGTCTTGTTGAGGCAGCTAAGAGCTCAGTTCAAAATTGATGTAGGTATAGTTAGTTTATACAACAAACATTGTTTTCTCAAACAATTTCTTATAATTCCAGATCCTGTGTCAAGTTTTATTCTGCGGCCGATGAGATAGGTGCCTCTGCTCTTAAAGAACATTGTTCTGGTCTAATATCTGCACATTGGGACGACTTAACAGGTACATAATTATATTTTTGGTATCATATTCTAAGGTCCATTTCTTACTGTTGAGTCTTGAACAGTGCCGCGCCTATCTGTCAGTCAGTCAGTCAGTTTCGGTATATAATTCATTAAGGTCTTAAATATGATGATGATTGTTGAAGATGTCGTGCGAAGCCGGGGCGGGTATCTAGTTGAAAATAAAAATAGTAAATTGCCTTACAATTACAACTATCACATTCATTAATCATGAGTGACTCAACTAAATTCATGAGGTTTTAGTTCGAGTATACATTTATTTTCATCTAACGAATTTCATCTACCCGTCCAGCCATTATGGCGCAGTATAAGTACAGTAACAAAAACACATTCACATTTGGATATCAAAAATGAGTAGGTATTCATCGGACATAAAGTATATTAAAAATTCAAAACATAAAAACTTACCTACTACATATTTGTCTGTAATAATAATGTTTGTTTTAATAAACAGGGGAAGACTTTGCGCACATGTCGTCAGCACTTCTATACCGCATGCTAAAGAGCAAGACGCCGCAGCCACTGCACGGCGCCGTGCGACTGATGCGTGAAGACGTTGTATTCTTGTGCCTCGTTGAGAACCATGCCAATGTAAGTGACTTTTTTTACCTTTTTGTGTTTTCCTGTAGTAATTCTTTAAATTTGGGAGTAATCGTATTTTTGAATTTTTAATACTGACAGTCCGAAGTATCGGCAATTTTAATAGTACTTATACAATTTTTTGATATATTACTTCTTGGGTAATCACATACCGGACGCACCCGAAGATCGATTATATACAAGCCTTATTTTGTTACTGTCATTTTATTTGTTAAGTATCAAAGGTATGTACCTACCTTGTTATTAATTTGAGATAATTCTTTTCAAAATCAAAACTAATTATTCAGTTTAAGCCCTGGTAAGGCACTTATGATCGTTTACAATTTACTCTACCAACGGTTCGGAATACATATAATCTGAGAAGAATCCAGCAAGAAGAAAAATTGCTAAGTGCAAGGCAATTTTTTTGCAGTGGATATTTGTTAATTTCTTAAATATATTAAAAATTTCAAAAATTCATTATGTAAATACATTTTCTAATAACAAACCAGTAGTCAGTAGTAATTTTCTAGTACCAATGCCAAACCAAGAACAAAAATGGTCTTATAAACGATCCTTGCGGTACGCCCGTTTTAACTAAAGACCTAGAGATGTGGTAAAATCTTGAATATCCGCCATGTCGAACAAAAAACGGGCACGGCCGTACCATCCTTTTCTCGAAGCAGTTCAGGCCATTTTCGACCCCCCTATAACTTCATTGCGGATAAAACTAGAAGCCTGAATTTTCAGTAAAGCAGGCATTGTATTATCTATTCTTCTGAGACAGATAACTATGTAGGTATTTAAAGATTTACATATTATCATGTTAAAACAACACAAATAACTATAGATAACTCGCGTCTGGTAGGATAGATAGAGATCAAAGACACACATTTTTGAAGCAGGAATGATTTATTTCATTCTGTAAATACATTTGATACTTATATTTAAGATTATCAAGAAATAAGACAAATATTTCAGGATATTATTATAATATTATATGTATTACGTTGGTACGTAACTAAAATATTATAAAACCTGACCAAAAATATATGGGATTTGGCTATATTCAAGGTGTGGAACCTATATACAGGCAGTCCGGTAAGTAGTACGAAAAGGGGAGAGAGATGGGCGGGTCACCTACCAAATATACAAAAATGACCTTAGTAAAAGTGTCACCATTTTCGAGATATTTATTATCTAAAATTATATTTCTGATTTTTATGTATCAAAAATCCAAATATCTCGAAAATGGTGAGCTCATTTTTATATATTTTGTAGGTGATCTGCCCACTTATCTCCACCTTATGTTTGTCATACTACTAACCGAACACCCTGAACAATGTATAGTTCACTATTAAATTAAGTAATAAAAATAATAATCTCAAGAACTACTGACCAGGAACTTCATAATATGAGTTGTCATCAAAATTTTAGATTTTGTAGAATTGATTTGATTTGTTTTGTAGAATGTGACCTTCATTTTAAGACTCATATTTTTCTGGTTAGGTTTCCATTCAGATATACATAAATATTTAATATATTTTGCCTATTTACACCGTAGGAGGACAATGATCACAGTTTCTCAAACATATTTGAATATATTTAATGACTAGCATGCATAACAATGAAGCACCATGTATAGAAGCTCTTAGGATATTTTATTATCACTAAATCTTAGTGATTTAATTAATATTAATCAGTTATTATTATAAGCGAAATACAGCCTACAAACTTGAATTTACAAACAGGTAGCCTACAAACAGGTAGGTGCCTTATAAAGTAAACAATTGGCCGTGACTGGCTACGAAAAGAGTTTTTGAAACAACCCCTAAGGGGGTTAAACTTTTTCAGATTGGATTATTGCTCGGAGCAAATTTCTATTATACGTTTTTTCGAAATTTATATCGTAGGTAGGTGGAATGTGTGATGAGGTCACCATGTAAGTAGTAACCGTATGTATTGAAATAAAAATTGTATTGATTATTACTGGGCGTAAATCAATATTGATCAAGACGAATGTGAGTACCCGTACAAACCTTCATAGTTTTATAGGGTACAATAAAATAATGAATAAGTATTGCTTTATATTACTACATGTAAAAAAAATTAAAAATACATCCAAGCTATAATTTTCCAAAATTCAACTCCCAGTTTTTTGCTAAGTACCAATACTACACAGCCCCGTAACGGTTTGGCACAGATAGCTTATAGGTAGGCTACTCTTTACCCCGGGTCTTTTCGAAAGAATCCTTCGTATAGGTATGTAATAAATAACAAAACATAATAGTTATTAATTAAACATAACAAACATTATGTTTAAAATGTTAAGTGCTTATATTAAAATTTAGAGCGTTTTTGAAGTTATTGGTATTACTGCAGAACTCGTATCTGTAATAAGTATAATTGCGAATAAACCATGATTAAGGTTGCATGTGTTTTTTATATTGCATACAAATAAAGGCAAAAGTCAGCTTCTCTTATTTAGTGCCCAACAAAAGGGATACATGGTTGGAGTAGACATTAACTTATTAAGCTTAGTGTTAATATGGTAACTAATAATGCTATAAAACTTCTCGATATTCTTCTTGCACCATTACATAAATCTCCTCTACAGTAACAGTGTACAGTTTTTGTGATGCGTTCGCCATCATTTGGAATCTCTTCGCAAGTTTCCTGATATTCGTCGAATATTTTGTTCACGGCGACCCATTTATGACCATGTTTCTCCTGATACCCCCTTATTGTTTGTGGTGTGCAACCGCGTTCAGTGCCCTTTGTTGTCACTGAAATTAAAATAATAAAAAATATCATTAGGTTATTTAAAAAGAAAACTGTTTTATGAATGACATCATCAGATTCACAACTTAAAATAATTATCCAGTAGGTAATAGTTTGCTAATTGATCCCACACCATCCAATACTACCACTTATGTACTACACAGGGCCTGTCTAATTAGCATCGTTCAACTATAAAAGGAACTGATAACACGTGCGTCATACCCCGGTTCACATGAATAATTGCCAACATGCAATTTATTGATAATATGACATGCCTTTTAATTCCCCAAATCACATTCACTCATAAATTATTGACATATACAAAGGTGCTATCTAATTTGTTATTGCAATTGGTGTTCATTGATGGTGCTGTTAAGTGCCCTTTCACCATGTGACATTATGGCCGTATTGCGCCAGTTGATTTTATACGTATTGGATATGTGTTCCTTAAAAGGTATCCAGTTTGTTAGTACATGCTATTGGCGAACATTCTGGGCAATTCTATAACGTCTATACAAAGGCGACTTTGTGGGTGGCTGGCTATAGAGCCACAAAAACATTAATTTATTTAGGTATTCTTATAGATAGAATATAGAGTATTTTGAATAAATTAATTTATGTTTTTGAATCAGTATCCTCAAAGTTTATTCATACAATGGCAGACAGATTGTTGAAATATGTCATTCACAGGTCGTTTGAGCCATCAGGGTCATTGCCTCTGGTTCGTCACAAACGCACGGTTTTGCATTGTATTGTCCAATATAAGTAGTATAAATAACTTTTCATATTCCATTACGAACTGTGAAAGTTCTTGTAAGAGCATCAACAATTAACCGTAAATAATAGCAAACTCTGCGTCCATGTGATTTAAAAAAAATACTTTTCGAATATCGAGGAGCACTTCGATTGAAAGTGGCACAAACTTCGTTCTAATTATATGAATGAGTCCAGTGTACTCACATCCGTTTCCATAGTCATGCGACGTCTCCTTCTTGAAGCACATATTGGAGGAGTCGCAGTTAGTTAGGTACTTGTCGCTATAGTCGAAGTGTTCGCACAGCGGCTCCTTTTCCGGCCCACATTTGTAGCAACGCAAACTTGATGATACTGGAAATTAACAGTTAATATATCACGGATTTTTATAGTGAAATGTTGATCGTGTGACTAAAAATATTAGAGAGATTCACTGATCGCATAAAATAAAATTGCCACCATATACTATGTATTCCACCAAAAATTTTAATGCGACGTTGAAGCATGATCGCAGGCTTTGATTAGATAAATAGCTAAATTTATTTCGACATGGAATCAGGAAGAGCCCACTTTGTATGTTATCCAATGTCCTGAGAACATTAGACATGTACTTATGTACGAAATAAGAAAACAATACTCAATTATTATCTAGTGTTATGTATCTTCTTTGTTATCGTGGCTCCTCTACGGTGTCTCATGGTGCTGCGGTTTAAATTATAATAAAAAAACTTAATTGTGTGCTTCTACTCAAATAAAAAAAAAATATCGTGTGATAGAATGAAAAATGGCGATAGTCAGAGCTGTAAGCTGCCTATTGAATTGTCATTGTCTAGTTTTTGTTAATTAATTACATTATAATATGGTAGGTGACATTATATATACAGAAATTACCCGTAACAAAAATGGTCTATTTACGGTCCCCATAGGTGTGAAAATATTTATTAAAAAGTCCGTTAATATTAATGGAGTCTGACAGTTGCGAATTAGAATATTCTTAAAATTACTATAGGTACATGTAGAATTTTTTTTTCTCAAACTTTTTACTTAGGTACTTACAGTATAGTCAGTAATAGATAAGGATAGAGTGATTCAATTACAACAAAAATGTGTTGTGTGGAAACAAGATTATAAATAGGACTTAGAAACATTTTACTCGATGTAAGCTTCGCGACAATGAGTACCAAAATAGTTACAAATATCTTCAATAAATTTAAGTTTCTTCAATTAGCTGATGTCGTTTATCTAATTAAAAACTCAGTTATTCTTTAGTTGATTTCGTTGATGATGTTGTGGAAAACTTTGGGGGAAGCCTATGTCCAGCAGTGGAAGTCTTTCAGCTGAAATGATGATGATGATCTAACTAAAAACTCAGTTATTCTTTAGTTATTGGAAGGTTGTCTCAACAGCCAACTCTGATAATAAATATATGTACATACATATTTTTATGATTCATTTAATTATTTGAAAATTAAGATATTTTAATGTATTTTTGTCGAGCCTTGTAAACGCATTCGATAGCGTCAATATCTTTATCGATAAATGAGTGATTACTGTGGTCCTAAATATTTTATTTGTAAATGTAACTTATTGTAATGATAACATTTCAATTGAGTCTAAACTGCACGCAGCATTATACCGGATTGGTCGTTAATTCTACATGATATTATTCTATGAATTTTGATAGTCTTTATAACTTCCTCAAAGCGACGTGACAAAATTAAAATAATATCACGTGTTTTGTTTGGGGCTTTAGGCAAGTTCGTTGCCCATATGATATGTATTAATTTACTGATAAATTATATCGATATACGGTTTTATAGGCTATTGTGTGTACTACGCTTTATCGTATTAAGTAGATCTAGGTGCCCTTATACTACACACATTAAAATGAGCTTTGGGTACAACTTGTTCGCAGTGCAAATTGGTAATAGGACATAAAAACGCTTTGAAACCATTATTACTTTGTATTATTGTATAAATAAACGCAATAGTGGCCTTTATCTACAACAAAACTAAGCGATTGTTTTGACAATCAGGGCATTTTCGCTAAATAATGGATAAAATTCGGACGGGTCTCTATATTTTTCTATCTTGTTTCCGCCTATGAATTAAGTAAAAAAAAAACATTTCATTATTAAGAGGTTAGTTATAACGAGTAGATACAGAACTCATAACTGAAAACTGCATCAAAATCGGACAAGTAGTTTTGAAAGAGAAGAGAGAAAAATGGCAACATGGAGTTGCACAAACAAACAAACATCCTCTCATCCCAAACGCATATACCGTCTTCGTTCCGTCGCTGGAAAGAATACATATAATCACAAATTATTTATATGTAGGTAATATAAATTTTTTGTTTATCCCACGCAAACACATAATCTCTTAACTAATCGTATGATAGTGTATTTGTTTCGTTCTGCTACTTGTTATCCTTGACCGCATACATACATAGAAGATAACATTGCGTATTTTTGCTTTAAAAATCTATGGTATGTAATCTATCTCAATGTTAAACGGTTAATAATTATTTATTAATAAACTATCATTAAATATTCAACTTACATTTCCAAAACATGGTAAACGCGACGAAATATGCTTTAAAATCCATTTTCATAACTTAAACACGTTTTAAATAATATCACTGAATGGACTTATAAATAATTCTTAACAATCACTAAAACTTAAAATTGAACATTTATATTTAAAATTCACGATAATATTTTTACAATGTAACGTTTGTGGCGCATGTGGCTCGTTGTTTGTTACACTCGACTGAAATTGGCACCTCCACATCCACACTCAAGTCATGATTCACAGGAAGGAAGCCCAGTGGCAAAACGGGACATGTTCATATATCGATGAAATAAGGCTCTTATACTCGAGCTAATAACGCTGATTCACGCGATCAATGCTGGCGCCGGCGCTGTACTGACCAACTTTTGGCGGTTCTACTCAGACGAGCTACTTGTTACTCTCTTTGCCCCCCAGAAGCGGGCGCTTTTGTTAATTTCTCGACCCTTTAATTCTTCGAAATGATATTAAATAAATAACGACGTCGCGTTCGATCGAACGTCGCAGTGTCACTAGTTTTCTTTTTATCTACTTTATTTTTATGACATAAAACGAAGGACATATAAACACGAAGGTATTTATTTATACTCATTCGTTCTTGATTGTTGTGACAATGTTATTTACCTATAGTATTTAATTTCGAATTCGATAATGAGCTACTCCCCAGTGTTAAGGACCTTGGTACCCAAAGTTTGGCAAATTGATATAGCACTCGCCAAAAAAAATGTTTTAACAAATATTAGCGTGGGAGGAGAGTTTAATGAAATGTATTGGCTGTTAGTTATGTTTATAATTGATCATTATCTAGTATGCAGACAACGTATACACTCATATCCTGAAGGTCTGTTGAACTTATAGGTATAGATCATTTAAAGCCGCTTGCGTTGAATTTACATTCCAATGGGGTAAAGGCATTTTTCTTTTTAAATAATAGATATTATCTCGTTATAAAAATGCAATTGTGATTATAACCAACTTGTGATTTTCTTACATAATGTCAACACAATTGCTTCTATTTTTAACGTTCTCAAGACGAGAGAATGTTTGAGAGTTTTGCACATTATGAAAACTACGTTCCAATAGTACATATAAATAGCATGTAAGTATGTATTAAAACGCACTCTTATATATTTTACTTCACTAAACACTGAAGAAAGTGATGTTCTGTGGGTAACGGGAAATATTATAATCCAGATACGATGTCTATATTCACAGCTGTTTATTATTCTTTGCTGGAAAAGTACACTGAATTTGTTTATATTTTTAATACTGAAATATTCGAACTTCTTCTGTAGATTCTTGAACAAGAGTAATTGGTTTTGGTAGTATACATTTTGTATTCATTTATTTAAAGTATTTATTTATCCACCAACTTACTAATACTGACGAGTACTTACTGTTTCTACAATGAGAATATTAGCGATCGATCTAGGTACTGGTACCTCCATGTCGTGTTGTTTTAATCCGATATTAAATTATTAACAAGGTATTTCAGCTGACATCAGTGTCGCGACTCGATGGCATTCGTCGCGCCATTATACACATTATACTTATGTCACATATGTGTTTTTGCTCGACCACATTTTGTAATATAAAATGTATGCCATGCTCACTTTTGCTCCCCAGCCGCTGTTCATTGTGAAACATTACTCCTGATAGTGTAGCTTCGCGCCACACGCCTGCAACATCCTTTGCTATTAGCGATAAAAATACGATCTACTGGTAATTCGTCATATCGTATAAACCTACTTAAATTTGTAGCGCAAAAATAAAACGAATAACTCCATATTTGCATAACTTTCGGCTCTGGATGGTGAGCGCACTTAAATGCCAAGGTAGAAGAACGACCTCCACGTAATCAGATATGATTATGAAGCGAATGAAATATTTATACGTTTTGCTGTTTGGCCACGGAACCCTAATGTGCATGGTACTTATAATTTCGTCCCGTCTCTCTCGTTTTACTTGAAAACAATTGGCTCTACATTGATGAAATTTGGCGGTTATTCTATGAGCCACAAAAGAGTTGTGCAGAGAAATTGCGAAATAAAATTTTGGAGTGGCACAAAATTGCACAGAGTTGTGGCGAAATAAAATTTTGAAGTACATGTAACAGAGGTATTCAAAAAAATATCTAGGTCACATAAATGGCTATCTTTTTTAATTAAACCTCTAGTTGGTGAGATATATATACGTGCTCTTAAGTCGTAAAAAATATGTTGCCTCCCCTCTTACTAAGAACTATGTAGTAGTGTAGTAGAACCTACAAAACACTTTCCACTAAAATTGGTTTGAATAACATATTATTATGACTCATTTAAGACTGTGTAGTTTTTGAGATTGGGAGACACGGTTACAACGCTATTGTGAATTGAGCGATCAAGAAAAATTAGTTTTCTTTCCATCGTGTTTGAGGGATACAATGAAATAATAACCAATTTTTGCTGCTAATAAAAGAAACTTTGTATTCCTACTATCACATGCCACTTTGTTCATGATATAGAACCTACACGATGTGTGGTCCGTCGGTCATGCACTTGGCCAGAATTTTCCTTTGTGTTATCCATCAAACTCTAACATTTCGTTATGGTCAAGGGACATACAGATTTTCAGGGATTGAAATTTACTGGTGAAAATAGGTACCTACTTGGTAGTCTAATCGGTACCTACTATTTATTGAATTTAACATTAAATTTATAATATAAACTATCCTATAATACCTACTATTAATCAAAAGAGATGCCTGTACTTACCAGTCCGATATTCGATAGGGAATTCCATTTTAATAATGAATAATTGGTCACGCAAACTATAAGGAAACTTTTTAATTATAACTTGCCTATGTATTTGCGTAAACGGTAAAGTGTGTGTAAAGTTAAAATCCTTGTTTCCTATAAATATATACAACATTATTATCGGTATACCTACCATAGAACCGATTCACCCCAACATGATTGTAATATGAAAATGTTTTACCCGCCCAAATACTTGCACATGGATCGTATCATGAATAAATTATTATCAAAAACATTTAAATACTCCAATTTTATTGCATAACTAGCTGCCCCCCTCGTTCCCGTGGATCTTATCTTTTCCCGGGACAAGATAAAGCCTATGTTGATCAGGGATAATGTAGATTTCCAATGGTGAAAGATTTTTTCAAATCGGTCCAGTAGTTTCAGAGCCTATTCAATGCAAACAAACAATCAAATCATTCCTCTTTATAATATTAGTAATAGATGTAGGTAGGTAGTATACATGACCCTAATAGGGTGTATCAATTATAATCTTAATCTAAAAAACAAGGTTTTTGAAAGGCAGACGGACCGATCCATTTTGAAAATTCTAATTTAACCACATTTAATTAGATTTTGTAAAATGGTAATTAAAAAAGTAATCTAGACAATAAATAACATTTTTTTACAAAAAAAAAAACATTTTAGGCGGTTTATGTTGTCGTTTTTTATTTCATCGGGTAATTTATTATATATTTTTGTCGAAATAACATTTGGACTGGAACTGTGCATTTTTAGTTTTGACAAGTTTCAATTTCATGTAAAGTAGGTAGGTTGCCTAAGATTACGATCTCATAACAGATCTCCTGTAGAGCCAAGCTCCCTTAACTCTGCTTACTCTACTTACACCCTACATCTTGGTCAAAATGTATGGCTCGGCCGTTCTTACGTTAATAAATAAGCAAATAGTACCTACAGCGTTAATTGAAATCGATTTTCATTAAAACGAGGGTGTGTACGATGCCGTGTGCCAACACAATTTGTATTCATACCTGTCTGGTCCGAATTATACTTATTAAATAAAATAGAGTAATGAGTACATTTAAGAAGGTTATTTTTATTTTTTATTATTCTAGAAAAGCTTGTGTTTGACCACAATCTCACCAAGGTAAGTGGTGATGTGGCCGAAGGTAGTAAGCACACAAAGCCAGATGGAAACTGGCTCTTAAGTGCAGCTGACGGAACACACCGATAGGTGCTTGGCGACAGATTTTCAACTTGAGGGTGGTAGCCAGCCAGTCGAGTACTACAAAGTACCCTACCACCGTGCTATGGTTTCCTCACGATGTTTTTCCTTCACCGAAAGCTCAAGCTCATTGTAGGATTCGAACCCACGACCTTCGCCGCGGTATCCGACGTCACTACCACTGAGCGATCAACGCCTTTATTATTGTATTTTCTATTGTTAGATGGCATGTCGCATGCCTAACTATTATTGATTCATTAATTGTGGCTACAATCATTACAATACAAACAAATATAAAGTGTTCTTTATCTAATAAAGTAAATAATTACAACGAAGTTTCATACCAAAATATACATTTATTCACAGCTCCCATAACTATTATAATTAATTAGGATTATCTGACAGTCTGCTAAATAGTGACTCGGCACTTAATCATATGGAAACATAGATTACAGAAAGTTGAATAAAAGTGGAATATAATTTAAAGCTACTTTTAAACAGTTGGTAATGTCCAATACTTACATAATAAATAAAAGTTAGGCTTTAACGGCCGCAGTCAGAGACGTCAATTAAGTGTAATAACTGATTACCTTTAGGCCTGTCCCTTCCTATAGCTAGTCAATAAAGATGGATACACTTAGTCATTAAATCCTAATTGACGTTTCTGAGTACGGCAGTAAGTATATGTTTTAAAATGAATAGGTACTTTTTCAATTATATTTGTGTATAATCTATTTTTCAGCATTTCTACCTTTTTTTAATATAAATTTTTGAAGATAGTTTCTCTCCCCCTTTCTCTCTAATCATCAAATACTCATAATTACTGTGTATTTTACAGAATATCTATATATATAAAAGAAAGTCGTGTTAGTTACACTATTTATAACTCGAGAACGGCTGGACCGATTTTCATGGTTTTTGATTTGTTAGATTCGTCTCCGCCCGGAATAGCAGAATAAGTAACTATTAAAAAATAAGAAAAATGCACAAAAAAAAAATAATGAAGACAATTATTTTTGTCATACATTTTGTATAGAACGACTTTTTGACCTGTCTTGAGATCGGGCTGACAGATGGTTTAGATTCACAAATTGGAGCCGGTAGGTGTCGCTGGAATCGGGTTCTATGTTTTGTTTTAATTTCAGGGCAGGACAACGTCTTCTGGGCCCACTAGTTATCTATATACCTTAGCTGCCGATAAAATATAACATTTAATAATAAACCTACTCGTAAGCGATCGTTGTTTAATTAACTATTTATACAAATATAATATTTCCTGCTTAAATACAAATATATTTTTACAAATAAGCATGTTATTGTATTATTTATATAAATACAATTTAAATAAATAAACATTTTAAGAAAAGTAGAACTTAAGGAAGTATAAGACACTTTTGTAGAGCAAGCGGCACGTTACGATTACTACAAACGATTATTTTAAATATTCTTATCGCGTTTACTTTCTAGAGATAGCGTATTATAACATTTTATAATTTAACATCTTTAATCCCTTACAAAAAGAGTTGTACTTAAAAATTAAAACAAGTCAACCATAAGCACCCAAATGGGTAATTTTGTGGCAACGAGTGCACTACTTAGGATTTTATATGTAACCAACTGTCCTCCGCAGTTTCACCCGCGTTCCCGTGGGATTTTATCTTATCCCGGGATAAAAATATATCCTATGTTAATCTGGAATAATGTAGCATTCAAATAGTGAAAGAATTTTTGAAATCGGCCCGGTAGTTTTTGAGTTTATTCGTTACATACATACATTCAAATCTTTCCTCTTTATAATATTAGATAGATAATAAATATCTAAATGTAGAATTTTACACATTTTTTAAATCATTTCTATTTTAAATTCCATGTCTAACGGAATATTATAGTTACATTACCGACTAGCATTACTAGAAAATGTATCTGTAGATACAGGTTGATCACATATTATTATTTATGTTATTAATATACATACCTAGGTCATTTTATACATATCAATATTTCGGAATGCTGTTTTTTTTATCGACATACATAGCATTAAAATTAGATATGAATGGAGATAGTATAATTCATATAAATTATAAATTAATTATAAAATTTTAACAATATTTTATTTCCGTTTATAAACTTTTATATATCACATTATTGCGAGTAAGAAAATGAACGCCTAGCGTTGCGTAATTTATTATTCATTTCTAAATTAATAAATGCTATATTCACTACCTAAGGCTGTTGATGTATTTCATTAAATTGAATACGACGATGACCCCCATGATGTCTGTGTAACCTTCATGGCTCGTGCTAGGCGATGAGTTGCAGAGATTGCTGCGGCAGTAGCAATATCTGGAATTATTTAATTTGTTATTTAGCTCGGTGAACTAATATCAAGGGATTTAGTATTATTAAAGTATAGGACTGATATGCTTTAATACAAATTGTTTACCTACCTCCTTTCTAACATTTCTTTTTACAATTTTTAGTATTAAGCATTATTTATAAAATGACTTATATAGTAACGATCGGATTTCATAATCGATTACACAAACGTTACCTTGTAGGAGTTGTTCTCACTCCTTTATCGTCTATGTCCTGACAACCTTCCACATACGGTTCAAGAACTTCTATCTTCTGTGACCATCGGCCATTTTTATAATCTTGGTATTCATGCTTCTGTGGCGCGCAGTCACGGAGCACACCAGCGATTCGTACTGAAATTGTGAACGAAAATTACTTAATATGTAAATATTGTCACTGCTAATGGAATTCAACAGTAATTTATGCTAGTTTGTTAACTAACTAGACTATATCTAGATGTATTCAGAACGTCTAAAACAGTATTGTTGGCTACTTATCATAACAGTTATCTACTTCTTTATAATGTCTTCTACCGTTAAACAAATAAGATCCTTTTATCTTCTATCTTTAAATGTGGATTGTTTAATGTTTTCGTAAATACATATATTTAATATCTTATGTTGATTAAAACCAAACAAAGAACAAACCCACGAGTAGGTACTATTACTAGCTCACCAAAGACTTATGTTAATTGCCGAAGCATCTGTATTCTCGGTACAGAAAGCTTACTATCCTACATTTATATTAGCTCTTCCCAATGGCGGCAGCTCGTGGAGCAGCGGGGAGGAAGCGATTGGCCAATAAACTACTAACTACCTTCAGTAAGCTAAATCAAACAACGGTTTAAGAAATAGCACTCACCTCCATTTTGTATATCAAGGTGGAAGTCCTGCTTCATGCACATGGTAGAGAAGGGGCAATCTACGATGAACTTATCAGAGTGGTCGAAGTGGACGCACAGCCGTTTCGTGGTATTGTAGTAGTGGCCAGGCGGGGGGTTGATCAGACATTGGTAACATTCGATCGATGTCACTCCTGGAATCGAATGATTGATAAGGTCAATTGGGATGATGCCTATATTCAAGAAAAAATACGTAACACTAACTAGTCTATAAAAATACTCGAAAATAGCGACCATGTTTAAAGTCTTTTGATGGTGTATATTTATGACGTCACAAGTATGTATTTCATACAAAACTCCATATAAATCATCGTTTTGACATTTAATAAAAAGAAGCTGATTGGATAAGTCTGTCACCATCCCTATTAGGAGTGGAATTTATTTATGCGAGAAATGTAGTTTGCTACTATGATACTGAAACTAAACTAACGCGTAAGGAATAATAAGATGTTTTTGTTTTAAATTTATAAATTGAAAGAATTGTAGCTGTACTCGTCGAGATTTTTTCTTTGTAGAATACCATTAGGATCCCTATAGTTAGTATAAACAGCTTATAACATATTGCATTGGCAATAAACTTGTACATTCTGCCAATATCTTGCAGCGCTGCGTGTGGTGGTGGTGGACGATAATGACTCATAATATTTTACAGACGCGTGTCTTTACCGCAACAGAAGACGATGCGATGACTATTATATTCCTAGTATTCGATAATAATTATTACTTTTATTTAATTATTATTTAGATGACTGTCTGTTATTTATAATGAGTTTAAGACAATGATTATGTGTAATTTGTGTTCAATATAAGTGTATACGTTCCTCTTGTCACGTTTGAAATTGTTTTGGAATATCAAATCTTTGATTGTTATGTTTTCTTTGTTTGATATATAATTTTTCATTCGTCGTTTGTCGGAATAAATAGCTCATAGCTATTAGCTAGATTATCTCAATCTACATACATTTGACTCTGTTCATCTTCAGTACATTTGATTGAACGTGAAACACATTCAGTATTATGAATACCTAACCTATACTTTTAACAGAAAGAAGATGCGAATCACGCTTCTTACGGTCATTGACTCCTGGACTAGAGCACATGTTTAGATGAATAACCGTTCTTATACCTACACTGCTAATGAAATATGCAAAAAATATTATGTACCTACCTATATATAATTCGTAATTATTATCAGGTACTTCAATATCGACAAAGTAGGTATTTTTTATGAATATGTTTATTTTATTTTTTAGGTCTGGCTGGCCTGTATTGCTTGTTGATAAAATGAATTATGTATGAAACTATGAATCACAGTCAATTTTATCAACTCCCACATAGGTTTACATTACGCATGCACCGTTGAATGATCGTTCTTAGAATCGATCCTTGTCCTGATTGACCGCCAAGTCTCTTTGGCGCAATGATAAATCTGTACCCACTAGTAATAATAGTTCAATGTCTGTACCTCTCGAAACTATATTCATATCATATCTTTGAAATTAAATAAGATGATTAAAAATGGTTTAAGGTGATGCTACAGTTAGCATAAAAACTTAAAAACCACTCCCTGGTCAGGTACAATGACCCCAAGATTTGCAAATTCTTTTGTACTCCCACATATTCACTGTATCCAAATACTACTTAACATAGATCTTTTTTTTTTTTTTTTTAGTTTTTTATTGAGTGATACATACATTTAACTGAATGTGATTTTGGTGTTATTATTCTAGAATACGGGGTTTATTGCAAATCTAAGGATGTAAAAACTATATACTCGTGAGATGAAGATCTAAAAACAAACAATGACTTGATGATGAAATTAATGATGACTAATAACAATTTTATTTTTTTATACCACAAGTAATAACTAGGCAGGCGGGCTGAAGAGCTAAGAAAATACTGTCGCCTATAGACATTATCAAAACCAGTGCTGATGTGTTGTCGTCCTTTATTACTATATAGTTTGAATCCAAACACATGTCAAACACATTAATTTATATATGAATATATAAATCAATGTGTTTGACATAGACGTGTTACGTTATGAATTAATACATAATTCTAATTCGTATGCATATTTATACATATCTCTTTTATAACGAGTAGGTCATGGTCATGTTTTCTCTCGTAACAATAATGGGTGCATGGCCGTTAATTATAATAATTTTCATAGCAAAATGTAATGCTATCGATAAAGACTACTATTTAATTAATGATGTAATCGAGAAATCAGAAAATATACAATCAAATTATAAAACATCAGACTCTCGAAGGGCCGGCAATACCGCACATAAACCGAAAGAAAATAATATAAGCAACTATGTTTCAAAAGATATCAAAGAAAATTTTGAAAAGTATACTAAAAATAACTACAATTTTAAAGAACACTCCGAAGAAAAAACTATTGGAAGGTCCAGTACGCTGGCTATGATACATAATTTGGTCGGTGAAAATAACATTTCATTGATGGAACCTCGTCTACATTCGACCACTCCTATATTGTCTATCAGCAATTTTTTAAGCACAGATTATGAATATGTTTACGATGATGTAACAACCCCGTCTCAAGATCTACTCCGTATAAAGGAAGACGTTAAAACGGTATTAAATGGAACATTCAATAAAAGTAAAAGTACCCAATTTTACAATATTTTTTATAACCTACAGCCAGCTGCAAAAAATATAAATTTGAACAATGCTTCTTCAAATTTTTTTCAAAATGATAGCGTTTGGTATGTCCAAGAAAAATACCCTTGTTGGGAACTACCAGTTCTTTACGGAGAGATGGGACCTAACAAAAAATTGTCAGAAGTATTTGTTACTTATGAAAGCAAATTGAAAAATGTCGTTGTTACTAGAAACGAAGAGGAAGAACCACCTAAACCATTAAGTATTCCTAGTGACCAAATTCTCAATAAATGGTGTGCTGCAGAACCTTGTTATGGAGACCATACACTATGTATTTTTTCGCATAAAACAATGTCAAAGATTTGTTATAACGATTATACAGTTCGAGGACCGTCTATGCTAGAACATATAGCTTTAGTCAATACCATAAACTCAATGCGAAATCATATCGCTAATGGAGGGGCAGATAAATATCCGCATTTACCACCTGCTGCTAATATGAAACAAATGATATATGACTACGACTTGGAGAAAATGGCTAAAGCATGGCTGCTTCAGTGTCTACCAGGACCTGCGCCATGTTCGGCTCTTGATGGTCATTATGTAACGCAGCTGGAATGTACTAAATACGTAACAAATTGTTGTGCGGATAAATATAATCGTAAAAGGGCTTCCAAGTGGTACGTATGAATCCTAAATTACATTATTTAGTAGTAACTCACTGTTTTAGTGATGATTAACTTTATTTTCAACAGCATACCTCAATATGAATGTTTTGTGCGTCCTATAATCGGCTGCATTCATTCGTGGTACTGGAGTGCAGGCAATAAACTAACCGAAACCGATGTAAATTGTGGATACTCAACAGCCACCACTTTCAACACCGTTCAGTTGTTATGGGCGAACACAAATAAAATTGGCTGTGCTTATGGTGAGAGAAGAAATGGTGATATTAGGGTAGTGTGCAATTTCGCGCCAGGTGCGCCATTTTTTGTCAAAACTAAGTACTTTTGTGGGCTGATTAATCATAAAAATCTGAAGAAAGACTTATTTTTAAACAAAGATTTAATGGATTTAAATTTTTTGGCATCTATCGGCATTTTACTAAAACCAGCAACTGTTCTAAATAATGTAACTCCATATTTTAATGATTCAGAAACTAAAAACGTGACTAAAATGTTGAATGAGCCCGAAAAGATTTTAACGTCTAATTTAGAAAAATTGAAGAAAATGTACGAAGACAGCTGGGTAAAGCAGAAATTTCGCGAGTATGCCAACGTTAACGGTACTAAAGGGAAGATAGCAAGATTAGTGTCCAGATTTTCATTTTACGAAAATACACAGTCTAGATGCGACTCTGATGAACCTATTTATATTGTTGGTGAGCCAGGATCTTTGTGCGTAGAAAGAGGTAGAAGATTTCATGCATTATGCTATGATTTTCGAGATCCTACTCCTGGGTATAGATTGGCAGCAGTTTTGGCTCCAGTTGCATTGTTTTCTTTGATATTGTATGATCTATTTAGTGGTGTAGTAAAGGAGACAAGTTATTGAGAGCAACAATCTAAATCTAACTAAAAGATATTGACTGTAGTAGCTGTGTGTGTTTATTTGCCGTTTGGGACTAATTTCATTGTAAGCGAATAAAAAAATACTTGTTACACCTAGTGTACCTCTTTGACTTTAAAGGTGTAGGTTTACCAGGTTTACCTACCTACCTACATAATATTCAAGTTCAAAGAGGTAAATTAATTAATTATGAGTAAATGATTCACAATCATATAGATTAAAAGCTTATATTTTTTCAAATTATTGTGGTGATCTATATTTTGTGGTTTTTGTTCTAAACTTAACGGCATTAAAATAGTTTAGAGCGTACGTAAACTATTGATGATTATCTTGAACATTAGATACAAATAAATACTCAGCTCGAGTTCGGATCATGTGCGAATGTTTTTTGAATTTCGATTGGAAAATGTATATCTACTAACGTCGTGTATCAATAAAACATGTACATACTGTTGTTTTACTATACAAGTATGCACTGTTTGCTTTGATTATGGAAATGCAAGTTGTTTGCGTGAGTGATCAAGTTTTTCATGTTTTCCGTTTGTATAACGCTAAAGTGAAATGGAATCCGGAACAAACTTTATAACCTGCCATTTCCTTAGGACTTATGGAGTTATTACTTAGACTAAATTCTTGTTTATTTATATGGGGTGTTCATTGCTCTTATCCCACATCCTACAATTCCCATAATTCCCATAATGATATATCAGTATCGTGAAATTGTTGCATTTTGAATATGCGATTACGTTAATCGTAATTCTGCTTATGTGTGGTCAGCCTGTAATGGTATTTCTTGTATTACGAAATAATTAGGACAAGCTTAAACAATGAACCAACGATAGTGTGTAAATATTGGAGACTATGTTTTTCTAGTTAGAGACTACGAGTCCACTTAAGTTTGTTTCGTGTGGCCTATTTTGCAACACAGAATTAAATATGCGACATGTAATATGATATGATTTATTAATGGCTCACAAATCAACTTTTACCAACCTGTTGTTATGAAGGACAAGATAATCAATACCACTGCAACTAAATACTGCTCCATTGTGTATTTTATTTTCTCTCACTGACAATATCCACTGTAACAGTCACTTTAAACAACCATTTGATGCACTAAACTTTCTTCATGACTGACGATTTACTCTCTATGGTAACCTGAAAAGATGAAAAATTCAAATTATGTAATTATTATATTGGTATTCATAGATTTTATTCTTCTAACTTGGCCTACAATTATGGAAACTGTGTACAAGGTCTTGATAAGAACATATAAATTGTTTCGTAGTTGATTGACATTATATCAATGGTGTAAATCATAACGCATTAATTACCACATTGAATAATGTTGCGTGGTAAATTGGCGCAGTCGTGTTATTTTTCAAGGTCCTAATATGCTTGTCTGCGGCCTTTCCCCCAGTCTGGACTAGCCTAGTGAAGTATCTATAAATGTATTGTGTGAAGTATTGAGAAGTGTAATTGCCGAGTTTCTTGCCGGAACTTCTCTGCAAAAGCAACCTTCTGAACCATGAGGTAGATTCTGACAACTCATTAGTGCCTGTGTAGGCCTATTTTGAACAAAACATATTTCATTTCAAATGATAGTGGCTTTGTGTAGCAATATTGCATTGTAGTTTTAAATATAGATGAGTGTTAACTGGCGAGTGTGTCAAAGATGGGATCTCATTTAGAAAAGATGAGGCGTTTGTTCGTTCGATCATAAGCTTTGCAGGGATTAGCAAAATGACCGCTCTTACCGTTCATTTTACTCTGCAATATACTCCTTATAATTTTATACTAATGCACGTGCAGACTGTGCTAGTTAAGAAAAACTGATTTACATATAGCGTAATGACACATAATTATGTGTTGAAGCTAATTGGAGCATTTAGAACGAGCTGTGTGTTGATTACCAATAGTACGACACAATGCGTCGACATTCCGCCCAACATAACACCAAACCCGAAAGAGTTACAACATTCCGCCAGTGATTGCGCACCGCACTAGTGTTCAACCATGAAATGAATTTCAAAAACAATGTCTCACGGCATGATGGCAATATGAAATTGGCGCCTTAAAATATAACACCTGATAAAATTGAAAATGGCATATTGTATGCCTATGCCCCACTCTTTAGCCTAAACCCAGTGCAAGTTTGCATCGTTTCGCTAGTGTGATAGTTCTGGTTATATGTGTATATGTTAATATAGATAACCGTATAATCGAGCATTTAGAGTCTGACTATTCATAAGTGCCTGTGAAGGCCTATTTGGATGAATAAACAATTTCATTTCATTTCATTACAGCTCTACCACACTAGCAAAATGATGTACACTTGCACTGTAAGGGATTAGGAAATAGAATGGGGCGCGTCTTCGTGGATGTCACTATCTATATAACCTGTGCACATTTCACATTCTTGACCTATAATATACCTATATGTATAAGCATATTTTATTGAACGCAGTTTGCTTTAGTCAGCGTTATTTCATCGCAATTTTCCTGTTGCAAGATAAGTTATTTCTAACGAATGTCGGTTTTCCCTGATTAACAATCGTGTATAAATAAAATCCTTACTTTGATTGAAGTAAACTTTTGAGGCTTAAAATACGGCCATGAAAAATGATTACTCACTGAGCCAAGGGCAACATTCACTTTCTTAAAGAGGTAATTGGAGTTATAGTCCGGTTTTCTTTTGACGTAATACTCCTAAAGTTGTCTGATTCATTTATTTTTTTGATATTAGTTTGTATTTTAATTTGGCGACGAAAGGGTTTGATCTTGCATCGGGGAGATAAAACAAAAAAACTAGCGGTGATCCTCAAGTTACTTGACTAAAGAAGGGTCGAATGACCGGCGTTTTTATTTTATTTTGCAAAAGCTTATTTTTGATGCAACTGTTTTTATTAATCCGGTTTTGAGGCATTTGCGACACACCGCGGTGTTCATGTTACGTCACACTTTTTATACTTCGTCGATGGTGGGTTAAGGACACCCAAACCGTAACTTGAACACTTTCAATAAATTAGGCACCTAGGTATTTGAATGAAACGCATAAGATGTATCTTTACTCTATACATACATATCCTGTTGTCAAAACGTAAATCATATGCATTGTCTTTGGAAAACTTTCTAAAACATACATTATTCTAAGTCATACATAAATATTAAATTATAATAGGCACCTCATAATGATACTAGCAACACAATGTGAAATAATTCGCGAAGATAATGTAGGTAATGCGTAGGTCAAAATGAGCTCTGGAACTATTTGCATAAAATAACTGTCATTGGGTATTAAAACACAGACTGTATTGTGCGCATAGTCTGTCTCGAAATTAAGTCTAAGACACTTACCTACTTAATTTTACATTCCTAGTGTGTACAATTTTTTTGAAAGCTTTTGTGTTTATTTTATTATACTTGCAAATATTTTGTCAGCGTCTAGAGGTCAAATTAGGAAAGAACTTCAAACAAAAGTGGGAAACACAGTGACTTATAACGTTTTTGTAAATTTAGACTGACATAGAAAGATTGTCACGATATTCATATGCAATAACTTTTTAGGGAATAGCTTATAGAGATCGGTATGAATTAATAGTACATAATAGCAATTACGTAGTTGATGAGCCAGCGAACCATGGCCACGGCCAGTATGTCAAGACCTCACTGTAGATCTTTTCTATTAGTGCCATGCGGCCAATGAATTCATAATATTTGTTTACAAATAAGATAATCTACCATTATGTAACTCTTTTTTGAGCAATAAAACAAACGTTTGTGGAGCTCTCAGTATCCACCTCGTTCTTTTATAGAATTTAGGTAATATGAATAAAAACAATTGATAAATGGTTCACTAAAATCCAAGGACTTGAGACCTATTTGTTTTGTGGTATTTTTCTTTGACATCGAGTTCAAAGTAAACATAATACTTCGAAATAATTTGCATTACAAAACCTTGCGAACAAAATGGAGTAGTAATAATAAATAGTAATACTTAGAACATTTTCGTAGCAATATAGCTAATTTATGCAAACTGATAGCTAATAAGTAACTCAAAATACCATATTTTCTAAAAATACTTAGTCAATGTCCCGGTAGCCGTGTATCGATTGTAGTATAAAATAATCATGATTTAACGTGTGTTTTAATTTTGTTTATTCATTAACTTCGATTTTGTAGAGACGTAAATATAGTTTATAATAGCAATCCGCTATTTAAATTAAAATAACTGCATGGTAACGCTGTCAGGAACATAAGACGACTCTTTAGCTATCTGACTAATATTTACTTTAATCAATAATAAATTATTTACAACAAATGTTTAAAAAAAATGTAGTGTTGCTACTGAGCCACGAACCCCTTTGCGTTTATTGGAATACCTACCACGCGGACTATTATGTGTTAGGTACTATAATTTTTTCACAAGTCAACAACAGTCATGGTCAACTAGTCGATTGAAGGTAATTTATATTAGCGTGTGATTATGTAATTTGTGCAGTCGACTATTGAGGTGGCCCAAAGCCTTGACATCGCATAGAGGTCTGTAATAACATTATTCACTGACAAATCTTCGTAGGCGTTATGCACGCAAAATAAGAAATTAACTACGGGATTTACTCTTTATATTCTTTTCTTTGCAATCTTAAAGCAGATAATACAGGATTGGCTCCTTTTTAGGTAGAGTTATCGTAAAATTGTGTAGTTATCAGCGAGTTCCAATCTCAAACAAGTTAACATTCATGTAATGTCAGTAACCTTGATAGTTGACAAATCTCGACTTCTTAATAAGTTACATAAATGTGTTAAGCTTAATAAAAAGCCCGAGTGATGACAACATGAGATGAAATGTAGGTATGCCGTGTGTATGTTGTGGGAATCATCAATAATCTGGTTTGTGCGTGCTATAACAATGCATACCTTCATATTCATGTTGCTGCGCGGTCAATATGTGAGATAGATCGATAATTGTAAATTTATATAAGCAGACACAAAAATGTAGCGCGTAAAGTGTATTAGACTTATCACGTATGCAATGTTACAGTTAAATTACGTCATTGTGTAACTGTGTTAACTGTTTATAATATTCTCTGACTTAATCTTTATTTTTATTTTAGTATAAAGTTAGTTTCATTTATTTTTAATTACAATTACTGGCTTTCCGTGACTTAGAATTATATCCCACTTGGACAATAGGCTTATAATGAAATAAGTGCAAAGGGTCGACAGCCTTGCTTAATTGTCGAAATAGTTAATACATAATGTGACCACGTAACAAAAGGTGGCAAACAATGGAGTAGAGTAGAAACTTTAGGCCATGAAACTAGCAATGAACCTTGAACTTGATATCACCATTCGCCGATCAATTGATCTAGATTAATTCTGACTCTATTGTATACTTGTGATGACGAGTAGAACAGCGTATGTACCTACACATGTAAGTTGTATCTTTTTTAGGGATCCGTACCCAAATGGTAAAAACGGGACCCTATTACTAAGACTTCGCTGTCTGTCCGTCTGTCTATCACCAGGCTGTATCTTAAGAACCGCGATAGCTAGACAGTTGAACTTTTCACAAATTATGTATTTCTGTTGCCGCTATAACAACAAAGACTAAAAACAAAATAAAATAAATATTTAAGGGGGGCTCCCATACAAAAAACGTGATTTATTTGCCGTTTTTACGGAACCGTAAAGTAAAGACGGAAAGTAAAGTAAAAAATTATGTAAAATAAAAATATACTTCTATCAAATATATACGATTGTGGCTATTATTTCACTACTGAGTCGAGACTGGAAAGCTTGTGTCCATCGTAAATTGAGTACTAAGCTCTTTCCTAGCTTAGTCATATATAGCAGTTAATAGGTACTTACTTATAAATGAACACCCTAGTAATATTTTTGACATTTAACACGTACTGAACTATGTATAGTTGATAGAGCGGCTTTTCAAGTCGCGGACAGGTTACACAAATGTTAAATGTGTTTTATTAATTAACTAGCTGTCCTCCGTGGTTTCACCCGCGTTCCCGTGGGATCTTATCTGTTCCCGAGATAAAAAAATATAGCCTATGTTACTCAGGGATAATGTAGCTTTCTAAGGGTGAAAGAATTTTTAAAATCGGTCGAGTAGTTTTTTAGTTAAATAGTTTGTTACTATTTACAAACAAACAAAAAATCAAATCTTTCCTCTTTATAATATTAGTTTAGATTGATTGAGAACTTATAATACTTACAATTATTTATTTACATGCACATTTTACAAGACACAATTTTTTACATCAAATTCTATCTCACAATTGCATACAGAACGGCACTCTATGCATTTCACTTATGTATCACAGTAGATATAGTTATGTCAACAGCACGTGTATCGTATTCGATATCGTAAATAAATAGAACGTATTTTAACAAGACGTGCGTTTCGGTGCGAATTCAAAAACTGACTGAGCACGAATTTACTACCAATAGTTTAACCATTTCTCACAAGGACTTGTGTCATAGAACGTAACGCGCAGGGCAGCGAGGTAGGCGCGAGCGCATTATGCTTTGTTTTGCGAATATAAAAATACAAATTAACCTGAAATCGCAAGATTTGTAATCAGTCATTTATGGTATATCTTTATACTGTGTTTATGGTCTGAAGTCGAACATTATTTTGAGCCCGGTTAAAATAAAAATAAATGACTCATTGTTGTCTGTTTATTTTACTTTTTATCAGGTCTTGAAACGATGACGCATTCTCAGTGTGCTCAATGTTTAACACAGATTTGCTTCTTCGCTCATTTGAATTTTAAATGCAAATTGAGCTGTGTACTAAGTAAATATTTATAGCTTTATATTCATCACACGACGACGTTTTTACTGAAGCACTCTACAATTGATTGGAAATAAACGTCAATTAAGTTCCAACGACTCAGGGAATTTTAGCATAACCATCCATAGATACTGACTTGCTAGGTACCTGATATGCTGGTTTATCATCTTAATCTATTCGTATACGTTAAATGAATGATTGATTACAACATGTAACGCGTCACTTTACGACTCTTCACAAGTGACACGCTTGGCAATGATCTCGTCATCGTATAGACCGACCGGCAGCTCTACTTTATACTGCCGATATCCACGACATCAAAACGATACTCCACCTATTTAATTGAATATTTCCTGCCCATAAATAAAAATAACTATTATGTAAGGTTGTATCATCTCATTGAATTTAAATTTGGAATTTAAATAACGACGTGGAATTACTGCACAAAAATCAATTCAAGAGAAATAAAACATCGTTAAAGTTACGTAAATAACATAATCAGGCTTTGGTATATCCTTCCACATTAAACGTAGGGCTTCCCCGTGATGAACCTGTATCTTCTGACTCTCTCATCCATTCGAGCCTCATGTCATGCTCTTAGGTCGGCGATCGGACTTGAGGGCATTCCACACTATTTTTATCCTTGCGTGGCAGAACTTGTTTTTTCCACCGGAGCGGGCGCGGCGCACCGTTCATCAGAGTTCCCCGATGGATATTATTATTATTAATTTATTTCATGTATAGGTATAATATGCGGTTTCTTTTTTTGATTTTAACCAGCTGCAAGGTGTTGTGAGCATTTTAATACTTTTTGTGATATTCTATAAAGGTCAATGGTATTTTCGATGAAGTCATCGGTATACATGACTGCGACATCAAGGATACGGCATAATAAGCACCTGCAAAAATGTCTGATAAAAATACTTACGATGATTATTCGAATATTCTTCAAGCCAACAAAATACATATCGTATTTAAATTGATCATTGGTTGATTTTTATTATTGCATTCCTTATTCAATTTGAAATATATAATTTTTAGCTATGTGCTAGGTTTTGATTAAATTATCAGAATTTTAAATGTCAACGTTGCTGTACTATTCGTACATTACCAATATCAGGTGTTACTACAAACGAACCCTTTAAGTTATTGGTCAGCTGTGTAAATAACCGATTATTGTTTTTCATTTTAGAACATGAGGCAATGATAGCTCAGTGGTAGTGACGTCGTATTCTGCGGCGACAGTATTGAATCCTACAATGAGCTTTCGGTGAAGGAACCATAGCACGATGGTAGGGTACTTTGTAGTACTCAACTGGCTGGCTACCACCCTCAAGTTAAGAATCTGTCGCATAGTATTTACTGGAGTGTTCTAGCAGTTGCACTTGAGAGCCAGTTGCCTTTAAGGCTTTGTAAAAAAAATCGATAACCCATTGGCAATCCCCCTGGTATTGCTAATGTCTATAGGCGACTGTATTCACTTAGGTACCATCAGGTGATCCGCCTGCAAACGTAACTGCTGACTATGAAATAAAATTAGAAGCAGTTAAAACTACCAGAGGAAAACTCGAGAATATTTTTCATTAAATTGGCACAAATAATGTTGTGTAACCGTGAAAGTATAACATTGTAATTCATCAAGTTACATTGACGTGTGCGCATGTGTCGTGCATCTTTAGCGCAGTGAACATCGCTCATTGTATTTTAATTTGGCCGGTCAAAGTTATGTGATAGCAAATTTATTGTTTGTTGCTTACACATTGGTAATGATGATAGGGTTTAGTTAGATGCTTCCGTTACGTGATTGGTATAGTTTAGCTGATTACTTAACGTGTTTCAATCATGTGTGAATGTTTCCTATTAACATTCTACATGAGTAGGTACTGTGAGGAAGTATACACCCTAAGATAGTTTGTTTTCGTTAATTGACTAGATAAATTCGGAGGTTACTCTTGTATCTCTACTTGTTACCTTTTCACGCTTAAACCGCTGATTCATATTTTTATGAATTTTTGTATAGAGAGATGGGACTTTGGAGAAGGACATATATGATACTTTTTATCCCGGGGTAAGAATGAGATCCCTCGGAAACGTGGTTGAAATCGTGCGGGTCAGCTTGTAAGATATACATTCCTAAACTGATAGTTCCATTCATATTTTATTCCATATTTTATCTATGCAAAAAAATGCCTTTACCATTTTAGTGCAGACTACATAATGCACAAATTACTGAGCTGCCGTTAGCCTTAAATAACATGATCTGTCTCATTGTTACAGCTAACTGATATAGTAAATGGAATGTCATCTCGAGGAGAGCTCCCATTAGAACTCGCATTACGTGGAAGAAGTTCTTCCATAGCAACAACGTTGCTGCAGCATTGCGCTGACGCAGACGCACGTGGACCGCGGGGACGGACGCTGTTACATAGAGCTGTTGACGCCAGGGACGCATTCTCTGCTAAGTTCCTTGTAGATAATGGAGCTGACCCTAATCTTACTACCAAGTAAGTATTCAGAATGATTCCCACAATCGGCGTTGGTCTTGTAGTCTTGTCTTGATCTTGCAGAAAATTCTAGCAGAAGACTGAGACTAAGAATAATCATATTTTTGCAACAGGCAGAGATACTTTACGGCGGACTGGATCTATACATACCCATTTGCAAAATATTTACCAACAAATATCTTAATAAATAACAAAGCTTGCAATTTGTGAAAAATTGTTCGTTCCAAATTTGGATTGTCATCATAATAAGTGTGAAGTTAATTTGATGTTTTATGTTTAAGAGAGGAAGGAGACACAACACTCCATCTCATCGCGACACTGACTGCAAGTTCATGTGATGAAGAAACAATGGAACAGATGGCAGAAATAGCTGATGTCATGATACAGAAAGGTGCTGATATTAATCGACAGAATAGGAAAGGATTGTAAGTAACGATCTATACATACATTAAAATTGATTACTCTATATGTAGTAGTAACTTAAAAACATGCTTTCAGTACACCCCTCCACCAAGCAGTTATAGCAAGAAATCAAAGGATATTCGATCTTCTACTAAAACAGCCTACTTTAGACACGAACTTACGTACCCTGGCAGATGAACACCCGCCCTTGTACTATGCATTGGTTGACGACAGGCGCGCCTCAATATCGTCAAGTGAAACCCTAGTTATGAACGGTTCCAATCCATTTGATACACCAGTGACGAATAAAAATGCCTTTACTGAAGACCCAGTGGAAGGCAAAACGGAGAATATTGTTGAGAGAGGATTCGCAGCTAAACTTTTAGAGAAAGGTTGTCAAGCTAATCCGTTATACTCAGGGACGGGAGACAGTTTACTTCATATTTTGGCGCAAGGATGGTTTGAGGTGAGCATTCATTGCATTGACTTAGCAGTTTATTTGTATGTCATTACACATGCAAATAATATTTGAAGAACAGTAATAATTTGAATATTTAATCAATTCACTATGTACCATAACATGCTGTTTAAATGGTTTAAAAATGTATGAAGAGTCGAATAAAATTTTGATGAGATTGTACGTACAGATATATTATATTAATACCTACTGGCATATCCATGAATCTAATAGTCCTTACTTAGCTTTTTGTGGATTCGAAGTCAAAGTCAAAACCATTTATTCAGTGGAGGCCCTAGAAGGGCACTTATGAAGGTCTTCTGGGCCTATGCAAAATTTTCAATTAAAATTCAGGACTCTGCAGTCTTCCTAGTATCTCATCTAAATGGTGATTTGAACCATAACAACGAGGCTGGAGTGACGGCGCTCCACGCGGCCTGCGCCAATGGCCTGGCCCGACTCACCACCGCTCTGTTGGAACACCACGCCAGACCAAACATACAGACATCATACGGTGAACAAGAAGATACTGTGTACAGGTCAGTGATTAACCAGTTTATCTATCGTATTCCTAGACATTTATTTGTTCAAAAATTACAGTAATTTTGACTGAAACTAGTAAGGGTATTTTAGTATATAGTTCCATATGAATGATACTTTCTCTCCTTCAAATCATGGTCAAACTGTCGAGACTACTTTTACATTATGTTATTCCAATCTCTCCCGCTTATAAAGGCCTTTTGTCTCCTAGCAAACGTGAATACGTAATACTAGTGACGTCTCAAGTGTCGGTAGCTTGAGTAATTTTTTTCTGGTCAAATTCTGTACTGACAGCTTTATAAAGGCGTTCCCCATGTTTTATACAGACAAACTCCGCTCCACTTGGCAGTGCTCAACAACCATGAGAACGCAGTTCTAGCTATTATAGAACATAAAAAGCAAATAGAGAAGGGTGATATAGCCACTGAGGACCGCACTAATGTTAGCCTGTTGCCTAACTTGAACCTGAAAAACTCCGAGGGTGATACTCCCGTCAGCCTTGCGCTTTTAGAAGGTATCTTTTGTACTATTTTTCTGTGTGTTTAATTAGATAGAGTGTTATTTTAAAATAATAATCCTTTTAGTCGTGTTCTAAATATAAATCTATATCTTGTTTATTTTTTATGACTCGCTTTCTTTATACCAAATTCAATTAACTCATTTCAAGTATTTCTAATCGTCATAACATTTATGCGAAATCTAAACTCTATCGCATAAATATCTCGGCTAACAGCAAAGGGGTAAACTGAAAAACAGCCCAGCATGCACATGCGAATGTTAACGCTGCATTCGCTGAGCTTAAATTACCTACTTATAATAAGGTTTTTTTTATCATATGCATGATGCAGTTTTTTATTAAATATATTTTTTTGTGGAAATAAATTACTTTTTACTTTAGCCATCCACTTATTCCGTTATATTAGTAACTACTATTTAACGTATCTATTAAACACCCTCCCTTATATAATTACAGTTATAATTCCGCAGGTCATAAGAACCTAGTGGCGCCTCTCGTCGAAGGCGGCTCCGATCCGAACATTCGCAATGGAAAAGGCTTCACATTGTTGCACCAAGCAATCGTCGAAGAGGACTCTAGAACTGCTATTTATTTGCTCGACCATGGAGCAGATATGAATGCCTTGTAAGTATTATCAGGCATCCGTCACTCGCGCAATGAAACGTTTTAAGTACCTACCTACCGCTAAGTAGCTCGCCGGCGGGCTGACCGGCAATATGCCGACGTAAGTAAAGGCTAAGCGCGCATTCTGCACGTTATCTTTGTGGGCTAATATAACGTAGGTATTATAGCACCACCGATGTGACCACGACCGCTCTGCCAAGAGCGACACGACATAGAAGAAGATGTTTTATTTAGGATATGATCTACCTGTGTGTCAAGTTTTATAAAAATCCGTTTATGCGTGATTGAGTAACTAACTTCCAAACATTATTACGTCGATTGGTTCATATTTAACCTCATTTCACACTGATTGATCATTAATTGCCACTGATGTGGCATGATCATTAGCATGTTATTAACGCTCAAAGATGAATTTATATCCCCAAAAAAATTCATTGAATTGAATCTTGCCTCAGGACGGAAGCGGGCGAGACTCCCTTACAACTAGCCATACATTGTCGTCTAGGGTTAGTTGTGGAAGCTCTATGTGTTCGTGGAGTGGACATGAGTCGCTTGGATGCAAATGGAGTACCTCCTCTATGGGCCGCTCTTGACTCGTGCCAGGAAGAAGTTGCTAGTGTAAGTTGTCCTTTATTACAATTGAGGTAAAGTGTACTTTTCCATGTAGTTAATAATATTTATTTGTTGCAGATTTTGGTCAGAAATGGTGCTGATGCTGATTGTTGGGGTGTGGGGCCCGATGGATGTTTACAGACATTGTTGCACAAGTATAAGTTTAACTAAAATCCATCCTTGAAACTAATTTAGCAAGTTCATTTGTTCATTAATTCATATGATGAGTTATTTATAAACAAAACCGAAAAATCATCCGAAATGTCACTGGCCCTGTGGCGCAACGGATAACGCGTCTGACTACGGATCAGAAGATTCCAGGTTCGAATCCTGGCAGGGTCGCACATCTAATAATCTTTTTGTAATATTTTCTGTGAATTACCGGGAAAAAACTAGTGCAAAAAGACCTATTTGCTGCATATCGATGCAGAAAATAGCTCAAAATGTAAACGATGTACTAAAATATGTATCTATAATTTATTTATACCTTACGCGTGTAAACATAAGTCATGATTTTCAACAGAGCTATAGACGAAAACAAGGAGTCTTTGGCGATGTTTCTCATCCGATCAGGCTGTGACGTAGAGTCGCCTCGAAGACCAGGTACCAACGGGGAAGGGACTGATGTTTCAAATGAAAAACACACCCCGCTACATCTGTGCTGTACATGGGGGCTTACAGAAGTTATACAGGTATTGATTACCACTGAATTATACAATATCGAATACAGACAGAATACACTTTCAGTTCCGCGGTTGTATTTAATATAACTCTTTCTTAGTGGATGCCTACTTTATATAAGGACCTTGTGTGCAAAATGTCATGTTAGGGCTTAGTCTGGGGATTAGGATATGCCTAAACAGTTAGTCAAAGTCAAGTTTTTTAATTTATTTATATTAATTGGCAGTGCTGATAAATTCCTCATAATTTTTATGTCAATTGGAGCTCTTTATTTCTGATCAAATATTCCAGACCCTATTGGAACACGGGGCCAATATAAACTCTAAAGACTCGGAAGGCAAGACCCCATTACATATCGCTATTGAGAACCAACACGCGGCCATCATATCTCTCCTGCTGTCTCAACCGGGCATCGACCTGTCCGCGAGGGACAATAAAGGAGTGTCTCCCTTCGCGGCCGCACTCACAGCTAGGAACAACAAGGCGGCGCAGGCAATTCTTGAGAAGAATCCATCAGCTGCTGAACAGGTGATATATCCTCTCAAGAATATAGGTGGGCCATAAAAGTTATTGAGGACTACTTCTTCAATTAATGATGTAAAAAATCGCGGTTATTTCATTTCGTAATTGTACAGCAGATTATGATGATTATGTTCTAAAGTTTTTGTAGATTGCCACGTGTATACGTGTAACCATCTTTTATCCGAGATTCTAAGAAATCTTTCGAAGAAAACGCAAAAGTGTACAAACATTTAAATATATTTAAGCTTTCATACTTCAGGAAGAATATAAGTTAATTAACTTTATTGAAATGCAAATTAATGACAACAGGGATGGTGCATATATTCAATTAAAAATACTTAACAATAATTAGTGTATAAAACATCTAAAAATACTCGAAAATAGCGAACACGTTAGAAAATTCTGCTATTTCATGATTTTTAATTACCAATTTAACGACAAAGAAAGTCTCTTTACGGTAAGCTATATTTTATACAAAACTCCATATAAAATCGTTTTGACATCTAATAAAAAGAACCTGATTTGATATGTCAGCCATACCATACCATACCATTGAAAAAAAAATTAAAAGACAAATAACGAAATTATTTTACTAGGTGGACAAAAAAGGTCGCAACTTCCTTCACGTAGCTATACAAAAGTGTGATATGGAGAGCGTCATGTTTCTGCTCTCGGTCGAAGTAGATGTCAATTCGCGAGTTCAGGACGCGACGCTAGCGCCACCACTGCACCTGGCGGCGGCGGCGGGCAACGAAGTATTGCTCCGTAGCTTGCTGCTGGCTGGAGCTAGACCGAACGATAGAGATGCTCTCAAGTGAGTATATTGCTGCTTATGTATTTGCCATAGTTTAAAATTCTCAATTTTTAATTTATTGAAACATTGTAAATTAAAAATCTTATGCTCGAAGGTTTCTTTTCCGGAAGAAGGAACAAATTGTTTTATTGGAATAAAATATGATATAAGTTATTCTACCTAATTAAAGTGTGACTGAGAAACATGCAAACTTTCACATCTATTAGTTACACAATTTATGACTCAATAACGGCTGAACGGATTTTGATAAAAATTGGCACAGAGGTAGATCATATCCTGGGATTTGATGATGGAATGATAAAATCCCACGGGTATGCGGATGAAACCGCGGAGGACAGCTAGTTATTTTATATAACGGACCACTCACTCAGAGGAGTAAAAGCGGCGAGGTAATAAGTAATATAAAAATTTATTATTATTCATAAGTTTTCTGTGCTTTTCCATGGTAATAAATTGATTTTATCATTTACTTTTTTCACATTCAGTAACTTTGTGAACCAAACACTTCATTGTTGACATCGAACTCCTGTAATCTGACGTCACCAAATAAGCGCGCCAAAATGGCGCGTTTAAGTCACCCGAAAATTATAGTGATTGTAATTTTTAAAAAATAGCTTAATGGTTTATATTTTGGATGTAATGTAATAACCCGTAGAAACGATTAAAACAATAAACGAAGGAGTGGAACTCCTTGCCTGAGTCTGTGTTTCCCGATTGTTACAACCTGGGAATCTTCAAGTCACTAGTGAATAGGTTGCTTCTAGGTAAGCGTGGACCATCGTAGACCACATCGTCACCTAACATCAAGTGATATAGTGGTCAAACGCGAACCTATACTCAATAAAAAACAACAAAAATAGGTGCATATTCCCTATTGGTGATCCGTGTAATGTAATACGTGAACAGACGCACGGCCCTGCACGTGGCAGCGGGCGCGGGCCAGGCGGCGATAGTGTCGGCGCTGGTGAGCGGCGGCGCGGAGTACGGCGCGGTGGACGCGGCCGGGGACAACGCGCTGCACGTGGCCGCGCGCGAGGGACACGCGCCCGCCGCGCGCGCACTACTCGCCGACACAGACATAGACGCCGCCGCATCCAACCTTAAAGGTATTCACCACACCACCACGAGTATCAATTAGTGGATACCTCGCCGAAGGTCGTGAGTTCGAAACCTACAATGAGCTTGATCTTTCGGTGAAGGAAACCACAGCACGGTGATAAGGTACGTTGTAGTACTCGACTGACTGGCTGGTTGCAAAATCTGTCGTCAAGCACATGTTGGTGTGTTCCGGCAGTTGCACTGAAAAGCCAGTTGCCTTTAAGGCATTGTAATAAGGTGTACAATACATTGGAATTGCTAATGTGTTCACCCCCAATATTGCTATGTCTATTGTCGACATCTGGCTGGTATATCAATGCCGTTCATCAATCTCTAAGACCAGATTAAAAACTCTGCAAATGTTGACCAAATGAACCTTGAGACTTGATAGTGAATAGACTATTACTCCGTAACCGTCGAGTCACTAGACTGGCATGAGTCCATAAAATTTATTATCATGATATTTTCAGGCCGTAACCCACTACACGAGCTGTGCTGGTGTAGAAAAGATAATGCAGCAGCAATTTGCGAAGTATTCCTCGAATTTATGCCAGATTATCCCATCAACAGGACTGACTTGCAGGTAGGTACACAAATGACACCCGTATTTTTAGGGTTGTATAACCAGGCTGTATCTCATGAACCGTGATAGCTAGACAGTAGAATATTTTTTTATTGTATAAACCATCTTTTATAAAAAGGGAGGACCTTCAGACGGTATATTTTTTATACAATTTTGTTTTTATTGAATTTAGGGACACTTTATTGAACGTCATTTCTATTGCTACCGTTATCACCATTTCCAATTTTTATTTTTGCTCTTTTCTCCTGCTTAATCTACCTGGAATCATCTAATATCGGGGAATGATGATTGAGTTAATAACGATTCATCGTAAACGGGACTACTACGGGATTAGCCCCGTTTACAAAGAATTTGTGATGTCGCTATAACGGACGATTTCAATGATTTGAAGAATTGGTCGTAACTCAGGGTGATTTGATCATATTTAACTATGTTTCCAGGGCAACACGCCTCTCCTACTGGCGTATATGAACGGTCAGGGTGCGATGTGCCGCGTGCTCGTAAAAGCCGGCGCGTGCCTAGCGCAAGAGAATAAGGACGGTCTCTCTATATTTAACTATCAGGTATGTGTGTTTGATCCCATTATTTAATCCTTTGTTATCTTGCTGTCCTGTTTTCAAGTTCTTCATAGGTCCTGGAGAATAATGAAACTGGTCTTATAGTAAAGTTAATAAAAAAAATAATAATATAAAAAAAACATAGATATAGATCCATTTCTATCGGTATCCTTATAAATACCTGAGGTTTTTTTTTTTCAAATTTTATGGGTTCGATTCCTCAAAAAATACCCTACTTTTACTACAAAAGAAGGTATTTTCCCTCCGCGTTCCATAGCCATGGGTGCCCTGTATAGTAGGTATGCACATATGAACACAAGTTTAAAATGCAGGTGGCAACAAAACAACTGCTGCACAGATTGCTTGACGCTCTACCAGCGGAAGCGCCGTGGGCCGAGAGCGATCTGTGCCAGGAGTGCGGGACCAAGTTCACGCTTACTATGAGGAAACACCACTGGTAATATTACTTACTAACGATCTCTAGCTGTATTATTATTTATATGTATGTTGGATTGTCATCAATTTAATTTAAGATCTAAGTTCAACTCTCTCTGTGTAATGTAACTCCTATGACTTATCATACACAACCCATCTTGGTCGGCTTCGATTGAACTCCTTGGCTCGACAATGTTACGGTAGTCGTTTTTAAATAATATGAAAAATAGAATTCCAAGAATCGCGATTCATGTTATTAAAGAAACAAATATTATTGATAGGTATATTCTATTATTAGGATTTCAAAAGAATTGATTGTCATCTGAACCGTTAATTTGTGAATTTCTTTTTGAATTTAACTAACATATTTTCTTGTTTCAATCAATAACGTATGCGTAATTCTGCCCGTTCAGTCAGTGTACACATTTTAATTGCGTGTCATTTAACTAATTTTCTAGTCGCCACTGTGGACGTATGCTGTGCAACAAATGTTCAAGCCAAGACGTTCCGATACTAAAGTTCGGTATGAATAAACCTCAACGCGTCTGCGAGATTTGCTTCAATGTTCTTCAAGTGGGGGCGAGTTAGTAACATTGTGAATTAACACAAAATGTTTAATTTGATACTGTGAGAGGATGCGTTGTTGAAATGTCTGACAGTAGAAATACTCGGAAAGAGTGCTGATGCAAATGTACCAGTCTTTTTTTATCACAAGACAATAAAATACTTAAATAAAGATGGATAGGTAAGAGAGAGCCTTAACTAGAGACGTTATCAAAAGTTGTCTGGTGATAGTAAAACTGACGCATCCATTTTATTAACTTTTCACGAAACAAGGTGATTTTCCTTAATTTCCATGTATCTTAGTACAATCAAGTCTTTGTCCCTGTTTTTATTACTGACATTTGAAATGACTGGATAAAAACATTTTTTTGCTGGCATGGATGTGTTAGCCATGTTATGCTAAATGGTGGATACAATTATGATAAGATAAGGTCACAAACCCTTTCTACATGATTATACCAACTTGTTATATAAACCTTACATTATCCTAGCATTTATATTATGTAATGTAAGCCAAAAGCGCGTCCATTAGATACTATGGCTTCAAAAACTTGAGTGCCTCAATTTTCTTTCGAAAATGGCGAGTTTAATTTTTTTGTTAACTAAAATTATGCCAAAGCCTAGCGTGCTCTTAGTTTTATAGCTTTAAAGTTGTAATGTGTTACGAATGAATCTAAATTTGTTTTTATTATTAAGAATTCTGCTCGTTTGATGTCGCTATACATATAAAGGTGCTCACATACTAACGCGATCAACAGTGTATCAATAGTCGGCTAAAGGATTTAGTTATTTAGTTTCCTTTGGCCATAGCTATAAAAGTGGAAATATTACTCTTGTAAACTAAAAAGATTTTTGGAGAAATGTTAGCGTGTGCGCTTCATTATAGTGTCATTATTAATTTGTCTTGCACAGATTTGTTGCGACTCCTTCTTTTAAGTAGTTTTGAACAGTCAATTTTAATCATTTATGTACCTAGAAGTAAGATTTTTATAGAAACTGAATGTAATCTTTTTATGTGTAGATTTAAGAAACATTTTGATTATTATTCATTTAATTATTATAAATGAATTCTTTATATGATTTTCGTATGAATAAAAATCAGCATTTCTTTTTGGGTACATTCCAAAAAATATTACGTATTTTATTATTATGATTTGTGTATTTTTATATGCATATGTTGTACTTGAAGATATTTATATATTGAAATAGTTCTTATTTTTCTTGTGTGCGTGCCATTATTGTTTTGTGTTCTGGAATTCGATTCGAGACTTATTTTTATTATAAAATATTTATATCATTCCAAATTTTTATTTTCGCTTAATAAAAACGATGTTAAATGAAATTTTTGTTTAATTTTATTTAAGTAAAGAAAAACAGATATAAACTGATTATTTATTTACAAATAAACATTAACGACATCTGATTGATCCTCAGACAAATAATTTACTAATACCTATAGTCTACCCTTTGCACCAGCAAAACCTGACTGAACCTGACTCATGTATAACAAAAATTAAAAAGATTTAGTAATGTTGGGTTACTTTTGCTTTACAGGGCAGAAAAATGTCTACTTTTTTACTTTAGCCTTTTAAAAAGGTCTTTTGTGACACATTTGTCAAGTACTTGAACATAATCAATGAGTTCTTCCTCGCAGGTCTCTGTAGTTTTGGAGCGGGAGTTGACACGGTCATTGCACTGCTGGTACCTTGACCACATGTTCTGAGCATCAGCCTTCTGGGAGCAGGTTTCCTGTAATGTTATATTTATATGAGTTTAATCTCAACCACAGGAGTAAATGGTTATAATTGCTAAGTAATGTCTCAAGTCCGTCAGGGTCCTTGACAAAAAACACTATCTATATACTGAATAGACTACACATAATGGTACACTACTATATTGAAACTTAGGTATATAATACAAAATTGCCATGTAATAAATAAGGAAAATAGGTACATAAATTAACTACAGAATATTCAACAATATTTTTTAAACAGATATGTAACCTTCGTGTATTCTGCAGAGAAATTCTTGCAATCTTGGTTCTAGAAAAAATAACATTTATGAACTCAATGTTTATTCAGTTTAGGCCCTAGGAGAAGATTACCATATTTTCTAGTAATGTAAGTTACTAGTAACTTGAAAATAATGGAAAGTATAACATACACAAAGCCTATCCTGAAAGTTATTACACAGTTTGGAAAATTATAGTGCCTAAATTTGAGTACAGAATATCTACTATATAAAAATAACCTATCTACCACTGTTTGTAGTTTCTGTCCCAACGAATAGGATATTTATTTATTCACTGCAGTGTCAATTGATATGGTTGTTCCACATAGGTTCCAACCTGATTCCAATTTCCTAATCTGTTCTTGAAAACCTATGTTTTAATTCTTGGCTGAAGTCTATCAACAGATACAAGGAGTTATAGCATTGTAGTTTTTACCATAGGATTATTAGGTACTAATCACCATGATGAGAGCCAAGCACACTTCAAGTTTATCAGAAATATGTTTTTGATTGAGGTTAGTAGTCTAAAGAAAATACAAATTATAATCGTTCGGTAACTCATGTATAAAGTAAATTTTATGTGAATAAATAAGTAAATTATTATTATTATAAATTACACATAATTACCCGAAGGGTTTCTTGAGGATCTACCAGATCTTCCTCTTCAGCGACTTCCTCATCAGCCTTGACTACGGGGACAATTTTCTCGGCCATTGTGTCTGAAAAAGGATAGCACAGGTATTCACCTTATTAAGAATGGGTATTTTTAATCAATTATTTCCACTATCAGGCAAATTATCCGATATTTTGATAAATAAAATGAAAAGTTACCTCAATGGATGACGCAACCAACGAGAGCTAAATAAAACCATAGACAGAACAGAACAGACAGATGCAGATGTATAAATAAAATGTTTTTTTTTTATTATTACTGTTTATTCATACAAAGTTTTTCAGTCCTATACATTTTCTTCAGTTTTAATTTCTTCTGTTATTTTAATTTTATAGTCATATTCCCACATTCACTGTAATGTCTACTCCTCGTCCATACAAGTCCAGTCATGTTTTAGTGAAATTGGCGGCTGTTCCACTTAAACTTTTACGGACTTTTTGAGACGACCTGAAAAGTCACGATACACACTTTCGTTTCATTTAACTTCACTTGTGCATTTAGATTGATCTTTATTGGACAAAAACACACTGATATTATTCAATAACACTCAAAATACTTACTAATTAATGAAAATAAAACGAAAACGCAACGTCACTTTGCAAGTTCCCGCCAAAAAATCCCAATAAATAAAATACACCGGCAGTGCTGCCTACCAATTTTTTTTTGTCGGGAGATACCCTTGGCTAAGGTATGGGACGATGACACGTTCGATAAGACTGCACAAACTGACTGAGTTTTTTAGTATGACTGAGTAGACAAATCGCTACATTATTAGGGACTTCTGGAGTGTAAGGGTAGCCATATACAGGCGGAATTCCGTTTCGGGATTTCGATTCGAAATAGTGATTCGGGATTCCGTGAATATTTCATACATTTATTTCCGTTCGGAATAACAACGCTCAGTTGAGAGACGACGACCATTGAGTTCAGACATTTTAACAGCGATGGACGACGATTTTCTACTTGCAATTGCATTGGTGCCGTATCTTTCTAAGAAGAATAAAATACGTCGCCGTAACTGGGTACATCCACATAACACTAAAAGATTGCAAGACTGTCAATATTACATAAAAACTATGCTGACCAAAGAACTATTCAGATCGAAGAAAACTATGAACGGAAAACTTCTGTATGTTTGTGATAAGTCTATGGAGGAGCGAGGTGTTAGACTCCTCCATTGAAAAGGGAAGATCTTCCGCCAGGCTAGGTCATCGTGCCTGGGGACCGCGGTCTAACTGTTGATTTTTTTTTTTTTTTTGAGGAGGACTTAAAGGCGGTCTGAAGGACCATAGACACCCTTACGCGGACTATTCGGCGAGCGCTTTGGGCTCTCAGCCGTGTTTGTTTGTGACGACTCACCGCTGAGGGCGCCCCAGTTGGGGCCCGAACCTCGGCTCAGGGCGTCGTCGGGGGACACAAAAAGTGGGACGGACTTCGCCTAAGCGATTTGGAGGAGTTTTAGGGGACGGTCGGATTGCTGACTGTGGCGGCTCGGGCCGTTAACGACTGACTAACGGGGGGACGAGACTGAATCTGAGTGGGACGTCGCGACGGGCCTCTCCGGCGAGGGCGGAAACGCGGGCGTTGTTTCTCGAGGGCTGCGCGAGCCTCCCTATCCTGAATTTGAGCTAAAGTTATGGGGTCATCCGGCTCGCTGAGGGCGATTTTCGGCCTACGGATTTTTGAGATCTTTGAAGGAGTATAGTTGGCAGTTTTGACTATTAACGGATTCGCGTGGTTTAGGGCACGATCGTAATAACGGCGAGAAGCGCACTTAATGAATTGCTTAACTGTGGGCAGATTGAGGTCTATGTGTAGATCTAGGTTACGCATGTACCACGGGGCACCCGTGGCTTTGCGTATGAAGCGGTTTTGAACCACTTGGAGGCTATGGATCAGCTTGGGGGATGCATGTGCGAACACAGTGCATGCATAGAGCATAATGGGGCGGATGCATGCGGTGTAAAGTCTGACCTTGCTTTTTAGGGCAAGTTTGGACTTTGAGTTTAGCATGAAGTGAAGGCGACTGGACACAAGGTAGGCGCGTGCACGAACCTTCCTTATGTGGTTGGAAAAGGACAAACGATCATCCAGGGTAACACCGAGATATTTAGCTTGCCTCTCCCAAGGGATCGGCTCGCCAAACATGGTGACTGGAGGGGGGAGAGTGGGAATGTATTTCTTGGCGGGACTGAAGAACAGTACCGCCTGACTTTTGGTGGGATTTATTTCAATTCTCCATTTCCGAAACCAGGGACCTAGGGTGTGAGTTGCGGCTTGGAGAACTTTGGCAATTGCCGTGGGGCATCTGCCTGAATAGTATATTGCGGTGTCGTCCGCGAAAAGGGCTAGCTGTGCTTTGCCAGCTTTGGGGATGTCACTCGTGTAGAGTGTGAACAGTAAGGGGGACAGCACAGAGCCTTGGGGGACTCCGGCTAAGACGGGATGGGGTGAGGATAGCGCTCCTGTTATTCGGTAGTTGAAATGGCGATTCGACAAGAAGTCTCGTAGGATGGTCACGAGTCTGACTGGCACTCCGAGTTTGTACAGCTTAAAGATTAAGCCGTTGTGCCAGACTTTGTCGAATGCCTTTGCAACATCGAAAAAGAGGACGCCGGTCATTTGACCTTTCTGGAAGTTGGCGGAGATGTGTTCAACAATACGATGGACTTGTTGAATGCACGAGTGTCTGGTTCGAAAGCCAAACTGCTCGTCGGGGATGAGTTTATTAGCGTCGGCGTACGCTTTGAGTCGGAGGTAGATTAACCTTTCGTATATTTTGCCCATGACGTTGAGCAAGCTGATAGGTCTGTAACTGGAGGGCTCGGATTTAGGTTTGCCGGGTTTGGGGATCCCAATTACGTGGGCTGTTTTCCACTGGTGTGGAAAAATGTTGTTGGAGAGGGCAGCGTTAAAGATCACTGTCAGGAGCGTGATGAGGGTAGCCGGAAACAGCTTGACCACTCTGTTTGTGATTTTATCCGAGCCAGGGGCTTTTCTCGGGTGAAGGTCCCGGATGATCTGTTTGACCTCGTCCGGGGTCACGGGCGGGACGGGGTCTTCCTCTTCGTTGAGAGGAGGTGGGGGTAACGGGAGTGGAGCTCGCCGTTCTACTTCCGAATTAACTTCCTCCAAATGAACAGGGTCGATTGGGAGGGAACTGGGGGTACATTGGAGCTCCAGGCTTTCGGCCAGGCATTCCGCCTTTTCCTCGTCTTCGAAGGCGAGTGGGAGGTTGGGCCTTTTTAGTGGTGGAATAGGGGCAACCATGTCCTTGCTTAGGGCACGTGAAAGTTGCCAAAAGGCTAGATGGGAGGGTTGGATGTCTTTCATAGTCTGGTCCCATTGGTTTTCGCGTGCCTCTGCCACTCGCTCCTTGACGGCACGGTAGAGAGTACGCAAGCGGACGCGGTTGTCTTCGGTTGGATGTCGGTCATGGGCGCGCATGGCTACGTTCTTTTCCCTGATCAGGTCACGTACGTCGTCGGGCAAGCGCCAGCGTCGATTGCTCTCCACTGGTACTGTCCGAGAGCAATCGCTAATAAGCGATTGCACGTGGCTGGTCAGGGAATCGATTGCGCCGACAGCTTCGTCAGCGGTGACTATGCTGCTAGGGATTTTGTCGAGGTGAACAGATGAGACAGACTTGAGGCTTTCGCCTAGTTTGTCCCAGTTCGTCACGACTTTGGTGAGAGGGGTTTGACCTGAATCTGGGGGACCTGCGTTCGGTGTAAGTTCTAAGATTACAGGTCGGTGGTCGGATACTAACTCGTGATGCACTGTCACGTCGTGTATGCCTAGGCTTACATTCTTCAACAGTGCCACATCGAGGATGTCGGGTCTGTGGTCAAGTATGTTCGGGTAGTGAGTTGGTTCCAGGGGTGCGACTAAATCGATGTTCAGCGGCCCGAGGAGGGATTCAATTACAATACCTCTGGGATTGTTTGTATGACAGTTCCAGAGGCGGTGCTTCGCGTTTAGGTCGCCCGCCACTATGACGGAGCTTCCCAAGTTGGATAGGGTTTTCAAATCTCTTCTGAGAGCTAGTTGGAGGTCGCTGGAAGAGCGAGATGGGGAAACGTAGGCTGAGACCAGTATGATTGACTCGTGGCCAGTCATACCGAGCCTGCAGGCCGAAGCTTCAATGTACTCGAGGTTGGGCTGATCCAAGGGGGAGCAGTACAAGGACTTTTTGTAATAAATGAGGGTTCCGCCTTTGGCGGAGTCGAGCCTATCGTTGCGAACTATCTGATAGTTGGCAATCTTGGGGTCCCTATGAAAGGGTTTGAGGAAAGTCTCTTGTACTAGGAGTATGTCAACGTCATGATCACTCAGGAATTGAGCGATTTCATTACGTTGACCCGTAATGCCGTTGGCATTAAAGAAGCCTATCTTAACTGAGCGGGGTTTAACTCTGCACACAGTCGTATTATCCATTATGGATTGACTTTGAATTGAGCTAAGGACGTGAAGAGGCGCTCGAACCTCATGGCAATTTGAGCGAGGGCACGACCGTTGCCTTCGTTCAATCTGATCTGATGGGCTAATTCCCTAACTTCGCTGGGATTGAATGCCTCAGCGAATCGTTCCACCAAGGCGAGATCCGGATCGACGCCGAGGTGGGGGTTTTGGTCCCGCATGGGCGGGTTTTCGCGGCGGGGTGCCTTCGGCACCGGTTTGGAGACAGCGCGGGGGGTTTGGGTGGGAGGGGAGGGAGGAGGGATGTTGACAGAGGGTAGGGGAGGGGGGTTGGACCCAGCTGAAGGCTGTGGTTGGGAGGAGGGGCTGGCGGTAGGAGTTGTGGGTGCGGCTTGTGCCGCGAAAGGAGGCAAAGGGAAGTGGGTGTTTAAGGCACCCCATGGAGAGGGGCGCTGCGGGGCCAGATGGGCCTGGGTAGCGGCTTCTAGGGGAGGTGGACGGCGTGTCGCATGGTTCGGAGGATTGGATAGGGGGCGGGGACGTGGAGCTTTTGGGCAACCGCGGTAATTTGCGGTGTGGCCCAGCGTGTTGCAGAGGACGCAACCGGGAGGTTCCGTCTCTGCAGTGGGGATTTTGGGGCGGTCGCACTCCTTAGTGGCGTGCGGCTTTAAGCATTTTACGCACCTGGCGGGCGCGTAACAGTTGCGTGCGGAATGGCCGTATAATTGGCAATTGTGGCATTGGGACGGGTAACGTCCCTTTTTGGGGTCCTCCACGGATATGCCGGTGAGGTCGCAAACATGCCTGAGCTTGAAAATAGCCTTTCCGGCTGTGCCTCGTTCGAGGGTGACGAACACCATTCTATAGGGCGCGTGGCCGCGCCCCTTGAACATGCGGTGCACGGATAAAACAGGGAGGTTTTGCTCTTGAAGAGAGCTTTTAATTTCATCCACATCGATCTCGATGGGGATGTTTTTGATGACGACCCTGAGGGATCGATCATCGGGGAGGGTGTAGGTGTGGAAGGACACCTTACGCTCCCGGAGCATTTTTGAGAGGGCTCTGTGGTCGTCAGACGTTGCCACAGTGACTTTGATCCCGTGTTCTACGGGGCGGGCAGATAGGTAGTTGACGCGGTGCTCCTTGCACCACGAGGACACGCCAGTCCACTTCCCCGCATCCTGAATGAACAGGGGGGGAGGGGAGTCCTTCTTGGAGGAAACTTGGGCTTGGGACTGGGATTGGGATTGGGCAGGGAGGTTCCTTGCCGGAGTGGGGGCTGGAGGGCTCACCGGAGTGAGAGGGGGGACTTTGCGTAGCGAGTTAGGAGTGGGGGAAGAGGTTTTAGCCGCTTTCGCGGCTGCTGCCTCTCCCTGAGGCTTTTTGGCGCGTTTGCGCTTGCCCCCCTTGCCTACCAAGGTGAAATCCTCCTCGGAAGGAGAGACCACCTCGACAGGCATGGGGGAGGAAGGTGGAAGGTATGGAGAGGTCGGGATGCCCGGAGGGGAAGGCACGTCCTCTGGCTCAGAAAAGTGAGCCGACATTGCAGATAGGGGGCGGGATGGGGGGCGGCTTCCAGAAGGGAGGCTACCATACTTTTTAAGGAGGTACTCTACTATCACTTTGTCCTGGAGGAGGTCCTCCAGGGTTTCCGGTTTAAGCTGGCTGGCCATAGTGGCCAGCCAGGGGGGACCTACTAAAAAACACTAATTTTATCTCCCGGTCGGGTACGCCCGGGGTGTGTATTACTCTCCTGGCCGGGGATAGGCCAGGAGGTGAGTAACGTCGGGGTGTGCCCTAAGCTTGTGCTTCGGCTGTTGAAGCTTTATTAGCAGCGGAGTTCCTAAGTCCCTGCCTAGCGATAGCTGGGGTCGACTAGGGAAGCCCCCAAGGCCGACTGGTCCAGCCCCGTCCGGGTTTACGTTTGCCAAAAGGGCAACCGCGAGCGGCCGGGTCACGCTCGAGCTAGTTTCGTTGGCACCGTGAGGTATCCACTAGCCCACCACAGAAAGTCGTGGTTTTAACAAGGGTTTTGTGACGTTTTCGTCAAGGCCGCCTCTAGTAATAATACAGTAGTATTATTACTTTCAGCAGCGACAGTGACTAAAACGGCACAGATGGGTGGTAATGAAAATTTCCGTTTGGGTGTCGAATTGAGCACTTAGCCTCTTCCAGTGAAATACGAGAAGTATTAATCACTGGAATTAGCCTAATGGGCAATTCGGCGAAATGGCGAGGTAATAAAAAAATCACCGGACCAAATTCCGAGAATGCCGGGTAGTCGAACAATGCCACTATAAAAGCGACCGTCCGGTACGACGGCTCAAACGGAACTCTCTAACTGTTCGATCGCAGGATCATCACACTACCCCTCACGGGGCATGGGAGTCAGTTCCAGGGCTTTTGCCCCTGCCTGGGGTGTCATTTTCGCCGCCCGTGAATACGGGCGGGTCCTTGGGTGAGTTAGTATCTTCTTGGTCTTCTTCCGTGTTTCATGTCGCCCGGGCGGACCGCCCTACCGGGTGATACCGTTGACGAGTCAACGGAGGCCCAGCAGAGGCGGTCTACGCTAGGTACCGGGCGACAGTTTAGTTTATTTTGGAGGCCCCACGGCCTCATTTGTGGTATTGTTGGGGGCGTCTGTGCAGGCTATCAGCTCTCGGGGAAGCGCCTTTTGGTCCGGAGGTCGAGCGTGTAGCGGAGCCAGGTCCTTGATGTGGTCCAGGTCGGATCTATCCGCCCGCTCGAACATCTTTCGTGCGAGTTTTGTGATGAATGCATCCAGGCTCTCGATCCGCAGATCCCTCTGGATCGTGGAATTTCGTACCATCCTCGGGGCGTTCGTGATCTGTCTCAGCGTCAGGTTTTGCTGCGCTCGCAACCGCTTCCTGGTGTCCTCACTAGTGAGGGCGTACCACGCGGGGGCAGCATAAGTGAGCCGGCTGCGTATGTAAGTCTTGAACACCCCGAGCTTCACCCGCAGGGGGATGCGCGGAGAGTTCAGCACTGGATGCAATTGGGCACGGGCGGCTCTGGTCTTTTCAACGACCGTTTTGGTGTGGGGCCTCATGGACAGTTTGGCGTCTATGGTGATCCCCAGGTACTTCGCCACTGGGGACCACTTTATGCTCTGTCCGGCCAATGTGAGTGGTGGTGGGAGCTTTACGTAGTTGCCTACCATAATTGCCTGCGTCTTCCCGACATTCACCGACAACCTCCACCTGGACAGCCATTCTGGCAATGTGTTTAGTACCTTCTGTACCTTGGCTGCGGCGAATTTTCTATTGTAGGACGCCGCGAAGTAGGCGGCGTCATCCGCGTAGAGGGCTAGTTGGGCTCCCTCTACCAGGGGGATGTCGTCGGTGAAGTAGGAGTACAAGCACGGGGATAGGCAGCTGCCCTGCGGGACGCCAGCTGTGATGCGGTATCCGGCGGACACGGCGTCTTCTACCACCACTTTGAATGTCCTATTTGACAGGAATGATGCGACCACCTTCACTAGGCGGCGGGGGGCTTCGGACGACGAGAGCTTGTGCAGCAGACCCGCGTGCCACACTCTGTCGAACGCCTTTTCCATGTCGAGGAATACTGCGACGGTGTACTCTTTCTTGTTTGTTGCTACCGTCATCGAGTGCAGTACCCTCGACAGCTGCAGCGTAGTGCTGTGTTCAGCGCGGAATCCGAACTGCTCTCGGCGGGGTGTTATGTGCGGCAGTAAGTGCCGCAACAGGAGCGCCTCGAACACCTTGGAGACTGTTGGTAGTAGTGTTATGGGCCGGTAGCTTTCCGGCTTCAGTATGTTTTTCCCGGGCTTGGGCAACATTATGACGTGCCCCAACTTCCAGGAGGCTGGGAATCTTCCCGAGCGCAGGATGCCGTTGAAGAGGCGGGTCATCGTTGCCACCGTTTTATACGGCAGGTGGCGTAACGCCGCGTTCGTGATGCCGTCTGCGCCCGGGGCCTTTCTGGGCTTGGTCTTCTTTATTGTTCGCTGTACCATGCCCGGGGAGATGACTGCTGGGTCTTCTTCGGGGGCTACCGGCGATGCGAGGTATGTCTCTAGGTTTCGCTCAACTGTTGCGGTGTGGAGAGAGTCTGCAGTCGGATTCGGCTGGAATTGGCGTTCCAGGTGTTCCGCGAAGATCTCCGCGCGGTCTGCTGCGCGGTATCTGGGTGTCCCTCTAACTGTTGATGTTGGAATCTTGTATATATGCAGATCGCATAGAAAACTTCGTATGCGCGATGTAGATTATTGGAGCGCCATCTATCTAGGAGTCGTGCGAACTATATCTGTTGGTAGATAGATGTCGCTACAAGTCCATAGATTTGTATGGAGTTACTGCGTTCGAAATCCAAAAACGGAATTCCGCCTGTATGTGACCGCCCTAAATAATATAAGATTAAAATCAAGAAATATGTATTCTAAATGGATAGGTAACTCTAAATACCTACTTGAAGCAAATACCTATCAATTGCGAAAAAGAGAAAGATAACAACTACGTTGAGACAATCATTCTTTCTTTCATTGAGGGTGAGTAGGTAGGGTTAGATTATTCTTGATTAAAATCAATTTAAAATGTTTATCGCTGGACAGAAAAAGAAAGAGGTTCTTTTATTGCAACTAGCAACATAAAAATTACATTCGATCTGTGATTCAGACAAGCTAGACAACTTAACGGAACTAGCCTAGATATGTTCATGAAGTATCTATTATCCAAAAAATAGTTTTTTTTTATATTTAAAGCTGTACTTTATGGTAAACACAATTCGTATCGTATCGTATAGTCAAATGATTGTTTATTATAATGTTGTGATAAAAATTTAGTAACTGTACTGATGGATAAAATAAAACCCAAGGTGGTACTCGATAATAAATAATAAATACTGTAAGCAATCCTAAGTAAGTATTTTTTTGTACTTGTTCGTTCAGCTCTCGACTGGCCGTCACCATGGAGAGAGCTTGCTGTAGAAATTAATTTTTTACTCGATAATACTGTAGTAAAATTTGTGAACCTTGCCAATGAGTATATTCATAAAGAGAAGTAAAATCAGATTTATTTACTATAAAATGGTATTGCGTCACTTTGCTAGAAGTCTAATAAAAACGAAGAATTGTATATTTCTACATACCACATAATTGTTGTACAAATATTTCAGGTTTGTTTCACACATTATATTCATTTATAAATTGTCTTCCAGGTACTGATCACCTCAAAAGACTTAGTACATTTATTAATTTGAAGAGTTATTGAATTATGGAAAGGAGTTGAGGTTATGTTTTATTAAATATTATCACTGTTTTGTCTGGCAGAATGAATGGAGGAATGGAGCATAAAACACCTGGTCACAATGCAGTTCTTCACAAAGCCCCTAAAAACTACAAATTGCTCATGGATCCATTTCTTGTGAAGGGAGCAACAAAATTGTATAGATATGATGGATCTGTTCCCGGAGACACAACATATCCACCTGTACAATGTAGAGATCCTAGGTCTCAGCTATCGAGGATATGGAACCGATTGGAGCCTGCCGACCTACCAGTCCCTAAGTATTCACAATATAATTCTTGTTAGACATATCCATATAGCATCTTATTGAAACATGTCAAATGCAAAAATCTTTTTGGTACAATAGTTATTCTATAAATATGCATGCATATTCTGACTTTATCCAACTCAAATAGTATCATTTTTAATAAGCAATCATGAGTTAACTAAATTAGGTATTTTTTTGCCATTCATATTGTCAAACCTTTTTTGTATTCAATTGCTTTAATTGTTGCTTCTTTTGTGAGTATTAAATCTGTAGTTCCCTATAGGGAAAATAGAGAAATATGATTGATAATCCAAGCTTATAAAACCTCATTAAATCAAAAATTGTGTTTGGTTATATTCTCCTTTGTTTTTATTATAGCTCAATGACAGGACTACCAACATAATTGTTTTGACTCAATTTCTATAGGTGGCGGGAAATTTAAAATGTACTTTTTGATTTCAGACTCAAAATAGATAAAAATTATGTTGGAACTCCGCCACAGCTGGAAATATTTATAGGAAATTTGAATGATAATATAGATAAAGCATTTTTGGCCGAAATGATGAATAAAATTGGTCCTTATGATGAATTGACAATATTCTACCATCCAATCACAAACAGACACTTGGGATTTGCCAGAGTAGTATTTCAAGATGTAAAATGTTCAAAAATATGTGTAGAAAAATATAATGGAAAATCTGTTATGGGCCAGGTATGTACAAATATTGTTTAATTAATCTGTTTCAGTACTATTTCAATATAAACCTCTAAGAATGTGTAACTAGTCCTCAATTGAAAGAAATTAGTATTTTCACACCTATCATTTCAGAATTGGTTGACCTTATAGTGTAACATTTGCTAATATATATATATTTTATATTTACAATAGAAATTAATATTATTTGAAACATGTTTCGGGTTCAATAAAATATTAAGAGTGATGACCTAAAATAAAATTTCTGTGAGTTGAAATATAAATTTATTTCTTAGGTCATGGAGTGATAATTTTTAGTATAAACAAATTAATGCTGACATATAAGTTCTGCACTATTGTCTATGCTTCACAATTACTTATTAAATCTTAATATTTATAATTCTTCTTTATGTGTGTTTGTCACCTAACTCTTCCTAAACTGCCAATTTGGGTGGAATTTTGTGTGTATATTTCAATGGTTTGAAAACACAATTGGACCCGGTAGGTGGCGCTGGAATCGGATTATAGGTTTTGTTTTCATTTCTGGGCAGGACGACATCTGCCAGGCCCGCTAAGCATTATATAACATTTTTTTTATTTATCTGTGAGAACAAATAAATAATATAATACAACATATTATGTTGTACAATGAGATAATAGTGGACCAATATGAGATTTATCTGCTTGTCTAATAACTGTTCAATACAAATTCTAAACTGTTACTATATTATTTGAATTTTGTTTTGTGGCAACCATCCCATTAGCGAGTCAAGGAGTACAAAATTAGAAATGTTAATTTCTTTAAAATTATGAAATATTTGTTTTTGCTTCTTTGCTGAAAGTGAAAGAAATATCTTCTTTCAGGTGCTAGATGTCTTCCATGATCCTTTTGGTAAGAAATGCCAGGAGCTGTTTGATGACAAGACATTGGATAAGAAACCTCAACCTGTCCCACTAGTAGCAAAACCATTGGCTGTTGTTGAAGATGTGCGCTTGCAGAAAGTTGATCCCACACTCAGTAAGCGGTTGGAGGAAACAAAACTCACTGAAAAAGTAACTGATTATTTACTTATTTAGTTAATAAAACATTACATTAATACATGAAGAAAGAACTTTGTACCCCTTTGTACTAAAATTATGTTGATGCAGGAGTATTGGCACAGTTAATGTTTATATATGAAAAAAGAGTGCAGAAAGCTAATATATTTCTGTTTGACACTTGCACACATATAAATATCATCATCCTCCTCTGTTTGTGAACCGATTTCTTTTTGTTAAAAATCTTCATGCGTGTAGAGATGGTGTTAGTTTTGTAAACTTGTCGTTTTCATTTTAACCTCACCAGGTAGACTTAGAATTAATTGCATAGCAATTAATAGACAATGCTTTGTGGGATCACATCAACAACGAGCATCGAACCCCGACTACCGGTCCGCTCCAAGCGCGCGCCTTTTTACGTTCTCATATCTCCCTCGCACATGTACTTCTCGCTCTCGCCTCACTCGTAGATTTCGTTCCTATTATTGCTGTCGTGTGATTGGTCAGATCCAAAATGTTAGCTCGTCATCTACGTATTAACACATGACCAACAAATTGAGTACTTAATAAGCAAGTTTTACTTCAATAAACATTCAGATTGATTCCTTGTACCAGCGTTTTAATTCTACTCTCAAGTACTCCCTACAATTTGGTGACCCCGAAGACTGAGCAACATAAACGGAATTGTGAATCATGGAGAGCAAGACTACCGCAGCCCTCATTGAATCGCCTGTTGACCTTGCTGCTGTCTCAATACAGTCTCGACTTATACCGTTCTGGCAAAATTACCCCGTACATTGGTTTATCCAATTTGAAGCTGTCATCGAGCCGCTGAAAACAAGTGATGAGAACAAATATCGTTACGTTCTTGGCCAACTTAAACAGACGGATCTTCAACATCTCACCGACATTCTCATCAAGCCTCCCGAGACAGGAAAATATGAAGCCATCAAGAAACGCCTACTTTCTGTTTACGAGCAATCAGAAATCAAGAATTTCAAGCAAGTTATTAGCGGTTTAGAGCTAGGCGAACAAAAGCCTACTCATCTTTTACGACGCATGCGAGAGCTGGGAGGAAACATGATTACGGAAGACGGAATCAAAATTGAATGGCTGAACCAGCTACCTCCACAAGTACGAGTTGTCCTGTCTTGCAACACCGATTCATCACTAGACACGCTTGCCACCATGGCCGACAAGATGCTCGAGTACTCCGAATCTACTACCATCGCGGCAGTGTCAAGTACTGCACCCTCAACCACTGCCTGTACGAGTAAACAACAATCGGCATCGCCTACCTCCACGCAACTCGAGTTACTTTCAAAACAAATGGAGAAACTAACTCTAGAAATTGCAGAATTACGAAGCAGAGAGAGATCACGATACCGTCGTCCTTTTCACTCTCACACTCGCTCAAGATCAGGCTCCGTGAAGAAAACCAAGGATGGTACCTGGGTCTGCAGATATCCACTACAAATTTGGTGACAAAGCGAGACGTTGCGTGTCTCCGTGTGTAAGAAGAACTCCATCAAAGTCGGAAAACTAGGACAAACACCGACCGTGGCGGACGTCGGTGTTGCTACCTCAAGCAACCGCCTATGTATCTTCGATCGCAACACATCACAACGTTTCCTCGTGGATACAGGAGCCGATATATCTGTTTTGGCCGCCACTAATATTAAAAAGTTGAAGTTAACACCAAGCACCTACAAGTTATATGCTGCAAACAATTCTCCAATCAAAACTTACGGTGAAAAAAATATACAACTGGATCTTGGTCTCAGGCGCTGTTTCCGTTGGACATTTGTAGTCGCCGATGTGAAGACATCCATATTGGGAGCCGATTTTCTACGCCATTACAAGCTGTTAGTCGACCTCCATCGCAAGAAGCTCATCGACAAGATTACAGATTTATCTATCGATGCCTTAGAAGTCACGTCCGCTCAAGATACCATTTCTACACTCAGCAACAGCCAGACCTACCACGACATCTTGAAGCAATATCCTGATGTTCTTCGCCCCATGTCGTTGAAATCACCGTGTAAACACGACGTCGTGCATCACATCGAAACGACAGGCGCACCTATTTGCGCACGATCACGACCTCTGCCGCCTGGCAAATACAAAGCAGCAAAGGAAGAATTCGAACGCATGATGGCGATGGGTATTTGTCAACCATCAAAGAGTCCATGGGCAAGTCCACTTCACGTCGTCAATAAAAAGGATGGCAGTCTGCGTGTCTGTGGTGACTACAGACGACTTAATGCTGTCACACAACCGGACAGATATCCAATACCACGTATTCAAGACTTCACATATCAACTACACAACAAGAAGATTTTCTCAAAACTCGATCTGAAAATGGCCTACTACTGGATACCTATCTCAAAAGAAGACGCACAGAAAACTGCCATCATAACCCCATTTGGATTATTTGAATTCAACTGCATGACGTTTGGATTAAGAAACGCAAGCCAAACGTTTCAACGTTTTATGCATGAAGTCCTCCGAGGCATTGAAGATTGCTTTTCTTTCGTAGATGACATTTTGCTATGCAGTAATAATGAAGAAAATCACCAATTACTTCTTCATCAAGTTCTCAAGCGTCTGAACGATTATGGAGTTGCCCTGAACGTTGATAAGTGCGAGTTTGCCAAGCAGAAAATAACCTTCCTAGGCTATGAAGTAACATCCGACGGTATTAAACCCACTGAAGACCGGATTTCAACCATAGCAAATTATCCGCAACCCAAGACAATCATCGAACTACGTCGTTTCCTGGGGATGATAAACTTCTACAGGGACTGTTTACCCCACCAAGCTGACTTACAAAGGGAATTGAATAAATATCTGCACAATACTAAGAAGAACGATAAGACACCAATCAAATGGACATCAGAGGCCGTGTCAGCATTTCGAAATTGCCGCCAAAGCATATTGGAAGCTACAACTCTGATGCATCCCATCCTCAACGCTCCGCTTAGCATCATGACAGACGCATCTGATCATAGCCTCGGCGCAGTCCTTCAGCAAAAAGTCAACAATGTTTGGAAGCCGCTAGCATTTTATTCAAAAGCAATGAACGACACACAGCGAAGATACAGCGTGTACGATCGCGAATTATTAGCAATGTACACTGCAGTGAAGCATTTCCGTCGTCTCATCGAAGGCTGTGACGTCAGCATATACACTGACCACAAACCACTTTCCTATGCAATGACAAGACCTCCAAGCAGCTGTGACACACCGAGGCGTGAACGTCAACTTCATTTCATCAGTCAATTCTGTTCGAACATCGTCTACGTGCAAGGAGAAAAAAATTCAGTCGCCGATGCATTGTCCCGAATTGAAGAAATACAATGCCCTACAAGCTTCAATTATGAGAAATTATCTAACGATCAACAACACGATGACGAGTTAAAAAGCTTAAGATTGCAACCAAACTTGAAGTTCGTTGACGTCACACTACCTGGCGTCAAGCGACCAATCACCTGCGAGCACTCAACATCGACGCTACGACCGTATGTGCCGACAACACATCGCTACGCTGCATTCAAAGCGCAACACGATCTTTGTCATCCCGGCGTACGAGCAACAAGAAAACAAGTCACATCAAAGTATTTTTGGCCATCTATGAATAAGGATGTGAGCACCTGGGCCAAAGCCTGTATCAGCTGTCAGAGAGCAAAAATTCATCGTCATGTCGTCACTCCACTCGGAAGTTTCCCGCCATCTCAACGCTTCGAACACATACATGTTGACATAGTCGGACCAATGCGACTATCACATGAATACCGCTACTGTGTAACTATCATTGACAGATTCACCAAATGGCCAGAAGCGATACCTGTATGTGAAATTACGGCTGAAGTCGTCGCAAAAGCAATATATGACAACTGGATTGCAAGATTTGGCTGTCCTCTCCGCATATCAACCGATCAGGGCAGGCAGTTCGAATCGTCTTTATTCAACGCGCTCATGAAAAAGTTTGGAATAACAAGAATACGCACAACAGCTTTCCATCCACAAGCAAACGGACTTATTGAGCGTTGGCACCGCACTCTCAAAGCGGCGCTCATGGCAAGAGGCGCAACTACAGATTGGAGCGATGAAATACCTACCGTCCTACTTGGTTTACGCACAGCGCTCCGAGCTGACAATAACCTAAGCCCTGCGTTAATGACATACGGATCGACGCTACGCATTCCATCAGATTTTTTCATGCCTACAAAATCGACAATGGAAGATATTGAGTTCGTTCGCCGCCTGACCGCTTCGATGACGTCACTCGCACCTGTTGAACGCTCACAGACAACTACCGCTCGACCCTTCGTGCACAAAACGCTAAACACATGCACGCATGTTTTCATCAGAAACGACACCGTTCGAGCGCCACTCATACCACCATACGATGGACCGTATCCTGTTCTTCAGCGTCACGAGAAATTCTTCAAGATACAACTACCCAATCGAGTCACAGTCGTATCACTGGACAGACTAAAACCAGCATACATCTGTAACGAAACAGACGAGCAGACTGCAAGCATTGTCCCAACCGGCGAGCTAGTTCGAGATCCTGCGAGCACGCCACTCCCTGCAGTAGCTGGGCATCGAGCACATGTGACGAGGTCAGGCAGAGTCGTGAAGCCGCCCGTGCGCTTCACTTGAAGGGGGGTACTGTGGGATCACATCAACAACGAGCATCGAACCCCGACTACCGGTCCGCTCCAAGCGCGCGCCTTTTTACGTTCTCATATCTCCCTCGCACATGTACTTCTCGCTCTCGCCTCACTCGTAGATTTCGTTCCTATTATTGCTGTCGTGTGATTGGTCAGATCCAAAATGTTAGCTCGTCATCTACGTATTAACACATGACCAACAAATTGAGTACTTAATAAGCAAGTTTTACTTCAATAAACATTCAGATTGATTCCTTGTACCAGCGTTTTAATTCTACTCTCAAGTACTCCCTACAGCTTACTCATTATCTTTATATAATAACTTCTTTTGAATAAAAGTCATCCAAGACTTTCTTACAAATACAACCTATTATATGCCAGAAAGAGGTATCAAGATGTAACTAAAAGATTTCATAATTACTTTTTTCCACCTTATTTGTTTATTTCTTTCTTTATAACTATGGTTTCCAGTTCCCTAAATCTTGCTCATCATAGTTAAATGCTCATCATTTATTCAGTACTAGTGAGCCCGGCAGACGTTGTCCTTCTCTGAAATTAAAATCAAACTTAGAACTCGATCCCAACGCCACCTGCCGGGTCCATTTTTGAATCTAACCGTCGAGTCAATCCGATCTCGAGATAGTATTATCAAACAAGTCGTTCGATATAAAATGTATGACAATTTTTGTTAATAGTTATTCTGCTATTCGATGCGGAGAGAAGTTCAAAAACATCAAAGAACAGAAAAATCGATCCAGCCATTCTCGAGTTATAAATAACCCGACTTTGTTTTATATATATATATATATAGATGATGTAACGGTATGTTTCAGGAGCCCTACCCTCGCTATAAAGACGTGGAACACAGCGATAGCAACACTCGGTGGTCGGACGAAGAGCGCGAGTATCGACACCGACACCGCAGCCGCAGCGAGCGAGACAGAGACAAGGATAGAGACCGAGATAAAGATAGACCTAGGTAAAATCATCTCAGATATGTATAGAATTTATATTGAATGCTGCAATTATTATCCTGAGTCTTAATTAATAACTAACTTTGCGCCCCGCGGTTCCCGAGGGAATAAAAATAAAAATATTGACCATGTTTGTTACTCGCTGATGTAGCTATATAGGTGAAAGATTTTTTATAATTGTTTAAGTATTTTTTGAGTTTATTCATTACATACAAACTAACCATAAATCAAATATTTTCTTTTTATAATATTAGTTGGTGATAATAATTGATATTGCAACTGTAACTCCGATCTTTTCGTGTTATATGAATAGCAATTAATATTTTAGAATACCATGACAATATGATTTTATGTAAATGTTATTTGCGCATGCAGACGATGCAGAAGGAAATGTCGACGCAGGTACAGGATTAATTTTATACTCTAATTCAACGGTATTTAGAAAAAATATTAGGTAGATGTCTGAAAATTTTGATGTGGAATGAAGATCGCTAAAGGTCGATACTTCAGTCGATACTAAGCATGTGTTTTGCTTAAAGAATGCGAATGCGACACGGCTTATGATAGCACTAGAGTAAGTAAAATGTGTGTGTTTATATTAATGTCAGACATAGAGAACGCTACGCCCGCGGCACGAGTGAGACGAGCGAGTCGGCCTTCCCCGCGCCTACTCACGCCCCTGATGTCCCATACACGCCCGCCGGACCACTGCCATATGACCCCTATTATCAACAGGGGTATGAATTCTTAGCTTTAGTATTTCTATATGAATGTACATTATTTTTACTCTCGTGTTTGACCGCAATCTCATAATGCTAAGTGATGTGCAGCTGTCGGAACTCACGGATAGATACTTGTTGACAGATTTTCAACTTGAGGGTGGTAGCCAGCCAGTCGGGTACTACAAAGTACCCCACCACCGTGCTATGGTTTCCTTCACTACCGAAACGATTTTAAGTGTGCGGTTTCTGTTTTATGTTCAAGTCTGCAAGCGACCTTGAGATTCTAAATCCGAGTCATAAGATAAATAACTGATCTATTGGCTGTCATTATTCACATGCAAATTATAATTTTGTTTTATTTGGGTTATTCATATTTTCAACCTTAACTCAATGTAGTAAAGTTAAATTTGATCTATCTCAATAATGTATCTAGCAGGTATGGATACAACTACGGAGCGGGCGCGACGCCCGGTGGCAGCGGTATGTGGTGGGGAGACTGGAGACAGCCTCATCACGCGTCGCATCACCATTCACATGTGAGCACATTAACATATTATTACAGTGCGTCCGCTGAGAGTAAGCGTTTATGACACTTGTCAATAATGCGCTTATCGCGAAATCATGTAATCCATTTTTGATGCTACTTTCACAGGTTCAGTATTATCTTAGGCGTAGTTTAGTGAAAGTCGTTTCTGTGATGAACGCATTCTCTCGGCGGCCGCTCTATAATATTTTTCAAAGCAATGGGATATTTTATTGGTGATTAAAATTAGACTGCGAAAAGTTACAAGATTTTGGAAATTGTGGCGTTGAAATGTGATTGTCAGTCTCGACATTAAAGCTCTGTAAAGTAAACTTTTATATTATGTTATACCGGCCTGGTACATTTATAAAGTATTCAGTACTGTTTTTAGGGTTCCGTACACAAAGGGTAAAACGGAAACCCTATTACTAACACTCTACTGTCCGTCTGTCTACCAGGCTGTATCTCATGAACTGTGATAGCTAGACAGTTGAAAATTTCACAGATGATGTATTTCTGTTGCCGCTATAACATCAAATACTAAAAACAGATTAAACTACAAAATTTGTACGGAACCCTTGGTGCGCGAATCCGACTCGCACTTGACCGGTTTTTTATTTTTATTTTCAATAGAATAGCTAAATTAAATAAGATTCTAAGAGCTCACATTACTATTGACTATCCGCTTATTTGTAAATTATAATGTATTTTTTGCGCGTGATGTCTCTCTAATACCTATGTGTGGATTTGGTTATCCTCATTACTAACATATGAAGCTTTGAACAAAGCTTCAACCATATTCATACATGTGACACACACTTATCATTTCAAATTCATGTTTTTAAGGCAGTTAAGTGTTTGTTATTTTATTACTCACGTTTCAGACACTGACACAATAATGATAAAATAGTTATTGTTTTTTAATTTAATCGCTTAGCTGCCTTCTCCTTAAAAATACTTATTTACATTGTTTGGACTAAGTACATCTGCATTAAAAAAAGCGCAGTCTCCGATTATATAATATATTATGTACCTAGTAATAACTGAAATATCGATAAGTAAGGCAGCGACAGTGTTGCAACCCTAGATATGGACGAATTGTAATGACCTCATTAAGGAAATATGAGTACATTTATCGTGGCGTTCTAGCGTTGAGTAGCGAAACTTTCTCATCAAACTTATCTCATGCCACCTTTGAATAAAAAGAGGCGATATATACTTACAAGGACTAAATAACAATCAACTCTCTGCTTAATGCAATACGTTCTTTTTAGGGTTCCGTACCCAAAGGGTAAAAACGGGACCCTATTACTAACACTTCGCTGTCTGTCCATCCGTCCGTCTGTCTGTCTCCAGGCTGTATCTCAAAAACCGCGATAGCTAGACACTTGAAATTTTCACAAATTATGTATTTCTGTTGCCGCTATAACAACAAATACTAAATCAAAATAAAATAAATATCTAAGGGGGGCTCCCATACAACAAACGTGATTTTTTTGCCGTTTTTATTGATAAATAAATACGTCTGACATATTGGGGTTTTTACATTTCTGTGATCGCAGATCAATCTTCAAGTTTAAGTGTCCTAGTAATGAAGTTCGATTTATTTGATACTTACCCCACCCAACCACCTACCTTTATAATCTCCTTTAAACTTCTAAGATCTTGGTAATAAGACATAACGCTTTTTTCTTACGTGACGATTCACTCTACTGTAAGACGCGTAAAAGAACGTTTCAAAAATAGTTAGCAGAAATTCATGTACATATAAAGTGGTCAATAAAGCGTGATGTATAAAGCTGGAGCGGCGGACGAGCGCGACGCCGGGGTGGGTGGCGCCGGCCACCCCTGCCACCCCAGCCACACCAGCCCCCGCGCCCGCGCCTACCACCCGGGACCAGCCCTCACCCGAGCTCGCCAAGCGGGACAAGGACAAGGTGCGCCCAAGAACACAACTACCACTAGCTCGTATACACACTCTTATTCATTTATTAACTTTTATTATGCACGGTCGTCGATCATATAATTCCAAAGTAGCTACGCGTTTTTTTTTATATACTACAAGTGACAACGTATGTGACTACCATCGCCTATAGACATTAGCAATACCAGGCGAATTGCCAATGTATTGTACACCTTATTGCAATGCCGTAAAGATTCTCAAGTGCAACTGCCGAAATACACTGACTGATGCTTGCAACAGATTTCTTAAAGCAAGAGGTTCTCAATTTGTATATTAAAATTACTCCTTAAAGGGTGAAGTAATCCGATGTATATCCGATTATTGTGAAACACAAAAAAATACGCTACGATACATAGTTAGTTACAAGGAAACGTTCGTGGGAGACAGTTTAAAAAAAAACAATAGTACATAATGTGATTTGTGGTGTGAAGCGATAGAAATAATTAAACAAACTAGGTTTTATTTTTCATCTTTGGTTTCAATCTTCTTCTTTATTTAGGAAAATACAATTTGATTATTTATTCTATACGTGTGAAATAAGGGTAATTATTGCATGGGCCTTTTTCACCAAACTCAAACTCAAACTCAAAATGTTTTATTCAATTTTGGGACACTTAAGGAACACTTATTGAACGTCTTATTGCTATTTTTAAAGCTATTGTAACTGTTACCACCATTTCCAATTAAAGACATGTCAGGAGAAGAAACGGCGAAACAAACTCCCCGGTTTTTTTTTACAATAGTCCCTCTTTTCTCTTTTAAATATAATAATGGATACATTGTATAATATCGTTTAAGAGGAGCAACTCATTGCCATGCTTTGCCATCATTCATATATTCTGCTACTGTATAGTAAGCTTTTAGACATAATTTGTGTTTGATGACACGTTTAAAATTTAAAAAAGGTAATTCTGTAATTTCTCGAGGTAGCTTATTAAAAAAACGTATACTTTGCCCCACAAAAGAATTGTTAGTTTTATGTAATCTTACAGTAGGAACATAAAGTTTGTCCTTCTTTCGAGTATTAATATTATGCAAATCGCTATTCTTTTTTAAGCTCTTAATATTCTTTCTTACATATATTAAATTTTCAAATATAAATTGGCACGGTACAGTCAATATATCAATTTCTTTGAACTTTTCCCTAAGTGAATCTTTAGATTTCATATTATAAATTGCACGAATAGCCCGCTTCTGCAACACAAAGATCGAGCCAATGTCAGCAGCATTACCCCATAGAAGAATACCATAGGACATTACGCTATGAAAATAACCAGATCTTTAATTTAAAGGTTAAAAATAATTTGTATTATTGTAAGGTCTAGGATTTTGGTGAAATAGTTATCCGTATTTTCAGTTAATTGTAGCAGGTTTTAGTGCTTTCAAAGTATTAAGATTTTATACAAATAAATTAAATTTGTTGTAGAAATTGCACCAAAATATTTAAGAAAGCACATAATTTAATAATTATCAAGGATTGTGGCACCATTTTATGATATACGTTATTTATTATACAGAAGGTAAGTCATCATGCCTTTGCATGTTTGCATGAATCATGTTAATCATTGTTTATGTACTTAATTTTATTGAATATTGGTGCAATATTTATTGATTTAAATATTACATACATGTTTAAATAAATAAGTTTTGTAACGTTTTGCGCTTTAATTGTTATATAAGTATAAATACATTACTTAATATTTACTATACATATACTATTTTATTTTATCCTGAAGCTGATGTTAGCAGCATGTTGCAAAATGAGCTCTATAATCAAGAGCATTAAGTACCTATATTGAATAGTGTAACAACAACACAGGAGGTGACGATAGACACGAAGAGCTCCGAAGCGCCTGAACCGAAGCCCCCTGAAGACATGCCAGACGGCAAGGAGCCCGAGCCGAAGCCACCGCCGCCTGCTGACGAACCTAAAAATGTTGATCTCGATACTAGGTGAGTATTGTCTATGTTTTCATCACTACAATTTATAGATGCATTGTGAAATATCTTTAAAAAAAAGGTTTTGGCTTGGTATCTAGACTTCTAAGCCATTTCTTTATTTTAAATATTCTTTAATGTTATAGTTACGTTATATTGTCACATTCACTGTAAAGCCTAGTCCTCGTTCGTACAAGTCCGGCCAGGTTTATGGAAATTGGCGGCTGTTCCACTAAAACATTTCACGGACTTTTTGGGATATTTTACTTAGATTGATCTTTATTTAAAACACCACCGATATTAATCAACAAAACTCAAAATTCACAAATTTTATAAAACGAAAACGCAACGTCACTTCGCAAGTTCCCGCCAAAAAGTGCTGTAAAATATATTATTTGTATTTATTGCAGAATAGCGATGTTGTTGAAAGGCGCAACCGGCGGCGGTGGGATGGCTCCGCCGTTCCTCTCGCTCGGGATGTCTTCAGAAGAAGAAGATGACGACCGTCTTCCAGCCAACATACCCGATATCGACACACACAATCCACCCTCAGACGATGAAGGTATTTTTTATTACAAACTAGCTGTCCTCGGTTTCATCGAGGATCTTATCTTTTCGCGGAATAAAAATATCCTATGATTTATTCTAGGATATGACCTGTGTGCCAAGTTTTAGCAAAATCCGTTCCGCCGTTTTTGCGTGATTGACAAACTTTCACATTTATTATATTAGATTTATGAAACATTTTCTTTTTGAAACAGTGAATCCTAATTTTCACCTATAACTAAAGTTACAATTACAGAATGTTAAAATACTATATTTCTTTTTTTAATCTTTAAAAATTTCACAGCTACATTAATAATAAATAGGAACTATAAGTAATTACATAACATTGGAAATGATCGGACAGGTTCAATCAGCGACGACAGAGAGAGTATAATATCAATATGCCCGAGAAAGGAAGTGGACCCCACACCGTTGTCGAACACTCCCTCGCCGTATTTGTCGCGGGAGTTCTATCTCGAATGTATCAAATTAACCGTCGAAAGGGTAAATATATATTTATAGAACATTTATTAGTATGGACAATTACTTTCGAGTGACAGTTGTGATGCCAAAATGTCTCTCACAGATGACGCTTAAAAAAAGAGCCAAACTTAACTTATATCACCATCCGCGTCTATATTGCACGGTGGTAGGGTACTTTGTAGTACCCGACTGGCTGGCTACCACCCTCAAGTTGAAAATCTTTCGCCAAGCACCTATCGGTGTGTTCCGACAGCTGCACTTGAGAGCCAGTTCCCATCTCGACTTTGTGTGCTTACCACCTTCGGCCACATCATCACTGACCATGGTGAGATTGTGGTCAAACACAAGCTTATCCAGAATAAAATAAATAAATATAATATCTTACTTCATACAAAAGTACTAAAATAGTCTCAACTTTAGTAATGCTTAATTAAAGACGTTCGTGACGACCCAAGATTTCATGGATATTAAGTATGTAAATTGGAGGATTTTGACCTGTCATATCATGTTCAACTCAAAAAATCCAGTTGAGATGCAATTTTGACAGTAAATCAATTATAGCATTTCTTTAAACTGTTTTAACAATATAAATGTTAACTATGCAACGTTTTTAACACATGTAGAGAGCAAAAGAAGAACATCGTAGAAAGTTTCCGGAAATTGATAAGATAGGTTCAGATATCTCGTCATCAGAAGATGAGTTACTAACAGGCGAGGAGCCGCGCCGCTCGCCCGCCGCGCCGCCGCAAGTTGACCGAGACCAGGATAACTTGGAGGATGATCAGGTAACAACGATCCCTTCCGTTTTTTATTCCAACTCACGTTTTTTCTCTAATAATAACATTGGAGTTTTTTCCTAATCGTATCTTACATTTGTTAACAGTATTAGTTTTTCGCAAGGTGCTAATAAAATATCATTAAGGTGATCCTCATCTGCTTATAGTCTTCATAGACTGATCGCACGATAAAATAATAATAATAAAAAAAAGGTGATCCTCTAGTTCGGTGTAATAAAAAAGAGGTCTTGATAGACGGACAAGAAAGTGATCCTATAATGATTCAGTTTTTTCCTTTTGAGTTACGGAACCCTAAAAACTAGCGGGTATCGGCATTCATTAGCACCCTGCGAAAAATTTATATTGATTTTATTTACAATGTGTTGTTTATTTTAATAAAATAACTTGATAACTAAGCAGCCATGTTTCCAACTAGATGTCACTATCGTCACTGTCGTCGACCGAAGCTAAGATCGAGGAGCAGGTCCCAGCGGAGCCCTACTATTACGCGGCAGCGCCGGCGCCCGCGCCGCACACACATACACACCCACACCCGCACGCGCCGCAACACTACTACCAGCACATGTGGCCGCCTACTGGTACTTACAAAATATATTCGTTAAAGTCGTCATAATCTAATAGGCCCGTTTTGACAAGAGGGTGTCTCTTCTTGTCGCACTATGTTCGTCTCTTTAGAGCACATGGTTGTTTATGTGCTGTCAAACGGGCCTTTTATTTTTTTACAACTTTAGTAGTAATTTCCCGCGGTTTCCTATCTTTTCCGCGATAGAAAGAAAGGATCCTATGTTTTAATCAATATGGTTTACCTGAGTGCCAAGAATAATTGAAAGCCGTTCAGCCTTTTAAGTGATTGAGTACCAAAAATAAAAACATTCACATTTATGATATTAATAGGATGATAGAAAGATATTGTTACCAAATTTTAATTCCATTTCGGTTGACGAAACCTGTCAAAATATTGCGTAGTAAGTCTTTTCTCCAGTTAAAATATTTCATATTAAAATAGCTCTTAATGCTACTCCTAAAGGTTGATTTTCTATAAACAGCGTACCCGCCGCCTGGATATGCAGGTCCGGAACTTCCACTAACATATGGTGGCGCGTTCACGGCGCCTCCAATCCTACCACACCACTACCAGCCTTATACTGAACCTGTGGTACCCGTGCAGGTATGATAGTTGATCTTGACTCTGTTGCCTCTAAATGGTAAACGAGCGAGCCTTCCAATGGTCGCTTGTGATGTGTAACATCTGACATCTCACCTTGTTAATATCATATATGTGTACCAACCTCTCGGAAAATGGGTTGGTACCATCTGACAGCCAACTCTACCATCAGTCATTGTTCAATAAATGAGTTTTGAGTGAAACTCAGGCTTTGAGGCTGTTTGGGCTAAAACCCTTTGCCTGCACTACAATAGAGGATATAAAATTACACACTTCCCTATCTGACAACCAGACTTCCTGTTACACACTTCCGTCCCTTTTCATAAAATCACTCCCACAGATTGCGGGATAGCGAGAGAAAAGATTGTGTGCCTGTTTAAACCCTATTCATGGGCTGTTCGGGCGCCCAAAAATAATTTTGCCGACGTTACTTGCCCAAAATAGAACTATAGACAAGGCATATTTAACTGATGGAACTCATTAATACAATTATGTAGTATTGTAACCCATAAATAAATAGTACCACGTCTACAAAGTATAAAATAATTCATGTTATTATTTTGTAGAATTGATGACAGGACTGACTTTTCAATAGTGAAAAAATGTGTAATAAGATTTTTTAACAGGAATTGGACAACCCATACTTCCCAACAATAAACAGCGTTATAAAACGGGTAACAGCAGAATTGAAACAGATATTAAAGAAGGATTTTAACAAGAAAATGATCGAAAGTACCGCGTTCAAGAATTTCGAGGTGTGGTGGGACGAACAGAGCCGGAAGACGCGGCAGACGGTCAAACCTAAGGAGGAAGTTGGACAACCTTTACAGGTAATTTTTTGTTACCTTAACAGGTAAATTTTTGTTATCTTTATAGGTAAATTTTTGTTATCTTTTTAGGTCATTTTTTATAGATAGTCCATCCACGAAGACACACCCTACTCTTTTTCCTAATCCCTTGTAACAGTGCAAGTGTGCATCCTTTCACTAGTGTTGTAGTGCTGTCGATATGTCTATAAGCAGCACTACAACACTAGCAAGGAAAAAGAGTGGGGCGCGTCTTCTTGAATGACTTATGTTGGATGATATTTTATGGGATAGTATTTTAATGCCGAATAACTTTTCAGTCTATATTTTATTTATTAGCAGGACACAAGATATTATTCAAAGCAAATTATTGTTTTTTTTTACACAATCTGACAATTCGAATAAGATTTTTTTTAAAATAACTATCCGATAGTTTTGCATCAGATTTTACAATGAATAACGAGTAATATAATGATATGAGTGGTTGTGCGATTATGAACCGCGAGAGATTTGTATCTTACTTTTTAATGTGTTAAATCAGGATATTTCAAACAAGAAAGAAGAAGCGATGGACTCAATTAAAAGTATAATAGAGTCGCGCGAACTAGAGCTGGGCGGGTACGCGTCAGGCATCGGGCTGGGCCTGCGCGCCGCTATACCCAAGATGCCCAGCTTCAGGAAGAAACGGAAGATACCATCGCCTGTACAACTGGACGAGGACTCTTCTAAGAGGCTTAGTGATCAGGTTACATTTATACCTTTTACTAATTTTCCGCCCCGCGGTTTCACGCGCGTTCCCAAGGGATCTTATGTTTTCCCGGGATAAAAAATCTCACAAATATACATACTTTTAGTTTAGTCTAATTTTTCGCTCCGCGGTTTCACCCTCGTTCCCGAGGGATTTTGTCATATCCTGGGATAAAAAGTATCCTATGTTTCATCAAAATCCGTTCAGCCGTTTTTGCGTGATTAAGTAACAAATGTCCTAACATACAAACTTTCACATTTATAATATTAGTAGGATTTTGGTGCTTCACAACATTCTTGTGTTATTTGTAGGAGGAAATGGTGCTAAATTCGGACGAAGAGAAGGAGCTGCCGACGAGTCCGCGCAACAGAACTACAGGGTCTTATTTATCGAGAAGCAGGCGGCGGCAGTCCAGCAGTTCTTCGAGGTAACATACACTAAACAACTCACTTTAAACTAATTGAGAGTGCTGCTTGCTCTATCAAAGTCAAAACCATTTATTCAGTTTATTTAAGCCCTATAAGGGCACTTATGATGACCGAGCTACTAAAGTTACCACCGGTTCAGAAGTCAGTATTCAACTGAGAAGAACCGGCAAGAAACTCGGCAAGTTTACATTTATAAAATATTTTTGCACCATCTGACTATACTGGTTTTTTTAAATCTTTTATTATTATATCTATGACGCGGTTAGTTATAATCCGTCCTGTTATTGAGCTTGTTAATTGTATCAAATAAATGGCTTAAAGGTCTAGATGCCAAGCCAAAAACCTTTAAAAAAATATAGAATGTATCATGAAGGTGTTCATCGTCGTCGTCAAGTCGGTCTTCGTCGTCGGGTTCCGAGTCGGAGCGGAAAGGCGCCGCGCCTAGAATATACTCAGATTCCGACGATGATACGGAAGTTGACGAATCCGAGGTAAGTACCACTTTTTTTTATACCACTGGTTGTCAAACAAGCTTACGGCCCACCTGTTGATAAGTGGTTACCATTACCTATGGACGCTTGCAACACCAGAAGCGTCACGAGCGTATTGCCGACCTTGCATAAACTTTCTTACTCCTCTCTTGAAGAACCCCATGCTGTAGCTTCTAGGGAAACTTCTATTGTTTCAACATTATATAAATAAATATTGGTTCTTTTCTAGGATTATTTCTTTAATAGTATTCTTGTACTTTTACAGTTTAAGGTGGTTTCAAACAAGGAGAGGCTAAGAAGGGTATACTCGTCTTCTGACAGCGAAGAAGAACAAAGCAGAAGAGGTATGTAGTATATTATCCTCTATGTGTTATCATCTTACTTTGAATTCCAATACATTTAAAAAAAAATTGTCGTCATTTGTTTATCCGCCGTCCGAAAATCGGTTACTGTGACCATGGGAAAAAATGCAAATTATAAAGAGTGGAATGATTATGTAGAGAAAACACCGATCCCTCCCGTGGAAGCGAGTGATGCGGACGAGGGTCTAGAGGCGGGTGGAGCGGTTGACGCCGGTGGCGTGGATGGCGCGGCGTGGCGGCTCGGCTCGCCCATACTGTCGCCCGACGAACACGAGCCGAGGGACGTGCTGCTCGACAGAGTCTACTCCGACTCCGAAGAGGAGCGGGAGTACCAGGTATCTACTACTACTCACTACATCACAATCATACCGTGGCGAAGATCGTGGGTTCGAATCCTACAATGAGCTTTCGGTGAAGGAAAACATCGTGAGGAAACCAAAGCACGGTGCCCTACGTACTTTGTAGTACCCGACTGGCTGGCTACCACCCTCAAGTTGAAAATTGTCGTTTGGTGGTGTGTTCCAACAGCTGCACTTGGGAGCCAGTTCCCATCTAGGCTTTATGTGCTTACCACCTTCGGCCACATCATCTCTTATAATGGTGAGATTGTGGTCAAACACAAGCTTATCCAGAATAAAAATAAATAAATACCGGTCTGTGTCATTTACTTTCAACCAGGCAGGAGGGTCACCTGATGGTAAGTGACTAACGTTGCCTATAGACATTAGCAATACCAGGGGGGTTGCCAATGTGTTTTACACATTTTTACGATACCTTTAAGGCATTGGTTGGGTCATTCTACGAAAACTGTACCGTCTTTTACGTAACAGCTTCTGGTTTTTTATTTAATATTTTAAAGGTTAATTAAAAAAAATATACATTGACTTTATTTCTTTTTTTTATTTTTTATCCTGGATAAGCTTGTGTTTGACCACAATCTCACCATGGTAAGTGATGATGTGGCCGAAGGAGATAAGCACACAAAGCCTAGATGGGAACTGGCTCTCAAGTGCAGCTGTCGGAACACACCGATAGGTGCTTGGCGACAGGTTTTCAACTTGAGGGTGGTAGCCAGCCAGTCGGGTACTAGAAAGTACCCTACCACCGTGCTATGGTTTCCTCACGATGTTTTCCTTCACCGAAAGCTCAAGCTCATTGTAGGATTCGAACCCACGACCTTCGTCGCGGTATTCGACGTCACTTACCACTGAGCTATCATCGCCTTAAACATAACAAAAGATCGTGAAAACTCCAGATAAATAGACGCAAGTGACGGTACGTTTTCGTTGAATGACCCAAACAAAATGACACTTCTGATGTTCAATTATGTGGGAAAAATAATTAGGTATTTTGACAAAATCGTCTGCTAAACTTGTTATTTTTTTTAGGAGCGAAGAAAACGCAACACAGAATATATGGAACAGATTGAAAGAGAGTTCCTCGAAGAACAGAGGATGAAGAATGACGTGGATACGCAGCCGCAGCCTGAGAAACCGCCTGATGAGAGGTACGTCAAACAGTACACGAATATATACAGCGTTTATGATATTTCTCTACATGAATTGGTTGAGCGCCTCTCGCTGATGATCATGAAACAAATTTCTCAGATTTTTGTTTTTATACTACTAGTGTTAACTAGGCAGGCGGGTCACGTGATGGTAAGTGACTACCGTCGCCTATAGACAGTAGCAATAACTGGGTGATTGCCAATGTGTTGTAAACATTATTACAATGCCTTAAAGGCAACTGGCTCTCAAGATACCCAACACCCATACAACCATTTTTGTAAACATCCCATTCCCATAGCATTTCTTACTAGCTCTTAATTAAAATAAACAATTCTAGTATTGTTTGTTAATTAATAAATTAAGCGTTAAAAATGTGCAAAAAAATAATCCTCTTCATTAGCAATATAATATCGTCATTTCTTCAGGACTAGTCCTCATTAAAACTTATTGTAATCACAATTTTATTCGTGACTTCATCCCTCAAAACAGGAAACCAGAGACCAAACCTGAAGAATCAAGTAGCAGTCCAGTCAAGAACCATGTGAAATCACCAGAACAGAGTAAACAAGATGAGGTAGAAGAAGGCGAGATCACGTCTGAAGAAGAAATTTTAGAAACGAAGCTGAAGAAAGACAGAAGATCTAAGAAGAAGACTGAAACTAGACAGAGGGTTGTTTCTATCAGTGACCAGAGCAACGCTGAAGCTCCTGTTAGTGTTAATGGGGTTAAGGAGGTCAGTTTTCTGTACATTTCTTTTACTATGTCGTTTGATAGAACATCCATGATATTTTTAGTAGACCTCCTCTATATAGAAATCTTATTAGAACTACCTTAAATCCTACTAATAATATAAATATTTGTATCATTGTATGTTTGTTGCTCAATGTGATTCAAGGATATGATCTACCCGTGTGCCAAGTTTCATCCAAATCCGTTCAGCCGTTCTGGCGTGATTGAGTAACAAACATCCATCCAAACTTTCGCATTTATAATATTAGGGAGATTATTGTTGTATTTAAATATATAGTGTGTCTTGTTGGTGATCAAATAAATAAATATCAGTAGTTGAAGGATTCTTTCACGGACGTTTTTATGGTTAATCTGAAAATAAGTTTCCGAGATGTGTAATTAATTGGTCCAATGCAATGTGTAGACGAGTAGCGCAGTATCGGAGCCATCATCGCCTGTGTCTCAAGCGTCGCAAGCCTCTCAAGCGTCGCAGGTCGCGCTTGACCACTCCTACTGCCGACCGCCACCGGACGACGAGGAGAGACGACCCTCCAACCATTTGCAGCACGATCATGGTCAGTATGTTATGATATTAAACAAGGTTTGGGTAAAAAAGGTTATGAATATAAAGTGGGTATAAAAAGAGATACATGGATTGTGTGAGAGTTTATATGAGTAAGAAAGGAGTGAATTCCGAAATGACGGATAGATGGATCAAATGGAAGAAAAGTACACATCGCGCCGACTCCAAATAATTGGGAATAGGGCAGATGATGGTGATGATTGAATAAAATTCGAGCATAATTTACGCAGGGAAACCTGAGGTGGAATGGCCAGCCACAGAACGTGCAGAAATTTTCCCTGGGGTTTTTTTTTCAAACTTATAAACATTATCTTGCAACTTGAAATATCGATATTGATCGTTCAGGATACACTTGGATGGCGGAGCCGGAGACGGTGGCGTCGCCCACAGAAGAACTGCCGACGCCGACGCCCAAATCGGAAACCAAGCGTCCCTACAAACGGAAGCATCACACCAAGAAACTTGCAGAAATACAAAACAAGTTAGTTTATTTTACTACACTTATAATTGTTATAGCTACATCAAGATAGTTTTTATGGGCTTAACTTTTATGACCGAACTGCTCTTGGTGTCCAAATACTAGCAATTTTATGGGAGACTTTTTTTTATCGTAGCCCCAATTAACGAAGGAAGTCAATGTTTCCTGCTAAATTTAATAGTAGGGGAGGCAATGATGCTAAATTTGTAGTTACTCGAGCGTCTTTGGGACCTACTGGAATTTGAAGATTAGGTAGAATAAAGAAAAAAAGGTTTTGTGATATTTTCCCCTTCAGCGGTGGGGGGAGCGTCTACAGGGTTTCAAAAATGTAAAAAAAAACAGTCACCAAGAAATACTCGAGCGCGTCAGATATTAATAGGGTAGTCGCGCCACGTCTGTCTGATAGCGGAAAAATAATAATCTGCCGTTTTGCGTGGTGGGGTCGAAAATATAAAAAAAAAATTTACTCGAGCGTGTCAGACATTGATAAGGGATGTTAAGTGAACCCTCCAGTAGCTCCTATTTTAAAGACTGACGATTTGGACGCGACCATCAGTCAAGGCCGATTTTTGAAAATGCAAAAAAATATCGTGACCTTGAAATACTCGAGCGCGTCAGATTTTTACACAGACGGTTCTTCTTGATGTCTTTGTTGTACTGACCCATAATCTGATAATTATGTAGAGGAATTTCCTTAATCTGACGGTTTGAAAAAAAAAATATATAAAAAATATCGAAATCTCGAAAATGGTTCAAGATATCGAAAAAAATGTTTGCACAAAAGTTGTAGAGAATTTAACCTTCTACAATATTTATTATGAATACACATACCAAAAAACCCATAGGAAACGAGATATTTGCAATAAATGATTTTTTGACCTTTGACCTTGAAAAATCAGTAGTCGCGGGCACCCTAAGTAGCTTTTGAGACAAGTTTTAGGGTGTCAAAATAAAGGTTTATACAAGTTAATAGCTGACTATCTCATCTCATTCTGAGGTAAAACTCATAATATTCCTGGACTATACACTTAATAATGATTTTAGCTACTTCGGCTTGTGCAAATCGGCAGATTATGATATTTCCGTGATTCGTGACTAATTTCCTTCAAAATAAAAAAAAAATTAATCGCGCTCGAGAAATTCCAGGTGACGTTTTTTTTTGCAACTTTGCGAGTCTCCAATTTTCTTTCGTCACGCCCAAATTGACAGATTATTATTGAAATGTACACTATTTTGCATGTAACTAACTTACCTTACCGTAATCTGACGCGCTCGAGTATTTCAAACCATCGATTTTTTTTTACTAATCTGACGGGCTACCCTAGTGGTAGGGGAGGCAATGATGCTAAATTTGTAGTTACTCGAGCGTCTTTGGGACCTACTGGAATTTGAAGATTAGGTGGAATAAAGAAAAAAAGGTTATATGATATTTTCTCCTTCAGCGGTGGGGGGAGCGTCTACAGGGTTTCAAAAATGTAAAAAAAAACAGTCACCAAGAAATACTCGAGCGCGTCAGATATTAATAGGGTAGTCGCGCCACGTCTGTCTGATAACGGAAAAATAATAATCTGCCGTTTTGCGTGGTGGGGGTGGCCGTACGAAGGGGTCGAAAATATTTTAAAAAAAAATTTACTCGAGCGCGTCAGACATTGATAAGGGATGTTAAGTGAACCCTCCAGTAGCTCCTATTTTAAAGACTGACGATTTGGACGCGACCATCAGTCAGGGTCGATTTTTGAAAATGCAAAAAAAAATCGTGACCTTGATTTACTCGAGCGCGTCAGATTTTTATACAGGCGGTTCTTCTTGATGGCCTTGTTGTACTGACCCATAATCTGACAATTATGTTGAGGAATTTCCTTAATCTGACGGTTTGAAAAAAAAATATATAAAATATATCGAAATCTCGAAAATGGTTCAAAATATCCAAAAAAATGTTTGCACAAAAGTTGTAGAGAATTTAATCTTCTACAATATTTATTATGAATACATGTTCCAAAAAACCCATAGGAAACGAGATATTTGCAATAAATCATTTTTTGATCTTGACCTTGAAAAATCAGTAGTCGCGGGCACTCTATGATAAGTAGCTTTTGAGACAAGTTTTAGGGTGTCAAAATAAAGGTTTATACAAGTTAATAGCTGACTATCTCTTATTCTGAGGTGAAACTCATTATATTCCTGGAACACTTAATAATGATTTTAGCTACTTCGGCTTGTGCAAATCGGCAGATTAAGATATTTCCGTGATTCGTGACTAATTTCCTTCAAAATAAAAAAAAAACTAATCGCGCTCGAGAAAATCCAGGTGACGTTTTTTTTTTGTAACTTTGCGAGTCTCCAATTTTCTTTCGTCACGCCCAAATTATCAGATTATTGAAATGTACACTATTTTGCATGTAACTAACTTACCTTACCTTAATCTGACGCGCTCGAGTATTTCAAACCATCGTTTTTTTTTTACTAATCTGACGGGCTACCCTAGACGTTCGACAGTATATAGAGGGCTCAGATTTGGTGAGAGTACTTCACAAGGTGCAAGGTTGCCCCCCTTATGTTAATCTGCCGCGCTCGAGTAAATCCCGAAATCCCCTACCATAAAGGTCATATGCATAATACTGTTTTGGGAATCGTTCAAAATATATATTGTATTTTCCAGCATGTACGAGTCCCGCAGCATAGACTCGCCAGCAGAAAAAACAAGCAGTGTAACGTTCAAAGCTCGCGACATAATGGGCGAGATGCAAGTAATGTACGAGTTCCTGACGCGGGGCATCGACCGCGAGGACGTGCGCTTACTGCGGAAGGCGTACGAGGCGCTCCTAGCGGAGGACGCACACGGCTACTGGCTCAACGACACGCACTGGCAGGAACATCCGCCCACTGATCTAGTGTTCGCGCCGCCTAAGAAGAAGTCCAAAAGACACAATAACATTTATGAAGATTTGCAGGTAAGGCTATTCAAATTTGGATTGTCACAAAAGGGAAAAATGTTAATATTAATAGTTCCAAATAAATTGTGACACAGCAAGGAGGATCTCGCATTGGTTTCTTTAAGAGGACATTACTGCAAGAAATCTCCATACTCCACATCCATACACAATGAAGTATGCGTTTATTTCAGTCAATAAAGTATAAATTTCGATGAAAATTTCAGTTAATTATTCAATAATTTCAATGGCGTTAAAACTTGCGATTTTCAATCAAAAAGGGCCCATTTTTATACTGTTTTTATGACAATCCTATGGATTTTAACTTGCTATGTGTCTAGGAAATATTGAATAGATAATATTAAAATAATGAATTTTGAGTTTTGTCTACGTTTTTTGTCCTGTTAATAAATTAAACATAGACTACGAAACATAAATTACTATTTCCTAGCGCCCGCGAGTTTGTGATAGCGGGCTGTCGGTAATGTCCTCTTTTTTTATCCTTAAATGGTCTACAAAACTGGGCGTTACACAATTATTCCTAAAATTAAATATCAAAAACATTTTTGCAATGTGCACGACCTTCTAGATTTAGACACAGCATGCTTAATAAAATAAAGTAAGATTAAATAGCTCTCTCGACAAATAATCTATCAAATATGATTGTTCCATATTATGTTGAGCAGGGTCACTCGAGCGGCTCAGCCCGTACAGAAGGCTACTACAAGATGGACGCGCGACTCAAAGCGAAGTACAAGTACCACCACGGGCGCAGTACCAATGCAGCCGCGATACAAGCGCCAGCGGACGATAAGAAAGCCTCTAAAATGCAACTGTTGTCCAGAGAAGCCAGGTCTAACCAAAGGAGGTTGCTTACTGCTTTTGGTAAGTGTGCGCGGGTTATAATTTTTTTATGTATTAGTTTAAGAATAAAATTGTTAAACATTTGAAAAAAAAAGCCAATAGTCAGATGTTCCAAAAATATTTAAAAAATGTAACCTTGCTGAGTTTCTTGCCGGTTCTTCTCAGTTGAAGGCTGACTTCCGAACCGGTGGTAACTTCTGTAATTCGACCTTCATAAGTGCCCTTCTAGGGCCTAAACTGAATAAATGTTTTGACTTTGACTAAGAGAGATATAAAACTTGTGTACTAGTTTTCCGCCCCGCGGTTTGACCCGCGTTCACGAGGGATCTTATCTTTTTCCGGGATAAAAAGTATCCTATGTGTTATTCCAAAATATGATCTACCTGTGTGCCAAGTTTCATAAAAATCCGTTTAGCCGTTTATGTGCGATTGAGCCACAAACATACAAACGTTCACATAAATTTATAATATTAGTATGAGTAATAATAAGAATTTGTCGTTACATACTTGTTAAATGTATTACGTAAAAATGTTGGCTTCGTTAAATGAGTAGGTACCTAAATGTAATGAATCTTAATATTATTTTTTACAGGTACAGATACGGATTCAGATTTACTGAAGTTTAACCAACTGAAATTCAGAAAGAAACAGCTCAAATTCGCCAAGTCTGGTATACACGACTGGGGTTTATTTGCTCAGGTAATTTTAAATTTTAATTATAATTTTTAGTTAAGGATTTGGTCATCCAAAGCCAAACCCACTTGAAAAGTTCACCTGCAAAGTGGTCGTTTGTCGGCTGATAAATAAAACGTCGAGGGTCTTGTACTTTGTACCAGCTAGCTGGCTGGCACATCCAAATTTATCTTAATTTAAAGAAATCACCTTCTAGATTATGTGTGGTCATCATCGATCGGCCCAGTGGTCTAACTAAACGTATCTTTAAAAAACAAATCCAATTTCAACAAAATACAGATAGTAACTGATGGTCAACGGTGTGGGTTTCACAATTAAAACTACATATTGTTTATTTTATTTTTTAAGTATAAGATATTGTGTAAACTGTTTGATCCAATAAAGAAAAAAAAACCCTTTTTTTATTCTATATAAGCTTGTGTTTGACCTCAATCTCACCATGGTAAGTGATGATGTGGCCGAAGGTGGCACACAAAGCTTATATGGGAACTGGCTCTTAAGTGCAGCTGTCGGAACACACCGATAGGTGCTTGGCGACAGATTTTCAACTTGACCTTGACCTTTATCAGTAATTGTGGGATTCAGGCAGGACCGACGATATAATAAGAAGCCGTGTTGCTCTTTAATCTGTTCTAAAATATGTTAATGAATGTATACAGGAGCCGATAGCAGCGGACGAGATGGTAATAGAATACGTGGGACAGATGATCAGACCGATAGTGGCGGACGTGAGGGAGGCGCACTACGAGGCGACCGGCATCGGCAGCTCGTATCTCTTCCGAATAGATCTGGACACCATCATCGATGCCACCAAGTGCGGCAACCTGGCCAGGTTCATTAACCATAGCTGTAATGTGAGTATTTTACCATTTTATATGTATATCGCTTTAATTATAACTAGCTATCCTCCGCGGTTTTTATTAGAACCACTCTATTCAATGAAAAACACACATTGGTAAAATAACTATTGTTCCATATCACGTTTTAGTTTTTGTTATAATCAGAGCTGAAGTGACCTAGAATGGTTTACAACTTTTACATATTATGTTGTGCAAGTATACCATCTAAATTATTATTTTTTTACTCAAATACAGCCCAACTGCTACGCGAAGATTATAACGATAGAGTCTCAAAAGAAAATCGTCATTTACTCAAAGCAGCCGATCGGCGTCGACGAAGAAATTACGTACGATTATAAGTTCCCGCTTGAAGATGAGAAGATACCGTGTCTGTGTGGAGCGGCGCAGTGTCGTGGCTTCCTTAATTAGGTCATAGCTTTTGTATATGATTACACTACGTAAAAATACAATACGAAAACTATTCTATTAATAATAGTTTACCGTACTTCATGAATAGCTGTCATAGGTGTTTGTGACAATCAATTCTACACCTTAATTCATCCGTTTGTAAGCAGCTTTCACATCGAAGGAACCACTAGGATGTTCACAATATGATTTAATTTCTCAAAGACTGAAGTAATTATATTCTAAAGATTTTTTAAAGATATAATGAAATATGGTGCAGAGAGAAAATTAAGGTTATTTCGTAGTATAAATGAGGTCGACAATAACTATGGTTGTTTACAATACACGGCAAACCAGTACAAGTGATCTGAAACTCATGAAATAAAAACAAGTATACCATCTGAATATACTTGTACAAATTAATTCCGAATAGTCCGCAACATTTCATATAATGTACGGACAAAGTTGTTGTTTTTCATCAATTATTATTCATTGCAATTAATAAAATAATCATGTTCTTATTTTTTGTATTGATTATGTAATGTAGAAAAACAAATGTACAGCAACCTACTCTTTACAAAAAAAAAGAAATATCGAAAAATTACAGCATATTATTATCTGAACATTTAAAATTAATTTGAACAAACTATTCGTAATAAATCGCCAAAGCGGGTCTTTATTTTGTAATAAGTAACTTTTTTGTTTGCTTGCTTTTCACGTCTAAACGGATGTTTAATTTTGATGAAAACACAGTGAACCCTGGGGATGAGCATATGCTAATTTTACGTGGGTAAAAAAGGGGTTAAAAGGCACGACTCCGCGATAAATGTTTACCACGCAGATGTTTAGTCGCGGCCAAAAGTTAGTTAGAAATATATGTTGATTCCGTATGTTCATGCAATGTAATAATACATATTCGGCCATGCAGAGTTGAGACAAAACGATGTTGATATGACCGATTGTAATATAAAGATGTCATAATGAGTGATCAAGTAATGTGCGGGGTTTTGAAAACTGCCTCGTAATCAAAACATTTTTATATTCTAATGTAAAAAAAGTAAGTGTGCTCGTGTGAATCTGGAACTGATTTATATCTTGTATTTAGTGTGACAGCCCAGTTACGTGCAACTCTATAGTGTAATTATTGATAATATGATCCTTGTATTATAATTATGATTATTGTTTTGACTGAGTCTAAAAATATGATTCACTAGTGTGTAGAGTGATGTCCGATGTATTGAGCTGTATAATTAATATGTGTGTTGTACATTGTGTGTAAAAAAAGATCTCTGCTATTATCAGATATGTGTAGTACACTTTTCAAGTACATGATCTTGTCAATGAAGATAATATCTAAAGCTATTCGTTACCAATCTTTTGATTTGGGATCGTTATTAATAAGCCTAACGAACAGAATGATATGCGAGTAACTATGAATAATATAATTATTAGATTTTCTCGCAAACTTTCCAAAATACACTTCATATTTTAATGTAAAATGTAATAAGGTTGTAAATAAAAGAAATTCCAAATAATTTGGTTCTTTGTTTTGAAAAATGCTCAACCAATTTAAAATGTCTATTAGGGTTGAGGCAGTCTAGTACACGATCGCGAATTGTAGAAAATGGAGACTGCGTTATACCACAGCATCAGCATACATTCAATGAAATAAAGTCATTCCTAATTATTGGGATGGCAAACGAAAAATAATAGAGACCAAAGCTTCCATGACCTCAAATAGACAAAAAAATCAAAAAAGTTAATTCCCGCTACTAGGAGAGCTTTATAAAGTATACATCCGTCATAAATTTATTAACATAATTTAAATTGCTCATTGATTTCTCTTTTTTATTTCTGCCTTGCTCTCCCCTCCCCACACCACACATGTGCGTGCGCAGTAGCTTACTAATTACTGTGACCTAAGTTTTATATGTCACCAAAGTAGCTGACGAAGTGACAGAAAGTGGAAGCTTAGAAGGCATCAGGCTCCCCAGAGCAGTCTTGACGATGGTAACCAGCTAGGCGGGTACAAAAGGAGCTACTTAAACAAAAATATTAACATTATAGCTCAGAAGTTATTATTAAATGAAACCACGTCGTTCATTAAAGTATATATTTTAACATGTTGAGCGTAAACTAACTAATCTAAACAAAACTTAAAGTAACATATAAAATCACAGTAAAATTAAGTCAATCTTAAATTATTAGTATTATTACACCATTAATAAAGTATATTAAAATTTAAACATAATGTTTAAACGAATCGAAAACATGACAAAGCAGTTAAAAATGAATCGGTAAGAAACACGTCGTTAAATTAAAAAATACACTAATAATAAATAGTTAACGTATACATATTGTATAAAATTCGAAGGAAACACCTAGCGTTTGCTGAATACATGCTTACTTGGACATACAACAAAATTACAATTCGTATAAATAACACTAGACAATGATTATACTTTAGTGACTATATGAATACTCAAAATTCTACAGACACAACTACTCATTTATATGACCTACACATTCAGGTACATGACACTTGGCATATATTACAAGTATCGTGTAAAATATAATGGTAGGGGAGGCGAATAGGGGATTTTGGCTAATCTGACGGGCTACCCTAGGCGTTCGACACTACATAGAAGGCTCAGATTTGGTGAGAGTACTTCACAAGGTGCAAGGTTGCCCCCCTTATGTTAATCTGACGCGCTCGAGTATTTCTTGGTGACTGTTTTTTTTTACATTTTTGAAACCCTGTAGACGCTCCCCCCACCGCTGAAGGGGAAAATATCACATAACCTTTTTTTCTTTATTCCACCTAAGCTTCAAATTCCAGTAGGTCCCAAAGACGCTCGAGTAACTACAAATTTAGCATCAATGCCTCCCCTACCATAAAGTGTTTACTCATTCGAACCTCACTTGTCTCGCGAACATTTCAGCACATACATCAGATGTACTTTTAACTGATTTTGCTGTTCCTTCACTTTCGGATGAATCGGAATCGAATTCCGAAATGATTGCAGGAGATTTTCTGCCTTTTGATGGACGTTTTAAACCAACCTCGGTCCTCAGGATTTCTTTAATAACATCATCGGGAGTCTGTTCATTGCGATTTTTAGTCCGCATTAAGCGTGCTCTTTTTCTTATATCCGCAAGAAACCCCGTTGTAACCTCTACGCTTTCATGCGATTCATTCAGAGGGGATATATCAGTCATCGACTGTGCTAAGTCAGTCGAAGATCCTTTCGTATCGGATATTGTTTCTAAGGATTCTATGGAAGCGCCAATACTCCTAAAAGCTGCCATGCCCTCCACTAACGATACATTGTATTCGTCGCCTACTTTCGATCGTATAATTATCCCATTAGGCGCCGTGCCGATTAATGTTGGCTGTTCCAATTTAAAATTAAATATTTCTGGCATATAGCATTCCGAGGCTGTTGAAGTTAAGGATGTGGTGTCGCATGTACAAGGTGGAGCCTTATATGCGTCTTCGTTGATATAAATAATAGTTACTTTTTCCTCCCCCACGACGTAAAGGAAAGGTTTGACAAATTCCCAGCCATGAATAGACGAGCTCCACTTTGGATCTTCATTGCGCGTGCGTTTGCCGTATTACTCAAAGCAGCCGATCGGCGTCGACGAAGAAATTACGTACGATTATAAGTTCCCGCTTGAAGATGAGAAGATACCGTGTCTGTGTGGAGCGGCGCAGTGTCGTGGCTTCCTTAATTAGGTCATAGCTTTTGTATATGATTACACTACGTAAAAATACAATACGAAAACTATTCTATTAATAATAGTTTACCGTACTTCATGAATAGCTGTCATAGGTGTTTGTGACAATCAATTCTACACCTTAATTCATCCGTTTGTAAGCAGCTTTCACATCGAAGGAACCACTAGGATGTTCACAATATGATTTAATTTCTCAAAGACTGAAGTAATTATATTCTAAAGATTTTTTAAAGATATAATGAAATATGGTGCAGAGAGAAAATTAAGGTTATTTCGTAGTATAAATGAGGTCGACAATAACTATGGTTGTTTACAATACACGGCAAACCAGTACAAGTGATCTGAAACTCATGAAATAAAAACAAGTATACCATCTGAATATACTTGTACAAATTAATTCCGAATAGTCCGCAACATTTCATATAATGTACGGACAAAGTTGTTGTTTTTCATCAATTATTATTCATTGCAATTAATAAAATAATCATGTTCTTATTTTTTGTATTGATTATGTAATGTAGAAAAACAAATGTACAGCAACCTACTCTTTACAAAAAAAAAGAAATATCGAAAAATTACAGCATATTATTATCTGAACATTTAAAATTAATTTGAACAAACTATTCGTAATAAATCGCCAAAGCGGGTCTTTATTTTGTAATAAGTAACTTTTTTGTTTGCTTGCTTTTCACGTCTAAACGGATGTTTAATTTTGATGAAAACACAGTGAACCCTGGGGATGAGCATATGCTAATTTTACGTGGGTAAAAAAGGGGTTAAAAGGCACGACTCCGCGATAAATGTTTACCACGCAGATGTTTAGTCGCGGCCAAAAGTTAGTTAGAAATATATGTTGATTCCGTATGTTCATGCAATGTAATAATACATATTCGGCCATGCAGAGTTGAGACAAAACGATGTTGATATGACCGATTGTAATATAAAGATGTCATAATGAGTGATCAAGTAATGTGCGGGGTTTTGAAAACTGCCTCGTAATCAAAACATTTTTATATTCTAATGTAAAAAAAGTAAGTGTGCTCGTGTGAATCTGGAACTGATTTATATCTTGTATTTAGTGTGACAGCCCAGTTACGTGCAACTCTATAGTGTAATTATTGATAATATGATCCTTGTATTATAATTATGATTATTGTTTTGACTGAGTCTAAAAATATGATTCACTAGTGTGTAGAGTGATGTCCGATGTATTGAGCTGTATAATTAATATGTGTGTTGTACATTGTGTGTAAAAAAAGATCTCTGCTATTATCAGATATGTGTAGTACACTTTTCAAGTACATGATCTTGTCAATGAAGATAATATCTAAAGCTATTCGTTACCAATCTTTTGATTTGGGATCGTTATTAATAAGCCTAACGAACAGAATGATATGCGAGTAACTATGAATAATATAATTATTAGATTTTCTCGCAAACTTTCCAAAATACACTTCATATTTTAATGTAAAATGTAATAAGGTTGTAAATAAAAGAAATTCCAAATAATTTGGTTCTTTGTTTTGAAAAATGCTCAACCAATTTAAAATGTCTATTAGGGTTGAGGCAGTCTAGTACACGATCGCGAATTGTAGAAAATGGAGACTGCGTTATACCACAGCATCAGCATACATTCAATGAAATAAAGTCATTCCTAATTATTGGGATGGCAAACGAAAAATAATAGAGACCAAAGCTTCCATGACCTCAAATAGACAAAAAAATCAAAAAAGTTAATTCCCGCTACTAGGAGAGCTTTATAAAGTATACATCCGTCATAAATTTATTAACATAATTTAAATTGCTCATTGATTTCTCTTTTTTATTTCTGCCTTGCTCTCCCCTCCCCACACCACACATGTGCGTGCGCAGTAGCTTACTAATTACTGTGACCTAAGTTTTATATGTCACCAAAGTAGCTGACGAAGTGACAGAAAGTGGAAGCTTAGAAGGCATCAGGCTCCCCAGAGCAGTCTTGACGATGGTAACCAGCTAGGCGGGTACAAAAGGAGCTACTTAAACAAAAATATTAACATTATAGCTCAGAAGTTATTATTAAATGAAACCACGTCGTTCATTAAAGTATATATTTTAACATGTTGAGCGTAAACTAACTAATCTAAACAAAACTTAAAGTAACATATAAAATCACAGTAAAATTAAGTCAATCTTAAATTATTAGTATTATTACACCATTAATAAAGTATATTAAAATTTAAACATAATGTTTAAACGAATCGAAAACATGACAAAGCAGTTAAAAATGAATCGGTAAGAAACACGTCGTTAAATTAAAAAATACACTAATAATAAATAGTTAACGTATACATATTGTATAAAATTCGAAGGAAACACCTAGCGTTTGCTGAATACATGCTTACTTGGACATACAACAAAATTACAATTCGTATAAATAACACTAGACAATGATTATACTTTAGTGACTATATGAATACTCAAAATTCTACAGACACAACTACTCATTTATATGACCTACACATTCAGGTACATGACACTTGGCATATATTACAAGTATCGTGTAAAATATAATGGTAGGGGAGGCGAATAGGGGATTTTGGCTAATCTGACGGGCTACCCTAGGCGTTCGACACTACATAGAAGGCTCAGATTTGGTGAGAGTACTTCACAAGGTGCAAGGTTGCCCCCCTTATGTTAATCTGACGCGCTCGAGTATTTCTTGGTGACTGTTTTTTTTTACATTTTTGAAACCCTGTAGACGCTCCCCCCACCGCTGAAGGGGAAAATATCACATAACCTTTTTTTCTTTATTCCACCTAAGCTTCAAATTCCAGTAGGTCCCAAAGACGCTCGAGTAACTACAAATTTAGCATCAATGCCTCCCCTACCATAAAGTGTTTACTCATTCGAACCTCACTTGTCTCGCGAACATTTCAGCACATACATCAGATGTACTTTTAACTGATTTTGCTGTTCCTTCACTTTCGGATGAATCGGAATCGAATTCCGAAATGATTGCAGGAGATTTTCTGCCTTTTGATGGACGTTTTAAACCAACCTCGGTCCTCAGGATTTCTTTAATAACATCATCGGGAGTCTGTTCATTGCGATTTTTAGTCCGCATTAAGCGTGCTCTTTTTCTTATATCCGCAAGAAACCCCGTTGTAACCTCTACGCTTTCATGCGATTCATTCAGAGGGGATATATCAGTCATCGACTGTGCTAAGTCAGTCGAAGATCCTTTCGTATCGGATATTGTTTCTAAGGATTCTATGGAAGCGCCAATACTCCTAAAAGCTGCCATGCCCTCCACTAACGATACATTGTATTCGTCGCCTACTTTCGATCGTATAATTATCCCATTAGGCGCCGTGCCGATTAATGTTGGCTGTTCCAATTTAAAATTAAATATTTCTGGCATATAGCATTCCGAGGCTGTTGAAGTTAAGGATGTGGTGTCGCATGTACAAGGTGGAGCCTTATATGCGTCTTCGTTGATATAAATAATAGTTACTTTTTCCTCCCCCACGACGTAAAGGAAAGGTTTGACAAATTCCCAGCCATGAATAGACGAGCTCCACTTTGGATCTTCATTGCGCGTGCGTTTGCCGTATTCGTCGATGAAAACTCCTAACTCCGAGTAACAGAGCAGGATCTCTACAGGGTTGTCTCTTATTAGTAGAATGGCTCTTGGCGGCGAATGTTTCTTGGCTGCAGCAGCGATCATGGGCTCATCAATCGCAAACGCTTCTAAAGCACCTGACGGGAGGTTTATTTTCAGTGGTTTTTCTCCAGCGACGTATAAGGCTCTGTTGGTAAGTAGGAGCGAGTTTGGTGGTCGGTCTACAGTGAGCGAGCGCGCGATCTTGAACTGTGAATTGGAAGCGTCGAACCGTAGGAGGAAGACACGACGTCCACATGCCACAACCGCACAAGGACCATCTATATTGTCTCCAGATAGCTCCTGAAAAAAAAAGGGATAATGTATAAGATACCTTTATCAACTTGACTGCATACGTACGTAGTATTGATAACTGCAATCATATCATGTATTGGATCTGGTTTCAAAGGCTCAACTTCTCTCTACAACTCAACTTCTCTCTCAAACCCATATTAATCGCTGGGACACTACTCGACTGTATGTCTGACAACATATAGGTAATCAAGAGATATCAATAAAAAATATATCCTCGGGCATTGTTCAAGGTCATCCCATCTCAAACTAAGCAGAGCTTGTTCTATAGAAACCAGAAAACTGATATATCACAAACAGACATGCACACAAATATGAATCCTGGGTGGGGATCGAAACCGCTTACTGCTAATTGCTACGGTGTAATGTGCTTACTTTGACAAGATGCGGCGGCGTAGCATCAGGCAGCCTCACTCTAGTGATGCCGACAGTAGGGTTTAGATTGTGTGCGCGTCGCAGGGCTGACTCGAGGGCGAGTGACTCGGTGGCGGCGAGCGCCCCCCCGCACACGAGGAGCGGTCGTGCCCCCCCCGCACACACACACGTCACAGACACGTCGTGGCGGCGCGGCGGCGACACGTCAGACTCCCACTCCAACCGCACCGCCCCGCGGACCGAGTGCAACCCGTCCGCGCAACCTGAACATCACAGAATATATTAATATATAAGAGATTTGTATAAACTTTAGAGGTAAATAATTAGAACAGAAAATTTAATTTTATAAATATTAGGTTAGTACCTATGAAATTGCCGTTTTGTATGAAAAAATTTAAACGATTTTTTTTTCATGTATTTTTTATTTGTATTAATCGAAGTAATCACCCATGCAATCAATGAATCTTTGCCAACGCAGTGGCAGTTTATTTATGCCCTTCTTAAAGAAATCAGCTGGACGGGAGGCAACAAATTCTTCAAAGGCATTTTGTACTGCCTCTCGGGTATTTAATTTTTTTCCCGCCAATAAGTTATCCAAATTCTGGAAAAGTAGTCTGTAGGCGCAGGGTCTACAGTTGCCGACCGGCCACGTTCGAGGAAGGTCGCGTAATTTATCGCTCCGATCGACTCCGTGTCGAAAATTCGAAGTGGTGTGTTTTTGGTTGATTTTCTCTGGTTTCAAATCATTGACGACTTGGCGAACGTACCCGGATCCCGTGTCTGCTATTACATTTTTATTAGGCTGTGTTATTAGGATTCTGTGTGTTGTTTTGACTGGTTTCTGTTTATTATTGGTAAGTTTTTATACTGTTTTCCATTGTTTTTCTGTAATTTAGTTGGTGTTGCCGTCGTCTCGGAACGCCCTCTTTAGGGCCATCGCGTAGCGGCGGCAACCCTCTTGTTTACAGTTTTTGTTGTAAAACTACCGGACCTTCCGTTCGGAAGATATTGGGTTTTCAATGTAAAAAAATCCTGTGGAATTTTTGTTATTGAAAACCCAAATATTGGGATTTATCCCAGTGACTGTCACACTTGTGGTTACAGTCAGGGTGTGCTAGGATAGAGGGCAGTGCGGTCGAATATTTGGTACCTTTCCCGAGGGCCTACGACCCCGGGAAGTGTGTCCAAATCGGGAAAAACCAGATATTCAGATTGCTATTAGCGTTATTCAGGCGCTTTCTCATATATTATATGAAAACATTAAAAGCCGGCTTGACCGTTATTATATGTGTTAACTTAGTTTTTCATATATAACTTCGGTCGCGGTGGTCAGATCGGTCTGAAACTTGGGATCAGCATAGACGGGGCCATTATGGCCTCGCCACCAAAAGGGGGGGGGAAGTCCACTGAGGGGGGGGGAGTTATCGTCTCCTCCGACGATTCTTCGGAGGATGACCTCCCTCTGAAGTCGGTTTTCACCAGCGGCGCGACATCTCAGCCCCAGAAAAGGGGGCATGGGGATGAGGAGGACAGCCCTAGGCCCGAACAAGGATCGAAGATCAACTCCGCTCGGAGGGGGAAGCCCAAGGGGGCATATTCTGGACTGGCGACGGCGAGGGCAAGACTTCGTGATTCGGAGATTTACCTTAGCTCCGACACGGACGTCGCCGCCTCGTACAGGAAGGACTTCCCCGAGCTCCGCACCAGGGGAGAAAAGAAGAATGGGGGAACTACGTCCCCCCCAAGAATAGAAACCCCGACTGAGTGTCTGCCCTTGGCAGACCCAGTGGAAGCCACCCGACGGGCGGCAATGGACATATTGGAGGGGGCCCGCAAGTCGGGCAACTTAAAAGGAGAGGTGTGGGGCTCGATGAACCGGGCCTGCCGCACCATATTCGACGCGATGGAGGAGATAAAGGCCGCCAGAACAGAGAGCGAGGAGATCCGCATCCTAAAGGCGGATAACAAGAGGATGCGCGAGCAACTCGCTCTCTGCACAACAGAGGTGAAGGCCCTCCGCAAGGCCTACTCAGATCGTGAGGCTTCGGCCCCGCCGGCTATTCAGGCCCCCCCGCCGCTGCAATCTGTGGCTGCGGACTTGGCGACGGCATTGGAGGACATGAAGCGCGACCTGCTGATCTCACTGGGCAACATGTTGAATGCCCGTATTGAGGAGATCAGCAGCCGCCTCCCTCCTGCGCCAATACTCCGCCCCGCACTAGCGGCGGATAAAAAGAAGACGAGACCGGCCCCTGTCGCAATGGAAGTTGCCTCCGAGCCCGAGAGCAGGGCTAGGCTCGGGGATGGCAGACCGAAAAAGGCCGTTAAAAAAGCGGCCCCGGCGACCACAGCCCCGGCGGCCGGGCCTGCCCCGGCAGCAAAACCTGCCCTGGCGGCCAAACCTGCCCCGACAGTCAAGCCTGCCCCGGCAGCCAAACCTGTCCCGGCTGCTAAACCTGCCCCGGCCCCGCCGATAGCACCAGGCCCCTCGGGTGAACAGACGCCACAGGAGAACGAGACGTTCGCCCAAGTGGTGCGAAAGAAAAGGAAGAGGGGGAAGGGAAAGGCTACGGCCCCACCCCCCCCTCCCGGACCCCCCAAGAAGAAAGCGGCACCAAAGCCGAAGGCCCCCCAAGCCCCAAAGACGACAGCGGTGGTGATCATCATGAGGAAGGATGTCACCACCGACACCACGCTGCAGGCCACCATGTCGAAAGCCATCAATGGCATAAGACTGGAGGAAATAGGCCTGCAGCACGTCAGGGTCCGGAACTCGGCGAATGGGGGCCGAGTCATCGAGGTCCCTGGAGCGGATAGCGGAAGGGCGGCGGACAGCCTCGCAGAAAGGCTGCAGGCTATTGTAGGGGATGTTGCCCATGTAAGCCGCCCGGAAAAAAAGGCCGCTATCCAGGTCGCCGGCCTGGACGAGTCGGCGACAAGGGAGACCCTGGCGGCTGCTGTCGCCAAGGCGGGGGGATGCGCTGAGGCGCACGTGAGGGTGGGGGGCATCCGCCCAACATACGACGGCAACACGGTTGCCCTAGTACAATGTCCGGTGGGGACGGCAAGAGCCCTCCTCCGAAGTGGTCAGATCCTGGTGGGCTGGTCGTCCGCCAGGGTCAGCTCCGTTGGACCGGCACCCATGCGGTGCTACAGATGCATGGGTGTTGGCCACTCGCGGGAGCTGTGCCCCTCAAGCGTAGACCGGGGCCAATTGTGCTACCGTTGCGGTACGGAGGGGCACAAATCAGCCGAATGCTGGGAGGAGAAAGCGTGGTGTGCAGTTTGCTACCATGCCAAACTCCCAGCCGACCACATCATGGGGGGACTTAAATGCTCCCCACCGGAAACGAAGGGCAAAGAGGTGAGGACACGACCCACCCGTCCTCCACGCCCCCCACCAGCCGCATTAGCCGCTAGCCGGCCTGTAGAGGACAACCGCATGGACGTCTAAATGTCAGTACACCGGCATTTAGACGTCCTGCAGACAAACGCCAACCACTGCGCCAGAGCTCAGGATCTGCTCATGCAGACCATGGCGGAGTGGGCAATTGGCGTCGCGGTTGTCGCGGAGCCCTACTTCGTCCCCCCCCAATCTAATTGGGTAGGGGATACCGACGGAGTGGTGGCGATCGCAGTGCCGACGGTGGGGGACTTCCCCCCCCTAACAAGGATTGAGGGTGGCCCAGGATTTGTGGCGGCCAGGTGGGGGAACGACACGGTACTGGTGGCCGTGTACTTTTCCCCCAATAGGCCGCTACGAGAATTTGACACGTTCCTGGGGATCTTAGGGGGGGTGGTCAGGAGAGCTGCCCCGAGGCAGGTTATGGTCCTGGGGGACCTCAACGCCAAAAGTTCGGCATGGGGTTCCCCCATCACGGACCATAGGGGAACTGCACTCGGGGATTGGGCGACGGCTACGGGACTCGTGGTCCTAAACCAGGGCAACGCCAATACTTGCGTGCGGCGGCAGGGGGGGTCAATCGTGGACGTCACATTCGCGACCTCTGCCATAGCCGCACGCGTCACAGATTGGCGTGTCCTGGAGGACGTTGAGACCCTCTCAGATCACCTGTATATCAGGATGAGGGTCTCTACAGGAGGAGTTCCGCCGCCGCCCATTACGGGTGGAGGCAGAAGGGGGGCAAGAAAATTCCCCAGATGGTCCCTGGTCCATCTGGACAGGGACAGGGCGGACGAGGCGGCCATGGTGGAAGCATGGTGTGCTGCCCCACCCGTCTCCCTCGGAGTGGAAGAGAGGGCGGCACAGTTCCGCGTCACATTACAGACGGTATGTGACGCGGCCATGCCTCGGACCGGTCGCCTGTTCGCCCGTAAGAAGGTATACTGGTGGTCCGCAGAGATTGCGGCCCTCCGGACCACCAGTAACAGTGCTCGCCGCGCCTACCAACACTGTAGGCGCAGGCGGCACACAACAGAAGAGGAGGAAGGGCTCCATAGGGCCCTCAAAGAGGCAAAGGGGGCCCTCCAGGTGGCAATCGCCAAGGCCAAGGACGAAGCTCACAAGTCGTTCTTGGCCACCCTGGACAGGGATCCATGGGGGCGGCCCTACAAAGTGGTGCGCAACAAAATGCGCACCGCTCCCCCCATGGACTCCCTGGAGCCCGCCCTCTTGCAGAGGGTAGTCGAGGGGCTGTTCCCGCCAGCCCCCTCAATCTCTCCCCCGTCGATGGCCGACCCCATAGCGGAGCCGGAGGCTGAGCTCGCCGTTGAACCAATAAGCAACGACGAGTTCGAGCGTGTGACGGACCGACTCCGGGGCTGCAAAAAAGCCCCGGGCCCAGACGGCGTTCCCGGTCGCGTCCTCGTAGTCGCCCTGGAACACCTTGGGGACCGCCTCAGGCATATCATGGATGACTGCCTGAGGGAGGGCAGGTTCCCGAGGGTGTGGAAGGAGGGGCGACTATGCCTCCTCCGCAAAGAGGGTCGGCCACCAGACTGTCCGTCTGCCTATCGCCCCATAGTGCTGCTGGATGAGGCCGGAAAAGCGTTTGAGCGCATCCTGGCCTCCCGGATCCTGCAGCACCTGGAGACCGCCGGCCCGAACGTCTCTGATAGACAGTTCGGGTTCCGGGAAGGGCGGTCCACGCTCGACGCACTGAAGTCACTGAGGGACTTCAGCGAATATGCGTCGAGCAGGGGGGAGGGTGTTATCGCGGTGTCACTGGACATCGCGAACGCGTTCGGCACCCTCCCCTATGGGGTGATCAGTGAGGCACTTCGGTACCATGAAGTGCCTCACTACCTTAGGCGGGTCATAGAGCACTATCTTACCGAGAGGGTAGTGCTCTATGAAAACAAAGACGGACAAAGGGGGGAGAGGGTGATGGCCTGCGGCGTGCCCCAGGGTTCCGTGCTCGGTCCACTTCTCTGGAACCTGGGGTACGACTGGGCAATCCGGGGGGAGTTGCTTCCGCGCACACTTGTCGTCTGCTACGCGGATGACACAATGGTGGCTGTGCGCGGGAGCGACAAGCGGGAAACCACCCGGAGGGCGGAAGTGGCGGCCGAGCTGGCGATTGAGCGGATCACCAGGCTCGGTCTAAAGGTGAGCCTCCCGAAGACCGAGGCGATAGTCTTCGGGGGGCGAGGTTGGAGGTTGCCTGCTGACGCGGCGCTCACCTTGGGGGGAGAGGCGGTCCAAATCAAGCCCCATATCAAGTATCTGGGGCTGATACTGGACCGCAAATGGGACTTCGGGGAGCATTTCTCCAGACTTGCTCCCCGAATTGTGGGCGCCGCGTCGGCAATGGGCAGACTCCTGCCAAATGTAGGAGGGCCGGGCTCCTTATGCCGGCGGCTATACGCCGGCGTAACCAGGAGCATGGCCCTATACGGGGCCCCAATCTGGGCGGACAAGCTATACGCCCGGAACAAAGCCCTTCTGCGGAGGCCCCAGCGAGTCGTGGCCCTCAGGATGGTGAGGGCCTACGTCACTGTGGCCCATGCGGCGGCATGCCTCCTCGCCTGCACCCCCCCGTGGGAGTTTGATGCAGAGGTGCAGGCGGAGACTTACCGACGAAGGTCCAGGGCCCGGGCAACAGGGGAACGCCCGGACCCTGAGGAGGTGGAGGCCTCCCGTCGCATGGCGGAGCGCCGACTGCGAGACCGGTGGAAAGCCCAGCTGGAGGTCGCCCCTTATGGTGTCCGTACCATAGGGGCGATCCTCCCATCGCTGGACCACTGGCTGAAGAGGGCGGTCGGCGCTACGACGTTCCGGTTCGTGCAGGTGATGACCGGACATGGCTGTTTCGGTCATTACCTGCACAAAATTGGGAGGGAGCCTAGCCCGCAGTGCCATGAGTGCGGCGATCCCGACGACACGGCCCAGCACACCCTTGAGGTGTGCAGTCGTTGGGACGCGGAGCGTGGCCTCATGGCACGCACCATTCTGCGGGTGGACCTCTCGCTCCAGGGCATCGTCTCTGCGATGCTTAGCAGCGAGGGGTCCTGGAAGGCTGTGGTCGCCTTCTGCGAATATGTCATCTCGCAGAAGGAGACCGCGGAGCGGGAGCGCGAGGAAGATCCTCTCGCGCATCCGCTCCGCCGCAGACGACGGGGGCTGAGGCGACGGCGATTTGCCGCGCGCCTCAACCCGTAATGATAATATTTATGTGTGTATTATTGGCATTTATCTACGTATGTGTTATTGATATGTATTTATTTATATATTATTAGTATTCATATATTTATTATGATATGGGTGTGGGTGGTGGACGAAAGTCTTCCGCCTGCAGGGGTGGGGGGGAAAGAGGTCCCTCTCCCGGGCCGCTCGATTGTTCTCTGAGCCGCTGGGCGGTCTGGGGAGGGGAGGCCAGCGAGATGCCGGCGTGGGCGTGGTCCCTCTCCCGTACCGCTGGTTGCGGTATGAGGGGGGAGGCCGGGGAGATGCCGGCGTGGGCGTGGTCCCTCTCCCGGGCCACTGGTTGTGGTATGGGGGGGGAGGCCGGCGAGATGCCGGCGTGAATGAGCGAGGTCCCTTTCCCGGGCCGCTCAGGGTCTCCTTGGGCCGCTGGGCGGCCTGGGGTGGGGGGAGCCGGCGCAAGCTGGTCCCCCCATTTTGGGGTTTTGATGATATGGGTGCGGGTGAAGGATGGGAGTCCATCCACCTGCAGGGGCGCCGGGGGGGCGATGGGCCGGGTACGCTTGGTCCGTCTCCTCCTCGGCGCGGATAGCCCCGGCATTAGCTGGGGCGCCGCTGGTGGACATCGTGGAGAATGCTTACGCAGGTGCCACGATGTCCTACCAAACCGGCAATGGCGGGTGCCAGCCAGGTGGTTTTAGTGGGTAGCACTCCCTACTCCTCCTCACTCGGAGGAGGGAGAGGCGACGTGTAGTCCCACATAACCCCTCGCCACTCCCATGGCGGGGGGTATGCGTAACGCATTTCCACCTGGCTAAACAAAAAAAAAAAAAAAAAAAAAAAAAAAAAAAAAAAAAAAAAAAAAGGGTCTACCCCAGTTCTTGCAACTTCAAAAGACTGTCTGCTGTGCAGTATGAGGTCCCGCGTTGTCGTGCAGGAGCAGCGGAGACGAGCGATTGACCAATGCTGGTTGGAGATGTGCCAGCTTCTCCATCATTGTGTTCAGTTCTTCACAGTACACATCTGCAGTAATGCTCACCCCGTTTGGTAAGAAGCTGTGATGAATCACACCGGCGCTAGACCACCAAACAGTGAACATCACTTTTCTAGGGGTAAGTTTTCGTTTAAGGCATTGTTTAGGTGCTGAGCCAGGATCCAACCAACTTGCTGAGCGCTTGCGGCTATCAAACAGAATCCATTTTTCATCGCAGGTAACAATGCGGTTTAAAATTCGTTCATTTGTGTGTCTGTTGAGCAGTGCAAGGCACATCTCGACGCATAGTTCGCGTTGGCGATCATTGAGTTCGTGGGGCACACATTTGTCAAGCTTTTTTACCTTGCCAATTTGATGCAAATGGACCAATATTGTTTTGACGCTAACGTCGAAAGCTGCTGTTAATTCAGCCGTAGATTGTGTATCATCAACTTTCACAATCGCCTTTAATTCGTCATTGTCGACCAAAGTCTTCAACGACCGCGTGGTTCATTTTTCAGGTCGAAATTTCCAGAACGGAAGCGAGCAAGCCAATAACAGGTGATGCGTTGGTTTGTAGTGTTAGCTCCGTAAACGTCGTTGATGTTGCGTGCCGCTTGTGCCGCGTTGCTGCCACGACGGTACTCATATTCCATTATTACTCGAATTTTTTACGTTTCCATGATGACGAAAAAGATTGAAATGCGATGAAAATGTAACACTAATCAATAAACAAATGACTACTTTTGAAAAAAAAAACCATGTTTTTAAAATAAAATTTATTTGAAATTAGAATTCTTAGCCAAACAAAAATTATTTTGATTTGAAATGGCTAGTACTGCAGAACGGCTATTTCATAGGTAAAGACCTATTACATACGTGCATGCTCATTTATGTTGGATATACAGAATTAAACATAGCTATGATTTAGATATGGAATATAATTTGGCTTAAAAATATATCTATTTTTCATTGAAGAATATGGTTATATGGTAACTATCATCATCTACTATCACTTCTTAGATTATGTCTCAATCTTAAAATATTGAGTATAAAAACTAATTAGCAGCACTCACAAAACAAATGTTTGGTCGACAAATTACGCAACAATATGAACAGAGTAATTCCCTATAGAACAGTCTTTCTAAAAATTTTATATTTTAATAATAGATTCATTGTAGAATCTGTCGTTCCAAGTTCCAACAAGCAGAAACCTGGTAGGAGAGAAATAATATAAAGTTACCAATAGCAACAGCATTAGGCGCCATATACAAGGCGGCGGCTGGCACTGTATCCGTGCGCACTAACAGCGAGGGCACGTATCCGGAGGGCGGCGCCGGCGTAGGCCTCAGTCGCGATATCCACCGCGCGCGCTCGGCGATGTTGGAGCACACTATTGTTGCTTCAGGACCGCGGATACAGTTCTCTAGTTTTATCTGATTGAAGACACGTTAATCATAATTTTATTTACTACTAGCATTTGTCCGTCTTTTCCACCATTTAGGGGATGATTATAAATATACAGCGCGTATCAAAGCGAGTTTAACAATAACAAATTATGGCAACGCGCTCGTGACGCCTCTGGTTTTGCAAGCGTCCATAGGCTACGGTAACCGCATACCATCAGGTGGGCCGTAAGCTTATTTGTCACCTAGTGATATAAAAAAAATTGCGAGCATATAATAATAGGTAGAATGTTACTACATATCCTAGAACGACAGTCATCAAATTTTTTATGATAAATCATATCCGCTGATTAGTTAGTTTTTTTAACCTATAATATATTCACTTACATTCTCGTTATACTATGTGTACCGGCTTGAAAACTAGTTGCCTTCTAAGCATTGTAATCAGAACTCATTGGTAATCCCACTGGTAACATCTATAGGTGACGGAAGTCATTTATTTGTCAGACGACTGACATAAAAAGTTACAAAAAAGGAAGCGATGCTTTCGACGGATTCTTGCTCACTACACACATCTGCATTTGATCTTTACGTTGTAAGTTTAATAATTACATCATGATTTGGTGATTACTATACCAAACCTTCATAGCTTCCGTTAAAACGTGTACGTGTACTTACAGTAAAAGCCCTGTTAGCTTCATTCTGCGGCAAGTTCTTGGCATCTAGCGAAAGTATCCGGCCACGTATCTCGCGGTCGCCATTAAATAGCAACAACACGCCATCGTTGAAACCTGCACGCATTATGTCGCGGGTGTCGTCGGGCCTGCGTACAAATACTTTGTATTAATTAACTTCATAAAAGTGGTTTATGGAGTATACATGTACGGTCGGCCAAGAAAGTGGTGTGCCAGTTTTGATATAGTTTCCTAGTCATCGAAAATTACAACAAGGTTCAAACTAAAAAGATATCACTGAAAGAGATGCATAATAATGACGTTGTCATAAGTTGTCAGATTGATCTGTAAGCGAAACTAATCTTTATCACCAATGAATCTGCAAGCGGCATTCAACCTTAGGGTGGTACACCACTTTCTTGGCTGACCGTACCTACCTATAGATGTATCATTGACGTACAATGATTTCTTTGGTTTACCGCGGTTTTAACCGCGTTCCCGTGGGAACAAGGAAGGCTATATAACATCACGCTAGATGTTATATATAGCCGTCCGCGATAAATGGACTATCCAACACTAAAATATTTTTTCAATTCGAACCAGTAAATCCTGAGATAAGCGCGTTCAAACAAACAAACAAACTCTTCAGCTTTATAATATTTCTATAGATGAGATTGCAAATGTTAGCACGTTGCAGCTCCGTAACGGCTGTACAGTACAGTACACGGGTGAAAATGGACACATCGATGGATCATAATATCATCTATAATAACAGAAAGGTTCCTTTTTACTCGGTTCAACATGAGTTACTTCGGAAACGCGAGTAAAACTGCGGAATGGAAGCCAGTCATTAAATTATATAAACTCAAAACTTACCATACAACTAGTAGTGAGTCACCTTTCACTTCTTCTGGTGTTTCTATATTTTTGAAGGTTCTGTTTAAAAAACAATAAAACATTTAATAGCAATTCACGTGGAGGGACCAAAAAAACCTTAAATTCGTGTGACGTTATTTATGGATGGAGGAAGGCATAAAAGAACTCACGCGGTGGCAGTTCGCTTTGGTCTTTCTCTCCTGGGTGTAGAAGGCGGACAACTGTAAAATTATAAAACATTTAAATTATGTTCTTTCTATAGATACATTTTCATTCAAAACATAAAGCAAATATAAATAACTTACTCTAAATCTTTACCACTGTTATTTGAAGCTAGTTTGGCACGCAGTCTATCCACTTCTTCTCGAAGCTCCCTGTTCAAAGATAGTATGTATGTGTAAAATAGGTGAATTCAAAGTCAAACAGAACAAAATAGCAATCAATCAGACGTAGCTTCCAATAATAACTGGATGCATATTTATACTATAAAATATTGAAGTTTCATAATAAACTATTAGGTAATTCATTGATAAAGCAGGCTTAAAATTGCATTATTGATACCTGTTAGCACGTCGTAATGGCGGCGAAGGAGCGTTGCGGCGGCCGGAGCGACCGAACAGTTTGTTTAGAGAGCATTTCTTGCGACCAGACTCTTCTACTTTAGCCTAATGACAAATAAGTATATATTTTATCACCTACTAACAGGGATAGACGGAATCTCCGTTTAAGATTATATTCATACGTGACTCTGTATTACATACTATAGTATCATCCATAGTGTCATCCAAGACGCGCCCCACCCTTATTTGCTAGTGTTGTAGTGCTGTCGATATGTCTATCTCGATATGCGGCACTGCAACACTAGCAAAAGGATGTATACTTGCACTGTAAGGGATTAGGAAAAAGAATGGGCGCGTCTGCATGGATGGCACTATCTATACTTTGCTACATTTTGCGCCAATCAAAATATAATGTATTTTTTTTAAATAAGTAACAAAAGCATTTTGAATAAAATCTCAACATAGTAGCTTTCACTTGATGCTATAGTAGCGTTAACTAAGTTACCTGTAAAAAGTCGATCAGTTTGGCTTGTTGTCTTAATGTAGCATCAGCTTTAGTCTCTCTGGTGCGCCACCACGCAGTAGCTGCTTCTGCAGTTTCTCTTGCAGCCGCTAATTCTTCCTACACAAGAATTTTTGGTTATAAAAGTACACTACGTACATTATAAAAGTACGATAGAGACAATAGTAGGAAGGAGCCCCTTGGTGTTTGGATGAGTTGATATATTTTTGCAGAAAACAAGTGACTTTGTACACGAATTAGGTATTGTAACGAAATTTTTATGTGAATCTAAGAACTAAGGTGTTCTTAGATTGTTACGGCTAAATATATTTCGATGAAAATTGTTACGAGGATACTTTGAACTGTAATGAACCACTGTACCAACACTTGTTACTTTAAGTGTTCCTAAGGCCTCCTACTGTACCCAAGAACTAAGACTGAGGACACTGAGGTCTAGCAACTCTACAGCAATGATAATATAAGTAAAAAGGCGTAGATAGGTTATAAGCGCTCAGAAAACGAGAGGCTAGAAAGAGGCTACTTTGACCTGTGTCACGGCACCGGCATCAAAGGATGAACATCACCAAAATAACATTGTGTGTCATGAGATATCGAAATGTAGTGCGGATATTTCAAGTTATTTATGTGTGCGTTAGAGTGCCATTTCTCGGCCATTTTTTATATCGAATGTTATGTAGGGTAGGTAAATCTTTTTTTTTTACTTTACATTAGCTTGTGTTTGTCCGCAATCTCAATGGTGATCATTACTATACAAGTACCTGTGCATCAGCTAGTGCAGCCTGCAGCTGCAGCGCTTCCCCGTGGTGATGATGTGCCCGGGTCCGCAGCGTGGCGCACTCCTCCTGCAAGTCCCGCGTGCGTCTCGCGGCCGCCGATATAGCCGCCTCTTGCGCCGCTTGCTGCCCTTCTAATTCTGCTACTATGTTTTCCAACTCGGCCACTCTATTCTCCCGGCTTTTCAGGCGCTCCTGGAATTATATGCTTAGTACCCTACTGCCCAATAAGCACCATCCTGATGCACGTAAACAAGTTTCGAATCACATTTTTAAAAAGTTTGTAGTTTAATGATCCGTATTCATAAAAATCTCGACGGTGTTTAGTAACTGCTTAGCAGATTCTTAATTCAAGTTTTCTATAGAGAATTTGAATTTAGAATCTGCTAAGCACCGTCTACACTTACTATAAAAACCGTCGAGATTTTTATGAATAGGGCCATTAATGTTTAAATATGTGATTTGGCCACAATCTCACCATATTAAATCATATTTAATAACGCAAACAGCACCAACGTCTTCAAATTAGTGTTGTGTCGTATTAGTGATCAAGAAGACGGTCGCTACAAATGTTGGTTGTCTCTGGTAAAATACCTGCAGCAGCTGCAGCTGGCAGCTATAGTGTCGTGCCTGGTCACGCGCCTCCTCGTGCAGGTCGGTAGCGAGTAGAGCGGCGGCGCCTCGCTCGGTGGCCTGCAGCTCGGCCTGCGACATTTTACTGCGGCACGCCTCTAGCTCAGAGCGTACCCGTTGCATATCACCCTGCGTACCAATTAATTAACTCAAGCAACCGGCGTGTTTACAATAAAATTCAAATTTAAGTGTAACGTTTAATAAGAAACGTTTCTGACGCAAAAAGGAAGAAAAATATGACGTTATAAAATGTTTAATAAGGACCGATTTAAAAAATCTAATACTATGAATATTGGAATGTATATTAGAATATAATGTTTAATAAGGACCGATTTAAAAAATCTAATACTATGAATATTGGAATGTATATTAGAATATAAACATACCTCAAGATCTTTATTTTTGTGTTCATGAATGTCTGCCAATTTCTCGAGGTCAGTCAGCTGCTCTTCTAATAAACTGCATGCTTCTTGCAATGCCTTGTTGTTCTGGAACAATTGATTTTAGCACAATACGCTTTTTAAATTACCGCATATTCTCTACGATAATAGCGACACTTAGCATATATATAATTATAACAAAAACCCTACCCATATGGTGAAAGATATACCAGGATTATTTTTACATCGAGAACCATATATTGAAGTCAAATTAGTGATAAAGAAATAGTTATTGAAGAAACAAACGGTGCAGTCTTTAGATGTTTTATAAACAACAATATTCGCAGAGTGAGAGACCGACAAAATTATTGATACCAGAGAAAAATGGTTATTCAAGGTCGCGATAACAGTTTCAGCGGCGCGGCACCCTCCCTGCAGCAAGTCTGCCGCGAGCGCGAACCGAAGCCGGCGCGTCCACACGCCGTCGCGACGCCGCACCTGCCCCAACCACGTGGTGCGTAGGAACGCAGGCTTCGGACGTATGGGGGGCTTATCGCTGTTCTTGCGTTTCAGACGAGGGGGTAGAGACATATCCATTCTTGGCAAACTAATTTTAGAGGTGGTTTTAGTGCCAGAGTAACCACTTTTGTTTTGTATGCAACTTAAATCGGTCATAATTAAGCAACAATTTAAACTTCAGCCTTTTTAAAAATCCTGGTTAAACGCTAGTTCTCCGTTCACAGATTTTTTGTAGTAATAACGGTCCTGTTACTGGCACGAATAGGAAATAACAGATGTTTTAAATGAATAATCAACTTATTAATTGTGAGATTTGAATAAGACATCAAGAGTGATGAACGTTTAGCAATGAACTGAGATATGACTGCCACGTTCTCAGTTGAATTAAGACACCAGTGTTTACAAAACAAACAATACAATAGTCGACAAGTTGATATGCGAATGTATTTACACAACATGATTGGGTTTGTTATTAACAAATATAGAGCATAAATATGTTTAATCCTTTTGACCAAGCTAATATTCATAAAAACAAATGTTTACAGTGGGTCAGGTCGGTCATGTCATGACTCACTCATGTATTATTTCGAATGTAAACATTATTTTATATAAAGATTTCAGCCCCACGTTTTACTTGCGATTACTCTCTTAGAGGTTTAATAATACAGTTTTATTGATTCAAGGGTTAGAGTCAGGCGTTTACGAGTCACTCAATGAGTAAATCATCATCAATCAATGTCTTATTAGTATAGATAGGTTGAAACGATCGAGCACACCACATACAAATGTCTGTGGTAACATATATCCTAACCACAAGAGATTACCTCTATACAAAGTATATACCTGCCATGTGCACCTGCAGGTCACATACAAAATGCAACATGACTGTGGTGAAGCCAAAAAACGAGGGTTAGGTGTATGACCTCTACATATGTATGCCCGTCCGGCGTCCCTATATTCCCTCGTAACTACTACCAACATTTTCTTCAAACATTTTTCATTTTGAACGACCATTTAGGATCTATAATGATTTAAAGATGGTTAGTATTGGTTGTGCCATATTTATTTATATTTGACAGAGATCCTAGGTATTGTGGGTCTACTTGCACGGACTTTTTGGCGAGTACTTGCGAAGTGTCGTTTCATTTTCATAAAATTCGTGGATTTTGAATTTTATTGAACCGATATTCGGTGGTGTTTTGTCCAATAAAGATCAATTGTGCACAAGTGAAGTGAAATGAAAGCGTGTATTGTGACTTTTACCGTGAAAAGTTTTAGTGGAACAGCAGCGAATTTCACTAAAACCTGATCCGACTTGTACGGACGAGGACTAGACTTCACAGAGAATGTGACATTATAACGTGACGTTATAGTCACAAAAGAAGAATATTTAAAATAAAGAAATGGCTTAAAGGTCTAGATACCAAGCCAAAAAACTTTTAAAAAAATCTACCTGCACTAATTCAGTGTTATGTATCCTAGTCTCATGCAGTTCATCACGTAGCTGGGCTCGCTCTCGACTGGACAGTTCCTCTTGTTCTTCTGCATGGAGACGGCGCTTCTCGCTATATTGTAGTTCGCTCTTTAACTTGCGAATGTCGTTGCGCGACCTTCACGCGGGAAATACATATTGGTTAGAATATTCAGATTCTCTAAAAGTCTCTATTTTATTTCGTGATCAACCTCTTAAAAATTACAACTTATTTTTGTGTACATTGTATAGTTGAGATAGAACTGTATTTCAACTGTATTTAATTTGATTGCTACAGTACTTATTAGCTCTGGATAAATTATCTCGAAAATATATTGTAGTTTCAACAAAATGATGACAATCTCAAGGGCTCAAAATGATGACAATCTCAAGGGCTCAAAACGATATTGATGAGAAAATAATTATGTTAACCAGGTAAAAATTGCCTAAGCAGGTTAAACTAATCCACAAATTACCTGCCAACTTCAGCCTGTGCAGTTTCATGAACCTTCTGCAGTCTCTGCAATTGTTCCTTCACAGTCACCAGCTCCTTGCTCGCTTGCTCGTATTGCGGACGCAATGTTGCTATCTCGCTCTGAAGGTCCGAAGCCTTCTTTTCCGCTGCTTTACGCGATTCAATAGCCGAAGCTAGTCTCTCTTCCACTCGCTTCAGATCACGCGCCGTAGATTTAGTTTCAATTTGGAGATCGTTGAATTCGCGTTCCTAAATAAAATAAGTTGATAAATTAGAAGTTTATTTAACTTTTTTTTAATTAAATGACAAGAATTCATTGTTTACCTTGCGCCATTTTGCTAAATTTGCTGCTCTTGTTTCTTGGCGGAGCGCAGAGATTTCTTCTGCCCTAGTCTGAAGACATACAAATTTATTTAATGCACATTACAAGGCAGTTATATATGGACATATCACTTGATGTACAAGCTGTCTGGTAGGTAGTACGACAAACCTAATGGTAGGGGAGGCATTGATGCTAAATTTGTAGTTACTCGAGCGTCTTTGGGACCTACTGGAATTTGAAGATTAGGTGGAATAAAGAAAAAAAGGTTATGTGATATTTTCCCCTTCAGCGGTGGGGGGAGCGTCTACAGGGTTTCAAAAATGTAAAAAAAAACAGTCACCAAGAAATACTCGAGCGCGTCAGATATTAATAGGGTAGTCGCGCCACGTCTGTCTGATAACGGAAATATAATAATCTGCCGTTTTGCGTGGTGGGGGTGGCCGTACGAAGGGGTCGAAAATAATTTAAAAAAAAATTTACTCGAGCGCGTCAGACATTGATAAGGGATGTTAAGTGAACCCTCCAGTAGCTCCTATTTTAAAGACTGACGATTTGGACGCGACCATCAGTCAGGGCCGATTTTTGAAAATGCAAAAAAAAATCGTGACCTTGATTTACTCGAGCGCGTCAGATTTTTATACAGGCGGTTCTTCTTAATGGCCTTGTTGTACTGACCCATAATCTGACAATTATGTTGAGGGATTTCCTTAATCTGACGGTTTGAAAAAAAAAATATGTAAAAAATATCGAAATCTCGAAAATGGTTCAAGATATCGAAAAAATGTTTGTACAAAAGTTGTAGAGAATTTAACCTTCTACAATATTTATTATGAATACATATACCAAAAAACCCATAGGAAACGAGATATTTGCAATAAATGATTTTTTGACCTTTGACCTTGAAAAATCAGTAGTCGCGGGCACCCTAAGATAAGTAGCTTTTGAGACAAGTTTTAGGGTGTCAAAATAAAGGTTTATACAAGTTAATAGCTGACTATTTCTCATTCTGAGGTGAAACTCATAATATTCCTGGACTATACACTTAATAATGATTTTAGCCACTTCGGCTTGTGCAAATCGGCAGATTAAGATATTTCCGTGATTCGTGACTAATTTCCTTCAAAATAAAAAAAAACCAATCGCGCTCGAGAAAATCCAGGTGACGTTTTTTTTTGCAACTTTGCGAGTCTCCAATTTTCTTTCGTCACGCCCAATTTGTCAGATTATTGAAATGTACACTATTTTGCATGTAACTAACTTACCTTACCTTAATCTGACGCGCTCGAGTATTTCAAACCATCGATTTTTTTTTACTAATCTGACGGGCTACCCTAGACGTTCGACACTACATAGAGGGCTCAGATTTGGTGAGAGTACTTCACAAGGTGCAAGGTTGCCCCCCTTATGTTAATCTGACGCGCTCGAGTAAATCCCGAAATCCCCTATTCGCCTCCCCTACCATAAGGAGAAGATAGGTGGGCGGGTCCGCCTATCCAATACAAAAATGACCTCTATAAAATGTCGTTTTTAGAGATATTTCTGATTTTAAATATATCGAAACACTTTTATTAAGTTCATTTTTGTATATTTGGTAGGTGACCCGTCCACCTCCCTCTTAAATTTGTCGTACTACTTACAGAACAACCTGTATAATTTTTTTTGGAACGAAGTTCCTGAAGGGGCTTTACGGAGGGGTACCCTAGCCGGCAAAAATACGTCCGTAACGTTAAAAAAAAGCGTAAGATTGAAGCGTATTGATTGATTTGTGTGACGTATTTGCGCAGACTGCACAGACTTTTGTGTGCATCTTCGATGCGAAAGGGGTCGTGGGTTCGATTCCCAACCAGGACAGACATGTGTGTATGTGTATCTATTTAAGTATGTACGTACAAAAAAACCTTTACTCACCAGCAGCTGTCCCTCGGCTCTCTCCAGCTGTTCCTTGAGTAGCGCCAACTGCGCGTGCGCCGCGTCCGATACACTCTCCGTGTCGCTGTGTGCGTAGTTCTTGTCAGTAGTGCCAGCTTCGTGGGCCGCACTAGAGCCGGCGGCACCGCGCCCGCAGCCCGTGCACCCGCGCGCTTCCATTGCGCTTACTTCGCGCTCTAGTTGACGCACTAGCTGTTCTAGGGTGTTCACCTAACGGAACGTTTCCAGGATAATAGTTCTGATTTGTAGTTTACAAATCTTCAGATTGTACAACTGACCGAACACTAATAATAAATTACCTTATTATTTAAAGGAACGCGATAGCTTAAGTATGTATAACAATAAACTCTTTCAATCAATGTGAATGTTTTATAACAAAACCCGAAGTTTAAAATTTGCTCTAATCCAGTTTTCCTCACATGATATGATTTAATTAACCAAAGTAATATTGGAGGATGCAAGAGTAGAGAAAGGAAAATATTTTTTTTTTTACCATGTTTAGAGAAGATAATATTGACGCCATGGCTGTAAAGGACACATGTTGACCTCCTTAAAGTACATGGGTTCGGAAGACATGGTGCATAAGTTTTTCAAATCTAATAAAAATATTGGAGTTCCTTTTATAAATACTTTTATGCAACATACCTTCTCCCGATGCCTAGAATCCTCCCTCAAGGCGGCCGCGGCCCTTTCTTCGGCCTCGTGCAGTCGTTCATTGAGTCTCATCTCGGTACGAGCACCTTGCTCTTCTAAAGCTGTCTCTCGCCGTACTGATTCCTCCATGCTGCGTTCTAGCTCCTGGTAGAGAAATTTCATTAAGTTGTTTTGTTGTAACGCTGAATGCATTATTTGCTTATGGTCCGAATTAGTAACGTAACTGCTTTAAAAAAACTAAAATATAACTATGTTTAATATTTATATAAAACATTTTTTTTTGATGAATGCAATTTTTTTAACTTTTTTACTGAAATGCGATGATGATGATTTTATATTAGGAAAATAATTTAAAAAATTGTATCTTCAAAACAACTTTTAAAACACAGTCACTGAAAATTATCATGCTGTAGAAACATGCATTTATTGTGTACAGGAACAATAACTTGAATGTTATGCATCGTTTAGTAGTAATCCAGTTGACCTTAATACAATACCTGCACTTGGGCGAGTAGTGTGGAGACTCGCAACCGCTCTTGTACCAATTGTATTTGCACCGATTTCAGTTCTTCTGACGATACGTTGGCTGTACGCTGTCTTTCTCCGAGCGTTTCCTAAGACATTGTTAATTTTAAAATTCACGCAAATAATTTAAGTATTATCTGTTTTTTTTTTGTAGGGACTCATGAATGACGATTGCATGCAGCAGAGATGAGAATGTTAAGGTGGATGTGAGGTTGGATGGATAAGATTAGGAATGAGTACGTAAGAGGAAGTTTGAAAGTGGCACCAGTGACTGATAAGTTGAGAGGAGGTCGATTGTTGTGGTACGGTCATGTTATGGTGGATAGATACACGGGTATTGAAAGACCGAAAAAGAGATGGATGGATGGATTGTGCGAGAGATGATATGAGTAAGAAGGGATTGAATTCCGATAAGACGTATAGAAGAACCGAATGGAAAGAAAGTACACATTGCGCCGACCCCAAATAATAGGGAACAGGGCAGGCAGACGATGAATTTTACTACTAAAAACAATTCGACCATTTACCATTTTCAATTATTTACCTTCGATGTTGCCAGCTCCCTGATAACATCAGCCAACTCCCGTTTCGCAGCATCTAGGTCATTACGCAGCGAGTTATTGTCAGCTTCAAATTCAGCGACGCGCTTTTCTAGGAGTTCCTTAGCGCGTGTTTCCCTCGCAACGTTCGCTTCGGCGGCCGCCAGTCTAGTGCCCGCCTCACGACTCTCAGCATCACCACCGCTTAGCGTTTGGCGACGAATTGCTCGCTCTTTTGCTATCGTATCCTATTAGATATAGTGCAATGTAAAGATGACATCTCTAGCATGATATTATTTATCTTATGTGACTGTTACTAACAGATTGACTGATTAGGTACTGCCGAGTAATGCATGGCCTACGTGATTTATGTTAATGGATTAGATGTTAATGTAAACACTACTCAAGTATTTAACGAAAATCAACATCACGCAATGCTAATTATTAATGCCCACTCTAGTGATGTGATACTAAGACAGACAGACAAGTCACCAAATATTTTTGTGGTTCTTTATTTGAATGATCCGTAATGTGTGTGATAACATCTATAACTACTTCATCATCAACATCATCATCAGCCGAAAGACGTCCACTGCTGGACATAGGCCTTATCCAAGTTTTCCACAACGACCGGTCCTGTGCTGCTCACATCTAGCGGTTTCCTGCAACCGTCACTCCGCACCATCGGCAATTGGTTCGTCAGGCTATGTCCCCATCCCCTTGCCACTTTAGTCTACTTGCTACTGGTCTACTAATCTTAAGAAATGAGGAGATTCGTAGACGAACAAAGTTCGCCGTTTATAGCCCACGGATTAGTGTAACTACTTAAGACTATCTACAAACTGTGTTAATGACATTGCTTCATAACAAATATTATGTACAATGTTAAAAGATTTTTTGATTTAAAGAAAAACGCGTATGATATAAGCAATATATTATTTATAATAGCTCTTTCTGATCAAAGATTGATAACAATGATCAAATATAATTAAAACAACAATTACCCGTCTATTAATTACAGCTACCTGCTACAAATGTACCTGGTAAGGTTTTAAATACATTCAAAACTACAATACTCTCAATACTATAGAGTAAAATTCCACTCACTATAGGTCGCACGTTCATTTCGGTAAGTCGTCTGTGTTGCAGATCATGCACGTGCCCTAATATGTCCTGTCACGTGCAATATGTATCTTTATATTTGCGGTAATAACAATATTTTGTAATTATGCCAAAAAAGTAGACATCAATTATTATTAAAAAAAACTTATTATGATATTCGCACATCAGTTTCCGATTAAAATTTATCTCTCTTCGAGGGCATTCATTAACCATATCACGCTACGCCAAATATGCGTGACATGATTTATGGACGCCCCCTACCTTACAAAGAACGAAAGTAGGCAGTAACGTCATCTCTCAGACATCCACAAACCCAACTTGAAACACCAAAGCCTACCTTATAATGTTGATGTTGTGCCCTTGCAGTGTCAGCTGTACTAAGTGCCCTGGTACATTCAGCTTGTAGTTCCTCGATCCTCACTTCCAGCCTTCTTATATCATCTCTCTGCGCGTCTCGTTCCGCTTGAAGCGATGCAGCGGCTGCTTGAGCGTGGCGCACTTCAACGCTATTGCGCTCTTCTATACCCGCGGTTAGTTCTTGGTTCCTTCGGTGGAGGGCCATTCTCTCTTCTTTCTCGACTTCCACTTGGCGCTCCAGACGTCTAAGAAAAAAATGTGAATATGTAAAATTCTAGATAGCATGGATACATTATTATGGATATACATAGGATGTTCAGTAAGTAGTACGAAAAACTAAAGGGGGAGATAGATGGGCGGGTAATAGGGTCATCTACAAAAATGACCATAGTAAAAGTGTCACGCACGCACAACTTTCTTGAGTTGAACTACAATAGTTACTTTTTATTAAAAAACTATTAAAAAGTTTTTAATAGTTTTTTTTTTGCATCTGATAACACTACTATTCAAGATTGTTTTGCGATAAAAACAAATTTGAAAACTAATAAATTCCGAATACGACATATTTAAATTCATGGTATAGATAGTCATCTCTTCTATTCGAGTCTAGGCCCTTGATTTTTGTGCGTATGCGTATAACACCCTTTGTTCACTAAGATTAGCACCTTTTGCTATACATTTGGATCCACTATGTTCGTTCACAGTGGATTCTATATTTATGCCATAGCTCTTAACATCACTGTGGCAAACTGTGAACAAATAAAACTTGATTCCATATGCACACCGCGCAACTAGCTTCCCAAGTTCCCAGTGAATCGTTTCATTTAGTGTGAAATAGTGTTAGCCCTCACTTGTTCTGTAGACTGAGCGCGGTTATTTCAGCCTGCAGACGCGCCCGTTGTCTCTCTGCCTCTGCGTCTGCATCGCGGCGCGCTCGCTCGGCGGACGCGCTCGCTGACGCTTCCGCCGCCGCCAACTTGTTCTGTAGAGAAGTTATCTCGCGGCTACGCATTGCAGCTAACTTTTCGGTGGACCTACAAATAGATTAACATTTTGACCACAATCTCACATTGGTAAGTCATCATACCAAAAGCTAGCATGTTTTGTTTCACCTATTATTGCATACTAGTTTTCGCCCTGCGGTTTGACCTGCGTTCCCGAGGACCTTAACTATTCCCGGGATCAAAATATCCTATATTTTATTACAGATTGTGATCTACATGTGTCCTAAGTTTCATCAAAATTTGTTCAGCCATTTTTGTGTGATTGTGCAACAAACATAAAAACTTTCACTTATATAATATTATAGTATGAAGAAGGATTACCGGCACTACTCAGCAAACCAGGTCCTTCTGCACTAATATTAGTCAGACTAATCATATTTCTTATGAAGGCGTATTACAATAACATTATTTTCATTTAAATTTCATCAAAATATCAAGCAATATGATTGAAGCCCAAATATATATAAAACTCACTGAGCAATAAATATCTAAAATTTTCTACTACCCATTGACAGGATATAGAAAGTAAACTTACTTGAACGTAGCCAAATCGATTGCGGTAAGATCGTGAGACGCATTAAATCCACTCGAACTATCCTCATTGTCCTCAAGTGCCACGTACGAGTACCCTGCACAAAAAATTATATACTATAGCACTTAAACCATTGCGTAATATAATACTTAAGCAACATCCATGGATGATATAGGGTATATTAGATCAACTTCTGTTAATAATAACTATTGTATACTAAGATACGAGTATAAAGCTGAAGAGTTTGTTTGTTTGAACGCGCTAATCTCAGGAACAAATGGTTCGAATGGAAAAAATATTGTAGTGTTGGATAGCCCATTTATTGAGGAAGGCTTATAGGCTATGTATAAATATGGGTTGCGTAGATACTTACCGACAAAAGGCAGTTGTCCATCAAAAGGCTGTCTAGTGCGGAAAGATGCGGCGGAGGGCGCTCGGGCAGCGCGCGGCTCCACTGAGAAGTATGACGTGTCTTCCGCACCACGCAAACAAGGTACCCACGGCGGCGCCTATACAATACTCGCTTTTACAATTGTACAATTAAAATATTTTATGTAGCGGGAGAGAGGAGTCCAAACTGAGTAGACCCCGTACTATGGATCTCCTGGTCCCCGCCACTCTAGATTTGCAATAATTAAAAGTAAGTGGTTATCTAGTTTATAAAAATGTAAAAACAAATAAGGAAAACAATGTAAATACTAAAAACAAATTACAAACAGTTTGTGTGTGTGTGTGTGCGTGTGTGTGTCTAATGTATCCTATCATGCAAGAACCTACCTTCAACCATCATCCAAATCGGTTAGGTAGTTCAAAGATAGTGAATAATCGATTGATCGAGCAAGATTTATTTGGCGGGAGATAATAAACTGTACGACAATAATTATTTTTAACTCTCCACACATCGTAACATTGGGAACAACAAAATATAAAATGAGTAAATACCTGATCGCGTATAGAATGCGGCACAATATGCGCAAGCGCAGGGTGTTGCAGTGTGTCCAAGTAACTGAATCGTTTAGCTGGCTTGACGCATAACAAGCCTGCCACCAGCGAGCGCCACACACTGGACGGGCCGAGCGGCGCCTCCTCGAATGGAGGCACGGGGTTCGCTAAGCGCTCGTAACTGATATTATTGAAAATAAATTATAACTTTTTTATACACATTACAATTATTGTATAATAGGTATAAAGTTCTGCCAAGCACAGGTCCTTAAAAGCCAAAGATTGTTCTATAAATTATCGGAGAATACTAATATAATAGTAGGGGAGGCAATTATGCTAAATTTGTAGTTACTCGAGCGTCTTTGGGACCTACTGGAATTTGAAGATTAGGTGGAATAAAGAAAAAAAGGTTATGTGATATTTTCCCCTTCAGCGGTGGGGGGAGCGTTTACAGGGTTTCAAAAATGTAAAAAAAAACAGTCACCAAGAAATACTCGAGGGCGTCAGATATTAATAGGGTAGTCGCGCCACGTCTGTCTGATAACGGAAAAATAATAATCTGCCGTTTTGCGTGGTGGGGGTGGCCGTACGAAGGGGTCGAAAATATTTAAAAAAAAATATTACTCGAGCGTGTCAGATATTTTGATATTGAGGAATCTATGTTATGATTTAGTGTCTGTATTTATTACTTTATCTGTGGATACTACCAACCTATAAACAATATTATCTCTGGTTTAGCCAACACTATAAAAATGTGAGAATAAAATGGGGGTAGTTAATAACAAGATGGTTGATATAACCTTATAAAAGGGACTAACATTTGAATATCGGCTCAGTCTCTGTTCTATTCGGTTGCGAGTTGGAGTTGGTATTGTTCACGACAGTCTACAAGAAGAAGTATTAAGTACCTACATAGATATAATTATATGTCTTTATTGGAGATCAAGTGAACCTCGCTGCTTGGTTATAATGATACAGATAAGTATATTTGATAATCTAAATTGTAATGACTAATGATCATTTTGTAATAATGTGTGTTCTATGTATTTATGATGAAATAGTACCTACATGATTTTGATAGAATATGTGTAGTGGCCATATATTAGATCATAGTACTGAGTTTCTTTTCTCAGTATGGTCGGCCATCCGAACCGGTAGTAGATTTGAGAGTAAGTAAATTCATAATCCAGGCCATAGAAACAACTATTGAATAAATGTGTTATGAAGCTTGGCCTAAATGATTATTTTATTGATCTAAACCCTTACCCTATGCTCTGAGATATATTTTAGGGATATACCTACCTGATATATTAATAATAAACTATTATAATTCAAATAGAATAACCATCCTGACACTTAAATAACATGATCTGACTCTTATTCTATGGTATTAGATACCGAATCATTGATTTGGTATTAAATTAGTTTTAAAAGATAGTAAGAGATTTAACAAGCGCGTCAGACATTGATAAGGGATGTTAAGTGAACCCTCCAGTAGCTCCTATTTTAAAGACTGACGATTTGGACGCAACTATCAGTCAGGGCCGATTTTTGAAAATGCAAAAAAAATCGTGACCTTGATTTACTCGAGCGCGTCAGATTTTTATACAGGCCGATTTTTATTGATGGCCTTGTTGTACTGACCCATAATCTGACAATTATGTTGAGGAATTTCCTTAATCTGACGGTTTGAAAAAAAATATATAAAAAATATCAAAATCTCGAAAAGGGTTCAAGATATCGAAAAAATTGTTTGTACAAAAGTTGTAGAAAATTTAATCTTCTACAATATTTATAATAAATACATATACCAAAAAACCCATAGGAAACGAGATATTTGCAATAAATAATTTTTTGACCTTTGACCTTGACAAGTAGACACCTTGACAAGGGCACCCTAAGATAAGTAGCTTTTGAGACAAGTTTTAGGGTGTCAAAATAAAGGCTTATACAAGTTAATAGCTGACTATCTCTCATTCTGAGGTGAAACTCATAATATTCCTGGACTATACACTTAATAATGATTTTAGCTACTTCGGCTTGTGCAAAGGCAGATTAAGATATTTCCGTGATTCGTGACTAATTTCCTTCAAAATAAAAAAAAAACTAATCGCGCTCGAGAAAATCCAGGTGACGTTTTTTTTTTGCAACTTTGCGAGTCTCCAATTTTCTTTCGTCACGCCCAAATTGTCAGATTGGTACTAATCTGACGGGCTACCCTAGACGTTCGACACTATATAGAGGGCTCAGATTTGGTGAGAGTACTTCACAAGGTGCAAGGGGGCAACCCTTATGTTAATCTGCCGCGCTCGAGTAAATCCCGAAATCCCCTATTCGCCTCCCCTACCATAAGGTACTTCGCTGAAATTAACTTTAGTCTGTCAATAATTATTATGCTATAGTTGTTAGGTTGGTGTATGTCGTTCTAAAATGTTTTTATCGATTTACATTTGTGCATTCATGCAAAACTATTAATTACTGAAAACAGAATGAATAGGATGAATAGGACAACAGTAAGATATTATATGAGCGTCATACGATATAATTGCACTAACCTTTGTATATTGGCAAGTGTCTTAGCCATCGAGGTACCATCTCCTTCAGAGAAAGGCTTCTTCAATGTGACCAGTTCAAAGGCGACGACGCCCAGCGACCAGTAGTCACATGACGACTGCATGTCAAACAGTAAAAAATAGGTAAAGTGACCTGTATTATGTGAATGACTAGTATTTGCCCACAATGTCACCAAATAGTATTTGCCCACAATCTCACCAGAAATAGTGTTTGCCCACAATCTCATCAGATATAGTGTTTGTCCACAATCTCATCAGATATAGTGTTAGCCCACAATCTCACCAGAGGTGAGAAGCGCGTAAGGTTGTCTAACAAGAGTAGCTGCCGGAACATACAGTGTTTGGTTTGTAACACGAGAGTTGGCCGAACGAAACCCGAGCATCATTTTATGGATTTTATATGCTCGATCGCTGTAAGGTAAGGTCGAAGGGGATAATAATGAGGAACACCATTTTTGGCGCTTATTGTGTTTGTATTTTTATAAATGGCTGATATTAGGCAGACGATTTGTCTGAAGTTTTTGACTAAAGAGCCCCTAAACCAGATCACAGTTAAGTCATATTTGTACGAGTTTCAGTCGGCGGGTGCAGCTATTAGGGCCATGTCTCGATCACAGGGCAACTTCTTATAAGTTGTAATAAATGCACTGCACCTTACATATACCTTGACATAACTTATTGACCCATTGGTGTTCCTCATTTCGTTAGAATATATTTATAGTGTAATCTGCTCAAAATCCATAACCATTGTTAGCAATTCTACATCATTTCGTTAAATCACAGCTCTTGTGCATAATTGTCGAATAATTAGTAAGTTACTTTAAACCATAACAACTTTTCAATTCAAAACGAACTCTGCTACTCTATACCAGGCAAACTAAAATCAGACTTTCAGAGTTAGTATATTATATTTTGTTTACTATTTTCTACTATATTATATTAACATGCTTTACTACATTGTTTCCCACGTAACACTAAAAGTATTGTGCTTCTTTGCAGATTTTGAACTTTGGTAGTCGAATACTACACAATAACCTGCTATTGAATTTACAAAAAAGTATTAAGAAGAGATGAAAACAAAAGAGCGACGCACTGGTGGCGTCAACTCTATACGAATATAGATAGATAGAGACGGCTATTATGTACATAAACGTTCACGCCTGCGACGCAGTGCGTTACATTTTTAGATTAAGTTTGAATAGACCGTAAGTAGTCGTCACGCAAATTTAACAGTGACACTAGTAATATTAAATGTTTATGCTTTTTTTTAATAGTAATTTCTGAGTTTATTGCCGGCTCAGCATAAGCAACCTTCGGAACCGTGCTTCAGAGTAAAAATTTTGCATAAACATATGACGATTAAAATAACTTGTAATGATTTCATTTACTAAAGATATGTTGAGTTTGTGTTTAGTAAGCAGTAAGCATTGTTTGCGTGCGAACCCACAATGGCGGTAGAAACAATCCCCCGACAGTATTGTAGACAGACAGAATGTCGTGCGGCGCACTCGGCGGCGGCGAGCTGCTCGGGCGCCACGTACTCGACAGTGCCGACCGGCGCGCGAGACCACCCCGATTCGCCCTCCGACAGACGCACGCACGACCCGAAGTCACCCAGCTTTACGTGTCCGCATCTGTGGCAGACACACAATGCCTACATGGTACTAGATAGCTTATAAGTTATAAGCAATCCGAGGCTAAGGAGTGGCTAATTAGCCTATCTTGACCTGTGTCGCGTCACCGGCATCAACGTATCCACTTCACGTATCGAGTGCAATTAAAAGTAAAATTTACCTAAAACAATAAAAAATGTCATCGTGTGTTACGAGATATCGTAATGTTGTGTGGATATTGCAATATTAAGTTATTTATGTGTGTAGAGTGCCATGTCTCGGCCATTTTTTAAGATCGAATGTTGTGTAAGTAACGTATCTACACTTTTTGTACTTATAATATCATTGAGCGGCCGCTATGTTGGCTGTTTTGTTAACACTATCCATCTACGTGCCAAAAAGAGACAAGCGAGTTAAGAAGATATACCCTCTTGTCAAAAGTGCCATCATAGCGTGCAGCTAGTTTATATATAGGTATACATAATTGTAAAGCCAATTATAGCTTCAAACAAAGAAAATAATTGTTAGTTTGCTGTGGTATTCAACATCAATGTAATAACAGATCGACCATGTTGATGTTTAATGTTTTATCCAACTGTACAGGATATGGTATCCAGTTACTGACCTGTCCAACAGTATATTATGTGGTTTGACATCCCTGTGCACAAAGCCCATGCCGTGCAGTGCCTTGAGCGCATGAGCCACCTCCGCCACGTAGAATGCGGCGTCGCGTTCTGACAGCGGGTGGTTGCGGCGAGACAACAGCGCGGCCAGGTCGCCGCCGGAACATAACTCCATCACTAGGTATAGGTTGCTTGTATCCTGTCAAAATTAATTGTTCTGTCGGTGGGTTCCGAAAGCTGCTCTCGAGAGTCAGTTCCCAGCTGCTTTGTGTGACTAACATCTTCAGCCACATTGATTGTGGTCAAAAAAAAGGTTAACCAAAAGTTTTAAAAAAAGTTGTTCATTATGGTAATTTTTATACAAAAACAAACCAATACACCAATATTATTTCACTATCCTTCGATATCAATGTTTTTGAAATAGCAAAAGCCTCACTGGTAATGAAGGTATCATTATTAAAGCAATGGGATCATTCATACCTGGAAAGCATACTGCAAACGCGGTATCCAGGCATTGGAGGCAGTGGCGAGCACATCGCGTTCGACCTCCGCACCTCCCCCTTCACGTCTCCGTGTAAGCTCCTTGCGCATGGTTTTAACAGCGTACACATCACCCGTTTCCTTCTCTCTCACCATCTATAAGTAGTACAAAACTGTTTAGTTTAGCCGGCATTACTTTTTGTTGTATCAACTGTGAAATGAAATGAAAATGAAATGTTTTTATTTAAATAGGCCTTTTCAAGCACTTATGAATAGTGACTCGAATGCTCGGTTCCGAAGGTTGCTTTTGCTGAGAAGAGCCGGCAATAAAATCAGACTATGAAAGTATGCCTAAATAATTTTAGTAAGTTTAAACTCCATTGCAGGAGAAATTTAGCAATGATAGCACAGTGGTTGTGACATTGAATGCCATGACAAAAGTCGTATTAGTTTATTATTATAATCCTACAATGAGCCAGAACTTTTAGTGTCGATCATAAGGTTACCATAGTACATGCCTGGCTGGCTAATACCCTGAAATTTATAAAATCTATTGTCTATGCTTCTCGATGCAAGTACGTTTGGTAGCTAGATCCTTCTAAGCTGTGTTTACCACTTTCACTATCATGGTGAGAACCTTGTGGAGAAACACAGGTATGTAAATAGAAAAAAAATTATAACATTTGATGCTATAGTCATAAATACAATCAGTCACATATGAAGATAGAGGCAACCATAAATAAATAAAGTGAACTTACAGAGACTTCACCAAAATATCCTCGGCCGATGGTTTGTATCACCTCAAAGTCTGACAAACAAACCCGGGTGCGTCGAAGCTCAGCCAGAGTACTGCGATCTATAAGGTAAACAATAGATAGTATCTATTGAAGATATTACTGGACAAGACCTTTTATTATCATACTACAAATATGTCATAAAAACATTCAGTAAGAGGGAACCATTGATATACTAGATAACTCTGAGGATAAAATTACCAAATCATCAAAGCTATGATGTCACCTGAAATACCAATTTTAATATTGCACATGACTAATTCAATTTATAATAGGAAAGTATTTTTTTTTCTATGCAAATGCAATATAATTCTGCCATTCATGTGATTGGATGAAGGATTAAGACCCTACAACTGCAAAGCCTAGATGGTAACTGCTTTTATAGGAACTTAAGCCATTATGGGCCAGTTGGTGTGGTTCATAAGAAATTCTACCTATCATGCCATTGGTTGTAAGTAAAATCACACCCAGAACAGATATGTATGTGCTAAGAAAGGATATTTGAAAATTGTTACCCCTAAAGGGTTCCCTCAATAATACAGGCGGGACTGCAGGGGACAGCTAGTTCTAGAATTTTGGAGATTTCTAAAATAGTGTCAATTTTACTGAGGTCATTTTTGTTTATTTGGTAGGTGACCCGCCTACCTATCTCCCCCTTAGGTTTGTCCTACAACTTACCGGACAACCTGTATAGTATAAGTATATTATGTCAGAAGTAATATAAGTATATGAACTATAACAGTAATCTGGTTTCCAACTTGTTAGTACTCAGTTTAATTTGTAGTATGAATAGCCATAGTATATTCCAGGATATTATGATTATTATTACTTTAGAACCAGTTTTAATAGAAATCAGCAAAACCCTGAATATATACAAATTAAATATACAACATGCATCCAGATGATATTAACTCTATTGGTATTAAAACAAGGAAACAAAAAAAAAGGGCATTAACCCTCCTCCATTTTAGGAGTCAGGTTAAAAATCATCTGTCTTGGTTTTTAGATCATTTCTAATCAAAGGATTTTTACCTAGAATCATTGTGATACAAATACAAATTTTAGTGTCCACCTAAACTAAACAATAAAATATAATGCAACTTGAACTTATAACTCTTTTTCAGCCATCAAAGATTAGATCAATAGTCAAAAGGTACTTACATCTGTCCACAAAAGCTCGAACCAGATCATCACTTTTCTTAACAAGATCATCATTACATTCATCATATAATATAGTTAGTGCATCTAAAAGAGCCTCACGATCGATAGTTTTTTTGTTTAATTTATTCACACCACTCGTCACTTTACCTAATATTTGTCTATTTAGCCGGGTTATTCGCACGGCAATCGCCTCTCTAGAAGGCTCCATTATCGTTGTGAATGATAATATTTTTTATAAAATCAAGATTGATTCACGTCTTACATACATTGTTTATTTTTATTAAAAAAATATTTCGCTAGACTTGCTCGATATTTTAATCCGTTACCATTTGAAAATTCCGGTCTTAGCTGGCTCTGCTGTTCTCAGAGCCACAGATTACTGAACTGACGTTTAAACCAGTGTTGCTATTGTAAGAAATAATTAAACTGAAATATTATTTAGCGCCATCTGTATACAGTAGCTGTACTCTGTTAATTTTATTTATGTACTAGTGGGCCCGGCAGACGTTGTCCTGCCCTGAAATTAAAACAAAACATAAAACCCGATTCCAGCGTCGGACTGACAGTTGGTTTAGATCCACAAATAGCGCCCGGTACAATTTGTGAATCTAAACCATCTGTCAGTCCGATCTCGAGACAATATATTACATACTCTTTGTCGAGACATGTCAAAAAGTCGTTCTATACAAAATGTATGACTGAAATAATTTTCTTCATTATTCTTTTTTTTTTTCGTATTTTTTAATAGTTATTCTGCTATTCTGGACGAAGACAAATCCAACAAATCAAAAACCATGAAAATCGGTCCAGCCGTTCTCGAGTTATAAGTACCTATAGGAACAAACCCGACTTTGTTTTATTTATATTACTATTCATTCTTTGGCGTTAGGAACACGCCTACATTGCTTAGACAACGTTCTTGTAATTTAATATGAACTTTATTGAATAGCAATAAACTTCAAATTGACTCTATTTTAGTTAGAAAACGTTTGTATGGGAAAAAGAAAAGGGCTGTTTTTAGGGTTTTACCGGCAATTATTCAAAATGTTTCTCGCCGTAAAAACCATCCTTGGACTTCAACGAACATTTAAAAAAAATAATTGGCCAAATTGGTCCAGGTGTTGTTGAGTTATGCGCTTACCAACTCATTTTGCGATTCATTTTTATATACAGTGAAACCTGGTTAATTGGGATCTCAAGGGACCAAGTATTTTGTACCATTTTAAGAGATTTTTATTTATCCAGTTTTCCAATTAGACAGGTTTAAAATTATAGTTGTCTCATTTACAGAGGCCTCCCGCTTATAGAGAAATGTACCGTTATTCCAATTATAGAGGTGGAAATGTTAACAAAAATGTGTATATTTATAGAGGGAATTGAGCTAATGAGTCCCAATTATAGAGGTAAACATCGAAAAAATCGTAGAAATCAATTTCATTTAACCAGGTTCGAAAAGTCCCATTAACAGAGATAATATGATGACAAAGTGTCGGGACCTCATTGGAATTCTCAATAATAGAGGTTTCTCGCTTATCCAGGTCCCACATAACCAGGTTTCACTGTAATAGATAGACCATGCAAAGACATATAAATTATGTCCATGGTGGTCCATGGTATAGACACAATAAACTGCATGCAATGCAATAAACATGTCTGATTTTTAATTAGCTGGACTAAACTGACAGTTACGAGCGCAATATGGTTAAAACATAAAATTATTGTTTCATGGTTTGACCATATCACTTTTTATCAATAAAAGTCAATCTAATATCAGTGATTACAGGTATTCTCATTCATTCTTTTAAGAAATAATTTCTGAGTAAAGAAATATTTCTTACGACAACTGTCAAATCAGTCCACCTAATTAAATATCCAAGTTCTGATTAGGTATCTGATTTTCACGTTTATCCAGTGATTGAAAAATCGGCACCATTAAAATAAAATAAAAACGGCAAAGTGCAAGTAGCACTAAGAATTATATATTCTTAATGGATTGGTAACTCTAAATACCTATTTGAAGCAAATACCTATGAATTGCGAAAAAGAGAAAGATAACAACTACGTTGGGACAATCTCTCTTTCTTTCATTAAGGGTAAGTAGGGTTAGAAAGAGAGATTGTCCCAACCATAGGGTTCCGAAGGCTAATATTTATCATATTGAAAGGAGATGTTTCAGATTTGTATGGAGTCTTGGACTGCACATTGTACACTTGACTAAAAGTCGTGGAAAAATAAATCAAACATGAAAAAAATACTTATTTCTAATAATTTTACGTTGTTTTCATGTACAAGGCATGTTTCGACATTTTTAATGGCAATTATTTGCATGTTTTTTAAATGGCGACGATGATTACAATTACGTCAAACTGTCAAACTGACATGAAATACAACATTGATAATATTATTAAATAGATAATTTTATCCTCTTTGATAGATAAATTGATTGACTGACAATAGCAAGGAACATATTTACAATAGGTACAATTGATTTATTGACTTATCCATGCAACCGATTCACCACCCAGTTTTACTTTTATAATAAATACTATACTACCAAGTTACTGAATTAAATCTTAAAATTATTGATTTTGAGAAGAAATTGCATTAAGTTATTATTATGTGAAAGTCGAATCTGTTTTGTACATCTTGCTGGACACAAAGTCCGAATTCAAATACTCGTTTCTTGTGCAATCTAGAACTCAAACGCATCAAAATACAAGAAATAGAAACATTTATTTTGTGAAACATAGGTAAAAAGATCTTAAATAAGTAATGTGTGCGCTATGTTTTGCCATGAAAGGCATACAAAATATGGTTTGATAAGAGAGGTATATTGATGAAAATTAAAATAGTATTATATTAAAATCATGAAATTAAAAATATGTCAAAAAAAAAGGAAATAGAAATTATACATAATTATATATAAAATTCATCAATATCGTAATAACATTTATCTAATAATAACTTAGTCAATTCCTTTTTGAATTTTTGTAAGGGCATTTTACTATGTCAGGTATCTTATTAAATATTCTAGGAGCTATACCAAAAAAGCTCTTATGCATTAATGCCGTTTTACACTTTACATGGCACAGTTGATTCACATATTGAGCACGAATTGATTTTTTCTTTGAATCTGAGACTTTTTCAAAGAGTTGTGGATTTGTTTTGACAAACAATGCCGTTTCCAGGATATGCAACGCTGGAAGGGTTAATACTTTTAATGATTTAAAATATGGCATATAACTATCTGTTTAACTTCTATTTTGTACATTTGTTGTAAATAAAATGTTTTTGGTATATTACTATCTGTTATTTTTAAACCACACATTGACCTTATGCAACTTTTTTGCAACCTAAACACCAGCTTCCTATCTGTTGACTGTCCCCAAAAAACAACACCATACCTCAGAACTGAAGCTACTAGTCCATGATACGCTGTTAGTAGAGTCTCAGTATTTACTTTTTTGGACAGTTGAGAAAGTAGGTATGCAGATTTACTCAATCGCTTACACATCTCTTCAACGTGAGGTTTCCAAGTGAGTCTATTATCTATTATGATACCCAAGAATTTAATACTACTTGCTTCTTCTATTTTGCAATCTTTATAGGTAATATTTATATCTACTTGAACTAACACGCCTTAGGTGGAAATGCACAACTTTTGTTTTATTTAAATTAATTACTAGATTATTATTGTCGAGCCATTTTATGATGTCCAAGAGAGAATTATTAATGTCATTTTGATAATTAATTGGATTATTTTTCCGACCCAAATATCGACCAATAGAATTGCACCATTCGACGTCACGTGGTACAACCTACATGGTATTATACTGATAATTTTTTGAAAATTTTCTCTGGTCGTTGCTATGTATAAAAAACAATCCAGTCAAATTAACCTTTTCGTATTTGTTAACTGTACATTTCGTCTCATGGTGCAATTCTATTGGCCGACATTTGGGACGGAAAAATAATCCCCCGAATACCACACGAGCTTCAAAATTATCTGGCATTTCCCTCAAGGTTCCCTGCAAACAAATAAAGTCGTCAAGTTTTTCAGGAAAAATCACTCGCGCTCGTGATTTTTTAACCTGAAAAACTTGACTCCTTCATTTGTTTGCAACGAACCTATCGGGAAATAAATACCCGATAATTTTGAAGCTCTTGTGGTATTATATGTGATTATTGCATTCTATAATAGCTGTGCTGTCATCTGCAAAGAGAACTATTTTATGTCTTGTAATTTTTGGAAGATCATTTATATATTTTAAAAACAAATACAAGCAACAAATACAAGCTAGAATAAATGAGAGCAATAATTGTGGCTTTCGAGTTTCGCGCTGAGCTTTCTGTCACATCCAAGAAATATGTATACTAAATGGATAGGTAACTCTATATACATACTTAAAGCAAATACCTATCAATTGCGAATAAGGGAAAGATAACAACTGCCTTGGGACAATCTCTCTTTCTTTCATTAAGGGAAAGTAGGGTTAGAAAGAGAGATTTGTCCTAACGTAGTTGTTATCTTTCTCTTTTTCGCAATTGATAGATTGGTATGGATAGCTTCCTATCCAGGTAGAATACATAATACTTGCGTTTGTGCCATATGGCGGTTTATGTTGCCCTGTGAAATATTTGTTAGTAATAAAAAATATTTTTGTACAGCGTTTATCGACAACAAAAATAAAATGAGATATTTTTTATCGGTTTGAATAATTATTTAGCTTATTTTTAATATGTGTACAATGTCCAGTCCAAAAATGAAACATCTCCTTTGTAAAAAAGAGTTCACTTCGCCTTTTGGGTTCTCCAATTTTTAATGACTCTTTTTCATCATTTATAGATGAGAAGATTCAAAATTTTAAAAATGTTTCGAAACGTCTTTTTGAAATTAATACACATTCGGCATACACAATCATCAAATACTGCCTTTTTGGCCCTAAATTCACATACTTTCTCCGATGTTGCCCACTCTGGAATCATCCAACACTTTTACAGAGCCTGGACAATATTATCAGAGAAACTCTCTCATCAATTTTAAATATAAATTTTGACGACCGCACCTGGACTCAAGCTTCCTTACCAATAAGGTCAGGAGGCCTGGGCATCCGCAAAATTTCTAGTATTTCTCTTCCGGCCTTTTTGTCATCAGTCTATAGTACACAAAAGCTAGTAAAAGAAATTCTCCTGAAATCTATGCCATCCTTAGACATAGCCTATATGACTGATGCTACGAAGGCTTGGACTTTAGCCTGCCCTAATTATAGTCTACCCTCATTCACAGAAGCAATGGGATTGGCCGCGCAACGAGCTAGTTCGGAAACATCTTATCGACACGACAACTAGTTCCTCTGATCGCCCCCGTCTCATTGCCGTCTCAGAATGGGAATCAGGACTTTGGTTGCAGGCGCTTCCTTCTGCAAACGTTGGAACATTACTCGATCCATCCACTTTCCGGGTTGCATCATGTCTTCGTCTTGGTGCAAATATTTATGTTTCACATTGCTGCCAGTGTGGTTCTGTTGTTGACCAGCTTGGTCACCACGGGCTATCTTGCGTAAAAAGTGCAGGCAGAATTCCGCGCCACTCCGACCTCAATGAAATTATCCGCCGGGCTTTTGTCAGCGCCCATGTGTCAGCTATTCGTGAACCGAGTGGTCTGATGCGGGACGATGGTAAAAGACCCGACGGAATGACTTTGATGCCCTGGAAGATGGGACGGCCTTTAGTATGGGACGCAACTTGCGTCGATACTCTTGCACCGTCCCACCTTCCAGAGACTGTAAAGAGAGTCGGTGGCGCGGCTGACTGTGCTGAGAACCTCAAACGGCGCAAATATGGAAACCTCGACAAGGCCTTCATTTTTGAGCCGTTTGGGGTAGAAACGCTGGGCCAGTGGGGGCCAGGAGCCTATCGATTGTTTCGGGATATTTCAAAGCGCCTGGTTGACGCTACCCGTGACCAGAGGGCTGGCGAATACCTTGGCCAAAAAATAAGCATTGCCATACAGCGTGGCAATGCCGCCAGCATTCTGGGCACGCTACCAACTGGCAGCATTTTTGACCAGCTGTCTCTTTTTTAATTAGTTATTATAATATATTATATTTATATATATTTTTTTAATACTTAATCACTTTTTGTTTTTTGTATATATTATTATATAGCTTAGTTAGTGTTTTAAATTATATGTGTATGTAAGTTTTGTATATTTAAGTACTTTATGTCTTAGATTTTAATATGCCATATCTTTAATTCAATTTAATATAGAAAACAAAATAAAGATTTGTGCGATCGGGGCAACATATCAGTAATCTGTGGGTCGGGGTACGGGGGACCCCCGCCGAGAACGAAGTTTCATTCCATATTTCTTTTGTAATAATCTTACTATAATCTATAATATAAAAATGAATCGCAAAATGTGTTGGTAAGCGCATAACTCAACAACGCCTGGACCAATTTGGCCAATTCTTTTTTTAAATGTTCGTTGAAGTCCAAGGATGGTTTTTACGGCGAGAAAAATTCGAATAATTGCCGGGAATACCCTAAAAACAGCCCTTTTCTTTTTCCCATACAAACACCCAGCTGTCAAACATTTGACGTCAATCGAAACAAAACAAAGACGCGTTTTAGAGAAATAGGGCAGAACAAGGTCTGCCGGGACAGCTAGTAATATTATAAATGTGAAAGTTTGGATGTTTGTTACTCATTTACTCCAGAACGGCTGAACGGATCTGGATGAAATTTAGCATGGAGATATATTATAGTCTGGAATAGCACATGGGCTACTTTTTATCCCGGGAAAAGATAAGATCCCTCGGGAACCCCAGTGAAACCGCGCGGAACAGCTAGTTTCTATATAAGTACAGCTGTCTCGTTTTTGATTAGCTGGTCTCCTTTTTTATACTTAGACTCTATTAATGATTATTACCTACCTGATTCGCTTGCAAGCGACCGACGTATAATATCTTTAAGGTCGGCGTGCCTACAAATTCTGCCTGCGCTTCTCTGACGTGAGAGGCTATGGTGTCCTAAAGGGTCGACAGAAAAACCACATTGACAGCGATGAGGGCCGTAGCAGTGGACACCTAAACGAAAACAGGCAGCAATCCGGAAAGTAGGTACATATTTGGCTCCAAAAGTGTTTCTATGCTAAAAGATACCATGCCCAAACAGAGACGGCAAGGAGACGAGCGCGTTCCGCGTGGCTAGGAGATGTTTCTAAAAATGTACCTGTGTCTCTGTGATGATGGGAAAGTGGGTGGGTCGGTATTGGGGCAGGTCATTTGCCAAGCCTCCTTGCCAACCGTCAAATAGGTGTAGTAATACAAATAATAGGGTGGTCGCGATCAGGGCGATACGGGGATATCGCACGATCTCGAGGCGAGAGCCCTCGCATCATTATATTACTGGCGCGAAGAGGCGCTGGCCCAGGGCGATCGGCCAGCACCACGCGAGGTGGAAGGGAGCAGAGCTCAATTCGGGCGCCCCCGTTTACCCCGCACCAGCAGTGACAGGTAGAAACACCGTGTGGTTTTAGTCAGTAGGAGTCTGACATAATCCGGCCAGCTGCCCCCCTCGAGCGGCCGGGTATCCAAGAGGATTTCCCAAGAATGCGTGATCTACCAAGAATGCGTTCTACTAAACTTTTCTAAAAGTAATAAAAAAGAAGACAAAAAGGCTGGAAGTGAAATTTTGCAGAATTTGTTCGCAATCTTTGTCTTAAGACAAATTATATTTAGGTAACTACTATAGGAACTTAAAATACTTATCTACCTAAATCTAAAAACTCTTTAACAAAGTGTTTAATGCCCATGGAAAAACCATTGCCCAGCAATAACACAAATTTTGTGTAAATTAATCGGCATTATTGGCAAAACAATAATAACGACAATAATTCGATAAGGGAGCATTCATACTGCTTTGGAAAGGACGGGTGGGGCATTAAACTATTATGTTGCAAATCAATTATAAATTATTATTATTTTTATTTTTATCTGAAAATAAATTTTACAGTTTACGCGAGAGATTATAAACTACCTACCTAAGTACAATAATACGTGCCTATTCATATAATATTATCAAAATATAGACTTGGCTTTGAAGGAAAATAATATTTTAGAACAAATGCTACCAGTCTTTTGGAAACGTTACCAGTCGACGGCGATGCGGAGGAATTCTTCGACGCACTTTTATTTTAGGTAGTTTTTAGATTAGATTAGTTATTTTTTAAATTGTAATTATAATAATGTAAATATCAATGTTAGTTTAAAAAACAAATATTATAATATAATCTACTGTACGTAAATATAACATGAATTTATTTTAATGAACAAATTGAAGCAGCAGCGGCAGCCTCGAAGATGTTTTTTATGTATTGTAATTGTACATTTGCATGTATATTTTGTACATTTGTTGTAAATATTAAATAATACAAATTGAATTAAATTAGAATTGTAGGATACAGTCAAATTGATAATGTGTAAATAAATTCGAGAGCCCATACCTACCTAATGATGAAATTGTAATAATTATAATATATATCCAGCCATCGATATATCATCAATTAGCGATCTATAGGTAGTCAGTTTTCCGACCGTCTGGTAGTTTGGTGTATGCGATTCCTTATTGCCCTAACATTTTAAAACGACGACGACGAGCGCTTGGTTATAAAAGGTGCTGAACGCAATTTACACGCAGTTTTGTCCTTACTCAGCTAGAGTGCGCAATCTAAGAATTTGAAATTGGAACAGTTTATTTTAAATTTTAATAAGCACGTATATGATTTATATACCTAGTGGTGTGAAATGAAAATGGCGTTGCTGGAAGGACCATCGCTGAAACAAGCGGAAATGATCAAACAGGAGTCGGGCGAAGGTCCTGGCGACCTGGAGCGGGGTGTGAGGGACCTTCGTAGCATGCTGGCTGCATCACCACATCTGCCGCAGCCTGAATGTTTAGGTATGATTATGTACTTTATATATTAGTGATAGTGACCCTGATATATGATAACTAAGTATTGAGTATGTATTTAAAAATCCGAGTCAAGATTTTAGATGCGGATTTTAGATTAGTGTTCCGTATACCTACAGACAGGTGTACTAATCTCTCAAACTCAAATGCAAATCCTTCGGTGATCCCTTAATTATTTGTATTGTAGGTAGGTACCTACCCAGCGTGCAAGTAATATGTGAGGAAGGTAGGTACCTGACGTGTATATTCTAGAAAATAATGATAGAATGTAGGATTTTTTTACGACCAAAGATGGGCATTTTTAACGCCCTTATTTAGGTGTTGAAAAAATTACTTAGCCTTTAGGTACCTACTCTTAAATGGCCATTCCAATGACTTCATCTTCGGAACCGTGGAATTTGTTCAGGTTTTAAACTTGGTATTTATCATTATTTACTTTACTGCGTATTGGTAGCTAAATGTGCGCTAATTGGTAAATCAAATAAATCGTCGTCGAGTGTGAAAATTTATAAGACAATTTTTATCTCTTTAGCAACTGAGTATATACCTACCTAATATGAGTACGAATATCTATGTGACTGGTTTCCCAGTTCAAATAATTATTGTAGTTTTTCTATTAAATTACCAGCTTAATCATTTGATCCCTGGAATTCTATATGTAGGTTCGATATTTATAAAGCCATATTGATGCTTTTGTGAGATAATCATAAATGCAATAAACAAAAAACATATAAATAGTCTTCTACGAGTTTCTATTTTTAAAGAATCGTTTAAAGACGTTAAGTTTATCTAGGATTTGATGTTTTTTATAAGTGATTTTTATTTTGGCCTCCATATATCACAAATTATTAGGATATTATTATTATTGATGTCGATTCCTGATTGTCGTATCGTAATAGAAACATGAGAACAACATGAAAAGTTGTTCCACCGGTCGTATGTAAATTGATCCATAATAACCTTCTCAAATCGTTAATAAACATAATAAAATATATTATAATATACCTACCTTTTTATCTATAATATACATATTATAATATACGTTCATTCAATATCAATACAAAGACATAAAAAAAGTTTGAGACTTGGTTTATTTTGAGCATATCTAATAAACTGATGTATCTTGATCGGAACGCTTGGGGTTAATTAAAACCATAAACGTTTAGTATCAATGGAACCAGACCCAAAACCTTGTAGGTATCTGTGTAAGTATATATATTTCACAAGTATATAATAGTAGGTTTCCAGGATATGTGGCATTGTTTATTGGCTAGCGGAAGATCAAAGTGTTGCCTTGAGTAAATATATAACATAGTTATGTACCTTGTTAGGTATATTTTAAATAATATTTACACCTCGGGATATAATAATTAATTCTGCACATGTAAATAACCGGCTGGCCTCTGATAGTGAACAACAAGTGCTTTATTTTAGTAGCGATTTATAATTTGGAATAATGTACTTATAAAATAAGAAATAAAAAAATCGTCAGACAACTCAAAATGGTTAGGATATTGTTATATATATTATAGCGATTCCCCTGCGTACCCATGATAAAATGCGTGTGTGTTAACCATAAATATATGAGCTCATGAACAGCCTCAGATCTAGGAGAGGGGGCTGACCGGGGCACTTACTATGGGCGGCAGTTTCAGGGGGCACCAAATCATCAGAGATTACCTACACAAGATATACCTACCCTGTAAAAAGAATCTGGAATACAAGTTACAAGATACTTTTACGATAAGTACCTATTTGAGATATCAGATGTACTTAGTTGTTATGATTTAAAAAACTTGTTGACATAAAAAATATTTTTTTATTAATCTTGACTTAAGGATATTTTTATATTTTTAATTTAATCTAATATTTTACTTTGATCCTAAAGTCTAATGACATGACTAATAAATAAGCTTATAAAATACTAATAATAATTAAATAAACACATTTTAAAACTAAAATAAATTAAAAAAGTTTGGCCCCCTCGGCATGGTTCCGAAGATGCTGGCAGCGTTTCCTCGCTGTATCGCAATGCTGATACGTTGTGCGAGGAAACTGCCTGCTCTTCGGTCCCCAGTACAAAATCTTAACCTATTAGCCAGCTCTTTAAAGAGCTGGCGAGCGCCGGAACCCCACGGACCAAGGGTCTCAACACCGAAAGGAATAAAATTATATTCAGTGCCGAGACCCCTATATCTTTATACTGTGCCTATATTTTTGTCTTTTTAATTTTTCTGCCGCTTCAGCCGCCGCGCCTGCTTCAGTGTCCACACAGGTAGCATCCCTTACCAGTGCCCTTCCCAAGCTCCATGGAACCAGGGTCATCCCGTCCGGTCTCTTGCCGTCGTCTCTGGAAATGCCGGTTGGCTCGAGTAGAGCTGGCACGTAGACGGTGGCAAGAGTGCGGCGTATGATATCATTCAGCGCGGCATGCCTAGAGAAGCGACCAGCACTTTTTGGCACGACAGCCCCTGGTGTCCCAGTGAGTCGACCTCGCTGCCACAGCGATGATAGCTCAGTGGTAAGTGACGTCGGGTATCGCGGCGAAGGTCGTGGGTTCGAATCCTTACAATGAGCTTGAGCTTTCGGTGAAGGAAAACATCGTGAGGAAACCACAGCACGGTGGTAGGGTACTTTGTAGTACTCGACTGGCTGGCTACCACCCTCAAGTTGAAAATCTGTCGCCAAGCACCTGTTGGTGTGTACCGGCAATTGCACTTGAAAGCCAGTTCGCCTTTAAGGCATTGTAATAAGGTGTACAACACATTAGCAATCCCCTGGTATTGCCAATGTCTATAGGCGATAGTTGTCACTTACCATCAGGTGACCCGCCTGCCTCGTAGTCACTTGTGACATAAAAAAAGGCACACCTGTGAGGAAAGCATACAAGAACTCCTAGTCGTAGACAGGTTGCAAGGCAAAGTGTGTCTGGCACCAAAAAAGTGCCGATGTTCGGTGACGGGTATGCATGTAACCAAACACCGGCTTCCCTGGTGGCCGACGCCAGTAATCTGGCCCGTTCCGTTCCCATGCTGCACCTATTGTGAAACTAAACCATCTGTCAGTCCGATCTCCAGACATGTCAAAACGTCGTTCTATACAAAATGTATGAAAAAAATAATTTTCTTCATTATTCTTTTTTTTGTGAATTTTTCATGGTTCTATGCTACCTCCCCATCAATTTTCAGCCAAATCGGTTCAGCCGTTCTTGAGTTATAAATAGTGTAACTAACACGACTTTCTTTTATATATATAGATTAGTTTATTACATTAATTATGAATCAAAATATATACTTATATTTTAATTCGTTTATTACAGTAAAGAAATCACGTTAATCGCGTAAAAAAAATTAAGATTTTAGAACCTAAGAGAAACTTTATTGCGACTTAGTAAAACCAGTCCTCCAAACATTTTATCACTATGTTTTCTTCGATGAGGACTCCTTATCGGGTAGGCTAGGTACATAACGTAAAGTTACATAAAATGTATTTTACTGTAACACACGTTTTATTTCAACTTCCCGTAGTTTGTCATTCCTGTCGTGTTGCGCATCTCTATTGCAACATTTCGACAAACTGACACAGTTGTTGATTCTGCAATCTGGACTGATTCATCAGTATTCTGATCGAGGTTTCTCGATATCTTCATAATGAATCGTACTTAATAAGTAATTATTCAAAAATTTCAGATTAAGGCTCTGTGTATTTTAAATCTAGGATAGGTTTTTCGTTTGGTTTAGCATGGCTATGCTATGTTTCTGAAAAACGAAAAACCACTTGTCACTTGTAAATTAGAGTAAGTAGGTACCTAAAGTTTATTTACTCGTAGGTACTAAGGATGTTACGAACAAATTATTTAATGTTATTAGAATTTTTTTTAGCATATTTATGACCCTATGTTTTTTTTTCTTTTTTTATACCACTAAGTATTAAAAAAAAACAAAAAATTACTAAATATATGTATCAAGACATACCTAAACTTTTTATATCTAGGTAGATGTTGTATTATACCTGTATCTGGGTAGGTACCTACTTAACTAATTATCTAACTCGCAAAATTGCGGACAATAAACTTGTAAACAGGTTTTTTTTTTAATAAAAATTAAATTTATTGTATAGTCTGGTATCTACGGAACGCATATTGTAGCATAACCATTATTATTATCTTGTTTTAAATAACCGGATTGAGACACTTACTCTCATAATACTACTAGAAACAATTATTGCTCATCCATTCGCATTGTGCGGAAAACATTTGAAAACATATCTCTATATTATGTTTTCCTAAATTGCAAATATTATTTACATTACCATATCTAATTACAACTAACTAAGGTACCTATATATTTATATTACATACATATGTAGGTACGGTCGGCCAAGAAACTGGTGTGCCAGTTTTGATTTAGTTTCCTAGTTATCGAAAATTACAACAAGGTTCAAACTAAAAAGATATCACTGAAAGAGATGCATATCTAATAATGACGTTGTTATAAGTTGTCAGTTTGATCTGCAAGCGATACTAATCTCTATCACCTATGAATATGCAAGTGGCATTCAACCTTATGGTGGTACACAACTTTCTTGGCCGACCGTACATACCAAAGACCAGTGGTGTAGCGTGCCTTGGAGGGGCCCTGTATCAAAATTGGTTTGGGGGCCCAAATGAATTTCTCACAAAAGAAACAAAAATTCTTGCATTAAATTAAAATAAATATTTATTGATTCCTCCTAGAAATTGAGCTAGTCAAACAATTCAAATTAAATATACGCTTTTCTTGCCTTTTTTTCGGCAAATTGATTTATTAAATCATCTATAGCTGAAGACGATTTCAGTTTTTCTAAAATTTCTGCCTCTATAGACAATATTGACAAGTCTGATAGCCGTTCCTGCCCCATCGAAGTCCTTAGGTAATTTTTTATCAGTTTTAATTTTGAAAAACTTCTTTTGCTTACACGCGTTAGCCCGGGGGCCCTGTATCATTGATACGGCTGATACGGCGGTAGCTACGCCTCTGCCACTTACATACAGTTCTCGCCTCCATATCATGGATGTAGTAAAATCTTGGTCGTCTTGCGTCATCCAACGTACTCAGCAGTCCTTGCACCGACAGACTACTACTTTTCCTAAAGGACAACTTCTTGGCAGGAAAAAAGTTCAATACCCGAGAGGCAGTACAAAATGCCTTTGAAGAGATTTTTGCATCCCGTACACCTGACTTCTTCAAAAAATGCATTAGCTGGCAGAGATGTATCGATAGCAAGGGTGCATACTTTGATTTATTTTGAATAAAAAAAACATACTTTAACTTCTTTTATAGGTAGATAGATACTAAACGGCAATTTCAAAGACCTAATATGATACACTAGCTGTCTTCCGTGGTTTCAACCGCGTTCCCGTGGGATCTTATCTTTTCCCGGGATAAAAAGCCTATGTGCTATTCCAGACTATAATCTATCTCTATGCCAAATTTCATCCAGATCCGTTCAGCCGTTCTGGCATAAATGAGTAACAAACATACATCCATCCAAACTTTCACATTTATAATATTAGTAGGATTAAAAGGGCTTGTTTACTACATAATAACCTAAAGTACCAACCATAAACAGGTAGGTAAATTATTGTCAGTTTTTCATCAAGTGACATTATTTCCCTTCGTCATTGTTTTTAGATAAGAGCTAGCAATTCTTTACAAATGTACTTCCTCACGGTTCAAAACCCGCGTATTGTCTTTTAATTTACGTTTATAACTGAAATAATTAAAAGTTTGTAGTAGGTATACCTACTTAGGTTACATAATATTTATTCTATTATGCCTTGACCAAGTTTACATACCTAATTAGGTGGGTAAGTATGTACCATAATTATATACTTTGTTTGAGTGTATGACTGTTGTTATTATATTGTTGTTGTAATTAAATATGAATAAATACTTAGGTTTTACTTAAGTATCTACAATTTAATAAGTATCTAACACCTATGGGTATATTCTAAGTCGTAGATAAACGCTTTGCGAGGTTTTAAAGAAATATATAGGTAACTAAGTTAAAAATATTATTTATATCATTCCTCGTAGGTACACAGGGCAAGGAAAACAGAGATTTAAACTTTCACTGAACGAGGTCGGTACTTGGGTATCTATACTTAGGTACTTTTAGAAGAGCGAGTTAGCTTGGCGTGTCTTTAAGAACCCTAAAAAACCTGATACACGCGTAGAGGAAGACCGAAAAAGAGGTGGATGGATTGTGTGAGAGATACTATGAGTTAGATATCGAGATATAATATTATAGATTAAGGAAAAATTTTTGGACAGTGCCTGCCATATGGTTTCTTGGCGGCAACACTTTACATGAGAATGTTTTTCGTGGGATTTAAATTTACTAATTATGATGTTAATAAAATTCTAACGTACTAGGTAATTAATCTAATAATATAAAATCTAAATAAAAAAGTCGTTGTCAGTAGGCAACGTACCCAGAATGCTGGCAGCATTGCCACGTTGGAATGAATGAATGAATTTACTCATAAATTAATAGATATTTGTGTAGAAGAGCTGAATGGAAGAAAAGTACACATTATCCAAACGTCGACCCCAAATAATTGGGAACAGGGCAGGCAGATGATGATGATTATCAACTAATCACCTACCTATTATTTTGTTGCATGTGTACAGACACGAATCTCCTGGGACTGTTCGTGCGGGGATGCCGCATGGATATGGACAGAGCAAGGACGAAGCTCGAAGCGTTCTGTCTGTCCCGGTCCCGCTGCAGGGACTTGTTCGAGCACCGCTCACTCACTGAACCACCGCTACTAGACGTTTGCAAATTTATGTAAGTTGAAGTTGACAGCAACTGGCAGCAACATCTCGCACAAAACAAAGAAAAACAACTTTTTTAGTTCAGCAGAGAACATACAGAATTTCAATGAATCTAATGAGATGAGGGCATAATCCCACTAATATTATAAATGAGAAAGTTTGGTTGGATGGATGTTTTTTACTCTTTTACGCAAAAACGGCTGAACGGATTTTGATAAAACTTGGCACACAGGTAGATCATATCCTGGAATAACACATAGGATACTTTTTATCCCGGTAAAATATAAGATCCCTCGGGAACGCGGGTGAAACCGCGGGGGATAGAGCAGCTAGTAATAACTAATATACGCTTTTAGTTTTGGAAGATATTTTTCCATTTCTATGAAATTGTTGAATTGTTGTCGATATTGGTGAATTTTAATGAGATCCATGTTTTTACAGCGATATTGTACCTTTACCAAAGCTGACAGATGAAGGATATCGAGTAACAATATTCAGAATAAGGGAAGGATACCCAGAAAGTTCGTCTGATATAACGAATGTGGTGCGAGCGCTGCTACTTGTGTGTGATACGCGGATGTGCGACGAAACATTGATATCTGGAGACGTGTTTATTTATGATGTTAGTACCTAAGTATTTATCTTATTAAAATTAAGGATAGTCCACAAAATCTTGATCTAAATTCTTACATGTTATACGCAATAATTATAGTCGGCTAACTCTCAATTTTGAAATACAAACTGAAGAATCCAGTGGTAAATTGGGGGTTCGCCATGTAACCATGCAGTTTTGGTGATCGCAGTGCTCGTAATTTATAATGCCCAGATAGAGGCTGATATCGTTGCATTCTGCTATAGGTATTACTTATAAAGAGGCGTCATTTTAAGAGTCCCGGGTCGCCGACCGGGGACTCCATTTTCAATTCTAGCTAACCTTATTCACATTTCTGTTCAGGTATCTAATGCCCGAGTAGCCCTGACGGCGCGTGTGGCTGGTGGAATAAACGCGGTTAGACGAGGTATCCAGCTGGCCCAGGCCGCCTACCCGCAGCGACTGAAGAGGGTCCACATAGTCGGCTCGGCGCCCATCTTCACCTCCACCTACCAGCTCATGATGAAGTATATAAACGAGAAAGTTAGGAGGCGGGTAAGTTGTGGATACATCTTAACTGTGTTTATTCAAAAGTAACTATTGCTCGCGGCTGCGTCCGCGTGGATTCGTACCTTTTTACGCTTTTACCACCCATGTACCTAAATAAATGATGTCCTTTATCAAGGTTCAAGGTACCCCCATGTCAAAGCAAAAAAAACAAAAAAACTACTTCAGCGTTTATAACTTTAGTGTGGTGCCAGCTTGGAGCATTAAACCACTCCCCTCACCCGGTGCCAGACCTAGTTAAATATTGATGACTAAGAATCTCAATAACTCTACAATATTCAAATTGTTAATTTAATGCAAATGTTTTTAAAATTATAAAACAGTCAGCTCTTTGTACTTCCTGAACATTGACCTACAGCGATATTTTATCGTTTCTGATTATGATGCAAATTTAATATACGAGACGTTATATACCTACCTGCGTCATTTTGTCATAAATTGTAAATATTTCAAAACAAGATCTCATTTATTTATTTTTTTACAGTATCACTTCCACACTAACATACAAGAGGCATTAGACTTCTTCCCAATAAGGATACTGCCCATAGAGTGGGGCGGAGAAGAGGAGTCATTAGATATCCTAGCTAAGAAATGGAGACACCACATCGACGAACGCCGAGACTTCCTCCGAAACCTAAACGATATCGCTCATACAATTCCAGAAGCATTAAACGATGTCGACATTTACGGGACAGTTGGAGCTTTCAGAAAACTCGATATCGATTAATATTCTTCTCACTTGTGTTTATCCCAGACATGAGAACACTTCGCTCGAGAATGAACAGTTCCATTTCCACTGGCAGTTAGGGTTGAAGTAGGTTTGATTGTCTCTTACGGTTTACCTTTATGGACTAAAAGATGTAGCTGATGGATTATAGCCCTTTCTGACACGTATTTACTCGTAAGAAACTGAAACTGGTTACTGACTGAAATCTAGTTATAAGCATGTTTGGCCCTTGTAGCCAGTTGAAGCTCTAATTAAATCACTGTAATTTTAATCATATAGACATAATCAGTTCCGAAACTCTTACCATGATGTCTGCTAATATGATAAAATATTTGGTTTCGTCAGAAAAAAGTTGCCATGCGACCAGCACTCCCCGTCTCATGAAACTAGGAGTAAATAACCGATTACTACCGGTAGCGTCTAAAGTGCCTCCATTGAAATGCTACTGCTAGCATGTGCAGTGACTGATTTCGAGTTAGTTTTCAGTAGCTATGTGTGAGAAGGGCCTAACTTCTATAATGACAGCACCTCTACCCAGTCATCGTGTGACAATAGAAATTTAATAAATCGTGCTTGTTTGGAACGTAAATATGGAAATTGCGGAACTGACTCTCAATTGATACAGATTTTTCATATCTCTAAGTACTTAATAGGTATTTGCTAAGATTTTTTGTGATAAGTATCTATACTACCTACGTATAATATCGAAGAATATCTATTTTATGTAACAGTTTACTTTTAATGAAGGTGATAAAATTAAATGATAATAAAATAAAATTATAGTTAAAAAAAATTAATTAAATTAAAATAGTTAAATTGTTTAATTATATTACTTATACCTACAATTGTCCAGTGTTTCTTTAAAATTGTGTTTCTTCCTATGAGCAAGACAGAGTAAGTAATTAGGTAGGTATATAAATGCTTCTGATAGGAAATCTCATCATAAAAAATATAACCCGATAAAGTGAATTAAATACCTAGGTACATTAAATACCTATATTATGTCTCATTAACTATATCTTTATTCTAGAGGAGACTAATTAGCGAAAAATGCAAGATTAAAATTTGGTGGTCTATTGATACAAAAATATGTAGGTATAGGTAGGTACATAATCAATTTACTGATGATTATTAAAAACGAGGAAAAAACGATTTATCAGGTAGGTAAGTACCAACCTATTAAACCGGAATAACCAGCCTCTTTGACATGTCACTGCCAAATGTTAAAGTTCAAATCAGATCCTCCTATTCGCATTAAGAGTCTGATCGTGTCAAAATTCTTCCAGGAAATAAACTCAAAGTAAACTCATACAAGTATTTTTAATCGTCAATTTGATTCATGTTAAATTCTAACGCTCGGTTCGGAAGATTGCTTTTACTGAGAAGAGCCGGCAATAAACTCAGCAATTACTCTTTTTACTCTCAATTAGCAATAACGTCTTTTTTTAGATTAAAATAAAAGGAGATAATCCAAAAAAAATACAATCCTGAGTACCTATTTAAGTTACCAAGTAGAAAAAGGATGTTGTTTGCCCATTAGTTATAAATTTAAATTAGCCAATTATAATTACTTAGGTTCTATTTTAAAATTTTAATAATATTTATTAACCTCGCGATAGATAGCCTTACCTATTTATTTCCCAAGGATTCTAGGTCATATTGCATAAAAATCTGTACTCTATAAAGAAGATGAACAATTATTTTTTATCTTCTTTTCTATACTCCGTTTATTTAGCCGTCTAAGCTAATGGTAGGGGAGGCGAATAGGGGATTTCGGGATTTACTCGAGCGCGGCAGATTAACATAATCTGAGCCCTCTATGTAGTGTCGAACGCCTAGGGTAGCCCGTCAGATTAGTAAAAAAAAATCGATGGTTTGAAATACTCGAGCGCGTCAGATTAAGGTAAGGTAAGTTAGTTACATGCAAAATAGTGTACATTTCAATAATCTGACAATTTGGGCGTGACGAAAGAAAATTGGAGACTCGCAAAGTTGCAAAAAAAAAACGTCACCTGGATTTTCTCGAGCGCGATTAGTTTTTTTTTTATTTTGAAGGAAATTAGTCACGAATCACGGAAATATCTTAATCTGCCGATTTGCACAAGCCGAAGTAGCTAAAATCATTATTAAGTGTATAGTCCAGAAATATTATGAGTTTCACCTCAGAATGAGAGATAGTCAGCTATTATCTTGTATAAACCTTTATTTTGACACCCTAAAACTTGTCTCAAAAGCTACTTATCATAGGGTGCCCGCGACTACTGATTTTTCAAGGTAAAAGGTCAAAAAATCATTTATTGCAAATATCTCGTTTCCTATGGGTTTTTTGGCATACGTATTCATAATAAATATTGTAGAAGATTAAATTCTCTACAACTTTAGTGCAAACATTTTTTCGATATCTTGAACCATTTTCGAGATTTCGATATTTTTTATATATATATTTTTTTCAAACCGTCAGATTAAGGAAATCCCTCAACATAATTGTCAGATTATGGGTCAGTACAACAAGGCCATCAAGAAGAACCGCCTGTATAAAAATCTGACGCGCTCGAGTAAATCAAGGTCACGATTTTTTTTTGCATTTTCAAAAATCGGCCCTGACTGATGGTCGCGTCCAAATCGTCAGTCTTTAAAATAGGAGCTACTGGAGGGTTCACTTAACATCCCTTATCAATGTCTGACGCGCTCGAGTAAATTTTTTATTTAAATAATTTCAACCCCTTCGTACGGCCACCCCCAACACGCAAAACGGCAGATTATTATTTTTCCGTTATCAGACTGACGTGGCGCGACTACCCTATTAATATCTGACGCGCTCGAGTATTTCTTGGTGACTGTTTTTTTTTACATTTTTGACACCCTGTAGACGCTCCCCCCACCGCTGAATGGGAAAATATCACATAACCTTTTTTTCTTTATTCCACCTAATCTTCAAATTCCAGTAGGTCCCAAAGACGCTCGAGTAACTACAAATTTAGCATCATTGCCTCCCCTACCATAAGCAAATATTTTTATTATTATAGTTATAACTTTTAAATTATAAAAGGTAATTGATTATAGGTAGTAGATTGGATGAATAATTAAAAATGAAACCGACGCCAAACAAAACACAAAAACGCTAGATTTATGATAGGTCGACGACCTATCATAAATCTATCTAGGTAGATAGGTAATAAAATAATGATTTAATCCGAAAGATAAAAATTCAGGTAAGGCTATTTATTTAATTTTGTCAATTTTTTTCGATTGATTTGAAGTCCGTGCCAAATTGATAGACGTGCTCTGTAAAAAAATGTATCAAACAAAATTACTTAAAAACATGCCTGTCCATGGCAACTGTGTGTGACGAAATAACGCGCGCAGTGACATCTAGTGCCGAGTAGTAATATTATAAAAAGTAGTTTATTTGAAAAAAAAAAAAAGTTTTGTTGAAAAAGTGCATACTTTATTTACTGCTATTACGAGTATTTACATTTCTATATTATAAATGATTCTTAGCTTAATTTAAAAATTATCTAAATAACTATATGGTAAAAGGCCTTACGCACCATCCATCGCCGCTGTACGTCCCGCCAAGGACATGCACGATGCATGATGAAAAAGCTTTGAAAATGGCCTTACGCACCTTGCTGTACGTCCCGCCAGGGTCACATCTGGCCATCGTGGATAACCTTGGCGGGCTGTACAGCAAAATGGATGGTGCGTAAGGTGCTTAAGTTTACATAATACGTAGTCAAGAATTATATTTAGGTACTATCTGGATAGGAAGCTCTCCATATCTATTTGAATCAAATACCTATAAAAGTAAGATAGCAAGTAGCAACTACATTGGGACAACTTCTCTTTCTTTCATTCAGGGTAAGTAGGGTAAGAGAGATTGTCCCAACTGCAACGTAGTTGTTATCTTTCTCTTTTTCGCTATTGATAGGTATTTGCTTAAAGTAGGTATGGAGAGGGTCCTATCCAGGTAGTATATATAATTATTGTACGTAGTAGTAGATTTGTCAATAAAAAATGGTCACACTTATCACAACTGTCATTATTTGACAGAAGAAATAGTAAATGAGTGAGTTGTCAAATTGAATTAAAAAAAAGTACTGTTCTCTACTGTCCTGTCAAATTACGTGGCAAACAAGGTACGAAGCAGAAAGAAAACAAGCCAATAATCACATAAAAAATATTTTAGGTCGCTTGCTCTCAAAAATTAAACATTATGGAGTTGACTTGGAGATCCTTATGGGTAGCTACTGTGATTGCTACGTCTATATTTAGTACAGCTCATTGCTACACTATAACTGTTGATGCCCATGCTGAAGAGTGTTTTTTTGAAAATGTTGAAGCCGAAACCAAGATGGGTAAGTAGAACTAATCCACATCATTTATATCTTATTTATTTTTTATGTGAATTGCATAAGAAAATCTAAACTAACCAATAAACTTTCAATATAATTTTCTTAAGCGTTGGCCTTTCAATTGAATTTGGATTGTGTTCACCAATTTTTTTACTGTAAAGACCAAGAAAAAGATTATTAGTTTTACTATATCTCATTCGTGCGTATAAAAACTTAACTCCGTTCTAAATTACCTTTTGATTTCTTGATGCTTGTCAATAAGACAACAACCACCAGATGAATATAACCTCTAGAATTAAATGATTATCTGGGATCTGATGGAATGTGTATTATTATGATGACACTATAATAAGACATACATGTCAAAAGTTGATGTGAATGAAATTGTGCTACTGGCTACTGTCGCCATTAAACCAAAGAAGAAGGAGAAGAATAATGTAAACTGATATTACATTATTATTTTGAGGCTTTAATTTACCTTTGTGCACATCAACATGTCCCATAAGGAATAATGAATAGACTATAAAATTAAAAACTGTATGGTTGATTATTGTATGCCATAAACCTATATATAAATTTACATATTTAATTTATTTCAGGTTTGACATTTGAAATAGCTGAAGGAGGTTTCTTAGACATAGATGTTACCATCTCGGGTCCAGATGGTGCTGTGATTCACAAAGGCGAGAGAGAATCTTCTGGAATGTACACATTTTCAGCACCCACCTCAGGAAGATACACATACTGCTTTAGCAATAAGATGTCTACTATGACACCTAAGGTTTGTTAACAATTTATTTTGGTTGAATGTGAAAATTGGGATCTTTTGTTCATTATAACTTATCTTTATTTTGAAATCTCTGCTGTACTTTGGTTCTGCAACTACACCTACAGAATATTAACCCCACTAAGTTTATAAATGTGAATGGGTGTCTGTCTTATGATAATGTATGTTTGTTACCACTTAACTCCATGACAGCTGAACAGATTTTCATGAAATTTGGTATAAAAATTGTTACATATCCATATTGAATAGAAAAGAAGATATTTTTACTGTAAGGTAAAAGCAAGGAAATTTATATATTTGCATATTTTACACTTGTAAATTCAGGTGGTGATGTTCAATTTGGAAATTGGAGATGCACCAAATAAACATACTGGTGAGAAAGAAGATGAGGTCAATCACAATAAGCTGGAAGATATGATCAAGGAGCTTGCTACCACACTAAAGACTGTCAAACATGAACAAGAATACATGCAGGTATATCACATTCTATGAATTTATTTCTATAGTTGTCTATAAACAGGTAACCCCCATATTTTTGATGTGAATACTTATTTTTACCTAATTAAAGACCAAGTAGAGAAGCATTTAGCAGAATATATAAAATTGAATGTATACATAATTTTTCTATAAAATCATATTGTTAACAGGTCCGTGACCGCATCCATCGTGCAATCAATGAAAGCACAAACTCTCGAGTTGTGATGTGGTCAATCTTCGAGGCTTCAGTACTCCTCCTCATGACTCTTGGTCAGGTGTACTACCTCAAGAGGTTTTTCGAAGTTCAGCGGGTTGTTTAACACAAATAAGTTTACATAGTAGTATTGTATTTCCGAAATGATATTTGTTTTTACAATATTGAATATGGAACAGGGAAGTATTGCTTTCGAAGTAAATGTCTGGAAATAAAAACGTATTTATATGTTGTAATATTTTTTTTTGTATTCAGGTAATCATTGTAGAAATCAACATACATAGTTCCTATAAAGTCATTGTCATCCCACAAAATTAAATATGTACTTAGACCATTAAATTTACAACAGTCAAGTAAATAATACCCTGTTCTGAAAAATTGTCTTGTCTTGTCCCAATTTGTTCACATTATCTGTTACATAAATTTCTTTCAATACACTTGTACAAACAGTTACAAGGATGCCAACAATACATTTCGTATAACGAGTCATCACATAAATGAGCGTAATGTTTGAATATTAAGTTTAATAAGAGGATGCGTGTGAATATGATCTGATGAGTGAGTGATTTGATTTGCAGTGTTGAATTTTAATGATAAAATAAATTAATATTGTTTGTATTGTGATATTTTATTTTAGACATATTCAAACAACATCCACTTCTGTGTGCCTAGTGTGAGTTTTAACTCGTACTCAATCGCGTTTACGTAAACTATGATTTGTATATTTCTCTATAGGAATTGGCACAGCGCTTCTTGCGGAATACGAATGGAACTAATTTCTTCCATACAAATCATAGTTTACGTAAACGCGATCGAGTACGAGTAAAAACACACTAGGCACACTGATCATGGAGTTTAGTAAATAGAATGTACTTGTGGAGTAAATTAATAGGTTTATTACCACATGAGGCATGCATGTCTTCAATAAAACAAGTTATTTTGAAAACAAAAAACATTTATTGAGATTTAAGTAATCCTACATCATAATAAATCAACCAAAAAATAAATTGTAATATCAATATAATGATAATGGAATATTCTCTCATCTAACACTATCTAATATTTGTATTAATTGTGTACGTACACACAAGTAATATACTATTTAATATTAATGTATCACTAATGTGGAAGACTCTGTTACAATTTTATTTTATTGAATTACACAATTGACTGAAGAAAGTATAAAATCAGATCTAAGCATATTATATATACTGTTTATAGTTATTGCTACATGTTGGAAACACAAAATTTGAATATGGGTAGTGGATGGAACATCACCCGTAAATTTTATAATATATTTATACATAATATAATATTAATATTTAAATAGCACAAATATTACCATTCAAATAAAAAAAAAATGAACCAAATTGTTGACCAACAAAAAGAAATGAACAATGGTACAGTATTCGGCCTTACCAATAAAATCACCCGGTATCTACATATAAACGTGAGATTCTATCTAAACGTGAAATACATAGTCTTAAATTATCAGAAATGTAATATAGAGGCAAACTTTATACAGGATCTATACTTAATTTTTCTTAAGATTAGACAACATAAACATAGAAACTGCGACGTGACAAAATATTTTTTTCTATGAATAAATAATATACAGTAGCTTTGATATCTAATAACTTAGTTATTATTATTTATTTGATTAATATATAAGTTTGAATTCTAGATTTAACGAACACGAAATCTAGATTTAAATTTACATAATTCATATAAAACCTTAATGAGCAATAATCTAATCGGTCTTAAAAAATATCAGACTATTTATTTTTTAAATAGTTAGTCTTGTATTCGTGACATAACATACATGAAGAGTATAAAAGATCTCATATGTTTTTAACTAATTTTAATGAAGCACTTCTCACAATTTACGTCTGTTATATACATATACTGATAATGAGATAATTAAGAGGCGAGATCTAATCTTCCAGTTATAAGTGCGGGTACCACAGCGCCCGCGGGCAGTCGCTCCAAGCCGTCGCAAGCGCCTGGCAACTCCAGAAGAACACCGGCTCCACACGCGCTTAGCAAACGACTGCTGCACTGTTCATGGAATTTACACCTTTCAATAACGTTCATTATGCTATGTGAAACTTGATTACAGAAATAAATTGTTCCCATTACGCTCCCCGGCTATACAAATTGAGCCGTATGTTAAAGCTTTTAGGTCATTTAACAAATAAATTCCGACATCTATACACAGAACCATAGGTACTAACATACTTGATGATGAGCCGGTTAGCAAGAGCCCTACCTATCACGCCAGGGGTTGTGGGTTCCACCAAGGAAAGACATTTGTGAGCATTAACAAGTCCGTTTGTCCTGAGTCTAGAATTATTATCTACTAGCATTCCGATCGTTTTTAAAGTAGGTAGGTAGGTATTTATTTTAAAAAAGTTGTATATCAGCTATCTGATTTCCATAACATTATGCTCTCCTTAGTTTGGGATCAGATCAAGAGTATCGCCGGCCGATGTTTCAGGGGGGGTCAAGTTGATAATGGAGAATCGGAAAAGTATGAATAGTACAGTCAACTGAAGGTACCCCCCCCTCCCCCCACTACCCATTAGTGTGACCAATACCTGATTGCCGATAACAGTTGCAGCTGGTAAGTCCTCGCTGGCAGACAGCTGTAGTGTAGCGCGCGCGTACTCGGGTCGCGGGTCGAGGGTCACCGCTCGGGTCAGCCGAGTTCGAATCCGAGGCCACGCGCCGACGCGACCCGAACAAACACGAAGTGCACGGATCACGAATAGCAGACAGCAGACGTAAGCAGAGACTGGGTTGCCTTTAACAAAAATGTTTAATTAATCTACCGAAAAGTTCCGAAACAACGAATATACAGGGAGGATTATTGAAAAAACACTAACGACCTTGCAGGACTTTATTACTAATATCTATAAACTAGCTGTTCTCCGCAGTTTTACCCGCGTTCTTATCCCGGGATAAAAATATAGCTTTTGTTAATATGGGATAGTGTAGCATTCAAATGGTGAAATATTTTCAACTTGAGGGTGGTAGCCAGCCAGTCGAGTACTACTTATTACCCTACCACCGTGCCGCGGTTTCCTCACGATGTTTTCCTTCACCGAAAACTCAAGCTCATTGTAGGATTGGAGCCCGTGACCTATGCCATGGTATCCAACTCCATTACCCCTGAGCTATCATCGCCTTAAAATTGTGTTGTATTCAAACAACTAGGATTTACAGTCTTTATTTTCACCACACTGATAAAAGTGTCTGACTAAAAGTTGTTTGAAATAGGTATATAATAATAATGAACAAAATATTTAGTGGCAATCTGCCACATACCGTCCTAGAGATGACATTTCACGACAAATATTTATTTTGGCATGTTATTACAGATGTAATATCTATAATAAAAACGCAGGTGCAAGACACTACTACGCATCAATTGAGTAATAATTACCAGGCAAGGCGAAGATGTATTTTTTCTTTCCATCAACTACGCAAGTAGCAAATGTACTAGGTTTACCAGGCTTCATACGCACGCGGCCAAAGTGGAGAGTCGCACCAAAATCCTGAAAATTACCAGGTTGATTGTGAGTTGATAGAGTTTTTGCACCACATAAAAAAATACAGTCATACATAACAAAAAGATAAATAAATTAAAGGGCAACGGTAAACATAACATTTCAGAAGCTTATATAATATACTAGCTGTCCCCCGCGGTTTCACCCGCGTTCCCGAGGGATCTAATCCTTTCTCGGGATAAAAGTATCCTAAGTGTTATTCCAGGATATGATCTACCTGTGTGCCAACTTCGTCAAAATCCGTTCTGCCGTTTTTGCGTGAAAGAGTAACAAACATCCATCCAAACTTTCACAATTATAATATTATTAGTGGGATAGCAACACTCTGAGCCGAGGTTTGACTCAAGCCCCATCTGGCGACTACTGTTTAAACTTTACCCAGTTGAAGGATCTAAAAGGTAGAGGGTAAAAGCCAATAATTGCAATAAAAAAAAGATAGCTGAAATACCTTGAGTAAGACCGGCTTCAAGAGATCTTTTTCGCCCATAGACACGCCGCCGGTACAAATAACCACGTCAGCCTGGTCGAGCGCTCGGGACAGTCCCGCCACTAGCTCCTCGGGAGTGTCCCGCGCGATGCCGCAATCCAGGCTATCGTAGCCGTGCTCTCTGAATATGCAAGAATGACCTTTATAATACGGATATTAAGGTGATGGGCATATAGCCCGAAGTCCCGATGGGGCGAAAAGGTGGACTAACGACCTAGTGACGGTCGCGGTGAATGCGACCAGCTCAGGATCGGTCGTTGGAGACCAAAGTCCAGCGTTGGACTTGTTTCGGCTGAATGATGATGATGTTAAGGTGTATATGTATACTTTCTGTCAATATCCACAATGAGCTTCTTGTCCTAGCTTTGCTTATGAGCGCCAAATATCATTAAATTCTTAGTGTGAAAACCTAACGTGATCAATAGATGATAGCTCAATGGTAGTAACGTCGGATACCGCGGCGAAGGTCGTGGGTTCGAATCCTACAATGGGCTTGAGCTTTCGGTGAAGGAAAACATCGTGAGGAAACCATAGCACGGTGGTAGGGTACTTTGTGGTACCCGACTGGCTGGCTACCACCCTCTAGTTGAAAATCTGTCGCCAAGCAGCTGCACTTGAGAGCCAGTTCCCATATAGGCTTACCACCTTCGGCCACATCATCACTTACCATGGTGAGATTGTGGTCAAACACAAGCTTATCCAGAATAGAAAAAAAAGACGGACTATCGCATTAAATATGCATCAGAGATGAACAGATAGATTATGGGTGTAATTATTATTATAAGTGAGATAATGGACGACCTTAAAGATTTAACTTAGGACTTCGGAAGGCGACTCATCACTGGGCCGTTTCATTAGGTGTGTTCATATGTTCTTACTTGAGTAATGCCCTTAGCATCGCCCGGTTAGAGTCCCGGATGTGCGCCGGACGTAGCTTCATCTCGGATGGCTCTTGTAGCTCGTTACCCGTCGACAAGAGCGCTATCTATTATAAGTAAAAAAGAAGTCAGCCTTCAACTGAGAAGAACCGGCAAGAAACTCAGCAAGGTTACATACATTGTTTAAATATTTTTGGACCATCTGACTATATTGATTTATGCGAATGAATTTTAAATATGCTTCAAAATATGATAACGAATTAAATATGATATGATAACAAGTCAAGTCGCATGTAAGAGTAACCTTCAATTATGAAAAAATTACGATTAAAATACTTGTAATGAGTTCATTAAATAAAATATTTTGAGTTTGATAGAAGTTTCATCTTTCCCTAAAGTGATTCTATAAAATTTTATTGGAGATATAGATTAGGCAATGATCAGTGCTCGCAGATATAGACAGCTCAGTGGTGGTGACGTCAGATACCGCGGCGAAGGTTGTGGGTTCGAATCATACAATGAGCTTGATCTTTCGCTTAAGGACAACATAGTGAGGAAACAATAACACGGTGGTAGAGTACATTGTTACTCGACTGGCTAACTACCACACCAAGCACCTGTTGGTGTGCTCCGGCAGTAGCACTTGTGGTATAAAAAAAAAACAATAAATCGAATAGTGTTAAATGTACAATACTACTCAATTTAGTAGCTGTACTATAAAACGTTAATACCTTAGGATTGACCCGCACTGTTACATGTTGATATCCAGCACCAGCTAATACTCCAATTTTTGCAGCATCTAGTAGTTCACCTAAACGTAAAATTTGATCTTGTTAAAGAATGTATTATGAAATAGGGTGTAGTTCACTGTCATAGAAGATAAGTTGATAGAGCAATAAAAGACTAGTACTCATCCATCATTAGTTCATAGGTGATATCCCAAGACACATCTGTCTGCATGTCAACCTTCTGACATTAAAGAGGAGAAATGGACACGAATAGTAACGAAATGGTACCCACGAGATACTACAAGGAACAAAGGTAGACCGACTAAGAGATGGTAGGATGAAATAGCGAATATGGACCCTTACAGCAAAGGAAAGGACTATGTGGAAATCTTTAGAGGAGGCCTTTTTCGGGAGATAAGCTGTGACATGTGGACTATTTTCCGATAAGTTTACTTTCACCTAGAATTTAAATAAATTTAAGTTTTTTTTATTATTTAGAAATATAAATGAAGATAACAACAATGAAAGCTTTTTTTAAGTCGAACCACTCACCAACCTTTATCAACAAGCTTCGCTCCCATTGATATATCGAACCCGACCGGGCGCACGTCTTGTTCCGGGCGCGGCGCCTTCAGTATCTCAACCTCGTATTCGGTTTCACCGTCCTCCGATGCCGATATCAGCTTTGTGTCCTCCACCTAAGGTTGAAAGTATATTGCTAATTACGATTTAAAAGAGTTGCTAGTTTTTATTACCGCAGCTCACCGTAGCGACGATGTGTTCTGATCATAAGGTAAGCCTAAAAGTGCGGGTGCCATCATTTTAAAGTTTTTCCGCAAATCACTTTTCTTAATGGTGTATTTTAACGTCTAACCCGCTCAATCTGCTTTTTTTTACTTTATGTATAAGCATGTGTTTGACCGCAATCTCACCATGGTAAATGATGATGTGGCCGAAGGTGGAAAGCACACAAAGCCTAGACTGGAACTAGCTCTCAAGTGCAGCTGTCGGTACACCGATAGGTGATTGACGACAGATTTTTAACTTGAGAGTGGTAGGCAGCTAGTCGGGTACCATAAAGTACCCTACCAACGTGCTATGGTTTCCACACGATGTTTTCCTTCAACGAAAGCTCAAGCTCATTGTAGGATTCGAACGCACGACCTTCACCGCGGTATCCGACGTCACTACCACTTTCTTCAGCTTTAAGTAGGTATAATTTTTGATATAGATATGGATGGGACCTATAGAGAAGAACATAGGATACTTTATTTAGTGTAAATGTGTGACCTGTACGACGCAATCAGCGCCGGCCGGCACCGCGGCGCCCGTGTTGATGCGCACGCACTCCCCGAGCCGTAGCGGCGCGGTGGGCGCGTCGCCCGCCGTCAGCGCAGACCGCACGCGCCGCACCCCGCTACCATCAGAACTAACGCACGCGTAACCTGCCGACACCAAACCAACCAACACGGTGACAACGAGGTAGGCGGGCCAGTTACTATCGTCGACTATACACATTAGCAATACCAGCGAAGCGAGCAGGTTTGGCAATGTGTTGTAGTACACCTTGTTACCATGCCTTAAGGCAGTGTTTTTCAATCTTATTGATTTCGCGACCCCTTATAGGTTGCAAAATTCTGGCAACCCCCTCGTCAGATAGACAAAGAATTCATAATTTAAAAGACTACGATAATGATTTTCTTTATTTGGATACCTTCATTTAGGTACTTATTAGTCTGCAAGAAGCCGCGTGAGGTTTGCAACTAACTAAGAGGTTTGACGCCCGCTTGCAACACCACGATTTGATACATTTTTGAAAATTAATCAAGCCCATCCTTCTCACTAAAATTGTATTTTTGATGTAGTCTACCTTGCCTTTTTTCTTCTGCCGGCGACCCCCCGACTAAGGTTTCACGACCTACCCAGGGGTCACGACCCACAGATTGAAAAACACTGCCTTAAGGGGAACTGGCTCTCATGCACCAACAAATGCTTAGCGACAAATTTTCATCTTGAGGGTGGTAGCCAGTCTTGTACTACAAACAAAGTACCCTAACGCTGTATCCGACGTCACTACCACTGAGCTATCATCGCTTTTCGGTATATTAGCTGTTACCCCACCGAAATATACATAGAGTGCTTTTCATACAGGGAAACCACGTGAAACTGTTAGAGGTTAAATGAAACTGGCTATGTTGTAATATCACTACATATTTACATAATGACTATAACACACCACTCTATTTCTATAATATTCTGAAATAAAGTCGCGGTTGTAAAAAGGTCTAAAGTGTATTTTACTATTCATTTGCATTCAGCTGGCTTCCACCTTCAAGTTGAAAGTCTATCGCCAAGGACCAAGGACCTATCGATGTGTTCCGACAGTTGCACTTGAGAGTCCGTTTCCGTCTAGGCTTTGTGTGGTGAGATTGTGGTCAAACATGGACAAGCATAAACAAAGTAAAAAAAATAATTCACGCAAGTTTTTTTACTTCAAAATAGACATTTAACCGACTTCAAAAAAGGAGGAGGTTCTCAATTCGACTGTATGTTTTTTTTTAAAAGTACTATTTCAATAGATAAATTTTGACTATGTATGATAAAATTAATAATGTATGCATGCAAACTGGTATGTACGTAGTAGATAAGTACCAGTTTGTTTGCACAACAGTGATGAATGCATGCAAGCTAGTGGAACAAATTGTTGTTACAGTCGCCATTATAATGACTCAAAATTAAATTTTCAAAAGGTGTCATTATTGTGTTATTAATTGATGGATAGGAACCAACTCTGATGTGTCTATGAATTTGCTAGTTTTTAATTTTTTTTAACCCTTTTTGTTTATACAATTTTTTTTTATTGACTTCATTTGATATTGACTTATATTTGATAACTAGCTTTCTGCCTGCTCCATGGTTTCATATGGAAACCCTTTCTTAATGTTTTTCACTGTTATAAAAGGTAAAAACAGGTTGTGTTCAAGATTCTAGCATCAGTGGTTGAGGTTGTGTTAGGTCAGTCAGTCAGTCAGAACAAGTCTTTATATGTATTGATAGAAGGTGTACAGTTGACTGACCTGAAAATTATCAGACATTTAGAATGGAAATAATATTATTAGTTCTTACCATCTTTTACTGAAGCAGGAAATGGCGGCATTGGTTCCTTAGCTGACATGGTCTGTGCCATTACTTTCCCCAAGCCCTCATCTAACGTTACAATTTCCAACTGCTCACTCCATTGCACCATCACTTCATCAACTATCTTCCATGCCTGTGACATCTCCAGCATAGGAAAAGGAGACTCCCTAGGCCTTAGAGCTACTTTAGAAACATCCACATTACTATGAGGACAATGGCCATGATTAAACTGCATTGAATCATGAATCGTTCTCACTTCAGACAAATCATTGTGTATTAATGATATTGCATGTGGCAACACGGGCTTCACAACTTCAAAACATTCTGTAACAGCTTTTTTACTTCCGGGGAAATTTATTATTAGTGTCTTATCTCTTATCCCAGCAGCTGCCCTTGATAGCATTGCCATGTGAGTTTTCTTTAAACTTGCCATGGTGATAGCAACTGTAATAGCGGGAACTTCTCTATGGATAACTGCCTTAGTTGCTTCAGGAGTTACATCTCTAATACTTAGCCCAGTACCTCCTGTTGTCAAAACCAGATCTAAGTTGGATTCACAAAAATATTTAAGTTCTCGTTCAATTATTTCACGTTCATCGGGTATAATTATTGTGTGTAAGTTTGCTTCAGGAAACAGATCTTTAACAAACTCGGCCAGAGCTGGGCCAGAGGTGTCTTTTGAATTATCTCTAAAACAGGTGTCGCTGATAGTGATGACAGCTACTGCTTTCACCATTTTTCATATCTAATTAGAACACATAATAATTGATTAGGTATTTTTTTTGCTAGTGCAGGTAGATAAAAAATTATTTAAAATATTTCTTTTGTAATTTTTTATAATGTAATGTAATTTGTACGCCTTACTGGCAGGATATGTGGAACTTTATTATTTTGTGTGACATCTTGTATACCATATTCAAGCAAATAAATGTATTTGTGTTTGTATTTGTAATAAAAAATTATGACATTTATTAGATTAGATATTATATTCAATATTTAAATAATAAGTCGGGAAATAGCATTATTAACGATAAGTAAAACATAAATAAGTATTAGATTTACTCATGTTTTGTTATATTTACCTAAATAAATTTAATTTCATGATTGGAACGTATAAACATTAATAAAGTGCGTCGTTATAATATAATATCTGAATAAGAAGCTAAAAATACTCACGAATTAAAGTCACACTTCACTTAAAATAATAATTTTAGAGTGTTACACAACAGGTGAGCGCTGACCCACCACGCGACACACGAATCTACTAAACAAATATCTACCAAATTAGGAGACCTTTATTACATCACACTAGCTGATAAGTAGTTCGAGACGAGAATAACAAACTATACTTATTGATAAGAAGTGAATGCCGGCCACAGATTACTGATATGTAGCTAGATGCCGGCGCACGATCTCAATACAAAACCATAATAATAATACAGTTCACTCACAGTACACTTCACATGTGACACTACTTCCACTGACATTGACAGTTGTACACGTTAGGCAACTTAACAATTATTAAAAATGCGTTCAGACTTTATCTAAACTCAATGATTATAATTATCAACAAAACCAAGCATGTAAAATCGATATTCTCCATTGCTAGAGAGTAATAAGTAATAGAATATTTTTCAAATCATTTACTCATCTATTTGTAGAAAACAAGTTTTGTAAATGTATGTTTTTTATTTATTTAGACTAGTAATAAAATTAAAGGTTAAATAAAATTAAATAATCACAACCATAACTCATAATTTCTAACACAAAAACATGATTATATCATACAGGGTGGTGACGACATAACGACATTAAATTAAAACACGATTACTACTAGTCAATAAAAATACTTTGTAATAATTAAATCGGGTATTACATCAACACACAAAAAGCGAAATTTTCAAAAAAATTAATTTCGAAAATAATCTAAACGAAACACAACACTCTTTAATAATATTACCTACTGACCTCCGAGGATATATTCATGCAAGTAGGCATCGACGCCCGCGTACCGCGCTAATAAGGATTTTAACGCTATGGTTATAAGGTCTAAATTTAATCAACCGACGATTTCTGAGCCGCACATTCACAGCATGTGTTAAAATGATTAAAGTGAAAATAATTTCCTGTGGCTATACCGTTCATTGTAATTTGATGATACTTGGTGTACGAACTACTAACGCGATACCCAATATGTGGTTTAAATTAATGTCGTTATGTCGTCACCACCCTGTATATAACTTATTAATAAAGTATACACATAATTACATAATATTTTTATACTGATCTCGTACGGTTTTAACATGTTGTATGTCTAATGGAACGGTTACAGAAGCGTCTACCAAGCGCTGAATTGGCGCGTAATGGCGCAGAGCGACCCTATTACCGACTACTATTAATTTATGTTTAGCGCGCGTTACGCTTACTGCTAATCGACGTTGATCGTTCAGAATTTCCCCTTCCTGTTAAGAAAAAAACATACTTTAAACAATAATGACAAAAATATTGTGATATGAGTAGACAAATTGGCAGAAGTGAATATAGGTTCTTATTCCATAAAATTATTTATATCTTGCTGTCCTCCGCAGTTTCACCCGCGTTCCCGTGTGATTTTATCTAATCTCGGGATAAAAATATAGCCTATGTTAAACTGGGATAATGTAGCATTCAAATGGTAAAGACTTTTTGAAATCGGCCCAATAGTATTTGATATTATTCTTTTCTCTTTATAATATTAGAATGAAAGAATCTGGTACAACAGATATTTTGCGATCTCAGAGTTGTTCACATAGTTAAAGATCTTTATATTGATGGGTAATGTATAAATAAATACATTTGTATAATACCAACCTTCACAGTTCTGTCGTCTCTCCCGTCGTTATGTTTCGTGCAAGAGTATATAATGATGGACTTGTCTCTGCCCTGGAATTGGTCGACTGTGCTGACCTCTACAGACAAGTTTGCTAACGCTCGACGCAATAGAGCCACTTGCTCGCGGTACGGGGCCATTACCCCTATGTCTGCACTTTCAATACCAACCTATAAGGAAAAGTACTAATTAGTAATTGTAATTCTATCCTTATAAATTATTTTACCATAAACAATCCTAATAATATAATAATGGGAAAGACTTAGTTTGTAGTTTATGTTTTAGTGGTTACGTTTTTCCTTATTTCATAATGTTTTTATTCATCCATTTAAGGGTTTATTTATAAAATAATGTTGCCCATATTTTTCCCCAAGGTTCAAGGTATACCCATACCAAAACATTGCCGCAGCAAACGACAAACCATTACATTAGCATTTATAATATTAGTATGAATTTCTAGCCCATGTAGCTTCACTGACCTCCTTCAAAGTTTCAACCAAAGCCATCACTATGCACGCCTCATCTAAATTAAAGCACGACTTGTGTCTACCGGTGCTCCCATCTGCCGTAGATATCCCGCTCTGTGTGTCTAAGAACAGTACTGAGTGCTCTAACTCGGGACTGCAAGCTATTTGCAACCACGACACCTTTGTGATAAGATTGCATATTTTCTGCAATGATTAATTTAATGTTAGCTTAATTTAAAATAGAGATAATCTTTTAAAGCCTAAAGTCGACATAATCTAATAGGCCCGTTTTGACAAGAGGGTGTCTCTTCTTGTCGCACTTGTCGCGTCTCTTTTTGGCACATGGTTGTTTATGTGCTGTCAAAATGGGCCTTTTATTTTAGTCTATGTTATACTTTTGTAAAACATTGCCAACTCATGTGGCTCAGTAAACAAAGATTAAAACAACCTATTTATTATAGTCCTGTATGGATAATGATTGCGATATCAATATCAACATATCTAAATAAGCTAAAGCAATTTAACTTTTATTACCTGTGGGTCAACGTTGCATTTAGCTTGAGCGACTTGTTCATCGGCACATTTCAGACGGTTGTCGTATGCAACCGTATTCGCCACTAAGACTAATGCTTCGTTCATGCGATATTGCAACCGCAGTGTTACTGTCGCATCTACATTCATTAATCTATGGAATAAGCTCTCTTCCATCCCTAAACGCCTAGAAGAGACATTTACAATTATTATTACAATATAAAATTCACTTTGTCTTTTTTTTATACCACAAGTGACAACGAGGCTGATGATTCGCCTGATGATAAGTGACTACCGCCGCCTATAGACATTAGCAATACAGAGGGATTGCCAATGTGTTGTACACCTTATTACAATGCCTTAAAGGCAACTGTCTCTCAAGTGTAACTGCCGGAACACACCAACAGGTGCTTTGCGATAGATTTTCAACATGAGGGTGGTGGCCAGCCAGTCGAGTACTACAAAGTACCACCGTGCTATGGTTTTCTCATGGTTTGGAATCATTCCTACTCGTTATGGTTTAAAATCATTGTCGTTAACAATATAAGGTTCATAATTACCTGGCAGCTCGACTTCTGACTACCGGAGGCAGTTGATCAGGATCTCCGACTAAGACAAACATTTCCGCAGCAAAAAGGGGACGTAGTACTGTACTTTGGAGAACCTTGAAAGATTAACCAATAATTTAATTATATTTCATAGTACCTTATGTACTAAAACGGTTTTAAATGATTCATCCTTTTCTAAGGCTTAAATATATTTTTTTCACTAGTAAGACAGCAACGAACCTGTGTATTAGTTTTAACTTTCTTCATAAACGCCAAGGGGTGAGAGCTTGGAGCTTCATTTTGATGATTTGCGATTGAGAAGATGTTACAAAAAGTTGTATTTTATTTGTAATTCGGAGCATGCGCAATAAAAGTTGCTTATATCGACGAGTACTAGCAATAGAAATAATACAGTAGAGGTTCACCTGTGTCGCTTCATCTACAATACAGACATCGAAGTTGGTTCGAGCTAGCATTGCGTGGGTCGCTCCTAGACATGTCACTCCAACTACTTCCTGCAAAGATTATTCATCAATTATTTTATAGTCCCTAATTTTTGACTCATAGACTACATACTATATAAGGAATGAGTATATCAGAGGAAGTTTGAAAGGCAATAGACTGGCTTGGTATGGGCATGTAATGAGGAGGGATGAAAAACATTTAACGAAAAGAGTACTGAGTATGAGTGTGGATGGATATAGAGGTAGAGAAAGGCCGAAGAAGGTATTGATGGACTGTGTGAAGAATGATATGTTTATGAAAGGTGTATTGAGACGACTAGTGATAGAGCGGAGTGGAAGAGGAAAACATGTTGTGCCGACCCCACCTAGCGTGGGATATTATATAAAACCCATTATCGCTGACCCCTATTTACTTTCCATGGACCCCCATATTTTTTCGCTGTCTCGGATATCTTGTAGTACGTTTCTGCCCCTGGTGGTCGATATAGACCAATTAAGGTATCAATGGTATAATGTTTGATGATATACTCTAATTTATATGACTTGTGGTACCAAATGCACACACCAAATGAATTGTGGTCTAAACATACATACCATGGAGTCATAAAGCTCGGAAAGTTTTTCGGGAGTGTCGCAGCCTGCTGTAAGAGTTTGCTCGCTCCGGTTCAATAAAGACTTCGCCATTCGCGACGAAGAGCCCAAACGCATCACACGCAATGACTTCGGTAACCTATACAAAAGTTTCTTGGTTTATGGTAATACTTCATACACTTACTGAAGATCATAAGTGAAATAAGATACGTGGAGGCAGTCAGCAAAAAAACGTAATCTTTATATTACTAAGCAGTTTGGAAGCATTTGTCCAGTGTGAGGTATCCTATTTTTTGTTCTTTACATAGGGTAAACCGGGTAGCTATTGCCCACTTAAGGATATCATAGCCATTAGGATCATAGTTTATAATTGCTTTAAAATATAGGATAAAATACTATATTAAAACCTTACAAAGTTATTGTATTACACTTTTTACCGAAATTCGACCATAAAAGTAGTAAAAAATACAATTTTTCAACGCGTATTAATGTAATGATTTCATGTACAGTTCCCTGCCGCTAAGTGCATAAGTTATAGGTAGAGCAGAAGCTCTAAAGGGCGAAAGAATTAAAATGTCAATAATACCTGCATAGAACTGTGTCGACGGCAGAGTGCGTGTGCGCAGTAACCAGCACACGCTTCTTCAGAGCAACTAACATTTGAATGAGGACACTTATTGTCTGCGTCTTACCTAGATATCAAAATATTGTTAAGTATTAGTATACTTATGACATTAGTTACTATAGTTTGGACTAATTTTAAAGTAGTTTTTTCCTGTTGTTTACAAAAGTAACTAATTTAATCTCGCATCTCTTTCTTACCACCAGTATTGGAAAAGATAGAGATTGAATAATGTCTAATTACTAGACATATACGGAAAATAGTCGTGCGTGACGATTTTGCACGGCGACTATATTCGTATTGACATCAATTTTACAGGACTGCATTTCACAATATGTTTTGTGAGAAAGAGATAATGAAATTAAAATTATTTATGTAGATATAAATAAAGTAATTTTTCACGGACCTGTGCCAGGCAGTCCCTGTAGCAAGACATAGTGTTTAGCAGCAAGAGCTTTGAGCACCGCCCTCTGTTGTTCTATGTTTAGTGAACGCATCATCTTTGTGCCCAGTCGGCCCACCTCGCGTGGCAATTTGGCTTCAAATTGTGGACTTTCCTTATCTATTATTAATCTATACCAAAACACGTTCTTTAATTTGTGATTTATATATAGCAAATTAAATAAATTTTATAGAAGATTATGTAGTACTCGACTAGCATGCTACCACCAAGTTGAAAGTCTATCGATGAGTTCCAACAGCTGCACTTGAGAGGCAGTTTCCTTCTAGACAAGTTAGTTCAATATTTAAGTTGAAAAGAAAACATTTGGATTAATTTGACAGGTCAAAATTTCTTCTATCTTTATCTTTTATTACAATGAGAAAAAGTGAGTTGTAATTAGTTTAGTTCGGAGCAGAATCAGCACAAATGCGGGACTTGTTTGATTATATGGCTCTTCTCAGCCAAAGCAAGCATCCGAACAGAGCGTTATAGTCTAGGCTATTGGTAAGTGCTTGCAAAGATCCTAGCAAATGGGGATGATGCATATATTCCAGAAATATACCTAACGCTAGTGTATAAAACATCTAAAAATACTTTAAAATAGCGAATATGTTTTAATTTCTGGATAGGATTGTGTTTGACTACAATCTCACTATGGTAAGTGATGATGTGGCCGAAGGTGGTAAGCACACAAAGCCTTGATGGGAACTGGCTCTCAAGTGCAACTGTCGGAACACACCGATAGGTGCTTCGCCTTATTGATTTTTAATCACCAATTTAACGTCAAAGACTTTTGATGGTGTATATTTACGACGTCACAATTATGTATTTTATAAAAAACTCCAAATAAATCATTGTTTTGACATTTAATAAAAATAATCAGATTTAATATGTCAGTCACCATCCCTATTCTAGATCCATCATACAATATTACGATTATACTTACTTTCTAAGCCTGAGCGCTCGGTCGCTATCTTCCATGAGGACACCAAGATTGGTCAGATTTTGTACTGTAGTGGCGTAGGATTCGTAAGTATCTATGTGGTAAACAGTCTCTTTACTTAATCTATGACTGAGGTCTCTGAAAAAAAAATCGCATCGAAAAATAATCTCACTCATGGTTCATATAGTAGAAAATAAAGTTTAATAAGACGCTATAAAGTTGAGCGAAGTTTACCGTTCTAATAAAATATGCAGCTCCTTTTCATTGGTTAGTGAGATGACTCCAGCTGCGATCCACGGTCGGTTATCTATGCTGACTATTGAAAAGTCACCCTCTTGAGGACCTTTAGTACCTGCACCGTACGCATGAACTACGCCTGACAAGAAAATTAAAGATATTATCGTCGTATAACATCAAAAAGATTGATTATGGTAGGGGAAAACCGATAAAGAGGTGGATTGTGTGAGATATGAATGAAAGGAGTGTATGGTGATATCATGGATAGAATGTCCCAAATAGTAGGTACATATTGCAGGACGTACAACAGGGCAGTAAGCTGATGATGTTCGTCATATAAAATAATTAGAATATAAAAAAGATCCCTTCCGACCCATCCCCACATCCTTAATCCATAACAAAAGGCGGACTCCCTTTTGTTGTTTACTTATTATTAACTAGTAGATAACTTACATAAAGAAATAAATAAATAATACAGTAGGGCACCTGTGATGACGGGTAAAATCCAAACAGAAACAAAGTGTATATTTCAAATCATATTAATTTATAATGGCGCAGCTAGCCAATGAGATGCGCCCTCTCCGTGGGTGCGTCTTATCATACACATTTTTTCATTTTGGTATCAATGAGCCCTAGCTGGGAAGATTATTTCTGTAGAAGCCTCCAAAACTATCAGTATTTGTAATAACATTTAAGCAATATTCACCTTTATTAACATTCTGCTTCTCGAACTTGTGCATAAATCTGTCACCTGCTGGTTCAACTGTTATTAGTTTCAGATTCGACGAACACGTCCCTTTTTTGAAGCTAAAAAAATATGTATAGTTAGACCGAAACCGCTGTACCGCGCACATACCGTGCGCGGCGAGACGGGGGGCCGTCAACGCATTTTTATATCAGACGCACATGAGATTAGATATTCCAAGATGGGTCCTGAGTTATCTCGGAAGCACTGTACATTAGCGCCCGTCGCTTTTATACGGGGGCAATTTTTTTGTATAGCATTTAGTGTTTTTAATGGGTTTTGGAAACCGCAAAACGCGTAAATCGATAGTTTTCGAGATATTCAAATTTTTTGTTCGGAATTGGTCGGAAGGTGGGAATTTATAAAAAAATAACCACGAAGTGAATGACGTACCCTTCTAACCTAATCAAGGCATGTCGATTTTGGTGTGTAGTTTGATAAAAATAATAGTTCTCAAAAATATTAATAACTAATTTGATGAATGACAGACAACTGTTATAGCATTATTTACATGACTCCAGAAATTGTGTTTTGCATAATTATTTTATTATGCAAAATTTGTTACCCATATTTTTCAATTCAAATATTAATAACAATTTCACTACCACTTAATGTACAAAAATAAACTATAAAAGTGTGTCAAAGAATTCCTCCGCATCGCCGTCGACTAGTAACATACCCAAAAGACTGGCAGCATTACCACGTTGAATGGCAATGCTTAATATTTGGCCAAAGTAAAAGCCAGCCTTTTGGTCACGTGAAGCGTCAACCAATTGTTTGGAAATATCCTTAAATAGGAAATAAAAACCCGAGGTTTCAACCCCAAACGGCTCGAAAATATAATTACCTATAAGGCTATTATACCTTCGCCGCTTGAGGTTCTAAGCAGTGGCAGGGGCACCGCCAGCACCACACGCTGTGCTAGGAAGATGGGATGGCGCAAGAGTGTCAACACACGTTGCGTCTCACACTAGAGTTCAAAAATTTAAAATTGGTTCCAACATATATAAAAGCGCATCGATTATCTTGGCGAATATTTTGAAAAGCAATAAATCCATATTAAATGCTTTATGTTTGTTTGACTTTGTTATTTTTTTTTAATGTCACTAGTGACAACGAGGCAGGCGGGTCACCTGATGGTAAGTGACTACCGTCGCCTATAGACTTTACTTTTTTTTTTATTCCGGATAAATAGCAGCCCTCGTAAATATATTTTTAGTTGTAAAATTAAACAATCTTCTTAAGGTTCTGATTTGAATTATAAATATAGTTTTATGCATCACCTGCCTGTATTTATAAAATAATATAAGTATGTTTCTGTTATATTTAATTAAGTTACTATAATATATTATACATATATGTTATACGGACTCACGACCTTTAAAATATTGTAAACAGATATTATAAGATCTGTTCGACAATATTGATCTCATGTGAACTCATTCTCTTTCTTTCCCCGGCCCCCACCTCGCCGCGTTACCTAAGGCGCGGTACAGCGGTTCCGGTCAAACTATAGTAAGAGATATGCTTAATCTACAAAAGAAATGTGGAATGTATATTAATTTCTTCTCGATGAAATAGTGAACCGGTTAAAAACGCCGAAGGCTTATTATATGCTAACAGTCTGTCACCTGTTGGTGTATTCTGACAATTGCACTTGAGAGCCTACCTTTTAGGTATTGTAATAAGGTGTACAACACATTGGCAATCCCCCTGGTATTGCTAATGTGTGTGTCTTTTAAGGCGATGATAGCTCAGTGGTAAGTGACGTCGAATACCGCGGCGAAGGTCGTGGGTTCGAATCCTACAATGAGCTTGAGCTTTCGGTGAAGGAAAACATCGTGAGGAAACCATAGCACGGTGGTAGGGTACTTTGTAGTACCCGACTGGCTGGCTACCACCCTCAAGTTGAAAATCTGTCGCCAAACACCTATCGGTGTGTTCCGACAGCTGCACTTGAGAGCCAGTTCCCATCTAGGCTTTGTGTGCTTACCATCTTCGGCCACTTCGTCACTTACCATGGTGAGATTGTGGTCAAACAAAAGCCTATCGAATATAAAAAAAAAAAAATCAGATGAACCGCCTGCTTCGTTGTCACAAAGCATTTCATTTGTAAAATTGTTTACCGTTTATCAACATTTTCAGTCCAAAGAGCATGCAAAGGTGATGACGACATCTGTACTCTTTCTTCCATCTTGAGCAACGCCGTCCAATGCAAGAAGTACTTTATATGTCCCAGAGATAGATGTCCTAATGCTTGATCGCGCATTTTTGATAGCGGATGATTTTCTGATACGCTAGGGCCTTCTGTGTGCCTGTTGAGAATTGAGGGCTTTTATTTTTTTTAATGCGATGATAGCTCAATGGTAGTGACGTCGGATACCGCGGCGAAGGTCATAGTTTCCAATGCACTTGAGCTTTCGGTGAAGGAAAACATGGTGAGGAAACCACAGCACGTTGTAAATTTTTTTTTAGTAGTCGACTGTCTGGCTACCACCCTTAAGTTGAAAATCTGTCGCCAAACACCTGTTGTTTCGGAAGCTGCACTTGAGCGTCTGTTAAAGCATTGTAATAAGGTTTGCTTATGTCTATAGGCGACGGTATCCACTTACTATCAGGTGAACCGCCTACCTGGTTCTTCTTGTAATATAATAACCAAATAAGCAAGAGGGAACCACCAGCATTTTGTGAGTTTCATTAATATTATTGACTAGCTGTCCCCCGCGGTTTCACCCGCGTTCCCGTGGGATCTTATCTTTTTCCGGGATAAAAATATAGTCTATGACCAATAACGTGGATTTCTATTGGTAAAAGTTTTTCAAAATCGGTTCAGCACATCCAGAGAGTACCCCCTACAACCTCACAAATTTTGCCTCTTGATGATATTAGTATAGATTACTTTACAGATTTATAAATTTAATGATAAACTAAACATGGTATGGTCAGTTGGGTGGAGCGAAAATTTTGACCATTGGTCAGTAATGGCACAGAATATATAAGTGTAATGGGGATGTAATGTTCACTATGGGGATCGAAGCATGCATAACTAGTTCAAAACAAGGCAAACAACATTTTTTATTCTGGATAAGCTTGTGTTTGACCACAATCTCACCATGGTAAGTGATGATGTGGCCGAAGGTGGTAAGCACACGAAGAATAAATGGGAACTGGCTCTTAAGTGCAGCTGTCGGAACACACCGATAGGTGCTTGGCGACAGATTTTCATCTTGAGGATGGTAGCCAGCCAGTCGGGTACTACAAAGTACCCTACGACCGTGCTATGGTTTCCTCACGATGTTTTCCTTCACCGAAAGCTCAAGCTCATTGTAGAATCATACAATATCATCGACATCAAGGTCATCGACACAAACACTAAAGTTATATGTATAGCCAATAGATAAAATAAAATTGTACATAAAGCTCCTTACCACAAATGTAAGGAGCATAACGTTAGATATGGGCACTTGGCGCAGGCCATCTCATGGTGAACAGGTTCTGGAAGCTTCTGTTGTAGCAGGGCTGATGCATCTTCTATGTCGGTTAGTTGTTCTGCATTTAGAAACAAATCACTGATTACGTTGAAATGTTTCTCCGGACTAATATCGTGCAAAATTAAATAATTCCGTGACCATTTTTTAGGCCCGGGTCTAGCTATACGGGAGCCCCCCTTAAAAATCATTTTAGCTAAAGAAGGCGTGATAAAAATGTTTGACCTTAAACAATTTTTTTACACCAGAGGCGTTACGAGCGCATTGCCGACCTAGTAAAAACTTTCTTACTCCTCTCAAAAACAAAATTAATTTATTTAGTTTATGCAGTTATGAACGTTTACAATTGACTGTACCACACCACCGGTTTGGAATACACTTAAACTGAGAAGAATCCGACAAGAAACTCAGCAAGGCAATTTATTTTTTGCAGTGGATATTTCTTAAATTCATTTGCAAAAATACATAAAATACATTTTCTAGATTCTTTCTCATTTGAAGAACCCCATGCTGTAGTCTCATATTTTGATGTGCGTGATTCTTTTACTATTTATATAACTAATTATAAGATATTGTCTATTATAAACACTCATCTCTTTTTTATGGACTAGAAAGTGTTAGCTATCGTTGGACACTCACATTTTTAGTCTTTCGCCCTATTCTTCACTAATTCAACAATATAATGACTTATTAAATAATTCCATACCCGTGTCGAAATGTTTGGGTCCTCCAGCGAGGAACTGCACGAGTTGGTTACGTAGCATCATCAGGTCGCGACGCTCCACAAACCCGCAGCTTACCTCACGCAACTCTACACGCTCCCTTTAAGAGAATATAAATAAATATTTTTAAGAAGCTCTCTTGAAACTCAAAATAATCACTATCCCATACATTGATTAATAATAGCCAGTTACTATGATTCTTTTTTTTTCTTTAGGATAAGCTTGTGTTTGACCGCAATCTCAGCATGGAATGATGTGGCCGAAGGTGGTAAGCACACAAAACTTTGATGGGAACTGGCTCTCAAGTGCAGCTGTCGGAACACACCAATAGGTGTTTGGCTTTAAACTTGAGGGTGTTAGCCACCCAGTCGGGTACTACAAAGTACCCAACCACCGTGCTATGGTATCCTCACGAAGTTTTCCTTCACAATTATCTATTTAAAATGTTTTTAAAAGGTAGTATATGTAGTATCACAGTGATTATATAGTATATCAGTTCCCATAGCACAAGCTCAGCTTAGTTTCTAATTTAAACTGCATTACTTAGCAAAACAGCTTACTTCAAATAAAGCAGCAACCCCTGTTGCACAGAGGTGGTGGGATCCTCATTTCTCTGTAGCCCCAACATCATGCCGTATAGCACGAGCTGACCGCGATGTTCCGCAGATACTGATGCTTTACCGCTTTTTAACTCCAGAGGTACTATCGCTTCTCGTCGTGTTGGTTTGTTCCCTACATAAATAAAGCTTTTGAGACAATAGTGACGTCACGGAGATACCTTCGCGCAACTGAAACCAGTTTGGCATTCGCGGAAACTGACCCGAAGCATTAATCTCAATATCTTTGGGTCTAATGTCAAAACCGTGCTGCTATACGGCTGCGAAACGTGGTAGGTTACAAAAGACGGCTCACGCCAAATCCAAGTTGCATACTCGGAATTTACTGGCCCGAGACTATCTCGAACGTGGATCTGCTAGAGAAATGCCACGAGAGTCCGATCAACCGCCAGATCAAGCATCGCAAGTGGAGTTGGATTGGCCACACGCTCCGAAAGGATTCTGATCACATACCCAAGCAAGCGTTGAATTGGAATGCACAAGGCAAAAGGAAACGTGGCTGTCCCCGACAAACCTGGCGTCGCCGTGTTGGACACAGGAAAAAGTCAAATCAGTGACGTCACGTCAATGAACGTGGCTTCGATGAGCATAAGTTACGGTAACCAACTGCACCTTAGTTAGTTATATTCAGTCCTATAGTGCGATATTTCGTATACAAAATCTCTCGTCTGACCCTGAATCTTCTAAAAAGAATGTCTTACCTTTTCTGTCATGAATGGTGACTTGTAGGGTAGCATCTATTTTACCCTTCAATCCTAATTGTGGACAGCAGATATTTTCTTCTATATCTAATACTTTATCTACATGTCCAGACCAATTGTTCTTATCATTTTGTTTTTGCTGAAATAATAGAGGCAAAGTAAAAATTGGTCCTTCGAGCCGAATCACAAAGATTCTGACTCCTTATGCATTTTCATGGATGTCTTGATAGATTACTTACATTTGTATTTAGTCCGCCTGCGACATAAGTTTTTATGAAATCCGCTAGAGGCGTAACATACGTTTTCATATTCATTCGAGCTTCTTCTTCTGATAAACCAGCATCATATAACATTTGAATCGATTGCTTTATTAAAATATCGATCTCTAAATTCAGTTGCTCTGTTGTAACTATTGTAAGCTTTAGAGCTTTTTGTACTAGCTCATGGATTAGAATTCCAATTGTCATCTGAAAAAACGATATACTAATCCATTAAGATAGTGCCATCCACGAAGTCGCGCCCCACAATTTTTCCTAATCCCTTACAGTGCAAGTGTGCATCCTTTCGCTACTGTTGTATTTTTTTTTATGGAAAAACTTTTACGTTACTACACTGATTTATGACCCCAACATCTAATCTCTAAAACACTAAACTTACAGCAGTATTAGCAGAATCAATGCCTTTCCATCGCTCCTGCAGTACAGCTTTGCGTTGGCAGAACACACCGGCGACGACGCTCGTGGCAGACATCAAGTGGTCTGGGTGAATAACTAACACGCCACATGTGTTGTTTACTGTATATAAACCAGAAGAGTTTCGGCTAGCAAGGACGCTGATAATATCGCCTGGGTACAGTGGTGTGTCTATCCTGAAATAATTAGAAAAGATTAAAGAACAAATGTCTTCTTCTTCTCTTCCTTATCCCACACTAGGTGGGGTCGGCACAACATGTTTTCCTCTTCCACTCCGCTCTATCACTAGTCGTCTCCGTACTCACACCTTTCATTGGCATATCATTCTCTCAACCAGTCCATCCATACTTTCTTCGGCCTTCCTCTACGTCTATATCCATCCACACTCATGCTCAATACTCTTTGTGTTACATGCCTTTCATCCCTCCTTATGTCATGCCCATACCAAGAACAAATGTCCTGTACATAAAATTCCCATGTCATTTATCTTTTTAATTCTGGATAAGCATGTGTTTTACCACAATCTGACCAAGGTAAGTGATGATGTGGCCGAAGATGGTAAGCACACTAAGCCTAGATGGGAACTAGCTCCCAAGTGCAACTGTCGGAACACACCTATAGGTACTTGGCGACAGATTTTCAACTTGAGTGTGGTAGCCAGCCAGTCGGGTCAAGATATTGGTCCGCGATGAACTCTGATCTTGATGAAACTTGGCACACAAATAGATTATATCCAGGAATAGCCGCGGAGGACAACTAGTCTATTTATATAAAAGCAAAATACCACACACTGATTAATCATGAAATCCCAGAAAGTATAAATGCTACAAACTTGAAATTAGGCAGGTAAGTTCCTCATAGAGAGTAGAAAGGATAATTAAAAATTCATCTTGTTCCTCGGGAATGCGGGTGAAACCGCGGGGTACAGCTGGTTGCCTTACATATTAAAATATTTTTGTACATGTGCAATAACTGACCTGACCACTTGTATCAGTGCTCACACATTTTCGGTGTTTATCCCTTAGGTCAAAAATATACAAAGCGTTTCAATGCTCTGCCACCACTGACTACTTTGTTTTTGTAGATTGTAGAAATTAAGTAAAAATATAAATAAACTAACCAGATTCCTTCAATAATACAAGTGCCCGTGTTATTTTCAGCATTTTTAAGTTTTAAACTCGTACCGTTAGTATTGTTCTCAACACTTAATATTTCACAACGCTGCATTCTGCCAAGATCTAGGTTTTCTGCACAACCCTAAAAAACAAGTTATATTGAAATACTTTTTACATTCAATTGTATTTTTTTTAATATCTGCAGTTTAACTATCTCTAGAATTTGAAAGTCTTTCTCTTTGGATCTTTGGATTTTGAGAGACTAATTTGAATGTAAATTATAATGAAAAGTATAATGAATACCTCATCAATAGCATCAACATCCCACTCATCACCGAATACATCACCAAAACAATTGTCACTCTCTTTACAGAAGTCCAAAACCTTTACAGTGGAACCACATTTAGAAGGTGACAGCATATTTCTCATACTCTTCTCAGGGGTTCTCAACTGTGAAATTGGTGTGCAGTGAAATTCTAAAATGAAAATATCATACACAAATATTATTTATTTATCAGTCACCTGCACTTGAGATCCAGTTAAAAAGTCAGGACATAACTTTAGGAACGGAATTTGGAAAATCCTTTCTTAGCAGACACTTATGTCATAATAACTCTCTGTGTGCATAATAATTTCAGCACAATCCGTTCATTGGTTTGATCTGTGTGTTGATAGATTATTAAGTCAGTAACAATTGCTTTAACTGCATTAATAAGAACTGTAACCTTCTTATTACCAAAAGAGCCATTTAAATTATTTAATAAAATTTACTATTGGGGCCTTCTAGGCTTCTTCACTCTTAAAAATATGTTAGACATGAAATTTTAATAAATAAGAATTACCTAAATGTTCTTAGAAATTTACAGATTTTCTTACATAAGGATATGTTGCCTATTTAAACCTATACAAATAACAATTTGTAAGTACCTTGTTTGGGACTTTTCTTAGGTGTCCTACTTTTTCTCCCATGACTCTTCACTGGAGTCTTATCTTTAATATCTTCAACATAATTTTCAATACTCATTAAACATGATTTATCATTTTGATTGTCTGCATTATCATTTTTATCTGAAAACAGTTCCAGCAATATTTTTTCCTTCTGATTTTGAAAGATTTTATCAGCCGGTTCAAATTCCTTTTGAATATCAATAGCCTTTTTTGGAGATGTTCTTAATTTGAACCCATTTTCTTTAAGCGGAGACTTCATTTTATCCTTTTTTGGTGATAAATGATCAGTTTTATGTTTTTTTGGAGTGTTCTTACTACAGTTACCATTGCTCACCAATTGATCACTATCGCCAAAGTTTATGATTTTTTCATGAATAACAACCGCCTCCGGAGAGCAGGAGGCTTTTCTTTTACCTGATTTCTCAACATGTTTAGTTATAGGAACAAGTGTCAAAGGTAAATTCTTTTTAGACGCATCTGTATTAGTGTTTTTGAAGAAATGTGTTATTGCTTTCTGTTTCTTTGACGGGGATGATGGTGGTGGTGCCTTTAAAATAGTTTAAAGATATCAATAAATAAAATTAAAGTTATAAACATTACGAAGATGATAAGTCTTCACTACACAAAAATTTTATTATGAATCGTTTATACTACATCCTTCATACCTTTTTCAAGCTTAACGGTTTGGGCATTATCGCTGTAATAATTTATTTTCTATAATCTAATTACTCATAATACTTTTATTAGGATTATGCTATTCATGCTAGATTTTTCTTTATTTATTATACTTGCATTGAACAAAATTTCTCCCGCGCTATTTATTTTATTATTATCCTCTTTGTCAGTCAAGTCATAGATGGATAATACCCACAGATTACTGATATGTAGCTAGATAATACCTCGATCAAAGAGAATATAAATACTTGACCTCGATAATACACTATAGTAGTCAAGTCAAATCAGTCAACCGTCAGTCAATCCAGTTTTTTTCATAGTCAGTCACCACCAAAGAGGATAAAAACATAACTATCCTACTGATATTATAAATGTGAAAGTTGTTAAACCTAACTGCGCTAACCTCTTTAGTGTTATCCATAAAATATGTTAACTTAGTTTAAAAAAAAAAGAAATAAAGACGTCATGTCGGTCTATTTAAAAAAGCTTGTGTGGTTTCATTTATGATCCCTATAATAATTATGTAAAATAATATCTAGATAGATATATAAAACTCTACAGGTTATGTGCTTTCACGAACCATTAAAATAAAAACAGTTTCAAGTGAAACATAAAATAAAAGGTGAAAACTAAAAATATTTTTGTGCGCAGAATACAATTTGCGTTCATATAAAAACAAGTGAAAAATGTCGACGAAAAATTACGCATAGAAATTCTAAATGATTCCGAATCATTTCAATTATGGAAATTCCAAATTAATATTTTGTTCGAGGCAAAAGGTTTGAAGAAAATTGTAAAAGGTGAAATAAAAAGAAATGCCGAGAATGCTGATGGCTTCGATGAAAAGGATGCAAAAGCTAAACATTATATCATCAGAACCATTGAAAAAATATATATTACCCAACTATTTGATTGCGGCACATCATACGATATGTTCACAAAAATATGTTCAATTTTTGAAGGATCAGAGGAAAGGAAAAAGATTTCTACTTCAGGATTTCTATAATTTCAAAATAATAGAAATAAGGAAGATAACATGGAAGTAAATTTATCAAAAATTTAAAATTTAACATTCAGACTGAAACAAATGAAGGTCAGCTTAGATGACGCGATGATAGAATCAAAAATTTTAACAAGTCTCGATGATACGTTCCAAAATTTTATTACCGCATGGGAATCTACGACAACCGAAGAGCGTAATTTAAAAAATTTGAAAACTCGTCTGGTCAAAGAAGAAGAAAGGAAACGACAGCCTGAAATTAACCAGGTAGCTCTCAAAGCATCCTCTTCCAAGACAGGTAATGAGTGTTTCATATGTAAAAAACCCGGACATTTTGCCAAAGACTGCAAAAATCACTGTAGAATTTGCAAGAAGACCAATCATAGAGAAAAAAATTGTTTTTTCAAAAAGAAACGAGATAATGTGGCTCTTATAGCTATGGAGGAGCGAGGAGATAGACTCCTCCATTGAAAAGGGAAGATCTTCCGCCAGGCTAGGTCATCGTGTCTGGGGACCGCGGTCCAACTGTTGAAGTTGGAATCTTGTATATATGCAGATCGCATGGAAAACTTCGTAAGCGCGATGTAGGTTATTGAAGCGCCATCTATCTAGGAGTCGTGCGAACTATATCTATGTGTAGATAGATGTCGCTACAATATGTTATTTTGACAAGAAGTGTCAAAAATAAAAATAAAAACTAAGTTTTTATTTTTAAGCAGGTACACTTGGTACTTGGTAGAGTTAACTTGTTACGTTATGTAGGTATGAAAGTTAATATAAAAATAAGTTTATATAAAGTTATAATTTTACAGTCTAATTTAGATGTAAAATTAGGAGAGGGTGTTAAACCTAACTGCGCTAACCTCTTTAGTGTTATCCATAAAATATGTTAACTTAGTTTTAAAAAAAGAAATAAAGACGTCATGTCTGTCTATTTAAAAAAGCTCGTGTGGTTTCATTTATGATCCCTATAATAATTATGTAAAATAATATCTAGATAGATATATAAAACTCTACAAAAGTTTGGATGGATGGATGGATGTATGTCTGGATGAAACTTGGTATAGATTTCGATTATAGGCTGGAATAGCACATAGGCTACTTTTTATCTCGGGAAAAGATAAGATCCCACGGGAACGCGGGTGAAACCGCGGGGAAACAGCTAGTCAGCTATATAAAGCAGTTTTTTGTTGTCCCGAAAATTCCATGAAAAGTTTTAGAGGAACAGCTGCCAATTTCAATAAAACCTGACCTGACTTGACTTGTACGTAAGACAAGGCAGTATGGTCAATAGACTATAGCCTGCCAGGGCCTGACTGACAGAACAAAACAAATAAACTTTAAAAAAAATTAAGTGAGGTTAATTTTTGTTACTCATGCTTTGATTCCTAGCTACCCATATCAGTAATCTGTGCTAGCTACATATCAGTAATCTGTGTTTGATTCATTTCATAATATATTACATACTCTTTGCATTTCATGCCAAAGAGGATAAAATCACTACGTTCTAATTCATGCGTGCCTAAATTATATTCTCTTTGCGTGCCTTGCCTTTTTCAAAGTTTTTGTTATTGAATATAAATTAGTTCTTATTGAGGTTAGATTAAAATGGCTAGGCGACCGGAACATCAAGCGCCCCCTGAATTTGTAAGCTTTTATTTGTCATTCGTACAAAACCTACCAGAGATAATAGCTGTGGTAGTGACGTCGGATACCGCGGTGAAGGTTGTGGGTTCGAATCCTACAATGAGCTTTCGGTGAAAGAAAACATCGTGAGGAAACCATAGCACGGTGGTAGGGTACTTTGTAGTACTCGACTGGCTGGCTACCACCCTCAAGTTGAAAATCTGTCGCCACAGAGCCACATTGAGTACAACACATTAGCAATCCCCTTGGTATTGCTAATGTCTATGGTGACCCGTCAGCTATGTTGTCACTTGTAGTATAAAAAATAAATAAAAAAGAAACAAATATAAATTATATGAAATTATTCTTTTCAGTTCTATAATGACGATGAAGCGAGAAAATACACACAAAAGTATGAAATTAACAACTCTACATCTTATTTATAACATACATTGCTATATGAACTTATTCATATTTGTTTTTATTTTTAGTACTCGTATCATCGAAATTCAAGCTCAAATGACAGAGAGATGTGTGGAGCTACTACTTTTACCCGAAGATATGCCTTGTCTAATTCTTGATATTGGTTGTGGGTCTGGTCTGTCAGGTACAGTTCTTGAGGAAAATGGACACATGTGGATTGGAATGGATATATCACCTTCTATGCTTGGTAACTTCTGTTATGTACTGTAACTTAATATTGTATTTAAAACACACTTATCTAATCTATTAAATTATTTTTTCAGATGTAGCTGTAGAACGGGAAACAGAGGGAGGTTTAGTTCTTGCAGATATGGGTGAAGGTGTGCCATTTAAAGCTGGTAGCTTTGATGGAGCAGTTTCTGTATCAGCATTACAGTGGCTATTTAATGCTGATAAGAAGTCTCACAAACCTGTGAAACGCCTGTACAAGTTCTTCACCACATTATATGCAGCATTGGTAAGATATATTGTTTCTTATTTTGTCACTTCTCAAAATAGAAAAACCTAGCTCTAAATGTTCGCAATATCTAATTTAGTCCCATTTTAAGTTGCTCAACACAAAAAGCCTTGCATAGATTTGGAAGGTGTTCATCTCAAATTATCTACCTAATAAGTGTTTTGTTTCAATCTTTATCATGGAAGCATAACAATATGGATGCAAAGCTTGGAACATTAATTTGTTGTGCTTTTAAACTGTACAAATTATAAAAATAAATCTTCTCAAGTCAAGATCAGCTAGAGCAGTCTTCCAATTCTACCCAGAGAATGAGAGTCAGTTGGAGCTGCTGACATCCCAGGCAATGAAGGCAGGTTTCTATGGTGGTGTTGTAATAGACTACCCTAACTCTGCCAAAGCTAAGAAGTTCTTCTTGGTGCTTATGACTGGAGGGTCAGCCCCTTTGCCACAAGCCCTAGGTAAGTTGTGGATTAAATATAAATGACTAGCTGTTTTTTTCCGTGGTTTCACCCACATTCCCCTGGGATCTTATCTTTTCCTGAGATAAAAAGTAGCCTATGTGCTAATCCAGACTATAATCTAACTCTATGCCAAGTTTCATCCAGATCCATTAAGCCATTCTCGCGTAAATGAGTAACAAACATACATCCATCAATACATCCATACTTTCACATTTATAATATTAGTTAGGATATCTTATAATAGCCTTATTTTATTCAAAATGTGATTTCAGGCACAGAAGAAAGTGATAGTCTTCAAGTTAAGTATGCAAGAAGAGAAGCAACAAAAAACGCTAGAGGAAGACCCCTTAAAAACACAAAGGCTTGGCTCTTAGAAAAGAAGGAAAGAAGAAGAAACCAAGGAAAAGACACAAAGCCTGATACAAAATACACAGGTAGAAAGAGGAGTGGACGATTTTGAAAAAAAAATGCAATTAGATATAAATTATTTTCTAAGATTGTTAACTACATAATGTATATAAATATTTAAATTTATCATCTATCTTTTAATAACATATTTCCACACTGTATCTATACCATGTCCAATTGTTTCTACAGGTATCATATTGGGTAATGGAAAACGGCAAGCAACTACAACAGTGCCATTTGTGCTCTCTGTTAATAATTTCTTCTCAAAGTCATTCATCATTTGTTCAACACCAAATATTACTATATTGTCATAAGGTTTTAAATCAAATGTCCATAAATTTTGTCTGTAAAACTTTGCACTGCGGTACTCAGGGTTGAGAATAGAGACAATCCGGGAATAAAAGACAAGCCAAGGGTTGAGTTCCACTCCTTCTGCCTTGAAACCCTGTTTTACAGTTGTAAAAACTATTCTTCCATCACCTGAGCCCACATCTAACAACTTGCCGCTGCGTTGAGCTAAAGCTTTCGTGACTCCAGTCAACTGTTCAGTCGTAGCAGGAACATAAGGCAGACAAACTTTTCGTAAAGCTGGTGAGACGAATGGTATACAAACAATACTGACTCCAAGTGCTAAGCCACCTGTACTGTAAATCAATGTTTTTCCTACTGAAGAAAGTTTTGAGGATCGTTTTGGTTCTGATGTCTGGAGAAACTCTAACTCCATAGTACAATCGTGAATAATAAAATTGAATGATTTACAAAGAGTATTTAATTTAGATTTAGCTCAATTCAGTCAGACAGAACTGAAATAAATATTTAAGGTTATGTTTTTTTTATTATAGGCTTTAGTTACATGTTTATATTACTCTCCTCTATGGTTACATGGCTATCAGCCTAAATATGAGATATTATTGTTAAACTTTTATAATTGTATTGTATATGACGTGATATCACATTCACAGTATAGACCTTCCTTTTGTCCAATAAATTTTCAATCTAAGGACAATGAAATGCAGTGTAACGTAACTTTTCAAGTTGTCCCAAGATTTCCGTGAAAAGCTTTAGTGGAACGGCCGCCAATTTTGCATAAACCTGACTTGACTTATACGGACGAGGACTAGACTTTACTACGAATGTGATATATACGTTATAACGTGACTATAGCATAAGAGAAGAATATTTGATATATCTAATATAGGTACCTATATGTATAACTCTCGTAGTATAACTATATACTATAGTGTAATATCTAAACGGTAGTACTCGGAACAATTGCTAGTTATTGTTCCGGCTGACTGACTCAAAGAAGAGTATATAATCAAATTCTCGATTTGACTAGCTACATATCAGTCTTATCAGTAATCTGTGTGACTGACTGCTGAGGGTTCGGTTGGTTGTTTTTTTTTCAGTTTTTTTTATAAGAGCGAGAATATATTACATACTCTTTGCGAGTTATTCACTGTATATAAGTGGAGTCATTTTATAAAGATATTTAAATGACTGCGTTTGAGGAATTCGGTGTCCTCCCCGAGCTGGGGAAGGCTATCGATGAAATGGACTGGACTCTTCCAACGGATGTCCAGGCTGAAGCGATTCCTCTCATCCTGGGTGGTGGAGATGTGCTGATGGCCGCTGAAACTGGGAGCGGAAAAACTGGTGCTTTCTGCTTGCCTATACTACAAATTGTGTGGGAGAAGTTGAAGGATATACAGGAAGGGAAGACAAGTAAAGTGTTGAAAGTAACCTCTGATGAGGTAACTTTGTCCTTCTTCGACCGTACGGATGCGTTTGCGGTGACACCTGATGGCCTTCGATGCCAGTCTCGAGATCAGAATCGTTGGCACGGGTGCAGGGCCACTAAGGGTGTCCACACTAAGGGCGCGTATTACTACGAGGCTGAAGTCACAGATGAAGGTCTGTGCCGTGTAGGGTGGTCCACACAAGCTGTAAGTAAATCAATCAATTCTGATGGCAATTTTATTCTTAGAGACAAACTGTTCTGCCTTGATACAAAATAGTAATGTTACAAAATTTAGTTACCCATGTGCAAAAACTATATTAGCAATTCATTGTTTCCCCTTGGCTCATGGATGGGAAACTTGTGTCCCTAACTAAACTGTATAAAAACAAAATAGAATTCGAATTGGTAAATAAGAAGAAATGTGTAAGTAGAGATCATATTTGGTCATGAAAATATATTTTTTTACTTAAATAAGCACTATCACTTCTGAGTAGTCTGACTAAACTGGTTAATCAGAAATTTTTTGCTGGGATTTTTAAATGAAAGTGTCCAAGTAGTGTTACAAAACTAACAAATGCTTTAACTGTCAGGCCAGGCTCGATCTTGGCACAGACAGGCTGGGCTTTGGCTATGGCGGAAAGGGCAAAAAATCTAATGCAAAGCAGTTTGATGACTATGGACCACCTTATGGCATAAAGTGTGTAATTGGTGAGTTTAAAATTATCTTTTGCCCGTAACATTAATTACAGATACTTGCCATTTCACTGCTCATTCATTCCTTTAGGGGCAAAATCTATTCAGGTGTTTCAGCCAAGCAAGTTAAACTGTGAAGACAGAGTTACTTTCATTAAAAACTATTAGTATTGAAGTTTGGTTGTTGTTTTTAACCGACTTCAAAAAAGGAGGAGGTTCTCAATTCGACTGCATGTTTTTTTTTTTTTTTATGTTTGTTACGCGATTTCTCTGCCAATTATGAATAGATTTTGATGATTCTTTTTTTGTTTGGTAGATCATGCTTCAGAGGTGGTCCCATTTAAATTTTATCGAAATTGATTCACCACTTTTTGAGAAAATGAACAAAAACAAAAAAAATTATATCTCGTTTGATAAACCTTAGTGAATCAAACTGAGTCGTTGAGCATGACTTTTTGGATATGGATGAAATTTTGTGTGTATACTTCAATGGGTTCTTCGATGGTTTTAAAATACAATTGGACCCGGTAGGTGGCGCTGGAATCGAGTTCCAAGATTTGTTTCAATTTCATGGCAGGACGACGACGTCTGCCGCTAGTTATACATATATTATATTTTACCGGCCCGACTAGTTCGAGTTAGACGATTTCAGGACAAACTAGTTTTGCCTAGGACAACATATAATAAACTTTAAAAATTGAAAAATAAAAATATTTTTAAAAATAAAAAACAAAAACCGACTTCAAAACTGTAACCTATACCTATGTACAAACATAAACTAAAAAGTAAAGAATAATATTTTAATTTGAAAGTAAGAGCCTTAAAGGACAATCAACAAAATTATTGATATTTATAAACAGTTATTTTTGGAGTCGGTGCCAGCCAAGAAGGACAGTTTAATTCTGCCTTTGTAACAAACTTCGAAAAGTAGGGGAGCGACGGCGCAGACCTAAGGAACATTACCGTAAGGAGAGGTGTCGTAAGACGTTTTCTTGTATGAACACATCGTGTCCAGTTCAAAACTGTCCTTCTTCTTGGCTGGCACCGACTCCAAAAAGAACTGTTTATAAATATCAATAATTTTGTTGATTGTCCTTTAAGGCTCTTACTTTGAAATTAAAATATTATTCTTTACTTTTTAGTTTATGTTTGTACATAGGTATAGGTTACAGTTTTGAAGTCGGTTTTTGTTTTTTTATTTTTAAAAATATTTTTTTTTATATCATCATTAATATGATTCAGAGGCTAAATGAATTAATTTTAATTTTTATATACTGGTGCTGAATGTGTTGTTTACAATCACAAAGTCAAACCATTTATTCAGTTTAGGCCCTAGAAGGGCACTTATGAAGGTCGAATTAAAGAAGTTACCACCGGTTTGAAAGTCAGCCTTCAACTGAGAAGAACCAGCAAGAAACTCAGCAAGGTTACATTTTTTTAATATTTTTGGACCATCTGACTATATTCGCTTTTTTTTTCAAATGTTTAACAATTTTATTCTTATACTAATACAAAAATACATAAAAAATTATAACCCGCATTAGTTACCTACATAAAAAACTACAACTAATTCTTCATAAATTGCTTCCCACATTGTCATACACTTGAAAAAGTCAGGGAATTTAGTCATAACCAATTTTTAGAGTGAGTGAATGTTTACATATAATAGGACATTTTTCACACATGAACATCTGCAAACTGAGAGCTTGTACTATAGAAATCTAATAACTGATCATACTTAAACAGATAAGTACACCCAGACTCAAAGTCTTTCCTGGATGGAAATCAAACCCACAACCTTTGGAGTGATAGGTAGTGTGTTCAACAATGAAATAACAAAATATTACAGGTTGTTTCCTCAATTTGAACACTGGAGAAATCAGTTACTCAAAAAATGGGGAGAACCTTGGAGTAGCATTCAAATTGGATCAATCGCGGCGTTCAGACTGTTACTTCCCAGCAGTTGTTGTTAAAAATGCTGAAATGACATTTAACTTTGGAAGTACTCCTTTCAAGGTATTTTCAAGTCTATTCAAACATTTATGTCAATTTAGTTTTCCACTGTAAACTAATACTAATACTTTATTTGTAGTATCCGCCACCAGCAGAATATGTACCAATCTCCAAAGCACCAAAAGAGTATGTTAAACAGAATGTCGTGTCGTCCGTTGGTACACCAGATAAACCAACTAATAATGCACCCCAAGCCATCATAATTGAGGTAAGTAGCCATATAACCAATGTTTTTTTAATGAATTAACTGATTGTGCATTTGTCCTCAATTTCGCCTGATGGAAAGCGTCAAGCAGAACGAAAATGAAGCACGCGCAGTCAGTAAATGCCTATTTATTTACTAGAGTAAAGTTAATAAAAAAATGTGGGTGTCTTTAGAGCCTGAAAGATGCATTCAACATGGATCAAATCTAACATAAAAATGTTATTCTTCTTCTTACCTGGAGGTTGTTAAAACATTTCATCAACATTATTTTCAATATGCAGCCGTCTCGCGAGCTAGCAGAACAGACCTGCAATCAAATAACCAAGTTCAAGAAGTATCTAGAGAATCCTAAGATACAAGAACTGCTGGTAGTAGGAGGAGTCAATGTGAAGGATCAGATCAACCAGCTCAATGCTGGTGTTGATATTGTTGTCGGCACTCCAGGGAGACTGGAGGATCTCATACAAGGAGGTATGTGCAAACAATAAATTGTTAGTGATGTCGGAAACCGCGGCGAAAGGCTTTAGGTGAAAGTGAGGTACGGTGAAAAAAAAAAATTCTACTAGCATTATAACAACTTAAGCAAATAGGAATTATTACACTGAATAACTATAATAAAAATATGCTGGGATTGTTGGATGATATCAGAAATTATAGTCCAGCAACCCCATTCACGCACACAATGACCGTTTTAGTGCACTACAATGGTTTTAATAGATAGTGCCATCTTGGGGTGCGTCTTCGTGGATGGCACTATCAATAGATATTGTACCTAACAGTTAAAACAACATATTTTGTGTAGGATATCTGGCTCTGACCCACTGCAGTTTCTTCGTCCTGGACGAGGCCGATGGCTTGCTCAAAGCAGGTTACAGTGAGCTGATCGAGCGTCTCCACCGGCAGATACCGAAACTGACTTCTGACGGCAGACGCTTGCAGATGGTCGTGTGTTCTGCGACCCTACACAATTTTGATGTCAAGAAAATGGCTGTATGTCCCTTTTTTCTCAGTTACCAACCAAATATGTAATGGTTTTTAAATGTCACCTTTTTTCATTCTGATATTATAAATGCGAAAGTAACTATCGTTTGTCTGGCTACTTGGTTTTAACGATAAAACGTCTCATCGGATTTTGATTAAATTTGGTTTTGGGAAAGACATAGATATTATTTAAGTGATTTAATAAGCTATTACATATTTTAAATCAACCCTAAATGTTTGAAACAGTTGTTAATGTAAAAATCTAAACCAATGATCGAAGTTTACTAAATCGTTAAAGGACTTGATGCAAAGAACAAATCTAGTCTCAACTAAATTTTATTTCCCTCCCTTATTTCTATCGATTAAATCAAATAATGTTTAATCATTCGTTGCGATTTCACGAAATAATCTAGTAAGTTTTAGGTAGGTGTATTTATTGAATCTAGTTTTTAATAATAAACCAGGAGAAATTGATGCATTTCCCAACATGGGTGGACTTGAAAGGCGAGGATGCGGTGCCGGACACTGTTCACCACGTCGTTGTCAACGTGGACCCACAGAATGACCGCTCCTGGGAGAAACTGCACAAGTATGTTCCTACTAACTACCTACATATAGTATGACCAAACGGTATAATAATAGGGTATTTGACAGGTTTTAGAAAAGTATCTAAAATTGTTCATTATAGTATACATTTATACATTTGCTTTGTGAGTTTCTCTATTTTCTTTAAATAAAAAGGCCACCAAAACGCTAAGAAGCCATAATGCCTAGGTCACGTGATATCATGACGTCACCTGCTCGTAACCAAACTTTTAGTTGTCAAAATATCTTTAATAACTTTCCATTTTGCTGTGACACGCAGAAATCGTTTAATTCGTTGTTTACGGCGTTTTTAATAATCTTCGAATGATTTGTTGATATGTTCTCGTATCTGATTGAGGTATTTAATAATACTATAGGCACGTACAGACAGACAGCGTCCACGCAAAAGACAACATACGTAGCGGCAACACAACCGCGGAAACTCTGTCCGAAGCCATCAAAATACTCAAGGGAGAGTATTGCGTGCGTGCCATCAGAGAAAATAAGATGGACAGGTGAGTTATCATCTTTTATGACGGCTAATCAGCATCATATCAGGTTTTATTAAAAGGCTTTTGGCGATGATAGCTCAAAGGTAGTGACGTCACTTGTGGTATAAAAAAAACCATTATGTTGTCTTTGGAGTGGTAATTTTTGGTAATTGTTTACAGGCTTGTTTACTATAAATGTGAAAGTTTGTATGTTTGTTCGTCAATCACGCAAAAACGGCTGAACGGATTTTGATGAAACTTGGCACACTGAAATAAAACATAGGATACTTTTTATGCTGGGAAAAGATAAGTACCTCGGGAGCGCGGGTGAAACTGCGGGCGGAAAACTAGTAAGTAAACTAGTAAATGAAGTGTGTATTTAATTTGCAGAGCAATAATCTTCTGTCGTACGAAACTCGACTGCGACAACCTGGAGCGTTACATGAAGTCGTTCGGTAACGAATTCTCGTGCGTGTGCCTCCACGGCGATCGTAAGCCGAACGAGCGCAAAGCTAACTTGGAGACGTTCAAGCAGTGCCGAGCACAGTTCCTCATCTGTACCGATGTCGCAGCTAGGGGGATCGATATCTTGGGACTACCGTTTAGTGAGTATTTTTTATTATTGTATTTATATCATATTATATTATTAATTTTAACGTATATGTATAATGTGTTTTCTCTTAGACAGAAATAAATCTGGGCAATCCATCATAAACTAAGCACTTTTTTTTACTTTGCATTAAGCTTGTGTTTGACTGCAATCTCACCATGGTAAGTGATGATGTGGCCGTGGTAAGCACACAAAGCCTAGATGGGAACTGGCTCTCAAGTGCAGCTGTCGGAACACACCGATACGTGTTTGGCGACAAATTTTCAACCTGAGGGTGGCTAGCCAGTCTAGTACTTAAAAGTATCCTACCACCGTGCTGTTGTTTCCTTACGATGTTTTCCTGTACCGGAAGCTCAAGCTCATTGTAGGATTCGTACCTACGACCTTCGCCGCGGTATCCAACGACACTACCACTAACGTATCATCGCCTTTAAGTACTTAACTATGTAAACCTACCTACCCATGTTAATATGTACTTTTAAATATTTACTTATTTTACAAGATAATATTTAATTACAGTGATAAACGTGACCCTACCGGATGAGAAGTCTAACTACGTGCACCGCATCGGACGCGTCGGTCGCGCCGATCGTATGGGTCTTGCCATTAGTCTCGTCTCTACTGTGCCCGAAAAGGTATGCTCTAGCTTCTAGGTATGTTATTTTTCCTACTACTACTAAAATCATCTTCACACACAATATATAAATCACCACCATACCAAAACAAAGGTTACAACTTTTTTCGGAAGATACTTTGGTGTAGCGATTGATCGATCTTTCAAGAATTTGACAGTTATTTGATTCAAAGATTTGGGTTTTAAATACTTGAAAATGACCTCCAAGTAGATGTTGATTAGTAGAAATAAACATTTAAGAAACTTTAAGGAAGTGAAACACACATGTAGTTATGAGTTTAGTACAAGGTAAATAATAATTTTAGAAATAATTTTCCAAAAACTTTAAATCTTCAATTAATCAAAATGAAATCAAATCTTAATCCAACTTAAAACCTAAATACATAGGTTGGAAGAAATATGTTTGTTGGTAAGTGTATAGTAATATTAGTTTGTTTGTACACAGGTGTGGTACCACGGAGAGTGGTGTTCTTCTCGAGGACGCAACTGCTGGAATACTAATCTGATCGACGACAGGCCCAAGGGATGCTGCATGTGGTACAATGAACCTCAGGTAATTAACCATGTCGCAAATTCAAAACCTTATTCCTTTTCACGTGGCAGTGTACGGTTTTTCATCCATTTTATATCTACACCATTTGATTATACACAAAAAAGCGGTCAAGTGAGAGTCGGACTCTCGCACCGAGGGTTCCGTACAATTTATTATTTGTAGTATTTGTTATAACAGCAACAGAAATACATCATCTGTGAAAATTTCAACTGTTATGGTTCACAATCACGGTTCATGAGATACAGCCTGGTGATAGACAGACGGACAGTAGAGTCTTAGTAATAGGGTTTCCGTTTTTACCTTTTGGGTACGGAACCCTAAAAATATTGCTTCCAATTTCTATTACGACCTTTTCTCATGTGTGAAATATCATTTCAAAGTTGTACACGTGTCACCTGCATTGGTGATGTTATTTATAAAAGAACCACGAATTGTACCAACTCTTCAACACTTTCAGTACTTAGCTGACATTGAGGAACACCTAAACATCACGATTCAGCAAGTAGACCGCGACATGAAGGTGCCGAGTAACGAGTTCGACGGTAAGGTCGTGTACGGACAAAAGCGCAAACAAATCGGCACCGGTTACCAGGTATGGGACTAATAATTGGACTATGGATAATATTAAGTTTTCCGAGGGATCCTAGCTTTTCCCGGGATAAAAAATATCCTATGTTTTATTCCAGAATCTACCTGTGTTTTTTTTTGTTTTTTTTTATTAAAATAAAGAACAAAACAAAATATTGTGCCATTGTTCATCAAAATTCGTTCCGTTTTTGCGTGATTGAGCAACAAACATCCAAACTTTCACATTTATAATATTAGTAGAATGTTTTGTTGTACAGTCACGAGCTTTAATTTGGGACCCTTTAATATTCATAATGCAATAAGGTCGAAACTTCAGTTCGATAGTGAATCACAATCACAGAATCGGCACCAGTGTCTACTAATTCCTTGCTCTTCAAAACATTTATAACATGTACTAATTTAGCGTTTTTTTTTTATAATTCTGCGTTTGCTTTCTCTTAAAGTTTTAAACGTCGCAATGCCAAATTTTGCGCTTTTGATAATGATGTCAAAACATTCATTGCGCGCCTGGGAGTTGTAGGAAGATCCTCTGACTTCACTCCACAAGCTTCCATCCTCTTCCGTTTCCTCGGAGTCAAAAGGAGGTTTTCATTACCGTGTTTACTTTGTTTTCTTTTTTTAACTATCGGTTGATAATATTTCGGATATTCTTCAAAAATGATCGGAACTGCATCTGTTTTCAGTTTCTTTATTGAGAATCCAGTCACAAATTATCAAAATGTTTTGAGCAGAGCCTGGAGTATTTAGTCGGTTCCCAATTTTCGCGCCTTACAGCTTATATCCACTGATTTCTGATTTCTGGACATTTTGGAAACCTACAACAAAATATTTTATCAATAATAATCCTTATATTAATATACAAAGGCATCTTACATTTTCAATCGCAAAATGTCACGTGACATTTTCAGATTCCTCCCTTTCACGTGATTTATAAATGCCTCCTTACCTACCAGCTTCGATCACAAACGTCACCAACATATGAGATAGTGGTCAAACTGATTTTTAAAAAAAGTTCCTAAACTAGTTTACTTATAAAATTTCATCATAATCCATTCAGCGAAAGAGGAACAAACGGTCAATGTAAAGCAAGGATATGGATTTAGCAAATATCGACAAAATTTTAATCTACGAGCGTTGTAGGCACATCACTATTCGGAAGGCGTAAAACCATGCATCTAATTAACATAAATTAAAGCTGTAAATCTAAGTAAACCACAGGGTAATAAAATGATGTTAATGATGTGTATCCTTAATGTGAAATGCATTTTGGCTTTAAATCTACGATACTTAAGATAATAATAGCCCAAAAATACATGTGTAAAATGATAATTCCGGATCTTTTACACCTCCTTTTGTTGTTCTTGATGGACAAAACACAGCACAACACGACATAATTTCACTATATTGCAAAAAAATCTAGTCTTATCAACGATATTTCCTCAATTTTTCACTTTATATACACCCGTGTTGCAATGTTGTGGCCCACTTGTCGGTCAAAAAATGACACGAGTCACACGGATAGTGCGAGGTTGCCATTCCGACAATAGCTTTTTCTTTTACTCAACGTGAAGATCCGTATATAAAACAAAGAAACAAGACAATGCGTGTACGGATGGCCGGCGGAGCGGCAACGTTGTATGGTTCCGTCTATTGGATTATTCGTCTTAAGATTATGACACTGCGTTAGAATATTATTAGCACTAAATAACGTCATCAGTTTGCTACACGATATTCAACCATAGGTGGGTCCTAAATTAAAGCTCGTGGCTGTACATACTTGATATAGGTTAGTAAACATGATGTCGGGATCAATAAAACCGTTTAAAAATACATTAGTTTTTGTTAGCAAATTAGACAAAGAAAATGTCCCAACAGTGGTATAGGGACCAAGTAATCAGTAGCGAAATAATTTTTGGATAAGCTTTTGTTTGACCGCAATCTCACCATGGTAAGTGATGATGTGGCTGAAGTTAATAAGCACACAAAGCCTAGATGGGAACTGGTTTTCAATTCCAGCTGTCCGAATAGACTGATAGGTGATTGGCGACAGGTTTTCAACTTGAGGGTGGTAGCCAGCCAGTGTACTACAAAGTACCTTACCACCATGCTATGGTTGTCTCACGATGTTTTTCACCAAAAGCTCATTGTAGGATTCGAACCCACGACCTTCGCCGCGGTATCCGACCTCACTTACCATCTCAATTAGAAACAAAATAAGGTATTGTTTTTTTAATCAACATAACGAGTAGAACCTCAACTACGTATATTATTTCCAGGACCACGTTAGTCAAATGGCGCCGGTAGTGAAATCTCTAAAGGAGTTGGAGTCGCAGGCGCAGATATATTATCTCAAGATGCATCATAAAGTTTCCGTCGCTTAAAATCGCGACATTAGCAATATATTTATAATAAAGCCATTTTATATTGAAAGTGTACCGCTTAAGGAAATAAACTGACTGAAGATATTTTGGGGTTTCAATATTTGAAAATGACCTCCAAGTGCAGATGATGAGGTGTAGAAAGTTTTTTTTTAGAACCTCGGAAGTTTCTAAGCTTCCTGGAAAGAAGAAACTAGGAAGTCTGAAAAATACGCCTATAAAAGTGGTATCTTTCAGGTTAGAGATTAAAAACACATGTTAAAATTCATTTTTATATTTCACTCTGTTCTGAATCACTACTGAATATTTATTGATGGCAGAGTGTGACGATTTGCATTTTCAAATAAATTATTAAGTCTCATTCCACCGCTATACATGAAAATAGCCGTTAACAATACTGTTATAATAATCATAGTTTCCAACGACACCAAATTCCATCACTTCATATTTCACAAGGAGTACATAAACACACACATACATAATATGATTGTCTAGCGAGTGTCCTTTTTTTTAAGAAAAGTAAAAAATATACAATTCTGGTAGATAATATTTACGTTAGCCTGAGACTATTGGAGTATCAATTAAAATAGTTGCATTGTGTAATAAGAAGTGAATCATAAAGGTGATTTATGAAATATATATTAAATTTACTGTCCCACTGTATGTAAATTACATTTTAATTCGATAATTCATTACAGATTTGCCAAAAGTAAATTCACAGTTAAGAACACAGTATTGCAGTAGATAATGTCTAATTCATTGATTTACAGTTTCATTAATTTCAATCATACATAATAACTTACACTAGAAACTATATCAACAATAAAAGCATTATTCAAACATATGTAAATGGCCCATATTGTAGGCGTAGGTGCAAGGCGCTTTGTGAACAAATCAACTGACATTAACATTCATATTGCGTTTAAATTATGCACGAATAATAAGTTAAATCGACGAGTACATAAAACTATCGAGTAATTATGTAATATCATTACAAATCAATATGATAAACAATGTATGTACTTGCTTTTGCAAAATATTATGAATGTTGTATACCCAAATGGTCTGTTTAAAATGATTGTATAAATTGAGATGTTAACTTCAGAAACAAAATGCATATCATTAATACAAATATATTAATCTATGTAAAATTTGATTAACCTAGCACTTGAAAATAGTTACAGATTGAACAAGACTTAATACACCATACACGTATCTACCATATACATATAAAAAAATTAAAAGCCTTTTTCGTATTGTTGCAGCGATATAGATAACAATAAGAAGTAGTATAGGTAGGTTAGGAAATCACACAAGGCATTTTGTTATTAAATTTTACAGTAGGAACTACGAAAGCAATACTAGGTACATTAAATATCAAATTATAATGTAGCTGGATCAAATACAAATTAATAAACAAGGGTTGGACATGAAGAAAACTTGATAGAAAAATTATCCGAATTCTGTGAGTACCTACTATGTATGGTGTGTCCACCTTCATTATTAGTGCATTAAAATAAATAGAAATAAACATGAGTAAGAACCAGTTCGAGAATAATAGATCCAGCCACATTAGCTTAAAATACGTAGAAACAGAATCAAGTGCACTATTGCTACAAGAAAATATTTATTTATTCCCTAAGGTTAGCCAGTCTTTATGCTATTCGATGGTATTCATTGTTGTAGATTTATTATGTGTTATCTTTTTCTGGTTATTACTATTTTAAAGACTGGTAAACCTTACCTATTTATCATTAACGTCATTTATAAATTAATAATTATTATTATTTTGGTGATCACGGCTATTCCACCAGCTGCATAACTTATTGTTATTTCATAGTAATTCTAGGTAATATATATATATATATATTTATTATAAAAAAATCTTATTACTATTTTACCTGCATATATCAAAATTTGCTCGTGCGTTCTCAGAATAAGGTCTCCGAAGTTATGTTAAGCATATTAACTTCGGAGGTCTTGGTGAAAAATTTACTCGAATATTATATTCTATACGGCTAATCTAAATGACTCACATGGTAGACATTTTATATTTGAAAATGAAACATGGATTATTATATAACGTCGATTTGTCTAACACAATTCATTTTGTGCATTGAAACGACGAACAATCGTCAAATACAGAACTAGATTATCAAAATATTGACACAACTAGTGCAAGATATTGCAAATTTGTCTGAGAACACACGAAAAGGGCACACATTCACTTGGTGAACGGTATCTTCGTCTCGTATTTACTATTCAGGGATGCAGTCTCTATCACACATATGCTTATAATCACTAATACAAGTCTCATGTAAGGACTTGTTTTATTTGATATAATAAAGGAAAATGCAAGGAGATCTATAATGTGGACTCCACATGTAATTCGAGTGGATTTATACATATTTCATATCTTCAAAACATGGACGTTAATCTTGCAATAATTGATTGTAAGGCAAGCAAATCTTTGAATAAATAAGTTATGTGCCCACCAATTTACTTATTTTAAAATAAATAATGTTGCTAGTTTTTCATCTAAATAATATTTACTAATTAAATTATCAACTGATGATTTGTATGATAATGATTGATGATGTATTGGATACGTCCGATTCGATATCATTTCGGTGGGCAAGTTGTTCTTAATGTTATCATAAACGAATATTTGAACTACGGCACGAATATAATCATAAATAACATTATATTTTGTAAGAGAAATGATACTATGCATAATTAAACAAATATATTTTGACTTTGGACAATTTTAGGACTCAAATTTAAATAAAAATGACATTAATAACGCACAGTGAGCAACGCTTACAAACCTCGTCTTTCTGAATTATTTTACTTAATATTAAAAATAAATTACATCTAATTATCAATATGAAAACTATTCGAGTTTGTGTCGTGACCGAGTAAAATACGATTACTTTATGAAACTGGAGATACGTCAATTAATTATTTAGAACCGTCACAGGGTTCGGGTCTTTTGTACAATATGTCGACATCTCTTGCTTTGAATCTTCAATTTATGACTGCATTCTCAGAAAGTGTGATGGTAATTTTCTGTTGCATCGATAATATGAGCACCCATAAACCCAGATTAGGTGTGGGTGTCTTATTGTCCGAGAAGCATGTTTTCTTGGATTACCATCCTTTAACATTTTAACTAGGAAGAGGAGGAATGGAACTCCCAATAGTTTCTTAATTTTTGTCTTCAATCAATATTGATCAATCCATTTTCTACATATTATCCCACATTCATAGTACAATATAACTTGAGTAATTTGTCCATACTTTGGGTCATAGACAATGTCAGACCTTATGCTTTGCTACTAAAATTGCATATCATTCGTCTCTTTTTGTTTTATTATTATTATACTAGTTGGATCATTGAACTCTTGCTATCCATATTCTCGCAATATTCCATAGTTATTCAAAGGAATTTTGGCAAAAAATATTTGTCTATTTAGTTATTGCGGCTCTTACAAGCTTGGCAATAATATATATATCGTCTCGTCAGGAAAAAACCTTGCCATGTCATAGTTATATGCCGCGAATAATATTCTATGAATACTGATAATACGCACAGGGATACTTAAGGCGTAAAGAATCTTATTATCGTTTGTATATCTTTAGAAAGACGTACAGTATCCAACGCAGTTGCTCTTTCTCACACATTTATAAGCAGCATTTGTCTTATTGTAAAAGATTAATTATATAAATGCGTTGATGCATTGTACGTCAAACATGTGTCTTATTTATTTATCAATTCACTTTATTTGCAAAATGTATCTTAACTCGTATTACGAGTGGCGTAAGGCAGTTTTTTGACTGTTCATATTAACCGAGCACTGTTCACATATCAAAACTAGTGTTAGGCCACTTGTCTCACTACTTAACAATACAGTACATTACATAAACATTCAATCTCAAACAGAATATTTTTATAACAAACAAACTTCATGTCTAAGGCTAATTTAATAAATAATGCTTAGTAGTAGTCCAATTGAGATTTCTGGATGCATACCTGCAACAAGCAAACAAACCACAAATTACAAATAATATGTACTATTTTATTCACTGAGATCATATAAATACTAGCTGTCCTCCGCGGTTTCACCCGCGTTCCTGAGGGATCTTAATATAAAAATGATTTATTCCAGGTTTGATCTACCTGTATGCCAAGTTTCATCATAATCCGTTCAGTCATTTTGCGTGATTTGGCGTATCGGTGGCGTTTGGTGCAATAATGGCCAGTCTAAATGCACCAGCGAAGTGAAATGAAATGAAAACGTGTACCGCGACTTTTCAGTTAGGTTGTCTTAAAGTTTTAGTGGAACAGCCACTAATTTCACCAAAACCTGACCTGACTTGACTGACGATGGCTAACTATACTATGAATAAGATATAATTATTAAAATATAAGTATTATAATAACTTGGCATTGGCAGAGAAGTCCTAAAGGACGATTACCAGCAAAGAAAAGAAAAAATGAATCTCACCCTGGCGCGAGCCAGGCATGGTGCTGCAGCAACTCTTCAAGTTTATAGAGTCTTGGTACTGAAGTTTTATCTATTTGTAATTTTTAAGTACCCACTTATCACCGCGTACCCCAGCTAATTACCTACCTTTATAGAAGTACTGCTTTAAACTTCTAAGACCCTGGTACATGGCATAACGCTGTTTTTTTACGTGACGATTTCCACCAGTTGACTCTACTGTAAGTCGCGTAAAAGGACTTCGTTCCAAAAAAGTATGAATCTCACCCAGGTCAGAGCGCGAGCCAGGGATGGTGCTGCAGCGACTCCTTGGATCGGTCCCCGTAGTCGTAGGTGAGTTCTTCGCCGGGCGCGATGTCGTGCGCCGCCACCAACACGAGCCGCGGCCCGTCCACCCACACCGCCTTCGTGGACAAGTTGCCGTTGCGGGAGTGGTTCACCAGCCGCCCTAGCCGACCCGACTCCGATGTTGCATCGATACTGGAACATAATCACCCAAAGTGTTTATCGAATATATAATATGTGTCTGTTTTTTAACCTAATGACCTAAAAAAAACCAAACAATTATCGGATATTTACAAGAAGATTGATCCTAATTTGTTTTTATAGTACTAGCTGTACCCTGCGGTTTTACCGCACTGTGAAGGTATCTTATCTTTTCCCGGGATAAAAAGTACCTATGGTTTATTCCAGTTTCATCAAAATCCGTTTAGTAGTGAAAGAGTAACCATCTTTGCATCTAAACATACTTTCTCATTTATAATTTTTTTATTTTTTTATTCTGGATAAGCTTGTGTTTGACCACAATCTCACCATGGTGAGTGATGATGTGGCCGAAGGTATGCACACAAAGCTTAGATGGGAACTGGCTCTCAAGTGCAGCTGTCGGAATACACCGATAGGTGCTTGGCGACAGATTTTCAAGTAGAGGGTGGTATTCGGGTACTACAAAGTACCCTACCACCGTGCTATGGTTTCCTCACGATGTTTTCCTTCACCGAAAGCTCAAGCTCATTGTAGGATTCGAACCCACGACCTTCGTCGCGGTATCCGATGTCACTTACCACTGAGCTATCATCGCCTTATTAGTAGTAGGAAGGCAGTAGGTAGGATATGTCAGATATTTTATATAAATAGATATGCGATAAAAATCAACTCACCAATACTGTTGATCCCCGTGTCTAAAGTAGTACATGTAGCATCCTGCCTCTGGGTCCTGCGCGTACTTATGTTCCCTCTCCCTTGCTTCCGCGACGCCGACCAGCTCACCGGAGTACTCCACCACGAACTGACCGCGTCCGAAGGGACGGGTCGCGATCACACCGCGCCCTTTATCGTTGAAGTAGGCCACCTATGATCATTACACAAGTTTCATTAACAACAGCAACAGTCAAGGCGATGATAGCTGTGGTAGTGACAACGGATACCGCGGTAAAGATCGTGCTTTCCGTGAAGGCAAACATCGTGTGGAAACCATAGCACGGTGGTAGGTTACTTTCTGGTACCCGACTCGCTTGCTCGATGTTCCGATAGCTGCACTTGAGATTGCTGTCAAACACAAGCTTATCCTAAAGTAAAAAAAATGTCAATAATTGTAAGGTACAGCTTTCGAGAAAATGACAAGCTTGTCAGTTTTATTACATAACCTAGATACAGAGAAAATGCATAACAATTTAACTACCTACCTACACAATTATCTTAAATAGGTATTCATTATTATAAATAAAGCAAAAGTTAATTTAAGCGACATAACAAACTTGCAATCATCAAGTAACAGCTTCAAGGAGTATAATATTATTACGTATCATGTAATCGGTTTGTTTATTGAAATAATATAACTAGTGACCTTGCCACTACTGTACGACCACACTACGATACGATTTATCCACTTACAATAGTCACCGACATTTGTGTGCATAACTTAGGTAGGCATCCCGCGTACTGTTATATCTACGCGCAATAGTTCATAGCAATCAACTCTATGCCATGCTAGCAAGAAACCGCGATATCTTATACCTTTAAACGAGCAATTCTTGTATATATATAAATATATAATCTGAATCTCGGAAACGGCTCCAATGATTTTCATGAAATTTAGTATGCAGGGAGTTTCGGGGGCGATAAATCGATCTGGCTAGGTAAAATTTTTAGAAAACTACTTTATAAAACGACTTTATCCGTATTTTCAGGCAATGAAAAACTGCTACAATATCACTAGAATACGAAGGTAAATTTCGCTACTATCTGACAGGTTTATAGTAGCTCAGGGGTAAATCGAGCGATCCCGAAACCAGAAGACCCCGGTTCGAGTCGAAATAGTTTTTTTATCCCTTTTTTTTCAATTTCCTTCTTTTGTGAGAAACTATTAAATATTTAACAACAAAAACAAAACGAGCAAAGCTCGGTCAGCCAGGTACTATTTACATAATAGAGATAGAGTAGATCGTAAAATATACTTTGACGCTCAAATATTTAACATCAAATGCTAACTAGTCTATGCCCGCGGCTCCGCCTGCACTGTTATTTAAAGAATGAATGAATTAAGCGTAATTAACAAAATTATCGATATACCTACATTAATAAGTGTGTATTCCTCCATCAATGTATAGATAATTGACGATTACCTGTAGCCCATCTTCTCTCTGCTCTCTCACAGCCCGTTCCAAATCTCGCATCTTCTCAGCCATCACACATTTTGAGGTCTTCCTGACGCTACGTCTTACAGGAAAGTATTCCGTTAGTTTGTGGTTGGTATTGCCATTCGCGACCTTAGATTCTACTTTGACAGTATCTATCATTGGTGGGGGCGAAGGCGGAGGCTCGATTTTGGGACTTTTGAGCTCTTCTTTGAAGTATTCTGTGAGTTTGTGACTTTCGGCGGAGCGGGCGGCGGCGCGCGCCGCTCTCGACCGCAGCGTGTGTCCATTCGTCATATTTGTTAATCCGTTACTAGTTTTCAATGGCTTAGATTTCAATTCAATCTTCTTTAGCGGTGGCTCTGACTTCACTTCTGCATTTTCAGTCTTTGGCGGCGTTGCATTTATGATTCTGCAAATAAACAACGCAATCTCTCAGCCACATTGATATTTTTGTGAACCAGTTTGTTATGTTTTACCACACCAGTTAGTGTATCTATTATATTCAAGAGAAATTACTGGAAAATAAGAAACTATCATGCCTGTATAAACTAATAAGAATAGCCAATATATAATGTATTTCATAGCAATGCTTGTGTGATCGGTTATTACCGATTTTTCTATATCATTAATGTAATGTGCATGAATATAATAAGATGTTTTTTATTCATTTTATTTAACAGCATTAATTTTCCGAAGAAACTAATACGATGCTCATAATCAAAATGATTGACACAAAAAACCTCAGTTACCTGCGCTTTCTAAAGTTGCGCGTAGGTCTGACAGGCTTCTCTTCACATAATTCAATGCGGTGTGGAGTTTTCACACCCTCCTGGGCCGCCATCAAATTACTTGCTGAAAATTATATTACGCTCAATATTTCTTTGATGACATAAGTAAAGCTTTGTTTAATTACAAATGTGGTGTGGGTATAATTGAATGGATTTTAGTGAGTGCATAATGCAATATAATATATCTAGTGTAATTGCAGCATGGCTAAGGATGTGTGACCATTACCTGCATACTATAATTATTCAAACTATAATAAGCAGTCCCACTCTCCAGTGCAGTTACAATACAAATATAAGCACATGTGTAAAAGCATGAGTTCATGGTTTTTAGAATTAGTTTACAGTAAGAGTAGCTTAACCATTTACTTACAGCTAATGTTAACCATAGTTAATTTTGACATGTTAAATAAAATTATTAGGTACTTGTTCTGTGATTGAGCTGCAGCCAAAGCTTGAGGGTTTGAACCTTACAACCAATATGAGTTTTGGATTAAGTTGATATTAAAACTGTCAGCGTCAAATTTAAAATCAGTCACTTAGCATGTACATGTATAAGGATATTACAGGAATATTGATTGAGAACAAAGAGTTCCACAAAATATGTTTTGGGCAGTATTTAAAGCCACATATAATTTACCACACCACACATATCACTATACGTATTGAAACATGCCTGAAATACGCGGCATTCACTTATTTTTTAATGTACTTTAGCATCCATCAATTCATGGCTGAGAGTGGGGTGGAGGGGCAGGAGATGTAGATGCCCTGGGTAGAGGTAAGAATCACTTCTAAATGATCTATACTAATATTAGGTCTTTACCTATGAAATTGCCGTTTTGTATGAAAAAATTTAAACGATTTTGTTTCATGTATTTTTTATTTGTATTAATCGAAGTAATCACCCATGCAATCAATGCATCTTTGCCAAAGCAGTGGCAGTTTATTGATGCCCTTCTTAAAGAAATCAGCTGGACGGGAGGCAACAAATTCTTCAAAGGCATTTTGTACTGCCTCTCAGGGTATTGAATTTTTTTCCCGCCAAGAAGTTATCCAAATTATGGCAAAAGTAGTAGTCTGTAGGCGCACGGTCTCTGGTGAGTAGGGCGGATGACGGAGAGCTTCCAACCCCAGTTCTTGCAACTTGGAGACCGTCTGCTGTGCAGTATGAGGTCGCACGTTGTCGTGCAGGAGCAGCGGAGACGAGCGATTGACCAATGTTGGTTGGAGATGTGTCAGCTTCTCCAGCATTGTGTTCAGTTCTTCACAGTACACATCTGCAGTAATGCTCACCCCGTTTGGTAAGAAGCTGTGATGAATCACACCGGCGCTAGACCACCCAACAGTGACCATCACTTTTCTAGGGGTAAGTTTTCGTTTAGGGCATTGTTTAGGTGCTGAACCAGGATCCAACCAACTTGCTGATCGCTTGCGGTTATCAAACAGAATCAATTTTTCATCGCAGGTAACAATGCGGTTCAAAATTCCTTCATTTGTGTGTCTGTTGAGCAGTGCAAGGCACGTCTCGACGCGTACTTCGCGCTGGCGATCATTGAGTTCGTGGGGCACCCATTTGTCAAGCTTTTTTACCTTGTCAATTTGACGCAAATGGACCAATATTGTTTTGACGCTAACGTCGAAAGCTGCTGCTAATTCAGCCGTAGATTGTGTATCATCAGCTTCCACAATCACCTTTAATTCGTCATTGTCGACCAAAGTCTTCGGACGAACGCGAGATTCATGTTTCATTCCACACCATAAAACGTTTGTACACATGTTAGTTTTTTTTTTAATTTTTAGCAGAGACAACATTTACATGACATTATTCAACTTGAAAAATACGTAATTAGACCTTGTTTTATGAAAAAATGTAATTCCGTTATTCCCTTTTAAGCCAAATGTATGTTAATAAGTTTTTTTAAATGCTATCTCTAAGTGGGAATTCTGGGAATGGGACTGTGTTTTAAGGGCTTCGATAATTTCTAGAAAAAAAGTAAAATAGCTGTAGTTCTAAATACAACCATGCTATAAAGTTTAACTGCTTTATTTTAATTAAGAGTGGCAATTGTTTTATTAAGTTTAAATATTTATAAAAAAAAACGGTTCGGACAGCCATTTACGAGTTAACAGGGAATCACTCTTATAAACCTGACAATTATGTGTCATAAAATATTTCTAATTAGAATAAAGGCCCAATTTCTGGCCATGCTCTAAATAAGGTATTAGGTTATAATATCAGAAATAATAAGTTCACTTTCCTACAGGATTCTAATGATGATATCTTATGATGATCATGATTTATTCACAGCTCAAAAATAGAGGACATAAAAACATATTGAATTTGTTAGCTTTACAGCAAACCAAGAAAGACAAGTACCTACTATTTATATTGTCACCCATGAAGTTCATTACAAAGCTTCAGATAAATTATGTCAGTGTACCTAATGTGCATAAATATAGAAATAAGCAGAAACCTTCTCACCTATCATAATCAACCTTATGAAAAAGAGTAGCCTTAATCAACTCACATAGATTATAACAAAATGAGGAAACCGAACAAAGAACGCCTCAAACATAGCGCGGGACAATGTTATGTATAATTTTATGTAAATACATCATACTAACCTCGAACCATTTCCACTGAAATTCGATAATAACTCAAAGACTTAAATTAAAATCACTTAGCGCTATTGAATTTTGTGTCTATCGAGACACAAACACAACCAGACTAGCTCGAGTTACGATAATTTTGTAATAGATAGACCTTGTCATAGTTGGATCGCGATCGACAGGAATTATCATGTGATACATGTACTCGGTGTCATGATTTTAACATTTTAAAATTGCACATTCGTAACTTTTACAACATTAATCGTAATCTAATACTCACAACTACATTTATTTCAGTTAAAATCGGTAAAGATAGAATTTCTTCAAAAGTGACAAGACGATAATGATATTTCTGTAGAAAATGGTGGACGCTTGTTTTTTTTTTTAATAATCTTTTGTCATACGATAGTTACAAAATCTTTCAGTCGCATACATTTTCTTCAGTTTTAATATTCTCCTTATATTTATTTATATAAAAAAAAATAATAATAATCTTAAATTTAGGAATCCATACTGCGGAACCTACATTTCCTTGATCAGAGATTTTGGAGGCATCTGTGTAAACATATAACCACCCCGGCCATCTATTTGACAGCTCTTCTATAAAATGTTCGTTGGCCTGGGGGGAGTCTTTGTCTATCCCCATTCCAAGGATCACATTGGGACGATAAATTAAAGCATCGTAGTTGATAGACAATAAAGGATTGATTTGAATTTTGAATAATGGATGGGAAAGACGAGAAAGGGAAATAAAGCTGCGAATGAGGCATGGAAGATTATCTAGACTTCTGTTATTATCAGAGGAGGATTCGAAGAGGAGGGAAAGTTTGGGAAACAGAACATGAGATGAATTTTGAATAATTTTGAAAAGGAACCTGTCGCAAAGGTATTGTCTTCGAAGATGAAGCGGGGGGTCAACGCATTCCACCTGCATCGCATTGATGGGTGATGACTTCATTGCTCCTAAAATTAAACGAAGACATCTGAATTGAACCTGTAGCGACATCTATCTACACATAGATATAGTTCGCACGACTCCTAGATAGATGGCGCTTCAATAACCTACATCGCGCTTACGAAGTTTTCTATGCGATCTGCGTATATACAAGATTCCAACATCTACAATTGGACCGCGGTCCCCAGGCACGATGACCTAGCCTGGCGGAAGATCTTCCCTGTTCAATGGAGGAGTCTAACACCTAGCTCCTCCATAAACCTTATTTAATTTATCAATGCCGGATCTATTGCAATGATCAAGTAAGAATGATCCATAGTCCATAAGACTGCGTACCAGAGCATTATAGATGAGTTTTTGAGTGTAAGGGTGGGCCCCCCACCACACTCCAGATAGACAGCGAAGAACATTAATTCCTCTTTCACATTTTTGTGAGATATAAGTAAAATGAGGAACCCCAGTCATTCTTGAGTCCAAAATTACACCTAAAAACTTTACTTTATTTTCCAAGAGAATCTCTTCTCCATTAAAATAAACGTTTACTAGAGGGTTTTTTTTTGTAAATATGACCAATGAGCATTTGGATACGAACAGCGAGAGACCATGAGTTTTAAGCCAATCACCCATATACTTGAGAGAAGTGTTTAATTTTAAAGATGCTTCAGAAGCTGAACTAGAGGATGTATAAAGGACTATATCATCAGCATATTGAAGGACTTGACTGAAACAGTTTACTGATTGTTCAAGATCATGAGTGTAAAAGCTATATAAGAGAGGGCTGAGAACAGATCTCTGAGGAAGACCCTTCCAGACATATCTAGCTTGTGATGAGTAATTTTGGGATTTTACAATAACAGTTCTTTGCATGAAAAGGTTGCAAATAAAACTGACCAACCTCTCAGGGATGCTCAGCTGGAGAAGTTTATTCCTGAGTACCGGAAGAAGGACGTTATCATAAGCAAACGCTATATCAAGAAATATTCCCACAAGATACTTTTTCTGATTAAAAGCCATTTGAATGTCAGTTGTTAATATACTTAAATTATCTAAGGTACTCATGCCTTTTCTGAAGCCAAATTGGGAATTAGCAAGGAATCCCTTGCTTTCCATTAACCATTCCAGTCAGTTCCGGACTAAGTGTTCCATAATTTTAGCAAGAACAGATGACAGGGCACTAGGTCTTCTAGAGTTAGGATCAGAAGAATCCTTGCCAGGTTTAAGTATAGGGATTACAATTTGTGTTTTCCAAGACTCTGGAATCATACTATGTTCAAAAAATTTATTTATTAGATCTAAAAAGAACAATTTCGTCTTATCACTAGCTTTACAGAGATCAACAGCACTTTTAGGATTTTGAGTGGGGAGAACTCTACGGGTTGGGGAACCATTATTGACAACACAAAGACTATTATCATCCAAAATATCCAAAATAATGGAAGCAAACCAATCACTGTGATTAGAGCCCCATGAAATATGATGAGCATTAAAATTTATTTATATATTTGATGCACAGAACAGATTACAGACATTTAAAAGAAACAATATAATAATTTTAAAACTTAACAACCAGGTCTTAATCCTTAAGATGTACATACAAAATGAAAAAAAAAGTTAAAACACTAAAAATAGATAATCGGTACACACAATATGACACTATAAAAATAAAATTAAATGAGTGAAAACTATAATATAAATATAAATTTACCTGGGATTTTTTAATGGGAACATACATATAAAATAAAATAACAACGACTGAACACTACGAATAACACTTAATAATTATATTTTTGAAGGTACATAAACCATTACTGAAAATGTCGACTTTGGTATTCTTGTCGACGAGTTCGTTATACAAGCGACACATTCTTGAGATTGGGTTGTAATACGAGGTGTTGTTGAGGTAAACCTGAAGAGTGAAGGTTTTAGGGTTACGGAAAGTGTAATTGGTGTTAATGTTTAGGAGAGACAAGATATGAGGGGAGTCAACTACGCCGTTGATAATCTTGTACAAAAATAATAAGTCGGTACACTTCCGACGATTCTCAAGTGAGATCACGTTAAATTTGTTTAGCCTGTCTCTGTATGAGCGCAGTGTCCGATGTTGATTGCAACTAAAAGCGATTAATCTTAAGCATTGCTTTTGAACACATTCAATACGATCAACATGGACAGCATAAAAAGGTAACCATATAATTGAATTGTACTCAAGGGTGCTTCTTACTAAACTGTTGTACAGAAAGAGAAACGACGAAGGACTTTTAAAATCTTTTGTCGCACGATAAATAAACCCTAACAATCGTGAACATCTCTCAATAATGTGCTCGTAATGGTCTCTAAATGATAATTTTTCATCAAAGATAACTCCCAGCAACTTGTTTACGAGCCAAAGTCTGATTGTTTAATGAATACAAAAATTGAATCTTATTAATTTTCATTGTGAATGAGATAACAAAACATTTATTAACGTTCAGATGCATTCGGTTACAGGAACACCATTCAGACACCAGATCAAGGTCGCGTTGAAGTTTAATTGCGTCATTTATACTAGTAACTGATGTGAAAATTTTAAGGTCATCAGCGTATAGCAAAGAAGGGCAAGAAAGTCGATCAATAAGATCATTAATAAAAATAATGAAAAAAAGTGGTCCAAGGTGTGACCCTTGAGGGACACCGGAAGACACAATGACTGGTGAGGAAGTGTGCCCTTTCAGGGTTACAAGCTGATGTCTTCGATACAAGTATGATTCAACCCAGCGCAGAAGATTTCCATGTATACCAAATGACTCTAGTTTGGGGCAAAGGATAGAATGATTAACGGTATCAAAGGCCTTGGAGAAATCAGTATAGACGGAGTCAACCTGACCGCGCCTAGCGAAACTACTGCAAATGTAATTTTTATATTCCAGTAGATCAAAATAAAATCGCCCATTATGATAACAGGAGGAGGAAGAGAGGTTATAATAGAATGGATAACAGGTCCAAGTGAAGACTGGGGATGAGGGATATGAATGGATAGGAAAGAGATATTTAAAGCTCTTAATGCAATAGCATTTATATTTTGATGTGGAACTGTAATATTAATTTTTGAATAAATAGAATCATTTTTGATTAAAAGAACACTTCCAGCATACCCATCATCCCTGTCATCCGCAGACAGTGATAGCCAGGTATCCTGAAATGGGAACCCGGCACCAACCATGTCTCCGAGATAGCAGCAATAACAGGCATACATTTATTTAATAAATGGGTAAGTTCATGTTTTTTGCGACGAATGCTATTAATGTTCCATTGGAGGATTTGAATGGGAGCCATTTGTACTGAGTATATGGACAATTTGGGACAGTTTATCGGCAACGTGGGACGGTACGGTATTGGAATGAGTGATGAGGTTTATTATCAAAGACAACAGAGTGTCTATAAAATTTTCATTCTGAGAAGAGGGGGAATTTGAGGGGGATTGAGAGAGGGCACATCCATTAGGAAGGGATGAAGGAATGTTGGATATGATGGAGTTATGAGCCTCCTTACTATATCCTTTAGTGAGTGGAGCATGAGGACGGCGTTCAGTGAATATTGTTTTTAACCGACTTCAAAAAAAAGGAGGAGGTTCAATTCGTCAGTTTTTTTTTTTTTTTTTTTAGGAAATGTGTGCGGGGTGGTTCCATTATTTAGATTTGAAGGGGGAGTAGGATGGGAAAACAGGGCCTGGGAGACTTCAGCATATGACCTGCGTACAGAAGGAAAACGGTTTGATGCTTCTTCATATGAGATATTGTCCTGTGACATACTAAATTTGATGTTTTTCTGACGGTCGTGTTCTGGACAGTTTCTATTGATGGTAAAATGTTTACCAGAGCAGTACAAACATGTCGCCGAGTCGTCAGAAACTTGGCAGTTATCACCCATATGGGGTTGAGCACACCGGTAACAGTGGGGTTTGAAAGCGCGGCATTGGATTTTAGTGTGGCCGAATCTACAACAGTTGAAACACTGGATTGTAGGGAGATTGTAGGATTCTACTGGAAGGGATGTATGGAAAGAATATACTCTAGGAGGCAGAATTTGACCATGGAAGGTTAGTACAATTGTTTGGGTTGGGATCCACGATACCTTCCCATCCACAGAACTTTTTCTATTTAGTCTTCGAGCTTTTAATACATATCCACACCCATCTGGCAGAATCAGTGATTCAACAAATTCATCGTGATATCCGTCGAGTGGTCTATCCACTCGACGGATATCACGAATAAGCCCCATACGGGTGATATTATAAGTGGGAATAGTAGCTACATATTTATACTGAGCCAACAAAGGGCAATCAAGAAAATTGTTGGCAGCTGAAGTAAATTCCACTGAGATTCTATTGCGACCAACTTTCTTAATTCCATCTTTACAAATGTTTTGTTTGTCACTAAAAACTGACCAAATTTGATGGGTCTGATTGTAGTCCCAGCAGAGGGATCCGGTTCAGAACGAGAAATGTGGACAATAAAGGGGCCCTGATCTTCTTTCTCATAGCATTTAAACCCTATGGTACAACTAGGATGCGTGTATATAGTTGGGATCGATGGGGTCGATGTAGAAGGGTCAATTATAGTTTTCTTAGAAGACGAGCTTGACGGGTTATTTTCATTCATATCAAGGCGGCGTTTATTTAAATTTTGTGAGAAAACTGGGGGAGATGCAACTACATTTTCCATTACAGTTACATTTTCAGGAGGATCAGGAGGTTCGGGAGGAAATATATCCATGTTAAGGGGAAATATTAATACAAACCAGAATTAGATATTAACACTACCACATGCACAGCAAAATTCTACTCAGACTAGAAGAAAATACTGAAATCCTAATAGAAAAAAATTACAAATCCCTCTTACACGTGTATCACTCAACACTCGTAGACGGAATCTTTTTTTTTGTTTTTTACACGGTATTTTTTAATTGTGTCTACGTCGGAAACACCGTAATTTTAATGCATCAACACGGTATTATTATTTTTTCATCTGGTAACACTGCTCCTCAGATTTTTTGAAATAAAAATTATATTTTATAAATTCAAATGGATAAATTAAAATTGTATTATGTTTGGGATGATAATTTAATAAATCAATGTGATCGACTACCAGCTGTTAATGGGCGGGTAAGCAACTCGGGTGATGTAAATAAACAAATATTTTAGCTATTAACCTGTCAGTTCTTTCTTGTGACAATCGGGGTTTCAGAGTCCGCACCACAGATTACTGATATGTAGCTTGGTCCGCACCACTTGGTTCTCAAATGGGACAATCGGGACGATGACATTATTTACTTGAAAATTGGGCGCGAATTTTGATTTTTTTAAAACTGTGCGCGAGTTGACGAGTTGTTTGACAGGTTAATCTCGCGAGTCAACAGATTGTTATAAAAAAAATAAACTTACAAATCCAGGCAATTTCATGAATTTAGATTGTTCTCTTTGATCATCGTAGAATCCTTGTATTATCTGAGTACTTTCTATACAGGGAATTTGCGTCTTTCACGCGGTTTCGTCCTTCTCGAGGGTCCTTGTTTTCCTGGGGTAGAAACTTCTTGGATGCATAGTTCATATACCTGTGAATTATCTATCTCACGTGTAAAATTGTTTCTGTAGTTGTAATTTATGTGATTCAACACAAAATTTAAACACTCATTTGCTTGCACCAAAGATTCAACACTTAGTAATTTTATTCATCCTTCCAGAAAATTGAAATGATAAGAATTTAAAAAAAAATGATTCCAGGCTTCTATGGTACACAGTCTAATAGTAGCATATTGTCTTCATGAGAAAATGAAAGTAGTTAGATCCACGGCAGCTTCTTATGCTGAGCTACGAGAGTTCCACTCAGAGTTATATCTGGATCATTTGAAGACATTTATTGATGTTGATGAAGATTATATGACCACCACTGAAGATGAAGAATATGGCATTGGTAAATTTATTGTTTTAAAGTACTCATTAAAGACTGAAAACCTTTTGTTTCAAGTTTGAAGAAAGAACCTTTTTAATTCCTATAAGGATATTGCAGGGTATGACTGCCCTCCAGTCTGTGATATGTACAATCTAGTATCAACATTGGCTGGAGGATCCCTGACCGCTGCTAAATGCCTTATTCTTGGATTAGCTGATGTTGCGATCAATTGGTGTGGAGGGTGGCATCATGCACACAGGTGAATGTTTTATTTATTATGAAGTGTGACGAATACCCCGGGATATCATTACTATTCTTCATGACTGTTAACTGTCAAATGTAAATTAAGTGATCAGTTTAACATTGTCTGTCATTTAGTTAAAGTAAGCCCTAGGTCCTAGGACTAGGGGGGCACTTATGAAGGTGAAATGAAGTGAAATTACCACCAGTTCCAAAATAATACTTCAACTGAGGAAACAAGAAACTCAACAAGGTTAAATTTGTTATGGTTTGACTATTCATGTCTCAATTGTCTGATTATAATAAAATATTACACACAGTATCACCAATCTTAATCTTAATATATATAAATCTTGTGTCACAATGTTTGTCCTCAATGGACTCCTAAACCACTTAACCGATTATAATAAAATTCGCACACCATGTGCAGTTCGATCCAACTTGAGAGATAGGATAGTTTAAATCTCAAATTATAGTCGCAATTTTAATTTATTGCTAATTATTTGTCTGTTATTATTTGACAGTCGCAATTATCTGTTAACTCCAAATGATTCTAACAGATGTCGATACCTTTCGACTGGGTTGAGTAAGTAATCAATAGATGGCGCTGCTATGGTAAATCTACGAACGTGTCATATTTTTTTGGTCGCTCAGGTTAGTTTAAATGAAAAAAAAATAGGGAAAACCCATAAAAAATGTTGTTTTTTTTAATAATTCTAAATTGGTAATTTTCTACGGAAATCGTCGGACTGTCATTATTTTCGTGATGGTTTAGATTCACAATTGCACCCGGTAGGTAGCGCTGGAATTGGGTTCTAAGTTTTGTTTAAATTTCAGAGCAGGACAACGTCTGCCCGGGCCACTAGTGTACCTATACATCTATTTTTATAAATATTTTTGTTACCAGATTTGGTGCTGAGGGATTTTGCTATATAAATGACATTGTTATAGCAATAGAGAAGTTAAGGAAAAAGTTTCCAAAAGTCCTTTATATCGACTTGGATGTGCATCATGGTAAATGTTTCCTAGTTTTATCTTTCCTAATATTGCCAACCAAATGCCTGTCTGATGATGTATATCATTTTTTTAGGTAATGGAGTCCAAGATGCATACAGCATAAGTAAATCGGTATTCACACTTTCCTTCCACAAGTATGAACCTGGTTTCTACCCGGGCACAGGGAGTGTTGATGATATTGGTACACTAACTGGAAAAGGATATGCTTGTAACTTCCCATTACATGCTTCTTATTCAGATAACACTCTAGACTATGCTTTTGGAAAGTAAGTTAATCCCAGCATGTTTACATACATACTATAGAACGAAGTCTCTCGCTGCATCTTTCTGAATGCCATCAACTCAAAATACCGGTCCCTAAGGTTCAACCCAATCAAATCAAAATGTTTTATTCAATTTCGGCACACTTACAGAACGTCATCTTATTGCTATTTTTACCACCATTTTCAAATAAAGACCTGACAGGAGAAGAAACGGCGAAAATCCCTGGTTTTTGAATCTTTTCAGCTGTTTAGCCATGAAAACCAAACAGACAATACTTACTTTCGAATTTATAAAATTTGTATGGATTGTAAAAATATGCATGCATTAGGGAAACCTCAAAAATTCGAGCCATAATAGTAAAGGTACTTACTTCCAGAATATTTCCATTGATATACGAGCACTTTAGCCCAGATGCTATAGTAGTGCAGTGTGGTGCAGACGCTCTAGCGTTCGACCCCAACGGTGGCGCCTCGCTCACAGAGCAAAGTTACTGCACCTGCATACAAACTGTACTTGATAGACGAAAACCTACTATGCTGTTGGGCGGTGGTAAGTAGCATAAATCAAGAGTAAAGGTAGCACACATATCGACTGTGAATCGTCACCGTATCAACTCGACCTGTTCAATATTTTTTTTTTATTCTGGATAAGCTTGTGTTTGACCACAATCTCACCATGGTAAGTGATGATGTGGCCGAAGGTGGTAAGCACACAAAGCCTAGATAGTAACTGGCTCCCAAGTGCAGCTGTAGGAAAACACCAATAGTGCTTGGCGACAGATTTTAGCTCAAAGCTCATTGTAGAATTCGAACCCACGACCTTCGGACGTCACTAACACTGAGCTATCATCGCCTTGAAACTCCCTGCCTTTCGCCTCGCCTTCAACCAGGTGTCACCCTTACGTAAGCAAAGTGGACCAGCTTTGGGAGTCGACTAGGCTACGGCACGTTTACGGCTCGCTGACTGCTGGACGGCTAGGCGGGACCAGTTCACTGTTCAAGTGAGAAGGGCAAGCGTGGACGAAGAGACGTAAGTGTTGGGACGACGAGCCGTAAGCGCGGAAACTCCAAGTTCACCACGCACCGCACCGAGGTTCGTGAGCTTGTCCCGAGGCGAGGCGATTACGTTACAATTCCGAGATGTGGGTGGCAGTAGCGAGATTCATACAAATAATACTGAACGGCTCGAGTTGATATGGCAACAATCCCTTTCCTAGTTGATATGTGTGCTAGGACCTTTGCTAATAACCTATTCTCTATAATTAGGTGGTTACAAGCACTCAAATGCGGCCCGTTTATGGACCACACTAACAGCTCATGTCGCAGGTATAAAGTTGTGTGAAGACATACCGGAACATAGAGAATGGACACAGTATGGACCCGGATATGCTTTGAGAATTGATCCTGCCTTGGTTAAGGATAATAACAAACAATGTTATTTGGATGAGTGCATATCTAAAATCAATGGTAAGTACAATCATAGTAATATACCTCATTGCCCACATATTTAAGAATAAACAATATAATATTATCTTTTTGTTACAGGACACTTACAGACATATCTGAAAAAAGGTGAAAATGTGGACCAAGGAAAGAAAATTTAATCCAATTAAGTACAAATTAGACCTACAAATCTCTCAACAGCAAACTACTAAAAAGGATAAATATTTGTATATGAATAATAATAATTATTATAACATGTTCGTTCATAGTTCTCAAGGGTCATAAGTTCTATCACACCACGTTTTTTTTTATATCCTGGTTGCCCTTGCCCTTAAGGCATTGTATAATAAGGTGTACAACACGTTGGCAGTCCCCCTAGTATTGCTAATGTCTATAAGCGACGGTAGTCACTTACCATCAGGTGACCCGCCTGCCTCGTTGTCACTCACAAAAAAAAAGGTAGTCCATTCTGCGAGCCAAGGGATTTATTTTGTACACAACATTTTTAATTGCAATTTTTTTTAAAGATTACGCGCATGCATCTTTTGAATAATATTCGACATTTAAATTAAATAAGGATCCGAACTTATGACCTGACTAGGTATACATATTATGACATTTAGTTATCTCTGCTGAGCATTATTACAAGAAAGTAACCCTGAAATCTGTACCGTAAAATCTGTAACCCGATATGTGTATTATACAAAAATAAACAGTGCTAAAATTAATGAGTCATTAATATGCTGCGAATGGTCTATTATCAGTTCACACAGCTATCTGCGAGATAACGGGTGATGGCAATGAACTTCATTGAAATTCTGTGCCACGCGAATATCAAACTGGTCAAAATAAGCCCTCCATTGAACTCATTCGATACCTAATCTCGAAATATAGAAATACAGATAACGAGTCCATTATGAGAATATACGGTATAATGTAGTTATGTATAAGTGAAAGAATTTTTAAAATCTGTTAAGGTATTTTTCAGTTTATCCATTACAAACAATCATAATAAAACTGAAATCTCATCTCTCTGGTTTAGATTCTAAATTTTTTAAATTATTAAGTTAATTCTGATGATTCAAAGAATTAATAGAAAAAAAACACATTATAATTCGAAAAAAATATATTTTTAAAGTTCTCTCACTGAACTGTACAGCACACAGTAAGTTACCAAGTAACACATTGACTTGAAGTGAAACTATATAATAATATACACCCCAGCGTAACCATGGGATTTCTGTGATGTCACATGATCACCATTTATTTAAACCATACACATGAGGAAAAAATGAGCTGTGGTTATCCTCATTTGAAATATAAAATAAATCGCATGATAAAGCAATCAGATGAATATTTCAATATGTAATTAATAATCTTAAAATGCAGTATTTAAATGTTCTATTAGACTGATTTGTTCAACATCAAACTCCTAACTGGTTACAACAGCACTCAGGCCAGTCTACTATTTACATAGCAATAGTTGACAAGTACATAGGCAGAAGCTCCCTGTACATAGGCAGCAGGACAAGCAACCACCGAGTTACATCCAAGCCACACATTGAAAGTAGACTTACAGAAGAATAACACCATCAAGACTCCTATATATTCTATGAATTGTGTTTGTACACCAATATAAATAAAAAGAATTTAGAGCCAAATTAAAAGTATCCTAATTACATAGTTACCCAAAACTTTATTACAATTCCATGCTTCTCAAGCGTTTTATTTGTCAATGAATTATTTTACTTATTAGTTGAGTGCTCATATTTTTATTGCAAGCAAAAGTGATTGACTAAAAGCATGGGTAAACCAGTGTATTGTTAAAATTAGACGTAATCTACAGCAATTGATTTCATGTTCGGGCACATAACTATGTCCTAAAATAGGAGCCAATAACATTACTAGAGAATAAATTGGATTATATTTATTCAGGAATTTAAGACTATAGAATTTGGAATATTGATTGTTACACTATATACTTAGGCTCTTTAGTTATCAAATAAGAATAACTTGAATATCTAAGAAGTAGTTAAATGTTCCATTGTTACAATAGAAAACACCAACTGCTGTAAATTCAGACTAATCAACAATCATACATTTATTTGCGTAACTTAATCTGTAGGCCGTTTTTCACTGTGTTTTTTAGTGAATTCCTCAGCATTCTTAGTGAACTTCTTCCTATCCTTGAGGAATTCTTCAGCAAGCTCGGCACGGAGGGGGTGTTCTGGCTCCGGATCATTCACAAGTGCCACTAGGGCTTGGATTACTGTAAATAATAATTATTGATACATTGATGAATGATGATTTTAATATTATAAATACAAAAGCCATTACATTTTATTTCTCAGCTTCACAAATTTTCATGAAGTTGAAGGTATGGGGATACCTTGAACCCTAAGATATGTTTTTTCCTTAAATCAACCATTAGTAGATGAAGGGGTTAAAAATAATTATTCTGCAAAAAAAAAAAAACAGCGAGAAGCTAGTGATTTATGCACCCCTCTGTTTCACACATGTTTTCGAGACAACTACGAAAGTAGTCTTGGGGATACTACACTCCGATTTATTAATTATTGTTCAGAGGATCAGATGGTTTTGGAAGAAGGAATGAAAGAAGGATATTTAATTTTATTGTTATTATTTTACATGAAATTATTTATTAATCAATTTATGATTCCTGATGATACATATGGCAATAGATTATGGTAGGTTTTTTTATACTTGAAATCTATATTAAATCATACAATAAATACTACCATAAAATGTTGAAGGGTAATACTGTTTATATTTTGTTTACTGATAAGACTAAAGGTTGTCAATAGCTGCTAAAAAAATGCTTGTCAAACAGAGGAAATCAAGGGGTACAAAGGTTATTCTTCACATACTAATATAATGATAGATTCTGGGACATTCTTCACACAGCCATCTGATCTCAAAAGTAGGTATATAATTACCTTGATCAGTCTTGGTAGCAGGCTTCCAATTCTCTGCACTGATGATCGGAAGGCACACCTGACCCTTTTCATCAATATTTGGATGATAAATCTTTGTTTTGAAGCTAATCTTAGGAGGTTTGAATGGATATTCCGCTGGGAAATTGATTTCAATGCGGAATGCTCCTTTGTTGTATGGTGGGTTATCCTAAAATAATTTGTGCTAGTGAATTTATGCACAAAACACAGTTGTATGTAAGTAAACATACTCTTATGCTATATTATTTTTTTAACCATTTTTACAAATTCTTGATGTTAATCATCTATGAGTCACTATTATATGCATTATCTTTATTGCTAAGATAGGGAGGTCATAGGAAAAATATGTATGTTGTATTTGGTGAGCAACAATATCAATTAAATTCTAACAAAACTAGTAAGTGGTCACAGCAGTATATTTTTTGCCATCATATTAGGCAGCTTTTAAGAATTAGACATAAATTCTGAGATTAAATAGTTATAGCATACTTACGGGTACAATTAATCCTTGCCATGTGAGTATATTGGACTCATCTACTTGTATGTCTCTAAAGGATTTCAGTCCAGACTGCCTGATGTCATTGAGCTCCTAAAAGATACCATAAACTAGTTGCAGGAGAAGAATGTAAGTATGGTAACAGGTTTTCTTAGAACTACAAAATTTTACTGAGAATAGGTGTTTACAAGCAAAACTAATACAGCATGGAATAGAAAACTGCATGACGATTACAAATAGAACATTATAAGTTGTTGAATACTTTACTCATTGATTCGATTTTTAAGATGTTGCTTTACGTTTCTAGTATACAAAGTAGATCTTTAGACACAGTGGGAAATTATTAGGTATAACAATCAATATTTAAATAATATTTTTCATTCGAACAATGACGAGAAATTATATGAGCAAAAAAAAATGATGTCTCACCTTTTGTAGTCTCCTCGTTGCAGCCATTGTACGGAAATCTGTCAAATATCCAATCCTATCAATAATATAGCAAAAGCCGAAAGAGTTAGGTTCTTTATTTACAGGTCCACACAAACAACATACTTAAACAACACAATTGGAAAATTAACTAGATTTATAGCAATAAAACGTCAGTGAAATGTCCACCGCAAAAAAAGCGATGACCAACCACCATCAATTTTATTTCAAGTTAGATACGTTTTGAAATTGCAATTTACTTTCCCAAAATGTCTTAACGTATATATAAATATATATTATATTTATCATAATAAGTGCAGTTTAAATAGAATAAATATGAAAAATCTAAAGTCAAATAAAATCGTTTATCTGGTATAAACAGAAATATTATTAAGTAATTTATGAAAATTATTACAATACTTAATAGCATAACGCTCTCTAAAGCGCCATCTACCGTCGAAAAGGTAGAGAGTATTATTGTCTCGGAACAAGTTATTGTTCGGACTTTTTGGCGGGAACTTGCAGAGTGACGTTGCGTTTTCGTTTTATTTTCATTAAATTCGTGTATTTTGAGTTTTATTGAATAATATCGGCGGTGTTTTGTCCAATAATGATCAATCTAAGTGCACAAGTGAAGTGAAATGAAATGAAAGCGTGTATCGTGACTTTCCAGGTTGTCCCAAAAAGTCCGTGAATGTTTTAGTGGAACAACCGCCAATTTCACTAAAGCCTGACTGGAATTGACTGGATATGTACGGACGAGGACTAAACATTACAGTGAATTTGAGAATATGACTGTAACATAAAAGAAGAAATTAAAACTCAAGAATGTATGCGACTGAAAGACTTTGTATTGACTAAAAATTATTAAAAAAAAATATTAGGAGTGACAAATAGACCAAGATCATTTCAAATACTTTGACATTGGCAGAAATATCCTAAAAGGATGATTGCCAGCAACAAAAAAAAAAAAAAAAAAGTTATTGTTCCGAGATTATTGTTCTTTGTAAAACGTAGTGTTTATATAGAGGAAAGTAATATAACGGGTAGTTTATATTCTCTTTGGTCGAAAAGAAGATAGAGAAGAACAAGGAGAACTTAAATATTTTATAAGTTAATGTTATTTTATTTTACCCTTTTATCTGAACTGAACCGACTATCGGAAATCAAATCGGATGTGTAATACCCGATCTTCCGGCGTAACAACACATCCAATAGTCGAATAATTTATTGTTTTTTAACCTTCCTATTCGATCGGTAGAAATACCAACAATATTCTAAATTATTTTACTAAAGCCTACGAACTAAAGCACTACCAATGTACGTACGTCAAGGCACGGCACCGGAGCCGGCGGGAATATATTAGAGATGGGTAGTTATTCTAATAACTAGCCAAATACCCGCTACTGATCAAATACCCACGGCTACGATATCCGTCAAAAATATATTCGGTTGTTGGCTATCGAATGGCTACGGCTTCGAATAACCTACACGTTTATGACGTAACGCGCTGTAGCGAACAACCACGCCAGCCGCCGGCAGCCGACTAACTAACTAACCAACTAGTTGAATGAACAGTTGTGGCTACTCGTAGCCGTAGTATCCAAACTAACTAACCAACCAGTAACCAACCAACCAACAACGCGCTCCCGCGTTGTTGGTTTGCTGGTTGGTTGTTGGTTGGTGCGCTGTCACCGCGCTCACTGCTATTAACGATTTTGAACTTAATCGTGTAGTCGGTTAAGTTTAGAATTGTAAGACAAACAGATTTTCGAAATTTTCTTAATGAATATCCGTAGATAGAGATAACGCTAAACCCATGATATCAAAAGCTAAACCAAATAGATAGATAAATCAGTTTTCTATTAATTATAGTATAATTAAATGTATTAACATTTATGATACGAAGAATGAAATTGTTATTTCTTTTACAATTGAATAAATTTTACATAAAAAGTACTCGTGGTTATAAAATTAGACTAAGTGAAATGCGAGTGCAAATTGAACGCTGTTTCTAGTTTCTTTAAAACGTGGTATTTGAATTATCAGCCTTCTTCTCTTCCTTAGAGAAGAAGAGAAGAAGGGTGAATTTGAATTATCACCCATACGATTTAAATCTTAATAGCACTCGTGATTAAGCTTAGAATTGTACGACAAAACAAACTATCATTAGAGATAAATTCATTACGCCAAATGGATTATCACGACATCTGTAGTTTATTTGTAAAATAAAAGACAGCTGACGTAAAAATAAAATATGCGCTCCATAAGATCCTAGTCTTGTCGATAGACAGGTTATTAATTCACAGCAGTTGAAAGAGATGGCGCCAAATCAGTAAATGGATATTTAACAATTTTCTATTATTCTTTTTATTTTTAGTTTTTATTATCATTACGAAAAAGGAAATGCATATATTCTTTTCTAGGAAGTGTAAAAAGTTTTTTTTTTAAATTATGTTATTTAATCTAAACTTATTTTGATGAATTTGGCTAGTTTTGAGTCACTATAAATAAGTCGTTTAAATATATTCATAGATCATAGATGGCGTTAAATCAATATACAGATATTCGACAGTCTTATTATTATAATTAGTAAATTTTATAATACGTACGATAAGTCATTTCAGTGAAGTATAAAATAAGTAAACAAAATATAAAAACATATCATCTAAGATTATTACCGCCGCGGCTGGTATGATACTAAATAATTGCATCCAACAGGGTTTGAGCGTTACTAACGGTTGTCCTAGAGATAAATCCATTACGTCAACTGGGGTACCACGACATCTATAGTTTTTTTTTTGTAAAAGTCTAGTCTAGTCGATAGACAGGTTATTAATTCATAGCAGTAGAAAGAGATGGCGTTGAATCAGTAAATTGATATTTTTCAATTTTAGTTTATTATTATTATTTAATATTACGAAAAAGGAAATGCATATTTTCTTTTCTAGGAAGTGTAACAAGTAATATTTTTTTTAAATTATGTTATTTAATCTAAACTTATTTTATTGAATTTGGATAGTTTTGACTTTCTATAAGGAAGTCGATTATTTATATTCAAAGATGGCGTTCGATTAATATATAGATATTCGTCATTTTTTTTATTATAGTTAGTAAATTTTATAATACGTACGTACGATAAGTCATTTCAGTGAAGTATAAAATAGGTAAACAGAATATAAAAACATATCATCTAAGTTTATTACCGCCGCGGCTAGTATGAAACTGAATACTTGCTGGCAACAGGGTTTGAACGTTACTTCCTTTTGGTATAGTTACTATACTCTTTGAGCGTTACTACTTAGTTACGGTTATCCTAGACTATTGGATAGTGACAATTGATATCTAATAACTAAAGATAAACAATCCCAAGCAAAAGTTCTCTCAAAACTGTCTCAAATTGTGTTGGGTAATACTAGTTATTTCTTAAAGTTTTATTCACAAAGTATGTACAAAAGGCAATAAAAGGACATCGTTCAAAATGGCCCCAGAACCAACAAGCATTATTGTTTATATATTTTATTATATTAGTTGCAAATATCTATATCCAACGGACAAGCTGCCTTCCAAAATGATTTTTTAAAAGTATTGTGACTATTTGTGACGACTACGCCATCATCTTTACCATAAATCAATATTTTCTTTTTCTTTTTTAAAGGTTTTTGGCTTGGTATCTAGACCTTTAAGCCATTTCTTTATTTTAAATATTCTTCTGTTTTGTTATAGTCACGTTATATTTTCACATTACCAGTAGACACATTTACCCAATAGCTGAAATAACCGGGTATCAAACTGGTTATTGCACCACAAATAGCTGGCTAGCTAAGTTATTGAAATTTCGGCTAGTTACCCATCTCTAGAATATATGCCGCCGGGCACCGGTGAGTGGAAAAACGAACCATATATTGCTATACAGTTTTGCTTCCCCGGCACCGGCACCGGAAGCCGGTGCCGTGTCAGCTAATGGAAAAACACCCATAGGCTTAATACTCAAAGACTTTTATAGAAAGGCCTTTATACCTTTTATAGGAGAATTTTATAAAAAAAAGGCCCTTTACGAATTCTGTAGAAAGTTCAACAATTTGGGATATTTTATTTTTCAAACGAAAATGACTTTTGGTTAGTCAGTTCAAAAACTACCTTTACCTTCATAGTTTACATAAATAGGGCGTGGACCCAAAAGCTGTGTTCCATTATTTCAATATTAGTAAAGTACTTCATCATCTTTTCTCATGAACTAAATGCTTGCGGTAATAGCTCTAAAACGACAGAGTTCACAAAAAGAGTTCTGGTGCTTTCCGATAGTCTGATCAGACAGCCTGAAAGAAGCAGAAGCCAGGTATTTCCGGCCTTAACGTCCTACTTAATTAAGTCGTTCATCATTTTGTGCCAACCCCACCTAGCGTGGGATAGGGACAAGAAGATTAATAAAGAAAAGTCGTTCATCCCAAAAAAGCACCGCACTTATTTTATTACTTAGGATCTTACATTAGGTATATAAAGTTTTTATTTAGATAGTGCCCAAGTTGGATAAAAACAATGTTTTGTGACTTTAGAAACTTTATTGTATACGGCGATTGTTGGTTGAGAGATCATAGTCCATAACATGTAACTGGAGACGATTGTTTGACGATTATAAACAAACATGAAATAAAAAAAAACTTCAACTGAATACATAACTAATTGTCTAGTATAAAATGTAAAAATCTCCATTCACAAAGTCAATAAAACCATAATCTCCGAAGTATATAAATAATCTTGTTTACTCAATTTCGGAATAGGTTGGATTATATAAAATCGATAGATAAAACATATCTACTTGGCTATGGTAACACACTGTGGGCAAGACCAATTTAAGTTAGTAGCAATTCACGTCTATATCTATCAACAATCAATAAAAGTATAGTGGTCTCGTACACAGTGTATAAAAAGTGTGTGTATTTAGTCGTCGTGTCCACGTTCTTCATCGCGTCTTCTGTTGCGCGTGCGTCGGTTCCATCCCTCGCGCGGTCGCTCGCGCTGTCGGCCCTCGCCGCCGCGTCCGCCCGCGCCGCCGCGCTGGAAGAACGAGCCTTGCTTCTCGAATATACGCTCGTTTGAGTCCACCAAGTTGCCAACCTGTACATCATTCATTTTTATTATAGCTATTTCAACATTTTCGAACCGAACTCGTAATAAAGTGACCTAAGAAAGTAACAGAAAGAAATAATCTAATTGAAAAAGTCTTTGTTAATTAAATGACACGTGATAATGAAAATTTTAAAAAAATGCAATTACTCTTCACGCATATTTTCCAATTTAGTTTAGTAATTTTTCCTATAAACTATGAATGATATTAAAAATTTGGAAAAGTAGTTCCCGATACATGGGACGCTCGGTTTTCGTTACACTAGAAATAATTAAATGAATAAAACCCATGGGATCCGCGTTCCCGACGAAATTTTTATTTTATACAAACCTTGTCCTAACAATAACGAATAAATAAAACAAAGAATCATCCAATTTGGTGCAGTCATTCGAAAGTTATGAGCGTACATACATTTCAAAGATCCATTTTTATTTATATAGATTAATCTATTTATTATAATTATCAGAATTCTTGTAGGTACGTAAAAAACAATAAAAAAACATTACCTTATCAGCAAGCTGCAGTGCCAGCGCTTGCATTCTGGTAGGCTCAGAGCGGTGCAATATGGCACATTCACTAGGGTCGTCCAGCGAAGCCAATAGCTCCTCGTTGATAATCATCTTGGAGACGAGGGAGTGAACCCGTTGGCGCGGCATCTCGAACATGTCAGCGAGTGAATGAAGCGAGAGTGACGCGTATACGTGTGCGTACGTGAAGAGATATGTGCGGAGTGACTCCTCGCGGATCAAACGGCCAAGCATTGCGCGGACGTTGTCAGCACCTACCATAAGGTCCCACACCTGGAAATATTTATAATTTAAGTTATTTGAGTTCCGGTGTTCATTGCTAAGTGAATATGGGGATGGTAGTCTCGCTCAATCTATTGGGTAGTTTTGATTGGGTATTTTTTTTAAGAAGATTTTTGGCCTGGTTTCGAGACCTTTAAGCCATTTCTTTATTTCAAATATTCATCTTTTATGTTTAGTCACGTTTTATTGTCACTTTCACTGTAAAGTCTAGTCCTCGTCCGTACAAGTCCGGTCTAATTTTAGTGATATTGGCGGCTATTCCACTAAAACATTTCATGGACTTTTTGGGACAACCTGGAAAGTCACGATACACGCTTTCATTTCATTTCACTTCACTTGTGCACCTAGAATGATCTTTATTGGACAAAACACCACCGAAATTATTCAATAAAACTCAAAATACACGAATTTAATGAAAATAAAACGAAAACACAACGTCACTTCGCAAGTTCCCGCCAAAAAGTCCTTTGATTGGGTATGAAGCAGAATACTGTGTATAGTGTAAAATTATGACCTACTATGCTAGCTGTCCCCCGCGGTTTCACCCGCGTTCCCGTGGGATCTTATCTTTTCCAGGGATACAAATATATATCCACTCAAAAATAACGTGGCTTTCTATTGGTAAAAGAATTTTCAAAATCGGTTCAGTAGATCCAAAGATTATCCACTACAACCTCACACACAAACATTACCTCTTTATAATATTAGTATATAAGTATGTATAGATTAAATATTAGGGGATTTAGTTCTAACATTACGATGTTATAGCAATTTAAAGATTAGCGTAAAATCTTAGAAGTAAAATTTTCTAAAATCCTTTCATCGCGTATACCTACTTCATGTAAGGTGTTTAATTTAATTAATCAGTGTGTGGTATTTCGTTTCATAGTTAACAGTACTTGTCACGGGCAGGTCGTGGGTTTGATTCCAACCAGGACTGAATTTTGTGTGAACATGTTTGTTTGTTCTGAGTCTGGGTGTAATTGTCTATTTAAGTATTTAAAAAAAAACAGTTTATCAGTTATATGGTTTCCATAATACAAGCTCTGTTTAGTTTGAGATCATATAGCCGTGTGAGAAAAATGACCGAGGATATAACTTACCTTAGCATTCATCTTTTCATTAACTATGAAGTTGAGACACGCTCTCCAATCCCCGCGACGCATAGCCCTCGCGGCGGCCACGGCGTGTTCCCTCATGGATTCCGGCGGACCCACAAGCGACTGTCTCTCACTGGCTCGAAGGTTCTGGTAGAAAGTCTTACTGATCATACGACGACGAGCATCAAACTCATGAGCAGCCATATACGGGATTTCAATCAACATCGCCGACACTAGGTACACACATTCAAGCAGTTCCAAGTTGATGTGCATGTGGAATGGCATCTGACGCTGCTTCTCTATCTTCTCCTGCTCTTTAGATCGCTCGTGTTGACGCTGCGGCAGTAATCCTTGGGCGAGCAACTCTTTAGGTTTACCGGTCATCATCAGCTCGGCCAAGCAGCCGTGAGCTTCCTTCACGTTGCCGCGGCGGAAAGCGCACAGACCCAAGTTAGCCATCGTACGATTGTAAAGTATCTGTGTGCTCGGATCAGAGTGCTGCACGGTTTCCTGCAGGTGAGACATGAGCAGCAGATCGCGAGCCTGGAACCAGTTGTCGTGTAACGCGTGATGGTAGATATGCGATAGAATAGCGCGCGTCCTCAGACGGTCGCTCTCGTCGTTAGCGTAAATGAACTTGCAGAAACGTTCCATTTTCTTGATGGTGGTTTCCTCCCCGGGAGGAAGATCTTTGCGCACCGCGCGGGGATCGAACTTGTAGTACAGGTGGTCGATCTTACGCAAGTATGCGCGACATATTTCCTGCGGGGTGCCGTCGCGTTCTACCACCAGACACACGCGGTCGATCAACGCCGAAACTCGCACCTCATCCTTCAATCTCTCGACATACTCATTCGAGTGAGGGTCACATTCTTTGAGGAGTTTTGTGAACTCATCGTCGAGTCGCTCCAACGCGGTCAATACACAGCCGCGGACGCGATAAGGTGCCGTGACCAGTTGTTCATTCTCCTCCATGATGGTTTCACTAAGCATCATGTCCTCGTGTGTTAGGAGCAGAGTGACCATGTGATCGACATTCTCGACCAGTTTGGACCAGTACTCGGGTTTCATGGCGTCCGACACTTTGGGATTGTAGTCGAAGAGAGCGGCGACGGTGGCGGCGCGCAGTTTGAGCTGCAAGGCGTCGCCCAGGTTGTGGGCCTGTGCCACGGTGCGCAGCTCGTGCAGCAGTTCGAGCTGGGCGCGCCGGTCCGTGCGCTTGCGACCACGAGCTGCACTGATTTCGCCCAATTTCTTCACGACAAGAGCAGCGTCGATATCACTATCCTAATATATAATAAAATTAATTCAAACAAATTATTACAATGTAGCTTTATAATGGTAATTTCGATTTATCATGCACAAGTGAAGCATGCAACGAGAGTGGGTTCGAAATTCGATTTCAACAATAAGCTTAAGCTTTTGATGTAGGAATATATTGAGAGGTATTTGAATCACTCATCTAGTTGACTTCCCAATTTATAAATTTGTTGCCAAAAGCTTACCAGTGTGATACAGGCCACAGCTACACACATATATATTATTGAAGGAAGTTAAAATAATTCATACCTTAGCAAACATTTTAGGCTTATCAGATGTAGCGGCACCCTTCCTTACGGTCTCCCATTCACCACCATCATCAGCTTGATCTTTCTTACTGATCTTGCCAGACCTATCACGCCGGTCTTCTCTTTTCTTTGCTCTACGTTTGTCTTTGTCTTCGTCGTCATCTCTGTCGGTGGCTCTCTTTAAGAACCGCTCACGGATGTTTGCCACACCTCGTGCTTCGTCGTCGGAACTCGAGCTGGAATCTGAGGAGCTGGATCCCCAGTCCATGGAATCAGAGGACTCATCGTCTTGCGGTGGGGGACGGCGGGGTGGTTCTGGTGAGCGACGTACGCGAGGTTTCTCTTTGGGCTTGTCTTCGTCGTCAGATTCGTCGGAGGAGGACGTATCTAAAACAAAAACATTGTTAACATCTTGCTGTACGTCCCGCCAAGGCCATGCATCGGGCATGATGAAAAACGACGTGATTAGGCTTGACACACGTGGCCATCGCGGGACGTTCAGTAATATCTATGGTGCGTATGTAAATGTATAGTAATAAAATCCCTTTTTCATGGTGCATTGTGGATGGCCGTGGTGGGATGTACATTGTGCAGAGGGGATGGATGGTGCGTAAGCTTCGATCAACAATAGCTATAGATTTAGGGTCGGCGCAAAAAATACGTCTCGGTAAATAAGAGCGCATTTGAAAAGTGAGCTCTTATTTTGTTTAGTTCGCTTGAACACAGCCAATATAAACACGTCTCACAATGCCGCAGTGTGTATTCAAAAGTTGCAAAAGTAATGCTCGAAAAAGCAATTTAACGGTCGGAGTATATTACTTTCGGTAAGAACATAAAGAATAAGAGATTTAAACTAACAAATAATATACAATTTTGAACAAAATTACATATTTTAAACCACGCTACCAACGCTGCTACAAATGATTGGCCAAACTCGCCAACACACGCACAAACTTCGAAGAAGAAAAAATAAACGAAACAAAACGATGTAGCTCTCAAGGCGATAACGGGAAAACATACTTTATTTGTTGCTCTTTAAGGTTGATTTCACACTAAATGTTCTTTAACTTATGTCTATTTCTTTTAAGTGACAGGAGTAGTTTATTGCTTTGCTCGTTTTATGTGACTAATGATCGTAAGTATTAGATAATATTTTGAAGATTTGTGACTTTATTACTCGGTGCTATGGTTGTAATTAGGTTGAACTTAAAACTGTTTTAAAACATTTCTCTCCATTTGTTAGTAAACAAATGTAGCTGTAAAAGTATATACTCACGCGGATAGCATTTAGCTTGGATTTTGTACGCGGATAGCATTTAGCTTGGATTTTGTACGTGACCCTTTATCTATGGCTATACCTATATCTATGTGCGTAAGGCATTTTATTTAGTTTTTTAACTTTACCAAAATATTGACACAATACACACAGATATGAACTACCCCACACTAGTGGGCTGATTTGAATTAGGCTGAACTGACATTAATGAGAAATTTAAACCAATTGTTTGGAAGGATAACAAAAATTTTTAGCTATTTCATCACACTATTATTGTTAAGGGTGACTCATTAATCAATCATCATTATGCTTTAAGATTAATCACAACATAAACATATATTGTTACAACAGTTTTATATACTAGGCATATTGCAGACTGACAGAAAAGTAGGTACCTATCTAAAAATAGTCATAACTTTTTTCACAGTTATTTGAGCTGAGCTGCCATAGTAACTATTAAAGTACATCGAAGTAGCTTTCTGATGACATCTATGCTGTCAATAATGGTATCCAGGACCATTTTGTCAGGTCCTCCTTTAGCATTTATACTTAGTAGGGTGTCTAGTGGAATTTATAGTTATAGCTGTAGATTCAATAGGCCTGTTCCATTTGTTTCTCTTATGAGTTTCGAAGATATGTACTTTCCAAGATGATTATTGAATTGATTACACCTACTATTAAATTATTGAGAAGGCTGTTTTTAAGAATTCTTGTAAAGTTTATCATTTAAAAAGATAATAAAGATGGCCTAGGGGAAAGAAATTTTTGGATAGAGATGTGTTTTCAGATTAACAAAAGATTCAAACACTAATATTTAATTAATAAATTCTTTACCTATTAATCTATACAAACAAAACGATAAAACTAATAAAAGTGTCTAACCTTTACGCTCATCATCATCATCAGGTAGATCAGGATCCTCTCGAAATTTGCTGATCTCTGCATCAAAGTCTTTTGTGTATTTCCTCAGTTTTTGTCTGAGTGATGTAAGAGCCTTGCTGTTGCCTTTTGACATAGCCTTTCTGCTATCACGGTCATTCCATGCACTCACAACCCAATCATCTAATTCTACAAGAGCCCTAATAAAGAACCTTGGAGCAATTCCATTCTCCTCTTTTGCTACTACAGGAGCAGCACGTGTGTATGCTCTCTGGAGTTCTTCAAATGAGGCTAGTGCTGAAGAAAAATCTTTGATTTTGCGGTGATTCCGTATAGAGTGGATGATGCCTTCCAATTCTTCATAACGTTTCTCTTTCATGGAGCGCACAACACGCTTTGTTTCTTCTTCATCATCACTGAACTGTAGAAAAATATAATTTATTGCTGTGTTATTAATAGTCAACACATGTTAAATGTGTTCTATAATGAATTCGGTTAAAAAGATATTAAAATCATAGTATTTCATACCTTGCAAATCTCTCCTAGAGAAACTAAAAAGCCATATTTGACAGTAAGGTCATTGGTATAATTGGTCAATGTGACTTTGAATCTCGAAGTTCAAAATAGTTTGTCATTATGATATAAAAAAAATTCAGAAATTAATTAATTAATTATAAGAAATTTTCAGGGATTATTTGTAACATTGATAGTTTCTATGTTGGACTTACTGTGTAAACGGGCGCCGGCGCGCGTACTACTGGCTCGTCCTCACTGCTACTCTCGGACTCGGAGTCAGTCCCGGTTGCAAAAAACCGACTCATGATTAACGCGTCTTATAACTTACCTGTAAAATGTTACACCAAGGATAAAAATAACAAAAACTTACACATAATATGTTATGTATACATGTGTTAACCAAACAAAACAACTATATCCTGATACTTGATACAACTGTACTTTTATCATACAGCATTATTGGAGGTGTTATCTGAAACGTAGAGGTTAGAACTTTCACCAAACATAAGAAGCATAATTACAAAGGGACTGTACCTACTGCAGTAAAAATCAACTACTTTATTGTTCACTAAATTGTAAGGCAGTATCAGATTCATGAAAATAACTCTAAATACTGCTGAAATTTATGGAAGTCCAGCTTGACCACGACGCACCACACACGTCAAAAGAAGGAAGTGCTGCCAGCTTCGGTAAACAATTTCGGAATATTGTCTGAAATGGGACGGATTTCAAAATCATTCAAAACACTTTATTTTGACATAAAAAAAACGACGTATGTATGTATAGTACATATAGTACAAGGATATCCGTACTATACCACAAGTCTATAAACGTTATAAGAATGATGTCGTTCAAGAATAATGTCCCCATGTGAGCTACATATCAGTAATCTGTGGGCTCCATCCAGATGTTCGGTCAAAATTCACTTATTTAAATATTTTTCTTACTGTACAAATTGTTGTTTGTCTATTGTGAAGATTTTAATCAAAAATGTCATAGCTGAGTGTAACCATTTGTTGGACTCGTTTTTATTTTAAAAAAAAATCAAAATATCGGTATATCAATTGATAAATCTCTAGAAAATGGTTATTTTAATAACTCGAAATACTGACTAAACGTCTAATAACTTGAAAGTCATAATGTATGTCCATAAATAAAATATATCGCTTTCTTGGAATATGTGGCATTGATTTCGTGAACCTCTATTATAATGCAGACAAAGGGTTTTATTCTATACAATACAGCCTCAAACTCTAAACTCATTTATTGACCAAAACCCAAAACGCGCGCAGTGGTCGAGTGAGTTGACTGTCAGGTGGTACTATAACGTTATCCTTTATTACAACTTTATCCTTTCTTCCATGATTGGTTGGTTTGGTTTTAGGCGATGATAGCTCAGTGGTAAGTGACGTTGGAAACCGCGGTGAAGGTCGTGGGTTCGAATCCTACAATGAGCTTGAGCTTTCGGTGAAGGAAAACATCGTGAGGAAACCATAGCACGGTGGTAGGGTACTTTGTAGTACCCGACTGGCTGGCTACCACCCTCAAGTTGAAAATCTGTCGCCAAGCACCTATCGGTGTATTCCGACAGTTGCACTTGAGAGCCAGTTCCCATCTAGGCTTTGTGTGCTTACCACCTTCGGCCACATCATCACTTACCATAGTGAGATTGTAGTCAAACACAAACCAATCCAGAATTAAAAAAAAAATAACCCAACGAACGACTTCTCTTTCTAATCCTACTTAGAAAGAGAGGTTGTCGGTTGTCCCAATGTAGTTGTTATCTTACTCTTTTTCGCAATTGATAGGTGTTTGATTCAAGTAGGTATGGAGAGTGTCCTATCCAGTTAGTATTATAAATGATACAATATATATATTGATACTCTCGGAAAATGGGTTTGTATTTTCCGAGAGGTTGGTACCAATTAGTACGAACATAATCTCCTTTCATTCATAGTCTGTGATTTCATAAGTACTTTCATTCATTCATTGTAAATATTAATCATTTGCGTTCTAAAATAAAATCACTACTCCGAGATTTTATTTGTAGTTATTGTAGTGTGCTTGTATTTTAATTAGAAGAACATGGAATTCACAAATCTAGTTCTACCCTCAACGAAAAATGTTTGTCGTACTTGTCTTGAAGAGGCAGATACAGCTATGCTGATGAATATCCAAGATTTGATCGAACATGAAATGATCAAAGTAAAACTAATAGATGTATTAGTATTCTTGAACTGTTTGGAAGTAAGGATTTATTGGTTTTTATTCAAAAAATGGTTTTTCATCTTAACCCAATAGGTCACCAATGGGACAAAAAATGACAAAACAACATGAACTAAATAGTTTATTTTTGTTCGCAGAGTAACGATGAAGAAAATTGGCCCCAAGGAATTTGTTCTTCTTGTGTATCTATGGCTGTAATTGCGTACAATTTTAAAATTAATTGCTTAAAAGCTAACACTACATTGGCACAAATCCTCATGATTCAGTCACCAAGTAATCTACAGAGGTCAGATATGTCTATTGATATCAATGTTGTATATCAGGATCATGAATATGATGTGCCCCTGTTTAGTAACCACCCAACATTGGATTTTGAGACTTCTCTCACTGCAAGTAAAGAATTAACCCCTTTGCCACCCGTTACTGAAATAACAGCTGCTGAACAACCATTACGAAAAGAGGGGGAGAAGAAATATGTTTGTAATATTTGCTCAAAGGCCTTCACTAGAATATACAGTCTCCGGTATCACATGAACAAACACACAGATGTCCGTAGGTACTTGTGTCCTAAATGTGGAAAGAGTTTTCACACATCCAGTGGCCTGAGGCAACATTCAATTTCTCATAAAGATAATGCCCAATTCAAATGTGGTTTTTGTAATAAAACTTACAAATCAAGGCAGTCTCTCAAAGAACATTTTCGTGTGGCTCATTCAAGCAACCGTAAATTATTTGTCTGTGTCACGTGTGGTAATAGTTTTACAGCAAAATCAACTTTAATGATGCATATTAAGAGCCACAATGGAGAGAAAAACTTTGCATGCCCTGATTGCCCAAAGAAATATACAAGAGCAACATATTTAAGAGCTCATTCTATGGTTCACACAGGGCAAGACAGGCCAAGGCCATTTTCATGTATGCATAAAGATTGTTATCGAGCCTTTTCAACAAAGCATTCCTTATTAGTACATATTGCACATGCTCATTCAGCAGACAGGCCTTACAAGTGCGATATATGTTATAAAGGCTTTGCTACTATATTTGGTATGAAAATTCATAGAGAATCTCATGCTAATAAAGAGATATGTTGCAACACATGCGGTGAGAAACATGCCAACAAGAGGGCATTACAAAAACATATTAAAAAGCATGATGTTGATGCAAATGCTATGATTCTGGAGACGGTTGTCGATGATGTTTTCTTTGATCAAGGTTATTAAATTTGTTTGATTGTATGGCAGATAGCTTTACAATTAAAAGTTCCCAATATTGCAAGCTTCTAAAATTGATTGTCTTATTTGATTAACTTTGAGTTTGTTGGCTTGCTTAAATTTTGATTCAATTGTTTAAGTGGCACCCAGTGCCACTTAACACTGTCGTCGGTACCACTTGCAGGTTAATTGTTGTAATGAATTTTGCAGCAACAGGTGTGTTGATTTAGTGAAAAACCTTTTATTCTTAATTTTGTAATTCAGATGTAAAGCCTTTATTATTGGGTTTGCTTGCATACCTAGGTATTATTGGGTGGATACTTTGAAATAGGATCTTTTCTAAATCTATGTTGTTTGTCATGCTGGACAACTTTCACATACTTTGTTACTGCCAAAAATTAGTTAAATATCATATTTTTTTGGAAGTTTGATTTTTTTGTAAAATCTAAATTATTTCTATAGCAAATGTTCAGCATAATAAACTCAGCATAGGTTTTGAATAATTATCCATCCTGTATAGTAATTTTATAACCTGTATCACATTTCTTTTGTCATTTTTTACTAGAAGGTAATAAATAAACAAATGATAAATGATATAAGCATTATTATTAATATACATTACAATCATGAACCTTATATTATAGTAATTTATTTGCTTCAATGTGTTTATGATACAAACCAACAGTAAAAAAAAGTGAATTTATGTATTTGAGGAAAATACATCATGATTTTGTAAAATAATCACAAGTGACTGTAGGATTTTTTGATAAGAGGGTTTACATTGAATTATTTACCAGATAAATGATTCATCAGTCTGCTAGTACTGATAACAGTTCATAGTGATATAATAAACACACATATTTTGAATTTGATATTACTTTAAATAAATTACAAACTATTTAATACAGAGATAACAAAAATCAATGAAAATGTAATAATGTACTTACAGCTAATAGTAATAACAGCATAATAAATTTCAAATAATGATTCCCCCTTATTTAATATGCTTACAATGATAATTTTGAATATAATAATTATGATTACAATTATAAAAGTATTTGTAAAATGTAAAATATCTTCAGCACTATTTACAGTTCACATGAATTGTTCTATCTATGGATAATATGTATAAAATGATTATTATATAAAGCATATACATATAGCATGATAATAGGAAAGTTATCCACTTAATTAACATAAAAATACAATTTATAGTTACTGCATTTAGAGATTATATTTTTTTGTTTTAAGGAAACAAAGCCTTGAGTAATAATAGATAAAAAAATACTAAATTACTTTCACCATCAAAATACATTCGCTGTTGCTAATTATGTACCTATATGTGCCTGCAGTAATTTACGCAACACAAGTAGGTACCAAATGTCGAAAAGGCTATAATCCAATTCATTTCTCTATTAGCGATAAGCAATTAATATTGAACCAGAAATGAGTCATTGAAATACTATCTATATTAATATTATAATGAGGAAAGATTTGATTGTTTGTTTGCATTGAATAGGCTCTGAAACTACTGGACTGATTTGAAAAATTCTTTCACCATTAAAGAGCTACATTATCCCTGATGAACATAGGCTATATTTTGTCCCAGGAAAAGATAAGATCCCATGGGAATACAGATGAAACCATGGGGTACAGCTAGTCATATATATGTCACATACCATGCATAAGTTATCAATGCTAACAATGGTGATAAAATAATCATCAAACAAGTTATAATGACAGGAAAATTAAATTTAAAAAAAAAGTTGGAGTTATGTTATAATTATACAATGAAATGATACTGAATATAAAGCTTTTTATTGTGGAATATTTTAATTATATAATTATATTAATATCCAGTTTTTTTTTAAACACTATTGGTTACTAAGAGGATTATACCTAGTATGTCCAACACAAACAGAGCAGAACTAAGATTTTCCATGACATTATTCAATAAACAATATATTCACACACACATGGCTCAATAATGTATTACACCCACATATTTTTAGTGGCACATGTGGTGCATAGAATAAGGAAAGGATTAAAAATTAAAGTGATTGTATTTTATATCTAATATAAGAGCTATTTTAAAACTCCTGTTCAATAATTGTTTGGATCTAAACTTCCACTTGAAATACCTGTCAAACAATCTAGACCAAATATGCTATAACAAAAGAAACAAACCATGACTATTTTCCAAGAAGTTTGTTCATTTGCTTGTTTTGTTTGCCAATCCTAATATCTGCCCCTTCAACTTTGTCCTGGATTGTGCTTATTAGAACATTTTGACTGTCAATTTCTTCCCCAAGTGCATGTCCTAAACCTTTTAGTCTAGAAATAGCATTGACCATTTCATCTAGGTTGGCATCAAGTATATCATTAACACGTTGGCTGTCAGGTGCCACAGTGATTTGGTCTTCTAAGCCACGTAATCGAGTAGTCGCATGAGAGCTAAAGTGGTTGTCACTGCTGCTTTGAGTTAGACTGTCCAGTGTGTCATCCAGCCTATGTCTGCTTGGCCCTGCAGAACTCTGCGGAGATACCTGACTCCTAGCTTTAGGAGGTGTCTGATCCGTTTTACCTGAAATATAATTTCTCAAGCCCGCGAATACTGACTTGATACCATTTATATGTTTCTGGCTGTAGTTCAAATTTGTATTAATCTCGTCAAGTCTTTTATTAGTGTTCTGAAGTGCTTCACGCTGGCGAGTTAGCTCCTCAGCTGTGGCAATACCGATGTTTTCAGAATCGCGAAGTAATCCTATGCTTCTCACCGATGATTCCAAGGTTCGCCGTTCGATTTCTTGTTGCTTTTGCAATGTAATTTGCCGTTGACGTTCTAGTTCTTCAATGTGGCCACCGTATGGTGGAGACGCTTGTTGCCTCGGTAGTGGCGCAGGTATCCTTGGTCGGTAGCTATCGACGAAGACTTTGTCGTCAATATCGTCTTCTTCGTCGAATAGATTATTGGGATCACTGGGCAAGTATTTATGTCCAGACATGTTATTTGAGGTATTTTCCAATGTCCTTCAACGGGATTTGTTGATCAAATCAAATTTAGAGGAAACTGGTACAAAGAAACAAAGAAAAAAGTAGAACAACAACAATAAAATTACGGAAATTACGGTGCACGTACTTTCCACTTCACTCACTCCAGCCTTGACGTCATTACCAAAGAGTATGTAATAGGGATGTCAAAAAATAATCGATTTTTAATAAATCGATTACATAATTTACGCTTTTTAATCGATTTTTATAAAACAAACGCCATCTATCCAACGGAAAAAAAAACAACGGGTTGCACTCCGGGAGTGCCGGCAGAAGTGAAAACTTGAACATTAACGTTGTGCATTTTTGAATATTTTGGAATGGTTAGGGAATAATTTGCACGAATTGCTATATTTATCAGTATAAAAGTACTATCATTTGTGTGGTAAAATACAATATTCATATATTGCGCTATCGTACACAAACATGACAATTTATATTACATTAGACCGCCGGTGCGGTAGAAACAGAGAGGGATATTACTTCCTCTCCTACGCCGCGCCGGCGGTCTACTCTCCCTCCATCTTACGAATTTTCGATAAAGTCACGTGTCCTGACGCGAGTTTTTTTTATTAATATTTTTTTATCCATCCCAAATTTTCACTTCAAAAAAACATGAAGTAAGTTTCAATTTCTTAAACAGCGCCATATATGCGGCGGATGAAAAAACTCCAAGTAAGTTCATTATTACTTACCTTTATCAAAATTATTATTAAAGTTATTGTTTTTAAACTGCTTACCTGAAAATTTATGGTAATAAGTATTCGAAGGTCATGAGTTCGAATCCTACAATGAGCTTGAGCTTTCGGTGAAGGAAAACATCGTGAGGAAACGGTGTGTTCCGACAGCTGTACTTGTGAGCCAGTTCCCATCTAGGCTTTGTCACATCATCACTTACCATGGTGAGATTGTGGTCAAACAGAAGCTTATCCAGAATAAAAAAACAAAATCTAATCAAATATAAAACGTTTAGTTTTTTAATTCTCGTTTCATGTATTTTATTTTAAAACAAGTCAAATGTACTGAACATTTGTTTTATATTTAAGTTTTTGAGACAATAAGGTTGTCATTTTGTTGGGATGCTAAGCATTGAATTTTTATTATATAAAACGTTTAATGGCACTGAAAATTTGTATCAATAATGATATTTGGTTTCTTTATTTATTACCTTGAAAGTTTAAAAGAACATTCACTTAGTTTTGAATTGTTTTTTTTATTCATATCATTTTACTTGATTTTTAATATGATAAATTGTTAATACGACATAATATGGCTTAGGTTTATTACTGGAATATAAAAAGCATGTAGATTTTTAAATAACAGAAAAAAATGAATTTTTTAGCAGAAATCGATTATTTATTTTTATAAAAATAGATTTTTGATAAATCGATTAATATTGGATAAAGAATAATTGATTTTTATTTAATCGATTATTTTCCATCAATCTCATATCCCTAGTATGTAACCGCTACGCTCATTACACCATAGCATAGACTAGTAAGTAAGTGATATTACTAAAATACTAAGCTGTGGACGGACTGAGGACTTTTTGGTGGGAACTTGTGAAGTGACGTTGCGTTTTCGATTTATTTTCATTAATTTGGTGTATTTTGAGTTTTATTGAATAATATCGATGGAGTTTTATCCAATAAAGATCAATTTTAGTGCACAATTGAAGTGAAATGAAATTTAAAGCGGGTATCATGTAATCGTGACTTTTCAGGTAGTCCCGAAATGCCTATGAAGTTTCAGTGAAACGACCATCAATTTCACTAAACCTGACTGGATTTCTACCGATGAGGACTAGACTTTACTGTACATGTAATATAAAACTTTAACAAAAAAAGAATAATATTGAAAATAAAGAAATGGTTTAGGCTCGATAGTCTTGTAACGCCTTTAAAATAGAAGTGGATATTTTGACACATTTAGGTAGGTCGATATCTCCGACTAGTATATACTAGTTATCTGGGGGTCGATATGACGCCGGCTGTAATTTAATCACGCACGCTCATAAATTGGGTTTCACAGATTATTAAATAGATTTTGAGTTAGAATTCTTAGCTATTTGTGGAAAACAGCTCATAGTTTTTTAAACCAAATGAATAGCCACAAGTTTAACTATTTTAAAACGATGTTTCGATCGTAAATTCCTTTGTTAACTGATTCGATTATTGTCACTATCGATTTGTAGACACCCTAGTCCCTACTGCTCTACGAATGTCAAAATCTAGCAGAGTATAGTGTTCTATGGTCAAAATGTACGAATCTGTTGTCTGTTCTGTGTTGTATATAGGCAAAGAATATGTAACCCATTTGGTCCCACAGTTAAGCAATTCATTAAGTGCGCTTCTCGCCGTTATTACGATCGTGCCCTAAACCACGCGAACCCGTTAATAGTCAAAACTGCCAACTATACTCCTTCAAAGATCTCAAAAATCCGTAGGCCTAAAATCGCCCTCAGCGAGCCGGATGACCCCATAACTTTAGCTCAAATTCAGGATAGGGATGCTCGCGCAGCCCTCGAGAAACAACGCCCGCGTTTCCGCCCTCGCCGGAGAGGCCCGTCGCGACGTCCCATTCAGATTCAGTCTCGTCCCCCCGTTAGTCAGTCGTTAACGGCCCGAGCCGCCACAGTCAGCAATCCAACCGTCCCCTAAAACTCCTCTAAATCGCTTAGGCGAAGTCCGTCCCACTTTTTGTGTCCCCCGACGACGCCCTGAGCCGAGGTTCGGGCCCCAACTGGGGCGCCCTCAGCGGTGAGTCGTCACAAACAAACACGGCTGAGAGCCCTAAGCGCTCGCCGAATAGTCCGCGTAATGGTGTCTATGGTCCTTCAGACCGCCACCTTTAAGTCCTCCTCCTCAAAAAAAAAAACCCATTTGGTATAGTTACTATACTCTTTGATGTAACCGCTACGCTTAGCAATGAGAATATAAATACTACGTAAAACGCTTAGTGGAACGAAATGTTACTCTGACTGAGACTCTGAGTATTAATTTATTATTCAAAGCTTGGTCTTGGCTTGGACTGGACGACGGACAGTAAATATACTATTTATGTAATATAGTATAGTAAATAAATAGTATATAGCACGTAGTGTTTATATTCTCTTAGGTATATAGGTACTAACATGGTACTAATACAGTAATCTCAGATATAAAAAGGTACTCTGTGCTTGTATGTACTACCTACCTACTTTTAATTGGCTGGCTCACTAAAATAAAAAGAATCTTACAAGATGATGGCTGGTAAAGGTAAGTGTAACCTAGGAGCTTTCATTAGCTAGCATTAGAAATAATAAATACTATTGAGATTGTATTGTTGATGACACAAAATATGTTTTGTGATTAATTATATATAACCAGTTATAATTGTATTCCTTCAGTTATGCCGGAGACAGAGGAACAGAACAGAATAAGGTTTCAAGTGGAGCTTGAATTTGTACAATGCTTGGCTAACCCTAACTACATACACTGTAAGTACACGTTGCATCTTGCTATTTCCATTGAACCTTACCACTTAAGAACCAACAGGTTAGTATCCCCTACAGTTTCAACTGCATTCTTAAATATTTATCACCTAAATATTTTACCTTTGGCTTGCTTGTTGCAAATAGACAATTCAGCTATACAGGGTGGTGACGACGTAACGACATTAATTTAAACCACATATTGGGTACCGCGTTAGTAGTTCGTACACCAAGTTTCATCAAATTACATTGAACGGTATAGCCACAGGAAATTATTTTCACTTTAATCATTTTAACACATGCTGTGAATTCATAACGATTACGAAACGATGTCATTCACCTAGCTAGAGTCTAGAGTAGCTAGAAGGAACAAAATTCAGATTTACCTACATGCTTAAAACACAACCAAATAAAATGTGCGGCTCAGAAATTGTCGGTTGATGAAATTTAGACCTTATAACCATAGCGTTAAAATCCTTATTAGCGCGCTGCGCGGGTCGATGCCTACTTGCATGAATGAAACAATACACCTACAAAGGAACCGCGGCGGCCGGTCTTTGCCTAAAACTGTGCCAGTAGTGCCTACAGGTCATTTGAGGTCAATAGGTAATATTAATAGAGTGTTGTGTTTCATTTAGATTATTTTCGGAATTAGTTTGTTTGAAAATTTCGCTTTTTGTCTGTTGATGTATTACCAGATTTAATTATCACAAAGTATTTTGATTGACTAGTAGTGACCGTGTTTTAATTTAATGTCGTTACGTCGTCACCACTCTGTATATTACTGTTGATTAAAATGTAAATTAAATTATGTGTCACATACCTATGTCATAATAAAAAAACATACAAGAAAAAAAAACACAATTAAACTTATTAATCCACACAGGCTATAAATTTTGGCAGTCCCAATTATTGAAGACCTACTGTACCTACCTATATTTTCACCATCAATAATTGACTGACTACTTTGACATAATCTGCTACTAAAATTATTCTCAATTTATCCGGTTGGTTCTTAAGTGGGACGGCCATACCAATCAAACAATAGCATAACAATTGATTCAAAATTCCTCATGAGTTTAGTTAATAAAAAGCCAAAGTATGTATTTTGGAATGCTATGAAAAGCTATGAAAATGTAATTTAACTTATTATAAAAAGAGGCAATATTAGGTTATTCACTGTTAATTTGGTATTCACAATATAAACTGTAACTCATATAATGACTTAGTGTAAAATTTACCATATAAAACAGTATTAAAATTACTCAACATTTTACAAAGTTTTGTGTCATATTATTTATTTTATGTTAATAGGTGTATACCCTGGGACATTCTTAACACACAGCCATTTGATCCCAAACTAAACCATGAAAATAAATTCCTTTATTGATTTATGTGTGAATGTGTGTGTGCTTATCAGTTTTAGCTCAGCGTGGATATCTAAAGGAGCAGACATTTATTAACTACATCCGATACCTACAGTACTGGCGTGAACCAGAGTATGCCCGCTATCTCAAATATCCAATGTGTTTACATTTCTTGGAGCTGCTTCAGCATGAGGCATTCAGAAGAGAATGTGTTGCGGCTCAGGTATGTAATATCTTACTATTAGACCTTTACTATTATTACTATTATCTATACCTGTACAAAGTGTATGTGCAACTAAATATAAGAAAAATAACAAATTAAAAAACCACTAACAAAAAATAATTATTTTGTACTTCCCACCTCACATCACCTACCGGCTTTACATTAGTCTTGTGTTGAAGCAAAATTGTGCAACAAGTAATAATTAAATATTTTTTGTTTGTAAGGTTTGCAAATTCATGGATGATCAAGCAATTTTACTGTGGCAACACTATACGCGGCGGCGCACGCGCACACTGCAGCCGCCCGACGCGCCCGCTCCGCCCGCGCCGCCCGCGCCACCTACACAAGGGCCGCTACGACAGCCCTGACTAGACCTTTTTAACCAAATGTTTTTTAAAAAAAATATAGTAAAAAATGTGTTGAAGAAGTTGCTCTTTGTATATTTGCCGTCAAACCAGTCATTTTAACGTTATTGCTTCGATATGTGCATAGAAAGTTATGGTTAAGCTCACAGATAATAGATCTAACTAGACGTCGCGAGTGTACGTATACTTCGCATGTCAAAAAGCAGTCAATTTGTTTGCTTTTTATTTGTCTTCATTTAGTCCGCTAATATATTACATACTCTTTGTAGTCCGCGATCGACCGTTATTGTCTTCGGACGTCAACCGACATCTAGAAGAATAACTGGTTGTCTGTCTGGTAACTGTACAGGAAAAGCCAAACCCAAATAATGGACATGTTTCCTACCACAAGTGAGTAAATTGACACCAAAAAGTGACACGGTTGGTCTTTATACATATTGAGGTACTTACGTTATCTAGTTAGATAATAGGTCTGTGGTTAAGCTTTAGTGTGTACTGCTTATGCCAAATTGAGAGCCCATATCAATGTTACAATAGCTATAAAATACTTCAAGGTTTGTCTGTGCTTAACGTATCTGGCGCAGACTAGACTGGCTTTCTTTTTTTAATTCAGTGCTATAATGTAATTAACAACAGTGATGTAATTTATATTTGAATTTTGTCGTCGAATTTTGTCTTTCGGATTTTGAATATGTCCTTGCCGGCTACACTGTGATCGAGTGTGACAATGACCATGTCGTGTGGCTGGTGACCTCTTCCCTTGTACATCCGGTGAACGGATTGTACGGGGAGTTTTTGGTGTGCTCAGCATCCATTTCTTTCGGGATGTTCTTAATGATCACCTGGATAGCTCGGTCAACAGGGAGAGTATAGGTGTGGAAAGCCACACCGAAGGAGTTTGCTAGTTGCTCTGTGGCCACAGTTAATTTGATCACGTGGTCGACGGGACGGGCGGAGAGATAATTAATTCGGTGCTGTTTACACTTATTTCCTAAAGCATCTTATAAAATTATTATTTGATATTTCATTCCTATCCTTATAGAATGATAACTTCGATCCAGCAGCATCCAGCAAACCTCTGCCGGTGTGAGGTCATTTGTATCAAATGAAGTTCACTCTTACATTTCCTGAGACTGATTTGTATTGTACTTACATATTAAAAATTTTTTTTTTTTTAAAAACCCACGATGTTTAAATTGTAATTGGAAAAGGATAAAATAATTTAAAAACCCCCGATTTAAATAAAATATGTAACTAGAGAAATAAAATACCCAAGAAAATCCGTCCGGGGCTGCCGGCAAACTTTTTAAAGAGTACCTACAGGTAAAATATTATACCTACAAAATCGATATAGTTTATTTTATTTTAATATATAATTATAATAAGTATTTACAGCTAATCTTTGCCGGGGCTTTGTTGTAATTCAACTCGATATCATTACGTAGAATGAAAATAAAAGTTGATAGGTATAATGTAGAAAATATTGAGCCGCAAATCTAGAATAGTCTTTAAAGAGAAGAGAACATAAAATTACGGTAAATGAATACCGCATCAAAATCGGACTAGATATTACTGCAGCGCCACCTAGTGAGATATTACTGTAACACCTATTTAAGAATATTCACTAATCAACCACAAACCCATTATTGATAACCGTTTCCAAATCGGACTAGTAGTTTTGGTTTTGCACAAACAAATGTTTACTGCAGCGCCCCCTGGTGAGATGTCATCGTAACACATATCTAAGAACATGCACCATTAAACCCGAACCTATCACTGGAAACCGCGTCCAAACGAACTACTAGTTTTGGTTTATCTAAGCTTTGTGTGCTTAGATTCTGCATCTTGCTACATCATCACTTACCATGATGAGATTGTGGTCACAAAAGCTTATCAAGAATAAAAATAAAAAATAAATGTTTACTGCAGCGCCTCCTGGTGAGTTGTCACCGTAACACCTAACTAAGAACATGCACCAATCAAATCCTAAACCATCACTGAAAACCGCATCAATATCGGACTAGTGGTTTTGGAGATAAATGGCATCATTGGTTTGCACAAATAATGTTTGCTGCAGCGCCCCCTGGTAAGTTGGCACCATAACACCTATCTAAAAACATAACTGAAAACTGCATCAAAATCGGACAAGTAGTTTTGAAAGAGAAGAGAGATAAATGGCAACATGGTGTTGCACAAACAAACATCCTCTCACCCCAAACGCATATACCGTCTTCGTTCCGTCGCGGGTAAAAATAAATTATAATATATAGGATTTAATTCATGTTGCATTTATTTAATACAATAATATCAAGTATTTTATTTTTTGCCGCTCTACCTAACTAACCTAACGTTAATCTGGGATTAAAAGTGTTTATTCAAAATCGTTTAACCATCGTGTGTTGATCGAGTCCCAAATGCAAAAAATCGCATATTATATTTAAGTATATAATTATATATACTTACTTACGAAATATTATAAAGCTGAATAATTGTAAGTATTTGTTTGTATACGTTATTCTCAGATTTTTATTGGCTATTTTCTATCCCGAGAACTCTGGTGAAACCGCCTGGGCAGCTGGCTCTCAAGTGCAACTGCCGAAACATACCAACAGGTGCTTAGCGACAGATTTTCAACTGAAGGGTAGCCAGCCAGTCGAGTATTACAAAGTATCCTACCACCGTCCTATGATTTCTTCACGATGTTTTCCTTCACCAAAAGCTTCATTGTAGGATTTGAATCCACGACCTTCGTCGCGGTATCCGACGTCACTACCACTGAGCTATCATCGCCTTAAAAGGACTGCTCCTTGTGGAAACCAATGAAGGAATCCATTGCTCAGCAGTAAACATCTTTCGGCTGAATACGGTAAAGTAAGTTAAATGCACAAACATCGAATAATGAGATTGAAATTGGCAGCAACTCTATTTTGCCTCATTATTGGACGTAGGATAATTGAGGACTTCAAAATAATGTAACATCAATTTCATTTCATAATTTATTTATGTGTTACTACATTTATTTTAGTAATTGAATATCACGATGGCGGCTATTTAGTGAACGGCTGTTTGGGTCTTCGCTGTCGCGCCATGCACATCGCCCGTAGACTGAGGAAGTAGAGTAGTTCCACCGCACTCATCATACTGAAGCCCATGCAAAGTCCCAGCAGACCACCTGTGTTAGCTGGTATATTATTCATATAGAGAATTTTAATTAATAATAAGCAACAAATTCTAATCTTATTTTGGTGTACATCTCCGTATACCGGGAGGATATTTTCAGATGGCATTTTTTAAATCCTGGATTTATCTTTATAAAACCAAATATTTTTTCATATTTTTTGAAATAGATAATTTATTTTCGAAATTCCAAAGTGGGTCACATCAGCATGAAAAACCCAACATATCTTGTGAAAAATATCCTATCCACCCAGTAAAAGTGGTAATTTACTGATTTTCAAAAGCCAAGTGCGTGTGCGACAAAACCCACACACAATATCCAATTCACACGTGATTTACTTTTCTTCTTACCCTACTTATATCGTTATGTCGAGTCAAATTCTATTGAAAAATATATTGTTTGCTAGTAAACTATAGTTAGGTAGGTATTTTATTTACCGGTGATATGTTTTTTAAATTCAAATCTGTGAATATTTTTAGTCTTTATTTATTGTGAACAATATTAAATATTAGTAGAAAGTACCTTAATTAATAAATTAAAGTTAAAATAAAACTAAACTAATTATAAATAAAAAATTTGCCCCAAATCGCTGCCCGATGGAAGTGTCCCAAGAAGGCTGGCAGCATTGCCGCGCTGAATGGCAATGCCTATTCTTTGGGCAAAGTATATGCCCATGTTTCTATTATTACTAAGTAGTTTATTTCTCGACTCTAACAAAGCTTGGTATAATAATATCGTAGTCGAATATTTAGGCGAAATATCATGCTGGCTTGCGCACTCGCCAATATTCATATCACAGTATTTTCGTCTTGAAATGAAACATTAAATAAGGATTAATTACTTAGTAAGAAACCTGCATTTAACTTACATAAAAATTCTGTCAGACCAAATATCTCTCCTTTGGTGAATCTCATGAAGGTGTTGGCTTCGAAATAAAAATGTACTACTAGCATGTTCTCACTGAAAAAAAGACGTTCACCACACTTAGGCCGCTTTCCGAATTACACCATCATCGCTCAAAGCGCTAACATCAATAATTGGCGTTCCGATTTAGATATCACGATTATGACAGCTAAGAGCCGTCAACAATTCGGAACGCTTGTGACCGCGCTCACAGTGCGCGCTCAACCTCAACGTCAAACGTCAATAATCCCTTGCAATCCCTTAAGTACTCTACACCTTTTATAACAACTAATATCGAAAACTAAGAAACCGACTGGATATATATTATTTGAAAATGGAAGATCAACAGCAACGCCTTGGCACTTCTGTGTGTTTGATTGACTGTATCGACTCTGATAACTCAGATTTTGAGTTTGAGAACGACGATTCGTCCAGCGATGAAGATGACGAAATGTTTATCGTAGCGTATTTATATGCTCCCGACAAAGATGTGCCCAGAAGGAAAATACCACGCATTACAAATTTCATGGATGCAACGATCATTAATTACAATGTGAGCATGACAGAAATTTATCGCTCGTTAGGCTCGTCGAATACTCATGATTCGAATATTTCCTAGTGTCTAAACCACAAATTTATTGTTTTCCTTTGTTACTGTAGTGATTTCACCCAGAGCAACGCAACACACTGAATCAGAATACTAGAGCACATAAATGAAATAAGATGCGACTCAAATCAAAGCAAAACAGCACAACCACAAGCACAACTGTCATTTTTGACAGCGCTCACGGTGATATTAATTTATAGCTGGGTCGGTGTTAGCGCAAGATGGCGCATGTAATGACGTCATCTATGACGACATAGGGGACATCGTTATCGCGCTCACGCTAATTCGGAATGGGTTTATCGACGCTCAAATCGATTATGGTGTAATTCGGAATACGGCCTTAAATGTTCAGCATCATCATAATCTGCCAACCGTGAAAGAAAACATTACCTGCATTGACACTAGTGACAACCAGGCAGGTGGGTCGGGAGTAGGTACTACAAAGTACCTACCCTACCACCGTGATATGGTTTCCTCACGATGTTTTCCTTAACCGAAAGATTCGAACCCACGACCTTCGTCGCGATATCCGACGTCACTACCACTGAGCTATCATAGCCTTGAAAAAAGTCGAAATCGCCGTCGAGTGTTAAAGTACAGGGAACTAGATAAATATACTAACATAAAGTATTCAGGAGTCTTGTTACCCAGCGAGTTAGCCAGCTGTTGGACAAGGGAATGCTTGAGGGGCGCCGAGCTCAGGCGCTCGAAGTAAGCAATCTCCGTGCACGCTGGCAAACAGTCTACGCATTCTATTTCTCGACCTGTCCCACGAAGTAACATTCAGAATCATGATAAAATTTTATCAACTTACTAATAATCTGAATAAAAATGGAATTGAAATAAAATGAAACGTTTATTCATCCAAATAGGCCTTCACAGGCACTTATGAATATTTAGTCAGACCCAAATGCACGGTTAAAATTAAAAATAGATAGTTTGGTGACTCTATTTCTGCTCGATTTTTGCATCTCATTTTCAATAGCACAATGGGTCAGATTATTGTAGATACAAAGGTCTATCAGTGATCCAGAGCTTGTCGGTTTCGAACCTGCTGTGTCGAAGCTTCCCTTCAATTAAAATGGATAAAGTTAAAAGTTTTACCTCCAGGCATGATTCTGCTCATATTTGTATAACACTTAGCATCAGCTTTACCACAGATACGAGTTGTTTTGTTTTCTGCAATTAAATTAATGGTAGGTAAAATATAATCCCTGCTGGATTAGTGTACCTTCTCAGTGGTGGCTCAAGGTTTTAATTTCGGCTCATTGATTTTTAAAACTTACAAGTGTGACTTGGCTTTGTTGTACGCAGTAACTTTCAGCTCGTTAATTAAGAATGTAAAAAATATTTCGAAGAAGTACCTAAATAAATACCTACTAACAATTTATTATACAGGCTGTCCCTGGAAGTATGGATCAAATCGAACAGAGGCGTGGGCAAGGTCATTTCCAAACTTTTTACTTGCATATGATTGACTAGGATTCATTCTTTATCGATTCGATTCGTTGATTTAGATTTAAAAATTGGCCATAACTTTTGAACCGTAAAAAATAAGACCGACATTCACAGAGTTAAAAAGATACATACTTCCAGAAACACTCTGTTATCCTAAATCTAAATCAACAAATCGAATCGATAAAGAATAAATCCTAATCAATCATATGCGGCCTAATAGTACCTAAGTAGTGCTAATACGCGCGGATTAGTTCGTTTTTTTTTATTGTCAATCGCGATTTTTTTCAGCGTAGCAATAAATTCACATTTACTTAAAAGCTTAATTGAAAATTGACATAAATGGAGCTTTAGGTACCTACAATATAATGTGAACTCACTCGGCATGTAGTAATAGACACATCTGCATTCGTCCAACATTGCTCGCGCTTCACACTCCATTTCGCAGTTTTTCAACGTGTATGTTCTGTGAACGGAACATTAGCTTATCAATTAGTGTGCTTGATTACCCCACTGATGTTCGAATTACGTGCATAGTCGTAATAGTGTTGATAGGTATCTTAATTAGACATTTTGTTGTGTAGTGTGTGTTCCAAATACGGTCAATCAAAATACTTGTCTTTTCAAATTTTCATCAATTGAAAGTGCCCACATTATTGATTGGCAAGTCATAGCAAAGAAATTTTGCAGACTTGATAGGTACAAACGAAGCAAGTTCAAACTGTACCATCACCTAAAGAATACTAGCTCTTTTTCGCCAGAGAATAGACACAGTCTCTTCTTCACGTCAATGGTCCGGACAGCAGGCTGAGCATCAAGTATCCTCGGCTCTATGGCCACTCGAGCCTCTATGCCTGGACCGTAGATCTCCCCGAGATTTTTAATCTTCGGGGTTTCGGTGGGATTGTGAAGAAGGATCTGTAAAGCATCGTATCGTATAATTATGTTATTGCAGTTTCTAGGATGTTTAGTTTCACATTCAAAGGTTTCCTGAAAATAAGGCCATACCTTGAATCCAGCACTCTTCATTGACGCGCAGTAATATTCTGCAATATTTGCATCCAACACCAAGCTTAAACCGTGATGAGTGCCTATACCTAGAAATTAAATTAATAATTAAAATGAATGCGAAACGACTTGGCCCAATATTGAGAGCGAACTTGGAAACCTAGCCGACAGAAAATAATGTTTTATTCTGATAAATCAAACGGGTGTGGGGTGAACTTTGAATAAATATGTAAGTACCTACATCTATATGCTGTTTCGTTATCTATGATTGGAAAAACAAACAAGTAGGTATTTACCTTTAGGTCTCCATGGAAATCCATCGTCGGGTGCATCGGCTGGATATCCTCCCTCTGGGGTCCAATCTACGGCTGGCAGCGGGAATGTCAGGTTCAAATCGTTCAATGATTTACTGTGAAAATTCTTCTAAATATTTTAAATGTATTGGAGACCTATTAGCACTTGATGAAAACTTAAAGTAGACTAAGGAGCTCACGGATTGCGGAACATCTTATTTCGATGGACGACGTTGAAAGTACAGCAGAGCCCCTCATCGGTCAACTGAGCATTGAACAAATCTTGGCAGTTCATTTCAGATGAGTCCCATATGCATAACGCCAACATCTCGTTGCAAGGTTGTGTTACCTGGCATACAATAAATGCTTGATATTTAATTTAACTGACATTGCTTTTGATCTTCGGTAATCGTCATCACACACTATAGGTATATTTAGTACTGATAGTAATACTAACATTAATAAGGAAGGTGCGGGTGTGATCCCAATCAGCACTTTCAGCAATGTGGTCTTCAAAAATTTCTGAATCGTCTCGTGTAGAGCACAGACTTTGGAGAAGCTTCTTTTCTATTGAATCCCTTAAAATTATAATATAGTAATGATATCCTGGTATATTCTTAAACACAGTCATCTGATCCCAAGCGAACTTGTACGATGGAAATCAAATAACAATAAAATTTACTAGAAAACTATATTTTACAATCAATAAATTCTAATGGTCTAAAAGAAAACTATACCCAGATTGCTTGTAACGTTGAGCGACAGATTTCTTGGCTTGATTGACGTTGCATATGGTGAGTGCCGGGAAGGGCAGTCCCTGCAGCGGCATGTTCTCAGGGTTGATGCTTACGATCATCGGAGTCATCCGCCACTTTGCGTACACGTTGATTATAAAGAACGCTGCGCAAATTAGCGAGAAACCGAATGCTGTCAGCCAGAAGAACCTAATATAAATGATATAAATCAAGCTTTTTGAAGCAATGCTTAACGCGTACTTTTAGAGGGACCAAAACGTACTGTGTAACGTACGCAGGGTTGCCTCGACCATAATGGTCAATGAGTTGCGTCGAATTAAATTTAACGTATGTTACGCTTCGCTTCTGTCAAGAGTCCTAATGCACTACACGCTCCTACATCTCACTAGATAGGTTTTTTATGCAATTATTGGTGATAAGTTTCGATATGACAGCATGTGATGCTGATTATAATGCTGGCTATGCTGGAACTAGGATTACACTATTCGATACGAGAGAAAACAAAGAAATTAATTTTTCAACTAGAGACTCACACACGAAACATATTTTATTCTAGGTTTTGTCTAGGTACTTAACTGCATTGCAGTTATTATGGTGAGAATGTGATCCTTTCTACATTATAGATGGCTGCATTTTGTCAATACAAAGAGTTCTCGTAGCAATTTCGTAGAGTCATCTGCTTTTACAGCTACGAGAAAGATTCATAACTTTGTGGACAGGATTACTGGAATTCCTTATAATATTTTGACGGCGTGATGGTACTAAATTTTATGCTCACCTTTCAAACCATGTGAGTTTCTTTTCACCGATATAACGAAGTCCGTGTAAAGTAGAAGTGAGAAGATATTCCCGTAGATTGGTTGCGAACGTGTTGCCGTCAGAATGGTGAGATTGTTGACTTCTCGATTGTGGGAGCCTTTCCTGATGTATGAAATATGATATACTATACATCCTTTATGATACGCGAAATCATAAAGTACAAATGAACGAACGTGAATACACTAACATAATGTACCTACATTTTTTGTAATAGTTTTATGCGTAGGTAATAAACAACTAGTGAATGAGAAAGCTTGCATATTTTATATCAATCTTGTTTTTAGAACCGGTAGTAGAGTCTAATATGACGTTCCTTGTATTTGTATTTAAGAGTTTATCAATATAATAAGAATAGTCAGGGAGGTCTCTGTAGGATGTAGCTATGTATTTTTTCTTGTACTTACCTACTACTTACACTATCAATTATTCGTAACTACAAACTATCAAACTTGAAATTTTATTGTAGGTATTTTATTTTTGTAAGAGTAGGTTCTATGATACTTACTTCACTTCTACTTCTAGTGAATGGTATTTTTGCTTCCCAGACGTACCACGGCGGTGCATGATCTTGTTTTATATGAGTAGTCCAGTAATTTTGCTACGAATTAAATAGAGTTTTAGAGTCGTGAGTGTTAATAAAGTTATAGAAAGATACTTCAAAGTATTTACCATAGCATAACTTCTATAATCTCCACGGTCCACTTGACAGTTAAAAGTTATAATTTCGACCATCTAATAAATCTCATGAAGAGCTCAAAAATAAGAAGAATACTTTACCTTTCTATATGTCTCCATAACTTTTTTACGAGGGCGTATTCCAAATTCCTTGTTAGGGTAGACCATCATCTGAACTAATAAAATGTACCTTTTATTAATGAAGTACTAAAACTATGCTATATTAGGTAGTCCACCGCAACTGGACAAAGACTCAACATGAAGGAAAGCTCAACGTGATAGTCGTGAGTGAGTGTCGCATTGGCGCCACTTTATTGGTAGTCGTAATTCGTAACCTAATTTCATAAAACAAATGTTTGTGTTCTAATCGTTTGATTGCTCTGATCGTTTGATAGATCGACCTTGCACCGCCTTTACAGTCAGCTTTCGATGGTAAAATTATACATTTTCCGGTGATTTCGTCGTTCGGTACCTAATTATTAGTCTTGATTCGATTGCAAGTCAGAACCTTTAATCTATCGCTTGTAATTCACTCAAATTATATTTTATTCTTGATTACAGTTGTCATGTAGGTACCATTATTGTTTCATTAATTCTTATTAACTTGAAAATTAGTTTCACAAGTATAAATAACTAGCTGTCCTCCCCGGTTTCACCCGCGTTCCTGGGGTATCTTATCTTTACCCGGGATAAAAAGTATTCTATGTCCTTCTGTTCCATCACTCTCTCTGTACCCATCTAAATTGTTTCAGCGGTTTAAGCGTGATGAGGAGCAGACAGCCAGACACACTTTCGCATTTATAATATAGTGTGAATTTGTCAAATAGATTCATTTGCCGAATTAGAAATAGATTTATTGATAATAATTTTTTCTAGCTTGGTAGCCAGAAGACCCATATAGATACTTCTGTATATTTAGCCAATTGATAGTTCTTTCGTTATATCTATGTATTCTTTTATGTGTGGCAAATAAATTAATATTATTATTATCTACTATTTAAAGTACATCGATACAAACTCGATAACTTTATAAAACGATAAAATTCCGACTAACCTTCCATTTTGTTTTATGAACATTTGTGTAACTATCAAACTTAATTTGTTTAGTTAAGAATCTTCATTGATGTTTGTTTTACTAAAGCTCTACGTAGACTGCATACTCATAGAATGGATGAAAAATAACATTGCGTTTTTTGTTATTATTAAATACAGCAAATGTTACTTGAACGGTTGCATATCTATTTAGAGATCTATGCAATTTCATCATACCGTGGCAGGTCACGTCACGTTATGGTTATGAAAGTCGGAACTCCAGTTTGTAACTAATTTTATTTCTGTTAACGTTGTTTGAATTCCCTTTAATTGCTGTTTGTCACGTTTTTGTTTTTTAGTTATTCGTATTCATGTAATGTTCATTGGCTTTAAATTTGTACTTGTTTTCCGCCCCGCGGTTTCACCCGCGTTCCCAAGGGATCTTATCTTTTCCCGGGATAAAAAGTGTCCTGTGTTCTATTTCAGGATATGAACTACCTGTATGCCAAGTTTCATCAAAATCCATTCAGCCGTTTTTGCGTGAAAGAGTAACAAACATCTTCACACACATCCAAACATACTTTTACATTTGTAATATTAGTAGGAAGTAGGGTAGGACTAAGTACCCATTTAAAAGAACAAGTTTTTTCATAGTTCAAGACAGTGCTGATTTCTTAAAAATGTTTATAGACTTCTAAGCTGTCCACCGCGGTTTTACCCGCGATCTCGTGGGATCTTTTCTTTTCTCGGGATAAAAAGTAGCCTATCTCTCAAGATGGACAATTGGTTCATTAGTTTAGGAGTTCATCGCGTACATACAACGTGACTCATTTTTTTTATAAGATATTGATGTCAAACAAACCTATGACAAAAAGTTATTATAAGTCGTAAAATTGTTTGCATTAATCAACGCTGGTAAATGAATGTGTATCAAAATTTTGTAGTGACCCTATCGCCGCCGCGCCCGCTTGCAATTCTTCATTATTGATTATATATATATATAAGCATTATTTAGTAGTTAGGTATTTTAGCCGCTAGCCTTGTGTGCTGCGGTCCCTGGTGCAGTCCCTAAGCATAGTACGTGGAGTAGGTATGTTATTTCAACTATTATGATTTAAACAACCAAGTATTTTCCGTTCCATATAATTCGTTATTTACGCATACATACAAATTATTTATTATGTACAAAAAGTTCGTTCAATAGAAATTTCTTATAAAAGTAACAAAAAGCCACAGAAAACGGAGAGGCTGACGCACTTGCACTTATAATTATGTAGAGAAAAACCTAAAAGAAGAGATCGGAGAAAGAGGAAGAGGAAGAAGAAGAGGCCTCGACGTAACCCTAGCGCGGGATGCACACGTGGTCATTGAGAGGGCGAGGTATGAGTCTAGATTAGAGTCCAAAGAGCTCCAGGAGAGGAAGAGAGAAGAGTTCACCAGTGCTGCTGGGGAGCGTGGGAGTGAGCGGGGGCGGCGTGCGAGGCTTGCGCGTGCGCGGCCAAGTGGGAGGCGCGTGCCGCGGCCACCTCGGGGGTCTCCAGGATACCGGATCCGTCGTTGGCTAGCCTGATGTTAGCGGGCTGGTGAGCCTGGGGAGCCTGCCACGAGGGAGCACCGTTCCACTGGTTGTGAGCGGGTGCGTTCCATTGCTGAGGAGCTGGGGCATTCCACTGCTGAGGAGCTGGGGCGTTCCACTGCTGGTGGGCGGGAGCGTTCCATTGTTGCTGAGCGGGGGCAGATTTAGCGGCGGACAAGGCGGCAAGGTGAGCGGCGCGGGCCTGGGCTACCTCAGGGGTTTCAGCGACGGGAGCGGGTCCATGTCCGGCTGCGTTCCATGCAGGAGCGGGCGCGTTCCAGGCGGGGGCGGGGGCGTTCCAGGAAGCGGCTTGAGCACCGTTCCATTTTCCGGACTGGTCACCTTGTTGCCAGTACTCCTCGTTGTCCCATCTGGGATCGTAGGATCCATCGTCCTGGGGGTTGGGGTTGTTTTGTGAAGCGTGCTGCAGGGCGCTGAGGTGGGCGGCGCGGGCCTGGGCCACTTCGGGTGTGTCTAGGATGTTGCGTCCGTCTTGGGACAGCGCGATGTTGGCCGGGGGACCCGCCCACCCGGACGCGTGAGCGCCACACGCCACCGCCAAACAAGCGACAACAATCTGCGAAATAAGATAACATCGGTTAATAAACCACTTCTTAAATACTGTTAAATGTAAAAAAAAAAATTGTCTCGATCTGTTTACTTGTGCACGAGCGTGTCTCGTTCATAAAGGATCGTTATCGACCATTGTGCGTGGTCCGATCTGATGTCGAGATATTGCAACGAGCGTTCCAATCGAACATAGCATAGCATTTATTAACGAGATAATATTCAGAGTTATTGTAGCTGGACACCGAATCTAATTGCCAGCGGCGACGGTGCTCGCTGTAGCCCTCTCATTATGCCGTGGACAGGTCGATACAATATTTATATAATTCTAGTTGTCAATGATAAGTTGCCCTCGTTCTGGTCAGGTGTCTTGCGATAGAACTACTTGGCTTTATGACCGCCGCGTTCACGACGTGGCGCGGGCGCACTAAATATTGATCGACACATCATCTAAATAATAAAGACGAATTTTGTCTTTCTCGCACAATCATGCATCGTCCGAGATAATCTTTCTGAATTCTGATATGTTTTTTGGATTTGCCTGGGATGGAGAATTATCTAATTATTTAACAAACGAGAACGTGGGTTTTGATACTTGACCTGTCTATATAATTAGGAATGTACATAATGTTGCACTTTGTCTCAATGTATCTATTATAATAGCAAGAATGTCTTTTTATTATTTTCAAAGTAGAATCTGTTCACCGCCGCAGATAAATATAATTTTTACTTTTATTAGAATAACAATTATTAAATTGTTATGTTGTGAGCATATGAAATGATACTTCATGAAAAAGATCCATTGGTGTAGGTAAATAAATCGTTGGGAAATTGAAATACTACATACGCGTCGTGCAAGGGCTTGGCGTCGAGCCGCAGACAGTGGGCGGGCCGTTAGATCAATACCTAATGTAGCTGTCTTGTTGATAATATGCTAAATAGCTGATTTATTTCGTATTTCCTAAACACAGCCTTTGGCCTACACGTTTGTTGAGAGACAAGTAAGCTTTAGGGCTTTATGTTACATAATAATGTGCCACTTCATAGTTTCCGATTAGTAAAATTTTATATAGACCATTAAATTTTACTAATCGGAAACTATGATTGCTTGATCTTTTTTATTTCCTACAAAGGTTCGATATAAATAAAACAACTTGATCGAATATATGGAAAAGAAGCCTAATCTAAGCAAAACAAGAATTGCTTTGCAGCAGCAAAATAATTATACCTACCAGCCTGCCACTCTTAGACCTTCTAGGTGGCGTAATAAAACTACTATCACTCATTAAAATAAATGTCAGAGCTTCATAAAGGCGTAAGTCCTTTTAGTACTGGTTTGCAGTGAACAAAGGTCATTTAAATTATGGCAATGCACTTGATCAAGTTTAATATGTAGCGGTGACGACATTACAGAAGAATGTCATTACGGCTGCTGTTCGATTTTAAATTCATTACCATTTATTATTGAGACCTTACTTCAAAAATTACCAACCGAATATGGAAAGATCTGAGATCAAGTCAAAAGCTGAGATGAATCTTTGTATGCTCGTGTTATTTCAGAGGTTATCTATAAATACATTGTCATTATTTTAGCGTTTATTCGTTGTCATACTTATTTTAATGTTTTACATGTTTTTCAGTCAAAGGCGTCTATAGCTCTTTACTATCTCACAATAGTGAGTAACACAAAGGTTAGAAGAGATCTGGTTATCTAAAGAGACGTTTATTTTACCCTATCGGTGAATTCATTAATTTATGAAACCCTTTCGTCGTCAATACCTACGATATAAAAGGAACCTGTGCGCTTAGCTTAATTTCTTACCCTACCTAGCGGTATAGGTTGTTAGTTGGTAGGTAAGTCAGTCACTTGAAACAAGTATTTTTATAAGATATACCTAGGTATATTGTTACTTCCGAACCGGTGCTAGAGTCAATTGTAACGTTCATAAGTGCCTTTCCTTCCAGAGCTCTGAGTTTGATTTAAATATCTATGTATGTACATAATATTGAAGATGGTGGGCTACCATAACGCAAAGTTCAGAAATCGCACTAGATCTGAATAACAACCGGAGCGTGCAAATTGATGGAAATTGAATGAGATGAGTGCATAAGTATGGAATTTGTGGCGAGCCTAAGTTCACGTAATGATGTCAGGGCTCGTACAGTCGGTACGTCGTCCAGCGTACCTACATAACAGTTATTGCAGATTTTAATGCTTCGACCCACTTCATTTCGGAATCCGATTGCCTTTGTTCCGTAAAGTAATATATTAGATCAATAAACAACAGATGAGTGATGTATTCGTACGTAACTCTTTGTAATTTAGAACTGTGAAATAATTACAGCTTAAGAATGTTACGTTTTGTAATTTATTTAAATAATATAGAAAAAGATTAGGTAAAAGACGATTTGTAAATCCACTTTAATATGTCTTGGCTAACTAATTGTTTAGGTAAGTTTAACATAGTTGCATAGTTAACGGTAATTATTCTAGGTAGATATATGAAATACTTTGCAAATTAATTTCGATCGGTTTTACAAAATTGTATGATGTAACCTTTTGCACGTTACTATTCGCAGTGCGTGATGCCTGTACAGAAATTTAGATCAAATCGCACGCTGTAACAAAGTCACACGTAAGGTAGAGTTTTGAGGAAATAACAGCCTTGATAATACACGCCTATCATGGCGAAATGCGTTTATCTGATAAATATCGTAACACATTAAAACGTGCGATGCAAGCTCTTTTAAAATTTGTGTGTTTGATCGTGATTTAAGAGTTGAGATAATAAAAAATATGTCCGGGTCATACACGACCGTCAAGGCAAATTCTGTAAGCTAGAGCTAAAAGTAATTTTCTTTTGTAGTAGTTGTATGTATTGCTAGGGTTGCCACTGGTTCGTATTACCGATTTACACAGCTGCATATAGCTTAATTAAAAGAAACTGTTTCAAACTGTAACTAATAGAGATCTTAACAATTGTTATCAATTTAGAATTAAAGATCCAGATAAACAAAAATGGAAATTATTTTTTTTAACACCTTGACTTTTTTTGTATAAGTAAGTAGAATTTGATTGAATCGTGAGTGAAAATATTTGTTTTAAGTCACGCCTTCGCTTTCGCCTTTGAATCACGTCGCCTAAAAAGTAAGTCAGAGCATTGAGTGAACGGCGTCAAGGCCTGAAGGCCAGTCGAAGGTCGGCAAGCAGGAAGTCAGCCTTCCGGACCTGGCGTCACATTCAACAACTGGTTACCCTCGGTTGTCAAATGAACTTTTGCTTTTTCCATTACACATTTTATGTACGCCCTTTAGAACGAGTATGTGGATCGTTTATTTAAGTACGTGCTTTGATTGCACTTTTATTATAAAAGCTGTATTACTAATTGTGTTGAAATTATAAGTTTTATTTTCTTGACAGCCCTGAAGAAAACCCTATGAGGAGGAAATAGTCTTCATTGATTATGTCGAGATTTATGCTTTTAATTTTCACACACAAATAGGGTTGTGTAAATAATAATAAGACAAAGGGCACAGTAATGCGACAATAACAATAATAAATTGTCAAAACGCACGATAAAAGTGAATTAAGGTCTTTGTTTGGTATTTAATTAATAGCAAACGCCCACGGAATGTAACCTTCTGAAAAATGGTTTTCCATATATTTGATACGGAGCGCCCACATCAATATTTAAAAAATACATGTGCTTTTATGAATTAAATACATTGAATTGAACCACCTACTATACGTATAGTAAAATTCTAGTCAAAAAGGTATTGAAATAATTTTATTTAGGTATTTTTATATCCTCTCTAGATTGATTGCTAGTGGCGGGCGTTTATATAATTGTAATTAGGATATCGATTAAAGTGGTGCGGGGCTGCGCGTGGGCATGCCCTTCTAAATTGGTGCGCGATGGAATGCAGACAAAAAGCTTGGCTGAGCGGGCGAGCCCAGTGATACTAGTGATCACAACTTGGGTGTGCCTTCCATCTACCACTGCTAAGGATGTACCACTTCAATAATTGGTCTATTATTATAATATAACCTCAATAATCATCGTTCTGGGCTAACTGGTTCACTAGTACCTGATAAACGACTATTGTCAAGTTGTCACTACTAACAGCTATTATAAAGCGTATAACTTTGAACGTCGTGTACAACCTTAATTATTTGCGTAATTTAATCTGAATATGATAGGTACTTAGGGTTGACAAAGTTGAAATAAAGAATTTCAACTTTTCATCTATTTAGTCATCAACTCTATTTACTTGCATACTATTTTATATTGTGATATACGTGGAAACCTGATGGTGATTTTCTACACAAGTTGCTTTTATATGGGTTAAAGGACAAAAGAGTTGAGGGATGAGACTATTTAAGTTTTTTTAGCAATATAAAGGAGATCAACCCATAGAGTAATCGAATATAGGAGGGCCAACCCTAATAAAAATCAAGATAAAAAAGTATAATGAATTAAGTGCATTAAAGTGACTGAAGAGGTGAAACTGCACCGGTCCGGTTGACATTGTGGAAATAAATGGAGCATAGCTAGGTTATCAATTTTATGAATTAAAATAATTGATGGACTCACTGAATTTAAACAGGGATGTACATATTAGGTATGGGCTGGAAAAGCCTGCGGCAATAGTGACAATTTGAATAATAGTTGCATTTTTAAGTATGGGTAACATCCCTAGCTGTAATAGTGTAATGGGTAACAGTTGCCTTGTTCGAAGTCATGGTTCGATCGACGTGAGGCGTGGGTGATGTGTGTAAGCACCTTTGTTTCCAGTACGCTTTACACCTCTATAGATTATTATCAGTAAAGCACAGTAAAGAAAGCCGATCGCGTTCCTGAACGAAGCGAGTCACGCGGGATAACGTATGTGCAGGTCACGCACACAACTTCGTGCACGATGCTTCACTTCATTGGAGACTGTTGTTTACGTACGCTCCTTCTACCTTTTTTATTTGTTCTGTGATTATTATACAGTGACACAATTTATTTATTGGATCTTAATAACAGGCCAGTAAACATAAGTTAAACAATTATTTGTCATATCTTAAGTTCCATTCTAGGCTTTGTGTGCTTGCCGCCTACGACCTTGTCATTTATCTACATTAATATTTTGTGTATGTTTGTTTATATGACTGTAATGGATTAACTGATTTAAAACTTTTTTCACCTATAAAAAGCTACATTATCAGCGCGTAACAGGGGATATATTTTATTTTAATTATCTTGGGAAATCGGGTGAAACTGGGTGGAAAGGTAGCCATTTAATTGTTATCAAATACATGCATAGTAAAAAAAAATGGGTAAAAATAAGTGTATGCAATATAAAATAATAATAATAAGCTTCCTACCATTCTTGCGTTCTAATTTTAAATGTTCAAATACCGAATGATTTAGGATCGCAAGTAGGTGCGATTTAAATATACTCATCAATGCGATTCATAGTTTAGTTTATGCATTGTTAAATATCTAGGTAACACGTAACTTGAACTAAATTCTTAGTTTGACACATGATACCATTCAAACTAGATTTATGCGACCGAGAAATGAACTAACGTCTTGGTGTAAGACTATTAAATTTAATTATTAATGAAAATGAGTTTAAATTTTTAATCTAAACTAATATTATAATAGATTTTTGTTTGTTACGATTTAACTCAAAACCTACTCGACCGATTTTGAAAATTGTTTCACCATTATTAAGCTACATTATCCCTGAGTAACATGGGCTATAATTTTATTTCCGGGAAAAAATAAGATCCCACGGGTAATAAATAATTTAATAATGCCATGTTTCTATATGTTTAGTTTATTTAGGCAACCGAATGAAACAGCAGTGGCTGTGGCATTTTTAAGACTCCAATAATATTTTGCAAAAGTATTAAAAAGGTTAAATAGCTAGTCGAATACTTATAATTTTTAATATATTTTTAACATAGCCACAAAACATAAAAAAAACATAACTATTGTATCTGGCTACAGTTATTGCTGCGTCTGCGTACATTTAATCTTGGAATCAGTAATGAAACTATGTTTATTTTCATTATGCACTTCGTGTCATGTCAAGTAATTCTATTATATTAATAATCATTTGTTCCCAATGTTTCGGAGAGCATTGTCACGTTTCCAACAAATTAACACCAATTTACTGTTAGTACCCACATAGTCTGTAATTACTGCATGTTTCGATACATTTCGACTTGATTTAATTTGAGGCAAGTCAAAGTAATTTGCATTTTAACTCTATCAGGAATCTCTTACGTTAATAATTACAGTGCAGCAGTCTATGAAACATAAATCGATCGTTTATTTGCCATTATCTATACATGTTTTCTGATATCAACCAAGGAGGTATATCCTTGTGGAGAAATATTATACTGAGATAGTTTTGACGTGGTTTTATTTTAGGAAAAACTGTTTCTTTTTTGTCAGTCGGAATTAGAAGAAAGATGGACTGTTTTTACGTCATGTAAAGTGGCAATTGGCCTCTCTCTATACAAGAAAACCTATTTGGCGTTGGAAAAATTGAGTTCATATTGATAATGGATCTACATTCATTTATTATACAGAATGTCCGGTAAGTAGTACGGAAAATAAGGGGGAGATGGGTGGGCAAGTACCCTACTAAGTATACAAAAATGACCTCAAATTAGTGTCACCAGTTTCGACGTATTATATGTATTTCGATATTTTTATATATTGATTTTTTAATTCCTAATTGTTATTTTATAATTTAATATAACTATAGGACTAAATGATGTTTTTAAGTCACGCCGTCGGTTAACCTCTGTGGTGTTTGTGTATGACTTTTCACCTATGTACAACACTTATTTTTATGAACTGTAATAAATGAAAAAAAAAAAATAATCTCCAATATGGTGACACCTTTACTTAGGAAAATTTTGAATATTTGGTAGGTGACCCGACAACCTATCTCGCCCTTAAGTTTGTCGTTCTACTTACCGGAACTCTGTATATTGTAATAACTTATTAGAATCGTATAAGTACTGACTAAATACATAAAAATAGTTGTGTTTAAACTTTCAGTGACATTGACATGGAGTGGGAACGAGTGGAATTCTATTTGTGCTCTGATTCACTTTAGGCGGTGTAGAACCTTAACCGCGTTGGTCTGTGGGCTGTTGCCAATACAAATGTTTCACTTGTCACTGCGCCTGCGCAACGTGATATCTCTATTGTGATCATTCTTTATCGTAATTGAACAATTATTCTGTTTTTTTTGTAAGCGTATGTATTTATGGAAATTCTTGGCAAGGAATTTGAGTAAAAAAATGACATTAAGGTTTTTAGACAAATATAAAAAAGGGATCGCGTCAATTATATTTTAGATACCAAATGTAAATATGACCAACACACTTTTGTATTCTTTATCTATAATAGCATCTCGATAACTTGCTGGCAACTTGTTACTGTTTTTCTAAATGATTATGAAAGAACATGTTGTCCGTTGTCAGCGAATTAGGTATCCTGCGGCGATCGACAATTTGGATGTTGGGCAAGGCGCTGTTTGGAACAAAGTGCATTACAACTAGTTCCAGACCAACAATAAATTATATTATCAAATGCCTGCGCTGCACCGGCGCGCGGCGCAACATTAATCAACTGAATGGAACCTTGGATTTGCATAAATGATCTACGACACTCATTAGATTGATATTGATTGTTTTATTAAGAGTATTGAAAATAAAATTTTAACGCATATTAGTAAAATATACTCTAGTTTGTTAAAGGAAGAGATTTATCTCAGAAAAAGTACTCACCATGGATTTCATTTTTGTAATGAAGTTAAGCACAGAAGTGAAAGAAAGAAAGATAGATAGGAATAGATATTTGTTATTTCGATTTATAGCGCTGATGGAAGACTAGAGTCTTCCAGGAATCGCTATATTGAAGTGCAACTTGCGTCTGTACGAAATGAGGGCGGGAGCGCGCTTTTATACTTCGGAGTTTGTGCAGAGGGGGTGCGCGCGCGCCGCCCGCGGCCGCAGCCTGCCCGCGCACCGCGTGAAAGTATTGGGACATGCCATTGATAATAGGCGAATATCATACACATTTCAATGGCAATCGCCCGTGTATACGGCTGTTAATGATTTAGTGCGTAATCTTTTACCCAAAAAGGTGTTTACTTGTGCTTCACAGATAGCCGTTAACATAGTTCGTTCAGACGTTGTGCGTTTTTTATTCAAAGCTTTTAATAGGTTTCCGCTAAGTTTTCGAAGAGGATTTTATTGATTACTAATGTTATATTCACTGTCTGATAATGATAACTGATATGTGAGACTCCAATACATTTGACATACATAGTTAAATATTCTGGTGTACTTTTTTTGGTAATTAGTGGTGTTACTGTTTCTTAAATGTTTGATAAAGGTTTTTCTTGTACATTTTCAAGATAAATCATCCATTAGTGAGATTATTAATATCATGACCGCGAATATGGATACCGACTGAGGTCATCAATATATAATAATTTTTTTGAATGATTGTATGCTTTCTTAGGCTTTTCAAAACCGAAAACTAGTTCGATTTCCAGAGTTTGTGTGTTCAAAACATACATGATTTAAGAGTCATTTCGGTTGGAAATCAACGTGAGTAATTCAATGGACAAAAATCAGAGGCATGTGAAGACTGACTAGTGAAGATTACGAAGGAGAAGAGACAGTTTTTTAACAATAACTTTAAGGGAATATAACAAACAATATATTGACATCGAAAACATTAGATAATATTACAAATGGGAAAGTTGGTGTAGTTATATGCTTATTATCGTAAGAACATCATTGAAATTTGGCATAGAAAGATGACAAACTTGAAATAAGATATGGAGAAGTATTTTTATCCATTGAACTCTTTAAATTGATCAGGTACGCGGGTAAAACGGCGGGCTAGAAGCTATAGATATTTAGGTCACCACATCCCATAATCGCGATGATGGGTGGAGTACCGCTAACACAAGGTCGTTCTTGTATCGAACTCATGACCTCTCAAACAGGCTTTGTAACATACTCTTGCGATCGCAATGCAAGTAACAGTAAAACACATGAATTAATTAAAATACAACATGATGTTAACATACAGCATGAATGGTTTGAAATAAATAATAATCTTGTGTTCCATAATAAATTGATTTTAGATACACAGTCGATTAAAAAGAAAAAAAAAACACTAACTTATTGTATGCCTAATATTGTACTACATTTAATCTGTGGTAATTATGTTGCAATAATTCCAATATCAATTTAGTGTTGTTCTTACAAGTTTTTAGGGTTCCGTACCCAAAGGGTAAAAACGGGAAATTTTCACAAATTATGTATTTCTGTTGCCGCTATAACAACAAATACTAAAAACAAAATAAAATAAATATTTAAGGGGGACTCTCATACAACAAACGTGATTTTTTTGCCTTTTTTACGGAACTCTTCGTGCGCGAGTCCGACTCGCACTTGGCCGGTTTTTATTGATTAACTCTCCATTGAAAAAAAGGTAGTAGGTAACTTATTTTTGAGAATGAGTTAATTTAAGCTGAGATTAGTTCGTTGCAATCTCCATTCACTAGAAAGAAAGAGGCATATAATTTTATCTATTATAGTACTAGTTGTTCCCCGCGGTTTCACCCGCGTTCCAGAACGAACCCTTCAGGGGTTGAATTTTGAAAATCCTTTCTTAGCGGATATCTACTCCCTATTAGGAATCTACCTGCCAAATTTCAAGTTTGTAGCTTTTATGCTTTCTGAGATTTCGTGATTAGGTAATCAGTCAAGTTTTCTGAAATTTTCAAATTTTCTGCGCAATTTTCACAATTTTTCTTTTCTCGTATATAGAAAAAGTAATATAAATTGTAGTTTGTCACCTGGTTTTAATAGTAAGCTGGGCTTTGTAGACTCAGAATATTTAGTACTAGCTGTCCGCCGCGGTTTCACCCGGGATAAAAATATTGCCTATGTTTTCTGTTTATAATATTAGTGTAGATATTACTCAGGGATTATGTAGCTTTCTAATGGTAAAATATTTTTTAAAATCGGTCGAGTAGTTTTTGAGTTAAATCGTAAAAAACAAACAAACAAAAAATCAAGTCTTTCCTCTGTATAATATTATTATAGATTATAAATATTATAATTGTAGGTTATGAGTAAGAAATGCTAAAACAATTCCTTACTATTACCGCTATTAGGTATCTACATTCATTTGAATTGATACATTTTAAATATTATCTACACTTAAAAAAACAACTTAATAATATCCCCATAAAGTATAAATAACTACTTTATAGCTCAACTAATGTCCATGATAAAAGTGGTTTAGCCATAATAAGGTAACGATTCGAACCGATGACCTCGCGATAGCTATCTCTAAAGCTTAGCCGCTGGCTAACGAATAACGATTGTCTGTCACAATTTCTCGTGAAATCTATTTAACAAAATTTCACACCTACATATATTTAGTTAACAAAAATACTTATCCTGAATGTAGGTCAGGGAGACGCTTGCACTTTGCTACGGTTTTTAAAAGAGAACACTTCGTAGAGGTTTCGTAGAAGATAGTTCGTAGAGGGTACGCTGTATCATACATAGTAGAGCCTAGAGCATAGTAGATATCTATTGCATATGTTTTATGGTTTGAGAGGATCGAATGTTTAATTATTGCAATATCGCAACAAATAAATAAATAATTAGTGATGGTTTGTCGATATTATGAGTATGAGAACTTACCTAAGTATTCAAAGAAATAGCAACACCATTATTATTTTTAAGCGCTTTTTATATTGAAATAATTGAATCTAAAAAATATTTATAATATTTCCAAATATGTAATTAAAACTTAATAACTCAAGTCGAGCTTTATAAAAGTAAAAAAAAATTACAATGACACGAAACAGACTCAATTATATAGGACTCACGATAAAACATATTTTATTTATCTGAAATTGGTGAATCATCGATATTATTATAATAATCACGTTTAAACAGAGCTTGCGACAATCAATTACTTGTACTGTACTTATTACCACAGACTATAAATCATCTTTCAACGACAGCACTGCATCTGTATGTACGTACGGGTATCAATTAAATGTTTATTTTTTGGTACCAAATGATATAATTATAAAATCGGCATTACTATGTAGTTTTTGTTGTCTCACTGTAGCGAAATCTGCCAGCACATGCAAAATGACAGATGCCATATAACCTACATCACGCTATTGAAAATTCCTTAAGTCTTTGCTTAAATACGAGTTCCCAAGAAGAAACTAACAGTGGAACATATCTAATCCCTTTAAAATGGAGAAGTATAACAACCATATCCTTAGAGCTATTCGCTTTCGTAAGAGTATTTTGGTTACGTTTATCCATTTGATCCTCATCAACCCGCGGTATCCGACGTCACTACCACTGAGCCACTATATCATCGCCTTAAATCATATCAAATTGAGAGTCTTAGTCCATAAATATTAATGGATAGCTCCAATTCGATAACCATTAGGTCCAATACAGTTAGGTGTGTAGAGTTAGTAAACAGCAGATTCATTGCGTCTTATGGACATTTGAAGTCTCTCTTTAGAACGCATTTATTTGAACCCTGAGAATGAAATTCTTTAAAGTAAAATGTAAACATGAGCTTCAGTTAATTTATTACAGTATTTTTCTTGGTGACGTTGAAATAATATCATCGTACATAGGCGTATATAGGCACAACGTTTAACATCAGCAACTCAAGGCTGGCCCACCAATAATCAATTTAACACAAAAATATTGTATATGACGTTGGTTATTACGCGCCGCCCCGCTGCGCTCGCGCCTCAACGATGAATATTTTTGATACTGGAACGTCCTCATTTAATTTTATTTCCTACAATTATCTTTCAATTTTGATACTCGAAATTGTTTTCGTATTATTTTTTGATGGTCCTTTATGCATTGTAATTAGCTCATTTATTTGGAGATTATGGTTTTCTTGCGTTACTTGACTCATACTCGTCGCGCGTCGTATGACGTCCTTATCCTTATTACCTGAGTATTGATATTATTAAACTCAACGTCTCTATGTCTCTCTGTCTGTCCGTTATAACTCGAGGACCAATGCAGTGATTACGATGTGATTTTCTTATCCTTACCCACATGAAGGGTAAGTAAGTATACTTATGTATTATTGCGCGGTAACAATAATGCTGCGTGTGATGCTTCGTCTTCTGTGGCTATAGTGTAATTTAATTAAATAATGAGACATAGGTAATAACTCAGAGAATGGAGCCGCAGGCAAAGTAAGTAATGAGTAAGTGCTCGGTGACCAAATCATGTTCATCAAAAAAGTTAATGATGAACACCTTATTTTTAATTACCTATATATAAATATAAAATTAAAATATTAATATATACATATAAAGCAGTAGTATATAAAGTAAGTGAGTTTGTATAAAACACGTATGTAACGTTATAATACTAGCTTTTCCACGGTTTCACTCGCGATCCCCTATTTATTACCTCAGGGAAACCCTTGGATGTCTACATCATAAAAGGAACTTGTATGCAAAATTTCATGTCACGCGTTTCTTTTTCCCCGCATCTTAGGCTAAGCCACAGAGCTAAGCTATGAACGCCATGAACGCCAGTCAGTCAGCATTATATTATTTGTCTTTTAACTACTTCATAAACTATGTTTGTGTGTTAAGTAATTACAAATTATGGATGAATAAGCAACTGAATTATTAGGAAGTACTTAATTATATTTTCTGTTGCCGGGAAAACAAATAGATCAAATTGATTGATTCTATTTATATTCTATCTATCTAATGTCAGTAATAGATAGATAAGAAATTAAGAAAATATTATTGCATACATTAACATTAAAATCAATTATATATCACGGAATAAAAAAAATATAATATAGGCGGAATAATTATTAAAGAATTGGTCTTATTCAGTCGGAAAACAAATATTATTGTTTCAAATAAATTTCACTTATATGGAAAGTAGGTACATATGAATAAACATTATGACTGAGGTTAGGTTAGGTCAGGTAATCCAAGTCGATAACTTGAATACGACCTTGCCTGCATTTATTTACACTTGCATAGTCCACGTTCCGATTTAAATCGACATATTCGCCTTATTTGGTCTCATTAAAAATGTTAAATTTTTGAAACCTGATATAAATATGTAACCTTCGCGTAGTTTATAATCAATGGATTTGGTTTTATTAAATAAATAATAAGTATAATAATAAACATTTATTATCAGACAGTAAACATTTATTATGAAATATTGTTTGTAGGTACACACACAGCTAATTCATTCAATAGATTTGCGTATTCACTCGTAAAATATTGTCACATAAAACGTTTAGCTCTTATTCTCAGGTTTAGATAGGTTTTGTTGTTTCACCTTTCTGTTACACCCACACATTATACACCCGGAAAATGAAATGACAACGGAGGAATATGCCAACACCGTTAAATCTAAAGATAAGTAATGAAAACTGGGAGATATTTAAGTTATTTTAACATTTACAGAGCAAAATAGAAAAAAACCAACCCACCTTACCTGCTCCTTTGTTCAAGATCAATGATATTCTCTTGACATACTATTTTAAATATGCAACGACACTTGTTGTTTACATCACTAAAAGGGAAAGTATAAATCATCAGCCTTTAGACAATGTTAGGCGCAGCCTTAACAATGACCTATTTCATAAGCTTTAAATAGTGATTTCAGGAGTCAAAGATCTACATTATTCTACATTCTGTATAGGCCTATTAGAAAGAGACCCAAGAAGAGGAAAAATGGATTTTCGGAAATAGCCCGGACAAACATCGTGACACGAGATTTTTATATATTTTTTATGTATACGTAGATTACTCATAAGGTTCCAGGAACATACCATAAATAATTTAGAGAGTATTTGTAAAGGTCACGGATAGGTCAAGTACGTTATGTATAGTAGAGTGACACCTCTCGTATGTACGACACCTAGCTCGTGACCCGGCCCGTAACAAATTGTTGTTAATATTAAGTGTATTACACATTAACCGCATATAAAGGTTTTAGAGACTACATATATTTTCTTAGGTTATGTATTTCGCAGTAAAAAATTGAAAATAAAATGATTTGCCCTGATCACAAGTAATTGAGCACAAGGCAGACAGATGATGAGACAGTATACTGGCGATAGCACAATCAAACATTTTAGTTGATATTAATGAAGTAAAGAAAGATTAGTTATAAGTATTTCAGTAGACATTTAAGACTTGCTTTCCGCCCTGTGGCTTCACCCGCGTACCCCTTTTTTAATCCCTTAAGAGGCTGAATTTCGAAAAATCTTTTATTGTTCTTCGTCTGCGACTTAAAAACAAAACCTTTGAAAAAAATCACTTTCTGGTCCAACGGTTTAGGCTGGGCGTAGATGAGTCAGTGAGTCAGGTCTTCTCTTTTTATTATATACCTATGTATAGATGTAGAGTCATTCAAATAAGATTTTATCTTATGTTAATAGTCAGTGTGAACGTAGTTTTACAAAGTTTAGCTAACAAGCCATGCGTCAACATCATTTTAGGTGACAGATCATATTATTATAGAATGGTTTATTTTGGAGCGGCAACGTTGGGTGAATTTATGTTTATTAGAAACTGACTAAACGTCGAACATTATTCTTGTCAATAAGTAAATTTGTGTTTCGCCTCGGAAATAGTTCACCTTGCACAAACGTTGGAAGAGTTATAATATGGGGTTTTGTTCTGGCTGAATTGATATACATTTTGATTTTGTTACAAAAATTCTTAGATATTGTAATAAATATAGCTATTTATCTTTTATGCGGTGTCAGTTAAGGTAGCCACTTGCGTTCGGAATATCAAGTGAATGCTAGTTGCAAAGAAACACTAATCTTAAATATCAAGGAATTAAAAAAAAAGTGGACAATGTTTCTAGAGAAATGGTGCAATAAAAGTACAATTAATTTGCATTATTTTATTACAATAAATAGTTATATTAGGCATGACTGAAATGCCATTCAACCGACAATCACTGACATCTAATAAGGTACAATAAAATTTCAAGCTACGTGCATGCAACGGAATGTAAATAAACATGCGTCTGATCACGTTTCCTCGCGTAATCGTGACCTAAAGTGCGAAGAAATCTGAAAAGCTGATGATGACTGAATGTTATAGGATAAACACACCTTAAAACATATAAAATACCTGAATAAATATCTATGGAACGACATATCTAATGACAATAAGTATTAGAAATATAATAAAACTAGCTGTCCCCCTCGGTTTCACCCGCGTTCCCGAAGGATTTTATCCTTTCCTGGGATAAAAAGTATTCTATGTGTTATTCCAGGATACCTATGAGATCTACCTGTGTGCCAAGTTTCATCAAAATCCGTTCAGCCGTTTTTGCATGAAAGAGTAACAAATATCCATCCATCCAAACTTTACAATATTAGTGGGATTTATTCTTTAGGCAAATCGTGATTGATACCCCTGGTGTTGAAGCAGCTATAGGCTACGGTAAACCACTTGGCTATGGAGAAGGCTACGCTCGGAGTTTCGCTACGAGACCGAATAAGAAATGAGGAGATTCGTAGAGGAACAAAGGTCAACAACATAGCCTATATGGATAAGTAGACTGGTGGCAGTGGACGGGGCATATAGCTCGAAGAACCGATGGGGCGGTAAGGTTCTGGAGTGGCGACCACGTACTAGAAGACGCAGCGTGGGCAGGCCTCCCACGAGGTGGACCGGCGACCTAGTGAGAGTCGCGGGAAACCGCTGAATGCGAGCAGCACAGGACCGGTCGTTGTGGAGAATTTTGGGGAAGGCCTAAGTCCAGCAGTGGACGTCTTTCGACTGAAATGATGATGATGATGAACCACTTAGCATAGACCACCATAGTGCTATAAAATAAAACTTAATTCAGTATTTGACCAGCATCGTTTCTAAATCTATTTACTTACCATAATTATCTACCTACAGATTATCTTCATTTGTTTAATCAATAGAATTAAAATATTCTGTGCCTAACGATATAGGTATGTCTCGCTGGATATGAGGTAATGGATGTAGTAAATGCTTATTTACTACACCCATTACCATTGGAGTGGAAATACGAAGCATTCCTTGTAATCAGACGAAGTAAAGTATACAACGTATTAAATAGAATCCATAAATAATGTACCTATAATATATTATATCAGGTAAAAGTCAGTCTAATGTCTGCATGAACGATATCCAAGTGCAGGCGGTATGTGACCGGCGCCAAGGGCGTCAGGTCAACTTCGACTAGGGCTGACTGTTCCCAGATGCCTAGGTCATTGGATAAAAAAATGCAATAAAGAACCATCTCGAAAGATTTAAATAGTAACGCGATATAGTACATGTTTGCCGATCAAGTTTATTTAATGGTATATACCTATACCTAACTGTTTATTATAAAATAATAATCGAAAATAAAACCAACGTTACATAGTAACTGGTCAAGAGATGTTGTGGAAAGGGACCAAGTCGAACGACAGCAACGACAGCAAAACAGCAGTGACATCCATCAAAGGTCGAATCGGATCAATCTAACGGACGGAGTGAATAAATAAGTTACGTAATTAAATTACTCAGATTAAATAATGTTGAACCAAACACTCTAGTCTAGCCAAGCTAGTCTGAATTGGCTATCATTCAGATGTGCCCTTCACGGGTAAATCAGTAAATCAATGTGCAAGCCAAGAACCAAACACTCGAACAAAAAAAAAACATGACCAAAAAATAAAATCCGAGTTAGTTCGAGTGCAAGCCCTGACATATTACATAGTAGGCGACACACGGCGGGCCATTTCAGCGAGCTTACAATACACGCAAAGCGCGCTAAAAGACAAACCAGCTTGTACCGGTGATGTCATAGTATTTCGTTCAGTGTTCAGCGCCACCCAGCGAAAGTTACGTGCATGACATGAAATGACAAGGATAACGGGTCAACTGTCACAATGACACATGAATTTAATTCGTAAAAAACTTGCGGGACCGCTGAAATCCGTATTCGTATGTGAATGTCACTTGAGGCGTGCCTTATTTCCGAGGTTCTCGATTAGGTGCTTTTTTTTTTCAAATGCCTGACATTCAGATAGGCAGGTCACCTGAAGGTAAGTGACTACCGTTGCTTTTATAATGTCTACTTCTTTCCTACTTCCAGGCATTTTTAAATAACCTTATTATACTCGTAGGTATATAAATAATACTTTTATTAGTAACTCAAAATAAGATATTTTGAATTATTGATTGTAATCAAATCATTGATTGATTGATATTGGAAGACAGATTACTTATATTTAAAACTCAGTTTTATTCTTTATTTATTTACCTATAATAAATACGAGTCGCACGGTGGTAGGGTACTTTGTAGTACCCGACTGGCTGGGTAGTTGAAAATCTGTCGCCAAGCACCTATCGGTGTGTTCCGACAGCTGCACTTGAGAGCCAGTTCCCATCTAAGCTTTGTGTGCTTACCACCTTCGGCCACATCATCACTTACCATGGTGAGATTGTGGTCAAACACAAGCTTATAAATGCAGAATAAAATAAGAGTAAGTAACAGATATATTTTTCAAAATTAATCATTAAATTATGCCAATATCGCTGGACAGCTAAACAGTATATACAAAAGTTGTTTTCTACCCAACACGACTCACATGCCTATACTTAGAATAATCTAATTACTAAAGCAATTTCGTAATATTCATTCGGAGCACCGATTGAATTTGTTTGATACAAAGGCTTATATTTGTTATGACCGTATTTGATATAGAGTTTTGAACTTGCAAACCTAGTAAGCCTTGACGACAATAAATTGCAATCTATTCTCTTTCCAGAAAAAGTGCCTCGTGTCGCGACTCTATAACGCTTTACCTAATATATCCATACTAATACTAGCTGTCCTCGCGGTTTCACCTGCATTCCCGAGGTATATTATCTTTTCCCGGGATACAAATTATCTTACGTTTTAATCCAGGATGTGATCTACTTGTGTGCCATTTTTCATTCAAATCTATTCAGCCATTTTTGCACGATTGAGTAACAAACATCCTTAACTTACGTTCACATTTATAATATTAGTAGCAAGATTAGTAGGATTATAAAGAGGTAAGGATCTTTGGAAATACTGAACTGATTCAAAAACATATTTCACCGATGGAAATCTCATTATCATCGTCTAACATAAGCTATATTTTATTATAATACCCTCGGGAACATAGGTGATGAGTTAAAAAGCTGTAATGATGTTTTAACATCAAACTAGTATGTATATAAATATTCAAATAAATTATACAGAAACTAATTTTGCATTCCTATAGTTACGTCTATGGATCAGTAATAAATATACTATCTATGTAGGTACGTATGTCACACCGGACATGAAGTGAAGATTTATCGTTGTCACACAGTCATGTCACATCAGTTGTAATTAAATGACAATGATTGTATTGTCGAAATAATTTCTTAGTATGTTTTAGTAAATAAATACTAGTACACGCTAAACTTGTACTATAATTTTCTTTGTAATTTTTATGGTAAATAATGTAGATGTTTTCGATTGTGTATACAAGATGTCCCGTAAGTAGTACGACCAACTTAAAAGGAGATAGGTCACCTACCAAATATACAAAAATGATCTTAGTAAAAGAGTCACCATTTTCGAGATATTTAAGATTTAAAATTAAAAAATATTAAAATATTATACGTACCAGTTGGAAGCTAAAATTGTGGTCAGCTTATACATTCGTGGATGTTAGCAAATTTTTGCTGTAACACATAAATATTACGCGTCGGTGTAATAGTCAGAAACTTAGGGTGACTTGAACTTGGTTAGCGTAAAGAACTGAGTGCGGAATGTCAATCGCCTTCTAAAAAGAGTCAAGTGTGAAAGGAACTGCATTTATTTACCATCATTCGCTTATCTGTAAATGCTAATAGTATAAATCCTTATAGAGGTAGGATTTCTGAACTTGATGTTAGGTGCTTACTACTTTACCTCTTTGTAACACACGTTTTTGTAACTAGCTCAAATTATAATAGTTGCGAGTTAACTAGGTATTGTCTAATTATATTCATAGTAGTCCCTAAACTACCTACAAAAAAAAAAACAGGAATCTCGATTCAAGTTATAAAACATATTAAGTATATCAAATCATTCTTCTGAAATATTTTGCTGGGTGGTGTAATCTACAATTTCATATTCTATTTTACACTTATAAGTCTAGTGATTATTCAATAGAAAAGTATAAGAAATTAAAAAAAAAACCATGATAAAATAGAGAATAATTGTAGTTAATACTAGTATTCGCCGACTGGTCCAAAACGACCATATTTTTTTTTAGAAAAACAATAAAAAATTGCGCGTCAATAGAACTAAACAAAAGCAAAAGAAAATCGGTTCATAAACAGGAGAAAAAGGTTAAAAAGGTTTTTCTTCTCGTAACTATTATACAATGATAATATCTTTGCAAATAATGAACTTAAATTAATGAATAAACAAAGGATTTATATCCTAACCAGTTTGGCATTGAAAAGTGAAATTGTGTTAACAAACAGCTGACTGTCGCTGGTTGGCCACTTGGATACTTGGGCGGCACATGACGGCGCATTCCTTACCGTTCGCGCTGGGTGCCACCGGGCAAGGTTTTTAGATAAGCGCTTATTGCCAAGGGTGTAGGTAAGGGTTACGTCACAGATGTTAAATGAAAGTCTTTGAAAGGACTTGAGGTTAGTGCACGATGCAATATCAAACTCTTTCTCTTGGTTAGGCTGTTTGATTTTTTTTCGATTTTCGATTAAACATATTGAATTCGTTTTTGTATTATAAACTTCGGCCGTATTTATGGGATTAGACAAACAGTAGGTATCCTATATTACAACTACATGAATTCATCTACTAGGATGAGATTCCCCTTTTTTAGTGGATGCAAAAGAACCTGTGTGCAAAATTCAATTCCAGTTTCTAGACCCAGCAGTTTAAATAAACAATGCAATAGGTGAGTAAGTCTCTTCATATGCATGGTATATGTCGTAGGGAAATGCGGGTACCAGAGATTTTACGAACTTTCTTACTAAAAATGTTTAGTAGGTAATAAGACCAAATGCTAATATAATGTCTGTGATATGTCGCTTCACTAAACTAAATCTAGAAAAACGAGAAATCTAATGGAAATATATTAAAAAAAAACTACGATGTGAAGTTCACTTATAGCTTAGATTATGGATTAATATAATGTTTCAAAACGGCTTTGACAAATAGGTTTGCCTTCTTTTGTACATAATGTACTAAGGTACCTACTCATATTACGTACACTTCTTGGAATGCTAAAATTGGATAAAACAACTCTATCATAGTTTTAATCATAATATACACAAACACAAAATGCAAATCAATTGTAAAGGTCACATTTAATGAGATAATGGACATTTCTAAAGCGAGTCATGAAATTAAGTACTCCACATTTGATGTTTGAAAATAGGTAGATACTAACCTGTTTATTTCGTATAATATGATTTATATGTTGACTCTCTGAATAGACTTAGATAATTATATTTGTTACTACAAATGATACCAATAAGGAATGCGGTACGCATAACCACATATTATTACGTATGTACAAGTTTTTCGTATAGTTTGGTATTTTATATATATATATATATATAATAGTAAGTATGTATGTACGTATTCAAGTTTTATTAGCACTTGATCAATTAGTTGGTTTGATACATATTATGCATACACACGATAGACTGTTTAATTTATATATTATCAAGTTATAATAAATTAGTTATTTTTCTTGAATAGCAATGTAGGAATGCTGAAAATAATCTTATGATAGTTGCTCATCAAATCAACTATTGATTTTGGATTTTAAAGAGTAACTTATTTCTTACTAGTGAGGCGACTAAGAAATGACTACGGTTAGTTTTATGGTTTTCGTGCGATAGAAATGATCTACAGAACAGAAATTACCTAGTTGATTTTCTGTTATTATTGGCAGCGTCGAGGTTTTTTTTTTATAGTTAACAGATTGTAGATTTGAATACAATCATGTAAACAAAGATAATATATCCACTATGGGTTCTTTCTTCGTACGGGCGGTTTCCGCAATTGGGCGACGGATTGCGCCCTTTTTGCGTATCCACTATGGGTTATAAACATCATGAGGAAAAACAGTTTGTATTTTGTTTTGCAATTTCAGAATTGAGAAAAACTTTTAATATTAAAAAAATATGATATGAGGAATTATATAATTGGTCCTCGCTCCGCTCTTCCGACGATTTATTAATCTATGTATACAATATAACCTCATATTTATTTTTTTATCCATTGGCTTGATACAACATTAGCTACAAAAAAAAAAAAAAAACCAGGAATCACTTTTTTAAAACTATCTAACTCATATTACCCGTAATTATTTATTCTTAATAATGAAATAAGCTTGTTTTCTGTAATAGCAAACACAGAATTTAAAATACTGAATTGAAATATACGTTTAAATGTAAAATAAACAATAATTAATCACAAATATCGCTCTTGGCGCACAGGAAACAATAAATTTAAACAAAATCAATATACATCACCTGAACTAACGCCAATCGACATAATCACCCATTAAACTGATATGATTATATCTTACTACTTCTTTTAAATTGAAACTATGTAACAATTTACTATAAATGTAGTGTCACCAACTTTTCAATTTGTGGGGGACAAAATTTTCGACTCCTCTTCAGGTTTACAAATGTTTTTGGCTATACTTACACACAAACCATGAAAGAGATGTAATAATCATAAATTATTAAATTACTTTTGTAGAGATTTCCATTGAGCTATTAAATTACTTTTTATGAATTCATCATTTCTATCAAGGTAGATGATGGATAAAAAAAGATCGGGAAGATCCTAAAAATTAGCAACGTGTGCTATGCCTAGTAAAAAAGTAGGTAACATTTTTACAATTCCGATCGTATATTCAAATGCTGTAGCTAGAGGCTGGAGGCGAGCGAAGGCTATAACAGTTTTATTGGTGTTGCCAATATAGCGGAACAGAAAATAATATATTGCCACCCAATATATACGCATGTAAAGATAATTATACTATTTAGTTAGATCATACAAGGCCATTTTTTATTGAACCATTATAAATAGAATAATTTATTTGATTTTACGTGAGGTTACGCCCATCCTGCCTTTTGTTGGCAAACTTAAAAGAAAATGTAGTGTCAAGCGTTTTTGGTATGATACGATAAATAAAACCAGCTTGATAAATACCAAAAGCAAACTTAAAGTGACACTGATAAATATTTAAGTACAATATATTTTTTTGATAAAACTCAACGAATTGTTTATTATCATTGTACAAGTTGTAAGAAACAAAGGGTAGGTAGGTATAATTATGTTGCGTGACTTATGGAACATCAGTTTTATTCAATTTTAACAACAAAAATACAACCTTTATATAATTTCTGTCATTTTTTACATTACTTATAATTCGCAGCTTCGTCGGCACACGAATATAATTTTGAATAAAACTAAATTGAAATAAAGCATTTATCGTAAATAGTAATCGCTGCGTATTTAATCTAATGCTACCTAACTAGTCAATTATTAGTTTTGGTATACACGTTGGGTAAGTTCATGCAGGATGGGTATTAGTTCAGCAAATATCTAGGTGATGATGAAATCCCGTCAAATTTACGACCTTAAGTTATCCGTGGTATGTAATCAATGAAGGAACTGTACTGAAGTAAAGTAAGAACAGTAATTTAGTTGACTAGACCAGGAGTCGGCAAACCGCGGCCCGCGAGCCGCATGCGGCTCATTGAAGGGCTCAGTCAGTTGCGGCTCTTCAAGTTCCCCTCAAAATCTTTTTTTTTTTCGGTGCATATACGCGAGCCAAATAATTGTCTTTATTTTGAACCCAAACACAGTTAATACAGTCCTATTAGTAATACAGTGAAAAACCTAAAACAGAAAACTGCGGCTCTTTGAACTTCCGAGAAGTCGATATTTTTCTGTAATCTGGCTCTTTGTCTAAAAAGTTTGCCGACCCCTGGACTAGACTATTGCAAACCGATCACCAATAGATACTTTTTATTGTGAAGTACACTAGATGCGAGTAGCGCAAGACCGGCCCTCGTCGATCCTTGGAGGAGGCCTTGTCCAGCTGTGGACTTCTTCCGGCTGCCATGATGATGATGATGACACCAAACTAAAATAATAATATTATTTGTATTAAATATAAAATCAGGTGCTTTGAATTCAGCCTAAGAGTTTCATCAGAAAATAGTTTTGTTTTATTTTAGGATAAGCTTGTGTTTGACAATCTCACCATGGTAAGTGATAATGTAGCCGTAGGTGGTAAGCACACAAAGCCTAGATGGGAACTGGCTCTCAAGTGCAGCTGTCGGAATACACCGATAGGTTCTTGTGCTTGGCGACAGATTTTCAACTTGAGGGTGGTAGCCAGCCAGTCGGGTACTAAAAGTACCCTACCACCGTGCTGTGGTTTCCTCACGTTTTCCTTCTCCGAAAGCTCAAACTCATTGCAGGATTCGAACCTACGAGCTTCGCCGCGGTATCCGACGTCACTACCACTAGCTATCATCGCCCTAAAAAAAATTAAACCAGCTTATTTTTAAGGACATAGTATTTAAATGTAATGTTACTCGTAAATAAATGAAGACTGAAATTTTCGTCATTCCATTACGTGCCATAGATCTTAACAGTTAAAATAAAGGATTTAACTTAACTCGTTAATCTCATGGCAATGAGTTTTGATGAAGCGGTAACCCGCTGATTTAAAATGTATTTAAAATTATTTATACCACTATATTTTAACAATGCCATTTTAATATTTTATTGTTAACAAATTGTATTGTAAAACTAGTTGTATGATAGCTTAATATGTTATACTTTATTTATTGGTTGCGGTCGAAAGAATTTATAATGTTAATCTGAATTATTAATATGACAATAAGATTATGGCGTAAAAAGATTACATGTCGTTAATAATGGGTATTAATTCGATTTACAATGCAGGCAGTGCAAAATGAACGCAGATAAGATTTCGAGGTAAACGCGTTCATTCGTTCGTACTCACACGGATAGATAGATTTTTGTAGTGCCCTCACTTACATCGACACATTCTTTGTTGCTGTTATTAATGTAACATTTTTTATCAACAATCTACTGGTGCTTCATTGTAAATTATTTGCCGTACTATTTACAGTTAATTAATTTGTTATAAGTTTTCACTTTTACTTTCCATTCGTTTTTTTTTGTTCAATAATCATTTCCGGAGAAGTGTCAATTCAAAAGCAACTAGTTTATAGTGTTGTTCATGTTGTTTACATGTAATGCACCTACGCCTCTTATTGCTTTATCTTAATTACTTGTCTTTTTCATTTATTGGAGAGTTGAATTAATCATAGAGATTAAGTGATTGTACATAAATCAAATTGAGGGTTTTTTTTATACCGCAAGTGAGAAACCAGGCAGGCGGATCACCTGATGGTAACTAAGTGACTACCGTCGCCTATAGACATTAGCAATACCTGAAGGATTGCCAATGTGTTGTACGCCTTATAAGAATGCCTTAAAGGAGACTGTCTCTCAAGTGCAACTGCCGGAAACTACAAAGTAGAGTCGGGTACTACAAAGTACCCTACCGCCGTGATATGATTTCCTCACGATGTTTTCCTTCACCGAAAGCTCATTGTAGGATTCGAACCCACGATGTTCGCCGCTGTATCTGACGTCACTACCACTACCACATGTCCTTCAACAAAGATTAATATTGTATATCGGGTCCTTCAATACTGAAATTATATTTCTATTAACGTATTGTAAAGACATAGGTATTAAACTGTAATTTAAGAATAATGTTTTTATTGAGAGGTTATAAAGATATTTTTACAAATCTTACCATGATACATCATAAAATCAGTAAATCGAGTTGATTTTGAGCGGATGTTGTGTGACCGAGAAACGTTTCATTAAACAGCTTCCGCGTGGAAGTGACCACCTTGTCGCATTTCCACTCAAATATTCAGTAGCCTGCTACAAATATAACTTTAAAATTATAGTTAATCATTCCACAGTGTCTTGGCCATCATTGGGACAAAAGTAGCCAAGTAGCCAAGACAATATAAAGTAACTTTTTTGAGAGCTTTTTCCGCCAACGCATCAGCCTGGCCATCCAAAGAGGATACGCTGCCAGCCTGCTGGGAACCTTGCCGATCGGCAGCAGCGGCAGCCTCGAAGAAGATTTTTATATATTAAAGTTTGTATATTTTGTACATTTGCTGTAAATAAATTGTAAATAAATTGTAAATTCATACAAAAAAACTAATGTAACTTTATTTATTGTCGCCGACTTATATTCTGCTTACTTTATCTAAGTTATGTAATTCTTTTTAATATGTCACGAAGTATAGCTTATGAATCTCATGATGCTTATATTAAAAACTAAAACTCTTGTAGCACTAGCCGCCGAACTAGGAAATACATGGTGTGATTTGAATACAATAGTCATAAAGACAATAATCGTGTCGAAGTACCGACAGAAATATTTGGACGAATGTAAAAGGTGTTTCACGCCGGAAACTGGGGCGCGGCGAGTTACTTAATTTGATATTTTAATTGTTTCACGCAATAATTTTGGTTTATCTATTTGTTAATTAGTTTTTTGCGTGTGGTTTCGTCTTCGTTTTATTATAGCTTTAAGTAATTTCAAAATCTTCTAAAATGTGCCCCACGCTGTAAAAATAAACTACATTAAAATAGGTTCATCCGTTCAGGAGCTATGATGCCACAGACAGACACACAGATACACACTTAAAACTTTTAACACCCCTCTTTGTCGTCGGGGGTTAAAAATTATATTAATTAAACAGCCTTTTGTGGTCAAACACAACGCTATGAAGAACGTAGAAAAAAAATTGCAAATGAATTTCAATACCTATTACAACCCATTTGTTTGTATTTTGAGGGTTGACACTCTAGGGTCTACCTTGGAGGCTGGAGGTCACAGGACCGGAGCCTCAAATGGTAAGAGGGGTTTTTTTATTTTTTTTATTTGATGCATTTAATGCCATCACCGCGTCCCCCTGACTATTTAGTCAGAGCTCTTGTCTACCGTTCTGAGCTTATGTTTGACCACAATCTCACCATGGCATGTATGTGGCCGAAGGTGGTAAGCACACAAAACCTAGATGAGAATTGACTCCCAAGTGCAGCGGTCGGAACATACCAATAATTATGTGCCGTCGATAGATTTTTGAACTTGAGGGTGGTAGCCAGCCAGTCGGGTACTGCAAAGTACCCTACCACCGTGCTATGGTTTCCCACGATGTTAACCTTCACCGAAAGCTCTGGCTCATGGTAGGATTCGAACCCTCGACCTTCGCCGCGGTTTCCGACGTCACTACCAATGAACTATCATCGCCTTAAATACCTTATGTGTTGAAATGAAAGCCTATCTAAAGTAAAAACAAGTAGGGATTCCGTACGAAACGAATAGAATTCCGTACAAAACATAAGTAGTATCTAAGGCATTCAAATTATATTCGATACAATGAAATGCTGTTTCTACTTTATTTTATGATGTTTTTTTCAATATTCTTCTTATATTTTAGTCAGAAAGGTTAGATTTATCAGCCAAATATTAGAGAAAGGTATTTTAAACATAGATGATACGAGCAAGTTTCTGGAACTGTGCTGCATCTTTGGAGTCGATAGTCGATGGCCGAGATAAAGCAGTAGCGTGATGGAAAGAGACCATATTATGATTATAGTAAAATTATATACCTATACATGAGACTAATTAATTACTATCAATTTAGTTTCTAAAATCTATCTCCACATTCGCTGCGACTTATCTTATTGAAAAATTATTATCGTAGGTATGGGTCATTCTAAAATACGCAACATTTCAACCAAAAATTTTCGCAAGGGTTTTTATTGTGCTTACTACATATCTAAATTAAATAAAGCAAGTCATTGGGCAAAATGAAACGCATATATCTATGTTACTTCAATAAAGTGCGTTTCACAATACAATAATGCTGTGTCAAGGTCATTAACTTGTAATATCCACTTAATAGTAAATTTCCCCGTAATTTGCAAGTTATGCTTGGGTTACTCAAAGGCTTTGGATTTTACTTTTGGTTCCGGTAGTTAAACTGTAAAATAATAAATTCTAGGTATATTTCAAAATATACCTCTTTTAGATTAGCTTGCTACGAGTATGAAGATCCGGATTCATAATGGAGAAAACACGCGTAATCTCTATATTAAAGCACGTTTAACTGTAATTTTAAATAAAGTAAATACTTTAATAGATAGACTGCATGGTGCATTTTATGGAATCATTAAAAAACCGCAAAAAATATATTAAGGAAATAAAATCAGAGAGTGGTGTGATATAATGAAGTGTTATTGACATATCTACGGATTTTTTTATTGCTTTCGATAAGTGGTTATAGCAATGTATAGATCGCGTCATATCCTCTTTCTTGTCCACAGTTACCTATTATATGTTTCCGTAATGCACATACCTACTCGTATTTGCCTAATTTAATAGTGGACCGGAAATTACGTAGTTATTCTACTTGAAAACTGCTATTTCTTATATTCCATGCTCTTTTGGTAGGTATAATTTGGTCTATTATGTAGGTAGGTAGGTACGTTTCTTTTGCTCTATAACTTACTGGAGAGATATTATATTAGAGCTGTATTATATAGTCTTGAAATGACTGCATTGCAAGGTTTTCAGTTATGTAGTTGGTGGAGTTTTTAGATAAATAAAATACAAAATAATATATTTTTCATTGTTTATGTTCATTTTTACATGCTTACAATTATAATTATACACATTGGCAAGTTTTAAGCAGTTACATTCGTCAACAATAAAAGTATTAAAAATAATACTCCACAATCGATTAAATTGTTATATAACACTTACTAGAAAATAAATAGCACCTAATTTATTACATCGAAATATACAAACTAATGTTTATATCTTATACATAATTTACCTTATTGCAAGAACAACGGCACTGTGAAAAGCTGAAATAGTAAAAAGTTATCATTTCATATTTCCATATTTAACTTTTGTTATAATAATAATACCTCGCCTGTCTTATATTTTTACAATTAAACAATTATATTCATCATAGCCACAGAAAGCTCATAATAAGTTAAAAAAATACCAATTAAACATATCCTAAATTTACGAATTCTAATCATTTATTCGGTGGAAAATCGAGTGTCGTATACGTAGGCCTAGTCCGTGGGACGGGGGGCCTCCTAGGTCTGGGATGAGTCTTTCCGCCTTCTGCACTAATACTCAAACTAGTTGTCATAGTGCCTTCACTTTCTTCGGGTAAGTATGGAGCTCTTGGACTCAATACTAACGCTTTATAAGACGAGTGAGAATCAGCTATACTTCTCCCGTCGCCTTCATCTCTTCGCGATAACTCTGAGAATGGGGACACAGAACGTTTCTCGATGCCACTCGGGCCAGGCGTTTCGTCCTTGGGTTTCAACTCATAAGCATTCTCCTCTTTTCTCTTAGGCTCAATATCCTTTTTGAATTTAGTTTGTCTTTCAATTATCTCTGCTGTAGTCAAATCTGAACCCTGAACATCTGTTTCTAATGGTGGAGCCGATAACCACGGTCGTGAGGAGTTATTTGTGCACCAACGTTCCTCTGTCTCACTCGCGTCACCTAAAAGACCGAGTTTTTCTAAATTCTGCAGCAGAAGATTTTCGCTCGAACTGGCTGCCCTCATTTCTGTTTTAGAGTCTTCTGCCAATAACAGCTCTGCTAAAGGTGGTGCTAGACCCAAGCCAATGTTTCTCTCGTGATATACCTCTGATATTGTAGGAGTCAGTTCACCACTCATGTGTCGGACTTGTGCCATTGGGTCTCTACTGCTTGTGCCCATCTTAGGTCTAGGAACGCGTTTGGAAGTCGAAGGCTGGCTTATATTTGGCTCCGTCTTTTCTTCTTCAGTCCTTCTAGGTTGAGCTGATGCAAGTTCATAGAAAGCATCTAAGTATCTCGCATGGGCATGTTCCGGACGTCTTCTCAACACTGTATCATGTCCTGAGCTCTCCCAATCAGAATCATCCGAAGGAGGTCTTCGGGTGTAAAGTGTTCTGATTTTAGTTTGATGGGCTAATGCTAGAGATACATCTCTAGGTGGTGCAGTTGTCGGTGGTGGTGGAGCGGCAGGTGGGGATGGCGTGAAAGCCGCGTCACTTTCACCACGATAGCGCGGAGGTGGGGGCGCTGGAGGAGGAGCAGTTCTACCATCAGGCTCACCACGACCAACTTCACTTGAAGATGTTGATCCACGGACGTACATTGTGAAGGCACCTCCACAGGAACCGAGAGGTAATGGTGGCGGTGGTACCGATGATACGCTTTCTTCTGTGAATAAAAAAAACATTAAGCAATTACAACAAATACTTTTAGACTTATTATTTTCGTTTTTTTACATGGTAGTTTTTATGAGACTTACGTCGATGTTGTCTTGGTGGAGGTTCACCATCAGAATGTGGTTCTATATCTCCATCGTCGATAGACGCCAATGATTCAACGCTTGAACTTGATTCTAAGCTAAGACTTCGTGGAGCTTCTTGAGTATCTGTTGACATACAGATATTATCATTACAAACTGTTAACTTTTACTACGTTAACTACATAAAGGATTTCGAAGAACCATATTAAGTAATTCTCAATTAAAAAACTTACCGAATAGCGCTAGCAGTGCTTGGAGTACAAATTGTATATGCCGTCTGTTTGCTGTTTTGCCGGTGCGGAGTGTCACCTCATCTTGACCCACTTCAGCCAAATCAAAGCCAAGTGATGCTAGAAGTTCATGGCAACCGTTGACTCGCCATAACCTGCACAGAAAATTATTTGCTACAGATATTTCTAATAAATGTACATTTTACATAATTGTATATTTGATCATAAGCCCAAAAAGTCATGAAGGGAGCAGGGTACTGGAACACACAGGTTTATTTGAAAAATATATAGGAAGATTTGGAAATCGTTGGCATCGCTTGCAGGAGTGGATCCAATTGTTCTCATAATGAAAGTTGTTGGTATTACCACCCCTGCACACTTGCAGTAGATAGAGCTGATTTTGAAGTAGATGGCATCACTATGCCATCTACTTCAAAATCATCCTGTTATTGCTATTATTACATAGTTATTTAACTAACCTGACATTAACAGCCACTTCAATAGTATCAGTTTCAGAGTTCTTCACAGAGAACTGCGATATAACAGATCGAATAACACCGATGATATCGTCTGCTACATCGCCGTTGGATATAAGCTTCGAAAGAGCTTGGAGGGTCGTTGGACTTAATCCTATCAAAATACACATTCTCAATATTATTATCGAAGGTGATAAACACATTTACACATAATTTTATTGTAAAATCTTAATTACCTAGTAGTGCTTGAAGGCTTGCAGAGCATTGTGTCAAACGTTCTTCCGGGTCACTTTGTGGAAAAAATACGCTTGACGGGATGCCATTTGCAGCTGGTTCAAACCTGTTGATGTTATGAAATAATTGTTACTTTTATGGTAATTTACCATATTTTTAATTGGTTCAATAGTAATCATAGATAAATAAATATTACCTAAATCCAACGCTCATGAGTAGTTCCCGCCAGCCGGTGGCGGTCCCGGCCTTGTTCTCGATACTCTTTTGTGTCGTGTACATTGCGTTCTTCTGGCCTCTCACTATCCTCTGTAAAGACTTCTCTACCAAGTGTAGGCATACTCGTAGCGCATCCCTGTGATAAAAATACCATTACTGATGTTATTGACTGTGGATAAAAAGGGCCAAAAATAAGATGAAACTGAACGAAGAACAAAGTGTCCACGTGGATCATTAAATAGCAGCTTTTTTTATACCACAAGTTGCAAACAAGTTAACGGCCCACCGGATGTCCAGCGGTTACCGTAGCCTATGGACGTTTGCAACACCAGAGGCGTCTCGAGCGCGTTACCGACCTTCTTACTACTCTTTTGAAGAACCCCATGCTGTAGTCTCTAGGGAAAAGCTCACTCTCTCTCAGTAGTTGTTGATGAGTTACCTGCACTTGTCGGGCGCGGCGAGCAGCTCGCACAGTGCCTGTCCCATGAGCGCGACCTTGTTACTGAGGCGCACGTTGGCGCCGAGCAGCATCAGCCCCGCCCAGTGCGCCGGGTGCGCGAAGTGCTTCGTGTGACGAACTGTTTGCATCGCGTCACCTAGTGCTCTATGGTGCAAATGTTTTATCATTAGAAACAATCTAGTTTAGTACTCTCATATACATTGTGGTAAGTACCCTAGTATGACCCAACTAATTAAAATTCGTTCTTGCTATCGACGATAACACAATATTGCATGCACTCTATCTTAAAACCTTAAAACTCATCTATTCAGTTTAGGTCCTGATAAGGCCTCCTACTATAGGTCTAGAATACACTTAAACTGAAAAGTCTCCTGCAAGAATTGGGGCGACAATTTCCATTTTATATTGGACATTTCATACAAAAAAATACATCAACCTCAAGAACGGGGAAATAATTAATGCTCTTAATTATTTGTTAAACAAAGCATATTGGAATACTCACTTAGCCACTCGGCTTCCCTGCAACAGAGCCGAATATAAAGATCTATATAGTATCTTAGTGGCAGTGTCCTGAGGGGCAGGCCATAGAGTCACCAAAATGGCCTGAGCACCGGCTGCAAGTAAGGCACGGCAGAGTCGAGACACGCCTTCACCCGCCATCGATACGTCTTCTGATTCTTCTTCTGTTGATCCTTGGAGAGCGGCGCTTGATGGTGCGCAGGATATTACCACCTATTTATTTAATGTTTTGTAAATCAATGAAAGTGATTTCATACCGAAGACATTTGTTTAAATACAGATTAATACAGAATATAAGGAACATAAGAAATCTTACCAATCTTGCTGTTATTTTGAGGTTCATGATTTCTGCTGCTGTCAGCATGAACTCTGATGCTGGTGGCAATTCTTCATTACTTGGTGGTAGTTCAGAATCTATATCAAAATAAAGTTATTTTTAATTATGGTTTTAGAAATCGATGGTAAATAAAAATTATCATTGTATAGTCCAATACAAATGTTGGTATAATTAATTTGATTCGAATCAAAAAAGTCTCTTCTTTTTTTAACCGTCAACATTTCAGATTATAATAATATATTAATTTTAATAAGGTAGGAAACTATGATTCTTTATTAGTTTAGTACTTTTATTTTATACTGTACCTATTATCTACGTATAATATTGGAAATTTCCAGGTGAACAAAAACTTACTTTCATCTTCGTTTTCTGTCGATGTGTCAGCAGCTCCACTGCCAACACTTGTGTTTAAGAGGCGTTTAGCTTGCGAGTCAACCTGGATAAAGTAAATAGTTTTGCTTTAAATATTTTCTTTAACTACTTTCTGCACAAACTATGCTAATGGCATAATAATTACCACTTCTCCAGGGCTCAGAACGATAGCAGTTGTCTTCCAGCAGATATGAGTAGCGAAATGTATGCACTCTGCTTGCGGGAGTTGCGCCAGAACTGCTTCCTTAGAAGCCTGGAAAATGAATATATTATTAGAATAAAGGCACATAATTTTTGATATTTTAATAAAATCTTTAGGCCTTTTAATAGTACCTGATAATCAGTAAGTGGTGTAACGCGAAGCATGTCGGCTACAAGTTCAGCTTCTTTTAGTTGAGCATGACCCCCAGACCAGCGAGCACATCCCACTCTTGGGGCACCCACCACTAGGCACCGCATACCAGCTTCAGCATTATTGTTTGTCGATGTTGATGCACCTATTTCAAAAGTATTTTATGCCGTTAAAAGTTTTACTAATAGAAGTGTCATTGGATGATCAAATACAGGATCATGCTCTGAAGCATTCTCTAAAATTCTACATTCAGCAAACAAATTATTGATGTGATAGTCTTATTGACTACATACTTCAATTCCTTTTCACGAAATCGAGAGGAAAGATATTACACATTAAAAAACAATACTTATAGAAAAAAATATCATATAACAGACACTGCAGTAGCTCATTACCATGATCATGATGCACCCTAGCGCGCAGATGTCTATGATGCCGCAGTGGTCGCAGAGCGGGCGCGGCGAGGAGCGCGTACCGCTCACACAGCGGCTCTGCATCCGGCGCGCCGCGCAGCGCACCCCAAGGACACGCGTACAACGCACGCTCCACCACCACCACCACCTCACGACGACCGCCGCAACCGCGACGACCGTGCGATGCTGTTATACGTCAAACATAATAGTTGTAAACAACACTGAGTACCTCCCTTTTGACCACGTAAAACTTAAAATTACTTATAGTCCAGTCACTTAAGCATAAAAAGGGGTCAACCTCGGAATGAGAGATAATAAGCTGGAAACTCGTGCTTTCCTGTTTTTTCGTGGACCTTCATCTTGGTGTTCTAAAAGTTGTTTCAAAAGTCTCATAAAATCTCGTGTCTGCGTCGTAAGTTATTCAATCTATTATTTACTCTTTAGTATATAGTCTCTACACCCTTGGACGAATGGTTTATTCGTCTAAGTCTACACCTCATTGATCTTTTTCTTGGGATAAATGCGTATCATGGCACTGTTTTGAAATTAATTGATAATAAATAAATAAATATTTTGTTTTTTAGACGGATGTACCAGGATACTGTTATTATTATTTTAATAATAAAAACAATAGAAATCTCACCATGATTGTTGTTACATGATGCAGGCAGCAAGTCCTCAAAAGGAGCCAATAACATATTGTATAGAGCGTTAAGACATGGAGGACCTTGCCATGATGGTTGCTTCTTACGAGGTCCATGGACACTTGATCTGCAAAATAAATAACCAACATTAGTAAAAGGACAAAACGATCTAAAGAAACCTAAAAATAAGAACAACTTCTACCTTGTGGAGCCCTGTAAACTGGCTACAGAACCAGCAACTGATCCTCCCACAGAACCCACACTGAAAAGTGAACTCAATGAGTAATTTGAGGAGTTCAGAAGATGATTGCGGGACACCTAAAAAATAAAAATGGTTTTAGCCTCATGAATTTAGGAGGAAATACAATAGGAATTGCTTATAAGGTACTTAATAGACTGATTATCAAGAGTATTCTTGTTTACCATTCTTGCTAGACCAGTACTAGGTCTTTCATCGGGATCCCACTGGTCCTCGTCGTTTCTTCGTTCCGCAGCCGTTTTCAACCACGTTGACCATTCGCTGATGCATCTTTCTAACTTGCCTAAACCACCTGAAACAAATCATAAAATAAAGTAGGGATAGGCATTTGGGTGATTTTAGTGCACCAAAAATTTTATACTAACTGCAATTGGGTTGAAGATCATCAGGGCTGATATCTGGAAGACTGTTATCGCTGTCGCCTGCTTCTTCAAGTAGAGATACTTGATGAAATCTTAGTATTCCTGAAATATAAATATTATAAATTAAAGTTTTTCTGCCAAACAGAAGAGTCATTGATGATTTTTTTTAATAGCATCTGGAAGGGATTTGCTTCAAAATATACAAGAACTTTTTTAACCTTTATGTGGTTGGAGTAGCCAGGCATAAAGCCTCCCAGCAACGAGGCTATAGTACAATACTGGTGCTTTCTGCTTGTTCACTACTTCGAGGATTTGGTCCACGTTTGCAGGGCTCCAAGGTTCTGTGCGCTCTTTTGCCGTTTCTTCTAATGGGTTTCTGTTTAATAAAAACATAGGGAGTATCAGTTAATATTTTACAAGGTGATCAATTTGCATATATTTCAAACAATAATTCAAACTCAAATTCACAGTGGTTTTATTCATGATTCTAACATTTTGTAACTAATCATATTTTGTTTTTTTTTTATTACAATAACGACATACTATTATATATCTAACTGTGAGGACCTTTAATTGGCTCACCTACTTTTAAAGCTGTTACTTTGTACCCATTTTTTGAATGCTGTTGGTCCCCACCAACAATAAAAAACATGATTACGTAATGGAATGCTTATAAGCAAGATATAAGTATAAGAACGACGATTATTTTGTGTTGTATCATACTCTTCTAGAAAAGGGAGTTATGTTACTTACCTTTGTGCAGCATGCAGTTCCAAATTAGTCTGGTTTAAAGTGCCAGTTGGTTTATCAGTGACAGCGTCAAGAGATCGGCAGCGACCACGTTCGGCTACCACTAATGCTTCGGGATGACGCCCCAATTCTAAAAGAAGAATTTTCTATTTTGAAAAACATTGAAAATGCTTTATTTAGATATTGATGATTATTGTCATTGTTTTAATCAAAGTAAAAAAAAACGGCATCATCTATGATTAGTTGGTAACTTACCAACAAGTACTCTTTGTAGAGCATGTTGCGTGGATGTGTAGAGCGCAGCTATCTTCTTGTCTCGATGCTTCTCACTAGTGGACTCAAGAACAGTGAGAGCTGCTTGCAACTGTTCTTTGGCCTCTTCAAGTTCTCCTGAAGCCCAGAGCGCGAAGCCAAGGCGATGGCGGACACGAGCCTATAATATTGAAGTTTTCAAAAAAAGTGAAATAACTGGATAAAAGTAACAAGTAAATGAATTTAATATCATACGCCAAGTATTCATTCCCCATTTTTTATGATATTTCTATTTGCCTCTCAAATTACTTATTTACCTCTTCGTCAGCATCCGTCAATCCCTCAGTTGCAGCTAAACCTTGTCGCAAGTAAGATACGGCACTGCCACACGCTCCCATCGCCAAATGAGCTCTGCCAAGATCAGCCAGAGCTTGAGCTCTTCCCCTGGTGTCACCTGGAGTAAGTACAAATATTGAATATAGAAAATTAGTTATATGAATGCATCATTACTGTTACTTCCAGTGTTTGAAACAAAAAAAAATTACATTAAGTAAATTGCTTCCGATGCTATTCGGGTTAATAGATTAAGCAATTTTATTTTTCACCCAACACACAGGTTAGATCTAATTAGTTGGAAAAACTCACCGGAGGAAGTAGCATGTCGCAGTCTCGATTCATGCCACCGAGCTGCTTCAGCGTGAGCACCCATCGAAGCGTGAGCTGCGCCTAGACCACCGCATGCTCGAGCCTGAATAATTAACAACACCTCCTCTGTACAAGATTCTTTAACAACTCTGTAAAAAGGTTTTTACTATCAAATATTGTTACCAGAGAGATTTAAGTTATCATTACCTGTAAATGTGTAAGTCCCAATCTATGTGCCAATTCTAGTTCAGCACGATGATGTCTGACTGCAGCCGCGTGATCCCCTAAAGCGTGTTGAGCGACGCCTAAAGAATGGCACGCTTCTGCTTCCATGATCTGATTATTTAGTTCCCTGTTTAATTAAAATTAAATATATAGTTTGAAATAGGTATGGAACGCTTAAATTGCAACAATAATTTATTATTATATGTAAAGAAAGAAAGAAATACATTTATGTTTTTCGTTGTCTAAGGCTGAAATCACTCATCTATATACTAACTTGGCTATATTTTTCTGATGTTCCAAACAAGAGACAGCTTGTTCCAGGTTATTGAGAGCGATATGCAATGCACCAAGTTCCCCGTATGCTTGTGCTTTTGCTTCCGGCATTCCGAGTTCATGAGAGACTACAAGTCGCTTTTCTAGGCATACCAGCGCCTGTTGGAGATTTCCAACAGATCTGAAAGTTTCAAATATTATGCCATCGTTAACAAAGTATTATCGTAAAATTAATGATAGATTCTTCTTAGCTCCTCGACAAGTTAAACATTTTTGTCTGGATTTTAATATATTTCTTTCAAAGACTACAAAAAAAATCAACGAGAATTTCACTAAATTCTTAGGTAAAATATCTCATACATACTTATGACTAAGACCCAGGCCGCGGTAGGCACGCTCCTGTTCTCTTGTATTGTCCAGTTTGAGTGCAGCTGCAAGATGCTGTTCATGATATTTGGCCGCTTCATCTGGATCTCCTAGTGCATCATAGCAGTCTCCAAGAGAGCCAAGTGCTCGAGCCTTATCTAGTTGGCAAGTTGGAGTATTCACACGTTCTAAGATTGCCAATTGCTGAAATAATTTATAGATTATTAGTTTGTATGTTTTATTTTTCCTGAAAGAGGAGGACGCACCTTTTGGCATGGGTGCGTATAGTTCTGCAATGATGTTAGAATATTTCCATCTCCAGTCTTGCCTGACCCTTTCAGAAGGTACACAATATGAAGGGTGATATTAGGAATGTAAAAGATGCGCTAACCTGTTCAAGGTATCCAATAGCATCTTCATAATGACCCATGTTAAGTTTGGCAATACCTAAATTGCCATATGCTTGCGCCTCTAATGCGCAATCTTGTAGTTCTTGAGCTCGTTCTAGCTGTTCCTGCAGGAGATAAATTTATACATTTTACTGAAATTAAGTTAATGAATCCACTTTTTAAGTTTTAATTATTAAAAAAAATCTAACCCGATAGCATCTGGCTGCATGTGAATAATGACCTAAAGCCATATGAACTGCTCCAAGATGTGAGTGAGCTCTTGCTTCACCAGCTGCATCGCCTGCTTCTTGACGTAGGGTTAATTCCTACGGATAAATTTCTTATGTTTTACGAATTTGTTACGGACACTACAATCCAATGAAAATATCTATGGACTCCATCTCCCTTCATCTAATTTACTAGAACTCCATTGTTTTTTTTTCCGATGACATTTATTTTGACAGGTTGCATTGGTTTTCGGTTAAATTTAAATAAAAAAAGAAGTGCTTTTATTTATATTTTAATTACCTGTGTATGATGTCCTAAAGCAGCATCAAGTCGCCTCTGGAGTCTTCTAGCCAAACCCAAAGCACCGCATGCAGCTGCTTCTAAAGACCGATCACGGGCCTAGAAAACAAAACAAAAGTTAAATTCTGACTCAAAAGATTTTCCATAAAAAAAATCGGTAATAGCATGTACCACAATGTAGAATTACCTACCTGTCTAGCAAATCCAAGTTGCCTCTGATACATTTTGACAGCTTCTTCAACGTCCCCCATCTTTATAAGAACATCTCCAATGTTGCCCAAAGCCCTGAACTTGCCCTGCAAATGTTGCGTCATATGGGCTATAGCAAGGAAGTACTTCTGGCATTCTAGGGCAGTCTCTAAGTTGCCAAGTGCAAGATGAGCTAGACCAAGGTTGCAGTAAGCTCTGCCCATATTCATTTTGTCTTGAAGATCTTTGGCTAATGAGAGATCTTGGTCATAGTATCTGGAATAGAAAAAAACATAATTGTTTACTGCTTTTAGGTTCCTGGGTTCTTGTAAGATAAATAATGAATTTGGGTCCATACCAAATTTCTAAGATCATATTTTTTGAATATAAGGATATTACCTATATAAGGCATCAAAATGACTTCTTACCTGACCGCCTCTCTATAATTCCCCAAACAATAATGGGCGTAACCCAGGAAGTGGCACGCTTTGGCTTCAGCGGTGACGTCACCTAACTCTTGAGATAGCATCAAGTGTTGTTCATAGTATGGTACTGCCTGGGCGAATTCACCTCGAGAGGAGAGGCAGTTACCCAAGTTTAGTAATGCGCAGGCTTCACCTGCGGCATCTTTGAGTTCTCTGGCTATACCTGTTGTCAGGACCAATTTAGGCTTAAAACAGGTTTCTGCGCAAACACTCATAAGTTTCTAATCAACATAATTTTAGTTGAAAGAAATCCAATCAAGTAATAACATTTTTAAGAAACTGTCTGGAGTTCCTGTATATCTTATATGAGTAGGTATAAAATCTTTTTAAAATAATAATATAGGATCTCACCTAAATGCGCTCTGTAATGGAACAACGCCATATCATGTGCTCCTAAAGCTTGGTATGCAACAGCCAGATTCCCATGAGTGGATGCTTCAGAACTTCTATCGTGAACCTCCTTTGATATCGTCAGCTCCTGCTTATGGTACTTAATTGCTTGCTCGTAGAATCCTGCTGCGGAATATGCATTCCCAATATTGCCGTATGCTCTACCCATTCCGGCTTTGTCCTGGTATTAAAACATATTTATTAGACACAACAAAAAAAAATCTATACTAATATTATAAAGAGGTAATATTTGATTGTTTGTTTGCATTAATAGGCTCTGAAACTACTGGACCGATTTGAAAAATTCTTTTATCATAAGAAAGCTACATTATCCCTGATGAACATAGGCTATATTTTGTCCCGGGAAAAGATATCCATGGTAATGCGGTTGAAACCGCGGGGAACAGATATACATAACAAAACACTTCATTGGAGATAAAAGAGATATAACAAATCCAATTAACATACATTTATATTAATAAAATTGCACTATGTTAGGTCTAAATGGCCTCAGTTCAAGATGTGCTGCAGATCGGTAAAGCGCTGATTCGGCTGAAGCCATGGGTGATGTACGGATGTACGGACTAATGAGCGGTAGATATATACATACCATACACTACTTGTCTATAAGAATAATAAAAAAGTAAGTGTTTGATTTGAATGCGGTCTCTTTTCAAGTTTACGAAATATTAATTTTAACTCAAAACTCATTTATTAAGTTCAGGCCCTGGTAAGGCACTTATGAACGTTAAAATTGACTCTAATATTATTTGGAGAAAACATTAATCTTTATATGCGTGATTGTGTATGCTGTCTACTTTGTCTTCCATTTTATGATCCATCGCGTGTTTAAGACATTCTGAAGATAAATTGCGCAAATGTGAAAGCTTAGAGATACATATGTTTCAATTTGTACAATGAAGTTATTCAATTTAAAAATAGATGCGTCTTTATTTTTGCATATTAATTTATGTTTGAAAATAAATTACCTACTGCGACAGAAAACCTTACTAATATTATATAATCAAAACATACCTGTAACTGTCTAGCAATGGAAAGATGAGCCTGATGCAATTTAAGCGCGGCATCATGTTCTCCCAGTAATTGATACACGATGCCCAAATTTGAGCAAGCCCGTCCTTCGCCGACCTGTAGCAGTAACAAATTAACGTGAAATTATTCCATAAAATACATAAGTCAGCAAGCATCTTAAAAAAATTATGTGATTTACTTTATCTCTTGCAGCAAGAGCGACATCCAATTGTCTTTCGTGCCATTTTTTCGCTTGTGCATAATCGCCTCCACACCTGTAAAATTTAAACAGTAATTTTAATGGTTTCGATTCGTTTATATACTTACTTGAAACTTCACAAATGCGATCCAATATCGATAAGCCAAGTTTAGCTATTATAGTACCTATTGTTTAAAATGTATCTCAGTCAAATAAGCAAACCTTGCAGCATGTCCCAATCCAGCATACGCTCTCGCTTCTATCGCTCTATCACCTAAATTCTGGGCTATCCTTAATACATTTTCGTGGTACGCGATTGCTTGAGAGAAATTTCTTCTGTAGTGATAGGAAGATCCCAAATTAGAATACGCTCGAGCTTCTTCAACCTGCAAAATAACATAGAATGATACGTCACATCTCACTCTGAGTTCGTTAATGGAAAAGCATTCTACGACATAATCAAATTATTATTTTTTAAATTCCCTTGAATTATTTAATCTGCTCATTTGACTTGATTCTTAAAATGTGTTTCTCTTACCTGATCTCCAAGTCTTCTCGCCAGTCTTAAATGTTGCGTATGACAATCAACAGCAGAATCGAATTCCCCCATTGCAAGATACACTGCTCCAACGTTTCCTATTTCTCTGGCTTCCTGCAGCCTATCACCCATTTGTTTGACAAGCTGCACACATTGTTTGTGACTTGCTAGAGCGTTAGGGTAGTCACCGATGGCTGTGTACACGTGGCCAAGAGATGTGAGGGCAGCTGCTGCGGCTTGTGTGTCCTGTATGAAATAAATATGAAAATTGCTTTATTTTATAGTGTTATTAATCCACCACAAAAAGGACTCCTTTACTAATACTCGTAGATATAGGTTGAGATTGATGGACAGGATAGAATGAGGTTTAGCTTAAATCTCAAGACAAATAGTAAGGAATTTCGATACACTCGATTCGTTTCCATCCCCGCTTTCCTCAATGTTAAATTAAAAAAATAAGAAATACTTTTTCTATGCTATTGCTTGCGGCATATAGAACTAACTACCTGTAATACTTGAATATCTAATGAATTTCTTAAGATATAATAAATACATCACTTCCATAAAAATAAATTGAGTATTTCAAATCTGATTTTCATTGAACATATTCATAGATTTCATTGCACACTATATCAATATTCAATGCCAACATAAATGTCTCGTATAAATGTCTTCAAAGAAATAGCAAGCTAATTGTATTGAGTTCGCATTTTATTTATACGAGTGATCGTAAAATATAATTCAGAGTCAGCCCTACCTAATAAAGTTTTCCTTCTACACGTAAAAAGTGCGAGATGTATTTATTTTTCCGAATGCAATAAACGTAACAAACTTGTCACATATACTATACATAGTATGTGTTGTGTAAGAGTAGGTAACGTAACATGTACCTATATATTATGTTAGAAGAATAGAGGTAGGTACTTTTAAACAAGTTAGGCAATATTTGCAACAAGTAGAGTAGGTGATTCGCAAGCCCATATTCATTAAATGCAAACGCCTCGCCGCAATGTCCAGATCATCTTTTCTATATGGTTCCAGAGTCTTTTATAAACACATGACAATAACCTTTTATAGACCCATATAGCAAATGTGCGCCCTAGGTTATCGTAAATTATCAGAGACATTTTAATGTTGTCGTGTCTATCAAAGTAGGTATGCAGCATTTTATTAGCTTACTAGATATTTGCGATCGTATGAATACAATAGCTACATAATTTATGTTACTTATGCGTATTTCAATTCACATTTTATGTTATATTCATCACGCAGGCACAAAAAGGGTTATAGGTATCATTAAAGTAAGTATGTAAGTAAAAATGACTCAATCTCTTGAAAAAAAAACCATGACACGTGAAGCAATAATGGACGATGGCAAAGGTAGTGGCTTCGTATCCTATGATGAGTTTGAGCATCGCTGATGAAAACCATCGTGATGATAGCATGCGGAAAGCTTTTTAGTATTGGTAATGTCCAAAAACGACGATGGCCACTAAGTGTTAGGTGGACCGTCTCCTGTTTATCAGTTAAAATAAAAATACATCCAAACGGTGAAAAAAATATTCACATTTAAAAATATATTAAATTGAACCAAGGAATTTAAGAAACAAATAAAAGAAGCATAGAATGCGACTCATCCTTTTCACTGAGGAAGTGAGGGACAAAATGAAAAAGATTAAACCCCGACGACAGACCGCCAATAGGGTCTTTGTCTTAACTAGTGAGGTAGTTACGTTTCGATGACATACCTACTAATCGAATAAAATTGATAAGTATCTCATAAAAATATTAACCCCGTTTAATATCACATTTTATAAAACTTGTTTCATTCCAATCGGTGGCTCAATAAAACTGTTTTTTGTGATTCTAAAAATTCTTGACTTTTTGATCTATTCACTAATTAGCCACATTTCATGGCCATCTATTAATTAACTAATTAATTCTCATTAGCTTTTTATTCTCCCAGGGCTGACAAGCAATTAAACCGGTCACTGCATCGCTTATATAAATTGGAAACACCAGGAGTAGTACCACATTGGCAATGTGCTGCCAACGGCTCTAAATTGCAATATACCGTGGTAGAAATTAAATCACAAAGCATGAATTCCACGCAATTTTTTCTATTTTCTACTTTCGATAGCTCACTCACTCTTTTCATATACCTACTGGGTTATTTTTTCATTCTTCCATTCAAACTCCCCAAAAAATAAACATTTTATAAATTTTGATCGAATAATAAATTTTTGGTAATTTTTATTTTGGTTCCATAGTAAAAGTATATTGTATAAATTGGACTGGCTGATTGAAAAGTAATCCTTTATATGGGGATATATTTTATTGTGTTACTATGTATAAATAAAAGTGTAGTTGGTGGAAATAATTTCAATACCTACCTACAAAAACAGCAGTATTATTCATACATGTATTATATCTTTACTCCAAACAAATATAGTGGCAATTTATCTTTAATTATCTTAACCATATTTTAATCGACGAGTCATTACTGTCAGAAGAATATCGATAGAGAGAATCGACAAAGGACTTCACCAGCGAATAAAGTCGGACGGCCTGCAACAATCTAGCTAATTAAGTATGTGCAACATGATACGATAACACGGTGATTTACATACTGACTCAATCTGCTTTAGCTGTATTCCATCTAGCATTTAAAACGATGCACTGTGATATGGTTCGCTTTGAATTGAGTTCATTGTGTTGAACGCCGTGTCACGCGTGTCGTTTGTGTTCCTAAGGGTTTTATAAATAATACCTCGAATGAGACGTACGTTTATCAACCTTTATTATATTCTCTTTTGTGGACGTTGTGTCTTTAGATTATTCGTATGTAAAATAAACGACATACTTTAGCGGCCCATTATAAAAGTCGGTACTGGAATTTTGTTCAAATGATATGAACTTTATTTAGTATTCCATTTTAAATGGTTACACCGCAGTTAATGAACTAATACTTTTTTAATTATGTAAATATTTGAAGCAGCCGGTGAAGCTGGTACAAAACTATTAAGAATAAAGTTTTAATGTTTTGTTGTAGAGATGTGGCATTATGGTCGCATACAAATGGTTGTTAAAAATAATTTACATGATAATGTTGGATATGTTAGGTATTAATTATATCACACGTTACCAATCTACTGTATAATGTCAGCTTCTGAAACCACGAGGCTTGGACTAGGCACGTGGGGCGGGTTATGATGATCGGATTTTGATGTTATCTTCGAATGTCCATTTAATCTTCATCTTCTTTATTTTTCCCCGATATAAATACCTCCCATTCGACGCAAATGGCAATTAGGCTGTTGATACTGGTATTGGGATTTTGAGACATTTATTTTGTTACCTACCGTATATCAAAAGGTTTTTTTTTATTATTTAGTATTGTTGGTTATTATTTAAGATGGCTCTGGAAATATATGACAAGGGAACATTTTATGAAATAAAAATAATAAAATTTATTAGTGTAAAAATATTGACTTAGGACTAAAATGTGCACCTATTTTAGTTTAATTTAAATCATCCTTTCCAGGTCAAAAGTTCACATCCATTAGGTTTGTCAAATTATAAGCTATACAAAATAACACACCGAATAAATAATAACAATAATAATTTAGATAAAAACAATGCTCGATAAATAATTGATACTCTTATATAATTTATTTATGAGAGGAACAATGACTGAAAATCTATTGATCTTCTCAGAAAGTATCAACTTTTCAACAAGAAATAATATTCAATATATTACGATTCAGTACGATAAAATTAAGAAACAAATAGATAATAATATCAATTAAATAACTCTAGTACCAGAAACACAGGACTCTACGATTAATTACAGCTGGATTTATAATAGCCGTATATTTAACTAGATATTGTTGTCAGATAATATGTTAATAAGTTCTTATATAACGTTGCCTTATCGTTTAACATCGGTAACATTTTATAAGGATCTCGAAAATAACTTCGCACTTTAATACCTAAATGCTACATGATAATTTAAAATGAGTTGGAATTGATAAAGAATTTGCAATTCATGAATATTCATTGAATGGAGGTAGCGTGATTATATTTTATTGTATATCCGCTTTTCGATATCGGATGAGCACTATAAAGTATTTTTTGGTGTCATTAAGTACATTTAAGATATTATTATAATTATAGAAATAAGTATGGTGTTTCAACGTACCTACGTACATTATGGTTGACCCACACCAAGGGATTTTCAAAAATAATAATGTTATTTATTTCATATCTGCCTGCATGCAATACATATTTTCAATCAATCGTCCCATTTTATTTCAACTTTGAGATAATTTCATAAAATATTAAAGTTAATTTGGACCGACGATCTTGTGAGGGTCGCGGGAAGCCATTGTCCAGCTGTGGACGTCTTCCGGCTGATATAATGAATTAAAACTAATTTACTTTTCTCTCACTATGTAAAAAAGTACAAAAACACAATTTAACGTAAGCATAAAATTTGACAAATGGTAGGGGAGGCGAATAGGGGATTTCGGGATTTACTCGAGCGCGGCAGATTAACATAAGGGGGGCAATCTTGCACCTTGTGAAGTACTCTCACCAAATCTGAGCCCTCTATGTAGTGTCGAACGCCTAGGGTAGCCCGTCAGATTAGTAAAAAAAAATCGATGGTTTGAAATACTCGAGCGCGTCAGATTAAGGTAAGTTAGTTACATGCAAAATAGTGTACATTTCAATAATCTGACAAATTGGGCGTGACGAAAGAAAATTGGAGACTCGCAAAGTTGCAAAAAAAAACGTCACCTGGATTTTCTCGAGCGCGATTAGTTTTTTTTTATTTTGAAGGAAATTAGTCACGAATCACGGAAATATCTTAATCTGCCGATTTGCACAAGCCGAAGTAGCTAAAATCATTATTAAGTGTATAGTCCAGGAATATTATGAGTTTCACCTCAGAATGAGAGATAGTCAGCTATTAACTTGTATAAACCTTTATTTTGACACCCTAAAACTTGTCTCAAAAGCTACTTATCTTAGGGTGCCCGCGACTACTGATTTTTCAAGGTCAAAGGTCAAAAAATCATTTATTGCAAATATCTTGTTTCCTATGGGTTTTTTGGTATATGTATTCATAATAAATATTGTAGAAAATTAAATTCTCTACAACTTTTGCACAAAAATTTTTTCGATATCTTGAACCATTTTCGAGATTTCGATATTTTTTATATATATTTTTTTTCAAACCGTCAGATTAAGGAAATCCCTCAACATAATTGTCAGATTATGGGTCAGTACAACAAGGCCATCAAGAAAAACCGCCTGTATAAAAATCTGACGCGCTCGAGTAAATCAAGGTCACGATTTTTTTTTGCATTTTCAAAAATCGGCCCTGACTGATGGTCGCGTCCAATTCGTCAGTCTTTAAAATAGGAGCTACTGGAGGGTTCACTTAACATCCCTTATCAATGTCTGACGCGCTCGAGTAAATTTTTTTTTTAAATATTTTCGACCCCTTCGTACGGCCACCCCCACCACGCAAAACGGCAGATTATTATTTTTCCGTCATCAGACAGACGTGGCGCGACTACCCTATTAATATCTGACGCGCTCGAGTATTTCTTGGTGACTGTTTTTTTTTACATTTTTGAAACCCTGTAGACGCTCACCCCACCGCTGAAGGGGAAAATATCACATAGCCTTTTTTTCTTTATTCCACCTAATCTTCAAATTCCACTAGGTCCCAAATACGCTCGAGTAACTACAAATTTAGCATCATTGCCTCCCCTACCAAAAGCAATTGGATCGAAACCTTTGAGACGCGATAGCACCTGCGCTCGCGACGGGTTATCCGAGGCATTCGCTAATGAAGCTCGGCTAGGTTAGCCACATGTTACTGTCAAATTATTCGCGGTTTATACGTATTGCACTGTAGGGCTTTCAACCACAGTTTCATATTATAACGTATTCGAGATACTACTAAACATTTTGATAGAAATGCTTTCATGGAAGATTTTTACAATAAAATCGATCATTTAAATTAGATATTAAAAAGGATATCACAAAGCTACAAGTAGTCCAAATGTACGAATAAATCATATTTTTTATGAATAAATAAATTATAGCGTAGACTCTATGATACCGGTTGCGGTTTCGCCCGCGATCCTCTATTTTAAATCTTCTAAAAATTACAATAATCTTTAGGCATCCCTAACTGCATGTATATGTATAGAAGTGTACATATAGGTACCTATGGATCTCAAGCGCAGGAATAAAATAGCGCAATGCTATTTTATTTTTGTCAATATTGTCGCAGGGCCTCAATTAAAAGCAATTAACCTGCTGTAAACGAACTATTATTTCTATAATAAATGTGAGACTTTAATGTTTTACATTAAAAATGCAATACGAGTTTTAATCAAGAAACACATAATTAGCTTAACATTTTGAAATACATTTGTGATTTGTTCGTCGTACCTACTATTCATGTTTAGACTGAGCAAGATTTTACTGTTTTTTTACACTTGCCGATAATATGCACTCAGTTACCTATAAATATTTTAGGGCATAGGTACAAAACAAATGCTACTAACTATAAGTATAGTTAGTAACCTAATCCACATGTAGTCCTAGAATTATGAGATGGTAAACAAATTGGTTCTCATTATAACTGGGTGCATGAGGTCGGTCCTCTGTGCTAGTAGCAAAATATTATTTTCATGTATTATCATGTATTGTTAATCCCTCGATCCTACGCAGTAATAATTCCTTACAATCATTCAATGTGCGCGCACACCGATAATTCTTTTGATTGTAATCGCTTCTCAGGATGGGAATAAGTGTTGTAGTCTGTCAAGTAATTATTATTAGTCCATTCTCGGATTACTTGCGAATAAATTCCCAAGTTGGCAACATTTCGCAGTTGTTTTAAATCGACTTGCGAGTTTTTGTCGGGTGCCATTGGTGTGGAACGCGTAAAGTAAATAATTTTTTACGACTATTTGTTCGTCAGATTGTTTCACAAGTGGACGCAATGATTGCCCGCGTTGTATTTATGGAACACAAAATCCTATAGGTAGGTAAAAAGAACATACAATGAATAGACTATTTCTATTTACGTCTGAGAATCTGTTAGTAAGTGCATCGTTATAGGTGGATCTGCTTTAGAGAATTCTGTCGTTTCACGATCTCTACATGTTGCTGCGTGTCTTGTGATCTCGTGGGACATGGTAAAGCTGCATGTTGCGCTATATCACAGTCCACAGTCCGCAATGTTGACGGTGTTACTGCAATAAGTAAGTACTAATTCAAACATGACTTGCAACAAGTTGCCAGACTTTTAACACAATATATTCCTTTCACAATATTAGACTGTGTTGGATATGTTATTGGTACCGCGAAAAGGGAAGATCTTCCACCGGGCTAGGTATCAATGCCCGGGGACTGCAGTCCGTTTATTTGATTTTTTTGGAAGGAAAAAAAGGTGGAGGCCTGAGGGACCATAGACACCCGTACGCGAACTGTTCGGCGAGCACTTAATGCTCTCAACCGGAATACAACGTTTCTTGATTAGAACTCGTATGATACAAAGTGCCCAGAAAACTTTGTGAGTGCGATGTAGGATTTCTGTGTCATATTTCATTACGTCCATTTGTTGTGATGACGCGCTTCTATTACTTTACCTCTGACTCGGCTCACATGTAACGCTGTTACTATAGCCGCTAAAATCTGCTTTACAGCCATTTGCAAGTATACATTATTAACAGAATTAGCAGACTGTAATTCCATTTTTAGCATAAAGTCCAAAGGACTGTCAACAACTTGGAATGTCGACAGTAAAATATACTTTATTATTATGATGCGCTCGCATAGCTGTTTTTCTACAGGTTTTTTTTATTTATTGAATAAATTGCTAAAGGTAGTTTTATTTATTTTCGCTGTGATTACCAAGTTATCATTACCGAGGTCGGACATTGAATTAGTTCACATAGATAAGTGTCATCTCGCACATCTCACCAGTCTTCGTTTCAATGCAGAAGTATTTACAGCGAATTAGCATTTCTACGTGTGCGGGTACCGGCAATCGTCAAAGGGCTCAATAAAAAGGGGTCTTTACTATTTGCGGAGTTCTTTTAGTACATAATACCGGTTATAATACAACTCTTCAGAGTTAAAACGAAAGTGATTTTACTCGCTAATGTAGTGTAACTTTGTTTGCTACTTGTAATGAATTCTAGAGACGAGTAAGTTTAAGTATGAATGTAAGTACTTATTTCTTGTTTGCTGTTTTAATTTGCTTCGATAAATGTTGTTTTATGTTAATTATTCGCTCATTTTCATGAAATTGTTTGTAGCTTGACGAGATGCTAACCGTCAGTTCTCCTTCAAAAAACTTGGGTTTTTAGTTTAAAAACTTAAAATGAATCATTTTGCATTATTTGTCAGAATAAATACGATGTGATATTACTTAAAATAAACAACAAAACTAGTTTACCACCCCGCGGTTTCTCCGCGATCCCGAGGGAGTTAAAATAAAATAAAGCCTCTGTTACTTGCTAATAATAATGTAGCTTTAAAATCTGTTACGTATTTTTAGAGTTTATCCATTTACAATCAAACATACAAATATACAAAAAAAATATTCCCTTTATAATATTAGTGTAGATTTGACGTCAAACCCCTATACTGGCAGGGATTTGGGTCCTCACCACCTTCATTTTTTACTACGCCGCTACGGTGAGATTGTGGTCAAGCAACACAACCCTATAAAAATTATTGTGATAAATCCGGAGAAGTTGGTGCTACGATTTATTTATTGATTAATTATACAACTTGGTTGAATAGATATGTTATTGATAATTACAGGAACAAATCCATCGTACATTAAAGGAAGGGAACAATAAAATGTAAACCGACGTCGTCGCTCACTGCGCCTGCGCATTTCCAGTCGTAGTAAAAATGAAATTAACTTTTTACAATAACAACGCGCGTAAACCGCGCGAGTTATTATTGCGACCGAGAAGTTGAGAACATTTGTTATTTCATTTGTAAAAGGAGAAATCAAACGGTTTACTACCATTCTTTATGTAAATATTCCATTGTGACCAGTCCAACTCCAGCCAACTCGCATGGAAACCTCTTTACTTCAACATATTTTAAAGAATTTATTTTGGAATTACTTTTTTAATATACCGTGAAACTTAGAAGTCAGGGCAAGAGACGTGAAATTTATTATAAAATTGTCTTGCACTGTTTCGAAGGCTTTGAGCCAAATCATGGACTTAAAACATCATCCATCACAAACATCTTTTTTATCTCAATAAATTGTGGCATACCTAGAATTTGATTCGTTCTTACCTTGCATTTCATAGCCAAGACTAGTTGATACCGGTGGGCTGTCAAGGCATCTTTATAGGACCCTTGGCTGAAGTATGCCGCGCCAAGGTTGCCGTGTGCGCGGCACTCACCTGCCGTGTCGCCAAGTGACTTGGCCACGGCAAGGTCTTGCTGCATGTAGTTGATAGCTGCGTCTAGCTGACTAAGAGCCCAGTGAGCGGAAGATAACGCGCTGAAGACTGACCCACTGTGGACAAAAATTGCGATAAGATATTTATGAAATAGGTAGGTACGATAGAGTCAAGTTATTTATTTTTAAATCTACGTCAAAACAACGGCTCACCCAAACACTTTTTTTTTCAACTAAAACAAAATTTAACGTTCATGTTAAAGTAACAAACAACAAACCAACAAGGTATCTCATCCCTGCGTTGATCTTTGCATTTCCCTAGATATTCCTCATATAAACTTTTCACAAATTTAATGCAAAAGTTAATTATGTTTCCTTGATTTAAGGTCATTAAAATTTTATGAATGTTTAGGTTAGGTAACGGTGAATCCTGAAATGAATTGAAAATGTTTTTATTCAAATAAGCTCTTACAAACGCTTATGAATAGTCTGACTCAAACGTACCGTTTGGATGATTTTGCTGGAAATGAAAATAGCAAGATAATAAACTCAGCAATAACTCTTTTCAAAATCAACTATCACATGTTCCGTACAATTATTTATCTAGTTACACTAACAATATTTGCGTCTTATGGCGGCAAATAATATAATAAATACCCAGTTAGTTATACTTATTTCCTAATGTGGGATAATCTGACGATATATTATTTTTTATTTTGTTATTCCAAACAATTAAAATATGTTTTATGATAATATTTGCGTCTATTGTAACATGAACCTTGCCAAGTATTATTTAAGATACAGAACCAAATCAGAGAGAATGTTTAAAACTTGAGTTATTCGCGAAGACATGCTAGTCTCCTTTGCGGTTTTAGTGACCAGTAAATATTTTACTACCTCCACTCTACGCTGGCTAAGTACGCACTGAGCGAGGTTACAATACTCATACATGTAAGTACCAACATTTTGTACGGATTTCATGGGGTCATTATCATTATGTGTAAAGCATACCTAGACAACGATATTTTAAAATGTAGGTATACTGTAGAGAAGGTTCTTAATACACTAGGGGCCATCCATAAATTACGTCACACGTATAGGTGGAGGGGGTCGACGAAGTGTGACAAGGGGTGGGAAGCTATGTTTCGTGACGTCACATTCCAACATTTAATATAGGTATAATGGAGTGGGTTCAAAGTCCATGGATTGAAGATGATTAAGTATGTATCGTTTGTAATATAATTAATCGTTTTTTTTTTTCAAATGTTTGGTGTAGATTTAAAAAAAAAAAAAAAAAAATGGAAATAAAACTAATATCAGAACTGCTGTTTAAATTTAATAATTTCTAGATATAAAATTACACTGTGACGTCACACTGCGAGGGGAGTCTCACAAATGTGACTGACCAGTAGTCATGTGGTCAAAAATTATTTAATTTGTGTGACGTAATTTATGGATGCCTTGAAACAATTATACGTAAGTTGAGTGAAAAGAAACTCCACGCCTTCAAGCAGGACCACTAATAAAATGTTACTTAGAAAGTAAGTAGGTAGTAAGCGAAGATTTGTATTGGGAATACAAATTTATAAGAAAATATTGTTTTTTTTTTTTTTATTAACTATAGGTATCGCGTTTGACCACTATCTCACTTGATGGTAGGTGACGATGTGGTCTACGATGGTGCACGCTTACCTAGAAATAACCTATTCACCCGAGACTTGAAGACTCCCAGGTTGTGAAAATGAGGAAGCAAATCGCTTCGTGCGTAAGGGTGGAATTTTCCTATAAAAATAAATGATCATAATATTATTCATGGCTTAGCATAAAAATTAATCATGCTCATTCATATTCATTATTACGTTTATAGAACATCATTTTAATACGTACTTAATGTCACTTAAAAGTAACCAAAAAGAAAAATATCTGAAATATATTTAAAGAAAGCAATCATAAATTAAAATTTGTTACAAAAAAAATAAGACGCCTGTACCACATCCGGTTCTATACGTCTGTATGTTTGTGTGTGTTCTTAAATAGCTCGTGTGAAACCGATTAAAATAATCTCAGATAAATATTTTAATTTGAGGCTGGAGTAATGAATCACGCGGAGCAGTGTAATTTGACATCACGTTTTACACCTCACCTTCATCGATCCCCAAGTGCCATATTCTGAATATATGTATAAAAATACTTTTAAATAATATGGATAATATTATTTACATTTATAGTATAAGATGTAAAGGGATCTAATAAACATTTCATCATCATCATCATGTCAGCCAGAAGACGTAAAATGCTGGACTAAAGGTCCAAGGATCTCCACGATGGCCGGTCTTGCGCTTCTTACACCCAAATTTATTTTAACACTAGCTAGTGTCCTCTGCGGTTTCACCCGCTTTCCCGTTGGATCTTATCTTTTCCTGGGATAAAAATATAGCCTAATGCCTTTATTATAATATAAGCCTATGTTCTCAGGCAAAAAACAATATTTTCCTCTTTATAATTTAGTTTAGATTTACTGGTCAGTAAAACCGTTGACGAAACTAAATAATTTAAAGGTAATGAAATAAGAATTTGTTTTACAATATGTACACCTACTACTTTAATCTATAAATAGGGCGTGAAAGAAATAATGCTGTAGATAACATCAGCACTATGCTAAGTAGTCAAAGTTTTCACAAGTAAAATTATATTACGGAAATCGTGAAATATTTACGACGAAGCTTATAATTTTGTCATGAATATTATTGTAATACCAATTTCATAACGCCGCTGTTACTAAGCTTACTTAAAATATGTGCATGTAGGTACTTGAAATGTTACCTAACAAGTTTAAGAAATATAATTCCTTTATAATCTCACCATCTGTCAACAATGATATCGATTACGATCGGGATATAACACACCCTATTTATATCGTCGAGAATTTTATCTTTGAGTACAGAATAGGTCCGTATCGATCCCGATTCGATCCATCAAGTATAAGATAAGATCTTGTCGAGGTGTGGGTATCAACGCGGCGTTTCGAGTAACTCCTTAACCTGACATTTTTAGGGAGAACTTAATGTCTTCCAAATGTATAGAGATGGTGTTTATTCAATCAATGTCTGTTATGTTGGAACGAGTTTAAATGCATTTACCTCTTTTTATCTTTTGGGATTTGTTTGATTATGCGTTCCTTTCACGGTTCTTAATAAGCTTAGTATAAAATGGGATTGTATCGATGTAACTTCGTGCTATCGGAGTTAATTAAATAGAAAGTGGAGTAATTTAAATAAATCGAAATAAACCTATGGTAACAAGACAGACAATTTATTTCTTCAATTTTAAATAGGTACATGTCTTCTCAATTATTTAAATATCTACATACAGTTAAAAAAAATGGGTAATCATCATTCTAAGGCTCCAGAACATGAAAAGCATGTTGTTTTCTCTTTTCTCAAGCTTTGTGGTCATATTTTTGGCAAAGACTTGTATGATAGGTAGACACGTTTTTACACTTACCAGGCTTCGTTTCCATTCTGTGCGATCTATGAAACATTTTTGTGGAAAGGTAAATTTATTTGATACCTACTGAAGATATCAAATAAATTTATTTTAACTATTAAAAAATCCGGTGGATATTTTGAGAAGGGTTCTTTTTGAAACCCATTCTGAGTCAGTCATGCTGAACCACTTAAATCTATACACTCAAAACAAATATATAATATATAATCACAGCAAGGTTGACCTTTGATATAACATTGTTTTTAATAAAAATAATGAATACGATACCTAAGCTAAATTTGTTGTACTCATTAGCTATACAAGTCGTTTAAAATAAACTAGGTAAGTACAGTGAGAGTTGATTACGGGTGAAATTTAGACATTCACTTAGTTTAAAGGTCGGGGGTTAAGAAATCATTACATGAAGAGAATCTAGTTGTTAAATAAAGCAGAAAATGTAAATTGTTCTAACAATCCGTGCGACATAAACATTGTAAATATGATCAATTCATTAAGGTTCTTAAATAGTCGACAACTATTTATTAAAACTGTGTAAATTCTATAATACAGTCTCTCTTTTTAAATGGTTTTTAAGGAACTTATAAATTTCCTATAACTAAAACAACATCTCAAGGTCCATGAAGAGGTCATTAACGGTGGTTTTAATAGCGCTATAAACTGCCAGCTACGTCCCGATAGGAGTGAATCCAGGGGAACATGTTGTATTAAGAATGGGCATGGAATCGTGCATGTAGATGAAGATTGTTTGGTGTTTAAGTAAACATTATGTTGGTATTTCGCGGACCATAAATCTAATAGCATTGTTTTTTTGGAATACTAGAGGGATTGTCAATGTGTTGATTTTTATAATTTACAATGCATAGAAGGCTCTCAAGAGCAGCTGTCAGAAGACGCGGTGCTAGGTGATTAGTCGAGATTTAACCGCTAATATACCAAAAAATTCTATACGTTCGTATATAAAATATTTTATAATTTAATCTCATGACACAACTTCGCATTTAAGGAAGATACTTAGATTAAGAAGTAGGGTTTATGTAAGTAAACATTTTATTAGGTATTCATACATACGACATACATACATACAACCGACTGACAGTGAAACGTAACAAGGCAGTCGAATTAGGTACCAACTTATTCGAAGACAAAACTAACACTCCAATATTATTAAGGCCTAGTGTCGACTTATTTACTGATTACCATATTTGTAGTGTGCAAATACACACTTGGTATTTATTCATAACATATTTAAGTATTCTATTCAATAGCTTATTTTATTTGGTAAAGTCTATTGAGACACTGCACCGTAATTTTATCATAGCATCAAATGCGCCTGTGGTAGTTGTACCCAACTATTAGACGAAAATGAACTCGCAATTTATTAGCTGTTTATTTTCTTACTAGCGATCCGCCCCGGCTTCGCACGGGTAGCAGAACATATACGCCTACATTTTTTTCTATCGTAGAGTCGTATTAAGATATAGATATATAACTCTAATTGGTTCACGCGGCGCTCCAGTAAAGCTCTCAGTCAGCATGATTCGCTCCGACATCTTCAACAATCATCGTCATATTTCAGCTAATGCCTATACATAAAACATTAATGATTTATACACCAATCAATCTTCCTCATGAATCACTCCATCCATTGGAGAAAACCGTATGAAAATCCGTTCAGTATTTTTTGAGTTGATTGTAAACATACTGACAGATAGACGCAGCGGGGGACATTTTTATATAAAATGATAAGGTAGGATGGCGTTGATATATACGCTCATCCATAAATAATGTTATTATGAACAGAAACTGTTACCATCATCTGAGCGGAACGATAACCCCCGGCTAAGAGCAAGTGGCAGCTGATCAGGGTGTCGGTGAAAAAGTCTAACTTTATGCTAAGCTATTTCTATTTTTGTAACCGCAAATTGCTCTACCGTACCTACAGCTTTACTCTTACCACCTTTTCTAGTTATAAAGAAACAAGATTCAGTTCCGTTGGAATTATTATTATCTTCATGCAGGAAGTGAAATGTTATTAGTTTAATGATATTGTAGATTTTACACAAAATATTAATTTAATATTCATGAATGTTAACAGCTAATAAATATAACATGATATCCTCAGCCAGTAATGAAAGTGCACAAATCAATTAAATTGTAATAAGAATCGTACTTATAAACACTGCAATTCGCAATTAGACCGGTGGTGCTATTAAAACCAGACACCTCACATTCCACATGAAATTTACAGCCTCTTTATTTCCAACACTCCGTGCAGTATAAATCAAAACGTCGAAATTCCGCCAAAGATAACCGTACCCTTTAAGTACATATAAATTATACCACTGTCAACTCGTACATACGTGCCGTGATCAAAAATAATAATGTTACGCGTGTAATGAACGTGAAGATTTGCGAGCAAGTCATTTGTCTTCCTCTTATTAAACTTCTGATAGGTCGAACAGTGCTAATTTATGTGAAATTGTTTGTAAGAGATCGCTATCAAAGGTTTGTGTGAAACATTTATCACTACCCTGCCTCCTTCCATTGATGAAATTGAGAAACCAAAACAGGTTCTGGGAAATCGGTCGTGATTTGCATTATTACACATCAATTTACTCATGTTTATAGCATGAACAGAAATGAGAAACAAGTTCGATTTCTGAGTTTTATCTTCGCTTTTTTTCGCGGTTGTTTACACCATCTACGCTTTATTCATAGAGCTTGAGATATTTCTTATTTTTTTTATTCTGGATAAGCTTGTGTTTGACCACAATCTCACCATGGTAAGTGACGATGTGGCCGAAGGTGGTAAGCACACAAAGCCTAGATGGGAACTGGCTCTCAAGTGCAGCTGCCGGAACACACCGATAGGTGCTTGGCGACAGATTTTCAACTTGAGGGTGGTAGCCAGCTAGTCGGGTACCACAAAGTACCCTACCACCGTGCTATGGTTTCCTCACGATGTTTTCCTTCACCGAAAGCTCAAGCCCATTGTAGGATTCGAACCCACGACCTTCGCCGCGGTATCTGACGTCACTACCACTGGGCTATCATCGCCTTATATATATATATATGTCCCTGTCCCCCGCGGTTACACCCGCGTTCCCGAGAGATCTTATCTTTCCCCGGGGTAAAAAGTATCCTGTTTTATTCCAGGAAATCTATCTGTGTGCCAAGTTTTATGAATATCGGATTTAGTTTCAGAGTTCATTGTGGACATAACATCGTGACACGTGAATTTTGATAAGTTATCAAGCAATTAAGGCGGGGAAAACTAGAATATCTAACATATTGCGTGATTTGACCAACGCTTTCATTACATTAAATTGTAAATAAAACTGCATGTTTACACGCAACGTAATGTTAAGTTGTTACTTCATTAGGTATGAAACGACACGTAATAAGCTGTACAAATCAATCGATAAAATATAAATGTTTATTCGATCCACAAACACCAATCAATCTATGGGGAAAATGCACTAGAGAGCCAGCATGTATGCTTCTCACTAAAATAATTCCAATACCAAACGTTGAAATACTCCAATACTCAAGTAAATAAAAGCTTACCGCAATTTGAGTGAACATGATCCAATCCTTAGAGCGGCTTCCAGGACTGTAACCGCAGCTTGGTATTGGCCAGCAGCAAGCAATTCTTGGCCAACCACCTAGAGGCAAAATTATAATTATAATTAAAACGAAGAGTAAGAAGATTGACTATTGGAACGTCCATTAGTCCATCTTCTTACTCTTCATTACTAATAATATCATAACTAATCAAATATGTATTTTTATCACAATTTCTAATACATAGTACATAAATATACAATAACGTTAAACAAAATCGTAAAGTTGGTCAATCAATCAGCTCTCTTAAATGTTTTCATAGAACTTCGAGTGTTCATACGAAACTATCATTCCCTCAACTAATCAGGTGAAGCGGTGTTACAATGAGGAAGCCGGAAATCGATTATTTTTAATTAAAATTAAAAAAAGAAACACCCCGAATTTTTAGTTTTCTTTGGCAGTGTTATAGGCAATCATCAAAATTACTGTATCAGGACAATCTTTTGTTATCAGCAGTAGGCTGTCAACAGGGTGACCCCCTCGGACCAGTGATTTTCAGCCTAGCTATCCATCCAATTATGCGCCAGTTAAATTCCAAGTTTAATGTTTGGTATCTCGATGATGGAACTTTGGGAGGCGATGTAGATACCGTATTCAATGACCTGCAATTTTTAATCAACGAATTCTACAATATTGGCCTTGACCTTAATTTTTCAAAATGTGAACTTTATTTATCTGACACGACCGACAACCAAACGACACTCGCAAAATTTAATAGTATTTCCCCCCAATTAAAAATGATTGAAAAAAGTTCTCTTCGCCTCTTAGGGTCTCCAATCTTAGAGAACTCTTTCCCCGATTTTATCGAGGAAAAAATTCAAAATTTTAGTGATATTTCGGAAAGATTGCTAAAAATTAACATGCATTCGGCTATCACCATAATCAGGTACTGCTGTTTTGGCCCTAAATTTAACTACATATTGCGTGCATCTCATCTTTGGTCACATTCACACCTATTAGAAAAAATTTATAAATTTATCCGCCATACTTTAACATCCATTTTAAATGTGGCCTTGAACGACCGAGCTTGGACACAAGCTACCCTCCCTATCCGTATGGGAGGTCTCGGCGTCCGCAAAATTGCAAGTATAAGTTTACCGGCTTTTATATCCTCGGTCCATGGGACTGAAAAGTTAACCAGGAAAATCCTAGCTTCCACACTGGTTGACTTTGAGGTACCGTGCTTCACTGAGGCTATAAGCGCTTGGAAAGCCACTTGTCCGAATATTGACCTACCCGCCAACCCATCTTCCCAGAGGCAGTGGGACGAACCGCTCAGCAAAGGTATACAAAATAATCTTATCGACACGTCACCGTGTAATGCTGAGCGAACACGCCTACTGGCTGTGGGTGAATGGGAGTCGGGTTTATGGCTTCTAGCACTACCGTCTTCCAACATAGGAACTATGTTGGACGACACTACTTTCCGCCTCGCTGCTTGTCTGCGTCTGGGAGCACCCTGCTGTTCTCCTCATCGCTGTCACTGCGGGGAAGCTGTCAACAGTCTCGGGCGCCACGGCTTGTCATGCAGTCGGAGTGCGGGCCGTATAGCGAGACATGCGAATTTAAATGACATTATCCGTCGTGCTCTTGTTGCCGTCGGCGTTCCAGCCATATTAGAGCCAAATGGGTTGGCACGCGACGATGGCAAGAGACCTGACGGAATGTCATTGTTTCCATGGAAGATGGGTAGGCCTCTAGTGTGGGACGCAACGTGTGTCGACACTCTTGCGCCATCCCATCTTCCTAGCACAGCGTGTCTTGCCGGCGGTGCCGCTTCATCTGCTGAGAACCTCAAGCGGCGAAAATATAATAGTTTATAGGTAATTATATTTTCGAGCCGTTTGGGGTTGAAACTCTCGGGTCGTGGGGCCCGAGTGCTCATTTCCTATTTAAGGATATTTCCAAAAGATTGGTTGACGCTTCCCGTGACCAAAAGGCTGGCTTTTACTTTGGCCAAAGATTAAGCATTGCCATTCAACGTGGCAATGCTGCCAGTCTTTTGGGAACGTTACCAGTCGACGGCGATGCGGAGGAATTTTTCGACGCACTTTTATAGTTTATTTTAGGTAGTTTTTAGATTAGATTAATTTTAATTGTATTATGTTAATACTGTAGATTATTAGTATTAGTAAAGATTAAAATGTGTTTTAATGACGTACCTATATGTATACAAATACGATAATAACTTTACCAAAGACTTGATGACGAGTGAAAGTTTTGTGTTTGGTCTATATCTTCGATTAGATGGAATTAGTGTATGTATGTATATGTAATATAGCTGTCCGCGGTTTCAACCACGTTCCAGTGGGATTTTATATTTTCCCATGATAAAAAGTATCCTTATTCCAGGATATAAACTATTAAGAGGAACATTCCGCCATACATGATTGTTGCTAACCGTTTCCTTTTGAGAGCTTCCGTTGATTGAAGCTCTCAAAAGGAATAAATTTTCCTCGATTTTGCAACATTTTTCATTGATGCTCCGCTCCTATTAGTCATAGTGTGATGTTATATAGCCTATGCTTCCTCGATAAATGGGCTATCCAACATTAAAATAATTTTTCAACTCGAACCAGTAGTTCCTGAGATTAGCGCGTTCAAACAAACAAACTCTTCAGATTTATAATATTAGCTACTACTCGTATCATAAGGGACTTTATATTTCTTAATATTAGGTATTGATGTTTTCTTATAACGGCTTAACTTCAAACAACGTTCTGAATCATACAGTCGGTTTTATGTAGGTAAGCTTTGAATTATATATAATTTACTTCTGAAATCCAACATATTAACAAACTAATGTTCAGAAATGAGAATTTGAGTATCATGAACCGGTACAAAAAGCGCGACGAATTTTAAGGTCCCATTAAGTTTGACATTACGATCGCAGCGGTAAAACATTTTGCTGAACATATTTGTGTTCAAAGATATATAACGTATTTTTATTGTTATTTTATTAAAACAACAAGATTAAAGTGCTATTAAACCTCATAAGTTAAGTATCTTTCTCGATTTACTTTTTTAATTACATAAAAGTCGTTTTATGAGGGGGTGGTGTAACTATAAGATACTAATAGTTTATCTGTAATTGGCTACATCCACATCCATTTTAGCGAAAGCATAAAATTAATTAAAAGTGAACGGAGCTTGTGTACTCTTGATAACATAGCTTTTTAATTGGAACTGCTACTCTATTTGGTTTTGATTTTTAATAAAAGTTTCAATATCTCCTTGCATCTTGCTCGAATTATTATTGAGAACATTTCGTGTAAATCAAATAGAATAAAATTTTAAATATTGAACTGAACAAATGGCAGCCATTTTATAGTAGTAAGACGCCATTTCCTCCGTTCACGTCGCGCTGCCGATCAACTGTCGCGCAGATTGTATGTAAATTCAAGGGTCGGTCGCGTATTTATGGGCCTTTGATCACTCAGCCCCATTGTCTGGCCAGTTAAATGCGCCGAAAAATGTTCAGATGTCGCCGGACTGCACAACTGTGGAATGTATGCAAATGCACTGTTTGGTTTGCCCTGTGTATGGGGTTCTTAATGTCGCCAGCTTGTTGCCAGTTTGAAAGAGCAAAGATGCGATTGTTCTTCAACTTAAGTAAGTTCGATTTTGGCTTGTCTTTTTGTAGTCCTTTTTTCCTATTTCTGACCATTGAATCAGCATATTAACTTAATTGCCCAAAAGTACCCTTATATTTTGTATTGAAAACCAGACGTTTATTTTTATTTCTGGAATTGGAGCTTTTTATGAGGATTCGTTAGATTTATTCTACTGTGTGTGTTCTGCAAGATGTCCTGGGACCAAACTGTTATCGGTGATCCTCTGAGACTTTGTACAAAATGACACCATTCATTTGAACGGGTGTTTTTCTGCATTTAATAAGCTGTACTCTTCGAAAAAAAAACGAACCTCTGTTTGCTAAAATCCTTCAGCCTTCTATATTCATCTGTCTATAGGTATTGGACAAACATAGTGAGACAAAGACATATCACAAGTTGCATATCTCTGCCAACGTGAAATATAGTGTCCCATACTTTACATTATTTTCATACGAGCAAAGGTCGTACTTATAGATCAACTGATGTTATTGAAATGGCCGTTCTGTTAAATATGCCTGTAGCAGTCAGGATGTATTTTGAAGTAAACCAGCTGCTACAGCTGCATAAGTGACAATAAACACATTTCTGAGGTACCTACATTAATGCTTGGCATTATTTTGGTATTGATGGAACCCTCGTCCGGATATCGTACGGCGTGTATACCTACGGGACGAGACACGGTGACACTTTAAATAAGTGAAACTCGATTGGGAGCCAGACGATTCACACAATATTTTAAACAACTTTAGTACCTATTCCATGTTGCCTTTTTTGGTAAAATAACGATGTCGTGTTGAAGGGTTTACTTTAGTTGAACCTGCGTTGGAATGCATGTAGGTATAAGGAGTTGGTATTGGTTATTTATTTATTGGATACTTTAAATATATTTAGTATTACGTATTCACAAAAATACAAAGAAAGAAAGATTTTTTTTTATTACATTGACATAGGTACACGCAACATCACAGATAAAGAAAAAAAAGAATAAACAAAAAGTCCAAAAAAATAACCATGCAATGTTGCGTCATGTCACAAATAAAGGTTCCGTTTCGACTCAGCATACAACCAAGTACTGTAGACCTCAGTTACTGATTTCAGTCAGAATCCATTTTCTTTTTTGTTTAGTAGCTAGATTTTAACGAGCTTTGGTGTTTACAATTAAAAAAAACTAACGTGAAATAAAATTCGTACAAACAAGTAGAGGCAAAGGGCATCCCAGGTCTGATACACATTTAAGATATTAAAATGAAAATGGAACAAAACATACCGATATCAGCACAAACGGGGACTGGTCCAGTTTCATAGCCTCCAGCTGCCTGAAAGTGGGTTCCAGAGTAGTTCTCAACGGGGACTTGAGCGATGCTTCTACTAAAGCCGCCAGCAGCTGACGTGACGCTGGCTCCACGCCCAGCCCTGAACTGAAAGCCGCCAGGGCTTCTCCGTGACGACCGAGACATTGCAGAGCTACCCCTAAGAAGGGAAAACGAGTTAAAGTGTTAGGTATTTTTATGTCATTTTAAAGTGACCTAAGTACAGGAAACATTAAGAAGGTACAAGAAATCTTTTCCCATATAAAATACAAATGGTAGCTTTATTTATTCCCTCAAGCATTAGATTTTTTTTTCTTTATGGATAAGCTTATGTTTGTACACATTCTCACCATAGTAAGTGATGATGTGACTGAAGATGGTAAGCACACAAAGCCTAGCTAGATGGGATATTATAAACTTAAAATATTATATCATAGTTACCTACTGAAATTGGCCAACTGAAAAGATCTACACAGGCGACAGAATATCGCAAGTTACAGTTAAGAAGAAGTGAGAAGACATACAAGATCTTTCCCAGATCTACGAATAACATAACATTCTGCGTAGGTATTATTGCGTAATAAATGTATAGATAGGAACTTAATTTTTGTTCATCACTCGTACGAAACTATGTTCATTAAATAAGTATGTAAAAACGCTTAATAAAAAGTACTTAAGTGCACATTAGAAGGTAATGCAGCCATAAAGCAGATGGTTTGTAATAACAACGTGATACGTGAGAGTATCTCAAAGCGTACGTTTCACTGACGGAGAGTGAGCGATTGGCGAATTACTATTTTATTATGATTTAAAAACCTTCGCCCTTTTTCAAGTAAATTAAATACGCGTTTAGATTATTGACTGCGAATATGGTAGTCAGAAATGAAGGATGGATGCCCAGTATCATGACGTCGTGTTTCTTTTCTTTAATGTAAATAGACTTTAGACCACACGTAATTTTTATTAGTAACAAAACCATAGTTTAAAGAAAACCTTGAGACTCCATTACCGTGATGAACAAACTATTTACATACCGATCTACAAGTTTGTACGGAACCCTCGGTGCGCGAGTCCGACTCACACTTGTCCGGTTTTTTGTAAATAATATCCATTTTCTTGATACGTCACGATTTATATTCTAGCATTAATATGCTTGACGTTGCTCCACAAAGATCAGAGTGAGCTAAATAAATTGTCCCACCGTCAGCTCATACTAGCTAAGCTGTAAATATCAACTTTTTGTACTGTTTGTCCATAAATGAACATAAACTAGTTAATCGTTCAATAAAGTTTCTACTAAGTTGCGAGTTACGACCACCTAAGCAAAATATATCGATGTAATTCAACTACTTTTTAATACTCTTATTACAGGTATGTAAGATGAAAGTCGTGGTGGTTTCCCGTGTGAGTTCAAAACTTATGTATTGGATTCCCTAAAGCGATCTCTAACTGACAACATACTAAAATGATGGTAGATGAGGCACATCCAACTAAATTTAAACATGAAAGTATGTTTGGATGTGATATCATATGCTCCAAAGTTCTTCAATAAAATACTCTACCTTGTCTATAGTAAGCTTTTGGCCAATTAGGACACAGCTCTCTCGCTCGTGTCGCATCTTGAAGTGCTGCTGCAAACTGTCCTTGCTTAAGTCTCGCAGCAGACCTGGGGAAGCAAAGCAATAATTGTGTGGTTATCTACTTTGAAAACATTCTATATTTATCTTCGATCCATACTTTTAAGGCAATTATAGCTCAGTGGAAGTAACGTCGGATACCGCGGCGAAGATCGTGGGTTTAAATCCTACAATGAGCTTGAGCTTTTGGTGAAGGAAAAAATCATAAGGATGGCCGCCACAGCATGGTGATAGGATACTTTGTAATATTCGACTTGCTGGCTTCGCTCAAGTAGAAAATCTGTCGCCAAGCACCTGTTGGTGTGGTATCTTTAAGGCATTGTATTAAGTATTACAATTGATTGGCATTCCTCCTAGTATTTCGATAGGCGACGGTAGTCACTCACCGTCAGGTGACCCGCCTGCGTGGTTGTAACTTAATTTGCTTAATGAGCTCTAGAGTCACGAAGACGTGTCAAACATCAATATCTACTAGAAACCTAATGATTCTTCAATGGCACTTAGTGAATAAACGCCCTTTAATATATTATTGGAACGAAGTTCCTTATCGCGCGTTGTGAAAGGGGGCTAGACGGAAAAAAATCTTACGAAAAAGTGTCACCGAAAAGTGTCGGTTATCTCTCTCTCTCTTATAGAAAGCAAGCCAGATATTTTCATTTCTATTTATATCTCGACTTATATAACTTCGTTCCATCCGGGTGTCCCTTGACACCTCTCAAGTTTTTTTAATTAAAATCAGTAACTATAAGATTATATGTATAACTATTGAAATGAAATGTTTATTCATCCAAATAGGCCTTCACAGGCGCTTATGAATTGTCAGATTCTAATGACTCTAATGCACGGTTCGGAAGGTTGCTTTTGCTGAGAAGAAGAAGAATTGTATATATTACCTGTTACTATAAAGTATGTGATTGGCAGGATCCAGAGTGAGTGCGTCCGTGTAGAGTGCAACGGCTGTGGCAAAGTCCCCAGCCTGGCATGCTGCGTTGGACGCTCGTACTTTCTCCACGAAGAGGGCTCGGGACGCCGCCCCGAGGGACGCCGAGCCCGTTGGCTCTACCTGTACGGAGATTGATTATTAAAAATTTACAGTTCCATCACCTTATGACTCTTAAGATTTGAGTATGAATTATTTTAACAAAAATATACTCAAACTCAAATATATCTTTATTACCTAAATAAACTCATTACAAGTATTTTTAATCGTCGGTTTGAAGATTCATGTAAAATTCTAACGCCTACTAAAATACTGTCTTGTATTGCCACTCTGCCTATCGCCTGTAGATTTTGTACCCTTATAACTATTAGTTAGCATTCTTTCGAACCGTGCGATAGTCAGACTATTCTCATTTTATAAAAAAAATACGTTCATTTCTTTTCTTGGTTTTCTTGGTAAACAGGCAGGCGGGTCACCTGATGGTAAGTAACTACCGTCGCAACATACACTCTGCACCATAGGTAGTTAAAGCCGACACTGAGTGCAACTGCCGAAACATAGATACTGATATTTTGCATACGGCTGGATTAAACAATAAAATTCAATTAAATACCTACAAATACCTACCTAGAGATCATCATATCATCGAAAACACTTCTTAAAACTTTGATCATAAACAATAATTTTCAACCAATACATATCCAATGCGATCTTTTACAATATTTCATTGCTTTTTATTCGGGCAATCATCAATACGAAGCTGCCATTATAGCATATTACAAACTACAAGAAGAAATCTTTTGCGCTCATGGCTGATCTGCGCCGCGAACAATTTACACGAAATGCGGAAAGCAATAACATTTTGGTAAGAAATACTTTACACACTTATTTCAGTTAATATTGTAATGTTAAACATTTTACGAACCCCACTGATTTGTTTCGACGGTTTCAACATACATTTTTACAACCGCAACGTAATGGCGCTCTTTTCCATTTCCCGCTTCACGTCTTCGGAGGTGTTCGGCGGTGGTCGGTAATTTTCGTATGACCACATAAACTTAAGATCGGAAAAATATTGGAATAATGAAATAAAATTATTGGAACTATGAAATGAACCAAAGAAAAAGGGCAAAGACGCGTAATTAATATAACAGCAATAATTTTGTATTAGTTGTGTTGTATTTGTTTTCCTCGAAACTGAGTTCTTTCCAAAAAGCTATAAAACTAGGTAGGTACAAATCATGTTTGTATGTATAGATATACAACAAAAACATAAAGTCATCGTTGATACGGGCTTAATAACAATAAAAAAGACAAATGACAACCTGCTACTGAATTCCTAAATCCTTTTCTATAATGGTCAACGCCGAGTGATGTTTTATGGAGAGTATTCTGTATAAAAACTGACAACCTCCTTGGTTAATGTCAAACTGAAGTGACCTTTTCTTTGTAAATTTAATTTGTAAATTCCCCAATCCTCCTTTTCAATTAATTACCGCCTTATAATTTTATTCCTGGGTTTATTTTATATCATCAAAGAAATACCAGGGGTAGTAGGTTTTATTTATGATATTTTTTGTTTTCATTTGAATAGTTTGTACTTAACTTTTTTGGCTGGATCCTGATTCCAATTTCGATTCTAGCAATATTTTAGTGAAGATAAAAATAAGTTAAAAGAGGTTTAGTAATAATTCTGATCACTGAAATAATGTTTGGATGATTACTGTATTTTATTATGTACTGAAGATTTTTTGAGTGGATTGCATTCTCCTATTGGACCCTAAATATAAAGTATTCTAAATTTGAAACGGGCACCGCGGTGCAAGCGCAGGCGCAGGCGCAGGCGGGGCGTGAGGCGCGTTCACCACCTGCGCTATCTAGTCGACCGCATCGGAAGCGAGAGTATTTTTTTCTCACGAACCGCATTCCCTGCCCTCACCACGAAACACACGACCGTTCAACTTTACTCAATACGCTGCATACATTGTTTCATCACAATTTCATATTCCTTAGAGAAATGCATATGTGCGCGCAATGTAAGCTGTATGATTCCAAAATATCGTTCTTATTTTAATTCCATTGAACGCGCCCTTTTACCTATGCCCCGCTGCACACATTGTTCCAAAGCAAACGTGATTTTTATATAAAACAATGACGGATGCTTGTAAGAGGATTAAGTTTCATGAAATAAGTTTTCTGGGTAAACATTTAATATTTATTTAGGACTATAACTTGATATTTACTAAGGAAGTAAGAGAATACTTTACATAAGAAATTAAGGTATTTTGTATTAAGGTATTTTATACACTGAACAATTTAAGGCCGTTGTACTGGTTGCTATAGTATCTACATTAGGTATGTATGTGTGTCTATACTTACATATTAAAGACGTCACATATTATTCATTATAAAATTTAGAAATCGAAATGCACTTCGATAATCCATACTAATTTATAAATGCGAAAGTATAACTTCAAAACCGCTGGACCGATTTTATAAATTTTGATGTAGAAATAGATAGAGATTTGGAGAAGGATATAGGGTACTTTTTATCTCGGGAAAGATAAGATCCCTCAGGTGAAACCGCGGGGAACAGCAAGTTATTTATATATTATTTCTATCGAAAATATTATTTCATAAAATTCATTAAATGAAACCTTATAAAATTATATTGATAATACTTATTTGGTATTTTTTTTTATTTTTTCGCTAGAGTTTAAGTGTAGAGATTTTATTGTATACTAATGGATAACCCCTAATATATTCTGAAGATCAGTCGAAGGTCCTTAATTAACGTGTCTCTGGAATTTAATTCGCACTCATTCCAACAATACATAATTATAGTAAAAATAAATAATAGCAGTTGACTCGTGTTTAAAATAAGAACGAAGTCAAGATGGCTTTTCATAAAGCCATAAAGAACTTCTTTATAACCAAACATTTCCTTGAAATACATGATAATTTTTAGTATCTCTTACATCAATAAAATAGTCAGCGATATAATGTTATATTATATCACGGTTTTTCTTAGTAAACTCATGAAAACTCTTTATGTATTCCTCCATATTATAACGTCCTTGATTCTTTCATGGAATACTTGGGAATATGTGACTTTATACGTCAATTAAACATTTTATTTGTCTATTTAAACGCTTTAGTTACAAGACTATCAAACTTAAACCATTTTTCAATATTCTTCTTTTATGTGACTTTAGTCACGTTATATTGTCAAATTCATTGTAAAGTCTAGTCCTCGTCCGTACAAGTCCGGTTAGGTTTTAGTGAAATTGGCGGGTGATCCACTAAAACTTTTCACTTTTTGGGACAACCTGAAAAGTCACGATACACTTGTGCACTTAGAATTATCTTTATTGGACAAAACACCGATATTATTCAATAAAACTCAAAATACATGAATTTAATGAAAATAAAACAAAAAGCTACGTCACTTCGCAAGTTCCCGCCAAAAAGTATAAAAAATCAATTAAACAAGTTATAACTAATCTCAATTATATTTACTTTTCATAGCTACCTATTTTTTTTAAGAAAACAAATAGTGAGTAGGTAATTTGCTTATATGGTTCGAGCGAGGTTGCGTAAGAATCTTCTCATTTTCTCACAATGCTATCAACGCATATAATAAAAGCCAATAAGCGATAAGTAATCCTTATTGGGAAAGTTTGCGTACCTTCATTATATTCGCGTTTATCAATACGCGTCCCGCTCGTGTCCGTTAGGGTTGTGCACAAAGTGCAATATAATATTTTTGTTCGTATTAATTTTTCAGTGGATTTTTTAATATTTTGTTTCTTTTTATAGATTAGTTCATACACATGTAAATGGTATATTTATTAATGTAGCTTGTGGAGATGTTTTTAGGTACTTGCGGCCCTGGTAAGCTATTAATATTATTTAGATGTTACATAAAATTGATTATACTACAATATCGATAATTATTTAAATTGAGCAGACTCATTGGCTAAGGGCGAAAGATGAAAATGTTGGCAATAATATAAACATGATGACAACCCTAACGCTTATGCAAAGGAAGCTGTGCATGTATACGCAAAGAATCTCCAATAATGATCGTCGATTGTTTCGGCCATTTTGAAATATGACGAACGTAATCGTCCCTTATTCGCTTTATTAAAATTTCGTTTAAAGAGGCGCCTGATAAACGTTCGCTCCGACGTATTGGGTAATTATATTTTCTTGAAACGTCGACCTATCATTTATCTTGTAACGTTACTTTTTTAAAATGAAATGATGCGGGCCGCCCATCGACGCCATATTGTGCAATTTTTGGTATAGCCGTAGATAATTAAAGTGTGTTTAAACATTATCCTTCGATTAATCAAATGTAATTGCAAGTGGAAAACATACAGCGCGTAAATATAAATATGTACGCAGCTTGACCGTATGCTAATAATCGTTATGATGAGACATGTTAAGATAGATATGTAATTTAACTTATAATGCTACGGAGCGGGTACTAAACTAGTATTCAGTACCTACGAGACTTGTGTATGCCAATTTATTTTAAAATAATATGGACTATTAAATAATTTAATGATAGGATAGGCTTTTGTTCATCAGCGCATCTTACAATCAAATCCAATTCCCGCTGAAAGTTATAATACTTCTGCGTAACTATCACTTTGGCTATAAAGATGTGTTTCCATAGAAAGGAGCTACTGTTTAATAATAAAATATTATGTCTTTGCCTATTACGAGTATTACCTATTCCTGAAGCGGTAGACAGTGATCTCGGTTGAGAGCGTTGAGACCATGAATTTATATACTAACTGGATTGCACACTCTCCATACCTATTTTTTTTCAAACAAGAGTAAGATAACAACTCGATTGGGACAAACTCTCTTTCTTTCATAACCCTACTTAGAAAGAGAGGTTGTCCCAATCAATTTGTTATCTTACTATTGATAGGTATTTGATTCAAGTAGGTATGGAGAGTGTGCTATCCAGTTAGTAAGTAGGTATATAAATTCATGGTTGAGACTAACAGGTGGGTGATTTTGTCGCCGTCTATTGGGCATATCTACATATTACCGATGTCGCGATTTACGTGGTAATTTCTAAATCAAAAAACGTAAATTCTACATTGTCCGACTCGGAAATATATACCAGAACATTCTGTTTTTGAAATATCGTTTCTCATTGAAACTTTTACCTAGTAGTTTAGAAAACGTTGCATCGAGATTTTAACAATTTTAGGACCGTTTATCATAGGTTCAAAGAGTCTTCTGCGAAATCATTTAGAATTCACCACACGTTTATTGCGCCACGTTTTATGGGTCCCTTTGAATAGATGCCTGGTCACACTTACTATACGCTGACGAATTTTAATATCTATCATGGTTGTTACGGAGAATAGAATTAAGGGCTTTTTAATGTAGGTAGGTAGTTGAATATTCATCACACAGGCTCATGTAAATTGAAAAGATTTTAACATTTTTGTTATCATCTATACCTACTTATATTATAAAGAGGAAAGATTTATATTTTAGTATGTTTTAACGAATAATCTCGAAAACCACTGGACCAATTTAAAAAATTATTTCACCATTGGGAAGCTACATTATCCCTGAGTAACATAGGCTATATTTTTATCCCGTGAAAAGATAAGATCCCATGGGAACGCGGGTGAAGCCGCAGGGGACAGCTATAATATTGAACTCATGTGCATCATGCATGGAAGCGATTTTAGTAATGTAAATCAACAATTAATGGGAAGAATGACGTTTAAATAAAATATTTTGCGTTCCGCAACCATTCAATTACAATGCCTCAATGTTTACAGCATATTTTTGTACTTGAACATCCAAATATGGGATCCTCGGTTCGTATGTCAGTCAAAAAAGGCAAGACCGAAATTAAAGAAATCTTGTTCGATTTTTATGAAAATATATTTGTTTGATTACAATTCTGTTGAACTAACGGAGATTGAACGATTTAGTTGAATGTTTCTAAGATGTACATCAGTCACAGTTGTATGTAGGCAGGCGATGATGATAGCTCAGTGGTAGGTGGTAGTGACGTCTGATACCGCGGCGAAGGTCGTTGGGTCGAATCAGTAGTAAAAGTCGAGTACTTTGTAGTACTCGACTGGCCAAGCAGTGTGTTCCGGCAATTACACTTGAGAGAGAGAGAGTAATAAGGTGTACAACACATTGGCAATCCCGCCTTTATTTGCTTGTCTATAGGCGACGATATTCTGCACTTATCATCAGGTGATCCGTTTGATTTAACATCTGGTGCCTGGTTGTCACGTGTGGTATAAATAAAATATTTTGCACTTTTAACGTCGCAGTATTGACTTATAGGGATAGTTATAGACATACAGATAAATAATATCTACGTATATATGTATAAGTAGGTACTCGACTACAAACCGAACCAAAAATTACTCAGGTATCCAACAAATATTATTACACCGTATTAGGAGGACTCAGACAGGCCTTAAAACAACCGAGCCCATTTATAATATGAAACCAGCACAGGTATATGTATAAGGGTTAGAAATAAAAAGAAAACGTCGGCCATCCTTTGTCTATTTTTTCCCGCCTATTCTCTTATTGTGTGGACCCTCGGATAATTACGAGATTTTTACCTGAACGAAATAAAACAATTAACGTGTGTTGGTGCCGAGACAAATCACAAAATAATTTGGGACCGGATTTATGTAATTTTTTGATAGTTTAGTCCAAACTTTTTATACATTTTATGGGAATCGAACTTGGACGCCGTTCCGGTCATGAAACATTCGTTGTGGATGTTATAAATTTAATAATAAATAATGATAACGTACACGGAATTTTCCATTGTTTGTTTTAAACAAAAAGGAATAATAGTATATTTTAAATATTTCGAGGGCTCGGAGCGACAGTTCATTAAAACTTTTAAAAAAATCGCATGTATTTGACTTCCGCACATCTGTTCGCTTTAGCCCGAAGGCGTGGGTCCCATCACGACTCCCATACTTATTTGTATAATCCGACCGAGCCAAGGAGGCAGGTAACACTTATAAGGTTGGATCGAGTCTTACTGGATTTTTCGTTTCATTGGATTATTGTTGCGAAATCGTACACAAACCCGGCGGATTCCTGGCATTCCTCTACAATTACCATTTCGTGAGTGACCCTTTACTCCCATCCACTGCACTGTCTCTGGACTGGCTGGTCCCACCGATGAAGGTCTGACCTTTGACATTGACTCGCATACTTGGTCGCCCAAAGTCAGCTTCAAGCGAATCATTTAGCCCTTGAAATTCCTACAAAAGTTGAGTACCAACGAAAATATGGTGGTAGTTATTTTAATGTTTCCTGTTAACCATACGATATTGGTACACTCAGAAAATTACTCTTTATAAAGTATTCTATACTATAATGACTCACGATTGTCAGCCATAATGGTATTAACTATGCATGGATATTTTCCATTGTTCTCTATTTTAGGATAACATTTAAATATTTCCATATTTCTTCAACGTGTTTAAAATAAACTCACAGTTCTGAAGATATTTTTGTAAGTTTTAATCAATTGAGGTCTTTTGGTTTATTTCACAAACATTTTAAAATAAGCAAGACTGACTATTATTATAATATTATAAAGCTGAAGAGTTTGTTTGTTTGTTCTAATCTCAGGAACTACTGATTAGAATTGAAAAAACGGGTAGCCCATTTAACGAGGAAGGTTATAGGCTACTTATATAACATCACGCTATGTTGCGAGGAGATGTCCTACGGGAGTATGGGTGAAACCGCGGGGGACATCTAGTAATTTATAAGTGTTGCTACTGTAAAATCTAAGCAATAGTAGATATGTATGTTAAAATTTTGCTTACGCTATCAATAAAACGCAGCATGGACAGACAGGAGACTTTTGCTTTACATTTGCCACGCAAAACATAAAGTGATAAGTTGGTTTTCATAGATTCAATGGTTAGTATTTCATTTCCCGAGTTGGCCGCATGTTGGCACTTGCTGGCCTATACTGAGGGCGGATTGTTTGTTATCTTAAATGGGTATCTAAAGGCAATGTAGCGAATCTTGACAATGGCATTGTTAAACTTAGACCTACATAACTCCTAACCACACTACACACCTACTCCAAAGCGGTTTGTTTGCAAATTGATACTTAAAAGTATTGTTATTTACAGATAGATTAGTATGTAATATGCATGTGTTATTAATCGACACATTTCTGAAATCCCAGATACTAGGTAAAATTACTTTCACATTGTATTTTTTGTTCCGGCACGCGTATAGTGCGAGTGGAATGCGCTCGCGCTCGTGACGATCGATTTCGCGCGCAATCATCGTCCGCCATGTTGTTTTTGCTGTCAAAATAATAGCCGTGCGTGAGTCGCGTTCCATTGCACGCTACTGGCTGTCTTTAGTGTGACGTGAGGAATGTTTACTTTGATTAAGGACAACCTGATGAAGGATTACAGCTCGATGTTTAGATAATAGTCTGATAAGAGGTAACAGGTAATTGATTTGGAAGGCAAATTTGAATTCTTTAACGAGTAGGTCCTCGCTTAATTCGTTCTAGTCTCCTTTAGGTACATAGTTTTTGAAGGCTATGTCAATTACAAAATTGAGTCCAGTTGAATAATAAAGACGAAAACATTTTGCAATTACATACTTCGCAGCTGTCTCTGGAAATACAAGACCATAATTATGTCAATCGTAAACTTCTTCACTAAGTAGGTTCAAATATATAGTTATAAGTACCTTGTGCAGTTGGAGCTATAAAAGTCTGAACTCAATAATTACGCAGAAAAATTATTGACTTTATGAGCTGAACTCAACTCAAACAAAGATACTATAGATAGGTAGTAACTATAGGTAGGTAAACATAAAAAAATCTATAGATGGGCTTCTATCATTATGGTCATGGAGAGTGATGATGTCGTCGAAGGTGGTAACCATACAGAGCCTATAACTGAACTGGCTCTTAAGTGCAGCTGTCGGAACACACCGGTAGGTGCATGGTGACAGATTTTCAACTTGAAGGTATTAACTATAAAGTCTATAAAAACTGAATAGGTTCGTACTGGTGATGGGCCGGATCGTTCGGAAACATATTATATCCGCGGATACGGATATGGATACTAGTTCCTTTTACCTACGGTTGAAAGTATTAATACAATTTCTGCTTTACAAATACTAATTAAAATGGTTAAACGAGTATTTGAGATCATATGCTATCTACATTATAGGTAATGACAATAAATTCAACTAATAAACATTTAAGTACTGGGATCATATCGAATTTGTTTCTTCATTCATTTAATTATAGTGGAACTGGTATTACACTGGGCATTATCGCGAATTAAGTTACTCCTTTTTTTAGCAGTCGAACCATGCCAGCCTTTGGGGGCGTGGTAGGCAACTAGTACTTTATAGCTACATTAAGGAAAAATGTGATGTGTATAGAAGGCATAAGCTGCAAAGAAAGTTGTAACAGTGAAAAAGACAAACAAAATGTAATGTTTGAAAATTACATTATTCCAGTCGGTTTCCAAAGGGGCTCTCTGTAATCGACTATACAAAAGTTTATAATGGTAGGGGAGGCAATGATGCTAAATTTGTAGTTACTCGAGCGTCTTTGGGACCTACTGGAATTTGAAGATTAGGTGGAATAAAGAAAAAAAGGTTATGTGATATTTTCCCCTTCAGCGGTGGGGGGAGCGTCTACAGGGTTTCAAAAATGTAAAAAAAAACAGTCACCAAGAAATACTCGAGCGCGTCAGATATTAATAGGGTAGTCGCGCCACGTCTGTCTGATAACGAAAAAACAATAATCTGCCGTTTTGCGTGGTGGGGGTGGCCGTACGAAGGGGTCGAAAATATTTAAAAAAAAATTTACTCGAGCGCGTCAGACATTGATAAGGGATGTTAAGTGAACCCTCCAGTAGCTCCTATTTTAAAGACTGACGATTTGGACGCGACCATCAGTCAGGGCCGATTTTTGAAAATGCAAAAAAAAATCGTGACGTTGATTTACTCGAGCGCGTCAGATTTTTCTACAGGCGGTTCTTCTTGATGGCCTTGTTGTACTGACCCATAATCTGACAATTATGTTGAGGAATTTCCTTAATCTGACGGTTTGAAAAAAAAAAAATATACAAAAAATATCGAAATCTCGAAAATGGTTCAAGATATCGAAAAAATGTTTGAACAAAAGTTGTAGAAAATTTAATTTTCTACAATATTTATTATGAATACATATACCAAAAAAGCCATAGGAAACGAGATATTTGCAATAAATCATTTTTTGACCTTTGACCTTGAAAAATCAGTAGTCGCGGGCAACCTATGATAAGTAGCTTTTGAGGCAAGTTTGAGGGTGTCAAAATAAAGGTTTATACAAGTTAATAGGTGACTATCTCTCATTCTGAGGTGAAACTCATAATATTCCTGGACTATACACTTAATAATGATTTTAGCTACTTCGGCTTGTGCAAATCGGCAGATTAAGATATTTCCGTGATTCGTGACTAATTTCCTTCAAAATAAAAAAAAAACTAATCGCGCTCGAGAAAATCCAGGTGACGTTTTTTTTTTGCAACTTTGCGAGTTTCCAATTTTCTTTCGTCACGCCCAAATTGTCAGATTATTGAAATGTACACTATTTTGCATGTAACTAACTTACCTTACCTTAATCTGACGCGCTCGAGTATTTCAAACCATCGATTTTTTTTTACTAATCTGACGGGCTACCCTAGACATTCGACACTACATAGAGGGCTCAGATTTGGTGAGAGTACTTCACAAGGTGCAAGGTTGCCCCCCTTATGTTAATCTGCCGCGCTCGAGTAAATCCCGAAATCCCCTATTCGCCTCCCCTACCATAATAATCGCGCAAGGATTATCTCCGGCGTTTACCAGGGCTGTATTAAGATTAAGTTTGGATTGCCGTTTTATCAATAATTTTGATTCGACCACAAAACGCAGTAAATACATATATAAGTAATATAACAAACATTTAGGTACAATTGACATAATGTATCCGGTGACTTTACAACCAAACCGACATAAATTATCTGTTGTTACTTTATGTCTTACCATAAAATTAATGGAAATTGTTGTTTTTATTACGACCTACAACGAAACATCTGACGGGGAGTCATCTATTCTGTATGCAGAAAACGATAGTTATAATTTTGTATTCAACATGGTCAAAATTACGCAGGCGGATGGTATAAAATTAATTGTCGGAAAGCAATAAAGATATGGAATATTTATAAAGTATTATTTTATTTGACGTTAAACTCGCTCATTAATTATTCGGACCAGTAGAGAGTATGTTATATTTTATTCATACTGGATTTTCCTCAAACAAAAATTGTGACAAATTAACATTTGGGTTAGCTTTAAGTGATATTAGGCTTAATATATTACATTATTAAAAATACTAATAGGAAATATCAAATTATAAAAAAACACTATTTTATTTTTCTATACATGTTTACTTACAAACTATTTATTTATATTTCGCGGTCCATAGAGAAAACTATTATAGTATTCTATTATAATTACCCCATCTAGACCTTGTTGTGTGTTACCACCTACGGATACATCATCACAGTAACATGGTGAGATTGTGGTCAAACACAAAAAATAAAAAAATATAGATATTAAATTTTACCAAGTCCATATCTGTGCATTGATCCAGAGGGTGGGCACCTGGGCAGGGTAGACTTAATTAGTTATTAGACGCGCAAGAATGTTGCACGAAGTCGCTCAGAGCTGGTAGGATGCGCACCACCGATGTTATCCAGAAATTAGCTGACGATCAAATTAGCCGTGTCCAGTGCCCTCCCCTGCGAGATACAACTCGGTAAAGAAGTTTCAGATGGAGCTATAACTTGAACAAGTATAGAACTTGTATTGCTTCAGTGTATTACATGCTCTACAAGAGAATATGTTAGCTTTGATTAACTATTCAAGTAATTCTTCCATCTTTGCCTGTCTATCTAGCTAATGTTTTTAATGTGAAAGTGTGTTTATTTGTGCTATTTACACGGCTGAAGTAATTGAAGGATTTCCGTGAAGTGAGGTATTAGGTAGAATATATACTTAACGAGTAATTACGGTATTAGGATAGGATTCGAAGGCTGTACTATAGATGTTTTTAAAGCTTGTTCGGTTCATAAAAATCGGTGAAGGGTACATTTGGTTACACAATAAAAATAGAGTTTTAGAGAAATTTAACGTAATAAATAAATTGAATCACGCACAATATTTATAGAACATTGAAATAAAAGTATAAAATAATATGCAAGTAGAGTAAATACCTATACATATAGATATATCTGGGCTCTTCCTTGATAAACTGAGTATTTTTACAACATACACTTCATATGTCGTCATTTCATCTGTCGTCTAAGTCTTCATCGCGTACCATCAAGTTGATCGATTAACTTATTTATGTAGTAAGTACGTATTAGATATACATAATTAATTAATAACAACCAGGAAGTATCTGCTATCTAGGCCATGAATGAATCTGCCCCCTACATGAATTGTTATAAAGTTATAACAAATTGCTTCATACATGTTAACTCTTTTATATTCGTTCCAATTCTGTACCTAAACCGTACCTGACAATGTAACCAAGACGTAAGTGTGATTTACACCGGGAATCGAACCCTCTTTGTCGGCGACTCATAATACTGCGACCGCTTACCGCAGTAGGTAATATTGTTGACCACAAAATATCAGACTTTCTGTTATTAGAGGTTATCCATTGTGGATTTCTTACAATAATAAAACGTAATGATTTATATATTTATTCAGCAATAGGTACTATAGATCCTAGCTTACTTTTATTCTCAACTAGGTTCCGTTCAGCGTGTTTACTCGCGTTCCCGCGGTTAAAAGTAACTTACGCACTCTCCGGCACTTAGACTATTTCTATGCAATTATTTTACTATTGTACGTAACATTATTTGTGATTATTTTGTTTGTTTTATTTTGTTTTTTACTAGCCCTAAATATTTTATGTTGTTTATTACTTATCCATATAATATGGCAATTTTACCATTACCTACTGCATAGAAAAACTGTTAATCTGCCATATTTATCTAACGGATAAGAGGTAGCCAGTAAATTTAAAACAAACCCTAAGTGCAACAAAGAATTACAGGTAAACACACAACAAATAGTACCTACTTACTTAGTTTCTTTTTATATACCACAAGTGACAACCAGGCAGGCGGGTCACCTGATGGTAAGTGAATACCGCCGCCTATAGACATTAGCAATAACAGGGGGATCGTGCTAATGTGGTGTACATCTTAATACAATGCCTTAAAGGCAACTGACTCTCAAGTGCAACTGCTGGAACACCCAACAGTGCTTGGCGACAGGGTGGTAGCCAGCCAGTCGAGTACTACAAAGTGCTATGGTTTCCTCACGATATTTTCCTTCATCGAAAGCTCAAGCTCATTGTAGGATTCGAATTGAGAATATGTATAGGTAGGTACCTAACACCAGCACAGTACGCGTTCTACAATAAATTAGAGAGCTTGCTATTTATTTCAATAGGTTTAAGGTGTCACACAATCTGTAAGTAATATAAGTAATAGTGCTTGTTTAAAATCCCGCGATAAACATCTCCAAATGAGAATTCGTCACTTAAATATTTGTCTCTGTTATTTATTCACAAATTAATTTTCCACGTCTAATATGCTAATTAACGGGTAACGGATGGAAAGCGGTTGTTAAAAACGAACCCGCAGATAATATTCTGGTTTAATATAGATAAAAATTGGTATACTTTGATGAGAATACGGACATTGACAATTTGTTACTGATAAGAAATAGTATTTTTAAATCGGTTAAGTATTTTTTTTATTAATCCATTAAAAACATACATACAAACAATCTTTTCTCTTTATAATATAAGTTTAGATTAAAGATTATGTGGAAGTAAGTCAGGATGTTTTATTTTTATATTCATTGCCAGAAGTAAAACTTATTTGTTACTAAAATAACTTTAAAACTCTCACAAGTGCAAAGTTTATTTTAGATCTACTCTACGCTATTTTACACATTTATATGTCTGCTACAATAGATTCAACTCTATTATCGTCTCACATGATGATAAGTGAATACCGTCGCCTATAGACATTAGCAATACCAGGGAAATTGCCAATGTGTTGTCGACCTTTTTTACAATGCCTTAAAGGCATTTGGTTCAAGTGCAATTGCCGGGACACGCACCAACAGGTGCTTGGCGACAGATTTTAAACTTGAGGGTGGTGGCCAGCCAGTCGAGTACTACAAAGTACCCTGCCACCTTGCTTGGTGAAGAAAAACTCAAGCTCAGCGAAGGATTCGAACCCACGACCTTCATCACGGTAAGTATCCGACGTCACTACACTGTAAAAAACGCAGCACTTATTTTCAATATCGTTCTTTTGAGATTACTTTTGATTTACTTTTGGAAAGCCTTGTGTTTGATCACATTTTTCAGGATTACGTTAAAAATAAATCTTATAAAGTATTCCTTATAAGCGCTATAATACTACCTGACACTGCACTGGGGCGGCGAGCTAACCAGAGAGTTAACATAATCGTGCGGGAGAAATAATTTGCCTCTGTGAGCGAAGCCGTCGAGTTGAGTCTGAATCTAATTGGATTCTAACTACAACTCAAAAAGACATTACAAATTTTAATAGAAAAATTAGTTACTAATAAGTCTTGTATTCACCTATAGTAAGAATACCAATGAATACCTACTCACGAGCGGAACCTTCCTAATTATTATTTACTCTTTTGGATGCATATCCTTACACCACTATGAAGGAAAACGTTTTCCCATAAAAACTATTGTACAACTGTTTGATTGATAATTTCCCACACAAACTTTATCATTCTATTACTATCCTTATGTGATTTCTTAGTAGGGGATGATTTCCCAAAATACTATCCGAACAGCCCCGCCGACAATGGCCACACGCCTCTGACTCGAGTGAGTTGAGTAGTTCGTTATAATTCACAACCATTTGTTCTCGAACAATGACTATAGGATTTGAGGGACTAAAAGTTAGTATAAAAGCATGTATTTCCTATCTATACCAATAAGTAATAATTATTTTTGCCAGTATAGCTTACAAACCGTAACTAATTTGGAATTAACTTTATTAAAGTTCGGAACCAGTTCGGAAGTCAGCCATAACTTAGAAGTTAACTGAGAAGAACCGACAAGAGACTCGACAAGGTAACATCTTTTGTAACTGCTTATATTTTTACGATGTGATTATTTTGGCATTTTGATATTAAGTAAAAATATTTATATTTAATTTCATTTAAAAATAGTTATAGTAGAACTCTGAAATACCAGAGAGTGACGTCACAGCCGGTTCAGTTCCGCAACATACCTATGTAGAAGGTAATAAAGCCGGGCACAGAGCCAGAGCACCCTCGTCAGGTGTTGATATATGGCACATTGTTGCGCTGAGTGGCCACACAACAATCGCTACTAAACCGAACTCGTCTATTCCATCCAACAACAAAACATCAACTCTGCACCGTGCGGCGTGCGGCGTGCGCGTATATAACTTGTTATTACTGTGTATCACGTCCGCGCAGGCGCTGGCGCGGGTCCCGTATTATCAAAGTCGCGCGTCTTAGTTACGTGTGTTCTGCGTAATTTTATAGTAATTGTGGCACCCTCTATAATGCCGTTAAATAACTGAAACAACCTGCTTGATAATTGGATTAGCCTCCGGCACACATTGTTTAAATTGGATTTATCTATATATTCTACAAGTGCACATTTATTTAACTGTAATAATACTTACGAACTCTTCCCTTTTCCATAGCTTAAAATATTTACTTACAAGAGTAAATATTTTGAATCTAAATATTAAGCATAGGTACCTAAGCGTATAGTTTATGGAAAACAATAATTTATTTTAGTGCCTACTTTAAAACGACCAGGTCAAGCATTGTAAAACCTTACTCAGTAATAAATCTTTATCGCTAAAATTTAATATTTATGCAAGATAGTAAAATTTAGCAAGAATGCATCTCAAACTGCAAATTCATACCGATTATATTTTGCAGACAAAACAAAACAGTTAGTAAAAGTCTCATGCTCATCATAAGCCCCCATAGACTTAACTATACGTAATTACGTGGTTGAGGCAAGAGCGCTGCGCATTGCAGACGCCTGGATTTGTTACATAGACTTTTAACTGACTGCTGTGCATATTTATTACTCTACCGTATCATTTGTCTATAATAAAGTAAAATAGACTCTTATTATATCAACTTGTCATACTGTCATTTAAATTATCTTTATTTTAAATAAGCTTCCATTCCGCTTCACCCGCATTCTCAAAGCATCTTATGTTTTAACGAGATACAGTTTTCTATATTTTATTCCAGGATATGATCTAACTTTGGTACCGAGTTTCATTGATATTCGTTTAGCCGTTACGGAGGTAGCTGAGTGGTAATAAAGACACACACACTAACTTTAGTATTAATAATTTCTATAATACTAGCTTTCCGCCCTGTGGTTTCACCCGCGATTCCGTGTCTCCACGCAAACTTTGGGCTTTGGACCCCCGTTTAATCCCTAGATAAGGGGGTGAATTTTGGAAAATCCTTTCTTAGCGGATAGGATTCCAAATATAAACGATCCTTCTATAATTTAATAAGACATTTATTAGATAGATAGATAGTTAATAGATAGTCTTTACAATTTTATACTATTATTTTAATGACAGGCGACACGATGCCGTGTCTCCGTAGTTCCGTACTGACGTAGATTCTTTTTTTATAAATTTACTTTTTATAATATGAATTATTGAAATCAAATCGAATTATCAATGTCCACTACAGTACCTACGTCATAATAAATATCTGTGTGCCGAATTTCAGCGCAATCCATTCAGTGGTTTGAGCTGTGTGTTGATAGATCAGTCAGTAACGATTGCCTTTTATATAAACACAAGAAGATGATATTGGTAGGATTATAGTGTTGAGAATAGCCGCCCAGATTATCGTGAAATCTGTACCTTTTTCAGCCTTTTTGTCATCTCACTCGACAGTCGGTGTCGCGGGCTGTTGTAAACGTAACTTATAAGGATTTGTTATAATTAAATGGTGGGTGGTCGCTGACTCAAGCTACTTCCAGGCATAATTTATATTGGAGTCAAATAAACTATGCAATTCTATATTTAAAGTTGCTATAGGTTTCATCAAGTTATCTCACTAATAAATAAAATGGCTAGTTATATAAATAACTACTAGCTATTTTAATAGCAAATACAAATGAAATGTAATAATATACTTTGACGTTCTCTATGAATCCTATACTATTATTATATATGTGTAGTATTATTGTATGTTTTATACTCAATCACGCGGATTTTGAAGAAACTTCGATAATCACTTGGAATAAAACAGGTTTTTTCCCGGGAAATGATAAGATTCATCGGGAACGCAGGTGAAACAGTGGGGGACAGCTAGCACTAGCATACAATACATAGGTGGGCAGGTCAGAAATTAAAAAAAACAATATAACAATCTGAAATATCGAAATATCTCGAAAATTGAGAGTTTTACCTTACTGAGGTAATTTTTATATTTAATAAAAAAAACCGGTCAACTACGAGTCGGACTCGCCCACCGAGGGTTCCGTACAATTTTGTAGAATTTTTTCAGTTTTTTAGTATTTTTTGTCATAGTGGCACTAGAAATACATCATCTGTGAAAATTTCACTTGTCTAGCTATCAGACTTTTTGGCGGGAACTTGCGAAGTGTTTAAGTGACGTTGTGTTTTCGTTTTATTTTCATTAAATTCGTGTATTTTGAGTTTTATTGAATAATTTCAGTGGTGTTTTGTCTAATAAAGATCAATCTTAGTGCACAAGTGAAGTGAAATGAAATGAAAGCGTGTATCGTGACTTTCCAGGTTGTCCCAAAAAGTCCATGAAATGTTTTCGTGGAATAGCCGCCAATTTCACTAAAATTAAACCTGACTTGTACGGACGAGGACTAGACTTTACAGTGAAAGTGACAATAAAACGTGACTAAACATAATATGAATATTTAAAATAAAGAAATGGCTTAAAGGTCAAAAATCTTATTAAAAAAAAAACTAGCTATCACGGTTCATGAGCCTAGTGACAGACAGATAGACAGACGGACAGTAGAGTCTTAGTAATAAGGTTTCCGTTTTTACCCTTTGGGTGCGGAACCCTAAAAACCACATTTAACACTGCCAGTAATATTTCTGATTACCACGAAGCTAAGCTGCAATAATATAATTAGAATGATCAATATTTTACATAGACACGGTTGAGAATTCCTTTGACGGCACAATCTCATGCAATGCTCGACGTTAATGACTTTGTATCTGTATTGGCAATCAATATAGAGTGGAGTGATTCCAGATGTCCTCATAATGAGGGGCAATATACAAAACGGACGTAATTAAGATAGACGCGGCGTGCGAGATGTTTATATATAACTACACGAGATTTTGCAAGCTTTGACACTGAAATATTAAGTTGTAGAACTTATATTATAGCTCAGTGGTAGTGACGTTGTATACCGTGGCGTTGTACCTGACTGGCTGGCTACCACCTTCAAGTTGAAAATCTGTCGCCAAGTAGGTACCTATGGGTGTGTTCCGACAGCTACACTTGAGAGTCAGTTCCCATCTAAGCTTTGTGTGCTTACCACCTTCGGCCACATCATCACTTACCATTAGCTTATCTAAAATGAAAAAACAATGTTATTTCAGAACTTAGTTAAATAAGGTAAGTATTTAAGGTTATCAGTGAGATGTACAGTTCGAGTTAACCGAAAAGAAAGACGTCTTTCTATTAATTCAGGTTTCAATTGGGATGAAGTAGACGATTAGTAAACAACCACGGTACCGAAACAAACACAAAATTGCTGTATGATTTTTTCTAATTTATTGTACCTGCCAATAGGTTTAGTTTAACTGGTCAAATAATAGTTGTACCAGTGTCCTTCTTTGGGAATTATAAAATGTCGGCAACGGATTGGTGATGGTAGTCGCTTTTCATTAGGTAAACCACCTGTTTGTCAAATTTCGGACAAAGACGATTTTTAATAACTTTACAGTTGCCAAAATACATAAGTAGATGATAAAGCAACTCATCAACTTTGGAATAAGGTTGATTTTAGAATAAAGTCGCCAAACAAAAGAACTCAAGGAGTACTCTGAACCTTTGGTTTTGTTTACAAAATGTTGCATATCCTGATTAGATTATACAATGAAAAAGTAAAGAAAAACAATGCCATGGTCCATGGTAATGGTAACGCTATTAATATACACTCGTAGCATATGATGGCACGCCCACGCTATCCGTCACATCTACACCTTAACAGCATTTGAATTACATTAATTTGTATCGGGCCTTATGTGTAACTTACCGCGTCATTGGTATGGTACAAATTACAGACGTTAACTGCTGGCCCTGGCCTACATCTGAAGCTAAGTGTTTATGGCAATATAAGTCTATGATAGGAGCATGCCTTTGACGGAATTAAAACCGCAAGTTCAGTGAGTGTGATTTTTTAAATATATATTTACTGGCAGAACAGGATCAAGAGTAGTACAAACTTCGGAAATTTTAAGGTTATATTCACAAAATACTGCTTAGCAGGTTTGAACAGTATTTGGTTAAAATATTCGAGTTAATAGGGATGTTGACCGACATATCGAAATAATCAGCATCTTTTTATTAAATGCCAAAGCGATAGTTTATATGGAGTTTTGTATGAAATAATGTTTCGTGACGTCAAACTATCTACTCTTTGTTGTTAAATTGCTAATTAAAATCAAACATGATGATTTTTATAATGTATTCGCTATTTGTTTATTGGCCTTCACAGGCGCTTATGAATTGTCAGACTCTAACGACTCTAATGCACGTTTCGGAACGTTGCTTTTGCTGAGAAGAGCCGGCAATAAACTCAGCAATTACTCTTTTCAAAACAAACTTAGAATTATTACATAAGATTTTGTCCTGCAAGAGCGAACGTTACACCCAATCATTGTCGACATTTAAATATTCGTTAATATGGTAGTACGCCTTCTGTACTAAAACATTCTTTACACGTTCCTTAAATTTATGTATAGGCAAATTCAAAATTGTAGGAGGTATCTTATTATAGACAACATCCCTATTGTCTTTCTATCCTGTTGTCAGTGGTAAATATAATAAAGTAATAATACCAATTTCCAGGAATAAAGCTTTCCGCTAGTAACTTGCACCACACATAAAAAACGGGCAAGTCACGCACAACTATACACGTTCACACGTCGAATGCAGTACGCCGGTACGCCCGAACAACGGCAATTGGTCTTACGATCGGTTCTCAATGACGAAATGGGATTAAAGCATTTCTTTCTTATTATGTTTGTGATAATACCAAAGGCATTATTCTCACTAAAGATGTATGTTTGTTGGAATATTATGTGGTTTATTGCGACATAAATATCTAATCATAAATTTTACATATTGCTTTTTTATATTTTGTCACAGATATTTTGCCTAAGTAGGTTTATAAAATAAAAATTACATTGGATAATAATAATATGAACAAACCTCGGAGAAGTCTCTCTGCGACATGGCTATACTGCTATATTCTTCTTAACCGAATCTGAAAAGACGAAATAATTGCATTATTAAAATATTAAGACAAAAAAACATGCATATTATGGTGTTAGTAAATTGTGATGTAACAAGAGACAAAAATATCGAAATAAGGAAACCCGTGGTCAAAATAAGATGTCAAATGCCGTACTACCCTAATTTTGAATTCCAGTATACTTTTATATTCCTAGGTAGCACAGTGGTAAAGTTCTTTATGCTACCACCCTCAAAAACCTGCCACCAGATCTTATCTGTATATTCCGACAGCTGCACTTGAGAGCCGTTCACATCATCACTCCCAATGGTGATATTGTTTTCAACTACAAGCTCATCCATTTATTCAGATAAGCCCTAAAGCACGTAATTAGTAAAAGTAAAATTAGAGTTATCACCGGTTCGAAAGTCAGTCTTGCAAGAACTGGCAAGAAACTGAGGAAGATTCCATCTTTTAGTCTGTTTATTTTTTGTAAACGTACAAGTAAGTACAGGGAAATATCATGAAGCTGTAAGTACAGCACACAGCTCGATGGCACCATACCGCAGTTACTTTCTCACGTAACGGAGACCTCAAAACGATTTCCTGTCAGAGAACTAGTAGTTATGGTCAACTTAAAATATCAATAAAAATGATTGATTTTAGTAAGATTTTACAATATAGATATCGATGAGCTATTTGTGTATATTATATTTAACTGTCTCCCGGGGTTTCACCCGCGTTCTCGTGGGACCTTATCTTCCCCAGGATAAAAAGTATCTCATCTCAGGATATGTTCTATTTGTGTGCCAAGTTTCGTCAAGATCGGTTTAGTAGTTTCGGAGTTCATCGCTGACCGGGAATTCAATATAGAAAATTTTGTATAGTTTGAAAAACACACATACATACAACTAGCACAATCATCCTGTACTTTGAACTCGTCACAGCAAAGTATAGGGCTTATACATAATATTCAAGTTTCCCATAGTAAGGTCGGCAACCGCTTATAGATCGTGTAGTGTACTATCTACGAACTCTGCGCTGATATGTGTATATGTCGAAATGCAGCACTATATTAGGTACTAGCAAAAGGATGCACTCTTGTACTGTAAGCGATTAGGAAAAAGAGTGGTGCGGATCTTCGTGGACGGCTCTATTATATAATCCCGTTCTTACCCTTTGGGTACGGAACCCTAAAAATCATGTTATTTTCCCATCATTTAAGTACATAAATTAGTAGGTACAGAAATAAAATATGAGGAATACAAAACCACGCATCATTCAGCGCGGTGCACTTAAATTGAAGCACAGTAAAGGAAGCCTAATTTGAAAAAGGAAGCCAATCGCGTTCATGTGCGATGCGATTCACACGGGATAACGTACGTGTAGGTCACGCACACAACTTCGTGCACGTTGCTTCACTTCATTGGAGATTATTGTTTACTTACGGTCCTTCTACCTTTTATATTAGTTCTGTGCTCGCACTTAACTTTTACATAATCTGTCCTCTACCAAACAAATAAAACAATGTTATGTAACCCTTCAGAGCCTACTTCCTACTACCATAGATACATATCTTTGTATCTAAGAATGTTCATTGAAACACGATAATAAATCTATGCTTCCTTATTAGTATGTGGTACAATGTACCAGAGCTTGTATTATGCTTGTTTCAGAATTTCAGGAAATGTTTCCTGTTGAGACCGTCGTTCTATTGTTCCGTTATGGATACTAAGTGTTGCTCTTATTGTTAGTGACGTATTTGGGGGCACGATATTGACCTTGCCAAGACGAGCTGAATGAAGAATTGCACATCTACCTTTGTCGAAACGTTTCGTCGTATTTTTTTAACCCTCATCAGTTATTCAGTTTGGCTTTACGTACTTTTGGTATTTATTAAAATTAAAGAGAGAGAATAAAATAGATAAAGAAGATATTTCCAATTTTGTGTATTATATGAAGGAATTTTGAAGCGTACCTATATGATAAGCTAGCATAAATATACTGGCACAGATCCTTTTCTTACAGTACCCTAAAACATAAACATTCAACTAATCAGCCACTATAATAAAATGTCTAATTTATTAAACCGTTGAAGCTTCCAGAAATTAAAAATAAAATTCTTTTAATTACAATTTAAATGTCAGCTCTAATTTTGCGACTTGTTTTAAGCAGAATAAGTTTAATAATTATAACCCAAGCATGGGTTTTAATGTGCAATTTTGTCGAAAGTAGTCTCCGCTCGATTGCTTGTGGGTCTAGAACATTACATACGATATTTAACTTTAACAAAACGACTTAGAGCGCAATTTTCCATGTGTGATATCGTGAATAACACTAGTCGGTGGTCAGGCCAGCAATAATACGATGGCGATCAGCTTCCGCCGCGCCGGCTCTCTTCATGTTTGCCATTCAGTAGTCTTTAAAGAAACGCCGGTTGTTAAGCTAATGTCGTGACGACTAATACCTGTCCCAGTCTATGTAAATGATCTGGAATATTAACAAAAAAGCGCCGATCATATCTTAACTGCAGTATAGCTTATGTTGAACGCTAACAATCTTAGCAATAAGAGTATACTTACTTGTAGGGCGATAATGAAATCTAATCCTTCTAAGCTTTGTGCGTTTACCACCTTCGGCCACATCATCACTTAGCGTGGTGAGATTGCGGTCAAACTTACAACTCAAGCTTATCCAAGAGTAAAAAAATAACCACCAATGCTTAACGTGTACCTATATTTACAATCGCCCCAGGTATATGTGACGTTGGGTACCTAAATCTAGGCTGCTGTTATATTCGAATTACTGACCTAAGATTGGTCATGCTCACTTGCTAGCTCCTAATGAAATCCTAAATGAAAAAAAGCTAAGCTTAATCTCCCAAATGGAATTTGTGATCATAAACAAAGCCATAGAGATATCAAAAAGCACTTTCTAATAAAAACTTTTGTGAAATACTTAACTGCTGGCAGTCTCAATTATTTTGCTTACTCATAATAATAATCATTGTTTAATTATTTGACGATTAAAGGCAATCGCAAAATAATATTTAAAAAAATACAATTATAGATTCTTTATGATGTTTGTTGTTGGTTCTTAATATTTATTTAAGCCTTTTAATTTGTAAGTTAATAGGTATTTAAAATTTACACGCCTATTAAAAAGTTAAATTATACACACAAACGAGGTAATAAATGTCGTAAAAACAGCATTTTAATATACGGTTCAGTTACTTGTACAGTACAGTTACAAGTAACTATATACACTATTATATTATAAATTATTAAATTCTTAAACCATTTCCAATAATAACGGAACATTATTTGAGTTAGTTATGTAAGGTTTCATACTCTACTTAATCTAAACTCGTGTAATAAGTAAGTACGTAAATAAAGCGCATGCGCCCTAGAGCAGGTCATAGACCACCACCAAATATTATTCCTACTATTTTTGATTTCATAATCAGAACTTCGCGGTATGAATGTACCTAGATAAAATTAATCTTATCAAAAACATAACTATAAAAATGAGAGCCAAGTTCTGTATCAATAATATGCATGGTTGTCGACTTCGCCGACAAAAGAATTGAGATCAAAATTTTATAAGAACATACGACATTCTAGTATAAATTAAAAACACAATTTCTCGTCTTTTTTCTGCTACCACAATTTTTGCTATTTAAGAATATAACTTCTTAAAGAACAGTCGAATTATTTACACAAAGCAGATAACTTAGGATAAATTGAAGCTCAAGATTTGACTTGAGTTTCAAAACTTGCTTGCCTCACATTATATATCCTTAAAATAGATAAACTACTTATTTATTACAGTGTTGTTGGATTTAAATTGAATGTAAAGAGGTTTCAGAAATGTACTTAATCAATTAGGTAGGTACCTTGTTTCAATAGTTGGCAACTCTTACTTGTAACAGATATAATTCATGTCAAAATCGTATTGAATCAACCGCTGTAGGTACCAATGTAAAGTACAAAATATTAGTTTCGTAAAATGGAAAATTAATTGACGTAATGTATGGTACAGGCTCTATTTTGAAGTCATTAGCGAAAAACATTAGATATTTCGTTTTATGTTTGAGTTAATCTCTGTGTAGTTGGTCAATAATTCATCGTCATCGTCAACTTATAGACATCTATTGCTGGACCTGTCCTTGTCCACAATCTTTCCCATTCAAAACATGTTTCAGAGAGATATTTTCGCCATTCTGATTAACTAGATTCTGCCACTCAGTCAAAAGAGAGCCGTTTTATTAACATTGACATAAAGAAAGACTTTAGGCGATATTTTTTTATTACTCAAATAACAATATATATTTATTTTCTCCCAGCATACATATTGATTACATTAGGAAAAATAAAAGAAACTAACAAAAATAATAATTAAATGTAGGTAGGTAATCTAGTTTTTATAATAATGTAAAACAAACAATGAAAGCGTGTGTGTGTGTGTGTGTGTGTGTGTGTGTGTGTGTGTGTGTGTGTGTGTGTGTGTGTGTGTGTGTGTGTGTGTGTGTGTGTATGTGTGTGTGTGTGTGTGTGTGTGTGTGTGTGTGTGTGTGTGTGTGTGTGTGTGTGTGTGTGTGTGTGTGTGTGTGTGTGTGTGTGTGTATGTGTGTGTGTGTGTGTTTACTTCTAATTGCACTCGGTACGTGAAGTGCATCCGTTGATGCCAGGACGCGACAAAGCTATAATCTCTACTTTTTTAGTTAGAATTTGTAGAACAGTAAAACATACGCGCAACAAAGTATAAGCAGTTGTAATGCCCAATCAAAAATGTCCTTCGAATGCATCCACTTTATGCATAGACTCTAATGCACGATTCGGAAGGTTGCTCTTGCTGATTGATATTGACGTCGGGTATCGTGTCGAAGCTATTGGTGTGTTGCGGTAGTTGCACTTGAGAGCCAGTTGCCTTCAACGCATTGTAAAAAAGTTGGAAACACATTGAAAATCCCTCTATAATTGGTAATACTCGTAGGCGGGTCACCTATACATATACCATCAGGTGACCCGCCTGACTACTACTCAGATAAAATAATAATACCTAATACATAACTAAATATTTTTAATTTTAACGATGATTCTTTACGAAATAATTCACATCCATCACTCTCCTCGAATACAGTAAAAGTTGCAAATAGCATTGAGCACAAGTCATCTCGGCCGTTTGGTAAGTAGAGGTCGATGACTTTAAGATCGATCAGATGACCTGGATGCGAAAACTACAGGATTGGGAAAGGTGAAAGGTGAGAGCCTACTTATACATTGTGGGTGTTGAAAAGATCATCGTGATTAACTGGCGACATTATTAGTACGTTAATGATGTAGATTGCTGATTTCTTGTTCTAATACAGGGATTGCATTGCACGATGCATAATTGATACTTATTGGTAAATTTAAAAAAAACGTAAAATGTTGTTGGTCAACGCCAGCTTAAGTCTACAAAATACCAATTCTCTAAGCAGCATATTCTATACTATAATTATATAGCTAAAAGGATCTATAGTACAGTGGTAAGACCTGTCTTAATGTATGGTTCAGAATGATGGATAGTAAATGGGACGGATGAAAGATTGCATGCTGCTGAGATGAAAATGTTGAGTTGGATCGTAGAGTGACAAGGGTGGATAAGATTAGGAATGAATACATAAGAAGTTTGAAAGTGGCACCAGTCACTGAAAAGTTGAGATTGAGTCGTTTGTCGTAGTCGTGGTTAGGGATAGCAATCCGGAAAACTAGATCCTGTAATTCAGCGGATCCGGAATCATTAAACGTTTACCGGATTCGGTACCAGTATAGGTATCGATTATGCCAATTACTGGTAAAATTATTAGGAAATTAGCTCCAGCTGTCCCTCAGATCTCCTGATCCACCTTTCTATCCTCCCCCCAAAAATAAGGAAATTAGTAAAGGAGTTCGTAGCTCTATTAGAAATTGGTTGGCTGATGACACAATTAAACAGTGTGTTTTCTACGGTTCTTTACCCAAAACTAAAACTGCTTTTTGATAATGTAAAAATTTGTTATTTATGGTAAGTTGATTACACTGAGCAGTTACAAATTACTACTTATTGTGATCCCACTAGATTAGAACCACCCATTAGGTACGTTCAAATTTTACTAGTATCTACACTGTACTAGATTTTTTAATTGTATGCAAGGCATCAAACTATTAATGTATCGCTCCATACGTAGATATGCATAATATTTATAAATACATAGATAATATTGAAGACCCTGACGAATCAAAATATTTTATGCAGGTATCTTGCAAGGGAATAAATCATAGGCAACATTATTGTGTAGAATATCCTGTTTATATTCGTCGACTCTCAAACTGTTCAGATAACGTCGGCTGCTCTCGCCACCGACTATCCTAACCCTTTTTTCGTATTTTGAGTAGGTAATTTATGTTTGCTAATTCATATTACTCAGTTTTAAAATTTTGTTTAGAAGTAATTTTCGTATTTCACAGTTTGCAAAATACTGACAGCCTATAAACTATAAACAAAACAAAATGGTGGTACCATTCAATTTTTTTTTTCAGTAGCAGCTGTTGCATTTTAATGGATTCCATGGTTAATTCCTGACAAAATTGAAGTTATATACGCAATACTTTGTGTCCAACAAAAAGCCCAAATTTTTTAGTGCCTTGAAGCTATTCTTTCCAAACAGTAGCATGCCAGGTGGTTTAAAAATCAAATTCTAAGCATGTATCGACGCAAGGCGGTATCATTACGCGCACGTGAAGTGGCGTGAGCAGAGTAATCAAATGTAATTTGTATGTACATACGGATGACTTGTGGCCTCTTATTATGCAGTCATAATGTCTAAAGATTAAGATATATTTTCGCTTGAAATTTACGAGAACAGGTTTGCCTTTTTATTTTTATTGTTAGGTCACGTTTTTTGAATTTATCTCAAAATATAATAAGAATAGGCAGTAACAATTTATTTTCGTCAAATTACGAAAAGAACATGCATCAGAGTGCTTGTTTTTGTTGTCTAAATTACTGTGAAATGACTATGGCTTGTTTCATATTCTTTAATATAAATATCCTCATGGTATCTATTTTAAATCTGAATATGGAGTTGCAATACTTTTTAATGAAATCACATTTCAAATGTAAATCAGCTAAACTGCAGGAGCTGGAAGGTAAACCTATGTTATACCTATTAGGCATACCAACCAGTAGAATAACGTAGTTACGACCAACTAATAGGAGGTCTAATACAGACCGGGAATATGGCCCTTATCACCAGTATATACGGTGCAAACATACATTATGCATGCCTAAACTTTAAGTTAGAGCGGTAAGAGCAGCAAAGCAGCAGTGCCGAGTGATCCAACTTCAATGGTAGAGAAAAAACTGTAGGTTATTTAAATTTAGAGTAGGTATGATTCTTATTATTTTGTTAAAACTTGAAGTAAGTGAGAGTCAGTAGATTTTCAGTACATCGCGTACATTATCAATTCAAAGCAATCCGATATTATTATCACCCTTGTAAAATCATCAGCTATGTAGAATTATTGCACGCGTCATCTAGCGGTGGAAACCGGGACCAACAGGTTTCTCTTAAGTGCCTTAACGATCTTAATCTACGGAAGCTGGTGGTTTCTCGATCGCACCTTAGGTTCAATCAAACTATAATTTTTAGTGGCTTTTCGTTTCGGTCACACATAGGTACTTTAGCGTTTATGGTTTATCTTCAGTTTTATTCGTATTCGTGCTCTTGGATACCCAAAATATGGGTAATGCTTGTCACATTAAAAACCAAGTATACAAGTATCATAGGTTTATACTTTTGTAAATAAATGAGTGAACCTAAAAGATCACATGAAATTCATACTTCCATACTAATATTATAAATGCAAAAGTGTGTCTATCTGTCTGTCTTTCTGTCTGTTACCTTTTCTCGTTTAAACCGCTGAATGAACCGATTCAGATGAAATTTGGTATAGAGATGGGTGGAACCTTGGAGAAGGACATAGGATACTTTTGATCCCGGGAAAAGATAAGATCTCTAGGGAACGCGGGTGAAATCGTGGGGCGGAAAACTAAGTTATAAATACCAATTTCATATTTAATCATAACAAAAATAACCCTTCCTACATTTTTTTGTAATATATGCGTAGAATTTTAATGTATTCACTATTTACTACAAATTCATCAGTAGAGTAGAGAGCCCCTATCAAGAGCTCTTAAAGACATGGTCGCGTGCGCACGCGCCGCGCGCCGCGGGGTACACGCGCCGCGTTTGATTTGATGGCCTGTGGATGGGCCAGGATGGAACAAAAAAAAATACCAGCTACCTGTCATGAAACTTTAATTTTATATATTTTATTGTTAGAAAAATAAAAACAAGTAGGTAATAAAATTGTAGCTGTATTAAGTATATGTTTTATAAAAGAATTAGTTTTCCGCCCCGCGGTTTCACCCGCGTTCCCGAGGGATATTATCTTTTTCCGAGATAAAAAAGTATCTTATGTCCTTTTTCAAGGTTTCATCTATCTCGATACCAAATTTCATCTCAATCGGTTCAGTGGTTTAAGCGTGAAGACGTAACAGACAGACATACACTTTCGCATTTATAATATAGGTATGGATTGTTTAATATGCACACAAACCCTATACAGGTAGTATATAGAATTATTAGAATGTTATAAAGTACGCTGGTGCGTCTACAGATTTATTTTTGAGTATAAATCGTACAAAAAAGTTTATCACTTCTTGTAGAACATGAATACGTAAAAAGAAAGAGAAAACGTATTTAAATAAAACCAGAGATTTAAAAAAAGGAATGATGAAATTTTACAAGTTTATGCTTTTAAATTACACGTGACCTACCTTATGAACAGTCGACAGCCTTAATCGACTATAAGTCGGAGTTCTTAAGTACCTATTAAAGATTAAATAAGTTTTAAAACTTCATTATATCAGGTTGTGGAATAATCTCGCAAATGGTTATTTTTCCCTAGGGATTATTCAAGAAAGGTGTGAAATTTTTTCAGGGTTGGCAAAGCGCGAGATTTCGCTGGTGTTGCAAGAGTCTATAAGCTTCAATAATCACTTACCATCAGGCGGGCTATATTCTTGTTTGCCACCTTAGTGCTATAAAAAAGATAGAGATAAAAGAGGTTTATTGCCGACTCTTCTCAGCAAGCAAGCCAACACTGTTAGAGTTTGACAAATCATAATTGGTTGTGAAGGCATGAATAAATAATTTCATTAAATTTTAATATATTAAATTCCCGTACCAAAATATTGGTCCGCGATGAACTCTGAAACTACTAAACCGTAGATTATATCCTGGAATGAGAGATAGGATACTTTTTATCCCGAGAAAAGTTAAGATCCCACGGGAACGGGGGTAAAACTGCGGGGGACAGCTATTAAATACCTACCTATACTTAAAAATTTGGATACAGGAAAGTAGCAACCCTATACCGATTCTAAGAGTCAAGAGAAGCAAAAAGATGGCTGATTGGCATCCCTGTCTAGCGGGTATTAAAATGTACGAATGCATAACTCTGCCTTCAAGTACCATAGTGTGTAATTACTTATGTTACTTGAATATTGTACGAAGGTTCTATGTATTGTACAGTGTGTTTCGTTTTGTAATGTCTGTGTAGTGACGAAGTTATAATAATATTGTTTTATTATACATTAAATTTAAAGTACAAAAATATGTATGGATACAATAACATTGTCATAATTTAGTACAATCTATCGATATGCCAGATGGAAAGTAAAAGGTATCAAAGTATAAATATCACTGATGACAGAGAAATGACAGTCGTGGGCTCGAATTCTGCTATGAGCTTGAGCTTTTGGTGAAGGAAGACATCTTGAGGAAACCATAGCACCACTGTGCTTTCTAGGGTTTCTAAGGTACTTTCTAGTAGTTGGCTGGCTCAAGTTGAAAATCTGTCGCCAAGCACCTATCGGTGTGTTCACACATCATCACTTACCACGGTGAGATTGCGATCAAAACACAAGCTTATCCAGAAGTAAAATATAGTACTTACATACTTAATTTCCTATAAATGGCATACTCTCTTATAAAAAGTCTGTTTAAGTAATAAACTTACCAACAAACAAAATACAATGTAATTTCTGAGACCTTGAGACGGTCACGAACATGTCTGGACGTTGTTTGTTTGATGATTCTCATTAAAAAAAATGACATAATTGACCCACCGGTTAGTTAGTGTGGTTTTAGTAAAAAAATCGAATCAATTTAAAAGTAATTTTGATGAGAAACAAACACTATGTCGTCTTCATATTAATAAGTTTTTACTACAATTTTTTGCGTAGTGCTTACAATATAAGTCTACTAACAATAGGTAGCTTATATCTATAGATAGGTATATTATATATTATATATATACCTACATTGTGTATGATTGCAAAAAGCGGCAGCGAAGTTTTTAATGAGCGTTAATGTTTTTCACTATAAGCGCATTTTTAAATTAGGTATGATATCTTAACTAATCTTATAAAGTAGTAAGATTTGTTTTTTTAAGGTTTATTTATTTGTTTAACACAAAAACTACTCGAACGATTTAAAAAAATCTTTTACCATTAGAAAGTGTAACATAGGCTACCTATATTTTTATCCCGGGAAAAGATAAGATCCCACGGGAACGCGGGAGATACCGCGGAGGACAGCTAGTTATTCATATACTTCGTCAAGATTTGAGTAATGACGTATACTTATAGACATTAATTTTAAACAGCATTTATAAAATTATATTTTTAGTACTTACGTTAATTAATTAATTAATAATATTAATAATTAATAATAATAATTTATTTCTTCAAACTTTACATTACAGTTTACAAGGTGAAGGGATCCCCAGTTAAGCAAAGATTTGCTTGTGTTAGGGGAACCCGCTCTTCATATAGCTATACATGTTTGTTAATGAACTCATACAAGATTTTTTGGTGAATATTACATTTTTATGCAAAAATAGGTATACTACATATAAATATTGATACTGATTGATCGAATATATGACAAATAAGTAGCATAAAACGTATGGGGATGGAAAAAAATTAAATAAAAAATATAAATATTTCATATTAAATTACAATTTTTTCCATAAAATTATATAAAAATACATCCAATACAAGTTACACTTTGAATGTGTTAAGTTTAAATTTAGTTGTATGTAGATCTCAAAATTAGATATAATGAAAAAAAAAAAGAAAATTGCGCGTTGGTGTCTTTTAGACTACACTTCTAAATATTATATAGTCTCAACTCTTTTCTCTCTGAACAACGGCTAAGATGATAATTTTAACGTTTTTATAATAAAAAATCATATTATTGTGAAAAATTTATCCATTTGAAGACACGCGTTGAAGTCTTTTACTCTACGCTAATAGGTATTTCAAATTACATGTCTTTTACACTGCACAAATAGGAATTTCAAACTACACAAATATAGAGCGGAACCAGTATGTACATAATGGTGAAAACTATATGGTGACAACAATATAAATACTCTAAAGCGTTTAAAACTTAAATGTTCAATTTTAATAGGTTTTTCAACGTAATTGCGTGTGCTTTAGATAAGAAAATGAGTAAAGAAAGCCCATCAAAACAACTTTCTAGAGCCATTGACTCCAGTAACTACTTCAATGTATGCTTTCGTTCTTATGTATTTTATTTTGAACCATAAAAACGAAAATGGATATTGAAAGTAACATAACATTACATAAAGATAAAACGTGATGCTGTATTCGAAAGCATTTCACCACACATACATAACTATAGCATATACATACATATACTTACGTATTTGAGTTTTATGCTTAAAATCACGGATAGGTATGACTTACCATCGTGGCCTTTGATTTAGACCAATTATAAAACCATTTCTTGGCTCGAAGCACGGTTATTACCTACACACAGGCGGACAAACAAAAAAATATCAATCGTAAACCACTTTACGTACACACAAGTGCAATAGTTGTTTGTAACACTTTCCTTGAGAAAACACTTGGGAACACTTTTATGCTTCACTGCGAAGGAACTTCATTGAAATTGTAATGTTATTTTATGATTTAATCGAGTGATGATTTGAATTTGGAATGCGACGCTAACATTTGGTGATGACATGCGCACGCGCAGCCTCGGACCGACTGACTGCCGGTGTGCAGTGCTGCCATGTTACATTGACTTTTCATTCCATGAAAGCCTCCTTTAAAGCTTTTAAGGCTTTTATTACATAACGTTATTGGAATAAACGTATACATAAATTTAAATATATTAGTATTGTAAAGTAAAACTTATGGTTTTTTGAATCAGATAGGTACTCCATGTGTTTTTTTAAAAGGACGATCGAGAAATTTTGTGACATTTGATATTTTCTATGAATTTGTTAAAATGGGAGAACCTAAAGTTTATACCCGACATATTTTCTTCACAGTATTTCGATTAGCATTTTTAAATATTAGGACTGAATAAACATATTTTATGTTTATTATATTAAATGTTATATTATCTTATATTCTATGTCGTAACTTTAATAGTTCCTTCTAAGCTTTGTGTGCTTACCACCTTCGGCCATATCCTCACTTAGTTTGGTCAGATTGTCGGTCAAACGCAAGCTCACAAGAGTAAAAACTCTTTAATAGTATATATTGATTCATGATTCATAATTTTAACAAATGTATACAACAGTTAATAGTAGAAAACTAAAGTCTACCATAAAAGTAATAATTTATTGAACCTAGTAACACTCTACGAACCGCCATTGTAGCTAGAGTAAGACAATAGAGCCATCCATCTCACTCTTCAGGCCGGAATGTGACCCGCTATCACCTTGAAGGCCGTAAGCTTGCGGACGCTTCAATGAAAATAAGAGCTTAAGCTGTGGTAGAGCTTTACTTAACGCTGGCAATAAAGCCTTTAGAGGCAGTATTACGTAAATAAGTACCGACATTCATATTTACACTAAAGATTTGGACATCTTTTGTTTTCAATTACTTCTGCTTCTACTAACTAATATTATAAATGCGATAGTTTGTGTGTGTATGTTTGTTACAGCACAGCTCCGTAACAGCTGAACGTTTGGTACGTACATAGTTACTTTAGGTCCTGGATATAACATAGTGGTAGGGGAGGCGAATAGGGGATTTCGGGATTTACTCGAGCGCGGCAGATTAAAATAAGGGGGGCAACCTTGCACCGTGTGAAGTACTCTCACCAAATCTGAGCCCTCTATATAGTGTCGAACGTCTAGGGTAGCCCGTCAGATTAGTAAAAAAAAATCGATAGTTTGAAATACTCGAGCGCGTCAGATTAAGGTAAGGTAAGTTAGTTACATGCAAAATAGTGTACATTTCAATAATCTGACAATTTGGGCGTGACGAAAGAAAATTGGAGACTCGCAAAGTTGCAAAAAAAACGTCACCTGGATTTTCTCGAGCGCATTTAGTTTTTTTTTTATTTTGAAGGAAATTAGTCACGAATCACGGAAATATCTTAATCTGCCGATTTGCACAAGCCGAAGTAGCTAAAATCATTATTAAGTGTATAGTCCAGGAATATTATGAGTTTCACCTCAGAATGAGAGATAGTCAGCTATTAACTTGTATAAACCTTTATTTTGACACCCTAAAACTTGCCTCAAAAGCTACTTATCATAGGGTGCCCGCGACTACTGATTTTTCAAGGTCAAAGGTCAAAAAATCATTTATTGCAAATAAATGACTTTTTCTCGTTTCCTATGGGTTTTTTAGTATATGTATTCATAATAAATATTGTAGAAAATTAAATTCTCTACAACTTTTGTCCAATCATTTTTTCGATATCTTGAACCATTTTCGAGATTTCGATATTTTTTATATATTTTTTTTCAAACCGTCAGATTAAGGAAATTCTTCAACATAATTGTCAGATTATGGGTCAGTACAACAAGGCCATCAAGAAGAACCGCCTGTATAAAAATCTGACGCGCTCGAGTAAATCAAGGTCACGATTTTTTTTTGCATTTTCAAAAATCGGCCCTGACTGATGGTCGCGTCCAAATCGTCAGTCTTTAAAATAGGAGCTACTGGATTTCACTTTCATGGGTTCACTTAACATCTCTTATCAATGTCTGACGCACTCGAGTAATTTTTTTTTTAAATATTTTCGACCTTCGTACGGCCACCCCCACCACGCAAAACGGCAGATTATTATTTTTCCGTTATCAGACAGACATGGAGCGACTACCCTATTAATATCTGACGCGCACGAGTATTTCTTGATGACTGTTTTTTTTTACATTTTTGAAACCCTGTAGACGCTCCCCCCACCGCTGAAGGGGAAAATATCACATAATCTTTTTTTCTTTATTCCACCTAATCTTCAAATTCCAGTAGGTCCCAAAGACGCTCGAGTAACTACAAATTTAGCATCATTGCCTCCCCTACCATAGGGTTAATTTATTCATTCTTATAATACCATTATAGTCGGAGAGGTATCCAGCAAGGGTATTAATTACTCAGTATTTAATTAAGAAAATCGAAACAGTTCGAGTTATCTATCTATCTATCTACCACCCCACACGTGAACCAGGCAAATACCGTCCGTCGCATAACGGCATTAACAATACCAGGGGGATTGCCAATGTGTTGCCGACAGATTTTCGGGTTGAAACGTGAAACACAATATTTATTTTCTTAATTCAATCTCTAAGGAGGTGAAATAGGGGATCTAGTGTAAAACCACACAGCAGAAAAGTTGTAGTTAGTAATATTATAGTATAGTAGTAAAGTTAAATATTGTAAGCGTTTTTGTTACTCACGTAGATAGATAGATAACTCTTCATTTAGTACACCATAAAGGAAAAGTGAAATAAAATAAAATTAAAAAACCGGTCAATGGAGTCTGTTCCGTAAAATCAGTATAAATTGCTGAGTTTATTGCCGCTTCCTCTTAACAAGAGCACCCTTCAGAACCGCTATTACTCAACTCAACAATATAATACATAGGAAGTAAACAAATAATACTTCAGTTGACAGTGTGACTTCATCTAGAAATCGCGCCTACAAAGATCTTATTAGCAATATTTATTTATAAGCTTATTTATAGGCGCTATGATAACTGCATTCGTCAAAAGAAAATAATAAAAATGTACATTACAACCTTACTATTGAAATTTTATTTCAAAAATTAAACTATAACCCAGTGAAAAAAGTAATTAATCTTTTTATTTTTCCAAACATTGTACGTTTTTTACGTACCTATTCAATAATTAATAACAAATAATTTTTACAATAATTTTATGCCTTCATGGGCAAAGTAATAATAATAGTAGGTATACACTGTTTTCATGCTGATGAGAAGAAAAAGCTTTCAAAGTTTTACTCCTCTGTCCATTCAATTAAATAACACGTTGAAAAGCATTTCCACCCACCTTAAATGATGATTTCTGGGATAAAAATTATCCTATGTCCTTCTCCAAGGTGACATCTATCTCTATACCAAATTTAATCTAAATAGGTTCAGCGGTTTAAGCGTGAAAAGATAACAGACCGACAGACAGACACACTTTCGCATTTATAATATTAGTATGGATATAGGTCAGTGAGTAATTCTAGAAAATGATCTTGTGTTCTCCATGGATAAAAAATCTAAATTCACTGTAAAATGATAGGTAGAAAGAAAGGGATGAACTGTTTTGATGTTCTAAATAAATAAAAAATATACTTAGGTAGGGACCAAAATCTCTGGAACACAACACCAGTTGCTAGGCAACTGTCACTTTGACATTTATTTGTTTGGTTACACGCGCTATGTGTCAAATTAGTAACGTTTCCTATTTAAAATTGCATGATCGCGTACAATGAAAATAATTGAATACGGAAGTTAATTGAACGTTATATGTCTGACCTCATATGGACAATTACACGACGATTTAGCGCCCACGCGAGTGTAATAATATCACAGTCATGTAACTGAGTCACATTACCAAGGAGATCGAACGAACTGTGTGTGTGCAGTGGAGCAAAGAGGTTCTTATTGATCTCACGGCTTGCTTGGAGTAAATGAGTCACTTCTGTTTGGCAGACTTCCTTATTGAGCGTTCGTTATTGAAGGAAGGTTCTACAAGCCGCCCCAAAGGCTACTCTCTGCCCTAAAAGTTACTTGTGGAAACAAAAATCTCTGGTAAGTTTGATTGTAGTTCTATACTAAAACCAATATAACTCTTTGCAGTTGGTAGGTACTTGCTTTTGTATCCTATTAGTATATTTTAAATATAAATTATGGTAAAACTCCATTGATAGATAATGATTGCATGTTATAATTTTAAATGGTATGTAAGTAGGCACTGTATAGGATATTTTTATTTCTGTTTATAAGGTTTTTAACATTTACAATTGAGAGTTTGTGTAAATTAAAACAATAATATGGTTCTATTACTTAAATAAGTTAAATTTATGTAAGTATCGAACATTCATTCTTCCAGACAATGTCCCGTTCCAAACCTCAATGGCATCTCCAAGCACTAGCAGCTCAACGGCGAGATAATGAGCTCCGTCGCGCCCAGGAGTTGCAGAAAGTTGCGAACTATTTTGAGAATAACACCAATAAGTCTAGACATCATGAGCAGTGGACTACAGAAGGCTATTATGAGAAGGCCAATAAGGAGGCAGAGATGTTGAGTGAAAGGAAAATTAGAGCTGCGTTAGTATGATTTTTTTACATTATTTTAATTTATGAAAGTCCAGCTACAGAATTTACCACTGGTTTGATGTTAAGCCTTCTACTGAGAATAACCAGCATGAAACTCATCAAATTGAAAACCTTTTTTTTTATGTTTAACTGTTGTAACAATATAATTATGCTTCAACATTTCTAATTTAAATTCAGCATTTTAATCATGTTTTAACTTACTAGCTGTCCTCCACAGTTTCACCTGCGTTCCTGTGGTATCTTATCTTTTCCCGGGATAAAAATATAGCTTATGCTACTCAGGGATAATGTAGCTTTCTAATGGTGAAAGAATTTTTAAAATCGGTTGAGTAGTTTTTGAGTTAAATTGTAAAATCTAATCTTTCCCCTTTATAATATCAGTTTAGATTAGTTGTATTGTATAGTAGTCTATGAATAATAGGAGAGAGTTTTTAGGCTTATTTTTTACATTATACCTTATTTTCAACAGACAATTAGAAGAGAGACGCAAAAGACTTGAATTGATGCTATTTCAAGAGAACATGCAATATCAGCAAGAACTGAAAACACTTGCTGCCCAACCAAAGCTGTTTAAGAATGGGTAAATTAAATCAATATTCTAATCCCACGGGACTTGCGTCGCAAAGGAACGGCCATCGGTTTCCTTTTTCAAATTCAGCTTCATATTTACTGTGCCTCACTTTAAGTGCACGGGGTTCTATCTACCTACCGTTTTATTTGGTCTGAACGCCCAGTCTGAAGGCTATGATAGCTCAGTGGTAGTTAAGTCGGATACCGCGTAGAAGGTCGTGGGTTCGAATCCTAAAATGAGCTTGAGCTTTTTTGCTTGAAAATCGCCAAGCACCTATCGATGTGTTTCGACAGCTGCACTTGAGAGCCAGTTCCTATTTAGGCTTTGTAGCTTACCTTTAAAAAAAAGAATTTTTCCATAGCAGTTGTTGTACAATTAGACTTTTATATTTTCAGATCATATCTAAACAAAGTCCCAACATCGACATTACAAGAGATCAACCAGGGCATCATGGACAAGGAGGAGCAGCTCCGCAGACACGAGGCCGAGCTGCGGCTGCACCATGCGTGGAGGCTGCGACAGCCGGAGCTGAGAGCCACTAGCTCATATATCGCTAATGGGAAACTTAAGTCTGCTTGGTAAGAAATCGGTGTTTCGATCCGATCGCGAACTGTGTCAATCGCGAAAAGCGAGGTGGTCGGCGCGTGGACAGCAGTCGTTTTAGTTTAGGGTTGTGTCGGGTGGGTGGGAGCGATGTTGGAGCAAAGTCGTGTAAGTGGGCTCTGACCTTTAACCGCAACCAGATTTAGAAGTTTATATAAGTACCTACTGTCAAATGAAAACTATTATATTCTATATATACGAAAATCACTAATTATTTCATTATATTCGTAACTTTAAATTTTTCAGGATGGAACAAATAGTAGAGAAAGAGGTGCAGAAAAAGAAAGAGGAAGAAGAAACACGTAAAACTCTAAAAGAGAGAGACGAAGCTCTTCGTAGACAAATACAGATAGAAGAAGAGAGGCTAAAAGAAAAAGAGCTGCAAATGAAGGTCCAATTTCTATAAAATTTTATGATTTATTGCTTTAGTAATTATAATTGAAATGCTATAAGCCTATAAGGCATGTAATGACGGCGATTGTCGATTGTCTTTTTTGGAAGTCAGCCTATGACTGAGAAGAACCGGCAAGAAACTCAGCAAAGTTACATCTTTTTAAATATTTTTGGACCTTTTAAACATTTGAATAAAACAAAGCCATAATTCGGCTTTGTTTTATTCAATCTTTAATTATATCAGGAATACCTTTGATTGGCTTATGTTTCTCTTTCTTTGATGGCAATCGTCCTTTACGATATCTCTGCCAATGTCAAGTTTTATAGTTCATGTTAGGTTTTAGTGAATTTGGTGGTCGTTCCACGAAAACTTTTCACATATTTTTTGAGACAACTTGAAAAGTCTCGATACACGATTTCATTTCACTTCACTAGTGCACATAAATTAAACATTATTGAATAAAACTCAAAATACACGATTTTAATGAAAATAAAACGAAAACGCAACGTCACTTTGCAAGTTCCCGCCAAAAAGTCGTACTACTGACTTATGTTTAGTAATATGTCTGATAACTTAAAAAATAAATAAAAAATATATATTTTGCAGGAGCTCCGTAATAGCTTAGAAGGACAAATCGCCGAGTTAAGCGAGAAAGAGACAATAGTCAAACGACTGCGAAAGCAAGAGGAAAAGGAAAAGCTTATACTAGATGAGCTACAGTTCATATCGAGTGAAAGAGAGCGAGAACACGCCAGGCTGGTGGCAGAAAGGGACACTAATCTAGTGAACATGGGTCTACATAAATATAAATTGAAGAGAAAGGGGCAGTCTGTTTTACGGGAGATCGAATTAGATCTAGAAATGTTGGAGAAATTGCGGAAGTCAGTTATTAAGGTAAAAGAATTAATGCTATAAATAATACTCTAAATTTTAGAGTTATCCTTCCTTAGAGATTTAGAGAATTTCTTCCGGAAGGTTTATGTGTAATACATGCATATTATAGTACTAGAGAAATGCCGAGAATTTCAATGATTTGTTAATTATATATTGGTACTTACATCATTGTTTTTTGATTCTATATCGAACATACGGCGATGGTAGCTTAGTGGTAGTGACGTCGGATAACACGGCGAAGGTCATGGGTTCGAATCCAACAAAGAGCTTGTAGTGGAAGACCGAAAAAGAGATGGATGGATGATATGAGAGATGATGTGAATGTGATTAAGAAAGGAGTGAATTCCGATATGCCGGATAGAAGAATTTTTTGCTTGGTTGAGCAACAAACATACAAACTGGCACATTAATAATATTAGTAGGATTGCACTGCACTAAACTTTTAATATTTTACACTACTTATATTATTTTAACATTACAGGATTATGAATTGGAGCGAGACAAATGCACGAACTACAAGCGAGTACTCGACGCGGCTTTGATAGAGTTGGAAGAGCATAGAGAGAGGGAGCGACAGAGACAGAGGAATATTGAAGCTATGTACGACGGTGAAGCGAGGCAGATCAATGAGAAACAAGATAAGGTAGATATTGTAGCCATTTTGTTTTATACCACTAGGTGGTAAACAAGCTTACGGCCCACCTGATGGTAAGCGGTAACCGTAGCCCATGGAAGAATCAGTATTATCGTCATCATCTGCCTGCCCTGTTCCCAATTATGTGTGGTCTTAAAATCATTATCAGCTATAGTCTACAAAATGTGGCTGGCTACCACCCTCAAGTTGAAAATCTGTCGCTAAGCACCTATGGGTGTGCTCCGACTGCTGCACTTGAGAGCCAGTTCCTATCTAGGCTTTGTGTGCTTACCACCTTCGGCCACATCATCACTTATCATGGTGAGATTGTGGTCAAACACAAGCTTATCCACAATAAAAAAATGTCCTTTTCCACAGCTCTGGGCAAAAGAGCGCGACGCCCGTTCCATTCTAATGAAAGAAGTAATATCATCACTAAGCAGGCAGGTAGAAGAGAAGATAGAAGCGAGCAGAAAGCAACAGAAGGCTAACGTTCTGGAAAGAGAGAAGATTCTAGAACAGATGGACAGCTTCCACCAGGAAGTTAGGGCTCGGGAGCGGGAGACTCAGGTTTGGTGGTTAATTTTTTCTTTTGGAAATCGGTTAAAATTTAGCTAAGTACTTAACCACTCGTGGGGCTCTTAAGAAGGCTCAAAGTCACCCAAAGAGCAATGGAGAAGGTTATGCTCGGAGTTTCTTTGCAAGATCGAATAAGGAATGACGAAATCCGCAGACGAACCAAAGTAACCGACATAACCCGAAGAATTGTCAAACTGAAGTGGCAGTGGGCGGGGTTCTCGAGTGGCGACCACGGACCGAAAGACGCAGCGTGGGCAGGCCTCCCACACGATGGACCGACGATCTTGTGAGGGTCGCGGGAAGCCACTGGATGCGAGTAGCACAAGACCGGCCATCGTGGAGATCCATGGGGGAGGCCTTTGTCCAGCTGTGGACGTCTTTCAGCTGATATGATGGTGATGACTTAACCACTTGGCTCGAAGATGGGAGGACTGAACCAAAATTATTTTTAAAAAAAATCTGGAATTCCAATTATACGGTGATACAAATAACTCGTCTCGTGATACAAATTTAAATACTACTATTGGGATACCGCGGCGAAGGTCGTGTGTTCAAATCTTACAATAAGCTTGAGCTTTCGGTGAAGGAAAAACATCGTAAGGAAACCACATCACGGTGGTAGGGTACTTTGAAGTACCCGACTGCCTGGCTACTACCCTCAAGTTGAAAATCTATCGCCAAGCACCTATGGGTGTGTTCTGACAGCGCACTTGCGGCCAAATCATCACTTACTTACCATGGTGAGATTGCGGTAATAATTGATCATTATTTTCATTTCACTTTCCAGCTGAAAAACACATCATACTCAACGGTTACCGCACTACAATCGCAATTGAACAGTCTGCGTTTACAACAGAAGCAGTTAGAAGCAAGTTGCGCTCGAGAAACGGAGATGAGAGAGGCGGTCGCGCACGAGAGAAAACTTCGCACGGAAATTGCGCGTGCGCAGCGGGAAGGTAGCGCAGAGGCGTGGTCGTAGGTTTAATAGACAAATTATGTCAATTGTCAGCTTTTAAAAGAGTGTTTATTTACATTTGAGTGACGTTTAGTTCTGTCAGGGCCCAATGCGCGCGTTTTTAATGTTAGTGTCTATATACAGGGTGTCTGGTAAGTAGTAAGACAAACTTAAGGGGGAGAGGTAGGCGAGTTACCTACCAAATTATACAAAAAAATCCTCAGTAAAAGTGTCATAATTTTCGATATTTCTGATTTTTTAATATTAACATTTAATTTTCTGATATTAAATATCTCGAAAATGGTGACACTATTACCAAGGTAGTCTTTGTATATTTAGATAGGTAGGTGACCCGCCTATCGATCTCCCCCTTAAGTTTGTCGTACTACTTACCGGACAGCCTGTATAAACATTCATATCTCATTCGATCTAAAATATGTACAGCTACGTTTATTTGATGTGTTTTCAAGAAATAGGGCCCTGAATTTTGCCCTATTTGTTTTTCCCAGTGTGCCGACACAGTATACTCGTATTAAGTATGTAGAAGACTGATTAATGTTTTTATAGTGAAATGAAGTTGATATTTATTGTATAAGTTTACATAATACTACATAAACAACTCTATTATTGTAAGAAACTTAAAATAATTATATATTTTGGTAAAAATAAATGAAGTGATATTTTTGATGATATTATATTGATTATAACTAAATTTAAAAAAGTTGTAGATTATCAGTTTGCAAATACTCTTATTATGCATAAAAAATGGCGCGTTTTTCGAACATATTTCATCAAACTGTAACGTTCACCCTGAAATAAACCAAACTACATCACTGTAATCTGTATAAGTTTTGTATTTGTGCTAGTGGTTGTCTATGAAATAATAGAAGATGTTTGTCTGATTGAAAAGAAATGTAAGTAAGTATAATTACTTTAGTTTTTGTAATGTTTTAGAGTGAAAAAACCAATTGTTTCAGTCAATAAAGGTTTTAATTAAAACTTTTTTAATACCTATTATTATTCACTTTCTCCCTTTTGCTGATCATCTTATATCATAGCATACTTAGTACGTTGGCTGAGGATTCCGTTGTAAAAAATGAGTATAATCGCAAATGAAATCTGGCGTTGTACATTTTGTTCAGATATTTTCAGAACTATTGTTCTGGCCTTAGCTGGTGGGAATAACACCAACTCGTGCAAAACGGCCATTTTTTTCGGAAAATTGTTGTAGAATGCTGACAATTTACTACAAAAGAGCTATTCGAAGACTGAAGATACTAGCCACAGTTTTTACCCGAGCATGTTGTAGTCATGGGTGGTCAATATTAAGACTTGATAGTTTACAAGTCTTAATATTGTCTGTGACATAAAAATCGAAGGATGGAGAACAGATGGATGTATGGATGAACGGACTGACGCCTGGCGGACATGAAACTATATGTATACCTACCTTTTTAACCACAGAACCTTAAAACGAAGATGAAATTGAAACATTGTTAGAAGAAACTTTATTGAGACAAGAGTAGCAAATAAACTCATCTTACAGGTAAAATCGGAAATAGGGATGTTGACTGACATCAAATCAGCTTATTTTTATTAAATGTCAAAACGATACTTAATTTATATGGACTTTTGTATGAAATACTAGTTTGTGATGTCATAAATATACACCATCAAAATACCTTCTCTTTGTCGTTAAAGTGGTAATTAATAATAATTTTCGGTTTTAAATGCTTTATACACTAGTTGGTGTAATATATTTTTTCTTGAATATCGGCAACAATCCTATTCTGACCGATATTCAACGTACTAGCCACATATCACAGAATATTTTTATTCTTTCATTCAATAATACTTCACACAGGTAGGTATACTACAGGTCTACAGCAGTCTCCGAACATCGACTTATATTCTCCGAATGTCAGCCACTCAGGGTTAGAAACACATTTTAGGGTTCCGTACACAAAGGGTAAAAACGGGACCCTATTACTAAGACTTCGCTGTCTGCCCGTCCGTCGTCCGTCCGTCTGTCACCAGGCTGTATCTCAAGAACCGCGATAGCTAGACAGTTGAAATTTTCACAAATTATGTATTTCTTTTGCCTTAATAACAACAAATACTAAAAACAAAACAAAATGAATAATTAAGGGGGGCTCCTATACAACAAACGCGATTTATTTGCACTTTTTTGCTCGATATCAATAATGGCAACAGGTTGGCACTTGAAATATTCACAAAATACTTGGTTGTATTTTTACTTTAATATTTAAGGGAGCCCCCTTAAATATTAATTTTACATACCCCATACAACAAACGTGATTTTTTTGCCGTTTTTACGGAACCCTTCGTGCGCGAGTCCGACTCGCACTTTGCCGGTTTTACTCTGTGGTCAGCTATGACCTCGTTGGAGTAAAATTCAACGAGAAAAAAAGTTATATGTGGCCATGACCCAGACTCGTGCGTGCGTGTTAGTCCTTATAAAAACGTAGAATGACATTTTGTCACAGACCATTTATCGCCCTCAATAGTGTCATCTACAAAATTATGTTTGCAGTAGGTAAATTAGGTAGTGCAATTGACTAATTCACTAGATGGCATACTTACGAACTCAGACAAGAGTTGAATTATATCTATTACTAGATGGCGCTGATTGGGAATATAGGATTAATATTTTGCTCTATTCTCTTTGGGATCCGTTTTGTCCATATTGGTTTTTTACATTTGTAATTGATAATTAACATTGATTCCTACTTACCTACCTGTATTTAACTAGGTATATATTTGTGCATTTCCCCGTTCAGTTAGGTAGAAGACCTCACTCCTATATACCTAAGTATATATTATCTCCTCAATTGTTTTTTGTTCATTCACTCTATTCGACGACTACACAATGCAATACAATTTTGGTCTCCTTTGATTTACCATGCTATAACATAGTTACAAAATTGATAACGGATTTTCGAGAAATGTGACATTACATCTAAGATACCTACTGTTTGTTTATTTGACAAGGTCGAGGAAAGTAGCGTTTCTTTTCCAATAAAAGCACTTTTATTTTAGAAACTTTCACATACCTAAGTAAGCATGTATAGGTATTAGGGAGAAAAGAACAGAACATTTAAAAACGAACAAATTCAGAATAAAAAACTAAAACTACTAAAAAGGGTGTCCTGCCTGTCATGCATGACCAACGGAGTGGAGACTGGAGACGTGGACCCTCATGGCGTGGTTTAAAGATTTATAGTTTCTCAGCGAGCTCTGGAAAGAGTTAATACGCTTGAGGTTTCTTTGATGGATTAGATCCGCAAAAGGTCATCCTTTTGCGAAGGGAAGCTTTTGTCCAGCAGTGGACATCTTCCGGCTGACTAATAATGATAAAGTTTATCCAACAAAAACACAAAGTAGATAGTCGACTTAGCTCAACGAATAAGTAAGACGAAGTGGAAATGGGCCTCCTTCCTCCTTGGAATGGAAATCCTTTGAAGATCAGATTGCTTCGCTACGACTGGAGGAGTACGATATGTCTACGTATACCGCATGATTAATGCTACTACTACGACATAAGCTACGCTACGAGTGGTGGAGTAGGACATGTCTACGTATACCGCATGATTAATGCTACTACTACGACATAAGCTACGCTACGAGTGGAAGAGTAGGACATGTCTACGTATACCGCATGATTAATGCTACTACTACGACATAAGCTACGCTACGAGTGGAGGAGTAGGACATGTCTATGTATACCGCATGATTAATGCTACTACTACGACATAAGCTACGCTACGAGTGGAAGAGTAGGACATGTCTACGTATACCGCATGATTAATGCTACTACTACGACATAAGCTACGCTACGAGTGGAGGAGTAGGACATGTCTACGTATACCGCATGATTAATGCTACTACTACGACATAAGCTACGCTACGAGTGGAAGAGTAGGACATGTCTACGTATACCGCATGATTAATGCTACTACTACGACATAAGCTACGCTACGAGTGGTGGAGTAGGACATGTCTACGTATACCGCATGATTAATGCTACTACTACGACATAAGCTACGCTACGAGTGGAAGAGTAGGACATGTCTACGTATACCGCATGATTAATGCTACTACTACGACATAAGCTACGCTACGAGTGGAGGAGTAGGACATGTCTAGTCTACGTACACCGCATGATTAATGCTACTACTACGACATAAGCTACGCTACGAGTGGAAGAGTAGGACATGTCTACGTATACCGCATGATGAATGCTACTACTAGGACATAAAATACGCTACGAGTGTTGGAGTATATAGGACATGTCTACGTATACCACATGATTAATGCTACTACTACGACATTAGCTACGCTACGACTGGAGGAGTAAGACGTGTCTACGTATACCGCATGATTAATGCTACTACTACGACATAAGCTACGCTACGACTGGCTACGAATATATGACAATTTATCTACGACATACGAAAGTGTTCAAATGGATTATCAAGGACTTATGATATGTTTAGTCTATAATCTAACTAAATCATGGTTCGGATGGTTGCTTTTGCTGAGAAAAGCCGGCTATAATCTCAGCAATTTACTCTTTTAAAAAGAATATTAGACATATTACATTTTTTTTAAATTTTATTTAACTAATAAAAAAAAGACATGAGCGATTTAGTAAACAATAAACTCAAGCAAACCAGCCCCCACAAGTAGCACCTGTTCTCAATTTATAATTGAAGGAGGACTACAATCGTAGTGCATCGCACAAATAATATGTTCGATGTCGTAGCGTAGACATGCTACGACTTGGCTACGATTTGAGTTAACCAACGCTGCGATTGCAGATGGACTACGATGTGCCTACGATACGATTTGTCTACGATATACCTGGTGAATATAATATACATATAGCAACAGCTGCATAACTACTAAAATACATAATTTATATTAAGGATAATTTCTAACCATCTTTTTCTTCTTCTCTTCATTAGTTACCAAATGATTTGTTCGACAATAAAACTAGTTTGAGGCTTAGTAATATTGTAGGTAGGTACTTATCTATGTAATTTACTTTCAATTTGAAATTCACAATCATATCAAACATGACCAATAAACCAGCCTCGATATATTTTTTTTATATTATTGGTGTTTTTAATAGAAGAAATGTTTCTCTCTGACGAAGGAGCGTATAAAAATAAACGCGCATACCGCATGATTAACTTTTACTTTTTAATACGTAGTTGACAATCATTTAAGTTGCCTAATAAATAGCTCAGTGGTAGTGACGTTAAATGGCGTGACGATTAAGTGGATTTGAAACCTAACTACAGTAAACTTGAACTTTCGGCGTTGGAAAGTTCAGTTGGGAATCTGTCGTCAAACACCAAGATGTGTTGCGACAATTCTCATTTGACAGACAATTTCATTCTAGCCTTTTTTGACCACCATAGGTAGGTAGGTACCCTGCTCCTAAAGAGTGTCTGTTATGAATTTAGTGGATCTGGTAATGATCTTATTTTGTCTTATTTAACCTGTTGTATATCAGATTGGGCTGCTCATGACTGCTGTCCCACAAAAACAATAAGATAACAATTGAACTTAGTATAGGTAAGTATGCAATTCAAGTTATTCAGTAATCGCCAACAAAAGTTTGAATTTGTGGTAAAAGTAGGTATGTAAGTAGCTAATTGGTTCAGGTTAGTTTTTCTTGTTTTTATCTATGTGTTTTTTAATGATAGATAAGCATAAGTAGGTAAACACATATGTAGGTAGGTATATGGTTAAAATTATAATAGGTTACTTACTTAAATAAAAATTTGATAAATTAAATAGTAACATTAGATAGATAACTTCTAATTAGGTAGTATCTAGGTAAGTGGGCGAAAAATAAAAAATTAAATTATTTGACGGATTTTCTTCCCGGATTTTCTCATTTGACTCTTGAACACATTGGCAATCTCCCTGCTATTGCTAATGTCTTGTCTATCGCCTGCCTGGTAGTGGTCTGTTCTTGTTTTAGATATAAAAAACATGTATTTAGACTTCAGACTTACCTACATCTAGGTATACCTATCTACTCACCGCTCCACCAAACGTCTCCACATCTGTCAAAATGCATGTGGTGAATCTGGCCGTGCCAAAATACCTGAAGCTGCGCAACAATTGTTAACTACGTCCTCCTACTGGACTGGGTAAGTAGGTACTGTAGTGTCTATGCCCATGCACTGGTCATTGACGACTGATATCGATTTGAATTTTATTGTTCACATCGTAAAAAGTTCATAAAAATAATCGAGGTCGGTGCGCGGTCACTGACTAACGTATTGTCATAATACCTAATAGTTAAAAAATATATAATTAATTTAAATATATATATACAGGGTGTCGCATAAATAACACACCAGAGTGACACTGAAGCTAGATTGGCTTCAGGTCAATCAGATAACATCAACATGACCTTAGTAAAAGTTTTCTGGTTTTCGAGATGGCTATTTAAAATATTTTTTGGTCTTTTTTTCGCCTGTTTTGGCTATAAATAACTTTTAACTTATAGTTTTTTTCCTAGTTGGTTGAGACAATCAAGTAACCATTTCATTTGAAACTAGTAGGTACGCTATGCTCAAAAAATTACTATGTTGTTTCATTTTAAGTCAATGCGAAAACCTTAACTAAAATTTGAATAACAATTTTTTCACAGTTAGGTAACTGTGAAAAAAAATTGGACTGAATCAGCAAAATGATCTTAAAAACTAGTCTATTTAATGTTCTTTCGAAAATGGTTCAACATTCGTAGTTTTTTTTTTGCCAAAAGTTTAACTATTCCAATTTTTGTCATTAAAGTTGGGAAATACTACAATTAAAAAATAATACTTAATAAATGGTGCAGGCGTCTTTTGTCGCCAAATTACTCACAGAGTTTTTTTTAAAGCATAAATGTGGCAAAAACTCGAAAACCAGAACACTTTTACTAAGGTCATGTTGATGTTATCTGATTGACCTGAAGCCAATCTAGCTCCAGTGTCACTCTGACGTGTTATTTATGGGACATCCTGTATAACTATTCAATTGGAATATAAAGTACCTATAGTTTCAATTGTATTCACCACAATTAGTGCAGGTGCCTGTTGAATCTATTGAAAGTACCTAACCTCTCCTAAGAAGAAAAATCATGAGTGCCTTTCCGTAAATTTTCAGATTTCCAGAAAATTCTGGAAACAATCAGAAGAATATAAAAATTAAATTGAAGAAATTTAAACATTCTATAAGATAAAAATAACAGGGAGTATAACGTATCCTTATTTATAATTGAAAAATCGATGTCAGTCAACAATAGCCAGTGCGTGGGCATAGACACTAGGTACAGTAGGTAAGTAGGTACCTACCCAGTCCCTTACTTATCATGTCATGCATTGATAGACGCTTGCCACGACATATGGACTGGCGAATAGGTACCGTACCTCGGCTATTAGAGGATACAAATTGTCATAAAGCGTGGTGGCAATGGCACCAGGCGGTCTGAGCCTCCAACTGGTAGTTTTTGGATCAGCTGTTCTCTCTGTGAATGACTTCTCATCTCTTTATTTTCGTGTCCTCTCTATTTTATATTTTCTTTTAATTCAAATGAATATGTAGTAGTTAGGCACCTAATTAAACTGCAAATACAATTACCATTTACTGTACCATTTTAACTCCTGACTTTAGGTAGATATTTTTCACCCTAAGCACGTTTTAGGTACATTTTTTACTTAGCTTTCCAAACTCCTTTTTAATTGAAAGTTTTCAGCCAACAAAAGAAGCCTCATGAACTGAAATAAGTTTTTTTTGTGGCACTGGTTGGAGTGATTGAGGTGCCGCTATATTTAATACCTACTTATTAAACCGCGGCTGAATAGTTATAAAAATAAAGTAAAATGCAGAAAACGAACTCGTACGTCTAGAAGGCGGGCAACTGTCTACATAAACATAACTCGCCCACGCCCCCAGTCAAAACATCCTTTCAAACACAACACCAAAACCAAAACCATAAAATAAGACACCCGACCTGCCTAGAGACGCAACCGAAAAATCCAGGCTCTATAATTATGTTCAGCTACCACTCGATCTACCGGCAAGCCAATTTAAATTTACTGCGAACGGCGCACGTGTCCCACAAAATGAAATCCCACTACCGCACAGAAACACGCACGAAAAAAGCATAGAAAAATACATCGCTGGCGCCACCCCCTCGACGCTAGTGGCTGCTTACTTGAACCACGCCTGTTTCCGAACGCTACACTTCCCGTCTCGCTCTAACGACCTTGCCTGTCCTATCACCATCCTTATCAGTCTCGCGCCGTCGCTCGGAAACTACAGCTTTTTAGTCAGTACGCGTTTAGAAGTCGCGCGTGTTGGTGTGTTATCGATAACGCCGCGCGAAAACGTCGCGGTGTGTCAAGTGAAGTGCCGTGTAGAGGTGCCGAAGTGGCGGGTTTCCTTGCCGCGGGACGGGGGGCCCATGCCCCCTTCCACCAACACCACATTGGTAAAAGTTAGTGTCCTGTCCGTGCCCTAATAAATTAAGAAAAAAGAACTGTCAATTTGTCTATGATTGGGTGGAAACTGTGAATGTGCTTGACGATGCCGACGTATGGAGGTTATTTATGTTTTTGTAATGTTATTTTTTATTTAGTTTTATAATTGTCAAACATCTGGATATCAGTGTGTTACCAGCTTTATTGTAGTTGTGAATTTGTATAAATTGTTCTGTATCAATGTCCTCTAAATTTAAGGTCCAAAAACATAAAACTTTTATGACAAGACCATTTTTGCAAAACATACATTAATTCTGTACTCATTTGAACGTTGCATTTTGTAAAGCTTCTTTGTCCAAATTGTTATGAAACGATAAATTAATTAAACTCACAAAGAAATACACCGATGTATTAATAAATAAAACAAAATATCAATCGGAACGAAATAACTAGAATTAAACAGTTCATCAATGTTGAACAAAACCAGTAAATCTCATAGAACAGTGATGTTTGCATTAGGCCTAGGTATAATAAGATAGGCCTAAGATTGCCGTAGCATTTTATCACTTTAATTATGTCATCTCTCGGCTCTAGGGCCTGTACCTAATACGTAATTCATTAAAGTCTTCGTTTATCTATTGGATAACTACTTGAAGAAAGACTTCAGCTTGAAGCTGAATAAATGTATTTACTTAATTAAACTTATTCTTGATTCAGAATTAACTAACACAATACTTACCTACTCCTTTCTAATATTAAAATTTAATAATGAACTTAAAATCTTTTTCATTAACCTGTCAGTTCTTTCTTGGGACAGTCGGGGCACCGGGGTTTCAGAGTCCGCACCACTTGGTTCTCAAATGGGACAATCGGGACAATGACATTTTCTTGAAAATTGCTTGCGAATTTTGTAATTTTGAAAACTGCGCGCGAGTTGACGAGTTGTTTGACAGGTTAATGTCGCGAGTCAACAGATTAAACTTATTCTTGATTCAAAATTGACTAACAGAATACTCCTTTCTAATATTAAAATTTAATAATGAACTTCTAATCTTTTTCATTACCTACTATCAACCTAAAACATTTTCAATGGGACATCAAAGGACCCGCAGGGAAATTGTGACACCTACCTAATTGACATTGTAATTGATTTAAAATCGATAGTTTTTCGTATTGTCTAACCTAACATCATTTAAATTATCCAGTGTAGGTATTTATATCAGTTTCAAAAATCTTTGAAAAGCTTAAATTCAAACCAATCATTGATTTCATAGGTCAAATTTTAAATCGATAACGATTTCGATTGGATTTTACAGTCGCCGTGAAGGTCCTTCGAGCCGGAGTAACTACCATTATACCTACCAAGTTTACCATAGTTATTTGGATTGAATTCTATAATAATCATTCTATCTTCAGAATGGTCTGACTTATTGGCGCTAAAAAAAACAAACAAACTGTAGATAATGTATTCTTACCTACCAAGGAAAACTTAATATCTACGTTACTTATTATTTATCTCTTAGCAACAATGTTGGTCCATATAAATAATTTAATAACATTACCTAATCAGTTGTTTATAAAAAATTATGACAAAATCGTTAAAAATATAAATTCAACCTCCCTAAATATCTATGCGAACGGATTAGGTAATAATTTTTATTGTTTGACGTCGAGAAGCGAAAAACAAAACAATTCGTTAAAAAAGTTTGACGTACCTAACGTAATCCATAACAAGAAAATCTTTATAATATTTCAATGCCTTTTCTTTTCATCAAGTTTTAAGGATTTATTATTTTAAATCCTCTTTGTAAAGAACTTGATGGTGTTAGAAATAACATTTTAAGAATTATAATCCTCTTATACTTATTAAAAAAAAATAGGTAATACCTAATGAATTGTAGGCAATAGTGACTAGGTATTAGTAGAATAGATAATCTAGGTAGATTCACAAGTTCCTACGACATTAACATTGACGGTTTAAGCTATTTTATGTAGGTACGTATGTTATTTGGTACCTACTTATCATAAGGCTTCTATTTAGTAGAATATAATTAAAAAATATATATTTATAGGTACGTTTCTGAAAATTCCCACGAAAATTTTTCTTATTCTCAAAACTAACAAATTCCTTGCGAAATAGGTACCTACATAAGCATATGTGCATTTTATTAATTTCTGGTGCAATTAAGTAAAAGTTACGCAACAACGATGGCAACACCATTAAGAATACAAATATCAACAAAGTCAGTGTAAAGTCATCACCTGTTGGCTGCGGCAAGATAATAATTGTTAGTTATATTGCCTATTAGTTAGCCCGGATCCTTAGTGGTGTGTGGAAATTAGTTCGGTGGTTTCTAAAGTACTTGGATGACAAATAGACTCCAGTTCCTCAACTTTATGTCTAATTTCAAATGTTGACAGCCAAAAAATACCTGCTAGGCAATATTTGTTTTTCGGGTTCCGTACCCGAAGGGTACCCAGAGGGTACGGAACAATAGGGTCCCTATTACTAAGACTTCGCTGTCTGTCCGTCTGTCTGTCACCAGGCTGCATCTCAAGAACCGCGATAGCTAGACAGTTGAAATTTTTACAAATTATGTAGGTATTTCTGTCGCCGCTACAAAATACTAAATAAATATTTAAGGGGGGCTCCCATACAACAAACGCAATTTTTTGCCCTTTTTTGCTCGATATCAGTAATGGCAACAGGTAGGCACTTGAAATATTCACAAAATACTCAGTTGTATTTTTACTTTAATAATAAATAATAAAATTAAAATAAAATTAATATTTAAGGGGGGCTCCCATACAACAAACGTGTTTTTTTTCTTTTATTGTAATAAGTCCACTAAACTGGTCATTTCATTACACAAAAACTATAAAAATAAAAACAAAAATATGGGTAGGTATGTGCAAGACCTATTTAGAAGTGAACACAACATGCTATAATTACAACAACAGCTTATAAATAACTAGTTATTCGGTACATACTGATAATAAATTTATTGAAATCCTTAAATAATACGAATATGGACATGATTTTACATATGTAAATACTTAGTTGTAGACAGGCTAAATTGGTACTATGACATGAGTAGGTTTATATATTTTATAGAGTTTTTTATGTATTGTAATTGTACATTTGCTTGTATATTTTGTACATTTGTTGTAAATAAATTCTTTTAATGAGTTTTATAGAGTTGAGACATGTATAAAATATATCTATGTCAATGTTACAAATTTTATTGTAAGACGTAGGTACATAATAGTACATATTCTATACAATATGTAGGTAGGTACTTAAATTTTAAGACACCTTTTTTTATTAACACTTACTTAGGTATTGTTGGTCCTTTGAGCCGGATAATCCTTGTACTTTTTTCGTTGGAGAGTTTTTAAGGGCATTAGGATTTATACTGTAATATTTAGTACATTCTCTTTACAAGAAGACCTTCTTAAGAAAGCTTCTTTGGAGTTGAAAGAGTTGAAAAAGTTTCGCTGGAATTCAATTACTAAGATGTACAATGGGCTTACAATAACATTAAAATTATATACCTACTTTTGTAAAAGTAATATTATTTTAATTTTTTTATTAAATTAGGAAAGTGTATTACTTAATAATCTCATTCATTTTTAACCGACTTCAATAAAGGAGGAGGTTCTCAATTCGACTGTATGTTATTTTTTAATTATTTTTTTTATTTTTTAACATAAACTAAAAAGTAAAGAATAATATTTTAATTTCAAAGCAAGAGCCTTAAAGGACAATCATCAAAATTATTGATATTTATATATCTATTTAAGTAACTTTACTAATACTAATAATCTACACTATTAACATAATACAATTAAAATTAATCTAATCTAAAAACTACCTAAAATAAACTATAAAAGTGCGTCGAAGAATTCCTCCGCATCGCCGTCGACTGGTAACGTTCCCAAAAGACTGGCAGCATAATATAAATATTTATAAACAGTTCTTTTTGGAGTCGGTGCCAGCCAAGACGGATAGTTTAATTCTGCCTTTGTAACAAACTTTCGAAAAGTAGGGGAGCGACGGCGCAGACCTAAGGAACATTACCGTAAGGAGAGGTGTCGTAAGACGTTTCCTCGTATGAACACTTCGTGTCCAGTTCAAAACTGTCCTTCTTCTTGGCTGGCACCGACTCCAAAAAGAACTGTTTATAAATAATAAATAGATATATAAATATCAATAATTTTGATGATTGTCCTTTAAGGCTCTTGCTTTGAAATTAAAATATTATTCTTAACTTTTTAGTTTATGTTTGTACATAGGTATAGGTTACAGTTTTGAAGTCGGTTTATGTTTTTTATTTTTAAAAATAATTTTATTTTATTTATGATTGAAGCAACAATGAGATGAGTTCGAGGAGTAGTGATAAAATAGATAGGCTTGCGTATTTATGGATGCATGCTCAAAGTGACAACCTCTCTGAGTCACATACACTCATAGAATTCCTTTACAAGACTTTTAACTCTATCTTTAAATCTCTTTGACTTAAAATTTACCTAGTTTCATTCGTGTAGGTACTTATAATTGTTAATAACATTGTAACAAAGTTTAAACCATTAGGTTATACCTACACTATACCGACCGGTTAGACCGACAAATAATCCACTTATGTAGAAGTTGGTATACTTATATTTAGGTAGGTAGGTAGGTAGGTATACGTGTCCAACAAACAATTTATAATGCGTAAAATATTTGACAAGTTATACAATAAGGTAACAATGAACTTGAATGGAGACCAAGTCGTTTGCACACAATACTGTCATTTGCAATTAAATTGAATATTTAGCTTTATACTTAAATTACAATGGTTCCTGAAAATTATAGTCATTCCTTTACTGCAACATTTTTATCCAATTAGCCTACCTAATATTGCTTTCGAATTTTTTTCTATGTTTGTTTGTAACAGATAACCTCAAAAATGCTTAACCGATTTATAAAAATCTTTCGCCTACAGAAAGCTAAATTATCAGCGAGTAACATGGGCTATATTTTGTTTGAATTCCCTCGGAGTGAGCAGGTGAACCCGCGGGGTGGAAAGCTAGTGCCTACTTTATATTTTTGACATTATTATGAGACGGAACAATAAGTTGTTACTAATCATTATTACAAATTTAATTCAGCATGTTAGTTAAACTATAAAAATGTGTACCTACGTCTTAAAAATAAAAATTAAAACAAATCTTGCTCATGAATATAAATTTTAAAGGACATTAAGACTTGTCCGTCTGCTAAGCCAACTCACAGATTCTAAGAATCCACGTTTCACGCTTTTAACAGAGATAACACTGTCAGCTTATTATTATCATCAAAATCCACAGGCTAAACAGCGTGACAGCGGTAAATTTTAACCAAAAATCACACGCACCGCTGCATATCCATAACCGCGGTGAACAACCGTCACAGAACGATTTCTGAACGCACCGACTGAAATGGCGCGCGACCAATCGGACATTCAGATTTGAATATGGAATATTAACTTAAACCGCCGCGGCGACCTTCATAAATTTAGCCAATAAATGTCACATGTTCAGAACGCTCGCGATGCGACGACAAAAAAATTACTCGGCTCCTTTTTTGAGATACAGTACAAAACACTTGTTATTTATTTGGTATTTTTAAATCCACCACCATTATGCGAGGTGTCAAAGTTTTGATGTTTAAAGAATTCATAAATTAACGCGTTTTTTTGGGTACAGATGAAAACTGTCCGCAGCTTTTATAGATAAAGTTACTTTAGATTAGGTATTATTACATTGATTTAGGGTCCACATAAAGCGATACTAAACAAGTTTATTTAGTTAGTACCTAAGAGGTAAAGTGCATTTCATGGAACAAGTGGGTACATAAAGACGGCACCTATGTAACGCACGTAACCCAGTAATAACATATGCTAATAAAACTTTATTCAACGTAAGCTTTATCGATCGTAAAACTTAATCCCATTATGCTTGTACGTAGCTGTGCAGTGTGCTCTGTAGTGTAGCCACCAACTTTATTTTGAAATGAACTATTCAGGATGTTGTTCAGCTCGAGCTTGGTAGGTAGCGTAATTTGTTTTCTTGAAAATTCCGTTGAGAGTTAATATAATTTTTAATATGAATTACATAGGTAGGTACTTATATTTAGGCACGGCAGAAGGTGGTAAGTAGACAAAGCCTAGAAGAAAAATGTCTCATAAGTCACACAAGTACTTATAGGGAAAGTCAGAAAGGACAAAAAATGTGTCTTTACTGAGTTTTTTCCATAGAGGCATACCTTCACTGCTTGATCAGTTATACTCATAACTAGGATGACTAGTAATAAAGAATAATAACACCTACATACCAATTCAGTCGTTTTATCGCCATAAACTAATAAAACAATTCTTCGTAATATTTATAACCTTTACCTATAACTGGAGTATAATTATATTCTCTTAGTTCTCCTTCGAATGATACCAATCTTCTTTGTCCTCACCTTATCAGAGTGATATCAATACCATTTTTTAAGTATTATTAGGCTGCTTTTCCACAGGCGATGTGCTATGCAGCTATGATGCGAGGATGTGAAAGCTAACCTACAAAACTATGTGACCGTTTCCACTGATGCTAAGCTACCAGTGCTATGCTATGTGGACCAATGAATATGATTGGTGGATATAAAACGCATTCTTAGTAACGTAGCAAGCACAGCACATCTCTTGTGGAAAGGCAGACTTAGGCAAGCAGGCGCGGATCCGTCCCTGATTTACGAGATTCTTAAAAAAACATTGAATTCGTCATATCACTTTGGCACATCACAAATTCTTCGTAAACGGGACTCTCTTTTAGTCCCATTAGTCGTTATTAAGTCACTCATCACTCCCAGAGATTTACTGTAAGATTGCTGCAGGTGAAATGAGCTAAGATTGCCCCTCCGAAACTAAATCCTGAATCCACACCTGTAGGCAAGTGTAACTTCAACTGCGGCCAGTATTCCTGATGTTGGTTCTTATTTCAAATGTGTGTTTGCAGGACGCGGCGAGGCAGGCGGCGCGATGGCGTGCGCCGGCTGCGAGAAGCCGATATTGGACAAGTTCCTTCTCCATGTATTGGAGCGGGCTTGGCACGCCGCCTGCGTCAGGTGTGCTGACTGCCGAGCGCCTCTCGCCGACAAGTGCTACTCTAGGGACAACAAACTCTTCTGCAGGAATGATTTCTTTAGGTAAGAACTGAAAGAAGCTCCTCAACTACATAATTTTACCATCTCAGAGGTATTTTTTTTGTTTAAAATTGTTAAACATTTCAACTTAAAAATATTGCGAATATGTCAGGTAGTTAAAAAATATTGTAAAAATTGTTGTAGCTCAACTGTCGGAATAAACTACTATCAGGTGCTTGGCTTTAGATAAATCGAGGGTGGTAACCAGGCTATTTCGATGTTATTTATTGAATTAATGTTTTATAAAGCTTTGTAATTGAAAAATATTCGGCTAGAAAAATCTATTGAATATTGATAGAAGTTACTCGATTCTATTGAATTAAAAATGGCAAAATGAAAATAAAATTAGTTCTATTAAATGTAAATTCAGGTTTTATTTACAACAAATGTACAAAATATACAAGCAAATGTACAATTACAATACATAAAAAACTTCTTCGTTGGTGTGGGATGCCACTTGTGTCGATACACTTGCGCCATCTCACTTACCGGTGACTTGTAAAGCCGCGGGAGCGGCTGCGAAAGGTGCGGAAAATTCAAAATTCAAAAAGTACGCCTGTATTGGTCCAAATTATCAATTTATGCCTTTTGCGGTTGAGACCATGGGTTCGTGGGGGTCTGAAGCTCGTCGTTTCGCAAATATTTTATGTAAAAAATTAATCGAGGCCTCGGGTGACCGGCGGGCGGGGAGCTTTTTCCGCCAACGCATCAGCTTGGCCATCCAAAGAGGAAACGCTGCCAGCCTTCTGGGAACCTTGCCGATCGGCAGCAGCGGCAGCCTCGAAGAAGTTTTTTATGTATTGTAATTGTACATTTGCTTGTTCTATTGAAGTATTGAGTTTTCTAGTACATATTACAATAAAAAGAGCGTTTTCATGGCACTTCTTACCTTTTATAACTACGGGCTACGTGCTGGATAAAATCAAAATTAAAAAAATACCTATTTTCGTTTTATTCTGGAAGGCTTGATTCGCTCAATTTGCACAAAATTTGTTTAATATCTGAATTTAATTCGTCGTTTTTTTGCTATGAATTGATTTGACATTTTTACCCAATCATTTTTTTATTTAGTTCATTACGTACCTACTAGGAAATGCGGCCAAAATAACCCCCCCCCCCCTGTTTATACAATAGTTCATCACTGGACGAATTATTGGTCGCTTCGTAAGGATAAAATAGAATACAGTTAGTTTAGTTGATCATATTTAGCGAATGTTTACTACCTATCCTACTAAAATTATAAATGTGAAAGTATGTTTGGATGGATATGTGTGAAGATGTTTACTCTTTCACGCAAAATGGCTGAATAAATTTTGATGAAACTTGGCACACGGTAGTTCATATCCTGGAATGAAACATAGAAAAGATAAGATACCTCGGGAACGCGGGTGAAACCGCGGGGCAGAAAACTAGTACAATAATAATCTTTGAAAATTACATTACCAACCAAAATTACAACGTTACACAGTTCTTATACGGAATTAAATAATCCAAAGAAGTGAGAGGAATTGATAATTCTTTAATTAACATGTCTTAACAGTTCATCCGATCCCAAACTAAAATAGCTTTCACCTATTATGGAAACCAAAATATTTATGAAAGTTTTAATAACGGTAAGAAATTGTTAACAACAATACTGCACATAAGGGCTAAGTTCTACACGTGTTATGCTTACCACTTTCAGTCACATCACTTGATATTGTGAGATTATGATCAAACACAGACCTTCTAATGTTAAAAGAAAAACCAAGTAAAATGTGATACTCGATATCTCTTAACGTAACCAAACACAATATTATTTAATCGTTGGTCTCACAGGTGTTAGAACAATGTCATGTCATGAACATAAAGCTTTTTATACTCTAGCAATCATTTTAATATTATTAGGGTTGTCACTAACAGGTTTATTCAAAGATCATTATTTTAATATTTACCTATATTAAATTATTATGGCCGTTACTACAATATAATCGTTTATTTGCCTAGGATAGGTACTGTTCATAAATGCATGCGTATTCCCTAATACCTACAATGAAAAGAATATCATATTAATCCTACTTATATTATAAATGTGAAAGTTTGTATGTTTGTTCCTCAATTACGCAAAAATGGCTGAACGGATTTAGATGAAACTTGGCACACGGGTAGATCATATCCTGGAATAAAACATAGGATACGTTTTATACGTTTTATTCCGGGAAAAGATAAGATCCCGGGATAAAACGTATCCTACGTACGCGGGGGCTACGAAACCGTGGGGCGGAAAACTAGAAGGTAATGTTCATAAATATGTGATACAGATTAATGACAAGTTTTAGTTAAAAATAATTAATTATAGATGCTATTTTATCATTAAATGTAAAACATTGAAAAATTATTATATTGACGAGTTAAAAAAAACTGTAGGGTCGCTGCCTAAGTAAATAATATATCAACATTTTTTAATATCAAATATTTTTTTTATAACTACAATGATAACGGTTTTTGACCCTTTGCTAACCATGTATAGATTTTCTTTTAATGGATAACATTTTTGATTTCATAAATTTGAAGTTAATTGATACAAATGTTTTGTTTTCCATAAAATAGAAAAAAAAGACATCAACGCCCAACGTTAATACAGTTAATTTTTCTATAGTGTCAGCCCTGTATCGATGTGTTTTCTTAGTTATTTCAAGTCTTACTTTATCGTTGCAAATTGTTAGTTTATTACAAAAAACATAAAATATAAGTTGTAACTTATGTTTTGTGTTCGTTAGTCTAGTATTTGAGACGAGAGTCGTGATGATGTATTCGTACCTTAATTCATCAGGTGTTTCACATTAACTACTTATACTGTTCGCATAATATATTAGTTTAACATTTACTAGGTATAACTTAATATCGTCTAACTAAAAAATCATTCATAGATATTTGTCATTTCTACCTTCCAATTTATTCTCTCAATTGTTTTTTTTTATGTGTAACATCTTTCCAATCGCTTTCCTTCAATTTGTGGCATTCTGATTTCGTAAAGTGACGGAAGTGTGTAACAGGAAGCCGGGTTGTCAAATGGGGTTGACAGTGTGTAATTTTATTTCCTCAATTGTAGTGCAGGCACAGGGTTTTAGCCCATACAGCCTAAAACTCAAAACTCATTTATTGACCATAAGCGCGTGCGTTTGTAGGGTTGGCTGTTCTGACAGTTACTAACCCATTTTCCGAGAGGTTGGTACATTTATTGTATTAACCAAGGAGAGATGTCACATGTTACACATTACATGCGACTACTGTAAGGCGCGCTCGTATTTTTATATCAAGATAGAAATATCTACCTATATCATCACTAAGTGGATTTTTTAATGACTCTGACAATTACTGTCAGGTCTTATATATTATAGCCTGTATAAAGTAATCGGGGTTATGTATTGACAGCTGCTGTCAATTTGAATAGCAAAGGGTTATTAATTTAGTTCCTGATAGGGAGAGGCATAGTATTTAGGAATGAGGAATAATGAATAAATAATACCTAAGCTTCGCTAAGTTTATGTAAGTATAACGTTTGAATATAGATAAAGTGACTAGATTTGATTCTATTTTTTTTTTATTTGAATTGGCTGATTTAGTTATTTGAGAAGTTTATAGTGAAATTATGTTTATTATTGGTGACAGAGCACGGATAAATTCTATGTGTATTTTCTAATCTGTTTGGACAAAATCTATTCAAATCTCCATAAATTATCAGTAATTAATTATATTTTTAGTTCATGTACCTATAGGTAAATGAAAAAAGCAAGTTTTTCAGCGAAAAAAAATAAGATATCCTATCTATCAATTATTACCAAATTAAAAGGAATAAAAAAATTTGGATGAAAGATTTGTATTCTATTTCATTATAAAAAATGCAGCATAAATAATAGTAATATGCTTTATAAAACGGCGCTAAAAACTGTAAATTTTGGTCGCAGGTCAGGTTTCAGCGGAAAACGGTTCACTTACGACTTCCGGTGTCTTGATGGCTATTATTAGTGTTTTAGGGACCAGTGAAAACAATTCAAAATGTATTTTAAATAAAATCGTACAACAATCTATTTCCAAAGGTTGGCAGAGATCACATTTAGTGATATGGCCGCCCATTGTAACGCTTTCTCTGTAGGTACTAACAGATTAATCTGTAGGTAGGTACTTAACATGTCTATCTTCGTCTTCTATGAATAACAATTTGGATTACATTTAAAATTCACATTTAGGTAATACGCAGCAATAGTTTTTATCTACTTTTAAAATGTCATAAATCTATTTTAATAAGGTTCTAGGTATCTAGTACATCGTATATTTAACATTTAGGTACCTACAGAACCCTTCTTTATTTTTAAAAGATCACGCACCAGTTTCGTTTTATTTAGTTATTTTGATGAGTTTATTTGGTGCCATTTCGGCTTCCTTAACACACCTACATTATGTCATTTCCGTCGCCCGACACAGCGCTATTTTGTTTTTTCGTATTGTTAATTTTCAAATTGCTTCTACTTATGTGAAAAAAGCAAATGAATAACCTTACGACTAATATCCTTTTTTCCTTATAAATGCGGGAACATTAGGTAGGTACAGACAGACCATATACATTTTTAATTTACATTAAAATATTAACACCGGTAGAGTTTATCATTAGGAATTATTTAACTATAGGGTTTTTAAAAAAAATGTGCAGATAATTTTATTGCAATAATATTTTTATAGCTAAGTATAGGTATTATATTATTATAAGTCGAAGTTTTTGGCGATTATGATGTAGTTGGCCTTGGAAAAATACTGTTTTTTAGAAGACAAATTGTTTTGCACATTATAAGGTTATATAATAAGTTATTTAATCTATAAATTACTAGCGGACCCGGCAGACGTTGTCCTGCTCTAAAATTAAAACAAAATTAGAACCCGATTCCAGCGCCACCTACCGGGTCCAATTTTGTTTTCAAATCATCGAGGAACCCATTGCAATACCTACACAACAAAATTTCATCCAAATCGGTCCTTTGTTACCGTACTCCTCCGAATCGGCTGGACCGATTTTGATGAAATTTTATATGTATATATAGTAGCTCTGAGACTAGGTTGTTATCTATTTTTTATAACGCTCGATCTCACGGGAACGCGGGTGAAACCGCGAGCGACAGCTAGTAAAAAATTGATTGCAACCTTTTCTGAGACCTACTGAATGTACATATAAAATTTCATCAAAATCGGTCAAGCCGTTTCGGAAATAATTTGTTACCGTACTCCTCCGAAACGGCTTGACCTATTTTGATGAAATTTTATATGTATATTCAATAGGTCTAAAAGTAAGTTGTTATCTATTTTTATGCCGGTAGATCCTACGGGAACGCGAGTGAAACCACGGGGGACAGCTAGTAAAAAATAAATAACAACCTATTCTCAGACCTACGAATACAGATATAAAGTTTCATCAAAATCGGTCAAGCCATTTCGGAGGAGTACGATAACTAAAACTGTGACACGAGAATTTTATATATGACATAAATAAATAAATAAAAAATTTATGCTGTTCTTTAGTAATCGCATAACTTGAGAACGACTGGACCGATTTTGCTATTTTGAAAAAAAAAAAAAAAACCCGGAAAAATGTCAAATTTAGTAGGAAAGCTAGTAAATACCTACTACATAAGCCTTGAAAACGTGGATAGAGTGAAGTACCACTGCTAGCAAATGTGATGATGCAATTACAAACACATTAAAATGTACTTACTTTATAAGTTTAGATTGCCGTCTTGATTATTTTCAATGCACCTGCGTTACATAGTTTTAATGTCACCAGATGACCGGTCATAACTCATAACTCATCCTGAGGTAGAATTGTTTTAAAATAATTTGAAACCTGAAATCATCCCGAAAGGATCTGCCTTCAGGCTATGGAAACTCAACTCCATCCAACGCATTTAATATTCAAGCAGACACGAGACGCTATTATAAAATTATTTTTAAAAATAAAAAACAAAAACCGACTTCAAAACTGTAACCTATACCTATGTACAAACATAAACTAAAAAGTAAAGAATAATATCATAATTTCAAAGCAAGAGCCTTAAAGGACAATCAACAAAATTATTGATATTTATATATCTATTTAATATTTATAAACAGTTCTTTTTGGAGTCGGTGCCAGCCAAGAAAAGGACAGTTTTGAAAGGACACGAAGTGTTCATACGAGAAAACGTCTTATTACGACACCTCTCCTTACGGTAATGTTCCTTAGGTCTGCGCCGTCGCTCCCCTACTTTTCGAAAGTTTGTTACAAAGGCAGAATTAAACTGTCCTTCTTGGCTGGCACCGACTCCAAAAAGAACTGTTTATAAATATTAAATAGATATATAAATATCAATAATTTTGTTGATTGTCCTTTAAGGCTCTTGCTTTGAAATTATGATATTATTCTTTACTTTTTAGTTTATGTTTGTACATAGGTATAGGTTACAGTTTTGAAGTCGGTTTTTGTTTTTTATTTTTAAAAATAATTTTATTTTTTAATTTTTAAAGTTTATTCCTTATTATATGTTATCCTAGGCAAAACTAGTTTGTCCTGAAATCGGGTCTGGCCGGTAAAATATATATAATATATAACTAGCGGGCCCGGCAGACGTCGTCCTGCCCAGAAATTAAAACAAATCTTGGAACTCGATTCCAGCGCCACCTACCGGGTCCAATTGTATTTTAAAACCATCGAAGAACCCATTGAAGTATACACACGAAATTTCATCCAAATCCAAAAAGTCATGCTCAACTACTCAGTTTGATTCACTAAGGTTTATCAAACGAGATATTTTTTTTTCGTTTTTGTTGATTTTCTCAAAAAGTGCTTAATCAATTTCGACAAAATTTAAATGGGACCACCTCTGAAGTATGATCTACCAAACAAAAAAAGAATCATCAAAATCTATTCATAATTGGCAGAGAAATCGAGTAACAAACATACAAAAAAAAAAAAAAAAAACATACAGACGAATTGAGAACCTCCTCCTTTTTTTTGAAGTCGGTTAAAAAATAAGCGTCTCATGTCTTTATAAATGTAGATGAAAAAATATAAGTTGAACAACTTTTTTTTTTTAAACTTTCATCTAAAAAGAAAATTTTCAGTTTTGAGAACATGTATTTTTTTAGACGTCATAAAAACGCCTTTTAGTTGACGTTTTTTTGCAGTATATGGTTATATATGGTTTTTGTCTCGTTCGAAATTCAAAAGCTTAAAAGTTTTTCCTCCACAAATTGGTGGTAACAATCGAAAAATAATATGGCGCTTCGCCAGGCTCGTACACAACCAAACCGAGTTTATGTTTTATTCATGTGGCCTCCATCGTTTATGCAAATGGTTCGGGTAATAATTCAATGTGATGATAATATAATGAAAAATACTGCAGTTCAAAATCGAGTTTGCAATTTATATCACTGATAAGGTATTAACCATATAACTTAGTAAGTACCTGGCTTTTGTTGACACGTCAGATTGGGCGACGTGCACAAGTGCTATTGGTTTTTAGAGATCCTAATTCTATTCTACTAGAAGGTACCTATTAGGTATACTTGTATGCGAAAGTTTTTATGGAATTTAAATCAAACTTGGTACACAGTTATAATTTCTCTATCTATCTATGTGTTTAATTAAGAAACCCACGACCTCAGGCCAAATAAAAAAGGTACCCAGACAGAGCCTCGCGCACTTAAAGTGAAGCACAGTAAAGGACGCGGAATTTAAAAAGGAAGCCGATTGCGTTCCTGTGCGAGGCGAGACACACGGGATAAACTTCGTGCACGATGCTTCACTTCATTGGAGTCTTTTGTTTACGTACGCTCCTTTTACCTTTTTTATTTGTTTTCTGCCCCCGACACTAAGAACATAAATACAAAATATGATCGGAATAGTGTTTAAATATCTTTCAGTCAACTGAGAAAATATTAATTGAAAAATTCTGGTGAAGAGGAAGTTGTTAATTGAATTTTGTAAGGATCCCTCTTTTTCGTCGGGGGTTAGAATGAATGTTTGTCCTCTATATGCGTTCTACTACACCATTCATCCGAATGTGATGAAACTTTGGTGGGTTGGCAAAAAAAAATGGATTAAGTAAAAAAACCTTCTGTGGCATTTCATGCCGGGAACAGCTAGTCCTAAATAAAAACTATGAATAAATACATTTTATCTCGAGATTATATAAAATCCTCGGCAACCCAGACAAAACAGGGTCATTAAATTTTCTGATAATTGAAAACTGCCCACTATATAATAAGAATTTATAGATATCTTGTTGAACTTTTAGACATAGATAAAAGGGCAACATTTTACTAGGTACTTAGGTAATTTTATGATGTTACCTCATATACCTACCTATGTAAGAATATCTATTATGTTTTGATTAAATTTTACGATATTCTAACAAACAAGTCAAGGGTCATTTTAATTATTGACTGGCCATAAACCTAGCAGTTAATTAGAAAATTATGTTGCTAATATTGTTTACCTTTGTTAAAATTTACAACAAATTAATTAACTGCCATAGAATTTGATATGGGTACCTATCAATGTGTGCACCGTCGATCGTATAGAACGCGACCTAAATACTAGAAAATAAAACAAGTTTTAATTCATATTCTCAGTAACTTTACACACACTAACCGTTGATTAGTAAATCATTTAGCCGCTACCAGACAACCGGCGCTTTTTTGACATAAAGCCACAGACAATATAATTGACCTTTTTTCGAGAAGATTAATTTTATTGATTTGCATAAGACTCTTAGGCCATAGATAAACTTTCGACACGTCGTCGTCGCCAATACCTATAGATGCGATTTAGCATGTAAACTATTATATCGGATGTGATATGCGGATTATAATGAATATTCATTATAGCGGAATATTTGTCCATAAATTTTAAGATTAGCCTTGTTTATGACGAGTATGAAGTGTTTTGGCGTGTGAGCTTAACCTGCTATCCTACATATTAAATTTCGTAAAATATATGTTCCCAGACATAATTTCCTTAGATGAACAAACACTTTGATTAGAAATCGAAAGAATGCATTTGATATTCATGATTTATTCAATGATTTTTTTTACTCATCGGTACTATTAACTGTAGATATAAAAATAATAAAACTAGTTAATAAAATAAAAAATATAGGATTCCGATTCAAGTTATTAATCTGGTTTAATAATAGTTAGGTACCCAACTACTTTGATTAGTAATATATTTTAATTAGGTTCATCATTAGATCTGTACAAAAAATTATACTTATATGCGGTACCTACATATCTATAGATACCTACAGATTTTCATAAATCAATTAAAGTTTACTACAACTTGAGAACTTTTTGCCGTCGTAAACTTTACTACTAATCATCAAAAACGTTATTTTTTTCAGGCGATACGGAACGAAATGCAGTGGTTGTGGCCATGGTATATCCCCGTCAGACCTGGTCCGAAAAGCACGGGAGAAGGTGTTCCACCTCAATTGCTTCACGTGCCTTGTCTGCAGGAAACAGCTGTCCACTGGCGAAGAGTTGTACGTTTTGGATGACAACAAGTTTATATGCAAAGAGGATTATCTCGCGGGAAAGGCACCGACGCAGCATCGTAAGTTAACAACTCTTTCCAGACTTCAAATTTTATGTTGTGCTAAATATATTTCTAAAATTACATTGTGAATTCGAATATTCTTTGAATTCCTATTCGAACTTGATTGATAGTGTAATTAAAATGTTGGCAGCATTAGTTCCAATTTCAAATAGGTTCTTGTACTGGTGGAAGTTTGTGAAAGCAAGTCTGTATTAAAAACGAGACAAGTGACGACATCACAGGTCAATGTCGCAAAATACGAGTAGAATCAGTCAACTTGATAACACTGAAATTGCACTATTCTTGTCCGCGAAACAAACTAAACAATATTTATGTAACTTCAATCAAACATGACATATACGCCATCACGTTAACAATCAAACTATGTTGCCATACGAAAAAATAAATGAGGTCTTTTATTGTCCTCACGTCGACTCGGACCCAATCGATGCAGAATAATTACTTTTCTAAAACACGACCACGTCTCCTTCAATTTCCGAACGTGACATGTGAGAATTGCATTCTCAATTTAAAATGCGTTTTTTATTGTTTAAGAACGTATCACGGCAACAATAAAACTCTCGGAGCACCCATTTTGAAATCGGATTTTTCGATCAATACGAACCGTAACCGAATCCAAGTGAAAAAAAAAAGAAACAAAAAGTCCAAAGGCGTCGGACAAAAAGCCAACCGCATTACACATTAGCCACGTCTCCACGCGGTAGTGCCATAGACATCTTTTTTTACTTTTTTATTTACCGCTTTGTCGAAGGCAACACCTTGACGTGAGTCTATAGAAAAAACTGACTGATCGGTAGGCATAGCGCGAGCTCGTGATCTAGGAGCGAATTAAATATATAGAGATAGTACAAATATTTTGATTGGGGTTTGATATAAGGTCCTTCTCTTTGATAATAATGAAAAAAAATGAAAGAGCTATTTTGTTCGGTACGTTTTTATTTGAGCTTTATGAACAAAACCGGGTCGCCCATTTAAATCCATCAATTTGGTTCTAGCGTCCGGTATTTCTGGTTTCTATTGATTAATATGTATCCAACGTTAATCTATTCCGTTTGTGCTACTGTATCTTTAGCTGCTCTTAATATCTTTGAATCGACGAAGAGGCTAATGTTAGATGTTAGATACGATTGCCATTTTACCGACATTCATTTATTATAGAGAGTTCATAATTGAATTTAAGTTATTCTACAAATATTAGAACGTCTAATTAAAGGAGATAAAATCTCCTTTGGTTCGTGTTTTTGAAAATATTATTTAAATTTTATTTTATTGTACCCTATAGTATGCATGGTCCTACTTGCACTAGTTTTTTTTATCCATGGATTCGTCAAGGTATCGTATAAATTAAAAGCGATGAAAGTACCATAGGCGTGTTTGCGCGTTTGGCCGCAACATGTGCGCGCCCGCGGCGTCGGTTGTTTGCACAGAGTAATTGTGTTTAGACATTGTTAGAGTGGAATAACGCTTGCAAATAAACTTGCTTGTGGAATAGCACGACGTGGAATGGGGGCTAAATGAAATGGTGTGGATATTGATGAGTGAGACTTGAGGATATTTGCGTTTTATTTGCATTAAGCTTATGGGTGATCTACGTGTTGAGTATAGTTTTTTTTATATCACAAGTGACAACGAGGCAGGCGGGTCACCTGATGGTAAGTGACTACCGTCGCTTATAGATATTAGCAATACCAGGGCGATTGCCAATGTGTTGTACACCTTATTACAATGCCTTAAAGGCAAACTGGCTCTCAAGTGTAGGTAATTGCCGGAACACACCAACAGGAGTTTGGCGACAGATTTTTCAACTTGAGGGCGGTAGTCACCCAGTCGAATACTACAAAACACGACCACCGTGCTATGGTTTCCCCACGAAGTTTTCCTTCACCGAATACCTACTCAAGCTCATTGTAGGATTCGAACCCACGACCATCACCGCGGTATCCGACGTCACTACCATTGAGTTATCATCGCCATAAACTAGATGGCAGTGGGTCACCTAAAAAATATATAAAAATGACTTTGGGAATTTCAAATCGTTGATGTCGAGTTATAACAACGGTTGCCATGGCAACATTCATATTTTACTTCCTTAATAAATTACTTAAATATCAGACGGTGGCACAACGAAGCGTGGGTTTGGTAGTTTTTTTTTTATATAATAACGGTGTAGACAGTTATATAATGTCGGCATGCAGTTTCATCATCACGGGTAGGTACCTACATATTTTATGATATAAGTAAGAGCTCTTATCTTATATCATAAAATAAAAAAAATAATAATAAGACATGTGAAAATAATGTCCCGTCTCTGTCACCCCTTGAGCTCAGTGAACGAAATGATTCAGATATGTGATATGGCAAACAAGGAATTGTTTCCACTAGCTGAGCTAAACCCCTTGGAGGGGCAGATTAGACCCGCAAACGTGCCGTGCGAGGGATAAGAAGCTTACGCTGTTATTGATACGGTTCATTGGAAATGGCAGTTTATTTTGCATTATCATGAAAAATGTACCTGAAATTTTTTTTGGGGATATAAACAGAAAATTAATTAAAAAATAATGAATTTGACGTTTACGTTTTCATGAAGTTAAAACACAGATTTATTGCAGTTTTTCCAATGTTTGAAATTAAATACCTATTTACATACAAAACCAATAATGTTTTAACATCGATATCAGTTAGATATATCTAATGTATGATGATCTAAAAAGGGCATTTCCTTAAAAAAAAAATTGCGAAGCCAAATTAAAATTATTTTTATATAATTTATCAATATTTAATTTCCGTTCTTACCAATATCTTCATATCCCTGTAATCAGTATCTGCATGGAACAGGCTGGGGTAGGCTGGACCCCAAGCGTTTGCCGCGCGATAACGCTTATCAATCAAACACACGCGTCAGGCGCACCGTTGAGAAGGATGATGGAGAAAAACATCCAACAATTTTTTTTGTATATTGTATTTGTATAGAATAGCAATCCCCCTAGTATTGAAAATGGTCCTAGGCGCCGGTGATACACTATACGAAGCCTGAAAATCCGTTTTTTTAGAGACGTTTTTAGGATGGTATAAAAAATTTAATTCAAGTAAACTAACCCACATCGACATTAATGCAACATTAATGCCATAACTGCTTACGTTTCCCATTCTTATCCCCCCGGTGGCGGTAGGGTTGCGCCCTATTGCACAAATACGCGATCCTGCCCCCCGGCTGTTGGTTTTGCAACCGATAGGAGAGATCTGTTGTTGTTTTGCCATGCTCTAGCGCCCTTGTTTTTGAAGGAAGAAAACATGGGATAAAAAAAACTGTTTTATAATCCAGTTAAAAAAAACAATGTAGTAGGTAATTTAGTAGGACTAAATAAAATAAAATCATAGTTTGATTTTAAAAGTAGAAAAAATATTACGATCGCTACATAAAAGTATCACGAATGTCATCCAAGTAAAGAATAAAAAAGTAAAGCACGACCAATTTCAGACGTAAACAAAACCTTAAAACCAAAACTTGAAGCATTATCACTCGGGATTTTAGACTTTATTTACATGAGTATAACAGTTAAATCGAAAGTAGAGAGAAAGTTGCATTGCATAGCTATGTACAGTCACGTAGAGGAGGCTCGAATGGCGTGGAATGGAGGAGACCGATAGAATCCCATTTCGTTTCCACCCCCTCCCGGTAGCCGAGGGGGCTCCGAGGCAGCCATTATTCCTGAATCTGCATCCGACGGCCCGATTGAGTTAATAAGACAGACTGGAATGTAGAAATCTGAATATTTATATCTTTATTACATATTTCTGATAATAGGTAGATTTATTATGTAAGAATGAACCTATTTAGAAAATTCCAATACATATTTTTTGTAGATAACTATTTCATAGAATAAATTGATTGATTATTCAGTTCAAAACTAAGACCCTACTAGCCCGAATGAAGCTAGCATCAGTTTCTAAAGCTACGATGTATAGGTTTTAGGTCCAAAATATTAATTTAAAACAGTGAATTCTGTATACCGAGAGTAGGACTTATATTCTTGTCGCTATAATGTCCACAAGTACGTCATACTTGTATTACCACGTAGGTAATCTATGTGTGAATTAAAGTTCGTTTACTAGTTATTTCTTCTCACCTAAGCCAGCCACTGCGATTCCTATCCTATGTCTGCCCATTAATTTTTATTTATCGTTAAAACGATCGATAGGTAGCGTGCTCGTAAAGTGGCCGCACTAAACGTTTATGTTTGAGTTTTATGATGTTTTAATGTAGCGTTTTTGAAAGCTCGCGAGCTTCGAGTTTCTATTTTATATGGACTCGTGGAATAGAATTATAGGTAGTAAAACATGTCGAGATGTGCTATAGCCCATCGACAGACCTTGCCGGTTTATTTGATAATAAAGATATCGCAGATATTATTTTGCCCCATTTTTTTGGCTTGACTCTCTTTGAATTACAGTTTATCGATAAAAATATTATAATTCTTTAGTTAATCGATATGATGGTATAATTTCGGTAAAACAGCAGGTACAATGAAAATGTATTAGGTCAGGTGAACGGTATATTGCGATAGAATACCAACTATCGCGTACGTCTAAATAAAGACAACAAAAAACTAATCGGTCAACGATTTACAGCGTCAGGAGCGTACCCCGAAGGCAAATTATCGATAATCGACCGACTAACCAAATAGCCGGTGTCGATACAAGTTATCGACAGTAATCGTTGTAATCGCTAGTGCCGCGCGATTGTTGTCGGTCGCCATTATGAGACGTGCGCAGCGTTTAAAAACTTAACCAATATTTTTGACCTGCCCTATCGAGTGAATATCGACGCGTGCGGGTTCATCCTAATCTAGTGATCCCACTGACTTTTTGTACACGCTTATTATTGAAATTATTATTTATTAACTGTAATTGTCAGTGACGTTTCGAGGGTTAAGTCCGGCGTTTAGCGTAATTTGGTCGGTTTGGTTTTTTGGAGGGTTTAATAGTAATTGTTAGTTGTCAAACCACGGAGATCGAATAAGGTTATTATTGCGCATATGAGTAACTTCGGAAAATAATGTTTCCTGCTGGTGGGCGGTGGTACTTAAATGGCAAAAATAATAATGATCTGAATATAAAGGGAAATAAAGCTTTCTACACTTTGATTAATTGAATCATCGAAGTGTTTTAGATATTAACTTAAATTCCTACCGCATATTTAAATAATTGTAGTATCGATTTTATTTGTCCAGCTTTATGGGACGCAGCTGTCACCATTTTCCGTGTTTCAGCTCGTAGCGCTGGACATTCTTTTTTCAAATTTATTATTATTTTTCGTTCTCGCGCGAGTATTGTGCGCGGGTAAATGGCGTGAAATTGACGGGTGGCCAGTGTTTGCCGGAGTACAGCTCTGGACCACTTAAATACGAGCCCTGAAAGTTCAATAAACTTCCCTCTTATCGGTCTTTATAATCTCGTTATTGCGAAATTTTGAAATACAAGGTGGCGCTTTGTTAGCTGACCAATATTTGTTTCGTAGCCTTTGAAACAGAAATTCGAAATTCAAAATAACCTTCATTATTTTAATTTGCGTTTGTAATGCTAATTGTGTAACATCTCGTTTGCTTTGATTGAAAACCATGCCAATAATAATTTTCACAGATTGAGAAATCCTTGAATCAAATGAGACTTATCATAAAAATCATTTCCCATTCAAAATGAAATCAAACTAGTCTTGAAAACGCATGGCTATTTTCCTTGTCTACCCCTGTTCAAGTATTTCTCCACCCTACCACCCCTCATCCAAAGTACCTACGGGGTTCAGCGGTTGTTTTCAAAAGGCTCTATGATGACAGTTTCAGAACTCGTGCCGCACTTTTTTGCGCTTATTTTTCTTGACTTTGGTGCAAGCACTTTTTGTTTTATGTATTTTGTTACCAACGGCGTAGTGAAAAATAAATAGATACAAGTTGCAGAAACTTGTATTTATTTTTCTACTATAGCCGGTTCGGTTTAGTATCTTTATTTTTGTTTCAAGCTATATTCTGAAAATCAGTTTCTTGGATAGGTATCCAAGGAAACTTAGTAAAAAAAAAATACAATTTGACTGTATGAAAAGGGAACATTATCTAGACTTCGCATTGTCTAAAATGTTTTTGATATTTCCTTTGATAAAAATGTTTTGGTAAAACCATACCTATGTAGGTAAATATCACTCGATATTTCATTCTAATAAAAATATGGGTAACATGAGTTACGTAGGAACTATCTCTATTGTTATTCATATAATATTATGTTTTTTTAGAAAATTGTGCTATTAGAGATATCTTTAAAATAATGTATTTTATTTATTTATCTCGTGTAGGTTTTAAAAATGTTTGTACAAAAGGTTTGTGTGAAAGTTGTCATTTTGCGTAAACTATTATTATTATTAAATTGATGATTGCATTAAATATGAATTGTAGGAATTTGAAAAGATTTATTATAAATAACATTTGCACACAGATTATGGTAGAATATGCGGAGTTATTTATCATAACATCACATCTGTTGTACCATATTCTTGTAAATAAATACTTATATATTTCATTTAATTTAAAAAGTAGAAGCGTTTTAAAAAATATTATAATAGATAAGTTTCTCTGGGTTGATTTGAACTAATAAGAATGCACAGTAATTTTAAATTTATTTTTTAACAATCAGGACAAACACATATTCATTCACACAAATTAATGTCTGTCCTAATTTTCTATTTAAATATCATGTAGATAATACCTAGATAATATTTAACCATGTATCCAGCTAGACTTACGTTGTCTTTGAAAATTTTGAATGTTTTCTAACAAAAAAGTTCATTAATCCCATTCCTGATTAATATGGGCCCATCCCCGAGTCCAGGCCTTGGGGCCGGTGAGTGCAAAGGCCTGGCCCTACAGGGGAGCACCCTTTAATTGGACCCCCTACGTCCTCCGCGTTAAAGGGCCAATGTATAGGTTATTTATTGATCAGACAGACATTATTGCTTGTATGTGTGTAATAAGTGGGGTATTTGGGTGTTGTTCACGTCTTTTAACGAACATTTTTTTAATTTTTCTTTTTAATTATATTTTGTGCTTGGGAATCGTGGTTACGGAGTCTTAGAACTGTAAGTTGGCAAAGAAAAGAATCTTCATGAAAATTGAAGGGTCCTTCAACCCGGCGAACTAAGCCTATAAAAAAGGAAATAAGGCGAAGAGTATCAACATTCAGTAATAACACAACCGTGCATGACATCCGACACTCAATCAACGCTTGTTCAGTCAAAACGCTCCATTCATACACAAAACATATGCTAACAATCCAACCGTGGCATTATTCAACTTAACCTTAACACTTTAATAGCCTGAATCGGGAATCGAACCCGCGACGCCTCATTTCACTCCGCTTCCTCACAGACCACCAGGCAATGTAAAACAGCCTTTATTAACATGAAGTAAAAATCTACTACGCATTGCTTCGTTTCAGCCGTCTTAATTGGTTTATGAGGAATGTAAACATCTTATATAACATACGTAAACAATGTAAATTGAACTCAAGGTCTCAATTATAAGGTCAATAGTGGAGTACTACGCGAAGTTTGAGAGTTTTGCAGTAGTTTTAAGGCTTTCGGTAATCTAAGTCAACAGTGAAACGAAGCAGGAAATTTTACCGAAACGTATAAAATCATAGGTTCTTGTGTGTCGGTTCTGTATTTTTCAAGTTAATGGTCAAGCCTAAAATGTTGTTGAAGCGTAAATTGGGGTAAGTTAAGAGCTCTTTAGTTGCACATGTCATCAAACTATTAGAAGACACGATCTGCCACGGGAATATGCAAAACAATTCTTATATTTATTTATTAAATTAGGAAAAGGAACATCATTATATTTTCATTTAACAACAACTACGCAGCATAGCACCTACGTGTTGCACAATAAATATTTTTGTATTGTACCTATCAAGATTGTACCATACCTAATATTTATTGTCCCTCCGAGGAGGTCCATTCCAATCCGTCAAAACGTTCTCAAGCTACCGATTCGGTCCTCCATCATTTTATTGTTTTAAAATTTTACTGCAGCACTAAATCATTGTTTTCTGCGAAACGTCAAGACTCAAAGCTTTAACTCCGAACCTTCGCTATCTTTTGATGAAGTCCATTTATATAAAATTCACTATTCCAGGAACATAAATAAAACTTCCGACTGAATCGCCGCGCTGTATCACACTCCCCTTCATGCCTCCTCAGACAATCTCCCTCTCTTTGGTCGAGGCTATTGGCTGAATGTAAATAAACAACTACAAATACACCGCGGCTTAAATAATGCAAAACAAAATCAAAAAATATATAAAATCAAAAATCGAACGGCGGGAAACATCCATAGACAATAATGGGAAGGAACAAAGAAGTAAAAAAGCGGGAAGAAACCTGTCGACGCCATGTTGTGTGGCACTCGGCCTTCACGCCTCGGCCGCTGAAGATTATCTTATGAAAAAAGAACCGAACGGGAGGCACGCTTAACAATAAAGGCCGTATACACGTGTTCATTTCACGGGGTTATCGCCTCTCAATGCTACCGATTAAGAGTTACCTTTGCGTGGAGAGTTGTGCACTTGATATCTCTTGTTTTTTTATTTGAAGAAAGAGCTTCGTCACTGAGCGCCTGCGCCGTCGCTGATGACCTGTCAATTCCGTCGTGTACATCGGCTGTTGAGAAAAAAGTGACATTAGAGAGGCCATCTATTATTTTGACTTTATGTGGGGAGATGGAGTTGAGATTGATCGTGTTTGGCTCAGCCCTTTTAATTATACCACATTCAGTTATTGAGCAGCTTTTGTGTTGGAGTCTAGTCTACCGTTCGGTAGATAGTATGTAAACGTTTCAATGAGACATTATGTAGGCGCCTATACAGAAAAACGTTACGGCGCGTTACATGGGGGGATGTGGAGGTCATAGGAAAAATTGCGTTACGTAATACTTGAACGCTCCCTAAGTGGTGTAAGAAATTCCTTATTGCCATAAGTTATGTTGGACCTGGCGGATTGGTCATGGATCATGCGTGTTACGGATGCGCGTGCGTCTGTTTCATTCGCATGATCTCATTGTGCGATTTTGTATGGTTACCCGTCATTTATGTCAAGTACATTGTCACTTCTTCTTATAATTAATCAAATATTATTAGGTTTATATTTGAAAATATGTTGAATGTTACTTAAAACTAAATATGATATAACGTGACTATAAAATAAAATTAAGAAGAATATTAAAAAATAAAGAAAAAGCTTAAAAGGTTAAAAAAAAAGTTTTGACTGCTTGTTGATTTTGATTCAACTTAAAGTTTGCAGTTTTAATGAAAAAATATAAAAATGCATTTTGAAGTAAATCAAAATGCCACTGGTCACATGAATACTTTCAGAGTCCATCATAAAAGAAACCTAACGAGTTTTACACAAATCACCACACACACGTGCGTACGGGGCAGATGTAGAAATAAATAAAGCCACCGCACACGCACGCTGCGCCGCGGCCGCTGCGCGAGCGCAATCTCGGAGGGTCACGATCTGCGGTCACGTAGCTCCCACTCCCACTCCCACTCCCATCGCTGAGCTATCATAACCCTCTATGTATTGTTTCTTGCAATTTTGTTACTAAGCTTCTTTATTTTCTTCTTGTGAGTATTAATCATTTATGCTGTAATATTTTTACTACTTCTTTGTCTGCTACTTCGTTGTCTGCTCCTTTTCATGTTTTAAACTGAAAATGCTGTAATTGTTTTTATTTATCATATTTTGGTGGCTTCTCTATTTGGTTTCAGTTTCATCTATTCATGTATCACTAGAATATTTTAATCTTTCCAAGAGAGTTTAGGGATTCAAATAAAAAACGAAACTATAGATTAATGAAGCGGCGCGCGAGGACCTATATTATTAATCTATGAAGTAAACCTTAGATTTTGATAAATAAAAATATTGTATTCGTGTCTCAACGCTTGAACCGGTTTGGGTCGGAAAAATCTTGTCTTGCTTCGTTTCTCTAATGAGTCCTAAAGCATCTGAAGACCCATAGGCACCCGTCACTATGTGGTCGTAGACCATGATTGATGTCCCGAGCCTAATGGTAATGGATACTTGTAACTCTCCAACCTTCGGAGTTTTCTGTAAAGAGTATTGGAGTTTGAAAAATATAGTCTGGAATGAAAAATGTTACTTAGTTGTGAAATGCCTTTGTTGTGTAGGTACTTATAGGTACTTAACTATCTCTTTTATGGCTCTTATTTAATAATATTTATAATGGTATAATTTAATTATAGTTTATTTTAATTACGTTAGTTACTTGACTGCCTTCGTGGTTGAGGTTTTGTTGATATTCAATCTTTTCGACAAGAAATCTTGACAGTAGATACAGAGCTAAGCTATCAATAAGATAATAATTATTATTAATCACAAATACTTAACAAGTATAAATAAATAAATATCCTCGGTCATTTTTCACACACGGCTATCGGATCCCAAACTAAGCAGAGCTGTTATAGGGTTACTTTTCTACATATTTGATCTAAAGGTGTTTGTAGTAGATCCTACAAAAAAATGATTTGCAAAAACCCACAGCAAGACACAAATGAAAGTAGGTGGTAGGTAATGTATAAAGGCAAAGTTCAGAAACATCAAGTATGATTCGAAGAGAAGATTTGAAATGATGTCATGAACAATTGAATTCGAGAGCCAAGGAGCCATGGGCGGTCTTTATCAACAGGCAGACGCAACCGTAAACAAACTGAGAAATCGATATCCTATTCGTCAACTACGAGTACAAATCCAGCTAACTACGGGGTCAAAGAATTCACTTCGCCGCATAAAATAATAATTTAACACCAATTTCTCACAGCTATCCGATTGATGGCCGACTAATTTGTCCAAATGCTGCGCCCTGAAGTGCGTACGCGCATCCCATTGTATTAGATCAAATATGGCGTCCCTAATGGCGGCGGTGGACGCTGACATATTGCTTTTTCGAATGTTGTAACTGTTATTTATTTATTTTTCCATTTGTTGGAGGCTTGTATGAAATTAAGGAGCTTTATGTCTCTCAGGTCGGTTTGGCTGACCTTTCATTGTATGTCATTTGGATTATTGAATACATAAGTTAATGGGTTGTGGACATTTTGTAAGCTTTTAATATCAATTATGATTTATTAGTTATTATATTGTTAGTCCCTAATATCAACGGAATTATGGTTTTTTGCGGGACTCAAGAATAGAAGAGGCATAAATGGCGGGATTATGTGACTTAAATGTTTTTTTCCATTAATAATGTTTTATCTAGCATAACTATTCTTAGTTATCTTTAAAACCAGTGAGCGTTAGTGGTCGTTTTGAGGCAATGAGCTAGATTTTTTTCGAGTCAGATGTCTGACTGTCAAGCACCTCGTCACCTAATGGCATGTGACTACACCGTCGCATATAGACATCCTACCGTTGCAGGGGACTTCCAAAGTGTTGTCGAACTTTTACAGTGCTTTGGTAACTCGGCACACTGGGCTGTGCCTGTCCTGTGATAATATAACAGAACCTAGATAGGTTTTGACAAAGCAAAATACTCATTGGTTAGTTCAAACTTTCAAACAAGGGCGTCTAAACACGTTTACATTCACTATTGATGGCCCCAAATAATATCCAGTGGAAAAAAATGCTAAAAAGTCATTAGTCATCTCAGCGTACGTCCGCCTCTGAGGCGCCACGAATCAAAACGCGTTAAAAACACAATTCATGCTATCGTACACTTTTTAATTGTATTCTATGACTACCCTCCCACAGCTACCTGGGGAAGTCACGCTCACGACTGCCTTTGTCGGGAGTCGGGACTTGCCTTTGTGACTTGGCTGAACTGTTCACTGCAAAACATAATACCTAGGTACCTAGTACCTACACATCATTTTTTATCGCCTAACCTCTAGTAGGTAGTAGTAAGTTCGCGGAGCTTTTTATAGACAAAATGTTCACAACGTCAGATGTTCCTGGCATATTATGTATTTATGATTCTGGTTTCAATCCCTTCAGTTCCTTAACAATTAATATCTTTGATCATTTTGCGATGTTCTTTTTAGGTCATTACGAGATCTATAATTTCATAGCTGGAACATAGCATCCAATTTGATGAAAACAGTTGGAAATTTGTCATAATCCATCATCATCGTCTCATCTCAGATCGCTTGACCTGCTGCGATGACATAACCTTGTAGAACCCCCCTTAATGACGTGTCAATGTCACGCACGTGACTTTAAATTAATAATGAGTACAATTAATCAGCACGTAGCTTGGTTAAGTACTCTGCATGCCTTTCCTGATTATTGAAAAAGTGTAGGTAATAGATTTCCCACGGACAGATGAGCTGGTCCATTGGAAATGACATGTTAAAAACGAGACTCGCCGCCTGTCCTATAGCTAATTTTACATATACGGATGTTCGCACGCACGCTCCGTGCGCAACGTCGATAAAAGAGGGCGTGGTCGTTGCCGCCACAACACCCAATCACGACTCCCCGCTACACGTGTGCGTACAGCACACCCTTTCATGTGTGCCGCTGCACTACGCAAGTGTGAGTGTAACGCGTTTATACGTTTGCTGTGTATATGGGCGTACATAAGTATACGCCGGCTACCGGCACCACAAAGAGTTCCCATATCTTTTATGTTCTTAGATCCTTATCTCGCGGTTTCTTATTTTACATTTGTGATGGTGGTCTCGAATTAACGGTCACCGCCATAAACACGCAATAACAAACTTTAATACAAAAATAATCCGTGATTTTGACTGTGCTACCACCGCTAATAGGTTGTTATAGATTCAAATGATAGCGACTTACAATTTTGGGGATATAATTATTCATGAATCAAGTTGATTGAATTGTTAATAGGTCTTAATTGTTGATTGTAGTTAAGCCAATGGTTCTTTATGAGGGCTTGTTCAACAATAACATGCACACTATTTTATCTCGAATTTTATTACGAGCAATTAACACTCTCATTACATAATATGAAACGTAACAATAAAGTGTGACTTTATTAAAATACCTACTTGCCTATTTTTATAGTTGTAGTTGTAGGCTTGTAAGAGACCTAACTATAAAGGTAATAAATAGTGCAGCTAATTTAATAGGTAGGTAGGTACCTACCAATTTTGTTATCGTAATTAGGTACCTATTAGGTTATACCTAAATAATTTTTATATGTTGATAATACCTATTTTATCACATCTTTATTCATACAAATGTGTTATAAATTTAAATAAAATGAAGCCTTAAATAAAATAATTTGAATTTCCCACATCAAAGAGAATGCTCCACGTTCGAATTTCAACGACAATAAAAGACCGTTTTCCCGCCAAAATTCGATTAGGGAACGTACAGCGGGACAAAGGAAGTCGTTTATTTGGGGGGCGGTTTTAAAATTGATTTTAGAACAGGGGCGTGTACTTGCTCGTTGATAAATAGGTAGGTAAACGACTATTGATTGTACATTCTCAATAATAGAGCTCTATGACATGATGAAAACAACATGTCTATACTACGGCTACGCTTACGCTTCGGTTCAATGACTTTATATTAAAAAATCAATATGCTACATGATAATATAATTATTTTATTTACAACAAATGTACAAATGCTACATACCTTTGTATTTTTTTTTAACTTACTAATCACTACATACATGTCTTCTTTATTAAAAAGTTACTCAATATTATTTATTCATGAAATAAACACCACTTTTTCCACTTGCGACATAAAAGAAAAATTATTTTAATGTTTACCAAACTTGTAGAACTGAGGGAGGGCGCGAGTGCTCTCGATGCCCGCACGTTTTAGTCTCAAGTGTTTATACACACTTCACTTGAGAGACCCGATCGGTGATCTTAGCTCAAGTGGAACAGTAATAAAAATGTTGTGGGAAATTATTTTCACTTACTCCTTTTTACTTGGTTAGCGTTTGCATAGGTAACCTACCAACCAACTGACATGAGGTAAATTTGCGATTAAGATTTCTTGTTACTTATTCGATTGAAATGACAAAAACTAGCTGAAATGCTTGGTCTAATAAGGTACCTACCTGCTCTATTTGGTACCATAGTACCTATTTGGATAATTAATGAGGATTTAAGCCGTATTTCAGACTGGGCTCAGCGAAATTCTTTAGTTCTCAATGCGAGGAAAACTAAATACATGATTCTGGGGACAAAACATCAGATCTGTCAAATAAAACTATCGAATCCACAAATTATTATAGGGAATGCCCCCATTGAAGGAGTGCAGGAGGCTCGTAATCTTGGTCTGGTCATGGACGAAGAGTTACGATTCGAGCGTCATATCACGGATATAGTTAGGAACTGCTTCTACCGTCTAAAGGTGCTATATCAGTACAGTGCTATATCTATACAGTTGGTGGACTCATTAGTGTTGTCAAAATTTAATTACCTTGATTCGGTCTATGGCCCGAGACTATTAGCCAGAACAGCAGGCCTCATACCTACAAAGGGTGCAAAACGCATGTGCACGTTTCTGTTTTGATGTCCCACCTAGAAGTCATGTCACCCCCTTTCTTAATAATGCTGATATACTCAAAATGAAGTATCGGAGGGACTTACATCTGGCCACTCTTCTATTTGGGGTAGTTTGCACGGAAAAGCCAGAGTATCTCTTCTCTAAACTTGTTTGGCTGAGTGAGAACAGTAAATGTGCCTCTCGTGCACCAGCTAGTGTGCTCAGTATTCCTCGCCATAAGTCAGCAGCATTTAGAGGTAGTTTTAAGTATAGCGCCACTAAGTGTTGGAATAATATACCCCCTCCTCTACGTAGGCCAACAAGTATCACTACATTTAGGTCTAAGTTTAAAAATATACTCATAAACGTTCAGAAATCCAACACTTAGAGGTTTACGTTTATATCAACACTTATATGTATACTTTATATTATTTCCTATTTTATTTTATTATATTATAAAATATATGTAGTATATATGTATACCCTGAGTGATACTGTCTTGGGTTTATAAATTATTATTATTTGTAGATATATGTATATGTATGGATAGGTATAGTATATGATTACGATTATTCGTACGTAAGCGCTGTCCGTCCGCACGTCCGTGAATCACCCGTGGCTTCAGCCGAAAATCAGCGCTGTAGTTATCTGCAGCATAGGCTGAGCTGGGGCCATTTGGACCCACATAATGTGTAACTTACTTTTAATTTCTATTGTTTTTTTTTGTTTTTATGTGTATGTGTCCAATAAATGCTTTTTTATCTTATCTTTTTATTTTTGTTATGTCAAAATTACTATGAAATAGACATTTATATACCATATAAACCAACATTTTTAATGCATATTTGTAAATTGATGTTAAATATAATTTATTTTATTTCTGTTCTACCAAAATCTTTCACACAACTAGCTATAATATCTAGTCATTATTTTCTTATCAATCAATTATTAATTCTATCTACTTTATAATAAAGCTTATAATCAAGGTAATAATTTCTAGAAGACATAAAATAACGTTTGTATTCCAAGTAAACCCGACCCTCGACACTCGAACTCCCTCAAGATGACTTGCATCAGGAAACGCAAGTCAGTGCTGCCGGAAAAATGTTACCAAGATTAATATAAGTCAAGTTCCCCTCACAAACGCACTCTCATCGCGGCTATTTAGCTATAATTAAGTAAGTTAGCCCAATTGATCCATAGTATACATATAAGTACAATACTTCCATACTTATTTGATACAAAAATGGTTTTAAGTTACCTAAATGAGAGGTTCGTTTTGCATTTGGGCTACCAAAGAAAATTGTCAGCGACGCGCATTTATTTATGGTCATTATTGGTAATTTAGTTAATTAATTTCTTATTGTTTGTCTATGGAACTTTATAACACTTCAACTGTTTTTTAGCTACTAAGAGATATTGATACAAAAAAATAGAAAATAAAAATATATCTACTTATCTACGTAAGTTTGTCGTAACTAATTTCTTCAGATGTAAGTAGGTATGTTGCCAATCCTTTTTTAAACCCATGTAATGTATGCCTATCTATCACTACTTATATATGATTGCTTATAAAATATTTATAAAACTCATCTCGTCCCATGACAGATGTTATGGTGAACGCGCCCTAATGTAGCCCGCGGCTGTACAGCCGGCGAACGTTGTCTTAGTGAGAGGACTTAAAAAAAATGTTATTAATAACTTTTTGAATCGTTTTTTTATTCGAAATAAAAAATCATTGTAGTAAAATATTCATTAAATTTTTGACTTAGGTAATGTTACTTTCAGATAACACTAGCTTCCACGGTTTCAAACGCATTCCTGAGTTATCTTCATTTATTCGAGGAAATGATCTATTTCTGTGGCAAGTTTCATTAAAATCTATACAGCCGTTACGGTATTGGGTAACAAACACGCAAAGTTTAGAATTTTTTACATTATGTTAAGTAGGTACATAGTAGAATGGTAGGTATGCTGAGTTTCCTGCCGAAGTTTTCTTCTTAATCGTGGTAGAGTCAATTGTAACGTTCATAAGTGCCTTACCAGGGCTATTCTTAAATACCTACCCTAAGTATCTAATATTTTTAAATATTAAACTTTAAATAATAAAATAAATATAATACACAAAAAATCTTGCCTAGGTTAGTAAAAGTTATCTAGTTGGGGAAATTGGATATAGGTAATCTTATGAAGGAAAATGTTTTACGTTTGAACCTGTCCCATTGTCTCAATACATCAGCTCAAACCTTCATCAGTTAAAGAAAATGTCATCACTCAGTGATACTGGAGGGTTATTTATAAGTGTTGTCCAGGGTCACTCCGAGTTCCCACCGCAAACATCTCCCAACCCTCGCTGTTTGCAGAATGTAAACGGTTTTTGTACCCCTACTGTTTGTAGGTACTCATTATTATATCACTTAAAATTTTACTCGATGTTGATTCGGAAATTCAGTTACGTACCTATACCTAAGGATTTATTTTGCTTCGATTGGGAAATGTAAAAACCTGTATCTCTCTGGTTTTTTTCTTTAAATGGTTAGGCCATTAAATGAAAAAAAATCTGTACAACTCTATTGATCGATTACTTTTATATAGGTATGCCAAAGAAACTTATCTAATTATCTAATTTTTACTAAAACTTTAGTAAAAACAACTACTCGTACTTAAGTACTATTTCTTGGGAGTTCCATTCGAGTTATCATAGTTCCACTCTCTGCCTTACATCTCTCCCTGTACCATAAATAATTGTTTTTGCGGCTAATTCTTTCTCTTCCCATTTCTTTTGTGGGGGAGACGCGCCTCGAAATTACATTTTTATTTGGTTAAACCGGTCGTGGGGTCGGCCGATTGCTTTTTGATAAGTCTATTTTTACTCCCACTTTAAAGGGTTATTGGTTTGTCGTAGAATTTTTGTTATTTTTGTCATAAGATATAAACTGACAATGCTTGCAATGCAGTACAATGCTTGGATTGGATTCCCTCTTTGCTGGACATATCTTATAATAGTTTGTTTTGAAAATACAGCTAAGTTTATGATGGCCTTTCTCAGCATAAGAAACCTTCCGAACCGTGTGTTAAAGTTTGATAATCCATTTGTGCCTTGAAGCCTCTTTGATGAAAAAAATAATAATTTAATAACAAAACTGCTACTGTTCTTGTTCGCGTAAAGTGATAAAGCTATTTTAGAAACCTAGTCCTTCCATAACGGATGAACGGATTTGGATGAGACGTAGTAGAGAGTCAGATCATATCCTGGAACAAAACATAGGATTCCTCCCTTCCACATACCTTCAGGAACGAGACTTAAAACGCGGGGCATAAAAAACCAAAACCTAATACACAATCATCATCATTTATCATCTTATTCGTAATGCTGTTCTACCAAATTGTTCAATAAGTCGAAGAATATATTTAACTAACTATAGTATTCCCTTTCGCAGCAGATTCATTGCTAGGCTCAGGGTCAGACGAAGAAGAGGAGGAGGAATCAAGAGCAGCCAATAACTCAAGTAGTCCAGCGCACGCGCCGCACCCGGCGCTGCACTCTGAACTGTCACATAATGGTGATACGAAACCGCATGAAGACTCCGAAGACCAGGTGGGTACTATAGGATATACTACCAAATTCTGCTTTTGTTGTAGTTTAGTTTATCTGGAAGTTATAGAGAGACAGAAAGCATGTTTGAACTTAGCAATTACTGAATTTAATTTATTTTTGGATTTTAATAAAGTTTAGTATCTTTGAATCTATTAATTATTTTTGGTGAATAAAAAATAGATTTTTCACAATTTATGGATCAATCATAGCTTAACATAAAACTTTTCCCTTCCAGCAGTCAAAAATACCTACTTGTAATTCCCTTATTCGCCGTCACCCAGAAACAGTGAATTTCATTACACCAATTTTATGTATGAGGAGGGATGATAGCCATGTAGCCAAAAGAGTTATGAATATGAAGGTGGATGGATACACGGGTGTGAGAGATGATATGAGTAAGAAAGGAGTAAATTCCGATATGACGGATAGAAGGACCGAATGGAAGAAAACTACACATTGCGCCGACCACAAATAATTGGGAACATCTTACACATTTTGTTAGCTACATTTACTTCGACCATCCCATCTCAATAGTCGTGTACCGTGACCACATTGTCGCATTCAGTTGTTTCTCTTCCACACTCAGGGCTCGCTGGACGGTGACCCGGAGACTAGGGACTCGCAGGCAGAGAACAAGTCTCCAGACGATGGTAATGGTGGGTCTAAACGGAGAGGACCTCGGACCACGATAAAGGCGAAACAACTGGAGATCTTGAAGTCGGCATTCTCACAGACGCCGAAGCCAACAAGGCATATAAGGGAACAGCTTGCGAAGGAGACTGGGCTGCCAATGAGAGTTATACAGGTGAGTTTATTTGATACTGAAGAATTTATTTACAACAAATGTACAAAATATACAAGCAAATGTACAATTACAATACATAAAAAACTTCTTCGAGTTTATTTTATAATGTTTTTACATATAAATCTACAATATGGACAATAGAAATGGAGAGCGGGCAATTTCCTTGCTACAAGATGATTTTAAGTAAAGATATACGGTCAATTGCAATTGTATTTATTTAAGTGGTATGGCTCCATTAGACTATGGTCCTATTCAATATGAATGGTAGGTATCTCAAGCTGTTTTTGAAAAAAGGCGTGATAGAAGGTCAAGAAAGTTCCTATATAGAGCCCTTGTTACACTATGAGCATCATACTTATATTTTGATATTAGTTTCTACAAATGTTCAGTCTTGCTGTAAAAGATTAACCTACTTTACTTCGAAGTAATCAAAATACGTGCAAATTACATGTTTAGACTGTATCAAAAATAGCATGACCTCTGCGACCAGAACTAAACGAAAAAGTAACAAAAATAACAAAAGTTCTTCTTTGATCCGCTATATTAAATTCATTCCAATCTTGTGATGGTACAAACGACTATGAAATTAACTATCATTGTTGAATTTCGAACTTATCATTTATTGTATTTTATAGAGAAGTTTTTACTAATTCGTATAACGGATGAGACTTACCACATGGGGGGCAACGTTGAAAAGATTTCTTTCAAGCTTACGTTTTCAAATTTACACTACATTTTTAATATAAATGCAAGATTTGGTTTTTGTGCAAATTCTTTGATGGATTTTACAACATTACCTACTAGTTATTTTTTGTCATCATTATTTACTGCAATAATAACATAATCCATTGTGTGTATAATACGCTCGCAAAATTGTTATTAATGGAAAAAAAACTTAAAATACACGTTGGAAAGCGTGAAGTGAATACTGAAGTCGCTCAGCCCGCGGCGACAGTTTGGCTTCATTCCGATAAGAATTGTTAGTTGCTTTCACGATAATCTACGTGTGTGTAGGTATGTATGTATAATAAAGGTACCCATAGTAAAATTCTCTATGTAGGTTAGGTATAGGTACAGTATTTGATTTCCAAACAGTGAGATCTTTACTTAGATACCTATTGATGTAAAGCGATATTATGAGACATTGATGACTGGCACTAGAAGGCATCTAGAATTTAAAAGGCGTATCAACAAAACTTTGAAAAATACGCCTCAACGCTCATAATTTTACCATAAAATTGATTTGAATAAAACCTCTATTCATCACACGCATAACCTTCGTTCAGTAACCGTTACAAATGGCCGATACTCCATCATGGCGGCGTTCGAAACGTTCGCCAAATTGAATATCCGTTCAGAAACAGTGGTGCTGACGTGACAAATGTCCTAATTAACAAACGCACTATATTTGTAGCTGTAGCCATACTTTACCGGTACATTTATCTATGTGGAACTGCGAACTTTGGCTTCAAGAACTTACGAACTTACTTTTTGTCAAAAGTTCTGAGGGACACTGCTCAGAAGATTACCTTGTATTGACACTCCGACTAGATCCGTACCTACCACTATTGATACAATGGAAAACATGTTACTCAAAACGATGACGTAAATTTTTCATCTGAAGGGTGTAACACTTCAGAAATATTCTCTATTGCCGGTACGTAAGGTTCCATTTGCTGTGAAGTCGTGGAAATGGACTACTCAGCAATAATTACAATTCAAAATAGAGATTCTTTATAGTTAAGTACATTAGAAGGTATTCAAAAGCGTCTCATAAATTTTCTAAACTATAAAACGCGTAGTTCTTTGTCATCATACGAAGAAGGTTGCCAAAACCATATGATTCTACCTTTAGATAAAAGACGCATGTTGTTAGACATGTCCTTTTTATATGACATTATTAATTCACGTATAGACTGCCCTGATCTCGTAGCCCTAATAGGTTATAGCGTACCGAAGTATCGTACACGTCACACTACAACTAGACTGCTCAGTGTCCCACAGCATCGCACTAATTACGGTACAAATGAACCAGTTACGCGTCTAGCTCAAATATACAACCATTTATTTTATCAACTTGATCCTTTTAATCTATCAAAACCAAAGTTTCGGGCAGAAGTTATCAAACAATTATTCTTAGTTCTTCTAATTTATTATTTTTTGTAATATTATGGCTTAATGTAGTGGTTTTTTTTTTGTTTTTTCTTTGTTAAAAGCTTTTTTGTTAACTATGATATGTATCAATGTATCATTGGTTTAAATATAAGGCAAATTTTAAACGAGTAACAACTAGTAATTAGGTATAAGCAACCGTTTATTTTAATTTAGTTTTGTGGAAATCTGTCATTGGCTTTACAAATATGTTAAATCTATACTGTACTTTTTTGCTTTGTAAAAAGCTGTTGATTTCCCTTATAAATAAATAAATAAAAAATAAATATTCTGCGGAAAGCAATGTTTGCCTGGGCGGTAAAATAAAAAGGAAACTACCAAAATTTTATGAGTATCTAAATAGAGTCAGCAGACTAGCCCTCAGAAGTATGAAGAGTCTTGGAGAGAAGTAATAGCTAGATTAATTTACAAAAAATGCAACAACTTGTAACCTTTAGAGAAAATGTAAAATTACAATTAACAATAGCCGTCTGTTTAGAAAATGCAAACTTTACGTACCTAGTTTGATGTCCTACCTAGCCCATGTACTTACATTTATGATTTACTTGTACATACTTTGATGCTTTTGCCTTCGAGGACTATATCCCTAAAAAACCGTATTCCTTTTTACTTTCTAAACCTCTTTGATATTATGTTGTGTCGGATATGCAAGTCAACCTTTACATAATAAAGAAAAACAAAGTAGGTTTAATTATTTAGTTTAATAATTGAATATGCAATAAAGTCTTTAAGAAATGTCTAATAACTAGTTATTTTCTGTTAGAACTGGTTATTTATTTGATTGTCCGCATTATAAAAACTTACACAAAACCTTTTTATCGTAGATCTAAAAAACGGCATCAATTAACTAAAAAATTTGATGTCCTTCCGCAATCATATATCTAAATACTTTACTATTTTGAGCTCTTTAGAGTTTAGTCATATTCGTTCTTAGTCATGACACAAACCTAACCTATGCATCCTAACTCCCCAATTTCGGAAACCCTAATCCAATCAAACACATGGAATCACGCAATTCTCCACACCGCGGCACTACGGCAACAGATGTCTGTTAAAAGATCCGTCCGTCTGTCCGTCACGCTTTTTGCGCTCCTTCCTCTTTGTTTCAGTTTTTGTAGCTCCCGGGTTTCCGAAAGAAAAAATCTAAGTTTTTGTCGTACATAGACGGAGTGTTTGTAAACGTAGTACTTGGAGTTTTCATCACTGCGGTGTCGCTTCCAAACGATGAGGTAATTAGTCGATAAAAAAAATGACAGCTATCAGTAGGTACCTACCTACCTATGCAAATAAATGAAAAAAAAACAAAGTTAAATGGTCTGTAACGAATGGTTAAAAACAATTGGTTCGAGTCTTTGTTTTAGGGCTTGTTACACAAGCTTTGACCTAATTGATTTTAAAAACATGATCAAATTTCTTAACACTATCCGCCTCAGCGGGAACAAAGTGACGGAACTTTTAAACCATTTTGCAAGTTGTATTACTTACTTATATCTGTATTGTACCTATGCAACCATAAATATAATAACCGGCAAATATTTACAAACATTGGCGACAATTTCAATATGTTTTCCCGTTCAAATAATGTGAAGTATGCTAAGTGGGTTCATAAACAACGCATTTTTTGTCCCCATACGTCAAGTCCCGCCAGATCGCGCGTGTCAAATGTTTGTGCCACCACATGTGCTGCCACATAACTGTAAAATGACTTTTTGTTCAAATATTCTGGTATTAGCTAGTTAACACCGGTTCGTGTGAATGATTTCCCGTTTGATGACGCCGCCTATCGGTTTCTTTTTGAAGATTATAGCGATTTTCCAGTAGTTTAATACCTACTTGACATTGTAACATCATTCCTAATTGGCGGCTTAAATAGGTAGGTACTAAACATGTTATTTTATCATATTTATTGACATATCGATCGGCTACTTTAATATCATCGTCTAAAGCTGAATTAATAATATTTATATTGTAATTCTCTTGAAGTGAAAGTTAATTTAATCTGTAGGAATGTAATTTTGCTGAAACAAACTATTTTTAGCATTCCAGTTTATCAATAAACGAAAAAAAAAACAAGTGCGAGTCGGAATCGCGCACCGAGGGTTCCTTTACATTTACAAAAAAAAAATGCAAAATTTGTACTTAGTTAAAAAAATCTGTTTTCTTTTTATCTATTGTTATAGCGGAACAGAAATACATCATCTGTGAAAATTTCAACTGTCTAGCTATCCCGGTTCATGAGATACAGCCTGGTGACAGACAGACGGACTGACAGTAGATTCTTAGTAATAATTTTGGGTACGGGACCCTAAAAACAAACTGGTACTAGGCTGATAGGTAAGTTTTTAACAAATCTTTTACATTAACAAACGTAGTTTAGTTTGTCTAGATTTTTTGACATCTTTTCCACATCATGCAATGCATTTGAGTTCGTGTTTAAAGTTCTGTCTGTATAATGAAAAATGACGGAATTAGACGATGAATGCCGCCGCCACTCTACCTTAACGCGATGTCATGTCACTCGAGCGCGAAACGAGAAAAAAAGCAGTAGATATTTTAATAAGTTCATATATCGTAATTTCTTCAGCGTGACGGCCCTGTCGCCGCACGACGCGCCCTTATTGGCTCATATTTTATTTTGACATCTCGCATTGTTAGTGTCTTCCCAGGGTTGTCATGTAATTTATATTTTATTTTTATATTTCTACATAAAATAATGAAGCAAATATTTATATTATAGCGTTATAGCGATGATAGCTCAGTGGTCTGATACCGAGGCGAAGGTCGTGGGTTTGAATCCTACAATGAGCTTGAGCTTTCGGTGAAGGAAAACATCGTGAGGAAACCATAGCACGGTGGTAGGGTACTTTATAATAGTATTCGACTGGCTGGCTACCCCCAAGTTGAAAAACTGCCGCCAAGCGCCTGTTGAGGTGTTCCGGCAGTTGCACTTGAGAGCCAGTTGCTTTTCACCTTTGTAGGTATTCTCAAAAACTGTGAAAAGTTTTAGTGGATCGGTAAACAGTTTCACTAAAACCTCACTTGAGTGGAGAACTTTACTGTGTGGTAAAATGAAGGTAAAATGTGACTATAACATTTTATCATAAAAATAATGATAACTAACCTACATATTTGACCTATTGACACTGGCAGAAAATTCCTTAAAGGCGATTGCCAGAGATGAAAAAAAACGCCATCATTTTTCATTTCGTGCCAAAAATATTACGATGAAATTCTGAATTATAAAGACGACCACACACGCCCGCCCTACTTCAAAGCCTTAAAAGGGCTTCATAATGATTCTGGAATTAATTAATACGGTAAGCAGGGTCTACCTACATGTTGAAAATGTCGTCAGCATGTAAGTACATTATAAAAAATAACCATCTTTAATACTCAAAGAATATTCACCGCGCTCCACTTACAAATTAGCATTTATAATTTGTGAACACGAGCATTTATCATTATTAATTACTGTTACCATAGACAATTCTTGTCACTATTGAATATCTATAAAAACCGGCCTAGTGCATAGGCCGGTTGCATAGTGTAGGATATGCATACCATAGGGTTCCGAAGTAAGTAAGTTTACCTAATATCGCTAAAATTGCTCATGAACTAAGTATAATACTGTCATTAGACGTGATATTTTTCTAATAACTTCAGCCCTTGATGTCTATCACTGTAGATAGGTATTTAAGTTTTTCAGAACTACAGTTTTAGCTGTTGGGGCACATACGAGTGCAAAACGGAACCTGACAATGAGTTATTTTTTCTAGCTCTTCACGTGGGTGCTAACTGTAGCACTAGTTTTTTTTTCATAACTAGCTTTTCTCCTCACGTTTTCACCCGCGCTTTTACCACTTTAGGGGTTGAATTTCAATGTTTTATACAATTTTATTGAAGTAATTTCTTGTCAACAGGACATTGCATATAAAACATTTCCAAAATAGTATTAAAATCTAACTTTGGTGTGTAAATTTTTATCTATATATCTTGGGACAAATCCTGAGTTATGTCAAAAGTAGTTAGTAAGTAGGTAGTATTGATAGTTAAGAATATATAGTTGAGACTTGATGAGCCTATCGAGAAAGTAATTCCCACACGGAAGCGCGTGTCACCATTTGATTGATAGCGGCGCGATAAAAACTGTTTGTCAGCGTACACTCGAACATGTTATTATGTCACCACTAGCTACTGAGGTGACGCGCCCTGATTAATGTGTCTGTCATGTGTGACTGCCTTTATGCCCACTCTTGTCTATGATCATTAGGTAGACGCGTTGTCTGTGGTCAGTTTGGTATATGGTAATGGTAAATTTTCAAATACCTACCGACATAATTATTTAACGATGCTTAATTAAAAATTATTACCTGCTGCATCTATAATAGATTATTTTTAAATATGGCATTGGTCAATTAAGAAGACGAAATCCAAGTAAACGTCAATGTCGAAATCAGAGTTGAATGAGCCGTACATCGGCGGTCACACGACCATATCTCATGTTTTAATATCCGTCGGCCACTTTGAACTGCCCCAAATACTATAACTTCCACGAGTTACGAGGCAAACGGGTAAAAGCTTGTGTGTGACCGCAGCTTTACGGCCGAACTTGCCCGATCCCGGCCGAAGTTTTACGACAGACTCTTACGTCGTTTTAATTCATCTCTGTTCTTCTATAATTTATTCCCAAGTTTTGTTTCGGATGTAGCATTGTCTTATAACTCTCAAAGTTTTAATTTTTAGACGCTTATTTTACATCATTAAACCGAGTTTTAAACAGCGTTCCAAAAATATACTTTTTCAAACATTCACGTGTATAATAGACAATAACTTCGATAGCCTGTATAAAAATCATCAGGAAATTTTAAAATATCACTTAACAGGTTAGTCCGTCGATTTGTAGTTACAGTAACTACACAACGAACGGTTTAAAATGCAAATAATCGAAATATTATTATAATATTTTGTTTAAATTAATCTTTGGGGATCAGTTACACAGTTTGTCGATAAGTTATTGACAGATATTTGAAAATGAGAGACTGCATTTCTTGCAAAATTACCAAATAACTTATTAGGAACATTAACCATACTTATATGTACCTACATAGTTAGATATTATCTACCCATAAGAGAGCAGTCTTGCAGTTGTGCGAGCTCCTCAATTTTATGCTTACCATGTAGGCAAGACAAAATAAAATAGATATCAATCAATTTTGTTTATTATAATAGGTATCTCTTCACTCATAAATCACATTTCACTCATATAAGAATTTAAAAAAAGAAAAACCGGTTTTTTTTCAGAAGCAGAACCGCTAGTATCGCCTCACGATTCCGCAAACGATTACAGTGATAATATTTGACAAATCCGCCGTCGAATCTGCACTTTATCTAAAAACACGACATGAATACGATAAATTGTTAATGTTAATCGTTATTATTAAAACAACGCAGTGGGATAAGCATAAGGGAACAATAAAATAGATGTTTTACAACGTTATTTCTTGTCAATTCTCGTAAAAATGTCCTACGTATGGTACGTTACGGGATTTGCATCAAAATAATGTCATTTAAGTGTGCTTATTGTGCATAAACGTTGAACGTCGAGCCTCCATCTTGCGGCCGATGTTACGGTCCATTTGGTCGAGGAACAATCCGTTTCACTTTAACTTTTTTGTCACTAAGGTATGATGATAGGTACTTTTCATTAATATCAGATTTATTGGTCATTGTGTTTTATTTGCTGAAGTAATGTGTCGTGGACGTACTACAGCGTAGTGAAGGTACGAGCCGCGGGGGCGTGCTAATTGGAGTCTAGTAAATACTATTTTCTACATAAATAAATACTTACCTAATATTTTCTTTATGTACATAGAATCGTGTTTTTTAATCACCCTAATTTTTATCTACTTATAACAATTTAATTTCCCTATTTTATGGGAGTTAAAGCGCTATCCTAAAAGTGAAGAATTATATTAGCGCCATAGACTTTGACGTCAGTCAATTTCTCTGTTATTTGTTAGACACTTAATTTAGCAATTTGATACTAATTAACGCACTTTGCCTATTTCAAATGTTTATCGAATATAAAACACTTAATAAATATTTAATGTTTGATTTATTATCTAGTACAGAAGCACCTTGTGATGCCGCCAGCAGGTGCCACTTCACAAAGACCTTTGACGAAAGCAATAAATTATTAATTATGAAAAAAAAATGATGTACAATACGTTTATAAGTTTGCAAAATGTATAAAAGAAATTTCGAGAGCGGCGCCAAAAATCTTTTTGTCTATTAGACGTCCCGCGGGGGCCGCGGGTCCACTGTCCACGGCCGACAAAGGGAGGTAAAGTTGCCGACGCGGGACAAAAGGCCTCCCCGCGCGGACAAAAAATGACATCATTTATTTTATTGCTTTGGGTGAGAATGTGGTACATTAATATTGCGTAGGGCTAATGTTCCTATCGCTCTGGGCAAGCCATCTCTCAGATCGATGGTGGTAGTAGGTACCTACACAAGTTCTTACAGTGCATCAAACACCTCTCCCATTGCATGCTACGCTACGATACGAGCACAGATTATGATTTGGAACTCAATTCTAGTTATTTTAGCATTTACCATACTATCAACACTAATACGTCAATCTTTATAGACAGAGATTTTTGGCACATGGAGTGTTTTCTTTTTCGGAGTAAAACCCAAAGATACTCAACCTGACTTCTAGAATATTAATTTTGGTTTGAATTCTTAATTTTCTGCTGAGCCAATTTGATATTTAGCAACAACTGAATAATTTTGTACTATTATCTATATGATCTATATGGCTAGAAACTATCTGGTCTAGCTTAAAATTAATTGTTTATTATCATAAATAATGGTTACAAGCTGTCAAGGTACCCACCTTAATAAAGAATACAAGACTTTTAGCACCCGCTATCAGAATACCAGACCTTTAGCACCCGCTGTCAGAAGAACTAAGTAGTTAGTAGGATTTATGAATTATACTTACTATTTATCTTATATACTGACCCGGCCGTTACAATAGCTGCTTTATTTTAAAATATCAAAACTATGAAAAAACATACGTTAACTTTGTATAAAGTGACTTCAGTTGTTTCTAAAAAACAAATGTCTCTTCACATATTATTCAGAAAATGTACTTAAGTTTTTTCTATTTTCGTGCCTTAAAAACAACGATACTAATAATTTATAAGTAATTAATATAATAATATGATATATTGCCTCCGTTGATGCCGCAACAAGTCATTAACCTCGGCTATTGTACTTTTCAGTACGTTTCAGTAGGGTTAGGGTTGTCGAAAAACAAAACTTGTGCCTATAGGTACTTAAAAGAAAACATTTTCCTTTTCAATGAAATCAATATCTTCATGTCAATGAAGGTAGTATTCACTTGTTTTGCCAATAAATCACCTTGTAACAGTATTAGATATAGGTATACCTCTATTACACAGCCCTTAGTTTCCATGTAAACCTGAAATAAGTGCACATCAATCATAGCTGCCCACGATTACATTGATTTATTGCGACTTGCCGCTATATTCTTAAAGTAGCCGACATTATGGTAAATTAATTATACTTACAAACTTGTTCTGTTAGGTACGGAGGGCTATCTGATTTTGAAGCTTGTAGGTGTTACTCAGCTCTATTTATATCTTTAAGAATTCCAACCAAACATCCTTAAACTTTAAGGATGTTTGGTGTCTTCTAATTGTAATTACAATTGTAATTGTAAATGTTAGTTTTCTTAAAATTATTTGCGGAGTTAATACTTGTAGCGTGTTTATTCAGCATTCATATCCTGTCGATATTTCAAAAGAAACTAACATAACTAAACTAAATTAGGTATATGTAAGTAAGGTAATTAAATAAATAATCGCTACAATATTATATTTTAAAAATATTAAGTAAACTTTTTACGTCATACATATAAATAATAATAATAAATATCCTCGGACATTTTCCACACACGGCTATCTGATCCCAAACTAAGCAGAGCTAATATGGAAACCAGATGACTGATATAAGTACTACATAGACTACTTTTTTTGTTGTTTTAAATACATACTTAAATAGATAATTACACCCAGACACAGGACAAACAGACATGTTCATGCACACAAATGTGTGTCCTGGATGGGAAGCGAACCCACGACCTGCGGCGTGATAGGCAGTGTGTTAACCAACCACGCCAACCGGCCCGTCAGCCCGTAGCTTAGTACAGTACCTATCTATACATACATACATTATAGTGCCCTCCACCAAGACGCGCCCCTCTCACTCTTTTTCCAAATCCCTTACAGTGCAAGTGTGCATCCTTTCGCTAGTGTTGTAATGCTGTCGATATGTCTATATTTATAGAATCGCTATGTATTGTATATGTCGATCGATGTGCAGCACTACAAAACTAGTGAAAGGATGCACACTTGCGCTGAAAGGAATTAGGAAAAAGAATGGGCGCGTCTTGGTAGATGGCACTATCCTATAGTAAAAATACATTAATGTCGCCATAAAAAATCATATTATAATACAAAATGGTAGTTAAAATAAATGACCACTCTTTACAATCGCACTTAAAACATTCAAGTTCGTTGACCATATCAATGCATTTTGGTGGGTTCCCGGATAGTAGGCACGGAACCGTGGCTACGGTTCTAGTGACGCGACTATAGATCGAATAACCGTTCATTTTTATTTGCAATGCATTTTCCGTAAGGTTTATTATAAATTGATGATTATTTCAATAATATTTGGTGACAAACATAATTTTTATGTTTGATGTTTGAACTTTCACCGATAAATAGCCTCATCCATTTGATTTCTATCATCAATGCCTTATTTTAAACTATGTAGGTAGGTATAAAAAATATTTGTTGTTGTTGCAATTTAGTTTGCAAAATAACCCGTTCATCATCCCCAATGACACTGTCCGCTATTTGCAACGACAATATAATGACGGAATCTATCGAGCAGACAACCAAGCGTCATGCTTGACCAGGCTCGAGGCCATGATTCCGCCTTCTGACGTCTCCACGACCTCCGCCCTCGCTTCCTGCATCTGTCGATTCATTCACTTCACAGATTTCTTCCTAGATTCATATGGTAACGTAGAACTTTATATTATCAATATAGGCAGGTAAGTGGAGAAATTAACCACGTTTACGAAAATTCATGTAGATATTTTTGTAACCAGGCTCTGACTCACGGGTTTTCGAATCGTATAAATTCTACTAAGGACATGCCATATATGTATAACATGTTAGGCAATAGTATATTGTGCTTTCACCGTTAGAATTTATCAAATATTTACACGTACCTACAGTCTTGATTGCTATTGGCTAATGTTTCATGCAGCAATGGTTGCTTTGTGTATCGCTTGCACAAATATTTGTACAATTAATTTTATATTTGCTATGTGCGCAACTTGACGCAGGTAAATAAAATGTTGATGTATATATAAACTCAGGCTTTGGAGTTTAAGATTTTTTTACTACTCCTTAAATAAAAACAAAGTTGCATAGAAAACCGATAACGTTATCTCACGTCGTAAAAATTGAAAACATACAACACTAAAACTGAAGTGAGATAAGGGGCCGCCATGTTTGAAAAGCGTGACCAATGGCATTTCAGAACGCTATCAGCACAAACACTGATAACAGTTCGATTTACGAATCCTGCATTGTGATTGGTTAAAAATGGAAGTTGCACTCGCATGATGATTTATCTGAAATTAAAATGGAATCTTGTTACCAGGAGAAATGGGTCGTGTTTAATGTTCCATAGTTAACGTTGGAATGGGGTAGGTAGGTACTATATTTTCTACTGATAAAAGAAAATGTTTTCTTTGTTCTTTCTATCATTGAAAAATATATATTGTGTTTATGGAGGACTCGTATGTGCATTTTGTATCTTTTATATTATTTGATATAAGTAATAATAGTCTTTAAATGACGCGATGACGCGAAGTAGTTATTTTTATGGATATCAAATGAGTCGTGGCAATTGCAAACAAAAATAAGTCGTCAGCTGTAAAAGGTTAAGCAAAACATTATGAAGTATCAAAAATAGCCCAGCATTTACAACGTCGCGTCGCGGTGGAGAACATCTAATTAACTAAAATAAGACAAGTCACAAATTGGAATCACTGAAACAAACTGCGCTACGGTAAATTTAGCGGAGTGAACATTGAGAACGTACTACTGTTTTAGTTTTTCTTAATTTGAAATAATATGCCGTGCGCAACGAGTTGCTGCGGGAAAATTGACGTATGTGACAGTTAACTTTTTTCTTCTTTTAATCTTTACCACGACTGTTTAAGAAATAGTGAAAAAGACCACAGATGTCTCTCTCGTCTATCTCGGATAAATAGAAAAATAAGTTTAGATGAAAGCCTTTATTGCTTTCAACAGAGTCCCGTGTTAACTAAATAGTGTTATTGGAACAAATTCGGCCCAATCACGATTTTGTTAGAATGAATTCTAAAATGTAAATTTTTCAATTTAATTAACCGTGAAAAAGTGATCAAATGGGTTATTAGGTGTTTTCGTTATTTTTCTGCTTTAAGGTGATTGACTGCGGGTTATTTATTATTAAATCTCGCATTTATTATTTTTACATTATTTTTTCATGGTGTAGGAAAAATAGATCAGTGTGTTTTCAATGATATGAATGTTATTTACATACCTAATCAATGCAAGCTTCACTATTCATAAACTCCCCTACTCAGTTGACTATACTGACAAACAAAATAGTTATATTATGTATTTAAATAACTCCTTATATAATCTGACATGTCATAATGACAATTTTATATTTTTCGACACTAATAAGTTTGTTAGTGGAATTAAAATTACTCGGGATTCTCTCAATATCCCCAAAAAATACAAAAACTTGATGGCTACATTGATAGCATATAATATTGATATTGTTATAGTTAATATAACAAACAGTAGTTTAAGTGACCAAGCAGTATTATCTAGTCATACTAATAATATTGTGGTAAATTCTTTAAACATATAGTAACGACAATAGAGAAGCCTAGACAGAATATAACCTTATTGCATCAGAATATAAATCGCTTCTCTGGCAAAATACATGATGTTGAACTTTTAACAGATAAATTGAATATTGATGTTTTATGTTTTACTGAAACGTGGTTAAAGCCTGACACGATGGCATTCAATGTAAATAATTTTACGGTCGCCAGTGCCTTCCACAGGATGTCTGCCGTAGGTGGTGGATCTATTATTTTAGTAAATAACAATCTTAAATACAAGAATCGATTTGATATTTGTAGTCATTCTGTGGAGCGCGTTTGTGAGGTGGCATGTGCAGAGATTGAAAGCTCCATCATCGTCTGTGTTTACAGGCCGCCGGCTTCAGACTTTTTGTTATTCTCATCTATCATAGAAGAAATACTTACTAAGCTCTTGAGATCCAAAAAATCAATAATTGTCTGCGGTGATTTTAATATTGATATTCTTGCTGCCTCATCTGATAGAAATAAGTTTATATCATTATTTAAATCATTTAATATGGAATTTTTGTTTAGAGAACCAACACGAGTAACAGCCACGTCTTCTACGTGCATTGATAATATTATAATAAATGGGAGTATTATAGAAAAGTTTTTAATTAGTGGTGTTCGCTCGGATCATTTGGCTCAAGTAGTTAAATTACCTTCCAAGAGAGAAATTATATCGGGAAGTAGAGAATTTAGACAAACAACTAAGAACAGGTTGGATAAATTTAACAATAATTTGGAATTAAACCTTCTTAATATGTCCTTCGAATCTAACGATCCTAATATTACCTATGATAAATTATTTTCAGCGATTTGCAAAGGATACAATAAATTTTGCCCAATTAAATCTATTAAAGTATCTGATAAATTGAAATTTTGTGAGTGGGCAACTAAAGGAATAAGACTGAGTAGGGATAATATGTATGAACTCTATCGCAAAAAATCTTATTCAAATAACGAAGAGTTTCATGCATATGTTAGGAGTTATTCAAAGATATTTAAATCAGTATGTAACAAAGCAAAGGCTATGTTTATTGCCAAAAAAGTATGCGATTCTAATAACAAAATTAAAACTGTCTGGAAGATCATAAACATGGAGACTGGTAAAAATAAAAAGGAAGGTGAAACAATTAATCTTAAAGTAAATGAAAAGCTAATTACAGACAAACTTAACGTAGCTACTGCTTTTGAATCATTTTTTTCAACTATTCCGACTGAAGCTACAAAAAATCTTGCATCATCTCCCACTAAAGCGGAATGTCTACTTAAAAAACATTTTTCTAATTATATTCCAAATTTTTCATTTAAGTATATTGAAACTAGCGACATCTTGAGCGCTTTTAAGTCTTTGAATGTAAAAAATACTGAAGACTTATGGGGATTATCAGTTAAAGTTATCAAGTCTATGATCACTAGCATAGCACCTGTTCTGGCAGCGGTTTTTAACCAATGCATTGATAAAGGTGTTTTCCCTGACTTAATGAAACACAGTAAAATTGTTCCAATTTTTAAATCTGGTTGCAAAAATAATCCTTCCAATTACAGACCTATCTCTATTCTTCCTGCACTAAGCAAAGTTTTTGAAAAAATAATTTTAAACCAATTATTAGCTCATTTCACACATAACGGGATTTTGCATACTAACCAGTTTGGATTCACTAAAGGGAGATCCACGACAGACGCAGGGGCTAAACTTCTTAAGCATATTTTTGAGGCCTGGGAGAATTCTCAAGATGCGGTCGGCGTATTTTGTGATCTTTCCAAGGCTTTTGATTGCGTGGATCATCAGACCCTAGTTTTAAAACTTCATCACTATGGAATCCGTGACACGGCTCTTTGTCTTGTATCATCATATTTATCTAGTCGGCAACAAAAAGTAGGTATCGGTTGTACTACGTCCCCAGGGTCTTTAGTTAAAACGGGCGTACCGCAAGGATCGATTCTAGGGCCATTTTTGTTCTTGGTCTATATAAATGATCTGCCTTACATGATAAATAACTTGTGCGATATAGTTTTATTTGCGGATGATACTTCCCTAATTTTTAGAGTAGATAGAAAAGACGCTGACCTTACCCATCTCAATGAGACCTTAGCAACAGTGTCAAAATGGTTTGCCACCAATAATCTTATGCTTAATGCGTGCAAAACCAAATGTATTAGATTCTCTCTTCCAAATGTTCCTAAGAGCAGCACCAACGTACTAGTTGATGATAGAACACTTGAACTAGTTGACAAGACAGTTTTCCTTGGTATAACTTTAGATAGTAAATTACAATGGGGTCCTCATATAGAAAATTTAGCTAGCAAATTGAGTTCGGCTGCTTTTGCGGTAAAGAAAATTAGACAAATAACAGATATTGCTACAGCTAGGTTAGTTTACTTTGCATATTTTCATAGTCTGATGTCCTATAACCTCTTGCTGTGGGGTTCAGGGACTGATTTGGATACTGCTTTTATTTTACAGAAAAGGGCGATTCGCGCGATCTATTGTTTGGGTCCTCGCGAGTCACTGAGAAATCAATTTAAGGAATTTAAGATATTAACGTTGCCCTCGCTGTACATATATGAAAATATAATGTATGTTCGAAAAAATTTAAATTTGTTTGAAGTAAACAGTAATCATCATAATTTTAATACAAGACACAAAGATAAAATTGTGACCCCTAGATTCAGGCTAGCGAAAGTTAATAAATCTTTTCTCGGGAATTGTGTTCGTTTTTACAATAGGATCCCACGTGAGGTAGCTGGAATGTCTTACTTTAAATTCAAAAATTTTATTAAACTTAGGTTAATGAACAAAGCCTACTATAAGGTGGCTCATTACATGGAAGACAGAAATATATGGTTGTAGTAGCTTCTCTCTGCACCTGCATCCCCCTGGCTTAGTGTAAAATATTTGAAAATGTATCTAAATGTACTTATAAAAATGTAAGAAAGATCCACTGTTAAAAAAAAATTGCCTTGCTGAGTTTCTTGCCGGAGTCTTCTCAGTTTAAGTGTATTCCGAACCGGTGGTAGAGTCAATTGTAACGTTCATGAGTGCCTTACCAGGGCCTAAACTGAATAAATGAGTTTTGACTCTATAATGTAACCTAACAAAGCAAAATTCAATAACTTTAAAAAATATCCCGTTAATTTAACTTGTTGCGTGCAATTCAAAAAACAAGAGTTCTCATGTTGTTCAATTCCGCATGGAAACAATTTACTTTTACCTCACCAATCGCCACGCCAATTGGTTGTAGATGGCGCATGAGGCTCGCACTGCGCGCGCAGTGTGGTCGCCTCTTCAGTGACGCCATATTGTTTTAAGTTTCCTTTTTCAAAATTTCAACGACTCCACTCGTTTTTGTCGTGGCGTTTCCGACGTTATCATCAAGCTTATTAAATTAAAACCGAATCAATTTTGCATGTAAAAAATCATCATGATAAATGAAATAGGATGTAAATTATGTTCATGTTCATCAATATTCAGCGAGTGCGTCCAGAAACCGCGAGGGTGCCCGAAATTCGCGTTCACGTCCCACATGGTGCATGACACAATAAAGTTTATGGCGGAACGAAAAACGAAAAAAAAAAATACGGTCAGCACAACTGTTCGTAATATTGTAGTTAGGTAGATTGTGCTCCCTATAGGGAGTCGACCTCCTGCCGCGCGCCGCCGCGCCGCTCTCAACGCTCTTAGTCTAAAATTACTAGTTCACCTTAGTTGCCAGATTACACATTCGATTCTAGGTATTTCACTGTGCCGTCTCGTGTCGCAAGCTAAGCTGCAAACCTAGATTGGCAATGTCTTCTAGACATTTCGTTATTAGCAACGGCGCTGAATGTAGCCGAGGTATTTGAAGATTATGAGATTGTTTGCAGTTCTAAAAACATATTTATTTGACTCTATAACTTTACCGGTCTCTTGAAAATATTAGAGGGTTATAAAATTATTTCGATATAGTTTGTGGTTTTTGCTCTTTACTCGATATTGTCGACTCATTAGCGCTAGGGGGTGCCTCTGTAAAGAGCAGGTAGGCGCTCGGGCGTTATTTATATTGAGGGCAAACGGAACAATGTCCAGGGCGATCTTATTAATCATCTCTTTATTCTTAGCCGACAATGGGGTGATTCAATATGCTTTACAAAATATAGTATAATATAGTAACAATATCTGTCCTAAGGAACCCATCATTAGCAAGCTATAGGTGGTCTAGAATCACCAGTATTAGAAAAGTACCTACATATTAGTAAAGTAAACGTTTCAGCATATCCATCGAGTCTTCTGGACCCTCAACGAACTAACAGCGCAATGAAACGAAACTTACCTCACGAACGGAACTTCTCTATAAATTTTTATGTATGTATAATTCGCCTAAAAGTAATATCAGTTATTTAGCGGCGTTCGAACGTCTGACGGGGACACCTTCACTTGGTAGTTAATACAAAGATTTTACGAGTTTCAAAGGCGTCAGTGTTGCTATAAGAGAATGGCCCCTCGCAGCGGTCGACCACGACGTATGAAATATTGTGTTTAACACCACGCCGCGTGTTCGGTGGACGCCCCGCGGCGTGCAAGAGTCGCGGGACCGTCCTGTCCCGGATCGTTGTTATATCGTCACCCTATAGGTAGTTAGGTATAGTCGGAAATATTAGTATCCTGCTTGTATTTGTTGACCGCTTGCAAATAATTTGATGGCCACTTAAGGAACATTATCATAAGCCAGACTTTATAAAGGAGTAGGTGTATGTTCTACTGGACCTTTGTTTAGTTGTGCTTACAGATATTCTATCGAAATTTTCTCAATATATCAATTATGAACATGCATGTAAATTAAACCTACACTGCCTAATTATTAAGTCACCCATTTGGGATGAAACCGCGGCTAAAATAATATACGACGAAGTTTTGACCATGTTGTAAGAATAACATCCTATATATATGTACCTACGAAACAGGTTTTGCTGATATTTATTGCAAATCCATAAATATATAGTACCATAATAGAATAAGCTCTGTATAATTTAAAGTACTTACCTAAACTCTAATTAAGTAGCAGCACAAGTAACTGTTACTTACCCAACTTTCAACTTCACGTTTAACGACCGCCGCCTATTATAGTTTTTCTACACCAAAATGCTATGTGGGTTCGACCTATAGGCGATTAAGTAATAAAAGTAATAACTATAAGCTTTAACATTAACTAACGGAACAGGTCAATTTGGTAAAACGTTACCGGCTGCTGATGCTTCGTACAGTCCGGAACGTAAGTGTATGACGCTACTGTATTTAGCAATAGCGTTTAGTTTTTGTAGCTAATGCTTATAATCGGATAGCGCTTTTTGGAGCTTAACACTCGTTTCTTCCAAATATGGATAGGACAGGTCAGAGATATACTAGCAATAAATATATTAATAAATGTAAGTTTAATACTAAACCATAAATCCTACGCTTCAATTAATCATTTCACATTTAGATGTAATATAGTCATTCAGAAGTGCATAAATTAATTAATTGTAAGCTATTGACAGGAACTTAATAATAATTTATTCATGCAGGTACATAGGTACATGTGACAACAATAGTTTTTAGTTAGGTAAATTTAGGTTATACATTATCACCAATTTTTCTCTTACGATTTTGAATCAATCTAACGTCCATAATGCCTCCGCAGTGATTTTATCCTGATATAAAGTATATAGAGTAGGTACTGCTATCAACTCTGGGATTGATTTGTCATGTACAAGCTGGATTCTTGACTCAATACAAGGCCTTGGAGAACCGACAGTAGTCTTTCGCTCGTGACGAAACTAAAAATACTTGAATATCGACGTAAAATTGCATAACACCTCTTTAGGATAATATTTTGGAGAGTATACCTACAGAAATTTTACATTACATAACATTTTTTTAATTGCCAGTCCTTCACCAAAAGGTTAGATATCCAAGGCGTTGATAGCACAGTGGTAGCGTTGGATAGCGTAGCGGGTCGTAGGTTAGAATCCTACAATGAGCTTGAGCTTTCGGTGAAGGAAAATATCATGGGAAACCACAGCACCGTGGTAGGGTAGTTTGTTGTACTCGCCTGGCTGGTTATAACATCACAGCAATCCCTCTGGTATTGCTTATGTTTATAGGCGACGGTATTGTGACCCACTTGCTCTTATTAACACTGTGCTTGCTTTCTACGTCGATATTTATACCTAAGTGCGGATGAACTAAGAGTACCTAGTGTGTTTCCGAACACATAACGTCAAAACCAAAAGGCATTTAGTGGAAAACGTGCTTCAGATCAGAATTCAAAAGTGAGTATGCGGCTAAACGGAAGGCTAAAAAATATCTGTTTATGTGCCAAGTTTCTCGCAAATCCATTTAGCACGTGCTTTAGTATTTTTTTTAATATCAGTAAGTTGTATTAGTAGGATATTGTTATTATATATCATTATTGCGAGAATTTATAGGCTATTGCGTCTTAGCCGCCACTTCATACTTATTTCATCGTGGATGCAATAAATTATTTATTTTATTGTCACTGACTGTACCTGTCTAAAATTGGTGATTGTCTCAAGGCTACTACTATTTTGACTACTGCTTGAAATGTCGAAACGTTATTTATTGTTATTTGAATGTCATGTTAGTGATTCAAAACCAGGGTTATTAATAATATTGAGCTAAAAAAGCACGTACAATTAATGTCACGCAGAACAAAAATATATAGTAAATAGACGTAAGATTTACGTCTGCATGGCGTCCCCTGGAATGGTAAGATGCAGTAATTTGCTTGCAGCTTAAATCCATATACATAGGTATCCCATCGGATTTTCCCACTAGCCTTGGGTTTAATATTAGTTACATTTCGGCCATATCATAGCTAGCAACAGTAAATAACGATAATAATGGTAAGCCTTTTAATAAAAGTTTGTATAACATTGAAAGCTAATGCAGAATATCTTTCGCAACACATGTTATTATGAAACGCTAACTATGATTCTCTGATCACAGAACCAGGCTAGGCCCAATTATGTTGACATGACTATTGTTCGATACCAGTTTGTAATTATTGAGTTATACTTACCTAGATTTGTGTGGATAATGTCCATGGGCTGAATTTGAGGCTTCATTGTATCGTGCCGACATCAATGTTAATAGACAGTATGTTTGTATATACTAGCTTTCCGCCCCGCGGTTTCACCCGTTTTCCCCTTTTTTACTCCTTTAGGGGTGGAATTTCGAAAAATCCTTTTTTATTCCTCGTCTACGTCTTAAAAGCAATAAAAGCTTTGTCCAATATTTTATTTAGGCTGGACGTTGATGGGTCAGTGAGTCAGGCTTTCTCTTTTTATATATTACCTGTAGGTATTTATTCATCCAAATAGGCCTTCACAGGCATAAAATTGTCAGACTCTACGCACGGTTTTGTTAAGAGCCGGCAATATTATGGATAATAAAATAATAACAGTAAAACATTTATTACAACTAAATAACTATGTGCGATAACAAATTAAAACAAATTAAAACAACCTTAAATATACCTAAATAGATAAATATTATATTAAGTATGTATTTATAAAATTAATGAAATAATTAATTAACAACTTGAACCGTGATTCCTGATTGTTTTAAGCTGAGGGGGTTGTTGTAAATATAAAAATGTGGATTAAAATGTGACTCGAGTTCGTACCTTACATACATTACAGGGACCATTTAGACCCAATAAGATTTTCATTAGCTTTGTTGCTCCATTGTAAATTATTTCTGGTAAATAATCGTTTAATAGTAAACGTTTCTTAACACACGGCCATCACTTTATTGGGCTTTATCTACGTGTTAGCAACTGATCTACGTATTCTATTTTTAAACATATCTTAATTATATTTTGGGTCTTTTGCTAGTAGTTTTTAGGTTCTTATTTGACATTTCGACTCAAAAGTTATTTCGTCTGCTTTTTAATTGATTAACCATTTTTCTTGACGCCATTAAGGTTCATAAAAAGTGAGGTTCTAATGATAGAATCGGTTAATGATCGTTGATGAAAACATTTTCATTGAATCATAACACCAATATACGACTTATAATTACCATTTTAACTTGCCATAGATAATTTCAAAATACGTCCTGTGTGCTATTGAATTGTCAAATTTTCGAATAATTCTGTAATTTAAGATTCATTCACTAAGGACACGTTCAGAAATCGTGTATTTAACGTAATAATAAATTTTTCGACATTTGTGTCAATCATTGTGGACGCTACCGTGACAGGTGATAGCTTGCTTAGCTCTCGAGTACCTACAGCTTTCTACTTTAGTGATTTTTTCTCGAGGCCTGTTGTACGTAACCTACTAGTTTTTTTAGGTATATTGATACTAGTTTTCCGAAGGATCTTATCTTTTTTCGGAATAAAAAGTATCTTATGTCCTTCTACAAGGATCCATCTATTTCTATACCATATTTCATCTGAATCGGTTCAGCGGTTTAAGCGTGAAGAGGTAACAGACAGACACACTTTTGCATTTGTAATATTATTATAGTACCTATGGATATGCAATAAAATTTGTTTTGAATGTGAAGTTTCCCAACCTACAACTTCATAAATAATCGATTTCATCGTATTTTTGACTTATCGAATAATTTTGCAAATTTTAATGCTTGCCTAAAACATGACGTACCTAATCTATATTCATAAGCTTTTTGGCCTTCTATGATTTATTGTGATAATAGAAATATATCAATGACAGGAATCGAGAACCGATTCAATAAACTAAATCATCAATCAATATCATTTATGCAATAACGGAATTAGATCACTAAATAGGGTCACCATAATTTAATAAACATATTTTAGGGTTATAAAAATATTTTTTAGCATAGCCCTCTCCATAGATAACCAGTAAATAAGTCTCTGTTAAGGATCACACACATCACAAAATAATGTGATCCCACAGAGAACTAAAGACATCGACGTAGCCTAAAGGATTAGTAAGCTGAAGTGGAAGTGGGCTGGCCAGTGGCCATATCTGCCGTAGAACCGATAACCGTTGACGGCAATAATCTTGAATTAAATAAGTATGTTCCGACTTTAATACACGACGATAGTTATTATGTGTAATTACTTGGCTCAAATATCTATTTGACTGCTATTTCATAATATTTTACGTAGATATAATTTAAAGAAAACATTAAACATATTTGATATTTGTCGTTCGCAATACCATTTAAAGTTAAATTAAAATATGATAGACCTAGTTTACTGTGCAACATGGTTATCCTACTCGAATGTAACAAGTTGTAAATGTGTTTTCTGTGCAAATGCGTGCGTGGGCGCAGAGTGCGGCGCGGATCAAAGAGGCGCGCGCGCAGCGGGATCTAGTCGCCCGCGTGAGCTTCTTTACAATAATGCTCTTGTTTTATTATACCTCTTACTATAATTCTTATATTTCACATTACACAAACGTGTGCTGAACTATTTTATAAGACTTCGGCTTCGGAGAGAGAGACAGGAAAAAAATACCTTTTTTATTATCTGCAAAGATGGGATCAGAAACTCTTTGATTTCTACTTAGATATCTACTAAAAACATATACCTATAAAAGCTAATCGTTACTGACTGACTGACTGATCTATCAACACAGCTCAAACCACTGACCGGATTGCGTTGAAATTCGGCACGCAGATAGTTATTATGACGTAGGTAACCGATTAGAAATGATTTTTCAAAATTAATCCCCTAAGGATGAAACGGGGGTTCAGAGTTTGTATGTAGAAACGGAATCGCGGGTGAAACCGCGGGGCGGGAAGCTAGTCATATATAAACACCGACCTAAATAGAATAAAAATAACGCTTACGATAAACAATTAACTAGTTATACGAAAGACATTACCTAGATAAATAGTGGTAATAGTTAGGTATACTCCAAGGTCATAGAATCACAGCTCATCCTCCTTTCAATTTAATTCTCAACGCGTCAGTCACGCGTCAGATCAGGAACCTTCGTTAACAAATCACACGGACTGTTAAAAACTGATTTGTTTGCTCACTAATTACGCTACGTTACGTTTTCCAAATATTCCGCACTCATGTAGAAGGTTTTAAGCTATTTTGTATTGGATCTTGTAAGTCATTTGTAGGAACGATTTAGGATTTTAGATCTTTTGATTAATAGTTTAATTAGCTCTTTGCGTTACAATTTTTAGTTAAATTGTCGTCACCGGTATTCTTTTTACGATGTAAACTTTTTTAATCCGACGAAAACATAAAAAAAAAACGGAATATTTTATGAAATTTCCCAGCAGTTGTTTTGATCAACTAATTCTAAAAAGTTCATTTTTATTATTCTTTTCTTTTCGCCTTCGTGACCAATTGAAATCATGTCAATGTCACACGATCGTTACCTACCTCTATGCGGAGCTAATATAATGGATGCAACACACGAGAAGGTGGGAACGCAGCGTGCCGGCCGATGCGCGATGAAGCCGTTATTAGACGTGTTACAGATTCGTCGCGCGGTTGGCACGCGACGCGCGGTAACGCACCGTGAACGCTCAACGACCGCGCCAACATTATTTCGCTTGAGGTTCGCGCCGGATTATAAATAAAACCAAAATACATATATGAAAATTTCTTTGTTTCAACATATTTAGATGTGGAGCTCATATGTCTCGAGCCGCCTTGATCGTCCACGCAACGATTCAGTCGTACGATCTATTTGCGGACTATTAGGATGTAAAATAGTCGGCAACACATCGGCAATCACCCTGGTATTGCAAAGCCCATAGGCGTTAGTGACCACTTACCATCAGGTGACCCGTTCACTTGCTTATCAATATATAGGCGGTAGTGACCACTTACCATCAGATGAACCAATATGATGACATAAAAAAATGTTGATGCTCGATTTTTATGTTTAATGTTCAATCACAACTCGAGTTCTTGTTATTTGTTATTTTCTTTTCTAGTTAAAAATTACTGTAGTTTAGGAAAACAAATAAATTCTTTCTTCTAACCACAATACTATACGCGACAATAAAGTGATACTTTTTTATTTTATTTACAAAGTTTTATTATCATTTTTACGGCGTGGTCACAGTGGTTTTATAATAATCGCCTTGTACTTACGAGAAATAATAATTTAGTCAACGACTACACAACAGTAAAATGAGTTATAGTCTATAATAGGGAAATAATAAAAAAATATCGCAATGCGAACTTTTCACTTGGGGCTATTTAGTTTGTGTTTACAAGAGAGGCTCTTGTCAAACGTTATTTTTAATATGCCTTTTTAACCCAAAAAGGTCTGTCAACATAATGCGATTTCGATAGATTTTAATACGAACATTAATCTGCAGGTCTGGTTCCAAAACAAACGATCGAAAGAGAGGCGTCTAAAGCAGCTCACGTCTATGGGCAGAGGTCCATTCTTCGGTTCATCTCGTAAAATGCGAGGGTTTCCAATGAACTTGTCCCCTGGAGGCCTGGAGGAAGGGCCACCGGGGTTTCCGTACTTCGCGACTGCCGATGGCAAGTTCGAGTTTGGTTATGGCCCGCCGTTCCACCATGATGCGCCATTCTTCCACCCGCCGCCATCGATGCCGTTTAATCAACCAGGTTGGTAAACTTTATACGTCGTTAAACAAACATATTTACCAAACACTATTTAAAATAGGAATGTATCTTTAGAATGAGCTCTCTCTTCAACTTACAATAAGAGAAGCCTATATTCAGCAAAGCCTAATCGGTGCTACTAGTATATTATTAACGAGAGCAGGTCGTTTCGCAGGTGGCATGGAGTCACTTCCAGGGGGGGAGTTTCCTGAACAATTCCCTCCACCGGACCATCTGGTCCTCCCCCGGCCTTCGTCCCCGGAGTTCACCTTCGGAGACGGTCCGCCCCCTCTGCACCCTGAGGGTCTGGTCTGGTAGCTGAAGCCGGAGCCGCGGGACTACCACGACTGATGCGGCTCAACGGGCTATAAAGTGGACTTTTGTAACAGTGTTATAAATTAACGTCATGTTATTATTATAACGTTGTTGTTCTCGTTATATTTCTCCGTTAACGAACGCAGTGATCATGTGATGGACCTTTATATTTGGTTTGAAGTGCGCAGGTTATATTATTAAGTTATTATTGGTCGTATTTATACTGTAACATTTTCATTTAGTTTTCCTCTCTTGCTATGTTTGCCACGTAGTCTCATTAAAACTTATAATAAATAGTTATTTATTTATAAATGAAAAAACATAAAATTCAAGTTAGTCCATTAATAATCTGAAACCTAAAAATAGCGACATATTAAAACAGCATTTTTTGTATATTTATACAAGTTTTATCATTTTTATTTGCATTTTTCATACACGAATCCCTCTGATTTGTAATGCAAAATTTTGATGCAGCAATTACAGGTGTAATTTGTGATACCTTGGCATCCTACAATTACTTGTTCATTTCGTAGTTGTTATTGTTTTGACTAACCTTTATATAATATACTTATTCGTCTAAATTGTATTGTATGAATAAGCCGTGAAATGTGAATAATTATAATAGATGTAAATAAATAGAGTTTTATAATACTTATAGATAATTTATTAAGTTAATTAAAAATAAAGTAATTTATTTACTGCAAGGAAATATTTTATAAGTGAAATAATTTTGGTTCCTATATTAAGATACGGCGAAGTACAGCGCATATTATTTTATATTTATTTTAATTTCTCTTAAACTCTACCCACGAATAGTGTTGCCTAAATATCGGTATTTAGTATAGCGGTAGCTTAATTAATTAGAATTATAAAATAAATGCTTCTTTGTGATGGTGTGTGACTTTTTAAATAATTTTAGTAAATTTTCTCTATATTTTTCTGTGATACTTTCCTGAGCGTTAGAAACTCAAGTACGGACGTTCTTTTTATAGGACATTTTAAGCTTATCGATATTTAGGCACCACTAGCATCTTAATTAAGTACAATCAACAGATAGATAAATACAATGAGTGTAGATTTAGCGTACGGACAATTTATTGTAAATAATAATGTGATTTATGTATATAAAATATATTACGTCTGTACGGTATATAATATGCACTTAAATAAATACCTACCTATTGTAGCGATTCTTACTTACTTTTGTAGCTAACAGATTTATTTCTTTTCCTGTGTTTTTTTTTTTCAAAATAAAATTTTAAAATTTAAATCTTTCCGCCAGTTTCTTCCGCTTTTTGTTGACACAATCTTATTTGGTATTTGTACACTGTATATACTACTCACAAGATATTTTTTGAAAGAATTTCTATATACATATACTTATTTATAAGTAAAATCGTGTTTTAGGTAAAGTAAAAATGTTTTACATTACATTTTGAGTCACGAACTAATTATTTCTTATCTTTCTTCCCTGTCATAAATTATACATTGTAAATATGTGGGCTTATGTGTTATAATATACAATATTTAACTACACGTGTAACCGTTAAACTTAATTAACTTTTGTGCAAACAAAGTGTAAAAAAATAATTAAAAATGCAACGTGTGTTTTTAAACTACATATCTTACTGTAAACGTAATGTTTACATTTACATTATCTACGAAGCATTTAAAAACATTAGTAAATGATTATGATAAATTCAACGTGAAAATGTAGCAAGCAAACCCTATAGATATGTGTGAATAACATATTGTCAAAAGGTTATATCATACCTTATAGAAATCTGTGGGAGATTGGGTCTTAAACTTATGGGTATAAGATACAATTTGGATGTACTTAATATTCGTCGGAGCCTGGAGATATTTATTTTATTTATTTGAAACATAATCCGCAATTTTAATTCTTAATCTTATTACAAGGCGATAATTGCACTTATCCAAAAATAAAAATTAGGGACTTATGTTGTATTTCGTGACTCAAAACACAGTGTTTAATGTTTATAAACAGGATCACTAATTAAGTGTGTACTCTAGCATAAGTGTTAATATTTGGTACATACTGTTGTCTATCTGTATTTAGTAAGTACATAAAACAAAAATTATAATGGAATTGTCTGTAAGAATAAAATCTGTTCGAAAAAAAAATTATTTGAATGTTTATTTTTACCCCAAACTCAACCCAAAGAATATGTCTAGTTGGGTCAAAATTATGAACCAGGATTTAGTTCAGCTTGAGCTGATGAAGAATATAAGCAAAGTTTTCAGGCCCTATCCATCATAAAAACTATTATTTAGTCGCTTTTATTTATGGATCCAGTAAAATGACAAGACATTAGAAACGAAAATAAATTCATTTTACCTATGCAAATAGGCCTTTACAAGCACATTAATAGTATAGAACAGTAGATTTCTAATGCTGAGAAGAGCAGGAAAAAAACACGGCAATTATTTCAAAAGCAACTCAGACTTGACACATATTAATAATATGTTATGGTGGCACAAATTGTCGATAGAACTTATTATGAGTGACAGTAAAAAACAAAGTCAAGCAGGCAATTCATTCTGGCGCACATACATGGTTTCTAAGGTAAGATGCAATTACTCGTATAGGTATGAATAAAAAACAATTTCATTTCATTCTATTAAATTTTTTGTCGTATTTAGTATAATAGGAGATGGCTACAAAGTAATGTTGATTAAAGATCGAGAATAGGTAACAGCAAAAGCCGAACATTCACGACAAAACTTGTACTGGACGTTGTATCTAACTAAACGGAACTCTTTAGTTCTCTCGTCATCTGCGACTAGGGCCCAAAAAAAACATTAGGGTAATTCTATTGGCTACAATAATTAAATTAAAATAAATTATAAATTAAATTAAACTAACTACTACGCAGTTACCTATAGGTATTACGAATTCGGGATACAATATTTTCTTTAAAATCTTTTGTTATTCAAATCTTGGTAAAGACGTAGTTCATTTGACGATTACCTAATGAGATATTTTCTATAGAAGATGATACCCTGGTGTATGTCGTAGGTTAAATTCCTACTAGCTTTCTGTTAAGGAAAACATCGTGAGGAAACTCTATCACGGATATACCCTCAAATTGGTGACAAGTTACCCCAAGTAACTCTGATGTATTCCTACAATTGCAGTAAAGACACTTCTTTCTTTCTTCTCGTCCTTATCCCACGCTAGTTGTGGTCGGCACAACATGTTTTCTTATTCCACTCCGCTCTATCACTAGTCGTCGCAGTAGGTACTCTGACTGAACAGAGTAGGTAAAAGCCATACTATAAAGTCTGATAATACCAAAACGCTGACGAAAGTTAATTCCGAGTAAATGTAGGTATGTAGGTATACCCTCTATTCGGTGAATTTCGGTGTTATAACAACGAAGGTGAGCCGCCCCTTCCCCCAAGCTCTCGATCTGTGCCATAAAGGAAAATTGGAATTTGGGCAAAAGGGCACGGAAGCACGTGCGGGTTCACACGGCCGAATTAACAGTGCGGTTCTGTGATGGTTTCCTTATAATTGGAATCGCTGTTTGCGTTCATTGTGAACCGTACCTATTATCTGATAAAACTGACTGTAGGTAGCCTGGCATTATGTTTGTTGGCTTTCAAAAAATGTTGAATAAAGAACAGGTCTTGGACTTTTAAATTATATAGGTAAGTAATACAAAACCTATCTGAAGAAATCTAATGTAGGTACGAGCGGCAAAGGGCTCTTGTTTACTGCTAGTGGGGTACACCTTAGATCAAAACATAATATTTTTCACAAGTATTTTATGTAAAAAATTAATCGAGGCCTCGGGTGACCGGCAGGGGGAGCTTTTTCCGCCAACGCATCAGCTTGCATTCATCCAAAGAGGAAACGCTGCCAGCCTGCTAGGAACCTTGCCGATCGGCAGCAGCGGCAGCCTCGAAGAAGTTTTTTTTATATATTTATCAATAGAAAGCCAAGTTATTTGTGAGTGTCATAGGCTATATTTATGAGTAATTCCACTTTGCCCCACCAAGCCCGCCACCCTGGTGTGGCAAAGTGGACTGCCTAAAATTTTGCAGTGGAATATGCCCCACTATTCTGATTTGATGGGGCGGATAACACTAGCATAAACACTTTGTGGATTCTGCCCCACTAGGGTTGGCACCTCAGGATTTGTGTATGAAGGTTAACATGTATTTTTACATTTGTTTGTAAAAAAAATAAATGTATACCTATATCTGTAAGTAAAACGTTATTAGTGCTGGAAGCTTAGATTTAATACGTAGCGAAGTGGTTTAAATAAAAGTAAAAAATAAATAAATAATTTTAATGTACTATTTATTTCTGGAAGGAATCGGTTTATAAATCACAGATTAATTACCTTTTACAAATAAAATTTTACTAACTAAGATAAATCTTGATAATCACAAATTAAACAATGATTTGTTCTTATGATATGTTCTTAAAACGAAACATATTTACTACATAACTATTCAAAATCACAGATTCTTCATCATTTGGTATACCTTTTACAAATAAAATCTTACTAACTAAGATAAATCTTGATAATCACAAATTAAACAATGATTTGTTCTTATGATATGTTCTTAAAACGAAACATATTTACTACATAACTATTCAAAATCACAGATTCTTCATCATTTGGTATACCTTTTACAAATAAAATCTTACTAACTAAGATAAATCTTGATAATCACAAATTAAACAATGATTTGTTCTTATGATATGTTCTTAAAACGAAACATATTGCATATTGCATATAAATTGTTTTTATTCATAAGTCAATACATAAGACTGTTTTACCATACCATGTCGATCAATGTGTGATTCTATAATCTGTGACTCTATAATCTGTGATTCTATTTTTTGTAACAAGTAATTTAGTGGCTGTTTGTATGTATATAGTTTAAATTTATTTTTTTTATTTATAACGTAATCAGTAAGAAAATACCTATATCTACACAAACCATACAAAATGATGACGAATCTGTGATTTTGAATAGTTATGTAGTAAATATGTTTCGTTTTAAGAACATATCATACGAACAAATCATTGTTTAATTTGTGATTATCAAGATTTATCTTAGTTAGTAAGATTTTATTTGTAAAAGGTATACCAAATGATGAAGAATCTGTGATTTTGAATAGTTATGTAGTAAATATGTTTCGTTTTAAGAACATATCATAAGAACAAATCATTGTTTAATTTGTGATTATCAAGATTTATCTTAGTTAGTAAAATTTTATTTGTAAAAGGTAATTAATCTGTGATTTATAAACCGATTCCTTCCAGAAATAAATAGTACATTAAAATTATTTATTTATTTTTTACTTTTATTTAAACCACTTCGCTACGTATTAAATCTAAGCTTCCAGCACTAATAACGTTTTACTTACAGATATAGGTATACATTTTTTTTTTTTACAAACAAATGTAAAAATACATGTTAACCTTCATACACAAATCCTGAGGTGCCAACCCTAGTGGGGCAGAATCCACAAAGTGTTTATGCTAGTGTTATCCGCCCCATCAAATCAGAATAGTGGGGCATATTCCACTGCAAAATTTTAGGCAGTCCACTTTGCCACACCAGGGTGGCGGGCTTGGTGGGGCAAAGTGGAATTACTCATATTTATATCCCGGGAAAAGATAAGATCCCACGGGAACGCGGGTGAAACCGCGGGGGACAGCTAGTTACGAGATAGGTTCTTTATGTTAGCGTGCTTTGGAAATCGTTTGGACCTTGTTAGAAGCATATATGTGGGATGAAGGGTAGACAATGAGACGGCTTTCGACAGAGTCCACTTTTATAATTATCCTTTATTTAGCATCACAATTTCCACTTACAATTTTTTTCTAATTATAACACATTCAGCTAATTTTTTTCAATCGAACGACTTCATTGTTTTTTTGTTTTTTTAATTTAAAAATTCATGCAATCATGGAGTTTTTAATCCTACAGATTTTTAATCCTATAGATGTATGATGTGTTTTTTGTATTTGAGTTAGTAAGTATAGACTTACTAACTCAAACCTTAGTATCTTACGTAATATTATAAAGTTTACGTCTTCCACTACTTCTGTGTTGAAAACATAAACAAACTGATTTTAATAAAATTCGCAGGTGACTTTGGACCTCAGTGATTGCAGGTAAGTCTCTAGAGGACAGTCTAATCGGTTCTTGATGTTTAGTCTGACAAGCAGGCAGGCGATCGACCTGATGGTAAGTGACTACTGTCGCCTATGGACATTAGCGATTCGCATCTCTTCATTATAACATTCAACGGCGTGAAAAATATCTAGCGGGTGGAACCAGTCACATTTTGATAACAATACCTGCCTACGTAAACACATGACCTCTAAAACCTGAAATTACCTAATACTTGCGTAATACACAAATTATAAACAAGTACCTAATATAAATTAATTAACTCAATATAGAGTTAGACAGGAAGCCAAGTAATTTCAGGAAATTGAGTTTTTTTTATCTATGAACATGTACCTAAGTAATTATTTGAATCCTGATTGCTATATGACGCGAGTCAATACCAGAGGGCTAACATAATTTCAGTACTTAATCAATAATCTAATATAGGTACGCACGTATTATATTTTGGATAGAATTTTTTTTATAGATTATCTATCGCAAAGGAAATGCATGGAAATTATGTTTTCCTTACTTAATTAATTTCTTACGTACGTTTGTTCAAAATATCTCCAATATATAAGTGATGAAGTGAACGAAAATATGCTTACTGAAAAACTGCACATTCTATCCTTGTATTTATACAAATGAAACGAACAAAATCAAAACGATTGGCTAGAAATGGACTAAAGGCCAAACTGGTACCTAAATAGTAGCTTACTTAGCTCAGGTAGTGAAGTAGGATTCCTCGGCGAAGGTTGTGCGTTCGATTCCTACAACTTAAGCTTTCGATCGAAAACATCGCGAGGGTACTTTGTACCTACTCGACTGGATGGCTTTGGTTGGCTATCACCCTCGTGCTAAAAAAAAGTCGCCAAGCACGTATCAGTGAGAGTGACCAGCGTCTGCCAGACTTATGACATAAAAGTAAAATGTAGTTTTTTTGTTTAAGCGGTAGAGCAGACAATGATGTCATGATATGTCACAACAGCACCGTGGATATTTATAATGATAATGTATATAAATTTAAGAAAGCTATACTTCATATTATTCGCAATTATTGTCTATAGTCACACTAACATCTTAACTTGCATTTAATTATTGCTATTATTAACCGCTTACTAACCTACCCATAGTTTTGTTGTACGTTCACTTATCATCCTGTGTACACATGATTGGGATTTTGGAAATGCAATCCAGCACAATTGTTTAGTTCATATATAATTATTATTGATTGTATTCTGTTTTGTGTGCCTAATAAATAAAATAAATAGAGCAATGTTCACACCGTGTGCATTACAAGTGTTGCGGTATCGTTTCTCGATGACTGTGACCAATGGTGATTGATTGGATTGCCTCGGATGTTCCCCACGTAGGTACTTGCCTGCTGTATTAATAGTTATCTACTTATTTATTTAATGATGGCGGTAGTAAAATATTAGAACCACGTAGTTTAACGACTCCTACTTTGTAGTAAGTCTTATGACTTGATGTTTATGTTGCTACCTCATGAAAATGGTCGGTGTATAAGTTTCAAAGGTACTTCTGGAATCTTTTTATTGTTATATAATTCTGCAATTAATATGAAAAATGCACAGGAAAACGGATGAAATAAAACAAAATCTTTACATGTAAAAAAGGAGACCGGTGTCCTGCGCAAATATGCCTCGAAAGCTGGCAGCATCCATTGTCCTAAATAAAGCCAGCATTCTTATCAGGAGAGATCTTAAACAGGTGACGTAAATCCTTCTTAAACAAAAGTACGGCATCTGGACACTAGGTGGCAAACACGCTTACGGCCCATCTGATGGTAAGCGATTACCGTACCCTATGGACGCCTGCGTCACGAGCACATTACCGTCCTTGCTCAAACCTCACTCCTCTTTTGAAGAACTCCATGTTGTAGGTAGTATCTAGGGAAAACTTCTACAGGGAGCTCATTCCACAACCTATTATGCGAAAATAATTCTCAAACCGCACTGTACGCGACCAATTTGGTTCTAAGAACTCCCTGTCGACGGCGAGCGGTGCGATGGTAGAAAGTTGCTGCGGGCAATCAAACAATAACAACTTGAACACTGCTCATTGTAAAAGCGGTAGAAAACACATAAGGAGGCAAAGTCTTTCCTTAGATTGAAAGGCATCGAGCCCTTCATCGTTTGTGAGCGACTTCAATTGTTGGTGACTGAGGTTGTAGTTTCTGAACCGAGTCTACTATTGCCTATATCTAGATGTTTTATTATTTTTCACACCCACCCACTGATCTCAGTTGAAGCATACCTATCTAAAAGATAATTACATACATTATAATTACACATATTTGCGGTGCTTTAAGCTTTCCGGATGACAGCAGCGCCGATATTGACCAAAGTATCATGGAAGGAGAGACTGAGTCCAGGTATCGGTCGACACATTTAGCATCCCAAATCACTGATCGTCCCAGCTTCTTTTAGAAATATATTGTTCCATAGGTACATGTATCTACGTGTATAAAACTAGAGTGAATAGGCAATTTCTGGGCTAGCAGCTACTTCCTCAGCCTCATCATAACTTACAGCCAAATGTATTTAGATTAAAAATAGGTACTGTTTACAAATAGTTTGCAGTTTTATTTAAAATATGTAGGAATATCATGTAAATATCAAAATCAAAATGATGTTGGCTCTTAAGTGCTACTACTGGAACACACCAACAGGTGCCAGCCAAAATGAAGGGGGTAGCCAGCAGTTTCCTCACGATGTTTTCCTTCAACGAAAGCTCAAGCTCATTATAGGATTCTATCCCACGACCTTCACAACGGTATCCGACGTCACTACCACTGAGCACTCAGTCCAATTCCTGATGTACTATAGTAACCTGCAACAATTTTTCCTCATAAAGATACAATTTGTAGTCAACACGAACCGTCGTTAACATCAATACTCACAAATTCCAAACATAAAGAGTCCATTAATTAATACAATTGTTGCTATACCCTAGGGGAAAGTACGTAAGAGCTAACTAATACTGTGATGTATATAGAGCACGCAATACCCCCTCAGGTCACTCACATAAACTTTTATGTATAATCTGATAACACGTTTGACAGGCAATTATAGTTATATACTCTTTTATTTAGGCCATAAAACAGTTAATTTGGTAACATTTGGAATGAATGATGGCAAATACTTTTGGTAGTTTGCAAAAGTTTTCCTTTATTACTTTTCTTACCTATAGATATGTTATATCACGATGTTATCTATTCGGTACTAAATAACTTTTTGAATCGCTATTTCTTTATATGGAGTTTTGTGACGAAGAACTCAAGTCAACTCACTTGAGTTCTTCATACTGAGTAACATAAGTTGCTTATATCGAATATTATGATTCGAATTGACAAAAACTTAGGCCTGATTTTTCAATTGGACTTGAATTAGAACATTATCCGAGAATTATTCAGTGCTTAAAAATCGGCCCTTAAAAGAATATACTTTTATATTAACAACTAGCATTCGGGCCCGCGGTTTCACCCGGTTGCCAAGGGGTAGGGGTTGCATTTCAAAAAATCCTTACTTATTCCTCGTCTACGTCTTAAAAACAACATCAGTGAAAAATTCAGCTTTCTAGGTCCTAAGCTGGTTGATGAGTCAGTGAGTCAGGCCTTATCTTTTTATATCCTATAGGTATATATTTATTTTGCCCTAATGTTGCATTATCAACTCTTAACAAGTCTATACATCTATTACCGCACGTGCGTCGTTTGACATTTGCGTGTGCGCACCCCATTGGTCAACATCGTGTGATCTTTGCCGACCCACGCACGATCGACGCGCGACGGACTAAACCCAAAAAATATTACTGATTTTATGTGAAAATGTCGATGTTAATGATACAAGAGTATCTATTGAGATTCTACTTATTGTATACATAATAGGCACGTTATGTTTAAATCGTTTAGAAAACATGTGACACAGATGAAGTGTTGAGGTCGGTATAGACTTTAGAAGCGATGATAGCACAGTGGTAGTAACATTGAGTTCCGTGACGAAGGCCATGGTTTCGAAACAGGAAAACATCGTGAAGATTATTATTATTTTTGATGTTTCTTTTTTTTCTCAGCTCTTTGGCTGGTTTTAGCAACATTTACGGGCTGAGCCAAGTAAATGCAGCGTGTTTTATTTATTTATTATGATGATGGTGTTGCCTCTAATTGCATGAATTTCCTAACAATTCTGCATGTATTTAAAATTGCTGCTTTTTGTATGCTTATGTATAGGGATTCTTGTAAGTCTAGTAATTTAAGGCTGTTGAGCAGATGATTGGGGATTACGCCTGTGGTGGAAAGAACTATGGGGATAACATAAACTTTTTCTTGTCTCCAGATTCTTGTAATTTCTTCTTTAAGTTCTGAGTATTTGCTTATTTTTTCAGCTATTGTTTTTTGTAGATTATGAGTGTTAGGAACTGCGATGTCTATAAGGTAAGTGATTTTTCTTATTTTATCTTGTAGGGTTATATCTGGTCTATTGTAGTGAATAGTCCTATCTGTAAGAATGGCGCGGTCGTAATATAGTTTGTGAGTGTCATTTTCTAGGATAGTCTGTGGTGTGTATTTGTAGTATGGGGTTTTTGTGTCGTGTATGAGTTTATGTTTGAGTGCTAGTTTTTGATGAATTATATTTGCTACTTGGTTGTGTCTGTGAGTGTAGTCTGTCTGTGTGAGTGTTATGCATGCTCCTGTTATATGTTGTATAGTTTCCGATTGAATGTGGCACCTTCTGCATTTATCATTTATGATTGTAGGGTCTTTGATGATATATTTCCTGTAGTTATTAGTGTTAATAATTTGATCTTGTATTGCTATCAAGAATCCCTCAGTTTCTGGGAACAAGTTTCCTATTTTAAGCCACTTATTTGACGCTCTTGTGTTTATATGGGGTTGCTCTAAATCATGAGGATGTCTTCCGTGAAGTACTTTCTTTTTCCAGTTTTCTAGCTTTTGCTGCTGTGGGTCAGTGTTGATTGTGTTTTGTGTGATTGTCTGTTCATTTAAATTAAGCGGTGTGTAATTAAGATCAATGCGAATTATAGCTTTATGTATAGCACTGGTGTCAGATTTTGAATGAAAGAATGTTTTTAACCTTATAATTTGATTCTGCCAAAGGTGGTGAATGTCGATTAGGCCTCTTCCCCCATGCTGACGTTTGATGGTTAGTCTTTCGATAGCAGATTTAGGATGAAGTTTGTTGTGTTTGGTGAGTATTGTGCGTATCGTTCTTTCTAATTGTTCGATGTCAGTTTTTGACCATTTTATGACTCCAAATGAGTAGGTTAATATTGGTATGGCAAAAGTATTCAAGGCTTTTATAAGATGTTTTCCAGACAGTTGTGTATTGCATAATGCGTTAATTCGCCTACGGTATTCTGTGTTTAGTGTCTGTTTAATTGCTGAGTGGTCAAGTCCTTTAAGTTGCTTGTATCCTAAATATTTGTACAAATCTGTCGGTTCCATAGCTGCTATAGTTTCGGTGTCGTTAACTACGTAGTTACCGGGTCTTATTTTACCTTTTATAATATGTAATGTCCTACACTTATCTAATCCAAATTGCATATTTATATCCTGACTGAATTTTGTTGTGGCTTCTATGAGTGTTTTCATTTCTTTTTTAGTTTTAGCATACAATTTAATGTCATCCATGTATATGAGATGTGAGATTACAGTTTCATCAGTATTGTGTTTAAGGTTGTACCCGGCTCGGCAACGGCGCAGTATGTCTGACAAGGGGTTCAGAGCTAGACAGAACCAAAGAGGGCTTAGAGAATCACCCTGATAGATACCTTTCTTGATATGTATCTGTCGTGTTATAAGAGTGCTGAGACGATTATTTAGATGTAGTGTAGTTTTCCAGTGTGTCATTATAATGCGCAAAAAGTCTATTATTTTTCGATTAATTTTATATATGTCTAAGATTTGTATTAGCCAAGAGTGTGGGATGCTATCAAAAGCTTTTTGGTAATCTATATATGTACAGTGTAGATTTCTGTTTTTTGTGGTGGCATGTTTATGAATGGTAGAGTCTATAACTAATTGTTCTTTGCATCCCATGTGGCCCCGCCTGCATCCCTTCTGTTCCTCTGCTATTATATTATAGCGTTCAATGTGCGAGTTGATTTTAGCTGTGATTGCTGATGTTAGTATTTTGTATATTGTGGGTAGACATGTGATTGGTCTGTATTGGGAAGGCTGTGATGTGTATTCGTTTTTAGGCAGCATGTAAGTAATTCCTGTTGCAATAAATTCGGGTATATGCTGTTGTCCTAATATAATATCTGTCAAATTTTTAGCTAACCTTTTGTGTAATGAAGTTAATTTTTTATACCAAAAATTATGAATTTTGTCTATACCTGGTGATTTCCAATTATGTAATTTACTTGTGATATGTGTAATATCGGATTCAGTAATTTCTACAAATTCCATTTCATCTATTGCTCTCCATTTTGTTTTTTCTTCTGTTATCCAATTTGCTTTATCATTGTGTTGAATTTGCTGTTCCCATATGCTAGACCAGAATGTTTCTAAGTGTTCTTTTGTAGGTGTGTCTGTGTGTTTCTCTGTTGCTGTGTGAGTGTTGGTGTGTGGTTTTTGTATATTCCTGTAAAACATTTTTTCATTTGTTGCAAATATAGCGTTGTCGTTTTTGCGCTGTTGTGCCTTTTTATATCTCCTTAGTCTATGAACTTTAAGTGCTAGTTTTTGTTTTAATGTATCTAAGAATTCTTCAGGTTTTTTGTTGCTATTTTCATGTCGTGTGTGAGTATAACTGCTCTTAAAGATAGCTTCAACTCTCTTAACTACTTTGTTTGACCTGTTATTGTTGATGTATTGTGTGAGTCTACCGCAATCTGCCCTTAATTTTTCTATGTCTTTTTCAAGCCTCTGTTGCCATGGTGGTTTAATATTTTCTCTTGGTCTTGTGTTATCTGTGTGTTGTATGATTTTAAAGTTGAGTTCTTCAGATATAACTACTGCTGTGCAATAAATGAGTGTATGTATATCTATTAGCTGTGTGTCATCAGATGTAAACTGATTAAGTATATTTTCATTAAACAACTTAATTAAACTAAAAAGCTTTGGGCTATATTTAAGTTTCGGTAGTTTTGGTCGAACTGCTGGATCCATCCCTGAATATTGTGTTAATGAAGTTCTAAATTTGTCACGTACTTCTTGTATATGTATTTCTGTTATTGTATTTTGGTCCATGATCTCAAAGGTGTTAATATCATTTTCTAGCATTAGTGTTATAGACTCTGTTTGTGTGGATGTGTGTGATATTTGTGTGTACGCTTGTGATTGATTGTATAGTCGAGACTGAGTGTTGGATAATAATTGAGAGTGCAGTTGTGGTTGTTCTTGTCCAATATTTTCGTATGTATCTTGTGTTAGTACGGTATTGTTAGCGCTTTCATTATGATTTGTTTCCTCTTGTAGTTGTGTACGCACTTCTTCTTTTAATTTATTTATTTCATCTGGAGACAAGAGTTTATTTCTTACTATGGTTCTTCTTTGATCTGAAATTCTTTGTTCTGTGACAGTAATCTCAGGATATCGTTGTGAAAAAACTTCATGTAGTTTTTGTCTGTAGGTGGTCAAATCGGTTTCTAATTTAGTAATGTATAAGTAGGTCCGCATGATAAATAAGTTAACATCTTTGCTCCATTTCATGCGGACTCTTGCTTTCCCAGCCTTGGTGGACGCGGGTAAGAAGGTACTTACCTCCCGCGCAACATTCAAGGTTGGAGAGGGTGGGACTGTATTTAAGCTATTGATGGAATGTGAGTGGGACGATGATATAGATGGTGATGACGGTCTAGAGGGTGTGTAAGATACTGTGCTTGGGCTATATGGTTCTACAGGGGTGTTTGTCCGTCTGTCATCATCGTCAAGTATTTCGGCTGTAACATCTTTATCGGTGGGAGTCCGCCTGTTCAACTCCTCACCGCTGACGGTTCGCATGCTGAGACACCCAGCGTCAGCTCCAGATGTGCCCCGGCGATCACCCCCGGGCAGCGGTCCTATACGTTTTCTCTTTGAACGAGTCTCCATTTTGAATGGGTTTCCAGAGCCACGTTAGCCACGCCAGTAATTTCTCTATCGTGTGTCCGCTCCCCACGTGATTAGATGGTCAATCAGGACGTGTGGTTGTTTAGGGAGCTTATTATTATTATTATTATTATTATTATTATGTACTAAGTAAAAGGTCGAAAATACTATTGGCCTGAGATTAATCCATAGGTACTTGATGATAGTCACTTACCATCAGGTGACCCGCCTGCTTGTTTGTCAGATTTCTGACTTAAAAACATTATTTTGCTTGAACTTTTAGGATATCTGAGACTTCAGATAAACCCTCTCGATAATAATTTGTAGGTTCTTTGCTAATGCTTTATAGGCAGGCATTACTATGTAGGTATTACATTACCTACATAGGACGTCGTCATCGTCCTATTATTCCAGTCTAGGACGATGTTTTATCAACGTGGCTAGATTTGGGCAGATTTCTAATCGATGGTGTTAATATTTCTAGATAAAAAGGTAGGTCTTACTTAATAATACACTTAATAATATATTTCATAAAATACCCTCAAAAAGTCCAAGGTAGGTACATCAGGTTGGCATTTCCGTGCTTTACTATTATTAAGGGTTGTACGACGTCCTACCATATTAGTGACAACATAAATTCCGCTATTATAACCTTTAAGCTCTTGGAAATTAAGTTCAATTTTAATTTTAAGTGTGTTTATTTATCTTTGTCGAATAGTAAAGATCGTCGGATATGTTCCTGCTGTTATAATAAAACTTATTGGTATGGAGATAAGGTAGATTTTAAAATAAACTATGGTGATGTTATGTTGGCACTAGGGTGAAAACATAGGGTGTTGACAATAACATTAATAAATTAACTCATCCATACTGTATTTGGTTTATTGCCATGTTGGTAGAGTTTAATTAGTTTACTTGTTAATTAAGTAGGTGTTTATTACTAAAGCCTTTCTCTAAATGTGGTCAATATTAGTTAGTCTGTTAGGGTGTCCTTTATAATAATAATTATATTTATTTCCATAAAAATACACACTGATGTACAAAAGTGTTGAACTCTGGTAACCAAATAAATTTTTAACCACTTTAATTACGTGAGGCGTTTTAGGCCGGCATTTTCCGACCTCCACTCCCCCCTGGTGAGATGTCATGGAATTCGTGTGGCTCAACCCCCATCCCCAATACACGTGAGATTTTTCCGAAACATCGGCGGTGGCGCGTAAACAAACGACGCGTTACTGTGTAACTTTGCTGCATTAGCAAAACCACGATGAATATTGTTGTATAAGATTTGGGCATATTTTAGTGAAGGAAAATGTTTTATTTAAGTTAAGTCAATTTTCTCGCAGTTGTACTATTTCTTGCGTAAAAACGCCTCACCTCATTAATGGACTCCCCCTTATTTCATAGATATTACCTACTCTGGCAAAAGTACCCAAAGAATAGGTAGAATTTTTCACATTTTCAGCTTCAGATAAGGTTATTAACTGAATAAAAGAATTTAAAATGTTAAGTGGCATATGAAGCTTCCCATGTGCAATTATTAAATCTAAGCACACAAACGGACACAGACAGAAATATGTGATGAGATAATAGGATTAAAGGCGATAATATCTCAGTGGTAGTGACGTCGGATACCGCAGCGAAGGTCGTGGGTTCGAATCCTACAAAAAAAAAATGAGCTTGAGCTTTCGGTGAAGGAAAACATCGTTGCACTTAAGAGCCAGTTCCTATCTAGGCTTTGTGTGCTTACCACCTTTGGCCACATCATCACATACCATGTGATTGCGGTCAAACACAAAAGTAAAAAATAAAAGTTGCTTTTTATATTATAAGAAAGGGAGTACGATAAATTAATGTAAATTAAGCGTTAAATAAGACTTATTCTATCTAACACCTTAATTAAACTCCTGGGTAAATAAGGTCATAAGGTACCTATCATTATAATACGTAAAGTTAAAACTTTGCTTTTTTTCTCCTCGTTTGTCGAAGTAATTTGAAATCAGTAAAAATAATCTGAAAACTGTTATTTCTTTCTTAAAAAAGATACGGTAATAGTACCTACCTATTACCGTAATTCTAGTTGTTATAAATTTTATTTATATTTATAAATGTTAGTTACCCCATCATACTAACTTTAAATGTTTGATGTTCTTAAACTTACAAATAGCTCATACATTCCTGTCGAGTAATAAATTAGACTTCTAGAAATATGTAACGTAGATACGTATCTAATACTTTTTGTGATAATAATAATAATTGTTATTGATGATAGGCAGGTAGAATTAGATTAAACAATTAATAGGAATGTTCTGAAAACAGAATGTCCTGTTTAATCGTATATTTTTATCAATAGGCAACATAAATCATCAAATGAAGATGCCTTAGAACATCTTTCATCAAACAATAATAACGATAGCAATATGTTATGCCAAAACGCACCTAGTTTCATCTGTCAGTAAAATATTCTAAAACTTAAAAAAGTTAAATATTTATCGACCTCTAAAAATGCCACGGAGTCAAAATTAATTATTGTTTTTATGTGTACCTTCCCGCCGAAAAAATGTGGCAGAAATTATTTGGTGTTTAGCCGCCAGAGGGCGTGGCGCGATATGATTAATATATTTCTATGGAAAAACATTTTAATGAGCCCGCTGGCCACTGATTTTTATTTTAGGTTCAGTAGGTAGGTTGGTATTATTTGTTATAAATGAGCAGTTTCACTTTTTATAAACAATTCAAGAGGTTGAAATAAAAAATACTGATACTGATAGATTTCTAGCTACTCGTAAGTAGATAGTTTTAATTAATGAATAAATATATTATTTTGTCTATGAATAGGTTAGAATAAGATTAGGTAAGTATAAGGTATACATACCAAATGTAAATAGATTAACATTTTGGTAGATTTCAACTGCATTTAGAAAAATACATCTGTAGTATTTTATATCTAAAATATAAACACCTTTTGTCCGGTAACATTTTATTTTTGAATGAGTCGTTTATTTGATCTTTTTGCAAGTCGGACATCGAATTTTGAACCGGCCACGCCTACGGTCTCTGAGAATTTGCATTCAGCATAATCTGTCATTGTCTGGGATTCACAGCAAAAAACATGATGTTTTTTTTACATAAAAATAGTAACAGTTATTTCAGTTCTACGAGGGATTAGTTTAGTTACCTACCTATATTATATTAAAATTTGTGCCAAGAAATATAAGACCAGTATAATAATATACATTGTAGAGTCATTATTAAATACCTTATAAGGAGTCTAAGACGAAAAAATACATAATTATGAATTTATTATTATTTAGTGATAAAATTCGGAGAGGGTCATAAATTGAAGTTTCTCGAAGATACAAAACATCGAATACATTATTAAAAAAAATATTTTTCTACGTTAATTGTTGCTACCTCACCCCCGCTTAGATACTCTCCTGGGCGGGTAAGGTACCTACACAATTGACTAAGGTATATCTTTGATAAGAAATGAAACCGATAATGCATTACAACACTAGCGAAAGGATGCACACTTGCACTGTAAGGGATTAGGAAAAAGAATGAGAGGCGTCTTCGTCTTCTTTCTTCTATCTATACAGATTTCCACAATACTCAGCACTTCGTTTTCACAGTCTGTTGGTCTAAAATATCTTCAGTAAAGTGAGGATTTTCAGTACTGAAACTTAGACCATGATCTTCGATGATTTAAGAAATGAAGATAATTAATTTTTAGTTAAGTTAAGGCGATGATAGCTCAGTGGTAAGTGACGTCGAATGCCGCGGCGAAGGTCGTGGGATCGAATCCTACAATGAGCTTGAGCTTTCGGTGAAGGAAAACATCGTGAGGAAACCATAGCACGGTGGTAGGGTACTTTGTAGTACCCGACTGGCTGGCTACCACCCTCAAGTTGAAAATCTGTCGCCAAACACCTATCGGTGTGTTCCGACAGCTGCACTTGAGAGCCAGTTCCCATCTAGGCTTTGTGTGCTTACCATCTTCGGCCACATCATCACTTACCATGGTGAGATTGTGGTCAAACACAAGCCTATCGAATATAAAAAAAAAAAAAAAAAAGATTTTTCTCTACTGTTTCACTCTTGCCAAAGCGGTTGTGGTCACGTCGGTGGCAGAGGTGGACACGACTCTTCGCACGATCTTCCGCCACCTTTCCTTGTTAGCAGACTCGCAGAAGTATACAAGTGTTCGCATGATCCTGACTTTATTGTATTTGGTAATTTTTAGATAATGATGCTCAAAATTCCTAGAAAAGTCTCTTCTAGTTTTGATTTTGTTTTACTTACTTAACGTTTTTATTTTACATTTAAAACTTTATATCCCTCGGGAATCTTTAAATTAATACTTACCTAATTATAATTTTCTGAAAATTACTGCTTAGCAAACTAGAGTTTTCGGTCGCAGTTTTCAGTAGGTAACAGTCGGTTGCATCGTCAAATCTACCTATAAAGTACCTTCTAAAACGCAGAAACTGCGAGTCATGTTAGTTAAGATAAAGTCTATTCTCTCCCCAAAAACAAGGTACTAACACGTCCTATTATTAGTGGGAGCAATAAAAAATTGATAGGTACAGTTAATTGGTTCACTGGCTGGAGGCAATAAATTTTAGTCATCCGTCAGTCAGATGGGACCTCAAGACCGTTAGCGTAGCGTGGGCTTACGTTGTCTCACGATACGGTTTCATTAATATTTTAATCGTTATCGTTGGACAGAAATCGTGGCAAAAAACCGAAATTGTTATTATTATACTCCAATAGGTATGTAGGTAACAGTAGGTATCACAGGTACCTAATCTTAAAAAGATTCTCATAATTTATTTTACTAACAATAGCTATCAGATAAATCGAACCTAAGGTCGATAGAATAGATAATCCTTAGGTATCCTTTTTTTCTCTCCTTTTTGAGTGAACTTTAGTGGTTAAATCTATTTCCATAAAAAATCATATAATAACGAGCCTGTAATAAAAAATGTTTCGCAAAGTCCATACGGCTACATCTATCTATACCTCAGTGTCTGATTGCACGCCGTGTAGTTAAGCCGTTTATTTTGTTTAATTATACGATCGATGCGCCGCCGCCCGGCCCTTATCAGTTCTCGGAATTCTTTTGTTTAGGCCTGCCCGCGTCGGGTCGGGTCGGCCGGTTTATTGTTAACTCATTTTGCACCTTATTTATAATGACCGAAGATATAATACGTTCTAGTGCCATTGAAGTGAACGATAATTATAGTAGACGTTCTGTAGAACAATCTCAAATTGCGGAAGAAATAGTTATGACACATGCAGAAGATCAATACCATATGGAGTCCCAGGAGAGTGAGAGTAGATCAAGTAAGAGAACTCGCGAGGAAGAAGGAGAAGAAGAAGAAGGATGGTTGGAAGTAAATAAGAGAGGGGCTAAACGAATTAGAGAAAACGCAGAAACAGTATATATTACGTGCAAGGATAAAATGCCAAAACAGTTTGCTTTAGCGAAATTGTTTAAATCACATAACATAGGAGATATTATCAAAGTGAAGTATTTAAGTCCTTATAAAGTTCTTGTTCAATTTAATGACAAAAACCGTGCCGATTATCTAACTAAATGTGAAGCTCTAATTCAATTGGGATGGCGATTTCAGAAACCCTTTGAAGTAAACCTCTCATATGGTATTATCAAGAATATTGACATAGAATTATCAGACAAAGAAATAATGGAGATAGTTTGCAGTCCTAGTGGAGTGGTTAATGTACGACGCTTGCAACGCAGGTCAGACGATGGTTCTAATTGGATTGAGAGTGAAACAGTAAGATTGGGTTTTGAGGGTCCATCTTTGCCTCAATATATATATATATTTGAGATGCGTGTGCAAGTGGAACCTTACGTTTTCCCGGTTACGCAATGCTCCAAGTGTTGGAAATTTGGACATTCGCGCATAAGGTGCCCATCGATAAAGACTGTCTGTCCTAAATGTGGAAAAAACCATGATAATTGTGAGTCCATTACATTCAAATGTATTAACTGCACTGGTGACCATCTGGCATTATCTAAAATCTGTCCACTTTACTTGAAGGAGAAAAAAATAAGAAGTATAATGTCAGAATTTAATGTTCCATACACAAAAGCACTTACAATGTATGTCCCACCGACAGACACACCAATTTCGATTCAAAATACACCGGCATATATTCCAAGAAATGAAAATATATATCCGGACTTGTCTAGACATGACGATTCATTAAAGCCTCAGGAAATACTACAGGAGTCACCTTCATATGCTCAAATAGCAACGCCAACAAAACCAGCCCCGAAAGAAATCCCTTCTCAGTCCAAAAACAAGCCACATGTGCGTCGAGAGCCAAAAATGGATAAAAAATCAACCGGTAATACGGAGAAGGCTCCTGATGTAAACTTTTGGTCAGACGGCAATCAATCAAATTCGGACGAAGAAAAAATGCATGATAGTGAACACAACTCCAAAAAGAAGAAAAAGAAAGAAGATATGTCATTTAGCCGTTTTTTTAAAATACTGAAAAATATGATTTTGGAAGAAGATACGTTTATAAATAAACTTAAAAGAATCAGTAAAATTTGCGTAGATTGGATGATATCGTGGATAGTTAACAATTATGCAGACTGGTCTTTCCTTAAAAATATATTTAATGGCCAATAAAAAGTTACAATTAAATATTCTCCAATGGAACGCGCAGAGCATTAAACCTAAATTGATAGAATTTGATCACCTTCTTTTGAATGAAAAAATCCACATTGCAACTGTATGTGAGACATGGCTGAATTCTGAAACTCGATTGAAGATAAAAGACTATAATATTTTTCGGCGCGATAGAGATGACTCTTATGGAGGTGTAGCAATAATTACCCATAAGTCTATTCAATGTAAACTATGCTCTGTCCAAAATTTTAATAGTGGTATAGAAGTTCTACATATCAAAATTTTTAATTGTGATTATATTGAAAACGTAATTTCTGTGTATTGTCCGCCATCTATTCATACGTCTAATTCTGACTGGGATACTCTATTTTCATTAGTAACGAGGAAGACACTCTTGCTTGGTGACTTCAACGGGCACCATCCAAACTGGTCTTGTAAGTCAAACACTAGAGGTAGGCAAATTTTTGATTCGCTTATTGATAACGACTTCATGACTTTGAACGATGGTTCTTTTACCCGAGTAAAACTAGTTGATGGTGTACTGCAGCAGTCGACCCCTGATATGTCCATTGTGTCCTCAGACATAGCGTATAAATTCGACTGGAAAGTTTTAAAAGAATCATTAGGCAGTGATCATCTTATGATCAAATTGAGTTCTTCTTTTAATAAGTTGTCTACATTTATTAAGAAGAGAAACTTCAAAAAAGCTGATTGGCAATTGTATTCAAACTTTATTGAGAATGCGCTTTCTGAATTTATTCTGCCTAGGGACCCTCAACACGCTTACGATGCTTTTATGGATATTTTAAATAGGGCGGCTGATGCCAGTATTCCATATAATAAAATTTGTCAAAATCCATCGAATAAGTTTAATCCAAAACCATATTGGACGCCGTTATTATCTAGAGCTGTTGCAGAGCGCCGTTTAGCACTAACACTATTTAGACAAAACCCTACGCCTCAAAATTTGGATAAACTAAAAGAAAGGACACGTAACGCGCAATGTTTAATACGAAAAGCCAAAAATGATTCATGGTCTAATTTTTGTTCTACAATCGATGGTTCATTAACTGCTGGCGAAGTGTGGAATCGTATGAGATGGCTCAAAGGTTACAATTCACCAAGATCTTACATTGAGAAAGATAGGGCCTGTAATCTTCTTAATAATTTAGCGCCATATTTCGCGTGCCCTTCCGAACCACCCTTTAACTCTTTCAACCCCGATCTTGAATCCCAAATAACCTTTCACGAAATGGAAAAGTGCATTAAATCCAAAGACTCTGCTCCTGGGTGTGACGAAGTGTCATATACGATGATTAAAAATCTCCCTGTAACAGGAAAATCCATTCTTCTTAAACTTTATAACCAATTCTTTTCACTTAGTTTTGTCCCTGATCAGTGGCGTCACATCAAAATTGTACCCATCCCTAAACAAGGTCGTGACCCTTCTAGTGAATCTGCTTTACGACCAATCTCGCTTATTTCCTGTTTGTGCAAAATTTTTCATTCAATTCTCAAGGTTAGACTGGAATGGTTGTTAGAGAGGAAAAATGCCTTTTCGGAGAATACTACTGGTTTTCGGAAAGCGAAATCGTGTCTAGATAACCTTAGTACTTTAATCTCTAGAATTCAGATAGGGTTTTCAAAGGACCTTTTTACACTTAGCTGTTTTCTTGACATTGAAAATGCGTACAACAACGTTGATATTTCTGGTCTCTTAACCATTTTAGATGATTTTGGAGTGGGTTCGAAGATTTGTAAATATTTATGGGTTTTTTTAAAAGAGAGAAACTTAAGCATTGAAACAGTTGATTTTAAGATGACAAGATGTTCCAGTCGTGGACTGGCTCAAGGAGACCCCCTTTCCCCTCTTCTTTTTAATGTTGCTACTTCACATATATGCAAGTTAATTTCTAATGTTCATATTTCTCAATATGCTGATGATTACGTATTATATGTTTGTTCTAATAATCTAGATGCTGCGTTGATAGAACTACATTCAGCTTTGGACTTAATAATCGAATATTTTAACAAATTAAATTTAGAAATTTCTCCACTTAAAAGTAAAGTCTGCATTTTCAAAAAAGGATTTCATAGAATGTCTGCTGATGTTAAAATTAAGAACACGCCATTACAAGTTGCTGATTCTGTAAAATACCTGGGGATGTGGCTGGATCGTTCGCTTAGATGGGGCAGACATATTAATGAAATTTTGGAGAAAGCTAAAAAATTTCTTAATGTATTCAAGGTTCTGGCTGGTCCTGGTTGGGGGGTTCATCCAAAACATTTGAGAAGGCTATATATATCAATAATAAGAAGCCGATTAGATTACGCTAGCTTTCTCTTTGATAATAGTTGTCGTTCTAATTTAGAAAAAATTGATAAAGCTCAAAATCAAGCAATGAGGGTTATCGGTGGTTTTATTAAAAGCACCCCCATCCATGTGATGCAGAGTGAACTGTGTCTGCCCCCTCTTTACCTCCGTAGACGATATTTAGCCGGAAAATTTTGGTTAAAATCTAAAAGTTTTAAAGATAACTCAATCATAAATATTATTGAAAAGCTAAACTCTTTGTGTCAGAATCGGTACTGGAACAATAAACGGCAACCTTTATTAGTTTCTGTGCATAACACCCTTAATGGGCTCCATGTATATTCGAGCAATAAATTAGAAATGTTTTTATTAGACACTTGGGTTACTAACATAGATGTATCCAATGTAATTAAGGCAAATTTGAACCCAATATCCAAGCCTAAAAACCAATACAACGCTTCCGAATTAAATATTGTGTGCGAAGAATTTATTAATAAAGAATATCCTGGATTTTATAGAATGTTTACTGACGGTTCAAAATACAATAATGGATCTGGAGCGGCATTTTTTGATCCTCAATTGGACATTTTCATGAAATTTAGAGTAGATTCCGACATCTCAATCATGAGTATCGAACTTTTGGCCCTTAATGAAGCTTTGTCATATTTAGATTCAATAGATTGTGATAAATTATTAATACTGACAGACTCAAAAAGCTCACTCCAGCACCTGGCCCGGTGCACCTCTATTTATCGAGGTACTCCGATGGCATATTCAATTCTTCAAAATTTGGCTAAAATGAAATCCAATGGTAGGTCAGTAATCTTCCAGTGGATCCCATCACATATTGGAATTCGTGGAAATGAAAGAGTGGACGTTTTGGCCAAAGAAGCCGCAGGTGATGGAGTTCCTCTTCCGGTCTTGCCATTTTATACCGAGTATTTTAAATATTTAAAAAAGGATTGTTTTGCTAGGTTCAAAGAATACTTTGATGAAAGATCCAAATTAAAAGGAATTTGGTATAAGACGATACAGTCACAGCCCTTGAGTTATCCCTGGATTGACAATAAAATCCTATGTAGAAACGATATTGTTATTGCGATGAGACTTCGCTCCGGACACATTCCTTCAAATAAATTTGCATATTTGATGCGTAAAAATGAAACGCCTAATTGTCCAGATTGCGGAGTCATCGATGATGTATACCATGTGCTGATGGAGTGTGTTCGGAATGAATCTCTCAGACCCGTACGCTTGTCAAATATTGGAGACTGTAACAGCGCTTTGGCTGAACCTCTGTCGGGTCCCGCCAAGGCGTTGTATAGATTAAGTATAAGAAATTAGCGATGTGGATTTTAAAGCTTTGTTACTACCCGGGTGACATAATCGCAAAGCGATAAAGCCCTTCAAAATTGAATAAAAAAAAAAAAAAAAAAAATCTATACCTACCTATTTGATTATAATTCATGCTTACTCATTTTCTCGGACAGTGTTATGGAAACGCGAATTTATGTGTAATAAAAAAAAACGCTTAATATTCATATTGCCGCTTCGCCCGCGGCGTCTTCGCGAAATTATAACAAAATAAAAACTAAACTTGTCTGCGATTTATAATGTAAAAGGGACAAATAATCACCGTGACCATTTTAACATGAACTTTGTGAACTATTAAAACAGGAATAACAGAGGGCTCTTTACAAAAAGGTTTTTATCTGAAAAACAATGCTTTAAACGTGGTCGGGTGTCCGCATCTTGGAATATATTTGTTCGTATGTCATTAATATATACGGACAGACATACCGTAAACAAGATATGTAAATGATACAAGTTTGCCTGCAGCACGTCGTAATGATTATTACATCCAAGACTTTTTGTGAAAATCTGTCGTTACTTATGACCAACAAATATTGGGTTGTAATTGCAGTATTACTGACGCTCCGACGATATTTTTGTTTAAGAAAAGAGAAGTTTTCGTGTTCCTTACTCAATATACTTTAGCAACTTTATTCACCTATAAATTATATATTTCAATGTATTTTCATTTATATCCGTTGTACTGTACGTAAAATATCCACCTCCAATTGCACTCCAGTGCAGTGGCTTTCGGTGAAGGAAAACGTTGTAAGGAAATGATAGCAAGGTATTAGGGTACTTTGTAGTACCTACTCACCTTGCTGGTCCGTACACTGGTACCTTCTGTCGTCAAGCACTTATACTGCTATTTAAAAATCGAAGTAACTTTGATAAAAATCGTTTATATAGAGAAGAAGCTCCCTGTTCATAATGTTGAGATGACTCCAGATGTAAAGGCGTACGTGCGTGTGAGGTGCCCGCGAGCGGAGGGCGGGCGACTCCCAGATAATAGGCATGAGCGGCAGCGAGTAGTCCCGCCTGGAGGCACGCTCGTTACTTACTACACACGCTGTGAAAAATATCAGGGAAAATACTTCGGAGAAACTCCAAAACTGCTGCTGGTTTATTGTGAAAGCAAAGAATATACTATAAACAGATTGGTATTATAACTGTTTATTCTATTTACAACAAATGTACAAAATATACAAACAAATGTATAACTATGATATATAAAAAAATCTTCGAGGCTGCCGCTGCTGCCGATCGGCAAGGTTCCCAGAAGGCTGGTAGCGTTTCCTCTTTGGATGGCCAAGCTGATGCGTTGGCGGAAAAAGCTCCCCGCCCGCCGGTCACCCGAGGCCTCGAAACTATAAACTGATTTCATTGATGATAAACATAGAGAAATTTTAAAACTTGGAAACATAATTCGTCTTTTATTTTTATCGCAATTTTATAATTTAGGATTATTTGATTAAAATTTTTAACTATTAATTACCATATTTAATATAAATTTTGCAGTAGAATCTACCATAAGATATAAAATATCTAGACAATACGTAAATGAAACCCTTAATATGGGGCCTGAAGCGCGGGCGTATACTCGCTACCTTATAAACGCTATGCTCACGTATTCGCCGCCGGCAATCTGACCACACCTTTACGGTATTTTTTACGGATTTGATTCTAGAATGGAATTTTCTTGGAAAAAAATGTTAATGATAGAAGTATAATTTTTTAAAATTACAAAAAAAAGTGATTATTATTTGATTTGAATTAACCTAACTAATACATCCGGAAATCAGTAATTATTTTATCTAGAATTGGTATCTCACTACCTGTAGTGTTATTAAATATACTAAGGTAATTAAATTTTTTGCTACTTCCTCCGCTTATTGCTATATAAGTAGTTTATTGATTTACCGATCAGTTTTTTTTTTTCAAACAAAATCACAAGATGATTCGGCAGTCTAAAGCAATCAACGCAGACTTTCTACAAAAAATCTAGTCTACCCTCTACATAGACTCCTATTTATTAAAACCTCTTCGAGTCTCACGTGATCATTTTTTCTAAGCCTTTCTCAAGCTCCGCCCAGTCAGAGAAACGCTCGGTCATCGAAGGCTTTCATTATTTTTTTTCTTAATGTATTGTACAATAAAATTTAATCATGGTTTAATCTACTGTTTCAATGGACCTGATTTTTTAGAACATTTATTTATATAAGTTAATATGTTTGGTCGTATGAAACGACTTCTGTCCGAAGATTTGAGCTAGAAGTGTTCAGTACCTACTGTTCAATAGAAATAATTTCGATGTTCTTTTTCACATTAATACTCTGCTTTCTAAAAGCATTCTGTCTTTCATCTAGGCTTTGTGGTCAAACACAAGTTTATCCAAAGTAAAAAAAATGCGTACCTACACACAAATCAAAAATAACAGGATATACCTACATATTTATTTAAACTCATTTATTCAGTTTAGGCCCTAGTAAGGCACTTATGAACGTTACAATTGACTCTACGAGTACCACCAGTTCGGAATACTGAGAAGACAACAAACTCAACAGTACATAATGACCTGTAAAGTAAGTAAATATAATTTTATAGGACTGCCTATGGATCTACCTAAAAACAAATCAAACGTACTTTACCGACTATTCTACATGGATTATAGAATTTCATGCTTCATTGCATGCACATATTTCCAGGCTCTACATTACGTATTTAGCTGATATAGTTTCATGTTATTTATAGTACTTGCCCTGAGTGTTTCGACATACAACTATGGAAACCTGAAAACTTATTACTTATAAATATTTTTGTAACTTGGTTTCGGATTTAACCAGATTTTTTTAGAATAAAAGTCCTATTTATTTATAATTATATATAGAACAAACCAACAAACACCCTGACGTTAAAATATTAGTAGGTAGTTTATCCTATTAGGTAGAGCAGTATTTATAGGTATATTTGTAAATTTACAATAGCTTTCTCGAAATGTCTCTGACAATTCGTTTTTCTGGAAAACAACTTTTTCTTTGGAATGTTCACTCACAAAGCAAAGTCCGCTTATATATATCATTGTGTGTATGTGTATGATGCTATGATTACTGACACATAAATATAATTATTGCTGATAGGTTATAATGTTGATTACATCTCAGAATCATGTGAAGAATGTTGAAAGCGATGATAGCTCAGTGGTAAGTGACGTTGGATACCGCGGCGAAGGTCGTGGGTTCGAATCCTTACAATGAGCATGAGCTTTCGGTGAAGGAAAACATCGTGAGGAAACCACAGCACGGTGGTAGGGTACTTTGTAGTACTCGACGAACTTGAGGCTACCACTCTCAAGTTGAAAATCTGTCTCCAAGCACCTGTTGGTGTGTTCCGGCAATTGCACTTGAGAGCCAGTTCGCCTTTAAGGCATTGTAATAAGGTGTACAACACATTAGCAATCCCCTGGTATTGCCAATGTCTATAGGCGACGGTTGTCACTTACCATCAGGTGACCCGCCTGCCTCGTTGTCACTTGTGACATAAAAAAAAAAAACGCGGCAAAAAAATAGCATAAATACTCATCACATTTATTATTCCAAACGAAACATAAGTACAACTTATATCAAAGTACACCATGGGAAAGTACAAAAAAGCAGTGGAAGCCCCATCCATACATCAGATGCGGCCAGGAAGCGATCCGCCCACCGCAATTATAAGCCGGTGCTGCCGTGCCGATGCCGCCCACAAACCTGATGCTGCTCTGCTCCGAAGGTATGCAAGATTACTGTAATATAGCTATTGCACACCATTCATCTTAGCTGCCATTCCACCTTATCGTGGAACCACTTCAACATCATAAGGAGCATCATAGGGAGGTATTTAATTAGTTAGAATATTCTTGTAGAAGCCGTACCAAAATCTGTAATAAAAAAGTATATTGTTTAAGTATCAGTTTTATATTTAGTAAAGGTATATTAGTACCTAATAGTATGTAAAATTAACAAGTTTCTCCAGTTTATTACATGCTTTGTTTAAGAGCAAATAAAATAATATTTCTTCTTTCTAATACATATTATAAATCTTCTTCTAATATTATAAAGAGGAAAGATTTCAAAAAATCTTGCACCATTTGCATGCTATTTTATTCCAGATTAACATAGCCTATATTTTTATCCCAGGATAAGATAAGATCCCACGGGAACGCGGGTAAAACTGCGGAGTACAGCTAGTACCTTCTATAGAAACTAGAAATCATGTACTATTTCTATCGGTGTTATATTTCACTTCAGAAAAAGGCTGCTATACTCGTAAGTAGTCTTTTATGAAATGTAACTTGGTTTTAGCTTAGCTCCTTTAGATTTAAATGGTGTAACTATGACATAACTAGTTTTCATTATTACGGCCTAAGTGATTGTAAAAAATTATAATGAATAATTACAAGTCATAAAAATTACTTACGTCTGAAAATAATAAAAATTGAAAACATTTTTTTTTATTTCATCTGGTAAGTAATTTCCTAGATTACGATATTCTCTCATAGATTACCTTTAATGATAAAGTCTTACACAGAGTTAAGTAAAATCTCCAAGCTTGGCCATACCCATACACAAGTGGTATGCGAAGCGAGCAAGAAGCCGCGCATGCGCGCTACCCCGTAATTAAGGCTGCTGCGCGCGCGCCGCCCACCACGTTTCCATAGATAACCTTTTTACTTTTTTTAAGATTACACGCAGGTTTTACATAGGATTTCTTTTGAATTATGGTTTACATATGTTCTAATCATATTTTGTGGTTGCAACTTGAGTATAATGGTACGGATTATTTATAGACAGTGGCTGAGAACAGCAAAACGTAATTGAAAGTATGCCGTATTCCCAGATAGGGTGATCTCATGACCTGAGTGCAATGGTACAGTAAAATATAGAAGGAGAGAGCGGGAAGGGATAGATTGATGATGATGTGGTGCTGCTTTCTCCATAGTACCTAGATAGTAAACTACGAGTATAAACCAATTATTTGTCTGAAATGCAGAACTTATACATACCTATTAGTTTTACTGAGTTCTGCATTAGGTTACTTACTCAAGTACGTTTACAAATTGAAAATAGCATATTGAAGATTTACCTTACCTATATGTGAACGGTACCTACCTGAAACTATGAATTTTCATAATGAACTTTTATAAATTTTTCAACGTCTTAACCACGCAAAAGAACCCGTTCACACGACCTGTACGTAATTAAAACAATAAAAAAACCATCCATGAATGAATATAACCTGAGATAGGCTCTCATGTTTATTAAAATCTCAGCCAGGATCGCGGGTTCGGTTCCCGTCCGAAGATGATTTATGCATTATAGGAGCGCGGAGTCCGCCTCCATTCATTTGTTTTTTAACATGCTCTCACCCGAGAACTAAGTCCCGTGTTTTGTTACTCGATTTTCAGATAGGGTTGATTAGTTTTTAGCTTCGATTAATCGACTATCAGGACTGCGTGCTTGTTTTTCAATGGTGATTAGGTTGTGGTGTTCGTTGCGTGTTACGACTTGTGACATGTGGGTAGGTAACTATAGTTAATACATTTCTTTATCATTCGTTGATATTAAAGATGCTAAGTATATTAAACTATTATCCTTTTATATATATAGATATAGAAAACATATTTTTTTCTACAAAACATAACATACAGATTTGTAATAATTTAGGTACTTATGATTACATTTTGATTTTAGAACTAGATATTTTGAGGAAATCATTTTAATTATATTTAATGGCGTATTCAACGGAGGATATTAGTGAAGGAAGATAATAATTATGTTTTCAAGTATCCTTTCCATTTGCACATATTGCACACAATGAAAATGGTATTGCATATTGGAATGGAGACAAAGGTAAAATATGTTCTTATATCTTCAGCTCGACGGACCCAAAAGATGCATACTAAAATAACAAACTTTAGCACTGACGTAAAGAACATAAAAATCTTGCGGTTTACAGTTTCATTGTCAACCTATGGTGTTTTTCCCATAATATTGTCCGCCGCGGCGTCCACAAAGAGGAGCATGGTGCCTGCGGTCAGGAACCACATCAGTCGAGTCCGGCTCTCAGACAAATTCATACCCCATAAAATTGAGTCGTGGTGTCATGAACAGTGCTGCCAGAATGTTTTTATCAGATTCCGGGATTTTAATCTGAAATGTCGGGATTTCATATAGAATCTTAAAACACTGGCCGGTGAAAACAAGCTGATGAACACCAGTTGGTGAAACAAAAGCTATATACCTACCTACTTATTTTGAATTGAGAACACTTTTATTCTTCGTCGGTTGGTATTATATAATGAAGTATTTTGAAATGCAGAATCCCGTACTTTGCGCACAGCGAGGATCGACAATGGAATAAAATAAGTCTGAAATGGATTCCCGCGACACTCAACGAGTGTTTTACATCACTACGTATACGAACCATGTTTTTTGTTTGATTTCAAATGAAATTTACTTGCGATTGACTTGTAAAAGTTATTTTTAACTTGGAAAATGTCTTGATGTTTCAAAATTCGTAGCAGCTTATTTTTAATTCTGAGTATTTTCTACTCTCGGATATTAATGCTCATTTGAAAGCCCACGCTTAGAAAGTACCTACTGAATTTTCTACTAATCCGGTAGGAATTATTACTTTCATCGATGTTTTATCCTTTCCATATCAACATATACAACTAAATATAGATAAAGACAGGTCAATAAACCAATTTAAAAAAACAGTTGTTAGGACGCTGCGTTTATGGAAATCTCCAAACCTGGTTCTTTGTTTGAGCACCATGTTCATTTCTGAACCTAATCACTTTTATTTGCGGTTTTCACTGTTCGTACCAGGAAATGATTTTCTCAGTAACGTGGGCGAAACAAGGTAAAAAAATTGCAACATATGTTTCACACTGCAACTATGAGAATGCTTGAAGAATGTTTATTATCTATTGGTTAAATAATTATTAACTTTAAATGCTACTAGGAATAGTTAGGAGTTGCTGTCATCTGTCACGAGGCGTGACGTCACAGCTGCGCAGGCGCCCGGCTGATGATCATCGCCGATTTAGAAATTGTATAACTATTTTGTAAACCTATAAAACAAACTGTTTTATTCTCTATTGTTTCAGTGTTAGGGCTTAAAATGAGTTTTCTATCGAAACTATTCTGTTATACCAAAATCAAAACAAAAGTGACGTAACAGCAGTTTTATAATTTATCGATAAAGACTCTTCTGCTAAATGATTTTGAGTCGAGAATCTGTTGTCAGTTTTTTCTATTGTTTCGGTCGATCGGCTATAATGACATAATGGGTCGCGGGTTCGATCCGGCGCAATTACGCGGCACACGATCGATTATTGTGATCAATACAGGGGTTAGACGGCGGTTCGCTGCCAATTTTACATCTTTTTTTGATATAATTTCGTTACAAACAATGTGGTCGATGTTTTATCGATAACTTTATACAGATAACAGTACTTAATATGTTATCCTGTATGGAAGCCTAAATATGTCTTTTAACTGGGATTTTCAAAGAACGTATTGAATTCTTTGTATTAGAAAGTACGATCACAGTGTTATTTTTACTAATTACAAATATATATACTAAATAAGAGTCAATGCATCAAAGAAATCATAAAAAATATATCATGAATTGTGATGGTATGTTTTTTATATGCCATTTTAGGACAAGTAAGGAAATAATGATTTATCACTTTCAGATTTCATAATATGCTTTGATAGGGTAAATATATAAGTAGGTATTAGATATGTATAATAAAACATGCGTAGGTACCTATGTGTTAACTGTACCTGTAACCTATTCATGCTAGACCGCGGCCGCTTTGTTTACCATCAAATCATTGATTGTCGACAAATAAAATTTGACGCTCAAAAATCGATACCACTGTACCATCACTAATCTATCGACCGATCATCGACTCAGTCGCCGACATGGACCGACAATTTCGTAAATTGTGCACCGATTAGCGGACGATTACGACTATTACCGACAGACGGACACCCGGAGCCGGGCTGGGCCGATTAAAATAATCGGTAAACGATAAAAACCGATAAAATAGTCCAGGTTTTATCGACACTCGTTGTTTTTTGTTACCGCTGAGTTTTGAGGAAACGATCGTGTGAGTAACCTAATTTCTTGACCACAATGTGCATGTTACCATAATTTTATCTATTCAGGATTATAATTATTGGAAATATAGCGTAGATACGGAAGATATCTAAATAAATAAAACCTTACCACTAATAAATGGTTCGAATACCTACGATGCTGCGTTTACCCAGCTCTAGCTATAACGATTGCATAAGGCACTCAAACAACATCAGAGTTAATGTAGGAAGACCTCATACTATGCCTTAATTTTGTTATGCTGACCATTACTCCTTGAGAGAGATTCAAACCTTAGGGTACCTTACTATCTCAAATATTATACTATTGACTTTGGATTTTAAATAAAAGTAAATCTACTGCATCTCCACACAAACAATTAAAATTATTTTTCCTCATCTTATCTATGCATAAAATAAACAAAATATTGAATACCACAATTGAATCCTTTATTTTAGTTATAGTTCCTTTAGTCAGTGCTTACTTCTAAGATCCAGCTGCTTATTTAAGGCGATGATAGCTCAGTGGTAGTGACGTCGGATACCGCGGCGAAGATCGTGGGTTCGAATTCTACAATGAGCTTGAGTTTTCGGTGAAGGAATAAACATCTTGAGGAAACCATAACAAAGTACCACACTTTGTAGTACCCGACTGACTGGCTACTACACTCAAGTAGAAAATCTGTCGCCAAGCACCTATAGGTGTGTTCCGACAACTGGACTACCAACTTCGGCCACATCTTATCCAGATTAAAAAAAATGTGCCAAGTATTATTCGACTGGTTGATCAATATATCCCTATCGAAAAAAACTTCCTTTTGTTTTTAGTCCCTTGACTAGCGGATGGGACAGTTGTACCAAAACTACCTTCAAGAAAATTTAATTCAAAATATCGCGATTCAAATTATTAAAACTCACTTCCATAAACTCCGTTTATTTTTTTATTTCGTTATTACCTTATTAATCATTGACAATCGCGCCCAGGGTATTCCAGCAATCAGTCAGTCGACTGATCGCGGTCGTGTATCCTCCATACAAAGTCAACCTCTACAAAGCAGAATAAATAGTTTTATTAGCATCTACCTACAGGGATTACGAGGTCCCAATCATGGGTACATAGTTATCATACATCTGACTGAAGGTACATTACGTACGGATCTCTCCAAAGACACGTCAAAGCCTATCCTAATTTAAACAGGGCTGTTTACGTCCCCGGGGCTTGGGTCACGAATACTCGATGAGGTGGAGTCCCAATATTAGAGATAAAATGGAAATTAGTAGGTAACCTATATCTTGCATTCTGGACAAAACTGGCTCAAATGCAACATTCCAAACAGTAAAATTAGATTATTCATAAATTTTTTATTCCTAATTATTAATAATTTAGAAATAAATTGAATAATATTACTGTAATAAGTAAGTTTTGGAATAAAAAAGTATTATTTTTACCATATCCAATTAGGTAAATCTACTGGGTTACCTAATTCAGCACGATTGACAATTCCACCTTACTCCGTATACCAATTTCTTAGGAAAATTCAGTCATAGCCATTCGTGCTCGAAAATTTACCTTATAGCTGTTTTTTTCTGAATCGATAGATAAAGTAGTTTTAGTGTGAGAAATAAATAAACGGATTAGCAATCAGGTCGTCACTAACAGTGAAGCCCCACCCTGTGCCGAACTCATTTCAGGGTTGAGCGAGCACCCGTACCGCCTCGCGCCCCTACAGCGGTTTGTCGAACCATTACAGTTTATAAATATTGTACTTGTCTCAAAACTGACACTGGCAAAGTGATCCCAAGAAAATCATAACGTTGCTCAAGCAAAAAAAGAGTAAAATATTATTTATCTCTATAAAAAATATTCCTGTCATCCTTGAGAAAGTAGGTCTGGGTGTAACTTGTTTCTATTACCCAAGATAGAACCCAAAATAATGTTAGGTATAACATATATCCAACCTATCTAAATGTTTATAATCGATATATTAAGTTAATCAGTAAAGACATTTGGATCTTTGCTAAACACCAGAGTAATTATTACTAGCTATCCCCCGCGGTTTCACCTGCGTTCCCGTGGGATCTTATCTTTTCCCGGGACAATATAGCCTATGTTCATCAGGGATAATATAGCTTTCTAATGGAGAAAGAATTTTTCAAATCGGTTCAGTAGTTTGAGAGCCTATTCAATGCAAACAAACAATCAAATTTTTCCTCATTATAATATTAGTATAGATTTGGCTTAGTATTAATGAAATAACATAATTATCTGTACAACAATGTTCTCGCACCAGAGACTCATTCGAGGACCTGTAGTAATAAACAAAGTGTCAGACACCGTCGACTACAGAATAACTTGTGGTGTAGGACAAATGTTGTGGTCGCGGCGGCGGTGCGGCATGGACGACGAGTTTCATTTATTTCCACACTCTTTCCACACTTGAGCATCTGTCACAACAATGGCGAGGCAGCGATCAAATATCCCACCAATATTATAAATGTGAAAGTTTGGATAGATGGATGGATGGATGTTTGTTACTCTTGCACGTAAAAACGGCTGAACGGATTGTGATGAAACTTGGCACACAGGTAGATCATATCCAACACAGGCCACTTTTTATCCCGGGAAAGGATAAGATCCCTCGGGAACGCGGGTGAAATGGCGGGGAAAGTTAGTCTATAATATATAAGCTGTTTAATTCTGAGCAAATTGTTGGCATAGGTGAAGAAGATGTAACAACAATAGCACCTACTGGTGGTACTGAACTCTAATCTAGGCTTTATGAGCTTACCACTTTCAGCTTTATTTAAGCTTATCACGATGAGCTAACAGCTAAATATATGTATAATCTATATATATAAAAGAAAGTCGTAGTTACACTATTTATATCTCAAGAACGGCTGAACCGATTTGGCTGAAAATTGATGGGGAGGTAGCTTAGAACCAGAAATAACACATAGAATTAAAAAATATTAAAAAATCACAAAAAAAAAAGAATAATGAAGAAAATTAATTTTGTCATACATTTTGTATAGAACGACTTTTTGACACGTCTCGAGATCGGACTGACAGATGGTTTAGTTTCACAATTGGTGGCGCTGGAATCGGGTTCTAATATTTTCAGGGCAGGACAACGTCTGCTGGGCCCACTAGTGTTATAATAAATGCGATTTTACATATGGTAACGCTGTTGTATACCTTAATCATCTAACGTGGCAATGCCACTAGCATTCTTGGTACCTTCGGACTGTGACTTTATCAAAGTCAAAACCATTTATTCAGTTTAGGCCTAAAATAAGTCAGCTTTCAACTGAGAAGAAGGATTTTTTTGGACTATATTTGCTGTTTATTTCATGTAGGTATCTTATTTTGTTAGGTTATATCTTGTTTAATAGGTACATAGTTGCTTTGTGATATTTAAGTTTAATTCGTAACATATAATTATTTTTTTTATTCTGGATAGGCTTGTGTTTGACTACAATCTCACTATGGTAAGTGATGATGTGGCCGAAGGTGGTAAGCACACAAAGCCTAGATGGGAACTGGCTCTCAAGTGCAGCTGTCGGTACACACCGATAGGTGCTTGGCGACAGATTTTCAACTTGAGGGTGGTAGCCAGCCAGTCGGGTACTACAAAGTACCCTACCAACCACCGTCCTATGGTTTCCTCACGATGTTTTCCTTCACCGAAAGCTCAAGCTCATTGTAGGATTCGAACCCACGACCTTACATACGGTAGCGTTAGAATTTAACATGAATCAAATTGACGAATAAAAATACTTGTAATGAGTTTATTCAATAAAGATACATTTGAATTTGAATTTGATAATTGATTGCTCTGTCAAAAACAAATTTATATCCCTTCCCTCCGTGAACTTCCATTCGGTAAAATTTGAAAAATTCAAAACTCGTTACCCGTTATTAGCAGCTCGCTCAACTCGCAAGCTAATATTCGATAGTTGGACAGGTTGTTTAGACACTGACGTGAATTAGGTGCCGATGTGTAATACATATTGTACAATAATAATTCAGATGAAAAAAAATTACATCAGCCGCGGTTTCTTGATGAAAGTGTCCGTGGCAATTGTTTGTCATTGTTGCTGGTGTAATTTTAATTCTGACAATTTATATAACGTCCATCTGAGTCTAGTCTCAACATTATTCTCAGCCTGTTTAACTTATCTATCCTACTAAGGCCAAACTTACACTTGTAAGTTGCTTTCGTAAGTTTTATGTAGGTAAGTATCTCACGGCTGCATTTAAAAGTATTAAGAAATTACGGTAAGCGACTCATAAAGCGTGTTCGTAAGTTACTTACGTGAGTAAAACTTACAAGTGTAAGTGCAGCCTAATCTGTTTCAAACTTCTGTCGCATTTGTCACTCAGAGAAAATACGTTGTTAAATGTTTGCAACATTTTACTCGAATTTAAAGAGCCACAGGGTGCTGCTATTACTGGCGCGCGACGCCCGCTACTACTGTTCTAAGGGTTGAATACACCCCCTGGTGAGATGTTACAATGTGGACACATGGCGTACTGTTCCGAACGAATTTTGAATACATATTTAGTTCTGCAAATCTTACTATCCAACTAATATTATAGATGCGGAAATTTTACTTGTTATGGCTGAATGGATTTTGATGAGGAAATAGATAAAGCATACCTTGGAACATAATAAAGCATGCTCAAAATATTACTCATGCTATTTAGAGCCACGTCGCAGGCTATGCACTAGCGAGGTTATCATTGTCAAGTGAAACTTTGTTATCTTGAGATTCCTAATAGGTAATGATGTAAAAAGATGATAAATGATGTAGGAATTAGTAGATACATATATACATAATTAAGTCCGTACCAATGCGTTCTATCAAATACACTTTCTTCTACTGCTTACCAACTGTATAAATCTGTATAATATAAAAGGCAATCGTTACCGACTGACTGACTGACTGATTTATCAACACACAACTCAAATCACTGAACGGATTGCGCTGAAATTCGGTACGTATTATGCCTGGACTAATTTATTATGACGAAGGTATCCGCTAAGAAAATATTTTACAAAATTCACCGTCTAAGGGGATGAAACGGGGGTCCATAGTTTGTATAGTGAAACGGGATCGCGGCTGGAACCGCGGCGCAATATAAGCCAGTAGCTCAATATAGCGTTGTTCTTGATGTTTCTTTATAATTAACTAGCTGTCCCCCGCAGGTTCACCGGCGTTCCCGAGGGATCTTATCCCTTTCCCGGGATAAAAAGTATCAATGTGTTATTCCAGGATATGATCTACATGTGTGCCAAGTTTCATCAAAATTCGTTCAGCCGTTTTTGCGTGAAAGAGTGACAAACATTCATCCATCCAAACTTTCACATTTATAATGTTAGTGGAATATGATGCATGAAAAGTTTCAGGACAGTGTAATAACATTTACGATATACAAATTCCCTAAACTGCGTTCTTACTCAATTAAGTAACCCCTGTAAACCATAGTGGTATTATTATATGGTCAATAATCGAAACGATCAAACAAAAAACCCAATGAGCCCTGACCACGAGGTATAATAACATAATACGAGCAATTTCAACGATTAACATCGCCACCGGAAGTTATACGCAGGAAGCGTTGTGGGCGGCGCGCGGCGCGGGCGCAGACGATATTGTGAAAATAGCGGACCGCTCCATCATTTTAGTTTTTGTCTTTTGTAGATTAAATTAATAGCTCCTATCCTATTTTTTGTTTCTGGTTTTTGTGTTTATATTTAACGCCTTAGGTACTTAGTTTTTAAGGTTAAATTGTTTTGAGATAGTATCATAGTGAGCTCATCTGCCTAGGTTGTCTAGCTGTTCCTATTTCCACTGCCATAGGTTATTAACTTTATCAGTATTAAGTATTACACATTTTCTCATTTACGACTACGGCGAAGCAAAAGGGAGGGTTATGTTTTCGCTAAAAGCGTTATCTTGCTTTGAACTCAACATAATGCACTGATAAAACAGAACACACCTACCTATCGGCTCACTATTAGCCGCTTTACATTGTCAATGGATGTCGATGTTATTGAAGACTAGCTGTCCCCCGCGGTTTCACCCGCGTTCCCCAGGGAGCTTATCTTTTCCCGGGATAGAAAGTATCCTATGTGTTATTCTGATGTATAATCTATATTATTGTAAAGTTTAATTTATATTCATTCATTTGTTTTTGCATCAAAGAGTAACTATAATAATATTAGTAGGATACCTATGTATTTATCACTCCCCCCCCTCCAGTCACCATGTTCGGCGAGCCGATCCCTTGGGAGAGGCGAGCCAAATATCTCGGTGTTACCCTGGATGATCGTTTGTCCTTTGCCGACCACATAAAACAGGTACGTGCACGCGCCTGTTTTGTGTCCGGTCGCCTTCATTTCTTGTTAAATAAAAAGTCTATTCTTGCCCTAAAAAGCAAGGTGAGACTCTACACCGCGTGCATCCGCCCCGTTATGCTATATGCATGCACTGTGTTCGCACAGGCATCTCCCAAGCTGATCCATAGACTCCAAGTGGTTCAAAACCGCTTCATGCGCAAAGCCACGGGCGCCCCGTGGTACATGCGCAACTTAGACCTCCACATAGACCTCAATCTGCCCACGGTTAAGCAATTCATTAAGCGCGCTTCACGCCGCTATTACGATCGTGCCCTAAACCACGCGAACCCATTAATTGTAAACACTGCAAACTATACTCCTTCAGAGATTTCAAAAATCCGTAGGCCTAAACTCGCCCTCAGCGAGCCGGATGACCTTACAACTCTAGCTCAGATTAAGGATAGGGAGGCTCGCGCAGCCCTGAAGAAACAAATACAACACCGCCCGCGTTTTCGCCCTCGCCGGAGAGGCCCGTCGCGACGTCCCACTCTGTCAGTCTCGTCCCCAGTAGTTGGCCCGAGCCGTACCAGTAATCCGACCGTCCCTTAAAACTCCTCTAAATCGCTTAGGCGAAGTCCGTCCCACTATTTTGTGCCCCCCGACGACGCCCTGAGCCGAGGTTCGTGCCCCAACTGGGGCGCCCTCAGCGGTCAGTCGTCTAAAATTTGCAACTCGGTTGAGAGCCCTAAGCGCTCACCGAAAAGTCCGCGTAAGGGTGTCTATGGTCCCTCAGACCTCCACCTTTAAGTCCTCCCCAAAAAAAAAAAATATGTATTTATTTTGCTTCAAAGTGTTTCATGTTGCTAGATAATAAGAAGCCATCTAAAAAAGTAAATCTCTGTAGTAGAAGCCAGCTTAAGGGCAAAATTTTAAAGCAAATCACTGTATTCTAGTACAAATCAATTTGTACACTTGCGTGAATAATCGCACAAAACACGTGGTACATTTTTGGTGCATTCGTCACGAATTTAACGATACATTTACTCTCGGGTGCGGAAGAATGAGCTAATGTTTTTATTAACTGCTGGATTTAAGAATCCTTACACAGGGTTCTTTATTCCTTACTAGCGGTCCGCTCCGCGGTTTCACCCGCGTTCCCGTGGGATCTTAGCTATTCAAACTCAAACTCAAACTTATGAACGTTACAATTGACTCTACCTACTTATTAGTCTACCTATAAATAAGCTTTTTATACAATTACTAGTTGTCCCCCGCGGTTTCAGCCGCGTTCCCCTGGGATCTAGCGGTATAAAACATACTTTAAAACCTATTCTCAGACCTCCCGAATATGCACAAAACATTTCATAAGAATCGGTCAAGTCGTTTCGGAGGAGTTCGGTAACTAAACCTGTGACACGAGAATTTTATATACCTATTAGATTTCTGGTAACTTGACTCTAACCGTACTTACCTAAGTATTTTTCAAAAAGGTAGAAAAGCAACCTGCTTTTTAAAACAACATACCTGATTCTTTTACTTTTCCTTAGTTCGCATTTTACTTAAAGTTAGGTACCTGTCTACATGCTTGCCATTTCAACGACTCGATGTAAAATCACCCTTATTGTTAGTCACAAATAAATGTTGTTCTGGCTTACGAGAATCCAACCCCTACATACATACCTATAATAATATTATGTACAAGATTTCGGAATACTGGATCCAATTCATGTAACAATCCTTTACTTTTCTTCCCCGACTCAACATACACATAGATAGAAAGATTGCCTTCAACGTAAATACGTATCGCAGCAAATCCATTCCCACAGTTACTCACAATAACCGAGAAAATGCATTCATTTTGTGCTATCCATAACCAATTTTATCCAATTTTTAATCAAGCTACCGCGACGGGCAGCCATCGGTCTGGTAATATCACAAATTATAGTGTTGGCAGATTACCCGGGGAGTTAGCTACGTGATGGCGTCTTGTCTTGTGTTGCATCGGTCGGTCGGTCGGTTGGTCCACGTGGAATGTTCGCGATGTACTTACGATGTTATGTTAGCTAGCTATGCCTAGTAGCGATTGGCGAGCGAGTGAGCGGCGGTGCTTCTTTCTAATCAAATTAGATAGAGGCTGTAGATTATGAGCAGTTTTAAAATAGGTACTACCAACTCATTAAGAAGGTATCTTAACCAAATTGATAAAAAAGTATGTTATCATCACCATTGTTTTTTTTATAAGTACCACAAGCTTACGCCTCACCTGATGGTAAGCGGTTACCGTAGCCTATGGACGCTTGCAACACCAGAGGGGTCACGAGCAGCAGACCTTGCATAAACCTAAATAAAAAAATAGTATTTTTAAAATATTTCAAATAAAAAATAATTGAGAGCAACAGTATTCTTTAAAAATCTTGTCAATCCTATCCTCCAGTTGTCCTACGATCAATTTTCATACTAAGTATACTTATAACCATAAAAGTAATCTGGACACGTGTTTCGAGATCATAATCCCGAGTTACACGAACCAATGATTAGATTACCCGACACTAATGCACTTACATGGTTGCCTTGTAAAAAATAGGGATCGCTTGGCAAGTATGGACTGTAGGTTGTATTTGTCATAAAAAATCCTAAGAGCACAAGTTATTCAATTAGTATTTTGGTCCAGGTTTCCAGGACTTCCAAATTCATTGTAAGTATTTATAATTATCAATCTGGGATTTGCCATTTAGGATAATGCTTTCGTGGTCTGTTAATTTTGATGATTAATGTTATTCCTTTTTTTCATTATAGAATCTTGTGACACGCTAAGTATTTCTTTGTTCCTGCTAAACTACGTACACCACTAAGTCAATCGCAGTGTTGCCAAATAAAAACCATAGTTTTTATAATAATGTTGCCAACCAGGCTTTATAAACTATTTTTAACTAATAAGAGCGTAATACCTATAACGGACACCGAGGCCTTTTGCTACGATCGTCCTTACTCTACAATAGAGACGCAGCAAGCAAGTCACACTTTGATCACGATTTGTACTCTTTTACATAAAATCTTATACATTATGTAAGTCACAGGAGTAAAAAGTTAAACAGTTTTTATCTTTTGTTCTTACCAGTTGAATATTCGGGTAGGTATGTAACAATAAATTAGATACCACAAACTCCAAAAATATCTAAGATCCGGGTAATGGGATGTCAATCAAAGTCAAAGTCTAAATCGAAGTCATTTATGTCTTTTAAAAAATCCCAGGATGAAGATGGAAATTACGCACTGATTTGTATCAAAGAATAAGTCAAATGAGTCGATATTGAAAAAAAATATTTTGGAACTCTTACTTATTAATAAGTTTTATTATTGACTTGACTAGGTATATATAAGTTCTGAAGACGCCATTCTTTCTTGAAAATTATGTCTTCGTATCTCTAATAATGATAATATCCTGGGACATTCGTCACACAGCCACATAATGATTAGCTTATCTATATTTTTTTTTAATAAAAAACCTAACATATTTTAATATTATTTTATTGTCTGTTACCTTGTTATATTACACTCTTGCAAGATTTACTGTGACTGTGACATACGTAGATAATCGAATTATATGTTGAGGTCAACATTTTTCAAGTTTGCATTAGATAGAACTAAAACGTGGTACGTGCATGAGTTGTCCATTGTAACGACTGATTCACTATTACGTAAATGATCACGACATCACGAAATCTTTTTGTAAAGGAAATCATCATTTTACCTGTCTATTATGTACGAAATCTAGACTTTTAAATGTATTACAATAAACCAAGTCTGCAAAGACTTTCAAAATATATTTTTTTTATCTTTAAAAATGACGGCTAAATTGCTTATTCGTTTTGTAGAAAGAGATATAGTGAGATTAAATTAAATTAGTTTAGTTAGTAACATAATCACCACCCCATAGATTAATAAAACGTCTACCAATAGGCTTAATCTATGCCCCACCCACCACCCTGTATTTTGTAGAATAATTCGATTTATTTTAGACTAGCTGTCCTCCGCGGTTTTCCGGGATAAAAATATAGCCTACGTTACTCAGGGATAATTGTGAAAGATTTATTTAAATCAGTCCAGTAGTTTTTGAGTTTATTCGTTACAAACATACAAAACAAAAAAATCTTTCCTCTTTATAATATTCGTGTAGATATAGATAAAGGCAAGAATAAAATAAACGTAGCACAGTTACTTATGTAAGAGCTAAAAATAATCCACATAATTAAAAAACGACCTTAGCAGGTCACAATTAGGTGCTTTAACCTTCGACCTTTAAAATTTGTGGTTTTAATTTTGATTGAGAACATGTCAGGTTTTGATATGGGACGACATCTGCCGCTGTCAGTTTGCGGAATATCTTATTTAATTCGTTGAAGGCGCTATAAAAATATTTTCAGCCGTGAAGTAATAGGTACGTGCATTTTAGTCTATATCATTCTATATATCCCCGCGGTTTTCCCCGCGTTCTTATTTTTTCACGGGATGAAAAGTAGCCATGTGTTATGGCGGGATATGATCTACCTGAGCATAAAAATACGTTCAGTATTTCTTGCGTGAAAGAGTAAATATCTTCATACACATCCAAACATACTCTCACATTTATACAATTTGTAGGTTAGAATAGTAGGATTAAATCATGTAGCCTTAAACAATACGGTCACTTTATGCATTGTACATTTTCTCACATTAACAGTGGCATATCAGTAAAAATTATCGAAATTACCCCCTACCCTGTTTAGCATTACGCAATCTGTCAACATCACAAGTTACTAAATAAATGCAGAAGATCAAATAATTTCTGTAATTCCACCTACAATACTATTTACTCTCTGAGGCTAAGCTCAGAATGAAAATATGCACCTAATAATTTATAAAAATTACTCATTCTTTCCAATAACTAAATAAATAAATATTTACAATAGTATTTTAGTGGAGTATTTATGTACTCTACTAAAATCAATTTTATGCTACATACCTATGCAAATACATACTCATAAGTAATAACTTAATGTTCTTGTTTGTTATGTTGTAGATTATATAGTAAATTCAATTCAATTTTATTATTAAAATGTGTTTTATTTATATCTAATCTAGTTTTATTTATAATTTAGTTTGATTTATATTTAAGTTATATTTCTAATATAGTATGTAATTTAAGCCTAATATTATGAAATGATTCATATATTTAAAGGAAGTATGCTTGCCTAATTCAAATTAAAAATTAATTTTACAATAATAGTCCACGTAACTCAATGTAACGTAAACACGAAACGAATCCAAGGAATTACTGACTCACAATTATGTCTGTATCACGTGAAATTTTACTTCTGACTCTAATTACTTTTGATCTATGACCATCGCAGATCGATTTACTGCGGCGCGCGTGAAAGCTGCGCTGGCGCACGTCACGTGACCGGCGCGCGGCGTAAATCTCTTCGCACACCGACTTAGTAAGATTGATATGTATTTGAGTACTGAATAACGATTATTTTGTAATCTTATTTGTAAAAATGAGATTTGATCGTGTGAAGTTCACTCTGGATTCTGATGTTATTTAGTGACCTATGTTTTATATTAATTTTCAAGGCAACAAGTGTTTTTCAGCAGAAAACAGTCCAATTTAATACCACTGAGTAGGTACATATTTCTTAATAATGTTTAGAAAAACATTACATACCTATAGTTATTTTTATTAACGGTTTTACCGTTCATGAAATATCAATATAGTTAGCCGTTTTTCCTGTGATATTTTCACTATAAAAAATACTTCAACGATTAGGTACCTACCTCATCGACGAAAATTTTCGTAATGTACGCCTAGTTAAATATTTTTTTAACTTGACAGTTTGATCGCTTATTTTTACAGTTTTTTTTTTGTAAAGCTTTTTGGCTTGGGTTATAGTGAGATCAAATTAGGTTGTTGTAAACAACAGATACGGTACCAATATCTATCGAAGAAACTTTCTTGTGTTTTGTTTTATTTTTAAACAATTATGAAGCCCTTTGTATAACATTATACCTTTATGGTCGCTATAGCAATTTTTCTTGCTTCTCCCTTTAGTAAAATCATTTTTTTTGAGCAAAACTGTTTCAGTTAAGGAGACATCTCATCAATGTCAATCAATAAAATAGTCCCGTTTGAATGTTGTCAATAGAATGAAGTTAACCAATTAGCTAAATAAAAGTAGTAGCCTACATTTGTATTTCGGCTAACCAAAACAATGGCTTAGTAACGGAGCCCCCTTCAACATTAAGTTGTACCCGTTGAACGCACAAACTTATAAACGTATGGTACAAGTTAAAAGATTTACTGTTTTTTTGCATTACCAGAGCCCTGCTGGCTTTATGTATATCTAGCGAAATTAGTTTTATCACCATCAACAGCCAGCAATATTACCTGTGTCTCAATAAGCTATAAGTAATATAAATTACTAACTATCCGCCCCGCGGTTTCACCCGCTTTATCGAGGGAATTAAAATAAAAAAGAAATATAGCCTAGTTTACTCGTTGATAATGTAGGTTTTGATTTTTTTTTTTATTCTACTTCACAAAAAATCTAATGGAGATAATTGTTCTCGTGGGAGCAAAAAATATGACTATCCTATGTTCTGTTCCAAGATATGATCTAACCGTGTGCCAAGAGCTCGCAAGAGCTCGTACACACGAGCAGCATGTTGCCGACTGCAGCCGCCGACACGGGCCGACCGCAGTCGGCGGCTGCAGTCGGCAAGATGCTGCTCGTGTGTACGAGTTCTTACCCGACTTTGTTTAATATAGGTAGAAGATAGTGTAGATAATAATAGTTCCTTCCTATTTTAAATTAACGACTCTCAATGTATATAATTAGGTACCTAGGTAAGTTTATTCTGTCAAATCGCTGTAAGAAGCAGTCTTGGATCCAACTTAATAGTCCACGAGCCCTACTACAATTGTTTAGTTGCGTGAAATTTAAATTTTCGCTATTCATTGCGGGCTGCGAGCTGTTTTTCTGACACTCGCGCCTTTCGTGGGGTTCAGCCCTTACGATAGGGTCACATTGGGGTACAGGCGAAAAGAAAAACTGTTAGGTATTTTTATCGTTGATTTTTCATTAAGATTTACAGTGTTTTACATTGATCGAGTATAGAATAGGTAGGTAATAAATACTGCCAACACTGAGATGGATCTGTTTAATATACACTAACTCTGAAGAAACTGATTTGACGGTGGTGAATTACTTTGTAGTACTCGGCTCGGTGTGTTCGGGCAATTGCATTTGAAAGCTAGTTGCCTTTAAGGAATTGTAATAAGATGTACAACACATTGGCAATCCCCCTGGTATTGCTTATGTCTATAGGCGACGGCAGTCACTTACTATCAGGTGACCCGCCTGCTTCGTTGTCACTAGTGGTAATGCAAACATGTGGGTAATTATTTCTTTGGTATCATACAAATTCTAAAAAGAATACCTAACACTTCCGTCATTGCCAGTACCAAGAACACTGCAAGCACTGCACATATTTGGCATTCTTTGCAAGTTTTAACAAATTGAGTTGAGCTGGGTGATCCCTCCGCCCAACCCTACAACAATAACAATATTTTTTAGTTCTTTCAAATAACTTGTTGGTATACGCACATTTTGTAAGAGCATAAAACTGTAGGTATAACTATATGGGTATCATTCGACGGTCACCTGAGCGTTAAGTAATAGATCAGTCATTCAGTTCTTTTTTCCTCCGTGAATATGATGGGAATGAAAAACTACACTCTGTATTATCTAATAAGTATTTATAAATCTAGTGTATCTGTAGGTATCTTCGGTTCACCTGCGCTGGAAATTAAAAGCCTAGAACCCGATTGCAGCGCCACCTGCCGGGTAAAATTTTGAATCTAAACCAAAAAAGGACCCACTCAAACTCTGAGAAAAAAAAACATCGAAATCGGTCCAGCCGTTTAGAACGCGTTCAGTGAATTATATATACCTATCACGTATAGAAGAATTATAAAATATTTAATACCATGAGAATTTCTTTAAAAAAAAAACACTTCAAGTTATTAGTTTTGAGGCGATGATCTTGGAACATTAAACTACATACTTATTTAATGCGCCACGGCGATCAGGGGTAGTGACGTCAAAATCTGCGGCGAAGTACGTGGGTTCGAATCCTACAATGAGATTGAGATTTCGGTATCGGACATCGTGAGGAAACCATAGCACGGTGATATGGAACTTTGTAGTACTCGAACGGCTGGCAATCACCCTCAAGTTGAAAGTCTGTCACGAAACACCTATCAGTGTTTTCCGGCAATTGCACTTGAGAGCCAGTTTCCTTTTAAGCTTTATGTGCTTTCCACCTTCGGCCACATCATCGCTTAGCAGTCAGATTGCGGCCAAACATAAGATTATCCAAGAGTAAAAAAAAAGTTTATACAGGTAGGTGCAAAGTTTTCCTAAAGAACAGCCTATGCCAAGTATTGCCAAGTTATTACCAATATCTACCACAATAGAGGAGCATAATTACACCCATAATTGGTGTATCAAACGTCGATTAAAAGACCGTTTACAATTTGATAACCAATTTCGTATCGCAATACGAATTCAAATCTTCCCATAAAAATTGCCACGTGACCACTTTTGACACGCCTATATTGTACCATATCAATCGCATTTTCTGTTATTTAAATTGTTATTTTATTGATATAGTGTTAAGGTTATTTTTTGATTGTATTAGAGGATGGTTAAGGGAAGCAATAAGTAAGGTTTATAAGCATAAAATAGATAAATAATATTTAATATGGGCGGGTAGAATTGTATGTATATTTCTGGGGCGTAAGTGACGCGTGTCTCTAGTTAGGCTTATTCCCGTGACTGCCACTGAGTTGAGACCACTAAGAATCTATAAGGGTGTTGGTTGGTACTCTTATATAAACCATAATGCAAAATATAATTCATAGTTTATTTTAGTGGCAATCGTCCTTTATATGACATTTCTGCCAATGTCAAGTTATAATTACTTTTCATTAATGTTATACTCGTATTCACGTTATAATATCACATTCACAGTCAAGTTAGTCATCGTACGTACAAGTCAGATCAGATTTTGATGAAATTGGTGGTCATTCCATTAAAACTTTTCACGGAATTTTTGAGACACTCTAAAAAATAACAATACACGCTTTCATTTCATTTCACTTCACTTAGACTGAACATTATTGGACAAAACACCACCGATATTATTCAATAAAACTCAAAATACACGATTTCAATGAAAATAAAACGAAAACGTCACTTCGCAAGTTCCCGCCAATAAGTCTCTAATTCATAGTTAACTTATCACCATAATGACATTTCAATCGAACGTCAAACAAAACATAAGTCAGTTGAAACAATTGAATTTAAATCGGAGATCTCTGACATAGTACCTACTTTATTTTGGAATAACCCCTATTCCCAAAGGATTTTATGCTTTCCCGAGGTAAAAAGTATCCACATATTTGCCAAGTTTCATTTAAATCCGTACAGCCGTTTAGGCGTGATTGAGACCCATGCATTAAAACTATAATTTATTATGTTAGGTATTGACTTTTTTAAACGATTACAGCGATCGTCATCCAAAATACCTGATTTTATATAATTTTCAAACTGTTCCACATTTTTCAATGTAACAAGATTTTTACAATGCCAAAAATATTACCACAAGAAATCAAATTTTACAATTATTCAATTACGTACTTTCTCTTAAAAAATGTAGAGCAATCACATTATAAGAAGACACAGTACAAAAAGCAGTGCAAGCAACTGAAGTCTAACGCAACGCACGCCGCGCGCCGCCCACCTACAACCACGACCGACCGTCTATCGTAGACCATCGGTCACAAAGCGGCGCTTTACAAAATAATTATTAACAGAAAAACCACAAAAAACCCCACGAAATTAGTTCCCGATGACAGTCAAAAAATATATGTATATTTTTTTGTGGGTATATTGTAAAAAAATGTCCGTTGTAGCGCCACGACCGACGCGCGGGCCCTTTGCGCCCAGCAGGGCATCTGCCTTCGACTCTCGACACTAAATTTCCATGTGGCATATTTATTCGGTACCGAGATTATTTTCTACTAGAGTTTTATGATAATCGGGCCTTTATAACGACTAATGAATTACGTAGTCTCTCCGATGTCGTGAAGCGGGTTTTTCGGGTGACAGGTCCTATGTTTTTATCTCGTTAACGCGTTATATTTGTCGGATGGTTTGAGATAGGCATCTTATGTTTAAGCTGCGATTAGAATAATTTAACGGCGATATGGTGTTTTATCAGATTCTGGGAAGGTATCGTTTAATTGATGCGTCATTTTTTTATTGGTGCCAAGTCTTTAAACAAGTCTTTATTTAACACTAAGGTAAAACTTACTATCCAATGAGTTCATTTTGTTTTCATTTAAGTTAAATATTATATATAAGTTGATTTGCTATTTAAACTACATTGCTATTTAGTAAATTTATCTTAATTTTGGTTGAAAACAGCATATTATACCTACTGATGACTAAATCTAAAGACAGATTTTAAAATAAGTAGTTATAATCAGATCATAAGAAATATGTATAAAAACATAAAACCTTAATACTGACTTCGTATAAGTATTGGATAATATAAGATTTGAATAAATAACTTGAGTTAGAAAATAGACTCTATTATTTTGATGAAATTTGGCACGTCGTAGGTAATTTTAGGTTGGGTTATACTTTTTGTCTTGGCAAAATAGTTAATCTATGTTCTTCTATTCATATAAAACGATTAGTCTTGAGTGTTGACTGAGCAAACTATTAACGTACAGCACAAACCATACTTCGTCATTCTGAAGCAGTATGCAGGTTCCTTTTCCAACGCTGGCAATTTTGAAAGCTTTTTTTTTAATTCAACCCTTAGTAAGTACAGCAGAAATCTAAGCGTAAATGTGATCCAATGATTTACGCTAAGATGAACTGTTAGGTACTCGTAACCTGTTATAAATTGAATCAAAATTTAAGCAAGCCAACTAAACTTCATCTATACTCTCACAGGTTCTTGTTTTGAAGACAAACCAATATATCTATACACACTAATCACATACCTACTTACCATACAGGTAGAGTTAAAAATAATGTAAGTTGCAGGTCAAACGACACGATGCCGCCATCAATCATACACGCACGTCACCGCCACTTGAAGATGGATAGCTTCTGAACCCTCCACACAAAATGATAATTAAACATAATACCCTGTACAGATAGGCCATTCTGTTGCTGTCTTCCAATCAGGTGATAATTTGAACCTTATTAATTTTAATTGTCATTTTTCGATAGGGTTTTTAAGGGTTATAATTATAGTTGAAACTGTATCTGATTCGATATGTTTTTAGATATTACATGCCATGTATTCGATTTCGTAACTGGTTGACATTTTATTGTATAACAATTATTTAAGCGTATAAATTAACATCTTTACTAACACTGCGGCAAAAGCAAAAGAGATAGATGTCAATCGCCATCACAAAACATCAATTACCAAAATACCGTACACCATTCCCTAACGAACCCAAACCTTTAGTAAGCGCACGACCAGAGGTTGCCATCATAAAAAAACAACATATTCCATAAATTATATAATTTATACTCCTCCGGGGACGGGTTAACGCAACAAATGTAATGTTACAGTATAATGGGAGGCAGCCTCTTTACTTTAAGCCGCTTCCTAACTATTAAAACAGTCTAGACACTAAACGTCATTGTAAACTAAACTGAATATCCCCATTTTAAATGTTTAATGGGTTTTCGAAGTTCCAACTCGATTCTATCTAACATTTTGTACACATAAACCACTCGAGTGACGTATAGAATTTGCATTTTCTTACATTTCTAATATTCATTTCGGTTTCGGTTTTCGGTACAACTGTAATTATTAACACTTTACAATTTTCTCATACCAATATCTAATATGGTTTAATAAACGGTGATAATATGATTAGAATGATCGGTTCTCATGATTTTGTGATTTGAATATGATTTTTATGTCACAAAATTAGCTTGACAACTCGTATAAAGCTGAGTACAGACATCACGAAGCATGCCTCGCCCGCCATACATGACATGACTCGTAGCGTCGAGGCGCAGTCGCGCAGTCGGGTGCTCGCCGCGCGCCGTGAGCATCTGTAGTAGGTACCTACTACTAGGTATATGCCATTTTTCTTCCTTTTGCGTGATTGTTTGCAGACTTAAGAATGTCCAGATAGATACTTAACATGCCACGCGACATTCCTTCAGATGCATATTTATCGTCCATCAAGCCCGATTTTGTTACTCTGATCTTTGTCGCGGTGCCCCAATATGTTAAATTATATTAAGAAGGCAGTCTTTTTAAATCTCAGTTCGTGGGGCATAATATGTTGGTTACTTATCAGTGTTGTATAAATAAATTATTGTATTATATGTACTGGGTACCGACATTTTTCGAGGAAATGTTGCATACCTTCTTAGATTTTGGTTAAATTCTCTGAGCATATTAGGCTTAATTGAGAATCCACCCAACTCATAATTTATGAATTTTTACAACACCGCATAATGGTTATTTCGCTAGTCAACCAAATTGTTAAGAACGCCCTGAGGCCTTTTAGTAACAATGGTATTAAATATTTAATGCTTTAATTGAGGTGCGTTTGAACAAATTAGTTAAATTTATTAAAAATTACGTAAAATGATAGGTGCATTGAATGTAAGAATAACCCTTGAGTGGCGATTATGTACAGGAAAGCACTGCCGTAGATTAGTAAACCGACGATGTCAAATTTTGTAAGAGACACTAAATGCAAGCCACCCAAAACTGTTTACGTGGAAATTAATGAGGGACGCCCACTACAATGTGTGCATTCCTTATCTCAATATAACGAAGGAATTAAATCAATAAAACTAAAATATTTTATACTCTTACTGATTTTTATTAATTGTAGCTCAAAAAATAATTGTAGGAATATTTCCATTTATTACAGGTCATTAAAATTATTTCAAATATTTAATCAGAAAGATACGAATTCATCATCCATGCTACGTTGTATTAAATTGCGGAACCCTAACTGGGTGGTCAACACGCAGTTGGCCGGTTTTTTGTTTTTCCAACGGCTATTTCATTAACATACATTTTAAACACTTATCTTCAAGTATACATGTTTACAAAGCCTTGTTTACAAATTTCATTTTACTTTTTCGCAAGATAGGTAACCATTTTATTGTTGAGAATGATACCTTTTATTATATTTTGAATGCCTCCAGTACTCCGCCTCGGATTGCTCTGGGATGGGCATCCAATGATGTCCCTGGTACAAGTAGGACTTACCTCCATGCCTGCGGTATCCCAACGTAGCTGCAGCATCCTGCAGGTAACTTTTTCGTGGCATATTACTCAATTTTGCCATGGCGAAAGCAGCTAATTCCTGAAATTTGATACGACTTACTTTACCCTCTACTGTAGACGGAAGAGGTTATTCACTTATTACCTATATGTGTATAAACCATGTCCTAAAAACAGGCCTGTTCTGAAATATCTATATTTTATTAGCAATGTGACGTCAGCTATCATCATCGTTTTGACAGGATATGATATTACCTAGGTCCTAGACAATCTTTGCAGCGCTGAACTTCTGCACCTATCTGTCTTTGAACTAGTTTAATAAGCATAGTATGTAACGTGGAATACCTACGTCATAATTTCATCCTGCAGCTACGCTTTCGTAGACAGAGCCCCTCGAGGAATGGTTTAGTAGAAAACTATGTAGGTACTAGTCAAGTCATTTAAATTTTTAATAAATAAATAAATAAATATCCTCGGACATTTTTCACACACGGCTATCTGATCCCAATCTAAGCAGAGCTTGTAATATGGAAACCAGATGACTGATATACTACATATACTACTTTTTTTTGTAAATACATACTTGAATAGATAATTACACCCAGACTCAGGACAAACAGACATGTTCATGCACACAAATGTGTGTCCTGAATGGGAATCGAACCCATGACCTGCGACGTGATAGGCAGTGTGTTAACCAACCACGCCAACCGGCCAGTCTAATAATAATTTTGTGTTAAATATAAATTTTGAAAGTACCAATTAGTAATAATTATGCTGACACCTAGATTTAGGCTAGCTAAAGTAAATAATGTTTTTCTCGTGATTGAGTGCGTTTGGATATCCTAATTAAATTTCAAAAATTATGTCATAGAAGTCTTTTATAAGGTGGCTAATTACATCTAATATATAAAATTCTCGTGTCACAGTTTTCGTTGCCATACTCCTCTGAAACGGCTTAACCGATTTTGATGAAATTTTTTGTGCTTATCCGATATCTATGAGAATCGGCCAACATCTATTTTTCATCCCCCTAAATGTTAGGGGTAGTCCACCCCTAAATTTTTATTTTTATTTTTGAGACAAAATTTCTAATTTCTATTTTTTTATGATACAACATACAAAAATACATACAATCCCCAATTTTCACCCTTCTACGATCAACCCTTATTTTTTAATAGCCATTTTAGTAATTTGAGTAATCGGTCAAGCCGTTTCGGAGGAGTATGGTAACAGGACCGATTTGGATGAAATTTTGTGTGTGTATTTCAATGGGTTCCTCGATGATTTGAAAACAAAATTGGACCCGGTAGATGGCGATGGAATCGGGTTCTAAATTTGTTTTAATTTCAGGGCAGGACAACGTCTGCCGGGTCCACTAGTAGAAGATAAAAATATATGGTTGTAGTAGCTTCTCTTCTTACTAGTTTTCTCAGTGAATCCTGAACCAGTGGTAGAGTTTATAATTAAAAATAATGACTTACCTTACAAAACATAAGGCCTATGTACAAGTTATCACCAATCTGTTTCAGGCGAACATCTTGTGCTGGTATCTTTTTGTCTTTATCCACATCTGAAAAATTACCGTTAAATATTGTGTGACTGTAATTAACAACTACCGTACAAATTGCTATATTATATTACCAAGGAACAAGTAATTTTTGTAATTTGATTTACTAATTATATTATGTTATAATTATCACGAGTAGTCATGAATTATAATACAATTTTGTGTTTTTATTTAACTTTTTTATTTTTTGTTATAAAACTCTTTGCTGATATAAACAAAAGAATAAAACACCAGTGCGGTTATCTATATATATAAAATTCTCGTGTCACAGTTTTAGTTACCGTACTCCTCCGAAACGGCTTGACCGATTTTGATGAAACTTTATATCTGTATTCAGTAGGTCTGAGAATAGGTTGTTATCTATTTTTTACTAGCTGTCGCCCGCGGTTTCACCCGCGTTCGCGTAGGGTCCGCCTTCCCGTGAGATCTAGCGGTATAAAAAATATATAAAATTTCATCAAAATCGGTCCAGCCGTTTTGTAGGAGTACGGTAACAAAGGAACGATTTGGATGAAATTTTGTTGTGTAGGTATTTCAATGGGTTCCTCGATGATTTGAAAACAAAATTGGACCCGGTAGGTGGCGCTGGGATCGGGTTCTAAGTTTTGTTTTTATTTTAGAGCAGGACAACGATATTTTGAAAAAGAAAAATATACGCCATATTCAATTAATAAATGATCGAGAACTCACATTTTGGCAGTATGTAGAGCCAATACGCCCCTCTATCGTCCTGCTCGGTCAGGAAATAGCACGTATGTCGCTCATCCCACATCAACACTTGTCTCGCGGACCAGTTAACTGGACTTTCCACCGCATCGTCAAGGATGCCATGGAGGTTTTTCGTATCCTTGAAATCGAAAATTACAATGTTGCCACAAATTGAATTTTTTAACTAAAATTTATTTTATACCGAACACTGCCCACGCATATACAATAATAAAAAGTACTCACGTTAACCGTGGGAATAGTGAAGACAAAAGTATCAGCTATTTTTATAGAGCTCCAATAATAAAATATAAACCACTTGTCATCAAGTACTGAGTAAGGATTGAATCTAGCGAATCTACTGAACTCTTCACAAGTAGTCTCATCGCTTCGTTCTATCCCTGTAGGACCCGCAAACTCTTTCGGTTCCATTTTAACACACGTCAAAAATAATAAAATCGAAAAAATTACGGATACGCAGAAATCACCCATCTTTATTCAGGTTTCATGTGAATAATAAAGGAGTAATTGAGATGGATAACAGTTTTTCATGCAGCGGTTGAATGAGAGGGATGTTTACCTTCATTGTATTATTGAGATCGGTTGTGTTCAACCAATATTGACATTTTAACTGTTGCGGAATTTCAATAGTGCATGTTCTTACTTACACTCGATAGGTACCTACATTGGTTCTGGCTCAACTTCAAACATTAATTTTTGGCTCAACTTCAAACATTAATTTTTAAGAACGAACGTATCTCTAAGCAGTTTGCGAACGTATCTCGTGTCACGATGTTTGTCCGGGCTAATTTCCGAAACTGCTACTCCGATTTTGATGAAACTTGGCACACAGGTAGATCATAACCTGGAATAAAATATAGGATACCCCGGGAAAAGATATGATCCCACGGGAACGCGGGTGAAACCGCGGTGTACTAGTAGTATAATATAGTCACGTTGTATAATGGAAATGAAATGTAAATAATTTGAACGTAGTTTCGGAATAAATCAAAGGGATTATATTAAGATTAGCTGTTCCGCGTGGTTTCACCCGCGTTCCCGAGGGATCTTATCATTTCCCGGGATAAAAAACCTATGTGCTATTCCAGACTATAATCTATCTCCATGCCAAATTTCATCCATATCCATTCAGCCGTTCTGGCGTAAATGAGTAACAAACATACATCCATCCATCCATCTAAACTTTCACATTTATAATATTAGTAGGATTAACGATTCATAAAATATTCTAAATTATAGATAACAATTAAAAAGCTTTTAACCGTCACTCATTTATTTCATTGATTAATACATTAATTCATTAATAAATTAGGTATTTCAATTAAAAAGAAATTACTATATCTATATAAACTAAAAACAATGGCCTAAAGTTAAGCGGAAGCATACCAAATAGATTTGCAGAATTACCACGCTAAATGGCTATACCAATTCTTTGGGCAAGGAAAAACCAGCCTCTGGAAGGTGAAATGGCGCGAGAGTACCATCGCATCTCCCATAAGGCACCAATAATATACCGTCCGATCTCCTGCCATCATAGATTGGTTTTAAACTGCTGACACGCCAAACAGAAAGCATTTGTGAAAACCGACACTCCTACCGCATGGTGCTTATCTATGCTCACGATTGATGGAAGTACATTAAGCCAGTAATATATTGATTATACTTTAATTATAACGTCGATAATGTTAAGCCAAATTCTTTTGTTCAGTTATTTGGGGTTGTTTAGCTTTGGCTAACTCTTCTAATTCGAAATTCCTTGATACTGGTCCACCTCGACCTCTGAAGTTTAAAATCTTGGCTTCAGATAGTTTTTTCCCGGGAGTCGGCGGTTCTTCACCGGATACGGCCAATATTTGAGCAGAATTATAGTTGCAATGCATCATTGCCAAATATTTACCTACTATTTTTAAACGCATTTTTTTCATCGGTAGTTTTACTTTGTTATCTGAAAACGTATTTATAAAGTTATCAACATACATACTTTTGTACTTGTATACATATATGTTATGGCTGAATATGTTGAACATAAACGAAATGATATAATAGAAGTAATAAAACGTACCGAAGTCAGTAATACTAACGTTTTACATAGTCCGGTATGTCGAATCGTAGTACACCATCAAACAATCCTTTTCTGTCAGCTGCAATTAGAAGCATCTCCGTTCGTAGGGTTTTCATGATCAATTTTGGTTGATTCCAGTCTAATGTGATGTTCAGATATGGTGTATATTCGTTTTTATAAAATTTTACCTCCTACGAAAAGAAATAAAATCATCGAATTAAATTATGATTCTGATTATTTTAACAATAATAATTTAACAAAAATAATTGATAATTTTGAGATTAAGAAAATGTTGGGATTGGAGGGTAATAATTTATTTATAGTACAATCAAATTTCAAAAATGTTTTTTGCTTAAAAATAGAAGAACCATAATAAATTTTATCTTAATACTCGTACGTTAACAACAACTTACCGAATTCTTAGGAAATGAAAATGTATGCACGAAGACACTGGGATATCTATCCCAAACAAAAAATGGCACCCACTGTAAATCCACAATGTCTTTGGGGTGAAATTTCGCAGCTCTGCCGAACTCTTCACAAGTTGTCCAATTGATTTTTCTGGATAGTCCACGTCTTATGTGTGGACGACGGAAAAATGAGTAACTGTTCTGGTCATTCATCGCTTGCCCAGCATAACGATCCATTTTTTGTTGCGTTTTCGATTCCTCTGTCTCATCTTTCTGTATATTTGCAACAACTTTCTTTTTTATCTCGGGAGTCGTGGGCGCCATTATGTTTCTCAATTGTATAGCTGGTAAATCAAACCATAGCGGAGCACTGTCATTTCTTGTCTTTAATTGATTACCAGTGCTATCATCTTCTGGAAGTTTGTCATCTTTATTGTATAAATACTCGTCTCGAGGACTTCTCACTACCGCAGGTGGTTTAATAATCCATTGAACATGTTTGGGATCGGTATTTTTTAGCAAAAGTTTTGCTTCTTCGGGGTTCTTTGGATATCTCATATGTAACTCTAGTAAATCCAGTGGTCGCTTCAAATCTGACATAGGATCTTCATGGCCTTCCTTGAAAATATGTCCAAAAGTTACGGGTAGGTCGGATTTCTTGTCGTATACATCTATGCTGGGATCTCCATCATCATCATCATTGTTACTGAACGTTGGTCTAATTTGTTGGTAATTTGTTAAACCTTTCCTGGTTTCTGCCTCAACCACTACAATCAGTACGAGTAGCAGACGCATTTTCAGTGAAATGTTGTTTTTGTCAGTTTACTCTTTATATTTCATGTCATTGAACAGAGATTGCAAACAGATGTTTCTAATTACTGTTTTTTAGCTGTGCCCCGCGGTTTCACTCCCGTTCTCGAGGGATCTTATCTTTTCCCGGGATAAAAACTATCCTATATTTTATTTGAGGATATGACTACCTGTGTGCCAAATTTATTCAGCGGTTCTTGCTTTATAAATGGTGTAACTAACCCGACTTTGTTTTATATAGATAGGTTTGCAATTAGGTATAAACTTATTACAAATAAGAAGTAAATAGTTGTGATGATGTGAAATAATTATAAAATATAGTGAAGAATAATTATTGAGTACTTATAATAAATTAATATTATGTCATAAAGGGGGCTATGTACCTAGGTATTTAACTTGAGCGTTGTATATAAGTTATATACAACGCTCAAGTTAATAATATAACCAACCAATAAGTAGGTAGGTATGTACTTGCGTAAGTACAATTTTGATACGTATTCGTAATTTTTAAAGGGAAGTTAGCTATAGAAAAAAAATACATGTTTTGCTGACATTTGATATGAAACACTCGTTTAATATTTTTAACCGACTTTTTTTGTACTTAGTTTTTAAGTACCGTATACTCCAGCAATCGAAAAATGCAATTTAAAAACAAAACAGTTTCTAACTTCTGATAATTAGCTTTACTTCGTATTTTCGCCGGGTTCAATTAAATGTTTTGAATCCAATAAGTCAATACATTTGTTTAACAGCAAGTTCTCACGCTCACGAACATAGTACCTACTTCAGGAGGAAAGTCAGACGAACAAAATTTTCGTTCCTAGATAACTAGTAGTAATTTGGTTCCTAGACCTAACTGTCCCCTGCGGTTTCACCCGCGTTTCCAAAGGATCTTATCTTTTCTCGAGATAAAATGTATGCTATGTTTTATTCCAGGATATGATCTACCTTTGCGCAAAGTTTTATCAAAATCCGTTCTTTAGTTTTAGCGTGAAAGAGTAACAAACATCTTCACATGCAAACATACTTTCACATTTATTAGTAGTTAGATAAGATATCTAATATGAACATTTAATAGCGTTCTTACTCACCCCACCAACCGGTGGTGGTCTAATAGCTCAGAAATACCTATATCAAACACCGCAGTTTTAGTAAATCTATCTTCTTTCTATATCCTAACCGACTAGCCGTCCCCCGCGGTTTCACCCGCGTTTCCGAAGGATCTTATCTTTCCCCGATAAACAGTATAATATCTCTTATTCCAGGATAATCTATTTGTATGCCAAGTTTCATCAAGATCGGAATTTCTCATTGATTAATTACGAAAATTCAGTAGGTTCAAACTTGAAAGGCAGGTAGATGCCTAATAGGATGTAGGTATCGGCTAAGAAAGGATTTTAGAAAATTAAAAAAATAAAATAAAAAACCTCGGGAACTAGTAATCATAAAACATTTGTAAATCTGAAATAAAGGTAGTAGATAATGTAGCTCCAACTCCAATCGACTCGTCAGAATATGGAATCAGGTTATAAATATTACTAAATAAATTGTATTTTTAATTCTATATTATTTGAACATTATTATAAAATATTGAACTGGTCAAGGTCTTCTAAGATCTCATCATTCTGGTCGCCGACGTCATGAAAGTCTTGAGATGGTGGAGTAACAGGCATTGAGGATGCATTCACATGTGTGTAGTTGAAATCACCCCGAAAATCAAACCTCCGTGCAATTTCTTCTAACTGAAAAATATTTTTCATCTATTATCATCCAAAATACAACATTTCTAGACAGCAGGTTACATATAGGTTTATTTATTTATGAGTGTGGATAGAAATAGAGGTAGAGAAAGGCAGAAGAAGGTATGGATGGACTGCGTGAAGAATGATTAGTTAGTTTATGAAAGGCGTGAGTACTGAGAAGACTAATGATAGAGCGGAGTGGAAGTGGAAAAACCGTTGTGCTGACCACACCTAGCGTGGGATAAAGACAAGAAAAAAGGTACATATAACTATATTCAGTAACCTTTTAAAATAAAAATACTATTTTAAGTTGATTTATGAAGAACTGGCTTCCGCATCGAGGGTTTTACCCGCGATCCTGGGTATCATAAGTTTTCTTGGGGTTAAACCTAGTTTCGGCAGGGAGCGTTCAAATATTACGTAACGATTTTGGGGGTGGGGGGGTCTTGTAAAATGTTACGATGCGTTACAGGGGCGGGGGGGGGTTTGAACTACACGTTACGTAACATTGTTTTTTACATTTTCGGTACTTTACGGTGACTTTTAGGTAAAAATGCTCACTTGGTGGTTATGTAACGTTTTACTAGGGGGCGTTACGGCGCGTTACATAGGGGGAGGGAGGGGTCAAAAATCTCCAAAAATTGCGTTACGTAATACTTGATCACTCCCAGATGCATTTGTAAACTACTTGCCACCTCTGATACTCGTATCATCACTAACTACGGAGAGATTGTGGACAAAATATAGCTTATTTACTAACAAGTTGTATTGTATCTGTAGTTATTGAAAATGAAACTCTCGACTCTTTTATGGTTTGAATTGATTTCTATTTACCTCAGCATCGGGCGGCATTCTCTCAACTGGTGCTAACGCATAGCAAAGTCGATGTTTGCAGTTCATCAATCCCAAGTAGCCAGGCTCTATTAACTTCATTGCAACCAGGAACAAGGGAATAGACTCCACTGGAAACAATATTCTTTTTCAATACCACAAGTAACAACCAAGCAGACGGCTCACCTGATGGTAAGTGAATACCGTCGCCTATAGACATTAGCAATACCAGGGGATTCTTAATGTACTGACGATCTTTTTACAATACCTTAAAGGCATTGCTCTCAAGTGCAACTGCCGGAATACACCAACAGGTGCTTGGCGACAGATTTTCAACTTGAGGGTGGTAGCCGGCCAGTCGGGTACTATAAAGTACCTACCGTACCATCGTGCTGTGGTTTCACTTCGCCATATCCAACGTCACTACCACCGAGCTATCATCGCCTCAATGTAGTACAATATTTAGGAATGAATTTAATATAAGTATTTATAATTTAAAAAAAACATTGGAATAATTGCACCTTTTTATCGTCAACAACTTATTATGGGCTCTAGTTACAATTTGTAAAATTATTGCTTTTGAGCACTTCGTGGGCCTAGACCGGATTTACTTTATTTAAGCTCAGTGAGGAGATAGCAGAAAATAAATGATGATAATTTTTCCAATAGTAGGGTACGTACTTTTGATAGCATAAGCTGGTATAATTCTGTACAACCCTGAGATGTTAGTTCGGATGTACAATGCGGAAATGTCGATGGAGCTTTCCATGAAAAATTCAGCTTCTGACCAAACCACAGGTGGTTTAATGTTACCATCCAATTCCACTTTGAAGCGCCGTATTAGCTGCAAAATATTATTGCTTATTATATTCAGTTGGGGTACTAACGCTTGCCTCCTTAGTTATACAACGAAAGTCTTGGGTACCATGAGTTGAACTCAGTATCGTATGATTTTTTATCAATAATAGACTATAATATTTATTTTCTCCCAAAAAATACACTAAATAACATAAGTACTAAATTAGGATCATAAATAAAATATAAATTAAACTAAATTATAAATAAAACACTGAATTTAGGTCGTTGTCTATGGGCAACGCGCCCAAAAGACTGGCTTCTTTACATAGTTATCAATAATAGGTATCAAATAGGTAGAGGTCTGTGGTAGAGGTAGATTATATGAGTGACAGCAAGTGCGTCAGTGTGATAACTGCAGATGAAAAACAACATCTATCTAGGTCTACCTCCACTAAGCAAGAGAGCAAGTGGCTTTACTTCTTCAGCAAGTTGGGCTCCCACAATTTGGTATCATTTTAAAGATTTTTGTTATGACCTCCACGCTTTTATCTCGTCTCCATAACACACGCTTTGCTAAGTTTAGGATCAGAATACCATGGTGATGAATGTCCCTGGATATTACCTCCACGAGATTATCTTGGTATAACATTCCCCCTAGACAAGATGTATGTCGACCTTTATAATGGGCTTAAGAGAATCACTTGACAAGTCTTATCTCAAAAGTCATCCCAATATAAAAGTTGATCGTGTAGCAACGATAAAAATTGGCTACACACATCTCATCTAGACCCCCAAATAAGTTTGGTTCAACATATAATAATAATGAAGGTACATACCTCATCTGACGGAGCACTAAATCTAATTTGGTAGCTTTTTTCATACTCAATATGCCAGAAGTAAAATATTTTCCAATAAACGTCTACAATTAAAGTTGGGTCGAATGTGGTTCCATTTAAAAACTCGTCACATGTCGTCCAATTTGTCAATTCAGGTGCGGCTTCGTTTTCTCTTACCGATATAACCATTAAAAACAATGTTAGAAACATTACCGTAACTTGAACGCCTAGAACTACAACTTGGCTTCCTAGTTCAGGCAAACAGCCTTTGTTTCAATTTGTCTTTTTAAACCAAAATTGGTTTTAATTCGAGGTATCAAAGTGTTTTAAAGCTGAAATAAATACACTGAATAGTTGTAATGAAGTATACACGATAAGAAAAGCGTCTATTCAAATCAATGATGTCTGTAAATCTGTGTATTTTTTTAAATCGTTAATACGTCTTATATCTCCTAAGTATCACTGAAGATCTATAGAAAATTAACGTTTATTTATACGTTAAGTTTGTTTTTATTTATTGCTGGTCCAATTCTGAAGGTAAATAAAGTGTAGTTATTTATATAACAATAATAATATAGCAGAACGAATTGTATATTTGAGACATGAGTTAATAATATTGTTTATGAGTCACATTATGTATCAGAGTGCCAGGATTCAGAGTTTACTTACTTACTTATTTACGACATGTTGACTTAAAATTCAAAGACAATTTATCCTTCAAAGGGGTTTTTGGTTAATTAGGTTGTTCCCTATATTAAAAAAATATCGAAAACTAGCTAGTGTAGGTATGTAAAAACATTTAAAAATACTCAAAAATGGTGAATAAGTTGTAAAATTCATCCTCCTTCATCCAATAAAGAGGACAAAGTTAATGACAAAGAGTAACTTTTTTGGTGTTTATTTATTAACAGGTCAGTATTTCATACAAAATTCCATATAAACTATTATGTCTTATTATGTCTATAAATAATAATAAGTAAGCCTTACATACAAATACCGTAGGTATATTTACCGCTAGACAATTATTCTTGATGTAAAAGGAACACTAAAACCGTAACTATGAAACAAAAATACTTTATTATTTAATTAAAACCAAAATGTTCATCAAGGATTATTATTTTCATCATTGATACAAGCAAGGTAGCCCTCTCCAAATTTTAAATCGGAAGCTATCGATGCAACCTCCTTGTGCGTGGAGTGTCCGGCTCGCACCAATAGAGATACGAGACCCACGTGACAGTCGCTTATTATCAGATATTTGTTATTTTTGATCAACTTCATTTGGTACTTCATGAGAGGCACGGATCCCCGCCTTGGGGCCATATCTGGAAAGAAATCGAATGATTAGCGACCACAAAATCGAACGATGTCGAACTAAGTTCTAAGAAATGGGTTACTATAGTAACGTTATATCTACGAGTAAGTATATGTAACAAAGCGAAATACTGATAAATCACCAAATCTCAGAAAGTATAAATGCTAAAATTTGGCAGGTAGATTCTTAATATAGAGAAAAGAATATTGAAAATTCACCCCTAAAAATTTTACCCCAGGAATGCGAGTGAAACCACGGGAGACAGCTAGTATATTATATTTTTAAGGCAATGCTAGCTTAGTGGTAGTGACGTCGGATACTGCGGCGAAGGTTGCGGGTTTATACAACAATGAGCGTGAGCTTTCGTTAAAGGAAATCATAGCATGGCGGTACCACCCTCATGTTGAAAATCTGTCACCAAGCACCTGTTGGTTTGTTCTGGCAGTTGCTTTTGAGAGCTAGTTGCCTTTAAACGATTGTAAAAACACATTGTCAGAAACCTACCTATTGCTAATTTCTAAAGGCGACTGTAGTCACATACCATCATATGACATGCCTGTTTGCTTGCCAGACTTGTGGTATTTAAAAACAATACCTGTTGTCGCTGTCATTGGAGATGTTACAAATAGTATAGTCCCTTTGATAGTCAACAGGTTAAATTTAAGTACGTACTCCCATCTCTAATGACGTTAGGTACAGCATCAAAACTGCCGGCTGAGCCCTGGTTAGAAAAAAGAAGAAGCTCTCGACGTGTCGCAACTATAGACATGTGGAGAGATGCTGCTGCCCAATATGGTTGGTCCTCCAAGTATTCACTCATGTCGTTCCAAAATCGATCCGTTATCTAAAAAATAAACGTAAAGTGCTTACTATATAAATAAAGAAAAATCTGTTTTCAGTATTTGTTGTTATAGCGGCAGCAGAAATACATCATCTGTGAAAATGTCAACTGTCTAGCGATCACGGTTCATGGGATACAGCCTGGTGACAGACAGACAGACAGACGGACAGACGGACAGTAAAATGCGGATAACGCTAGACCGACCATTGTGGTGATCCTTGGCCCTTGTCCAGCAGTGGACATGTTCCGGCTGATATGATGATGATGATGAATGCTCCACTAACCCTATCAGTAGGTAATATAACATTGTATTTTTGCAGGCAGTCAAATGAGATCACGGGAAATATATAATTGGCGATAAATAGATTCAGCAGCATCTTAATTAGGTATTACACTTAGCCGGTATTTTTTCATTTTGCCTTTAACACATAGGTATTTTGGTAAAAAATATTTTGATTTGTGATTTTTACATTTCATTAAAAAATATTCTTTCAATGTAAAAATGTTCTTTTCACTAAAAAATATTCTTTCAAAGCATAAAACTAGAGAAAGGCTGGACCGATTTGGACATTTTTGGTTTCAAATTGCTGGTAATAGTCCAATTAAAATTTAAGAAAAATTTAAAGCGCTCTTCTTTCTAGTTATTTGAACAGAACATCTTCTGTTGGGCCAGCCAGCTAGATCGGTAAATGCAAATATAAAAATAAGTATTAACCCATGATGTAGTATTTTTAAACGCCAACTCTATGCATCCATTATCCGATTTCATTCCCCACGTGTAATATATCCTCCATGGTTTCCCAATCACCGCCTCGTGATCGAAGTACGGATCTTGGGCTATCTTCTTGCACGTTTCCCCAAATTTAGCTAAAGCCTCTGGTTTAATTAATTGGCCAATATTATTTTTTATCTGTAATACTGTTAATAGAACTGCTAAACGTACGAAGACTTGAAGATCCATCGTGTCACTACAATGGAACCTAGGAATTGTAGCTTTATAAAGAGTACGTTACTATCAACAGTGACCTATGTGAAAATAGTATGTTTTGTGTTTGCAGTTCGTATTTCCCATACAATGAAACAATGTTTCAATCAACAGTGCGTCCTCAGCTAGTAGGTAAGTGTAGGTACAATCATTGTACCTATGAGCTGCATTTCCCACTAAAAATAGATACTATTATTGTATTGTATATAATGTAAGTATAATATCTAAACTAATATTATAAAGATAACTTTGTACCCCCATCTCCTGTGTTTGTTAACCTAATGTACTTATGAAAATGTAAATAAATATAAGAAAGATCCACTGCTGAAATAGTCTTCTCAGTTTAAGGTATTCCGAATCGGTGGTAGAGTCAATTGTAACGTTCATTAGTGCCTTACCAAGGCCTAAACTGAAATAATGAGTTTTGAGTTTGAGTTTTGAACCAATTTTTTATTGGGTATTGACGAATCTTTGTAAAAAAAATATAGTTAGTTTTTTTATCCAAAAAAAATTATCGCCGAGTTTTTTTTTCCACCCTACAACAACTAGTAATCGACAGAATCTACCAAGGCACAGCCTCAACCACCAGGGCTATAAACTTGAAATGTTGCACACAGGTTTCTATTACCTAGGTAATTAGGTATCATATCATATTTTTTTGGAACGAAGTTCCTTACCGCGCGTTGTGAAAGGGGGCTAGACGGAAAAAATTCTTACGAAAAATTTGTCACGACACTTTTAGTGTCAAAAGTGCGTTGACCTGTCTCTCTCTCTCTCTCCCTCTCTCTTATAGAAAGCAAGCCAGATAAAAAAAAACATTTCTATTTATATATATATAATATATAAATAGAAATGTTTTTTTTTTTACTATTCTCTATTTTATACTCTCTCGACTTATATAACTTCGTTCCATCCGGGTGTCCCTTGACACCTCTCAAGTTTTTTTATTCATAGCCTGCGGTGGCAAATAGATCGCAGTCGAAACCGCCGATCATTGAAAGTTAATTTAACAGCAATACACACGATTTTACAATATAGTGACCTTAAATCCACCTTGTAAATAAAGTTCGTGAGTAATTTTCTCTAACTAACCATTGTTACATTGGCCTTCATTTATTAAATTGTCGTAAGTATAAGTATTTATTATGTTTGTGAAAATGAATTTCTAAATGCGGCGAGACCTCGCGTGCGTTCAGAAACATTGGCTCGGCTCATTTGTTGTAACATGGGCGTTTACTGGCTGGCCACCGATGCGTATCTTCGGAATAGGTGGAATTGGTGGGCGGAATATTATTACCAGTCGTTATGTTCAGTGACAGAAAGCGAGGCTGCCCGTAATGACTGCGCCGCCCAACAGCGGCTGTAGAGAAATTATAAAAAAAATATTAATCATGTTTGAATCCAAAGGGATATCTTCTTTTAGAATTTAAATCTACAGCCAGTAGTTTTTATGTGTTTGTGTGATAATTTATTGTTCAATAAACTAATGATTGAAATGCCAATTGCTTATTTGTTAATAACTTCTGAGCATGAGTTTTTACTTTTTGTTTGACACGGGCTATTAAAATGCCTACAAATATTTCAGGGTTGAAACTGTGAACAACAAAGATGACCAACTTTGCTAATGTTAAATCAACTGTTCCATAGATTTTGGTCGAGTACGTGTTCAGGTTTCATATTGAACAGCCGAAAATATTTAGCGCTCAATTGTGATTTTTTTTTTCAACCCAGGATAATTTGGTAGGCTTAGGAATTTATGAATAACTCGTGTAAATATTAGTTATGCTAATCGCGAATAGTACCAACAAAAATCCAAATGATGGGACCATGTGAGTCTTTTTGTTTTATGACTACGTTCTGCTTTATGTTATATCGATTTTAATCAACATTAGAGTGTAAATTCAATAGGTAATGGGCGTCTGTGAAATTATACAAGTAACGGTACGTTAGGTAACGTTACATCCTTAATTTTTAAATAGTTTTATTGGAAATGTTTATTTCAAGTATTATACAGTGTTAGATGTTAGGTTAGTAATAACTTCACAGCAATTTTTTTGTCGGCAGGCAGGTCGATCGAAACAAGAGAAAGTCATTGCGACACGATCTTTTATTTCTGTTTTTGAATAAAGGAATCGATTAAAAGACGTTCAAAAACAGAATGTTCCGTTCCCTCGATCAGGTGAAATGCGAAACAGAGGCTGTCACACGCACGCGAGACGACGCCGCCACCGCGCCGCGAGCGCACGTCATGCTGACAGCCGCTAGGGTTGTCTCTAAACCAAACATACTGTGACATTTAACGATACATAGATTTGAAATTAGAATATACAGGCGCCCTTTTTTACATAATAGATAAGTAAGTACCTACAATTCAATAATTCGGTACCTACTTTATAACCTAATGACTAGAATAGCTAGCTAGACACCTATTGTATTGTACCCATTATAACAAAAGATACGGTAGCGAGAAATTAGCTAGACAATAATCAATACAGTAACATTATAGATATAGCTATTATAGTCAAAGCGATGCTACAGTTAAAATCATTCATTCAGTATAAAACATCAACAATTTACAATAAGAGCATTAAAAATACTGTGCAAAAACCATAATTACATGAAATCAAAGAAATTTAAATATAGTAGGGTATAAGTTTAAGTCTTTGCATGAAATCTAAAATGAAAATCTGTCGCCAAGCACCTAACGACATGTTGCAGCGCTTGGGAGCCAGATTCCTTCTATATGTTCCCTTGAGCGACATCATCACTTACCAATGGTCAGATTGTGACCAAACACAAACTTATAGGTACCAACCCTAAACCAGTTAAAGGCAGTGAGAACGGGAACCGGTGTGCGGCAGTAGAGTGACGTCAGATCGAGGGCTCTTATTAGAATGGATATAAATTAGAAACCAACCTATATTAATGGATCGAACAGGGACTTTATGTTTTTGACTTGTATTATTGTGTACTGATCAGATTTGTACAAAAAATATTAAGAAATTCAGGGATTGATAAGAGACCTGTCTCAGGTAATATAAAGATTAAATACGATTGCATGCAGCTTAGAAGACTCAGATAGAAAACATAGCTGTGCTGAACAAATGAAACAGACCTAAGCATGAAATAAAAAGTATTTATACCTAGATGTACTTTTGTTTTTTTAGTGTTTTTTTTATGTCACAAGTGACACCGAGGCAAGCGGGTCACCTGATGATAACTGCCTACCGTCGCCTATAGATATTAACAATATCAGAGGGGTGCCCAATGTGTTGTACACCTTCAATCCTGTCAATGCCTTAAAGACAAACTGTGTTTGGTGACAAATTTTCAACTTGAGGGTGGTAGCCAGCTAGTCGAGTACCTACTACGAAGTACCCTACCACCGTGCTGTGGTTTCCTCACGATGTTTTCCTTCACCGAAAGCTCAAGCTCATTGTAGGATTCGAACCCACGACCCTCGCCGCGGTATCCGACGTCACTACCATTGAGCTATCATCGCTTTAAGATTATGTCAGGAGGTTGACAAGCATACAGATAGTATCTGGTCATAGACGCCTATGGACATTATGTACAATACTGGGGGGATTGGAGAAAGAATCGTTAAAATCCGTAGCATATTTGCCGTAGATAGAACCTACCTATACCTACATGGATATGTTTGCTTTATACTACCTTAAGCCTATATATAAACGGGGTGTATACATATAGGCTTTAGGTGCAACAATTAAAAAATAAAGAATGAAAACTCGTATCTAGTTTTATTGCGGTAATTCAATTAATTTCCATCAGCAAATTATTGTGATAAACAAACTACTTTCAGGTTTAGGTACTACACTACACTATACTTAGGTTTTTTTATTATGGAGATAGGTTTGAGATATCGAAATATCTCGAAAATGGTGACACTTTTACTGAGGTCATTCTTGTATATTTGGTTGGTGACCTGCCCATCTATCTTCCCCATAAGTTAGTCGTACAACTTACCGGACAACCTGTATATACTTAGATAAATATAGGTACTGACTGGCTGGCTACCACAATCAAGTTGAAAATCTGTCGCCAAGCACCTACCGAAGTGAGAGCCAGTTGCCTTTAAGGAATTTTTATAAGGTGTACATCACATTGGCAATCCGCTTGGCATCGCTAATGTCTATAGGCGTCGGTAGTCACTTGAGGTATACAATAAAATAAAACGTTTAAAACCTCCTTTTTTTATGGATGTCTGATATTAGTTAAGTACTAAGTACCTACCAATAGAATAATGTTCTACACATTAGTCATGAAACTGGACCAACCGCTCTTCTTTCCATACATAGAACTTATATATAGGAACTATAACTCGCCTACCGAACCAATATCACTTTCACCAAGACTTTTCCTTTCACTATTCCCAAATAAGTTAGAAAACATTTTCGCCTCTGTAGTTCCCAACCCTCCCATAATCCTCTACCTGCAGAGATATACCGTACTTACCCCGCGCAGCCACTATCATCCATACCTACCTATACTTCACTCTAAGAAGAAACGTACCATCCACCAGTTTCATGCATGAAAATATCAACCTTAAAACCTCCAGAATTCAGTCTAAATTCAAATGTAAAATGTTGGCGTTTACAGGCCTGTTTACGGAGAAATCATCTCCCCACCCAGCTCCTCTCGCGCCCTGCCTCATGCATTTAAATTGCTTCATTACAGAACTAGACGCCGGGATGTAGGGTTGTCTATTGGGAAAAAAATGTTTGTTTTGATGCAAATTCCATATTTGATATTAGTTTACATGTTTTGCACTTCCACGTGTAATGTGTATTTTGAATATTTACTTTACACATCTAAAAAACCGCAGCAACAAATATTGGCATCTATGACGCGGTTTCACCCGCATTCTTATATTAAAAAGTAGACAAGGTATCTGGACTTTGAAAAGGTCAGCATGTGCTACTGAAATCAACAGAGCTGATTTTCAGCAGGCAACCTTAGTGGTCTCAAAGATGATCCATTGCTCCGTATGACGCCAAGAACGGACGAGGAAAGAAACGAATTTCCCTTCGCATTTATAATAAGTATTTTCGTGATATCAAATATCTTCCAATTTACTCTTCCTCCATCAATGCTTCTATCTAATAAAACCATATGTATTCCTAATTAAAATGATATTTATAAAAATATTTACCTATATGCAAAAAATTTATCACTTTGCGAAGATCACCTAGTAAAAATATCCCGGTTGTTCAGCCCTACGAAGTGGTTGTCGGGGCGGGATGGCGGGAGGACGGGACGCTCCTATCTGCACGCCGCGCGCCGATCATTAGTCCCCGAGAGTGGCCAGACACAAAATTTTGCATGCCACCAACAATATTTTCGCTTACTAAGTTACATACCAGTTTGCGAGTTGACTCTATTGGCTATTTAGTATAATTTACGAAATATACACATAATCCATATTTATTTCAGTTATGTTGCTGCGCCTGCTTTCATACGAGATAAATGTATTATAAATTACCAAAATGATGAGTATTATCATTAAATTCTTTGTTTGAATACATCTCGGCTATTGAAAATAAAAATATCCGACAAAGTAATGTCGTAGATAATAAAAGTTGACCATCTGCCAGGTCGTCCAGGTTGTTGAGTGTTCGGATACCTTAGCAATGCTACTTTAAGCCTGTTTTACAATTCTGAAATGTATACCTTGGCTAGTATAGCTAATCAGCCATAAAATACATTTTTAAATTAGAAATAACACTCCCAGTCGCGTGAGAAGTGCTTTGCTATATCGAAGACAACAGCAGCTTTATTTTTATAACAAGTGACAAACAAGCAGGCGGGTCACGAATTCTCAATAGTTTGCTAATTTTGCCGATGGTAAGTGAATACCGTCGCCTATAATGTGTTGTTAACCCTTTTACAATGCCTTAAAGGCAAAAGTCTCTCAAGTGCAACTGCCGGAACACACCAACAGGTGCTTGGCGACAGATTTGCATCTTGAGGATGGTAGCCAGCCAGTCGAGTACTACAAAGTACCCTACCACAGTGCTGTGGTTTCCTCATGATGTTTTCTATCACCAAAATCTCAAGCTCATTGAAGAATTCGAACCCACAAACTTCGCCGCGGTATCCAACGTCACTACCGCTAAGCTATCATCGCCTTAATTAAAGCTTGGTCGATTATTGCATCCTCCATTTTATTTTTTTAAATCAGTTTATAAATTCTAATCACATTTTTTTTATGAATCTCACTAAATAAATAAGTTTCGTCACATGTATGCCTACTGTTACGGACAATGAGACATTTCAATAAAGAAATTTGAATGTTATGTTATTTTTCCTTTAGTAGCGAAATCACATACTGTTGCAAGCCGTAAACTGGCCTCTGCAAAATAAAATATTATGTATTGAAAATAAAGTAAACAAAGTCTGCTATGCGAACCTACCTGTATGTATCGCATAGAAATATGAGGTGAATTAAAGTAAAATTAATTTGTCTATAGATTCTTGTATCTCGTGGTTTTAAGTGGCGAGAACGTATACCGTTGCCAACCACAACGTAGCCATTGCATACGAAACGTTATGTAGTAAATAAACAAAGTAAATAAGCAAAGTAAATAAGGTAAATAGAAGGAATTATGCTAAAACCATGGAACGGCTCTCGATAAGGTAATGCCTTGCGCCGAGGGTACCAATTTTGATGTTTATTTTCTGTTTTCCTGGCTAATTCCTTATATATTTGTTATGTACAAGTACCTGATGAGGTTTATATACATTAATACGATATGGAATGAATCACTATTCTCATATCCAGTCACTAACAAAAAGTTTGTTGTGAAACTGAAATATGCTTATTTTCCCTATATACATTAAGTGGATACGTTATGTACTATTGTAAACCACACAAGAATAATGGCAGGCAGATGACTAAATAGGTAGCCAAGCCATATTGCATGTAAAACAGGTGTTTTTTGGTGAAAAATGTATACCAAAATATAACTCAGTAAAACCATGTAAATACAGTCGAATTACTGATTAGAAATGTTTAGAAACACATAGAACCATGTAAAATAGATGTTATGTACCTAAAATAGTTATTTCCTAACCAAAATGACGTCACGAATATAAATCGATGACGTAGATAAATATCATTTTTGTAAACAAGTCGATCAGCCAATCACAGCGCTGGAAATCGAAATTGAATTAGTACACGTTTGCGAGGATTAGAATTGCAGATAAGAAGGCTTGTTTGTTTTGTAAAATCACTCCTCGAATTCATCCTGATCTACGTGCTGCTCTCAAGCTGAAATATTGTAATCGTACTTTTAAGTATTAGCATAGTGAACTACGTCACAGTTGTAAACACCATATGAAGAAAGAAATACAGTCCACTATTATCACTTTGGCAAGGAGTTTTATTTGAATGAAGGCGAAACCCCACAAGTTGTGGTCCTGTCGTCGCCGGATAGCTGCCAGCCTGCAAGTTTTGAGTGCATTCAAGCAGAATTACGGGACCACCTCACAAGTTGTGGTCCTGTCGTCACCGGTTTATTGAAGCAGCTCAAGCCGTGGTGTTTTGGAAGCTGGACGTTCCTGTTTGCAGCGATTGGAGATATTTTGAAGCCAAGGGGGTGCCGTTCGTCGTCCCATCGAGTCCAGGGCTGTGTATACGTTGATGGGGTTGCAAGGGCTATTGAAGAGTCATCACACATCGGCGGTTTGACGGGGTATCAGTCATATACCACGTCAGACAGATCAAGTACACAACTCGACGTGGGAAGAACACCGAACGGTGCAACGAGTGCAGCACGAGTCAGCGAGGGAAGAACACCGAACGGTGCAACGGGGAGTCAATAGGGAGCTCAAGCAAAGGAGTTCAAGCAAAGGAGCTCAAGCAAAGGAGCTCAAGCAAAGGAGTTCAAGCAAAGGAGCTCAAGCCAAGGGGTTCAAGATCAGCCAGCACGGACGGTGCACCTGGTCGACGATTGTTGAAGAAACCCAACGCGGTTTATCCGTGGCCCTGTACTTCCAACCACCTAACGGTGTCAAACGGTTGGAGTCAGAGGTTAACGCCTTTTAAGGCGGTGTGGTGGTGTGCGAAGCCACCAGTCTATATCCTAGCGCATAGCGCGGACTGAAACAGCGCACTACGCCGGTAAGGTCGTATCTCGGTGCGGGGGCCGGACTGTAGGCACTGCCAATGGGGTCGGACATTCCAGCCGACTTCCGAGCGCCCCGTTACCTTGTACTTCCCTCTGCTGGGTAGTTCCCCCTATTTCCATTCCTTACTTTCCATCCCTGAAGGAGCATATCCCGTTTAACCACGGGCCCTCCTGACGGTCTGATAGGGACGATTAGGGAGGTAGGGACACGTAGGGATAGTTAGGGAGGTAGGATAGTTAAGTTAAGTAGGTTAATTAGGGTCATAAGGTAAGTTTAGGTAGGGATAGTTTATTTTGTGTTTTGTTTTTCGTTTGTGGATATGACTACACCAAGGAGTCCTATTCGCACACGCCGAACAATCGACAAAATGCCTCGAGTGTTTGAGGATTCCCCCGCGTCTCCGTCCACCGTCAACGCACCAATCCGCGAATCAACAACCACATCTACGAGTATAACAACCGCGCCGGCGAACATCGCGACTGTAACCACCGCGACCGTACCGACAACGACTTCCGTGACCGATCCATCCGCACGCGAGAAGATACCACCGCGTCCGATCACCACCATCACGGAGAGTAGACAGCAAGCAGCGTCAGTACGATCACAACAGTCAAACGCGAGCACCATAGTACGTATCAGACGGGCGGAGCTAGATGCAGAAGAACGGTTGACCGAGATTCGCAGAGAAGAGTTGCAGCTTCAAGCCATGCTTATCAAGAAGCGACTCGCCGTCGACGTGGCGACTATAAGGGACGAGACCGACCGGGATAGCGCGTGCGTGGAAGAAACTATTTCCGCGGAAGATAGAGTTCAAGATTGGCTGAAATATCGCGCTTTACGGGGGGAGACAGAAGACCAACCGGGCATGGAACGACGGAGGAGCCGCTCACCCACCAAAAGGGACAGATTGGAGCCGCCCCCTCCTATTGTCGAAAAGGAAACACGAAAACCTAGATCACCGACCCCACCGCGATCGAAGGATAATGCGATCGACAAACTAGCGGAAACCTTGGAACGAATGGTCAGAGGCAGGAAGCCGCCGAGGCAGACTCAAGATCTACCCATCTTTAGCGGCGCCACTGAGGAATGGCTACCATTCAAGGCGGCCATGAAGGAGTCCACTAGTTTACACGGATTTTCTACTGCAGAGAACTTAGCCAGATTGAGGACGTGCTTACGAGGCGAAGCACGGAAGGCAGTATCCGCCCTTCTACACACGGCTACTGAACCGTCGGAAATTATGTCAACATTAGAACAATGTTATGGACGTCCAGAGATGATTATAGATCACGCGCTCGAAGAATTGAAGAAATTACCGCGCCTGGGCACCTCCGCCGACGAGATGAACAGTTTTGCTATCAAATTACAAAACACAGCAGCAGTCATCAATTGTGTGGACGAAAAGGGATACCTGCAAAATCCTATGTTAACGCGGCTAGTAGTAGAAAAGCTAAGCCCACACATTAGATCAAGATGGTGTGACTATGCCGAAGAACACGGAACTAGATCGGAGCCGGAAATTATTACATTATCACGATTTCTTATGCGAGAGGCGGAACGCGCCATTAAGCACACATATACGGTTAAAAGTTCGGCGGGAACGACGCGCACGGAGAATAAACGTGAATATTCACGTAAGACGATGGATCGTGGCCACAAGGCTCCAGTCTACGCGACAACAGAGACTTCTACCAAGAAAAAGGAGTGCTACTGTTGTGGAGCGGAACACGATACGTGCAAATGTCCCAAGCTCGAAGCCATGTCAGTACCTGAAAGGTGGGCATGGGCGAAGGAAACTCGTATGTGCTACCGATGTATGAACAGCAAACACAAGAAGTTTGCATGTAAAGCAAAGAAATGCGGAATAGATGAATGTCGTCACGTGCACCACACGCTGCTGCACATGACAAAAGCCGGAAATCTAAGTAAACCAGTGGAGACTGATCAACCAGTACTCACGGCATCAACACACGCATCATCAGAGAATCGTCAAGTGCTCTTGAAAGTGTGTCCAATCGTTATAAAAACGAGAACCGGACCGGAAATAAATACGTACGCGCTGTTCGATGAGGGATCCACCATCTACTAATAGACTAATAGACGAGGAAACAGCCAGAATGATCGGAGCAGACGGCCCAACCCGGGCTCTGCACATTCACGGGGCTACGTCGAGTCAACGAGAACCAGACAGCCGTCAAATCAGTCTTGAGTTAAGAGGCAAAAGTCAGACTGAATTCCACCACTTCAAAGCGCGAACGGTTAAAAACCTGACGTTGGGAAACCAAACTATAAAATCCGATGTATTGAAGTTATCACATCTTAGCAAGCTCCGAGAGGAAGATGTTTGTTATGAGTACGGGCGACCGCGAATCCTCATTGGATCGGATAATTGGGAATTAATTATCACGAGGAGATTGCTGATCGGAAAGAAGAATCAGCCGGCCGCATCACTCTCTCAGCTAGGATGGGTGATACACGGATCTATGCCAAACAACGTGGTTACCAAGGATAGAGAATTAATATTGCATACACGCACATCTCAAGAAATCAAGCGCGACTCGTCAGTAACCTACGAGGACGACGAGTTAAACGATTTAGTGAAGGCACACTTCGAGATAGATGCTCTAGGAATATCTATGAAAAAGAAACCTATAGCAAAAGATGAGCAAGCAATACAAATATTCAAAAGAACCGCGAAATTGGTCGATGGGCACTACCAGGTGGGATTACCCTGGAAAAGTGATGACGTCACGCTACCACCGAGTTACGATATGGCCTTGAGCAGGCTCCGTGGTATCGAGCGAAAAATGGATAAATCACCACAGTTCAAAGAAGCATACACTCTACAAGTAAATGGATTGTTACAAAAGGGGTATGCGGAACGGTGTCGGCAAGATCATGTGGGTAACAGCCATCTATGGTTCTTACCTCACTTTGCCGTGACTAACCCGAACAAACCGGGTAAAGTGAGAATGGTATTCGACGCAGCCGCACGCACGAATGGAATGTGTTTAAACGACGCGCTGCTCGACGGGCCGGACCTTTTGCAATCACTTTGCGGTATACTGTTTAGATTCAGGAAGAAACCGGTTGCCATAACAGCGGATATACGTGAGATGTTCTTACAGGTCAAAATACGACCGGAAGATCGCGTAGCACAGCACTTCTTATGGCGTGGAGATAACCGAACTGAGCCACCTCAAAAGTACGCGATGACCTCTATGATATTCGGAGCACGGAGCTCTCCATTCCTGGCGCGCAGTGTTAGGAATGAAAACGCTGTCATCTGCGCGGAGTCACACCCACTCGCCTGTCAGGCCATCCAGCAGAACCATTATATGGACGATTGGCTGGATAGTTTCAGTGGCGAGGAGATTGCCGCCAGAGCGATGAAAGAGGTACAAGAAGTACATAGGAAAGCGGGCTTCGAGTTGGCCAGTTGGAGTTCTAATAGACCGAGTTTATTAGAGTCGATTCCGGAACAGAATCAATCACGAATACCCAAAGAGCTCGGCGCGAATGCATACGAGCACAGTAAGGCACTAGGAATACTTTGGGAGCAAACCAAGGATGAGTTGGCATTTAACACTGCCATGCCCAGAGTTCCTGACGAAGTCAAGCAAAAGTGGCGAACGCCCACGAAACGAGAGGCTCTCGGAACAGTCATGTCTATCTTTGACCCGCTAGGACTGTTGAGCCCGTATACCATCACAGCTAAGATCATGCTCCAAGAGTTATGGAGAAAAGGGATCGAATGGGAAGACTTCTCGCCATATGAAGAAGCCAACATTTTCGATGATTGGTACGACGACCTTAAATACATAAGCAATCTCCGGCTGCCGAGATGCTATGACCACGAGGAAAGTACCAATCAACAACTACACGTGTTCTGTGACGCCAGTGAACAGGCCTACGCGACAGCCGCGTATTGGCGCAACACACACAAGGATGGGAAAGTCAGCATTATCTTGGTAGCCGGAAAGGCCAAGGTCGCACCAATGAAAGCTCAGAGCATGCCACGAATGGAGCTGCAAGCGGGCTTGATAGGCGCCAGATTAGCGAAGGAGATAGTCAGACAACATCATCAAACCGAAGCCGAAGTAATCCTGTGGAGCGATTCGAAAACAGTATTGCATTGGATTAGAAACGATTCAGCCAAATACACGCCGTATGTATCGCACAGACTGAGTGAGATAGCCGAACTGACCGATGTCAACCAGTGGCGCTGGATACCGACAGCGCATAACGTAGCCGATGACGCCACACGGTCAGGAAACACGCGTCTAAAAAGCAGCGATCGATGGTTTACTGGCCCTCAGTTTCTAAGGGAACCACAGGACCAATGGCCGAAGGAAGTCGACTCTGATAGCGAGCAGAACGAGACCTTAGAGGTTCAAACTACAGCTCATACACGTGAGAAATCTGACCTCATAGATATCACAAGGTTCTCATCGTATCAGCGACTACTACGAACGGTTGCCGTTGTAATAGCCTTCATAGATAAATGCCGACGTCGCGCCGACTGTTTAAACACCGAACACGTAAAAAGGGCTGAACACATTTTGATAAAACAAGCTCAAAAAGATAGTTTTCCGGAAGAAATAAGTCGACTGAAGAAAGGAAATAACGTGGATCGCACTAGCCGATTATATAAGTTAGATCCTAGATGGAGCTCCGAGGGAATTATTCGTTTAAATGGACGAATAAACGCAGCCACCGTACCAAATTGTATGAAGGAGCCGCCTATATTGGATGGATCTCATATCCTTACGCATCTCATAATAAAACAAGAGCACGCAGATCGACACCATGCGGGAAAAGAACAGCTAGTCAATAACTTGAGACAGAGCTATTGGGTTCTTAGAGTGAGACCGACAGTGAAAACTATACTAAGAAATTGTGTTCGATGTCAATTAAGAAAGGCAAATCCCAAAGTACCAATTAAAGGGAATTTGCCTCAAATCCGCCTGGGAGCTTTCACCAGACCGTTCACTCACTGTGGAATAGATTGTTTCGGCCCTATGTGGGTAACAATAGGCCGCCGCCGAGAGAAACGCTGGGGCATGTTATTTACTTGCTTGGTCATAAGAGCCATTCATATAGAACTAGTAGCAAGTCTCAGTACCGACTCCGCCATAATGGCATTGCGGAGGATGGCGGCTAGGCGGGGGTGGCCAGAGAAGATTCTGTCAGATAACGGTACGAATTTTCACGGAGCCGAGGCGGAATTACAAAAAGTATTTGTAGAATGGACCACCGCGATGAAAGACTACACGATGGCCAAACAAATAAAATGGAAGTTCATTGACCCCGGAGCACCCAACCAAGGGGGAGCCTGGGAAAGAATGATCAAAAGCGTAAAAACCGCATTGTATACAGTATTAAACGAGCGGGCACCGAAGGAGGAGATATTACTCACTTTAATGGCCGAAATAGAGAACACAATAAACGCACGCCCACTCACACACGTACCCGTAGAACCAGAGGACGCCGAGGCTTTGACGCCAAATCACTTTTTACTAGGGACAGCATCAGGTCTACCCTATGCGGGGGAGTGTGAAATCGCCGATAAACAAACGTGGCGGGCATCGCAAGCGTTAGCCGATATGTTCTGGACTCGATGGGTAAAAGAGTACTTGCCAACACTGACACCTAGAGGTGACACTCGGAAACTGTATGAAAATATTAAAACGGGTGATATCGTTTTAATTGCGGATGGATTATTGCCACGTAACGTATGGCCACGGGGCCAAGTTGAAAATGTAATTGTAGGGCCCGATAATGTGGTACGAAGCGTGGATGTGCGGACGCGCGGGGGAGTCTTCCGCCGACCAGTTAGGCGTCTCATTGTCCTCCCAGTAAAGGGTGTAGGCTCCGAAGGTCTTCGCCGGGGGGAGGATGTTACGGACAATGAGACATTTCAATAAAGAAATTTGAATGTTATGTTATTTTTCCTTTAGTAGCGAAATCACATACTGTTGCAAGCCGTAAACTGGCCTCTGCAAAATAAAATATTATGTATTGAAAATAAAGTAAACAAAGTCTGCTATGCGAACCTACCTGTATGTATCGCATAGAAATATGAGGTGAATTAAAGTAAAATTAATTTGTCTATAGATTCTTGTATCTCGTGGTTTTAAGTGGCGAGAACGTATACCGTTGCCAACCACAACGTAGCCATTGCATACGAAACGTTATGTAGTAAATAAACAAAGTAAATAAGCAAAGTAAATAAGGTAAATAGAAGGAATTATGCTAAAACCATGGAACGGCTCTCGATAAGGTAATGCCTTGCGCCGAGGGTACCAATTTTGATGTTTATTTTCTGTTTTCCTGGCTAATTCCTTATATATTTGTTATGTACAAGTACCTGATGAGGTTTATATACATTAATACGATATGGAATGAATCACTATTCTCATATCCAGTCACTAACAAAAAGTTTGTTGTGAAACTGAAATATGCTTATTTTCCCTATATACATTAAGTGGATACGTTATGTACTATTGTAAACCACACAAGAATAATGGCAGGCAGATGACTAAATAGGTAGCCAAGCCATATTGCATGTAAAACAGGTGTTTTTTGGTGAAAAATGTATACCAAAATATAACTCAGTAAAACCATGTAAATACAGTCGAATTACTGATTAGAAATGTTTAGAAACACATAGAACCATGTAAAATAGATGTTATGTACCTAAAATAGTTATTTCCTAACCAAAATGACGTCACGAATATAAATCGATGACGTAGATAAATATCATTTTTGTAAACAAGTCGATCAGCCAATCACAGCGCTGGAAATCGAAATTGAATTAGTACACGTTTGCGAGGATTAGAATTGCAGATAAGAAGGCTTGTTTGTTTTGTAAAATCTCCCCCCTCCCAACCCTCGCCTTCTAGCGAGATCTCTCCCCCGTCCCAGCCCTCGCTCTCAAGCGAGGCTCCTCCCCCCACCCAATCCTCGGACGACGGCTTCACCGAAGTCCTTACTAAGAGTGGCAAGCGCAAGCGAGCCAAGAAACCCTCCGAGGAGGCGGCAGTCGCGAAAGCGGCCAAGCCCTCTCAATCCCCCACACCCTCTCCCACTCCCATCTTGCCTCTCATGACCCTTACCCCTGGCTCCCCTTCCATCAGCCAGAGAGGGCTCTCCCCCGCTCCCACTCCTATGGATATCCCTATCCATAGGATCCCTGGTACCCTACCCGTCCCTAACCCCGTACCCCAGTCCCAGAAGAAAGACTCGCCACCTCCCCTGTTCATTCAGGACAAGGTAAAGTGGCCTGAGGTCTCTACATGGTGCAAGACGCACCGTGTCAATTACACGTCCGCCCGTCCCACTGAGCACGGGATCAAGGTCACTGTGGTCACCTCTGACGACCACAGAGCCCTGAGCAAAATGCTCCGAGATAGGTTTGTGGCTTTCCACACCTACACTCTCCCAGATGAGCGATCCCTCCGGGTCATCATCAAAAATGTCCCCAAAGAGTTTGATGTAGAGTACATCAAAGAATCCCTCCTCAATCAAAACCTCCCGGTGCAATCCGTCCACCGGATGTACAAGGGTCGCGGCCACGCCCCTTATAACATGGTCTTCGTGTCCCTGGACCGTGGACCAGCCGGAAAGGCCATCTTCCGCCTGAAAGAGTTGTGTGACCTTTCAGGCTTCTATGTAGAATCACCCAAGAAGGGACGTTACCCGTCCCAATGTCACAACTGCCAACTTTATGGCCACTCCGCACGCAATTGTTACGCACCAGCTAGGTGCGTCAAATGCCTGATCCCACATGCAACTAAAGATTGCAGCCGTCCTAAAAACCCCGCGGAGGCAACGGAACCACCTGGTTGCGTCCTCTGCCAGTCGCTAGGACATACCGCGAACTACCGCGGATGCCCCAGAGCGCCACGCCCCCGTATCACGTACGACTCGCCGCGTAACGCCACGCGTCGTCCCCCCCCTCCAGTACCCGCTGCGCAGGCCCATCTGGCCCCACAGCGCCCTTCACCGTGGGGAGCTTTCAATTACGAAAGCAACCACTTCCCCCTACCCCACTTTGCGGCCAAAACCGCACCCGCTGCTCAGGTGGACAGCTCCACCCAACCCCAGCCTTCAGCTGGTCCCTCTCCTCCCGCCCCCGTCCCCATCCCTACTCCCTCCCCACCTGCCCCAATCTCCCGCGCTGTCCCCAAATCGGTGCCAACGGCACCTCGCCGCGCCAAACAAAACCCCCCCCACGGCGTTGATCCGGATCTCGCCCTGGTGGAGCGATTCGCTGAGGCCTTCAACCCCAGCGAAGTTAGGGAGTTAGCCCACGAAATTAGAGTGAACGAAGGCAACGGTCGTGCCCTCGCTCAAATCGCCATGAGGTTCGAGCGCCTCTTCTCATCATTAGCTCAATTTAAAGTTAACCCATAATGGATAGTTCGACTGTGTGCAGAATTAAACCCCGCTCAATCAAGATAGGCTTCTTTAATGCCAACGGCATTACAGGTCAACGAAATGAGATCGCAGATTTCCTGAGTGATCATGACGTTGACATACTCCTAGTACAAGAGACGTTCCTCAAACCCTTCCATAGGAATCCCAGGATTGCCAACTATCAGATAGTTCGCAACGATAGGCTCTACTCCGCCCTAGGAGGAACCCTCATATATTACAAAAGGTCCTTGTACTGTTCTCCCATGGATCAGCCCAAACTTGAGTATATTGAAGCTTCGGTCTGCAGGCTCGGCATGACTGGCCACGAGTCAATCATTCTGGTCTCAGCCTACGTTTCCCCAACTCGCTCTTCAAGCGACCTCCAACTATCACTCAGAAGAGATTTGAAAACCCTTTTCGAACTAGGAAGCTCTGTCATAGTGGCGGGCGACCTAAACGCGAAACACCGCCTCTGGAATTGTCATACGAACAACTCCAGAGGTATTGTACTAGAATCCCTCCTTGGGCCGCTGAACATCGATCTAGTCGCGCCCCTGGAACCGACTCACTACCCCAACGTACTTGACCACAGACCCGACATCCTCGATGTGGCACTGTTGAAGAATGTAAGCCTAGGCATACACGACTTGACAGTGCACCACGAGTTAGTCTCCGACCATCGACCTGTAATCTTAGAACTTACACCGAACTCAGGCCCCCCTGATTCAGGTCGGACCCCTCTCACTAAAGTCGTGACGAACTGGGACAAACTGGGCGAAAGCCTCAAGTCTGCCTCATCCGTTCACCTCGACCAAATCCCTAGCAGCATAGTCACCGCTGACGAAGCTGTAGGCGCAATCGACTCCCTGACCAGCCACGTGCAATCGCTTATTAGCGATTGCTCTCGGACAGTTCCGGTGGAGAGCAATCGACACTGGCGCTTGCCCGACGACGTACGTAACCTGATTAGGGAAAAGAACGCAGCCATGCGCGAATACGATAGACGTCCGACCGAGGACAACCGAATCCGCCTACGCACTCTCCACCGCGCCGTCAAGGAGCGAGTGGCCGAGGCCCGCGAAAAAAGCTGGGATCAGAAACTGATCGACATAAAGCCCTCCCATCGAGCCTTTTGGCAACTCTCACGTGCCCTAACCAAGGACACGGTTGCCCATATTCCACCTCTCAAAAGGCCCAACCTTCCACTCGCCTTCGAAGACGAGGAAAAAGCCGAATGCCTGGCCGAAAGCCTGGAGCTTCAGTGTACACCTAGTTCCCTCCCTATCGACCCTGTTCATATGGAGGAAGTAAATTCGGAAGTAGAACGGCGAGCTTCTCTCCCGGTACCCCCACCTCCTCTCAACGAAGAGGAAGACCCCGTCCCTCCCGTGACCCCGGACGAGGTCAAGCAGATCATCCGGGACCTCCACCCGAGAAAAGCCCCGGGCTCGGATAAAATCACCAACAAAGTGGTAAAGCTGTTCCCGGCTACCCTTATCATGCTCCTGACAGCGATCTTTAACGCTGCCTTATCCAATAACATTTTTCCACATCAGTGGAAAAAAGCCCATGTAATTGGGATCCATAAGCCCGGCAAACCCAAATCCGAGCCCTCCAGTTACCGACCCATCAGCTTGCTCAACGTCATGGGCAAGATGTATGAAAGGTTAATATACCTCCGCCTCAAAGCGTATGCCGACGCTAATAAACTCATTCCCGACGAGCAGTTCGGCTTTCGAACTAGACACTCGTGCGTCCAACAAGTTCACCGTATAGTTGAACACATCGCCTCCAACTATCAGAAAGGTCAGATGACCGGAGTCCTGTTCTTCGATGTTGCAAAGGCATTCGACAAAGTCTGGCACAACGGCTTAATTTATAAGCTGTACAAACTCGGAGTGCCAGTCAGACTCGTGACCATCCTACGAGACTTCTTGTCGAATCGCCAATTCAACTACCGAATTACAGGAGCGCTATCCTCAGCCCACCCCGTTTTAGCCGGAGTCCCTCAAGGCTCTGTGCTGTCCCCCTTATTGTTTACACTCTACACGAGTGACATCCCAAAAACTAGCAAAGCGCAGCTAGCTCTATTCGCGGACGATACCGCAATATATTATTCTGGCAGGAGCCCCACGGCAATTGCCAAAGTTCTCCAAGCCGCGACTCACACCCTAGGTCCCTGGTTTCGGAAATGGAGAATCGAAATTAACCCCACCAAGAGTCAGGCGGTGCTGTTCTTCAGTCCCGCCAAGAAACTCATCCCCACTCCCCCCCCTCCAGTCACCATGTTCGGCGAGCCGATCCCTTGGGAGAGGCGAGCCAAATATCTCGGTGTTACCCTGGATGATCGTTTGTCCTTTGCCGACCACATAAAACAGGTACGTGCACGCGCCTGTTTTGTGTCCGGTCGCCTTCATTTCTTGTTAAATAAAAAGTCTAAACTTGCCCTAAAAAGCAAGGTGAGACTCTACACCGCGTGCATCCGCCCCGTTATGCTATATGCATGCACTGTGTTCGCACATGCATCTCCCAAGCTGATCCATAGACTCCAAGTGGTTCAAAACCGCTTCATGCGCAAAGCCACGGGCGCCCCGTGGTACATGCGCAACTTAGACCTCCACATAGACCTCAATCTGCCCACGGTTAAGCAATTCATTAAGCGCGCTTCACGCCGCTATTACGATCGTGCCCTAAACCACGCGAACCCATTAATTGTAAAAACTGCAAACTATACTCCTTCAGAGATTTCAAAAATCCGTAGGCCTAAACTCGCCCTCAGCGAGCCGGATGACCCTACAACTCTAGCTCAGATTAAGGATAGGGAGGCTCGCGCAGCCCTGAAGAAACAAATACAACACCGCCCGCGTTTTCGCCCTCGCCGGAGAGGCCCGTCGCGACGTCCCACTCAGTCAGTCTCGTCCCCAGTAGTTGGCCCGAGCCGTACCAGAAATCCGACCGTCCCTTAAAACTCCTCTAAATCGCTTAGGCGAAGTCCGTCCCACTATTTTGTGCCCCCCGACGACGCCCTGAGCCGAGGTTCGTGCCCCAACTGGGGCGCCCTCAGCGGTCAGTCGTCTAAAATTTGTAAACTCGGTTGAGAGCCCTAAGCGCTCACCGAAAAGTCCGCGTAAGGGTGTCTATGGTCCCTCAGACCTCCACCTTTAAGTCCTCCCCAAAAAAAAAAAAAAATTTGTAAAATCACTCCTCGAATTCATCCTGATCTACGTGCTGCTCTCAAGCTGAAATATTGTAATCGTACTTTTAAGTATTAGCATAGTGAACTACGTCACAGTTGTAAACACCATATGAAGAAAGAAATACAGTCCACTATTATCACTTTGGCAAGGAGTTTTATTTGAATGAAGGCGAAACCCCACACCTACAGCCGATACAAATTATAATCGAATTTCTCGGTAATCATTCAAGAATATTGTTGATAAAATTAAGACAGTTCTTACTAAACTCTAATAGGTTACTCTCGATATGTATGAAATAGATTTTTTGCGCAAACACGCCAAGTGTTCAGTACACTGTGTTACGATAACTAGCCGCTCGACTGATCAACAATACAATCACAAACTATTTGGAACTCCAGCGTCGTGTGTGGTCATCATGGGAACATTTTAAGTATCTACTTATTACATCTACTTGCAGTTTTATTTCCACCATTTTTACGGAAATCTACTATTTTCAATATTATTTTGGACACAAATAAAAGTAGAGATGTTTTTATTTGTAACTATGAACCGTGAAATCTTTTTTTTAAATTTAAGTAAAAATTTCAATCTAAGTATAGTTAAATGTTCAATATATCGAAGAATTGAGCCGAGGCGGCGGATACCATTTACTATCAGGTTGAAACGACCAACCAATTCCCTAATTGGGTAAGATTCAATTAATACATTCCTCATGTAGAAGCTGTATGATTGAGAGTATGCGTAGATTTTCCCCATGTGGTGTACCTACTGTGCTTAATCCCATATTCCTAAACCTGCAACAGCATACAATCAGAATACTTAGGACCATTTTTGTGTGTTTCGGCCTCGGATCCACAAAAGCCCCTAAACTTATTTACTTAGACCTTATCCTGTCAACTCATCCATACATCCGAATCAGATCCGCCCATCGCTTAAGCATATTTTACAATAAATGATCAAATTTATTTGACAACAATAAAACCTTTTTTCGGTACGCAGCTGTATCCATTTAAATACAGTGAAACGTCAACAATTTGCCTATTTTGCCGCCAATCCACGTCCAATGTTACCACAGCGAAAAATCAGATATCAATAACGCTACTATGAGCCATCCAATCAAGCAAAGGTGTCACATTACGAGGTACTATTGTGAACACCGTAGCTCTGTTTACAAACACAACAAGGGCTTGTCATAATCTGTTTTTAGATACGTCCTTTCTATTTTTCTGCCTGGCATCTTTTTGCAGAATTGTTTTTTTGGCGGCTTAGTAAAGGACGGCAAAGGTATGGATTTCAACGCCTCATTGTTGGTTTATCCGCACTTTGAATAAAAGGTGTTTCATGGAAAGGGAAGGTGACGTACTTACGTTGATCTACGAATAATTCGATAGTTTGGTGGTCCCTTTGGAACTGACAGTTGACATTTGCAAGGGGTGGTGGGCTTCTAGAAATTTTACTTTCAACGGCACGATCCATTGTGGTTTTACTGCGTATTGTTTTCTTTTCACGGCTCAGAGACACTATAAATGGCTCGAAATGGCCATTTTTTTTTCCATTTTTCAGTAAGTTGACTTATTATCCATTAAGTATCTAAGAATATCTAAGTAAGTTTCCATAGTGGTATAGAATTAATTAATTTACAACAAATGTACTAAATACACAAACAAATGTACAACTATAATATATAAAAACTTATTCGAGACTGCCGCTGCTGCCGATCGACAAGGTTCCTAGCAGGCTGGCAGCGTTTCCATAGTTATTTAACATGGAATTTATAAGTGTACAAACAAATCTATACATTCTACAGTACATTTTCGACAAATGGGATTTTCTACTAGATAGGCTCGAAGGACCAGAATTATATAATGTTACAATACAATTGAAAGTATCTGATGACTGTCCGTAAGTTTCCGTAGGTTGTAACTTGATGGATCTAAGTTTCCTAATGAAAAAAATTACAAATTGACTTACCTTCGCGTTTTAAAAGAAACAATGATCACATATTATTTAAAAAAAAAATGCTTTTGCACCTACCCGCAGTTCAGTCAGGCAAAAATATTACAAAACAAACAATACCTTTATACAACAATTACATTACGACGCGAAACCTCAAGCGTCAAATACTGAAGTTTGCCTTTGCAAACATAAAAGCTCTCAAGTAAACTAACCTCCCACCTTTAATTCCATGTAGTTTAAGTTCAAAATGGTTTGATATAATATTTACAAAAGTGGTAAACGTGCGATGGCAGCGGGCACGCAAGCGGTGAAGCATGAACGCTTGCTCGGGACATGAGAGGGGTCTGTCGGTTTATTTTTTCTTTAATCCTAACCGGGATTAGGTTAAAGCCCTTTTGATTGGCAGCAGCCGTCAGAGGCACGTCTGGCGAGACTCCAGAGGTGCTATAGACAAAAATTTTGAAGATTTTTGCGACTTTTAAGACCTACGGCATTTAAAATATCTGCTAGAAACAGACAGCCCCTCTATGGCCGTGATTTTGATAATAGTGGTGATATTGATATCTATGAAAATGTTATTAGTTTTACAAACGAATAAATTGTAACAAAATAAAAAATTGACGCGAAACGATAATAGCCACGGGGTTTAGTATATCATATTCTATTATCTTTTCTTTTTTTCTATTTACAGCGACCTTGACAATCACTTAGAGACATAAGGCTGGGTGCGCAAGCGCATACGCTCGACATTCGTCACGGACGCAGTTCTCACGCGCTACCCGTGTTGCTGCCACTCGTTGACGAGGATTATACTGGCTGACTCTAGTCAGGGTCATCACACTATTTTAATAGATACTATTTCTGTTGGAAAATTAAAAACATACCATGGCATTTTTGAATTTTATATCAGCATTTTAAGCTTACAAGTTCAACTGTAATGGTATATTTATGGCTCCAGTTCTAAATCAAAAGAGAAAAGTGCTCCAATCGGCAGAGATAATTCACCATAAGGTAGGAGTTAAACCATACTGGTATATTCAAAGAAATTACAATGAAACGGTTTATTTGAATTTAATCAAATACTCTTTAGTCAAGCTCCCGAATCAAGTGTAAAATTGGAGTATTAATATAGAGTGTATCTTCCTATTATTTTTTTAGTGTCTGGAAAATTGCGAAGATATTACTAACATTTCGTTTTGCTTTAGTGCTGACATGGGAAAATGATGGAATGTGATACGCATTTTGCTTTTACAGCTTGTTACTAAACTTAATCACCTTTCTCTATTTACTAGATTCCATTTCTTTTTCTCAATTAAATTAAATTTTATGGTAGCCCTTGTGAGGATTTGCTATGCAGGTGGTTAATAATTTTTTTCTAATCAATGTGAAATTGAATGTAATTTATATTTGGTTATTACGTTTTAACGACAAAATTACTGGAACGATGTTAATGAAATTCGGCCGAGGGTAGCTATTTAGTCGCTCAGTATTTGAAGACGTTTACGTATTTGATTTTAGCGAAAGAAATTACTTTTAATAATAGAGATACTTTCCTCATGTACCCTGAAATCGATTTCTGTAAATAGACAACCCTGTGACATCTGTCAGCGGTACTCGACAGTGACAATTCATTCAGGCTACCTGCGCGCGCGCTTAATCCAATTGACATACGAGACGGTCAAAGACCAATTGATTTTGATTTTTAGTTCGGTTTTCTTACTCTACCTATTAGAAATGTACTTCATAGAGTGTAGGTACATCTATGAATGAGTGTGTACATAAAACGATACGGGTAAAACTTCGCAGCTTACCAATTGTGAGCTAACTTTTTAAACTAGGACTAGTGGTTTTTTAAGCTGGACGGGCAAGTAGTACTGGGTCCTGATATACCTACATAGGTTTTTTTTATTCTGGATAAGCTTGTGTTTGACTACAATCTCACCATGATAAGTGATGATGTGGCTGAAGATAGTAAGCACACAAAGCCTAGATGGGAACTAGCTCTTAAGTGCAGCTGTCGGAACACACCGATAGGTGCTTGGTGACAGATTTCCAACATGATGGTACCACTAGCCAATCGGGTACCTACTCCAAAAAGTACCCTACCACCGTGCTATGGTTTCCTCACGATTCTTTCTTTCACCGAAAGCTCAAGCTCATTGTAGGATTCGAACCCACGACCTTCGCCACGGTATCCGATAGGTGCTTGGCGACAGATTTCCAACATGATGATGGTAGCTAGCCAATCGGGTACCTACTCCAAAAAGTACCCTACCGCCGTGCTATGGTTTCCTCACGATGCTTTCTTTCACCGAAAGCTCAAGCTCTTTGTAGGATTCGAACCCACGACCTTCGCCACGGTATCCGATAGGTGCTTGGCGACAGATTTCCAACATGATGATGGTAGCTAGCCAATCGGGTACCTACTCCAAAAAGTACCCTACCACCGTGCTATGGTTTCCTCACGATGCTTTCTTTCACCGAAAGCTCAAGCTCTTTGTAGGATTCGAACCCACGACCTTCGCCACGGTATCCGATAGGTGCTTGGCGACAGATTTCCAACATGATGATGGTAGCTAGCCAATCGGGTACCTACTCCAAAAAGTACCCTACCGCCGTGCTATGGTTTCCTCACGATGCTTTCTTTCACCGAAAGCTCAAGCTCTTTGTAGGATTCGAACCCACGACCTTCGCCACGGTATCCGATAGGTGCTTGGCGACAGATTTCCAACATGATGATGGTAGCTAGCCAATCGGGTACCTACTCCAAAAAGTACCCTACCACCGTGCTATGGTTTCCTCACGATGCTTTCTTTCACCGAAAGCTCAAGCTCTTTGTAGGATTCGAACCCACGACCTTCGCCACGGTATCCGATAGGTGCTTGGCGACAGATTTCCAACATGATGATGGTAGCTAGCCAATCGGGTACCTACTCCAAAAAGTACCCTACCACCGTGCTATGGTTTCCTCACGATGCTTTCTTTCACCGAAAGCTCAAGCTCTAGGATTCGAACCCACGACCTTCGCCACGGTATCCGACGTCACTACCACTGAGCTATCATCGCTTGAAAAAGGTATAATTGGTATAGAAATAGTATTGAACATTTCCCGTCTGTTTTTATTTTATTCTATGCTTCGTGTTGAGCTACTCGACGATTTGAAACATTTATTGGTACCTATTGATCTGAGCGGATTTATTATAGCGATGCTGACGCTGCGTCATACGCGACGTGTCGGATTGTCTTCTTAACACATTCCCACGGGCCACGGTGATAGCATTTAGTAGATATTATTTACTGTTGTTTGCTGTGAATTAAATTAGTTTTTTTTTATACCACAAGTGACAACCAGGCAGGCTGGTCTCCTAATGATATGTGAGTACCGTCGCCTATAGACATTAGCCATACCATTGCTAATATGTTGTATACCTTATTACAATGCCTTAAAGGCTCTCAAGTGCAACTGCCGGAACCCACGAATAGGTGCTTGGCGATTGATTTTCAATTTGAGGGTGGTAGCCAGCCAGCCAGTCAAGTACTAGGGTACTTTGTAGTACTTGATTGGCTGGCAGGCGAAAACATGTTGTTTTCGTTCACCGAAATCTACTATTTTTTAAATACATTCTTAAATTAATAATTACACGTATATTGAGGACAAACAGACATGTTAATGCACACAAATATCGAACCCATGATCTGTGCTGTAATCGATTACAATGTAAAAATATTTTTAACAATTCAAACAGCGATTTGATATACTTCCATAATTTAATGATTTTTAAAAGTTACCATACATGATAATACAAAATCTGTGAATGCAAGATTATGAGACCGTGGCATCGAAAGTTATGAATGAAATCATCATCATCTTGGTAAACCGGAAGCGTGAACAATGGTATATCATACAAAATTAGTGCAGTGATCAACATACAACAAGGCAGATTACGACGGTTCCCAAGGAGAGGTAATCGAGGGTTGAATCAGGCAAATGTACGCACTAGCGGGGGAAAACGTGACGGCTGAACGAGATCATCGATATATGTATCTGTATGAACACAATGGGTCAAGTACCAACTCATGTATTCATTATGATACTGTAGCGTAAACTAATTATTATTACATTTTTGAGTTAATAAAATATCGTATTTGAATATTTTTATAAAATTATTTGTAATGAGAATTTAAAGATACCTTATTTAGTAGCAGCGGCAGACTTTTTTTTTATAAATAGATTGTATATTTTGTACATATGTTTGTAAATAAATTGTAAATATTATTCAGTTACAAGATACATTACATAAAAAATATTACATTAATCGTTAATTACGAAATCGGCTCCTGGAATTCTATATTTGCGGTTTTGACAGCAATTTTTCGCTTCTTCAGACTATATTCCGTTTACGTATCTAAAAACTGTCGAACAATAAATGTATGTAATAGATCTAAGTCTTCTATATTATATTAGGTAGGTACCATTTTATACTACAGATAAACCAATTACATAAATAAAAAAAAATAACAAAAAATTAAAACTTGACTACACTAAATAGGCCAACTGGTCCAGATTGCTGTCAGGTGGTAGCGTGCCCAGAACACTAGCAGCATTACCTCTTTGGATGGCAATGCTAATACGTTGGGCAAAGTATTCGCCAGCAATATATATATTATATATTAATTTAATTTAATTCAATATATTATATATGTTCGAAATTAATTTGGATACCACGTATATTTGAATATCTATTACATATTTACATTTATCTTCGGACTCAGACGCACTTCGTTTATCGAATATGCCGCGTTCTAAACGTGTAGTGCGTATGTCCGAAGATGCCAATCTTGGCGGACCCATCGGCTTATATGACCCATCGTCACATAATCGCGTTTTTGTATTTAAATGTATACGATTTGAATACAATGTGCTGCTACTGGGATCGATCCACAACAATAATGGGATGGGCGCGATACCATTCTACTTCTCTACATACAAAAATGATCTCTAATAGATTGTATAAACGGTATACAATCCTGTTAAACCAATGTTGTGTCTGAAGACGTTATAGTAACTTAACATAATGCGTTGGACAAAACTTTTCACACTACTGGAGGCACTGATTGTTCTCTTAAAGTCAATAATAATTCAAAAATATGTACACTCTTTGAGGCAAGTACCCATTGTCCTTAAGAGAATACTTAATGAGTGATTTTAATAAAATCTTCAAATAAGAAGATGAATTAAAATGCCCTGAAACTTTTGAAAGATTGAAGTACTTGTAACTATTCCAAATTAAACTCTATTTCAGTAGACATTTGGCTTTGATAAGTAAAGTACCTAACTTAAATATCTAGAAGGTACCATAGACGAATAGTTGTCGATAAAATAGTGAACTGCACCTACCAACGACTTCAACCGAGAAGAGCCGAATTTTCGTTAAGTATTTTTATGGAAAGAAGTAGTCAGTCAGTCACCGCATAGGAACCGAGCGTCAAGCCAACTAGGGTATGCATTTTGCAAAAGGTGATTTTGAAATCACTTAGGCACTCCTTAACTTTTAGGGCTTGTGACCTACTTACTACAAACTAATAATTTATATCTATCTGCAGGGTAACTGGTGTCATACGCCATTACGGCCTTGCTGTATCACTCACATACTGTCAGAGCCTAGATAGACTAGAAACTTAATCTATATCCAGAACGCTGCATCAAAATAACACTCGTTTCAACTTACAACTTAGATATCTTTTGACTTATTTCTCGTGTCGTTTAACTTACAAATTATGTTGCATACATGACTGCAATAATACATGTAAAAACTGAACGTGAATGGAACCCACAAAAAATTAAGACAACCCAAGATATTATCAAAATAAGCACCACTTTAGACCTCAAACAATGTCATTCACCTTGATACTGCCAAAAAAACGGACGATAAACAAAAACTATCAGAATGAGCTTATGAACACGACCTCACACAGTTTAGGGGTAGTTTTCCGAAAACCACAGGGTTCTTAAAAAATCAATTTGAATACAGTAGCCCAGGTGCTGGCTGACAGTTCTTTTTTAGTTTTTTTTTTGTTTTAAACTTAAGGTGTCACAGATCTTTATCAGTCGGAGGGATTTAACGATCTCGTAAGGCGCGGTCGTGTCAACTTATGTTTTTATTTTTTTTACTCGTCAAGCCTGTCACGTCGTGTTACACAAATCCTTTTAGCTGCTGCTGATCCTTGTGGGTGTGAGAATGTGAGTTTATTCGATTTAGCGTGAAAATAGCGCTGTATTTTTTATAGTTAGGTATGGGTACGGAATATGCAACTTTTTCTTACTCTATCTATCACCCCCATTAATAATTGATGAAAAAAAATGGTACCCCTTTTTACTTCTGTATGTCAACAGATTTTCCTTTTTTTTTCGTGTAGTAGACATTGACATGCTTTATCAATAAAAAATCTACTCACCTGTTTGGTACTATCATAAATACTAAATAACTCAATATATTATTTTGTTTTTATTTCTAATTTGAGAAATTATAGTTTTTAATAAAACTGTTTAATTTATTATGCAGGGCTGCCTGCCACAAATCAGACTGGAACTGGAACATTTGTCAATGTAAACAAGCAATTAAACATTCGTGTTGTATAGAGGAACCCTAACAAGTGTCAGTTGACAAAAGGACCATTTAATTCGAACCCCGACCCTTTCGCCGGTGACAAATTGTATCATCACGAAAAAAAAACGATTTGAAATTGTTTGATGTGAAATATGCTGAGTTACTTTCAAATTGAAATTCAAAAATATGAACTCATAAGTATTTTTAATCGTCACATGTTTGATGTACATTTTTTTGAACAAAATCTTTTTTACTCTAATGCACGGTACGAAAGGTTACTTTTGCTGAGACGAGCTGGCAATAAACTCACCAATGTTCTTTTTAAAAAAGCAACTTAGACATAACATTTTCATAATTGTTTTTTTTTAATAAAAGTATAAATTAAAGTTCAATAAATAAAATAAATGTATTCTACGAGCGTGTTTTATTAAATTAAGGAATCGAAATCGAATTAGGTAGGTACCCAACAATATGTATGCAATAATTTGTACTTATAATAAGTACCTATGTGTGAGATACCTACCGATTGATAGACCATTATTATCTACTGAAATTGGAACAAATGTGATGTAGTAGTAGTTCCAATATATTTGACGAGGATAAAAGTACCTACATTCTAAGTATTTTCACAATACAGATACGATAAATGATAAAATTGATAAACACTTTGAAAAATCAATCAATAGTCAGATGGTTCAAAAAAATACATATAGGTTTCCTTCTTTTCAGTTAAATAAATAGACTCCCATAATTAACCAGAGCTTGTAGTACTATGAAAACCGGATAACTGAAATACTACTATAGTACATAAACAACTTTTTTAAATAGGTACATACTTATAAAGATAATTACACCCAGACTCAGGACAAACAGACATGTTTAGTTCATGCACACAAATTCTTATGGATGGGAATCGAACCCACAACCCGTGGCTTGCGCCAGCTGCCCGTCAAGTAGGCTGACTCCCGGAATATTGGTAACTTTTGTAACTAGACCTTCATAACTGCCTTTCTAGAGCCTAAACCGTTCAAAAGGTTCTGATTTTGTCTGACTTTGATTCGAATTTCGAACAGAAACTTAAAATAAGTTTTAATAGCATATCACATGTTTATCAGTAAATTGTATTTAATAACGGGATGCGCTGGTGGCGCCTCTAGTGGTGAAATATTATCACTTATTTCCTATTCATAGCCATTAATATTGTATATAAATTAAGCGACACTAGACAACCGATCAGATGGGCCCCTAATCTCGGCAAATCTAATCATACATCATCCGCGGCGCATCTGTGTTGCCAGTAGGTACCTACAGTGTAGTGTTGCCATCAAACGAACATTTATAAAGTCGCCGGTGTCGACCAACAGCGCAGTTGGTGTCTACCCCGATGCATTTTGCAACCCCTCGAACTGTTTACATTGTAAATATACGACCGTGATCTATGTACAAACCCGTTTATTTCAAACTAATAGTTGATAATAAGTAACTGATATAAAAAAAAACAAATATTTTTTTTCAGAATCAATTAAATCAAATCAAAATGAATTATATATTCAGGCTGGAGCAAAAGCTGCATAACTAAATAAAATATATATTAATATCTAGTTATTTTTTACTACTGGAGATGGAAAAGCAGTTTCCTCGTAAAACGTATCAGCATTGCGATACAGCGAGAAAACGCTGCATCCTCGGAACCATGCCGAAGGGGCCAAAATATTTATATTTATTTTTGTTAGATATTAGTTTTAATTTAATTTATGAAGTGTACACATTAATCAAGATAGAAGCAAGAAGAAAACTGAGTCTGGTGCCTTGGCGACAGATTTTCAACTCTAGGTTGAACTCGTAGCCAGCAAATATGATAGGGGAGTGTCCTTGGTCCAACGCTCTTCCTGGTGTACATTAATGAACTCTGTAACCTGGAAAGCGTTGGAGGAAGGATATTCTCCTATGCAGATGATACTGCCATAGTGTTTACGGGTAAATCTTGGGGTGACGTTCGGGCAAATGCAGAGAGGGGCTTATCTGTAGTTTCGAAATGGCTTGACGACAATCTCCTAACGTTAAACATCTCAAAAACAAATTATATTTGTTTCACTCCCAATATTGCCCAAACGTTATGTCTCTAAATTGCGATTGTCCAGCTTTACAAAAGATGACCTGTACAAAATACTTAGGTATAATGGTAGATCAGAGACTAAGCTGGCACTCTCATATTGAAGTAACTATGAACAGAATTAGGAAACTAATATGGTTATTTAAGTCATTGAGGCACGTGATGGAGTCCGTTCTTTTAAATAGAATCTACGTTGCTATGGCACAATCCATTATTAACTATTGCATCACGGTGTGGGGAGGCGCGAACAAGACCAGTTTCCTAAACGTTGAACGAGCGCAAAGATCTCTGATTAAAGTCATGTACTCAAAGCCATATAGGTTTCCTACAGATACCCTGTACAAGATCAGCGGCATTTTGTCAGGGAGAAAACTGTACATTATTAATCTAATACTCAAATATCATAAATCATTGCAGTTCGACCATGCTAAGGCAAATAAGCGAAGAAAGGCCGTTGCTGCAACATCGTATCCTGTTCGCACTGCTTTTGCTAGTCGTCAGTTTGATAACCAGTCCGCTTATCTTTACAATAAAATTAATAGTGTACTTGATATCTATCCTATGCAACTAAACAAATGTAAAATAGTAGTGACTGATTGGTTAAAATTAAAAACATACGAGGAAGTTGAGAATCTACTTATTAGAATAACATAAACTGAATGGAAACGAGTACTCGCACAAATACATAGTCCTAAATAGGCATCACACATACACCCATACACCCACACCCACACCCACACCCACACACATATACATACACATACATATACACATACACCAAATCTACATATATTCACACACACATGTGTGTTTGACACATGAAGACACGCACACACTCTAACTAACCTTTAATATTACTTTGTTCTATTAATAATATTATTTTCTATTTAATCTGTAAAATATATATAAATACGAGAAATCTTTGTAATCCAATTGGGAAGTTGCGAGTCATTCCCAACACAAGTATCTTTGATTACTTACTGGGAAGTCTCGGCGTAAATTTTGTTAAAATGATTTCTGAAATAAAGCTACTTTTATTTTATTTATTTATTTAAATTTCAAGAACAGTGAGCGTACTATAAACACTCGTATCTCTCACAATAAAATTATCGTTTTCTGTCTGATATTAGGTAGTCATCGAAAGTAATAACTATAGTAGGTATTCTATCAATAATATTATATCAGTTGCTATTTTTTTTCTAAAGTTCAAAGAGGCGTCCTAGCTCGCAATATCTTCCCCTATGTTTCCAATAACACTCAAACTCCGGAGATTTGGGGAATTAAATGACAATTTGTGACCCCTTGGTCGTAAAATATTTAACATTTTGCTGCTGCATGGTGATCCAGCTTCCATTTTCATGTGAATCGAAACATAATAGTGACTGTATGTACCAGCACATACTTTATTTTGCTATTTCATAGTTCCTCGGAAATTTTTCACACACGGCTATCTGATCCCAAATTAATCAGAGCTTGTAATATGGAAATCAGGTAACTGATATACTACGTACTTTGTTTTTGTAAATACATTTTAAAGAGCCAGGACAAACAGACCTGTTCATGCACACAAATATCTGTCCCTGATGGGAATCGAACCCACGACCTGCGGCGTGATAGGTAGTGTTAACCAACCACGCCAACCGGCCCTGAAACACATTCTCTTGATAGCGTAGCGTAAAAATTAACTAGAAGTCTAGAACGTAGCTTGATATAGATTGTGCCATCCAAGAATACGCGCCCTACTATTTTTCCTAATCCCTTACAATGCAAGTATACATCCTTTTGCTAGTGTTGTAATGCTGCATATCAAAAATATACATATCGATATAGACATATAAGACACTAGCGAAAGGATGGACATTTGCATCCGCAACGATAGGTATCCAATCGATAATATTCTCCTTTTTTTTAACAGCCTGTATGTTTTTCTCTGTCCGCTGTAGGGGTACTAACCAACCCTTCATTTTTGGAGGCACAAAGACTGCTCCCATCAAAATAGTCGGTGTTAAAAAGACACCCCATTGTGTGTACGTTAGGCTTCTTAACCCCACACTAAATAGATACAATTTAGAAGCCAAAATTGTATTCGTAATGGATTTTTGTTGTGAATTGTTGGCCAGTTTTTGTATGCCTTCTATGAAATGTCTATAGGGGATTTATTTGATCAATTTTGTATTGTATGATTATTTTGTGAAGATATATTCAAGCTTCATCATTCAGAAGCTATCAATTTATTGTTATAAATATTGGTCAATATATTGTAAAATCCAAACTATGTTAATAACTTCTTTATATTAAAATGCTGAGTTTCTTGCCCAAGTCCGAACCGGTGGTAGAGTCAATTATAACGTTCACAAGTGCCATATTGCGTACATATTTTATTTTAAACTCATTAATATCAACTTTCCCTTAACCATACACATGAAGGAAGTAGGAGTAAGGAGCTGTCGTTGATGAAGCACATCTCATTGAAATATCAGGTGACCAGGGACTGACTTCTACCTCGGGAAGGATAGTTTTCCGATCTCTCTACCTAATAAAATAAAAAAAAACTATGTTAGACAGTAATAAATAATGTAGCTTTCCATTGATGAAATATTTTTTTTAAATCAGTACAGTATTTCCAAAGATTACCCCCTACAAACGAACCATACCTATTTACAACTTAAGTAGTAGATATAGATTGTAAAAATAATCATATTAAAACTTACTCTACACACATATTTAAGTTGAAGCACTTGTACACATTAAAGTAAAATACCAACACACACACATACAAACAATGCGTAAGCTCATCCAAACAAAACGAATAGAAAAGAAAATCTCGATAGCCCTCAACCTTTCAATAAGCATAATCAAGTGTCATTATTCAATTTGGATGTATACCACAGTAACCCACCAGTTGCGTAAAACTGCGTTAATCCACGATATAAAGCATATCAGTAACGTAACAGTTGGCCTCTATGTTCACATGCAGGATCGCCCTCCAGGGTGTGCTCAGTCGGAAGAATGTCAGTTTGCTTGTAAATCGACGTATGGCGCGATGGGTCTCTATTGCATAACGATGGTGCAGTTATTTGTCAGATTCAACGCGGAGAAATTGTTTATGAGGAATCCTAATTCTGGTCATAACAACGACACGATTCACACGAATAACACGATTTCAGTGGTATACTAATGATTCAAAATTATTTATAAATATACGTTTACCAACACAAGCATCACACAATATTTTATTAAACACATTGAAATCTGCCTACGGTTCAAAATAAAAAAAATGGAACACGAAATCAAAATACGAAAAATTTTAAACTTCGAACACAACTGAAATCACCCCTCGCGATTGGTGCAAAGATAACGATGGTGGTGGCGGGGGTGTTATTGTTGCAGAATCTGGCAGTATCGCGATAACGCTTCAAGGGTGCGGACGCCTGCACACTGCATAGATAAGCATTAATGCTTGGATCGTATAACAAGGGTTCCAGTTGACTTTATGGGTTTGTAAATTGAGAAAAGAGGCATTATAAATTTGAATAATCGTTTCATCTGTCACTCAATTCCTCGTATATACTCGTATACCTATATTTGCTTTGATTAAAATACTTAGTTCTCAAGCACCACCTCAAAGATCTAAACCATCTCATTCCAACTAAACAACTTATTCAAATATATCTTTTTGAATGCACTGAAGTATTAATTTCACAATATACTAATCATGGACATAAAAAATAACCAACTTCACGATAATAATTTCTAGCTCATTTGCATGCCACTGTCTATACGTCAATCAAAGGTAACGTCAGCTAAAAATAAACCAATGATTGATTGATAAATGATCGTAGTCGTTCATTCACAAGAGTTGTCTGACTGGTTCACTTGTTTTTTTCTGACCTTCCAGCCGATGAAAGGTGATGAGTATTGGAATAAGCACCTTTCTACTAGCCTTCTTTCTAATTTTCATTGTTGGATCGTGGGAATTGATTGTCTTTGATTTTAGTACTACTATATACTATTCTAATACCACGTCTAAAGTACACAGAGTCGATGACTGATAAAAACTTACCTCATAACACGCGCCTAAAGGCAACCCGTTACCGTAGCCTATTGCAATACCAGGGATATGGTTGCCGACCGGTTGCCGACCCTGTCTTTATAAATATCTAGGAAAGTAGATATTAACAATGGGCTTGAATTTTCAGTGTAGGAAAACATCGTGAGGAAACCATAGATAGCTCGATGGACATAGATGAATGAATGAATGAAGGACAAGTTCTGCCTTATTGGCAGGCACCACACTCCAGTTGAAAATCTGAAACAGAGCATCTACTTGTGTGTACCGGCAGCTGCACTTGAGAGGCAATTCCCTTCTAGGTTACCATTAGACCCTATCATTTACCATTGTTAATTTTTTTTTTTATTATGATAGTGTTTAATAATAAGTATCGCAATATTAATCAAGAATAGTAGAAGAAGTAGGCATACAACGTGTCTTCTATTCAAAGATCATAAACCTCCTCATCATGTTTGTAATATAATAGTTAATTCCATAGTTAACAATGTTAACTCACCCCATCTTATGTTCGTACCCTACATCATAAATCTATGGAGAAACATTAAAACACCGCCCATTAAGCGTAGGAATTGCCCTAAAATGCCTCAAACATGTGTCTAACGGCGACCTGTCATCAGGGTTGCCAGCACAATAGCCTAGAATTATATTTTTTTGTTACTGTTGGTAACTCGGCGACAGACGCGCGCCGCGGGGAGCCGCCACGCCCCCCCCTTGTTGCCGATTTGTTTTGTACACTATTCATTTAAAGATTAGTATGTCGGTACAGTGCAGACTGTCTACTTCGACTTGACTATTCGTTTAAATTAATCCCTCTAGTAAATAAAGCTAAAGAGCTATTAAGATAATGTTCTGTTACGAATTCACACTGATAAAATATTTTCTCCAATTAATTGTTATTTTATATTCCTGCCATATATACCAGAAAAACAAATAGATGATTTGTTAGATAAACTAAGATAGAAAAAAAATAGATTATATTGAATGAAAATACGTAATCAAAAGAAGTATAGATAGGTAATTCATAACTGTATTTAAGATATAGTGGTCTATGTATATATACGGTAACCAAATGTGACAGTTCTACATAAATAAATACTCTATGAAGTTTGCACTTGTAAATCGGCGTAGAATGCGCACCACACAATATGCCCCTTCATATTACGTTGAAGAGTGATGTTTTATGGAATAATTAGGCCTCTTTCCACTAATAGTACGACAAATGGTAATCCTTATTATTTAGTGATGCTAATCATGGTGTGGTCTAATGTAGTAGTAATGAAAAGCTTAGGTTAGGAAGGGTACAGTTGTTATTTTTGATCTGGAGTAATATGTGGTAGGTAATATTTTGTTTGACCTCAATCACACCATATGTAAAACTGTTGAACCTACAGGAAAACTGGCTCTTTTTAAGAGCTGCCGCTGGAACATACCATGAACTGTTTTTTTAAATGTTGATCACGTGATAGCAGATGTTTTTCTAATACTTTCCTTTATTTATTTAAGCTGGTTAAACAGCAGTTTTTCATTCAGAAAATCTTGTCACTTTTTACTCTGTAACAATTTTTATATTTGCGAAACATACTCACCAATTTAGTGGTTCAGCAACGAAAATTACATAGCACATGTCGATCACTCAAAGATAATTGTGTTGCATCTCTCGAAAAAATAGAATTACAATCCAAATCGCTCTCAGCTAGTGTACAATGGTGCACAGTGGAACAGCTGGGCACCGAGCACCGAGCACTGTGCTAACATGCGTCGAGAGGCTCACGCTGGTGCCAATATGTTGGCGCTCTGGGTGGTGCTGTGGCGCAAATGTTTGATGAATATTTTGTTACTTTAACCATAGTGAGTACAGTTTGGGTTCTAAATATTTTGTTGTTTACTTTTATAATAGCCAAATTATGTTTATTTAATATTATCGATAAGTAGTAAGATAAAATAAATAAATTCGTTCTTTAAGTTCGTGCGTGTCTTAGCTCTGTTCTTCCAAAAGCTTTTTAGTTTTTTCACAATATTAAATTAAATCAGAAATATGTAGGTAAAAAATAATTATTTATACATTATAATTTAGTTATAGGACAACCTCTAGTAGAAAATACATACATGCACATACATTTTTAATATATTTATTGCTATAAAGTAAATTTCAAACTTAAAACGATAAAAGGGAACTTGTTAAATAATAATAATAAGTTGAATAACTTGCCTAGTGGGATGCGTACTTGACAGACGCGCAAAATGCTCGCCAAGTTAGCTCAGTGGGGTGAAACATAGCTCACAGCCATAATATTGTCAAGAGCTCTTCAACAGGAACACAACGTGTGTCCGATAATTTTTATAATGCTCTCTAGTTTTAAGAGGATTTAATATTTAAAAAACCGGTCAAGTGCGAGTCGGACTAGTTTTTTTAAAATTATTTTATTCTGTTTTTAGTATTTGTTTTTATAGCGGCAACAGAAATACCTACATCATCTGTTATTATTTCAATTGTCTGGCTTTAACGGTTCATGAGGTACAGCCTGGTGACAGACATACAGACAGACGGACAGTAGAGTCTTAGTAATAAGGTTTCCGTTTTTACCCTTTGGGTACGGAACCCTAACAAATGATAGGATAGTTCTGTCCTTAAATAGTCCTAAATATTTTTTGTACATAGTTGCTCTTTGATATTTAATTAAAAACTAAACTAAACAAAACTAAATTCAAAACTATTATTACGTTATTTTCTACGTGCTAATTATTGAAATTTGAGACGGACCTGTAAGAGCAGTAAAACGTCATCATTAGCCGCGTAATTTTTGGTGTTATATTCAAAGTCACCGTCAAATTAATTTATCAGTTTAGGCCCTAGGTGAAACTTATATGAAAGCTAAGCTACAGAAGTTACCACTGGTTCGGAAGTCAGCCTTCAACTGAGAAGAACCAGCAAGAAACTCAGCAAGGTTACTTTTTTAGTTGCAAATCTGTCACCAAAGCACCTGTTGGTGCGTTCCGGCAATTGCACTTGAATGCCAGTTGCCTTTAAGGCATTGCAATAAGGTGTACAGTACATTGGCAATCCAACCGGTATTGCTAATGTCTATAGGCGACGGTACTCACTTACCATCAGGTGTATAAAAAACACACAAAAACTAGTCATCTTATCTGCATTTAAGTACCTAAAGTTTTTATCACTTCCTTTTTTGACGCTAATTTGATTGATCGTGTATAAATATCAACATACTCCATGGTAAGTAGTGTGACATTTATACAACTACTAAAATTATTAGCTTTATGCGCTCCTTCTCCACATAAACTACGGTGATAAATGATCTCATACTCCTCCGCCTCCTCCTTTTCGTAAAAAGGGGTACCTACAAAGTTTTTTCTTCGCGAATTAATATAATGATGTCATTGGCTTCGATGATTAACCTGACAAACTTAGGATTATGGACTATAAACTTATCTGCAGTAGCCTTCTCATCAGACTTATTTACACAGGATATCCCATCAAAAGTATTATTTGCGATCAATCAAGTCAATCTTATTTCTGTCAATCCCTCAATATAACATGTAAATCCCTCGTATATCATAGATAAACATCGTGGACAAATATTTAAGCTATCATATCGGAATTTGCTATTCAAATCTTTTGCAAATATAACCAACCCCTATCTGCCTGAACCCTATATTCATTTTTGCAACTCTGCTGGTTGCGACAAAATTTCACGAAAAAAGATTATGAAGAAAATTATTTTTATCGTAACATTTTGTATAAAACGTTCTTTTTTTGACAATGACATATCTCGAGATGGGATTGGGTGATGGTTTAGATTCACAATTGGACCCGTTAGGTGGCGCAGGAATCGGGTTCTAAGTTTTGTTCTAATTTCAGAGTAGGACTACGTCTGCCGGGCCCGGCAGTTTATTATAAAAGAAAGAAAATATAAGACGAAAGCTTTGGCGAGATTATTTTTATGACATAATTGTACGAAGACCAGAACAGACCAGACCAGACCAGACAACGTCTAGACCGTTCAAGTAGGCCTTAGTAACCAACAAACTATAAATATTTTTATCTTCAAAATATATCGAGGCCTCGCGAGACCGGCGGGCGGGATTTTTCAGTTTTTTCCGCCAACGCATCAGCCTGGCCATCCAAACAGGAAACGCTGCCAGCCTGCTTGGAACCTTGCCGATCGGCAGCAGTGGCAGCTTCGAGGAAGCTTTTTATAATTATATAGATTGTATCTTTTGTACATTTGTTGTGAAATACTTTGACCAAATTACGTAGCACTTTTCCTGTAATGCTCTTGAAACACCATTGGTTGAATTCACGGAGCGTCCCTCGTGCAAACAGCGCGCCGCCGCCGCTGGTCCCGGCTCCAATCATACTTAGATTACCCTAATATTGTTTTCGGTAGTACCGGCTGAGACTTCAAGTTATATATTATGTTGTAGGAGGTGGCATTCATAACAATATTCCAGTTGGCGATGTCTTCTTATTACTTTTCTTTATTTTTATATAATACTATTTCGCCCCGCGTTTTTAAGATCAAAAGCACTCAGGGATGGGAACTTCCTATTAGTGAAAGATTTTAAATTTTCGAAATCGTACTACTGCAGTTTCGGAGATTATCTCCTACATCCAAAATTACAAAGTTTATAATAATAATAAAGTTTATTTTAAAAGAATTTAGCTTAGTGTTTCAATTATAAATAAAAGGCTATAATTTTTCTAAGTATAAACGAGTTAAGCATCTGTATCCGAACTACTTATTTATTATTATTATTATTATGATGACTGTAATTTTTTTGTACCTAATAGAAAGGAATTTCTCCCTTACACAAATTACTTAGTACAATTAAAATTAAAACGAAGATGTTGTGTCAATATTAATATCCAAAAGTACTTATATTGTTTCCCAGCTCCATGTAACTCCGTGGCTGATCGGCCCCCATGAATACGTGATCAGGTGGCATCCCCAACGGTCGGCGACGCGGGAAATACCTCATTTATATGCAAGGGTCAAACTGTTTAATATTTGCGAAAATCAAAGACTAGCCCAGATTTGTTTTTTATTATAATTTTACTAAAGTATGTATATAGAATTCGGCTCGAAGGGCCAACTCCAAAGGGTAGTTTTTCTCCACAATCTAGATCTTTGTTTTTGAAATGAAATGAAATGAAATTGTTTATTCATCCAAATAGGCCTTCACAGGCACTTATGAATAGTCAGACTCTAAATGCTCGGTTCCGAAGGTTGTTTTTGCTGAGAAGAGCCGGCAATAAACTCAGCAATTACTCTTTTCAAAAACAACTTACACCTATTACATTCAATAATTATTATTTATCTAGACTCACTGACAATATTTGCGTGTTGTGGCGGCAAAAATAGTAATCTATAGAATTTAATTATGACTTTTTATCATAAGATATCATTTGTTATTGAAATGACGGGATGAATTAAATTTGACAAATACAAAAAAATGTTATTATTAGAAACTAGAAATTGTCTAGCTTAGTAACACAATACTGTTAATCCCAAAATTTATAATGTGATTCACTTTATTATGTTCATAAATGGAGAAGAGAACCCCAAGCAATTTGAGAACAAAGCTTATAATTAAATCGCAACGTTTTTACCCGATTTTGGCAAAAACACAAAGGAAACACGACACTCGTGTCAAAAAATCACTGTAATTTCGCACTCTGCCCCGCCCCACACCAGAAAACTTAATCAGGACGCTGGGGCTTACATTTCTGTTTCCGATACGATATACTATAACATTTGAGTACAGATTATCCAATCAGTTAAGATAAAAGACACGCTTTTTTAAAAGGCGACCATTTGATTTGGTTATAACCGCCAAAGTTGACAGTTGGATTTTGACATTTGTTTTTAGGTTATGAAAGTTGAACATGAGTTTTTCGGCAGATTTCTAACGTGCTTTTATCCGGGACAACATTCTCGGGTTGTCGTATGCAGGAGACGAAAGCGTGTTGGTCACGTGACCGAGATTAGGCGGTGCATTCATGTCGTACGCACAAAAGCGCGGGTTCGCAGGCGAAACGTCAAATTGTATGCGGCTTGGGGGAGGAAATTCGCTAAGTTCGGTCGGATTTAAATTATAAATGCGAAATACTAGCACTTCTATTTGCATATCCCACGGGCTATACTAATGTCAAATATTTTTTTTATATTGAATTATCAAATATGATTATTAATGAGGGATAGTATTTCAATAAAATATCTAAGTAGAGTGTGAACTACCCTTTAAGCCAAGTGGGCTATACTTGCTACATATGGTTATATATGGTGACAGTTTTAAGGTTTACGTCTGGTATAACGAATACCAGGAGTGAATTATAAACTCTTTAAATAAAATCTCGTAGCAAGCCTACGAGATTAGCTTCAAATTAATAATAAACAAAATTTTAGTAAATATGCCGACCAATAACTATTTCAGAATCCTCCTCGAATGCATGCTGCATCGGATTCTATGCCTCTTTTTGACCATTTTTCTATTAGCTTCTTGAAACATTAATTATAAACGACCTGAGAAACCTTAGCTGTAGTAGGTATTTAATACAGTTTTCCTGCAAACTTTTCATATATGTCGTGGATATGACGTTGATCGAACGATCGGTCGTCGATCTACTCGTATAATACAGATAGTACCTAATATCAAACTTATAACGTCATCTCAATGAGTTTGAAACTTTATGTACCTTATTTAACTATCAATTATTTAGGACATAGTAAATCCCGTTCGAAAACAGTATTTTAAATCACCCTACGAATAATTGAGGAAACATGAAACTTAAAACATAAATGAACGGTAAACAAAGAGACACCAGTGCGTGTGTAAACACTTGCATCCCAACGGTGGTGTTGGTCGAGGGTAGGACAAATAAATCAGCGCTAGATCGCGGTGTCAGGGGCCGCGCTCTCTAGAGACCTGAACTGAATGCAACCAAGCTACGAATTATTGATATGGTATATCTAACACCGAGTGTTTTAAGGAAGATGCCCTAGTATTTATAAGTGTTGAAAAACTGTGTTGACGAGATGCGACTTTCCGGTTGTGCGGCACTGGAATACCATGCATGTAGGGTCCAGGGTTGCACTTACATACTCTTTGGGTTGCACTAATTAATATACAATTATAAGTTGTTTTAATGTCACCTACGAAGATCGGTTATAAATAATTATCTACCAACAAAATATGTATGGTTGATATCTGAAATAAATGATGAATATTATTATTTAATATTCTTGATATCTTTTAATTACTTGCTGTGTCAGTTTCTTGCCGGAGTCTTCTCAGTTTAAGTGTACTCCGAACCAATGGCTCTGTGCCAATGGTAGAGTCTATTGTAACGTTCATATGTGCCGTGCCTTATCAGGGAATAAACTGAATAGATGAGTTATGAGTGTGAGTTAGTTGCATGGTAATGATGGGTGATGTATTGATTGATAATTTTCAACAAGAAAGTAAAAACATTTTTAACTATATAAACCTAATCATAACTCTCCGTAACAGCCGATACGATTTTGAAAAATCTTCAATACATTATCCCAGAGTGCTGTGGACTACTTTATATCTCAAAAACGCGGGCGAAACCGCGAGGCGGCAGCTAGTATTTTAATTAAAAGAATAATTATTAACAGACTAACAAGAAACTCTGAAACGTTTGAGTTTTAAATATACCATATCCTATTACACTAACCAACTGTATTCGGTGCTTCATGTCTCCGTCTCTCGGGTCCGGGATCCCATATTGCACTCATTTCATTATGTACATACGATTACAACGATCTAGGGACACTTCATACTCTGTACCTACTCTACGTGTGTACAGATGTCCACACATTTGTGATATGTTGTGGAGATACAATTTATATTTTATATTCAACTTTATTTACGAAGTGAGTTTGTTTGAAAAGTTCTGTTCTATGCCTTTAATGTTAACCTTTTACGAGTTTTCTGACTGTTGTCAGTAGCTTTTAAGTAAACAGATGGCTTTTTGAGTAGGTATGGCGAATCTCTTATTAAAAAAAAGCGGCAGCCTCGAAGAAGTTTTTTATGTATTGTAATTGTACATTTGCTTGTATATTTTGTACATTTGTTGTAAATAAATTCATTTATATTAGACATTATAAACTATACAGGAAAAATATTGCCTTGCTGAGTTTCTTGTCGGAGTCTTCTCAGTTTAAGTGTATTCCGAACCGGTGGTAGAGTCTATTGTAAGTTACAATAGCAATTTGTAACGTTCATAAGTTCCTTACCAGAGCTTAAACTGAATAAATAGTTTTTGATTTAATAACTGTAAGATTTTTGCAAAACAAAGTCCTCCAATTTCACAGGTGACCTCTATAAACGAACTTAACCTTTCAAGTGAAATAATGATTAAAGATACCCTTGTATCTATAAAAAAATGCGATCACTAGTCCGGAACAAACAGTCCCTCGTCGCGGGAATACACACCTCCCTAGATTGTTAATCATAACTCGTTTTGGGGTTATGGGACTGAGCAGGCGCGATAAACTTAGATTAAAACAAAATGGGGTAGATATGGTACCTTACACAGCACTGACGCACTATTACTTAGTTGTATGTCAGCAGTGCTATTACATAAACAAAAATCACTTATAGAATAGGTACTTATGAATAGTCAGACTCTAATGCACGGTTCGGAAGGTTGCTTTTGCTGAGAAGAGTCGGCAATAACTTAGCAATTACTCTTTTCAAAAACAACTTACACCTATTTATTACATTCAATAATTATTTATCTAGTATCACTGACAATATTTGCGTGTTATGGCGGCAAAAATAGTAATCTAAAAAATGTGAAGTTATTTAAATACTATCTAATTTAGTAGCATTTTTAACAGCAACAATATTAGAGAGATAATTAATTGATAAATCGCCAAACTTTATGAATAAAACGTTATTTTTAATATTTTTATTGATTCGCGTTTTATACAACTAACACATCATCTTTTGGCATTCTGTTCCTATATCTTTACGTCTATTTAATGAATTATTTACAGAAGCACAGTGTGCTCAGTGGCGAGGGGGCGAGGGGTCGAGGGGCGGGGGTTCGTTACCCGGTTCACTGGGCCATAATAACTTCAGGGAATACCCGGCGCACAGCTACTAACACCCTTTTGTGTTGGTCATTCGCTCGGTGGAGGTGCGTTACTTGGGAACGATAATGTATTATTTAAGTACATTAGCTGTTCCAGCGGTTTCACCTGCGTTCCAGTGGGATCTTATCTTTTTAGGTGATGTAAATAGCCTGTAACACCCACAAACAACGTGGCTTTCTATTGGTAAAAGAATTTTCAAAATCAGTTCAGTAGATCCAGAGATATTAAACAACAATAATATTAATATTCCCCCTACAACCTCACAAACTTTACCTCTTTATAATGTTGTATACTTAGATAGGATGGATTAAAAATTATAAAAAAATACGTTGAAGTCATCTTCGACACAAAATTACCGAAACAATTGAAACGACATGACTTACCTACTCGGATCCTCACTGCCGGGAATGTCCATCTAATATTGTAAATAAATACCCTAGGATACTATTCACATACGGAAATCTGATCCCATACTAAGCATAGCTTGCAGTTTGCACTATGGAAACCAAAAAACATATAATAGGTAATACAACTTTTTTTGATTAGGTAATTACAAAATATACAAACAAATGTACAACTATAATTAAAAAAAAAAAAAAAAAAAAAAAAAAACGGTTGACAGACGTCTAAAGTGCAAGACTAAAATGAGAAATTTAATTTAATTAGCAAAACGAGTTGTGGCCCTGTTTGATATGGTATTCAGTGCTTCCCAGGCCATGCGCAGTGGAGTGATATAAGATTCACGTCGGAAAATAGACCCTAAATTCCATCAGCTGTTATTTTATGATTGGGAAAATATTGGCACATGTTGCCATTTTGACAATTGGTTCCCAAGGCAACCCCCTTTTTGGTGCATCCAATAAGCGTCGAGGTGCGGAGCGACGACACCTGATACAACATCAAATCCGCGCACCGTTCATCAAATACAGCCAATCAGACGTCCCGAAGCTATGCCGCAGCATTACACCGCACGAGATGTCATGCATTATTTATTATTCCAATGTTTATATTTATATTTTTAGATTGTGTTTTTATATTTTCAATAACATTATATATTACGATGCTGGCTGCACGGCCAATACCGGTGAACACCCCTTCTTCCATCACGTCTACATCCGATAGCCTAGCCGTCTCTTGCCCCCATTGTCCTGGCGTACGTGTTTTTAAAGGTAAGAGAGGCCTAAATATCCACATTGCAAAAATCCATAAGACAAATACGATCAACGATATCCAAATTTCCACTAACGATATACCAATTTCTTCACATACACTCCAACATAATACTTTTTGGGAATATTTGGCAAATTTGAAACAAAATTCCAAAGTAGTAAAAAGAATCCCTAGGGGTGCCCGATTAGCAATTGCTCAGTCATTGTCTGCCACAATAAAAAAAGTCCTTGCTGAAAATTCCAGAATTGCTTGGCAAAATTTATTCATCTTCGCATATCACATCCTTCACTCAGATGAAAAATTTCAAGGATCTTTAACCAACAGTTTGAAGCAAAATTGCTCAAATTTTCCAAACCTTCTTCGTGACCTAAATTATTCATCATACGTTCCACAATCAACTCACATTCAAACAAACTACCGCCATTCAACTCCAAGACAACATAACCTCAATAAACTAGTGGAAGGTAAAATAAGTGATGGTGACATTAAGGGTGCCGCCAACACCCTCTTTTCTAGCGACACTCTGGCTCCTGACTCACCAGACACATTCATAGCGTTAAAGTCAAAACATCCGCCAAAAACTGACCTCATGCTTCCGCCACCATCTACATTATCCTCTCCTAATTTGGAATTTACAGAAAAGGACATTCTCTCGGCTGTCATGTCTTTTAAAAACGGCTCTGCCAGTGGTATTGACGGTCTTTCACCCCAACACCTTAAGGATTTAATTTGCAATTACACAGGTGATGCTGGCGAAACCCTTTTAAAAGACTTGACAAGACTCTGCAATATAATGGTTAGTGGTAATTGTAATAGCGAAATTCTTCATATTTTATATGGCGCCAATTTGATAGCTTTAAAAAAAAAGGACGGAGGCATACGTCCGATAGCTGTCGGTTGTACTTTACGCCGTTTAGTGTCCAAAGCCTGCTGCAAGCACATTATGCCAATACTCAAAGATAAATTTCAACCTGTGCAGTTAGGTTTTGGCAGCAAAGGCGGCTGTGAAGCAGCCGTTCATGCCGTTAGATCTTACGTTAACACTAACCTTGAAGATATAATTCTAAAAGTCGACGTAAAAAATGCATTCAATTCAGTGAGCAGGCAGCCAATACTTGACGAAGTGCTTCAAAATATTCCCGAAATTTATAGTTATTTATACCAGTGTTATTATACACCTTCAAATTTATTTTTTAAAAACAATTTAATTTTTTCAGAAACCGGGTGCCAACAAGGCGATCCACTTGGTCCGGCCATTTTTAGTTTGGCTATACACTCTATTATCTCGGATCTTTCATCAAAATTTAACGTTTGGTACTTGGACGATGGCACTTTAGGAGGTTCAGAGGATGATGTTTTAAAAGATTTGATTACTTTAATCTCTAAATTTAGCACTATCGGTCTTGAACTAAATTCCTCAAAATGTGAGTTATACATACCCGAAAATTTTACTGTCGAAAAAAGACAGTCTATAATCAATAGTTTCGACAAAAATGCGCCCAATCTCAGAATAATAGACAAAAACACTCTTCACCTCCTAGGCGCGCCAATTTGTCCAGAATCATTCCCATTTTATGTATCTGAACAATTGTCAAAATTCGAAATTCTATCTGACCGTCTACTAAACATAAATTCCCACATGGCTTTTCATATAATTCGTTACTGTTTGTTTGTACCAAAATTCACTTATGTTTTGCGTTGTTGCCCGTTTTGGAAATTTCTTGATATTTTAATACCTTTGGATGATACCATAAAAAGTACGCTCTCCAAAATTCTAAATTGCCATTTTACGGATAGGTCTTGGTGCCAAGCATCACTTCCAGTAAGGTTTGGTGGCATTGGCATCCGCAAAGTATCCGCCGTCTCACTCCCAGCTTTTTTGTCCTCATCACACAGCGCTGACAATCTTTTTAAAAAAATTATGAGTAACGTCCATGGAGACTGTACAGTTTTATACCGTGATGAGGCCAAAACTGCATGGGAGGAGGCCTGTCCGAGTGGTAACCTTCCGACTATACCGTTCTCGCAGAAGCAATGGGACGAGCCACTTTGTAACCAGGTTAAACAGCATTTGCTGGAAACTAGTTCCGACCTGGCAGAGCGGGCTCGCCTCATTGCTACTGCTCAACGGGAGTCAGGGTATTGGCTGAATGCTCTACCATCACCAAATTTGGGCACCCTAATGGATAATTCTTCTTTTTCCATAGCGATTAATTTACGTATTGGCTGTGCAGTTAATACACCTCATCGCTGCCTGTGTGGAAGTGATGTTCACCAGCTTGGACACCACGGTCTCGCTTGTCGTCGCAGTGCAGGTCGTCTGTCACGCCACGCTGCCCTAAACGATATCATCCGTCGGGCGCTTGCTTCCGTCAACGTACCGGCCATCTTAGAGCCGAGCGGTGTCTTGCGTGACGACGGTAAGCGGCCCGATGGTATGACACTTATACCGTGGAAGAGAGGCATGTCGTTGGTTTGGGATGCGACCTGCGTGGATACTGTTGCTCCTTCTCACGTGGTGGGCTCATCTCGTGAGGCGGGCACAGCAGCCACCGCCGCGGAGGGCCTCAAGCGGCTCAAATATTCATCTATTGGTGACAATTATATATTTGTGCCGTTTGGGGTAGAGACCATGGGCTCATGGGGACCTTGTGCCCAAAAATTCTATAAAGACCTTTCCTCCAGGCTGGTGGACACCACTGGTGACCGGAGGGCTGGTAGTTACCTCGGCCAACGCCTCAGTCTGGCTATTCAACGAGGTAACGCCGCTAGCGTCCTCGGCACGATTTCCCCGGGCAGCAATTTAAATTCAGTTTTTTATTTGTAGTTTAGTTGTTATTTATTTTTAAGTTATTTAGGTTTTTAGTTTTAATTCAGTTAGTTGCTTAGATAATAAACATAGACTATAGATACCTAACATTATTAATGACACGATAAATATTTATTTACGTACTATAATATATAAAAAAACTTCTTCGAGGCTGCCGCTGCTGCCGATCGGCAAGGTTCCCAGAAGGCTGGCAGCGTTTCCTCTTTGGATGGCCAAGCTGATGCGTTGGCGGAAAAAGCTCCCCGCCCGCCGGTCACCCGAGGCCTCGATTAATTTTTACATAAAATATTTGCGAAACGACGAGCTTCAGACCCCCACAATTGGTAAGTGATTGTAATAATAATAAGTAATTGGTACAATATGGTAATTACATACAATAGATAACTACACCCAGAATCAGGGCAAACAGACGTGTCTATCCTGGATTGGGAATCGAACCCGCGACCTTTAGCGTGATAGATCGTGAGCTTAACCAACGATGCCAACCGGCCAAGTATTTTTAATCGTGACTAGTGACATTGTAATTTTTTTTATAAACGACAAGTAACAACCCGGCAATAGAGTCACCTGATGTTAATAATAATATTATTTTATTTTTTAAGTTTTAAAACATTATATAAAATGTAATCTTTTTTTATTGGGTTAAAAAAAAAATTAGGTTAGTAGTTAGGTTTAATATAATAGTTTAAATTTTTAGGATAATGTTATAAAAAATATTTTCTAAAGTTTATGAGAAATAAAGAGAATAATAATATGTATATTTATTTGTATAAATGTGAAATATATTTAAGTGAATACCGTCGCTTATAGACATTAGTAATACCAGGGGGGATTGCCAATGTGTTGTCCACCTCTTTTACAATGCCTTGACGGCAACTTTTAAGACGATGATAGCTCAGTGGTATATGACGTCGGATACCGCGACGAAGGTCGTGGGTTCGAATCCTACAATGAGCTTGAGCTTTCGGTGAAGGAAAACATCGTGAGGAAACCATAGCACGGTGGTAGGGTACTTTGTAGTACCCGACTGGCTGGCTACCACCCTCAAGTTGAAAATCTGTCGCCAAGCACCAATCGGTGTGTTTCGACCGCTGCACTTGAGAGCCAGTTCCCATCTAGGCTTTGTGTGCTTACCACCTTCGGCCACATAATCACTTACCATGGTGAGATTATGGTCAAACACAAGCTTATCCAGAGTTTTTCAGGCTGTCAAGTGCAACTGCTAGAACACACCAACAGGTGCTTGATAAACTTTCAACTTGAGCACACAGTCAACTGATTACACAGTCAGTTGTTGTCAGTTTAAATGCTTTCGTCAAAGCTCGCTGGTAAAAGTACGCACTGTTTTACATGGAATGCAGTGTAATACATTATAATGTTGACGCTACATCTATCACCGTGCGCTACACGCGACACATGCGCCGATTACAGCTCAGCTCACCTATTTGGTACACTTCATCATATATCATTTCCATTCACAACGGCTCAACTTTTATTAACGTAATAGTTGCCTACTTACTTATTTCTTTAAATCATCTCTGCCCTTTCTTTGACTGACTTTTAATGCCATTTTTGACGTAACCTGAGTACGGCTTTGTTTTGATTTTACTCCCTTCTTGTTTAGATTTTAGTAATCATTGATATCTAATAACTAAAGATATGTAAAAAAATCCGGCCAAGTGCGAGTCGGACTCGCGCACGAAGGGTTTCGTAAAAAAGGCAAAAAAAACACGTTTGTTGTATGGGAGAGCCCCTTAAATATTTATTTTATTATTTATTAGTAAAGTAAAAATACAACTGAGTAGGTATTTTGTGAATATTTCAAGTGCCTACCACCAATATGGCAACACCATTATTGATATCGAGCTAAAAAGGGCAAAAAAAATTGCGTTTGTTGTATGGGAGCCCCCCTTAAATATTTATTTTTAGTATTTTTTGTTATAGCGGCAACAGAAATACATAATTGGTGAAAATTTCAACTGTCTAGCTATCGCGGTTCTTGAGATACAGCCTGGTGATGGCAATAAAATTTTATGACTCATCATACCTGCTAGCCAAAATATATCTTAAACGAGCACTGAGGCATGTTTACCGTCGGAGCGTTCGAATGCTACTAGATTAAAAGAGTACCCAAATGTTCGAATGGCCACTCATTCAGTAAGGCCATTTTTGTCGCTGATTGTGTATCTTTAATAAGAGTTCCATACAATTTGTGAAAACAAAACTAGTCACGTTAAATACACTTGAAAACTTGCGTCATTCTCTATTGTAAGCAAAAAATTTAGCTCTACTTTCTATTGATTTAGAAACCGCTTGTTTAGCTAGAGACTGCGATTATCAGCGGTAGTGGTGCGTGCTCCGGACGGGCGGACGGGCGGACGGACGGGCGGGTGCCTCGCTCGGGCCGCACGCTGCCGTCACGTCGCGTGCACGCCACTCATTGTAACCTCACCACTATTGTACGGATAGCAGAATGTTTTCAACATTTAGGTAATATGAAATGTTGTCAAAGTCATTCGCTGTAATCTAACTTGGATCGATGAATAGACCAGAATCCTTTAATTATTCTCGATCTCATAATAATCTTGGTCAACCCATTTTTCTGAATAGATCTCTAGGTACATAAAGATAGCAGTGCAACTTTGTTGAATTCAAAGGTAGAAAATAAGTTCAATTAAGTAGGTTGGTATTTAATTATTTATTTTTTAACTTTTTCGGTGTTTTGAAATCAGTATGGTTGTAATATAGGCTACAATTTCCATGCTGACCGTACAAGACCTTCACGACAGTACACAAGGCAGCTGTCAGACACACGTCACTTGTCAACGGACGCGCGAATCAGTGGTTAGCAGCGATCGCGTGAGCGAGGTACCCAGTTCGAATCCGATCGATATCTGCCCTTACTACACGTAAACTAACTTGATAATCAATGATACTACGTTATTAGTGCAAGGCTTAGTTTAAGGGTTTAATCCAGAACCTAAAAAACTATTTTAATTATGTGCAGAAACTTTCAGTCCTTAGATATTTTAATGGATTTCTACCTATATTATGAGAAGCGATGTGACTGAAAGCAAAATAAGTAGTTAATGAATATGAGAAGTCATGAAGGCTGGATGACCTTTCGGGAAGAGAAAAACCGAAGTGTTAAAGGTGGAAAACGTACCTACTTACAAAGTAGACTGAAATTAGATTAGAGTAGGATGAAAACGACCCCTTTTTTAAACACTAATAATAAAATGGTTAAAGCATTATTCTAAGTTCAAAAAATAATTTTAGATATTATCTATGGGTAGTTACTTATTTATTTCCTTCCATTTAACTTTGATATATATTTAATAGTCAATCGTTAAAATTATATCACCAACCTTGGCAAAGCTATAAAATAAAACAAATATATAATCCACATTCTAGTGCCCTATTGCCATTATGCGGTCTCTGGATTACCTCACCATCTGTCACTCTTAAAACGAGAAAATTATACTGTATCAAATAGTGTTTCATTAATTTACTTCCTAAATAATATTTACGTATTCGCGCTTCACGCCATCATTCAGTACATAGAATTATTTCAGCAACTTCACACCCACAAGGAGGCTGCAAGGCCCAAGCCTTGATCTCTTTTCTCTGTCGCCCTAACATACCAACAATTTTCCATTTCTCTCGCACACACTGATTGCTTTTAGGTCCTTTAACATAGACGCTCCTTCGTACTCACGTTTATTTTTCATTTCTTAGCGAAGGGCGAAGAAAATTATTTTCTGTGAGCTTTGAACCCGCGGCGAGGGAAAAATGAAATTTAGAAAATGTAATTGGATTCTCGACTAATCTCGACGCCTCTCTCGTATCTTATGGGAGGGGTGAGTGTGAGTGCGTGTTGAACCAGAAAGAACCTACTTAAGTACCTACTTTTACCTTTAATTTATTTAATTAATATTTTTATTTGTAAATACTGACTGATATATTGAAGTCAAGTCTATGAGTTTTAAACAGAATTCGGCAAAAAACCATATTCATAGGTGTTATGCCGTTCGGGATTATGCCTCATACATATCCGATCGAAATAAAATATTTGTATAACGTATATACCTACTATTATACCTATTACTACCATTAGGCGATACCTGGAAATTTTTTTTTTAGTTTTAGGACCATCGTCCGTCTCAACCGCGAGCCACAGGTTTAATCATATTTTTCGTAAATGAATACCACAGATGAATCCTACTAATCTATAATATAAAAATGAATCGCAAAATGTGTTGGTAAGCGCATAACTCAACAACGCCTGGACCAATTTGGCCAATTCTTTTTTTTAAATGTTCGTTGAAGTCCAAGGATGGTTTTTACGGCGAGAAAAATTCGAATAATTGCCGGGAAAACCCTAAAAAACAGCCCTTTTCTTTTTCCCATACAAACCCCCAGCTGTCAAACATTTGACGTCAATCGAAACTAAACAAAGACGCGTTTTAGAGAAATAGGGCAGAACAAGGTCTGCCGGGACAGCTAGTATTAGATATAAATGTGAAAGTTTGGATGTTTGTTACTCATTAACGCCAGAACGGCTGAATGGATCTGGATGAAATTTGGCATGGAGATAGATTATAGTCTGGAATAGCACATAGGCTACTTTTTATCCCGGGATAAGATCCCTCGGGAACGCGGGAACGTGAAACCGCGTGGCGGAAAGCTAGTACGTCATAAATCGTAAACCGCAATTTACCTTTCATTCAATCTACTCAAATATAAAACAATAAGGGCTAGATTAAATATATTATCTCAACCCTTGGTCTCAATAGGGATGTTGACTGGTTTATCAAATCAGCTTTTTATTAACGTCAAAACGAGTTTCTATGAAATTTTGTATGAACTATGAACTTGTGACGTCATGAATATACACGATCATAAGATCTACTTTCTTGTGGTTAGATTGGAAATAATCACCAGAAAGATTTTTCGAGGTTTTAGAGTATTTTTAGTATTTATCCTCTGGTATAGTAGTTATTTGATCATTTTCAATATACTTCCTTATTCATATTGCAACGGTGGAATGGAAGCGAATCGAATTTTGAACTCTATTTTAATTGGATAACGTACAAACTTTTCGGCGGATTTAATGAAAGCCCAGTCAGTGACTAGGAGAGAATCCGCGTAGTATAATTATATTGGTATTAAATATTATTCGGTGCCTAAAAGACAGGTTATAAATAAATAAAAACCCACTGAATACTTCAATGTAAATATTTATTTCAAATACTATGAGTGCTTATGGTAACCAATGATACAATGTTACGACTCCGAGACGCGTCACGTTGACAATAATATCCCTATGCACTAAAAACCTAGCCATTGGCTTTTCATATCACCACTTCCGCCAACGGTAGTTGTGCCCACATGCGAGTCATTTGAATTGATTCCAAAAAAACTTGCCATTCCAAATTGATTAAAACTCTCGCATAAAGGCAGCTTAGAAAACTAGATAATATCTATCTTAAGTAGTAAATTTTTTCGTAATAAAATCATTATTCACCATGTCCATTCTTATTTTATTTATCCGACGAGAATAATGATTTTTCCATAGATAATAATTGTATATTTTATAAACGATTTGTCTATTGCTAATTGTCTATACACAGAGGCACACAATTCTTAGAATCTAGCTCAATTTGAATGTAAGAGAGTAAGGTTCCAAGTAAAAATGTTACTCGATAACGTCTTAAGCTAACAACATACAGTCCGCAACAAAAAATGTATGCACTTGGCGAATTAACATTAAGTTAATACTCCTTATATACTCTTATAACAGAAACAGACTTGACTTGGTTTTTTTCTACCCTTTCAACTTTCAAGGAACTACAATGTCCGCCATTTTTCCAAGTGTATACATTTCGGGTATCATTACATTTAAGGTTTATCATTTCTCCTAAACTAATACTATAGGCGGCCCTCCGACCTCTCTTACTGTGACCAGTGTCGGTTTGCTTACATCTAACAAAATGACGTATATTAAAAGAGTTTCGACTCATCAAAGTTTACACATGCCGAGTATCAATATTTTATTCGATGCCAAAATGTTTTTCCACTTTCTAGACATTATTTTAGTTCTTTGGTATCATTTGAGAGTGCCATTTTAACTTGTTTTAATCTAACAAAGCTTATTAAAATAATAGAAGATCTTAAATAAATATTGGCATCGAATAAAATATCGTACACCGGTTTTGATTTTTTTACAGATGTAATGTGGACTTAATAAATGTTCAAATCAATAATACTTAAAGAAATCGACTTCAGTCACAGTTTTTTTATTTATCTTAAACCTAAAAAGCGACTAGAACTAAACAAAAAATACAACCTAATCAATTTAGAATTGTCATGAACTAAAATAAACAGCTTCCTTCATCGATTGGACGTGAAATAAATTATGAATAGTATGTACAGACAAAATAAAGTATTGCAAATATAATAAAGTATAAATGTTATACATATTTATAGGAAACCCTATACTGGTGAATTTTATTTATAACTAAATCACTTATAACTCAATATTTTCTTGCTTTCGTTTTTTCACAGATAGCAATAATTAAACAATAACCTCTAATTTAAAGTCTGAATACTAAAGTTCGGTTCATATTATTGGGCGAGATTATGAATTGAACTAAACTAAACTAAACACGATTCTGAGACCACAAACAATTCACAATAATTTTCCTACATCTCTTAGAACTTTCAGTCAATTATTAAAAGTCAAGCCTCTACAAGTCCGATGACAGCTTAATAAAAAGAAAAGAAAACTAACAATAAAATATAATATCAATGCAACAGCATGCAATAAAATTAATATATATAACTCTTTTATATATTCTTTTGATTGTGCATTGAAAAATGTGCTGTATCATATAGAATCTATATGTTGGCACTATTCCTTAATTAACAGAAGGATACAGAAACCAAAAAGAAGTTACAGTAATTTCCAATGTCAATTTAGTTACCAAATTTTTTAAATATATACTATTTATTCCAGAAATCGTATCACTTGAGTTGAACGATGTAGGCTTTCTAATCAAGTCTTTGCTTTAATAATCTACCACCTGTGTTGACAGCATAGTAAAACCTTTGATATGTTGTGCGGAATACGTAAATAGGTTCAATGATTAATTAATCGTTAAGTACGTTAAGGTTCATTCACATAAAATAAGAACAAACAAATCATTAAATGACATAAGCTGCATATTTGGTGAACATCATTAGTAGTTAAATCACTAAAAGGCTAGACTAGATTTATGCTAAATAGAGCATAAGTGCCTAAACAATGCAACATAGTAACTCACTTGGTAAAGTCCACTTTGCTATGCCATCAACACGTGGTGTCACTACACTATATCACTGATAGTTCATGTCGATTCAGACGTAGGATCTAGTCCGGTGGCGATGTGTTCGGATCAGGTCTTCCTAAGTTCAACTAGTTTGACATCCTTCACATGGAGATTGTGCTTCGATTTTCCCGCAAACTTGATCACCGCTTGTGTCGAGACGAGAGGCACGTGTCGAAGATCCAATCTGTAAGAAGGGTGTGGTTAGTTAATACTTTTTCAAAGACAGCAATTTTTAGGGTTCCATACCCAAAGGGTAAAAACGGACACCCTATTACTAAGACTTTACTGACCGTCTGTCACCAGGCTGTAATCTCATGAACCGTGATAGCTAGACAGTTGAAATTTTCACTGATGATTTATTTCTATTGCCGCTATAACAACAACTAAAAACAGAATTTGTACGGAACCCTCGGTCCGCGAGATCGAATCGCACTTGACCGGATTTTCATTTCATTTGTACACGCTAATCCCTAACTAGTGTGTCTGTTTCGAGGCACCTTCCTATATTATCTTTGACGCTTTGATGTTGTTCTCGCTCTTGCAAAACACATCTTTATGTAACAATACTGTTTGTTTTACAAAAAAAAATGTAATGGAAATAAAACTAATTTCAGAACTACGGCTTTAATTTAATAGTACTTAAATTTTATTATTCTAATGCCAAAAATACCACATAACTCAATTTTGGCCAAAATGTCACTTGGATCACTTCGCTTCTTCGCTAAGTAACATTGCAAACATTATTTAATGTCACACTCTAGTGCGTGTGAAGGACGGGGTCAAAAATATCATGAAAACAGTGTGACGTTATATATGAATGTCCCCTTACACAGTAATATGGTTTGATAGCATAGTTACCTGACGAGGTTGGGACACCGTGCGAGGTGGTCGAGCGCGCCCTCGGTGAGCAGGCGGCACCCGGCGAGCGAGAGCCGCGCCAGCGCGTGGTGCGCCAGCTGCGCCGCGCCCGCGTCCGTCACGCGAGCACACGACGACGCGTCCAACTCGCACAGCTTTGGTAACGCCTGCACAAACAATATTTAATTAACTATTGTATAAACTAGTTCATGCGTCTTATACATATATAGAGCATGGGTTGACTATAATTATTTTCTTCTTTTGGTGCCATCTGCTACTGGAGGTCTTTTTTTTTACTTTTGGATAAACTTGTGTTTGTCCGTCGTAAATGATGTGCCACGATATCCTCAAGATTCTTCTGTACATATTCTGAGTTAAGGTCCATGACTCTACGCCGTTCAGAAGAACCGAAAACACGTAGTACCGTGCCAGACGAACCCTGGTAGAGATTTTCAAAGAATGGTTGCAGAGTAGGATGGCTGCCTTTAGATTTGGTGTTTGGTTGGGAAAGTGCTATGTTAAGATTAAATCGAGTACAGGACAGATGGAAGCCCCATCACTCCTAAGAGAATAATTGCTGTAGGATCAAAGAGCTGCAGACAGAAGCAAGGAAGAAAACTGAATAGTGGCCGAGAGATAGCCATTAACTATGGGATATTTGATATAACGTGACTAACCTAAGTGAAAGAATACAATAAAGTTACCTGTACAACATATCGCATGGCGACATCTGTAATGTCAGTACCGGGCAAGCGCAGTACCGTGAGGGCAGCCAGTCGGGAAGGCTCGGCCCCCGTTCGGGCGCCTCCGCCGGGCCGCGAGTTCTCTGGCGGCGCCAGTATACCGCGCAACTTGGCGTCGTCGAGACACCGCGCGAATGATAGATCCAGTGACGTCAGCGGTGGGCATGTTGACGAGCGAAGTGCTAGTGCCGCCTCAGCCGGTGAGCCCGCTAGTGATAGTGACCGTAGAGCGGGTAGCCGCGCCAGTAGCCTGCACGATAGTTATAGGAATTTTAATAAACTCTTTCCTTTTTAGATATAAAACTATTATAACGAACAATTGGAAGATCTTTGGCTATCAAATTACCTGCCTCTTTGTTTTAAACTGTACGAGAATAGGGATGTTGACTGACGTATCAAATCAGCTTCTTTTAATGAAATGTCAAAACGATAGTTTACTTTACTATGGAGGTTTGTATGAAATACTGGCTGACGTCATAAATATACACCATCAAAAGATCTACTCTTTGTTGATAAATTAGTTGAATTTTCGAAGTGTTTCCTATTTACGAGTATTTTTAGGTGTTTTATACACCGGTTAGTGTTAGATAATTATTAATGAACATAGGCAACATCCGTATTACTTCAGATTCTCAGTAGTCATGGTATGGGAACTATTCAATGTGCGAGGCAATGATCACCAAAGGCAAGGATCTTACGTTATGATAAACCATACAATGGACAAGACAATTTAGTGGCAGAGCTATATCAATAATGAACTCACCATGCCAACTGTCTCCGCGCTAGATGGCACCATTCAAGACCTAATGAAAGCGGTTGCCTCCGCGCGATGCCAGCTAACTGCGCCGCCGATACGCGAACTTGTACGAACGACATACTGCGCCAGAGGGACGGGTCCATCTGTAAGAATAACTTTACAGGTCAAACTCAAATAAATCTGTGTATTTTTGTATGAAGATTTTTCGAGTCCTAAAACTTTGAGCTTTCGGTGAAGGAAAACATCGTGAGGAAACTGTAGAACGAGTAGAGTTTATTGCCGGCTCTTCTTAACAAAAGCATTTAAAAAAAAAACATTTTCACTATAGAAAAAATTCGTCGGCGAAACGTTGACTAGACAGAATGTCTTTCAATATTTTGTTGTTATTAAAAATAAAATTTTAGACGTTTGGATCAAGTTGCATTGACCGTATAGTCTTATTACTAAATACACAAATAAAATCAATATACATAAATCCTCTCCATCCAAAGGTTGCCTGGTAGAGATCACTATGAGTTATAAGACCGCCACTTGCGACAATGAATGTAATTTCTGTTTTTTTTTATCTATCTATAATTTAAAAAGCAGCCACTCACCGAATACTCCGCCCAGGACTTGCACACGAGCGCACATGTAGCGAGCTCGTGCGGAGTCAGTTTAGCGAATACACAGAGCATCGCCTCGCGGTCCAGCCACGACGACTGACAGTTCACCACCACGCCCGCCGCCGGCGCCGGCCGCACTGGATACAGCGGCTTCTTCATCACCTGCGATTTATACGCTCGCACTGACTATCCGTACGTGTTAATTATGTATACAGTTATCAAATAGGGATGTTCACCGATATCAAATTAGCTTCTTTTTATTAAATGTCAAAACGATACAGTATAATGGAGATTCGTATATAATAGTGGCTTGTGACGTCATAAAAATACACCACCGATAGATGTACTCTTTGTTGTTAAAATGGTAAGTAATTAAAAATCAATTGTTGTTTCTTTGTGTTTGCTATTTTCGAATATAGTGTTTTATACACTGGTTAGTGTTAGATTATTTTTGATTGAATATAGGCAACATCCCTATTGCTCTGGGTCGTCCTAGTCTTCCAGAACAACGGTTATACAAGTTAAAAAGAAGTAATGTTAATATAGTCGCAAAAAAATGTATTTTTTTAATGTGTCATATTTTGTGTACTAATCTTGCAACATAAGCAAGTTTAGTATACGTACCTTGGCCGAGTGGTGCGTCAACTGCAACGCGAGATGGGCTCGTAAGGCCTGTTTCTTAGGCGCTTCGTCCTCGTCACTGGCGCGGCGCCTCTTACCGGCCGGCTCCCACGAGCTCGCTTCATTGCTTTCTGAAGCACCGCATCCTTCGTCCTCGCGTTTTATCTCTGGAAGTATCGAGACATAATATACATTTAAATAGGCATAGGACCTTCTAATACCTGAAACCTGACTCTGTTTTAGGGCGAAACGACGCCCGTACATCGCTAGCATCGCATAGCTTTCATAGAAGATGCCACATAGGCACTGAAATCCTTGAGATTGTATGCACAGTCTTTCATAAAATATATCCTACCAATATTATACATGTGAAAGTCTGTATGTTTTTTGCTTAATTTGTTTGTTGCGCAAAAACGGCTGAACGAATTTTGATGAAATTAGGCACACGGGTAGGGTAGTAGGGTCAAATCCTGGAATAAAACATAGGATACTTTTTATCCCAGAAAAGATAAGATCCTTCGGGAACGCGGGTGAAACCGCGGGGTGGAAAACCAGTAGTATTTATAATCTGTTTGTTATAAAGTCGACTTACCATCTTCAGTCTTGATATGTGGAACTTCATTCTTGCCCTCATTGTCAGAGCCTGCATCTGATTTCAGCGGCAATGGCGGCGGCGGTGCAGGCAATTTGTTCTGTAAACATTACATTTATTTAAGTATATTAATTTACTAATTGAATGAACTTGCTCTTTTACTATATGCACTATTTAACCTAAAAGTTTAGTAAGCAAGTAAAAATACGACTGTTTTACCTGATGATGTTGGCTTAGTTGGCTGACGTCCGACCCTACGCTCATCCGCCTGATATCTGATGACTTTTGACGTGCGCGGAAGTGACGTGGCTAAAAATAAATAATGAAAACTGAATAAATAATTCAAGTTCAGGAACTCACCAACTCTGTTCGCTGTCAATTATATATTTTTTTATTTATGGATAAACTTCTGTTTGACCACAATCTCACCATGGTAAGTGATGTGGCCGAAGGTGGTCAGCACAAAGCCTAGATGGGAACTTGCTCTCAAGTGCAGCTGTCGGAACACACCGAAAGGTACTTGGCCACAGATTTCTAACTTGAGGGTGGTAGCTAGCCAATCGGGTACTACAAAGGACCCTACCACCGTGCTATGGTTTCCTACACCGAAAGCTCAAGTTCATTGTAGGATTCGAACCCACAACCTTCGCCGCGGTGTCCGACATCACTACCACTGAGCTATCATCATGTCACTTGTCCATACATTCTGACGTCCTTTGACAAGACGTTTCAGTTCAGGCCAAGTTGAATCACAAAGAGTACTAGGAAACCCAATTTCAACTTATTTATTGCATGACTTTACACAAACACAATTATATAAAGAGTTAAGAGGTAGGTACATCAACCCTGATAGGGTGTCGCAATTTATCAATCAATATGAGTTAGCTATATTTATGTTAGTATTTTAGTAGTTTACATTTATTATTATTTTATATTAATTCTATTGGTTAGTTAGGTTATTTTAATAGTTAAATCATTATTCTATTGAGTACTAATATATATATATAATCCCACAGGTCCTTGGAGATTATAACGGCAAATCTCCTGTTATCCATAATTATTTACATGAAACTCTTTGTATCTACCTATAAATAACCGATTATTATTATTTTGTTGCTCGGATAAGCTGGAGTGCCGATAAATTTCCCTTCCAGAAATGTATCATAGGAAATATCTTACCTTGTAGTCATGGTTAAGACCCATGGTAGTACAAGTGGGGCACTCCCAGGAGTTGGGCAAGTCCTCGTTGATCTGTCCACCTGGAGGCACACACGCTGGGTGGACGATGCTGTAGCAAACCGAACATTCTCGAAGAGATGACGGCCCATTGCGACCTGGGTAATATTTGGTCATTCATTACTTTACTTACAAGCCTAGAGTCACATCATTTAATGGAATTTGAGCGCTGTTACGTCATCTTCAGATTCTACCTGCGCTAATAGCGTAAATATAAGGGCGCATCCTCATTAGGTGCACAGTTAGCGTCAGACAGTAACCACCATATAAAATTTAGATGGAGTGTCCATACGGCGCGTAATGTACGCAGTTTGCGGCGTTTCGTTAGCCGACTCATCCAACGGTGTGTAACGAAGTTCTCTCACTATCCCGGCTAATATGTATTAACCGTACCTTCATTTTCAAGAGTTCGCAAGGGCTTCGCGGCTAAAACGCTAGTTCGCCGCTCACTCGTTATGGTCCGCTCAGCGTATAGTCTGTCGCTAACTGTACGCCTAATGAGGACGCGCCCTTAAATTGTAATAACTTTAATTGCATAATTAGTTCAGTAGTTTTCTATGGTCAAATTTGATGATTGCAATCGCATGCCAATATGGTTGTTTAAATAGTCATCAAGCATGCGGAGTGCTATGTTATGTATAGTTACCGGAGTTACCCTTAGCCTGAGGCGCGACGGGTGTCTGCATCCAGCCGTCGAGGTGGCACACCGCGCACGACGCTGTCACCGGTAACATCGGCTGCAGAGGATGATAAAATTCAGTCAGTGCCATATATTCCACAATTTTGTTAAAGCCTTAGTAAATACTCTTCAGTAGTTACGACCAATAACAACACTTCATAGTTGTTCTAGGATAGTTCAGTATACGAAACATTGAACTAATTTTAGATAACAAAATGAACAGAACAGAAGCATGGTTCAAAACATTAACATTAACATTATGCTTTGATATGTACTAGTAGAAGATCCATCCGCTTATTAAATCTGCAGGTATCTGAATTTCTTACCGCAATTACCTTTAATTAAATATATTGTAATAATTTGTAAAATTCAATTGCAGATACATGTTTTTTTAGTGACTCTAGGTCCACGTCATTTGAAAGAAAATAATGTAGGGAATAGAAAAAATATATTACCAGCTCTCAATCAGCCGCATTTTTATTTATTTTATCGAAAAAAAAAACAGATACCAGCAGATCTAAGCTATACGGGGAATAATACAGTAAAAACCTAATAAATAAAAACTACATCTATAAACAATAATCACCTGTAAACACTGTCGCATGACACAAGTCTGCTTGGCGCGTCCAAGTCCACCAAACTTGACCATGTCGTGACAAAACACGCACTCTCCGCAGTCTGTGCGCTGGCACGCCTCGCATTTCTTGCATCTGAAATGTAACATAACAATTTTTAAATTAATCACCTATTAACAGTATCAACACGTCGCGTGAATACCTCTATGGTAATTACCTATCATATTACCAAGAGAATGTACACCACAGATGTTAAAATGATAACAAAATATTTATTTAACGTAATAAACATCTTTATAATAATAATAGGGATGTTGACTGACATATCAAATCAACTACTTTTAATTAAAAGTTATACGATAGTTTATATGGAGTTTTAACTGTTAATTACAAGTCAAAGGATCTACTTCTTTTTGCTACATTGGAAATTAAAAATCATCGGGAAGATGAATTGTATTACGTGTTCGATGTTGTACTTTTAGATTTTTTCCCTATCCGTATAGTTTTTTTTTTTTTTTTTTTTTTAATATTATTATCATACAATCAGTCGTTTCGACTATGAGCAGATGGGTTCAAAGTTATTTAACAGGTAAGTTATCCCACATTAGGAATAACTGCAATATAGATTTGGTAGCTCAGTCAATGCTGCCGAGTTTTAGGATCCTGCAACGTTTCAGACGATTTATACAGTCGGGTATGGTAAGCTGTGAGACAAGCTGGTTAGGGTGGTTTTCTAGCCTTTTTATGTATTTCTTTGAACATGCTTTTATTTCTTCCCTCACTGTTGGCATGTTAAGATGCTCATGGACTTCTGAGTTCCTTATGAACCAGGGTGCATTGCTGATTTGTTTAAGGATGTAATTTTGGGTTCTTTGGATTTTATTTAAGTTGGAAGCACAAGCAGCTCCCCATAGTTGGATTCCATAGGTCCAGACTGGTTTTATGACGGATTTATAAATCAGGAGCTTATTGTCGGTGGACAATCTGGAATTTCTTCCTAGGAGCCAGTACATGCCCCTATACTTTGAGTTGATCTCGCTTCGTTTTGACTCTATGTGTTTGTACCATGTCATTCGGCGGTCTAGGTGCAATCCCAAATATTTAACAGAGTCACTTTGGGGGAGTTCTCTACCACCCAGGTTCACTGGGGGACATGTTCCATTTCTCAGAGTAAAGGTGACTTGCACTGACTTATTTGCACTAACTTTGATCCTCCATTTATTGAACCAGTTGTTTATTTCGCTAAGACTTCTTTGTAGTTTCGTTGAGGCTTCTGCTGGATTTTTACTAGTAGCTAATACTGCTGTATCATCCGCATAGGTAGCAATAGCTACTCCTGGAGTTTGAGGTAAATCTGCAGTAAAAATGGTGTACAGGACAGGACCAAGTACCGAGCCTTGTGGTACTCCGGCAAGTATGTCATAAAATCCTGATGTGCAGTCACCTTCTTTCACTTGGAAGATTCTGTCAGTGATATAAGATTCCAGGATTTTATAGAATGTGTGAGGCAAGAGTGATTTGACTTTACTTAAGAGACCCTTGTGCCACACTCGGTCAAAGGCCTGCTGCACATCCAGAAAGACTGAGGAGCAATATTCCTTCCGCTCCAGGCTGTCACTGATGTTTCTGCACACCCGGTGGATTTGCTCGGTCGTAGCATGTTGTGGTCTAAACCCAAACTGATGGTCTGGGGTTACAGCGTTCTCATACATGCATTGCGAGAGTCGTCGCAGCAGTATTTTTTCAAACAGCTTGGAGATAATTGGTAGCAAGCTTATGGGTCTATATGAAGAAACTTCTTGTGTTGGTTTTCCAGCTTTGTGTATCATGATTATTTGCGAGACTTTCCACGATGCAGGGAAATGCCCCACCCTTATAATACAATTGAACAGGGTTGTTAAAAAGGTTATTGCCTTTCGCGGTAGTTCTGATAGGACTTTCTTGTCTATCAGGTCAAAACCTGGAGACTTTTTACTATCGAATTGGCAGATGGTTGTTCTTACTTCGTTTGGCGTTACTACTTTTAGGGGCAGACTTAGTTGGAAATCTCCTTGGAGGATTTTGTCTACATCTGCATCATTGGATCCTGGATAGGCTTCGTTGGGAACAAAGATTTTGGACAGGTAGTCAGCAAATGCATTCGCTTTTTCTTGTTTAGATCTAGCCCATATGTTACCTTCTACACGTAGAGGCGGTTTTGGATTTGTAGGTTGGATTATACCTTTGCAAGCTTTCCAGAGGGAGTAGTCAGTTATTCTAGTGGCCGTTAGCGATAGGATATTCGCCTCAACTGTGGCATTAACAGTATCCCTGATAGTCTTTTTTAGAGATTTCATGCAATTATTGTATATTCTTTTGTCTTCCGGATGGCGGCTAGTATGCCACACTCTTCGCAGTTTTCGCTTTTCCAGAATAGCTTCTCTTATTTCTTGTTGTACAAAGTTCTGCCTAGGGTTAGTATAGCTAATTTCTGGCGTACTCTTCCAACAGGCGTCTTGAACTAAGGTTGAGAAGTCCATAGCTGCATTATCAATTTCATCCTTATTTTTAAGGGAAATCTTTAGAACTAAGGAATCCTCCACGAGGACGCGAAAGAGGTCCCAGTCTGTTCGCCGATTGTATAGCCTAGCATTTTTTTGGCATTCTAGGATTTTGGTGCTCATAGTTAATATAACCGGGATGTGGTTGGATGAGCCATCCAGGCAACTAGCAATTTGATAGAAGAGTCGAGAGAGACCTTTCATTATGAAGAAATCCAAAACGTCAGGCAGTTTATTTGGGTCAGTTGGCCAGTGTGTAGGTTCTGGTGTGGCTATGGTTGTTAGGTGGTTTTTATCAATACACTTCTTCAGTTCTCTACCTCTTGTTGAGATCAGTCTTGATCCCCAGTATAAGTGTTTGGAGTTCCAGTCACCCCCGGCTATAAAACGTGGCCCTAAACTTACAATGTACGCAGTGAATTGTTCCTCTACTACTTTGTGTTTGGGGGGGCAATAAACAGAAGAGACATTAAAGTGGCCATTTTTATTATATATAGTCACTGAGGTAGCTTGGATATGTTCTGTTTTGAACTGAGGCATTTCATAATGTTCAATGGAGGATCTAATTAGGACAGCAGTACCACCGTGGGCAGTTCCATCTGGATGATTTGTTGAGTATATGTTATAGTTCCGAATATTTATCTGGCTACTATTGGTGAAGTGTGTCTCCGAAATAAGAAGAATGTCAAGTCCATGTGTTTTAAGAAGTATCTCAACTTCAGCTTTGTTGGGAGATAGACCATTTGTGTTCCAAGTGGCTATTTTTGTTATCGCAATCATTTCGACAATTTGCTGACTAGAGTTGTCAAGAGCCCCATCATGGTACTCATTTGTTGTAAGATCATGTTCATTTGTTCCGATTGTTTTATGAATATTTCTTCTATTCTACTGTAAGATAGCTGTTGTTGATTTTCTGATTCCCGTTGTTGTTCTTTTGTATGTTTGTTGTGGGTTAGATTCCTTTTTACGATTTCGCTGTATTTATCTAGAGTTTTGGGGTTGTTGTTATTATTAGTCAAGTGTGTGTTTGTCAAGTCTGGTGTTATGGCAGTGTTATGATGGGAGTTTTTTACCCGTAGGAACTTTTGCTTCTGCGCTTTTCTACTCAATATCTCTTTATAGACCTCACATCCTTTGTAATTTGAGGGATGTGGGCCAAGACATAGGGCGCATGTTGCTGGTGTGGTGCGACCAACTTTAGGGCATTCTTTTGTTTTATGAGACTCTGCACATTTTAAGCAGCGGTATGGCCTCATGCAGTAGTTTTTTGAGTGACCATACTGTTGACATCTTTGACACTGTATTATAGTGGTCATTTTTTTGGGGTCTTCTATGGTTATGATTTGGTTAAAGATTACACGTACTTTTTTTGCAGCTTTGTTATTGGGTCCCGGTTGCAGTCCCAGTTCGAATCCGATCGATATCTGCCCTTACTACACGTAAACTAACTTGATAATCAATGATACTACGTTATTAGTGCAAGGCTTAGTTTAAGGGTTTAATCCAGAACCTAAAAAACTATTTTAATTATGTGCAGAAACTTTCAGTCCTTAGATATTTTAATGGATTTCTACCTATATTATGAGAAGCGATGTGACTGAAAGCAAAATAAGTAGTTAATGAATATGAGAAGTCATGAAGGCTGGATGACCTTTCGGGAAGAGAAAAACCGAAGTGTTAAAGGTGGAAAACGTACCTACTTACAAAGTAGACTGAAATTAGATTAGAGTAGGATGAAAACGACCCCTTTTTTAAACACTAATAATAAAATGGTTAAAGCATTATTCTAAGTTCAAAAAATAATTTTAGATATTATCTATGGGTAGTTACTTATTTATTTCCTTCCATTTAACTTTGATATATATTTAATAGTCAATCGTTAAAATTATATCACCAACCTTAGCAAAGCTATAAAATAAAACAAATATATAATCCACATTCTAGTGCCCTATTGCCATTATGCGGTCTCTGGATTACCTCACCATCTGTCACTCTTAAAACGAGAAAATTATACTGTATCAAATAGTGTTTCATTAATTTACTTCCTAAATAATATTTACGTATTCGCGCTTCACGCCATCATTCAGTACATAGAATTATTTCAGCAACTTCACACCCACAAGGAGGCTGCAAGGCCCAAGCCTTGATCTCTTTTCTCTGTCGCCCTAACATACCAACAATTTTCCATTTCTCTCGCACACACTGATTGCTTTTAGGTCCTTTAACATAGACGCTCCTTCGTACTCACGTTTATTTTTCATTTCTTAGCGAAGGGCGAAGAAAATTATTTTCTGTGAGCTTTGAACCCGCGGCGAGGGAAAAATGAAATTTAGAAAATGTAATTGGATTCTCGACTAATCTCGACGCCTCTCTCGTATCTTATGGGAGGGGTGAGTGTGAGTGCGTGTTGAACCAGAAAGAACCTACTTAAGTACCTACTTTTACCTTTAATTTATTTAATTAATATTTTTATTTGTAAATACTGACTGATATATTGAAGTCAAGTCTATGAGTTTTAAACAGAATTCGGCAAAAAACCATATTCATAGGTGTTATGCCGTTCGGGATTATGCCTCATACATATCCGATCGAAATAAAATATTTGTATAACGTATATACCTACTATTATACCTATTACTACCATTAGGCGATACCTGGAATTATTTTTTTTAGTTTTAGGACCATCGTCCGTCTCAACCGCGAGCCACAGGTTTAATCATATTTTTCGTAAATGAATACCACAGATGAATCCTACTAATCTATAATATAAAAATGAATCGCAAAATGTGTTGGTAAGCGCATAACTCAACAACGCCTGGACCAATTTGGCCAATTCTTTTTTTTAAATGTTCGTTGAAGTCCAAGGATGGTTTTTACGGCGAGAAAAATTCGAATAATTGCCGGGAAATCCCTAAAAAACAGCCCTTTTCTTTTTCCCATACAAACCCCCAGCTGTCAAACATTTGACGTCAATCGAAACTAAACAAAGACGCGTTTTAGAGAAATAGGGCAGAACAAGGTCTGCCGGGACAGCTAGTATTAGATATAAATGTGAAAGTTTGGATGTTTGTTACTCATTTACGCCAGAACGGCTGAATGGATCTGGATGAAATTTGGCATGGAGATAGATTATAGTCTGGAATAGCACATAGGCTACTTTTTATCCCGGGATAAGATCCCTCGGGAACGCGGGAACGTGAAACCGCGTGGCGGAAAGCTAGTACGTCATAAATCGTAAACCGCAATTTACCTTTCATTCAATCTACTCAAATATAAAACAATAAGGGCTAGATTAAATATATTATCTCAACCCTTGGTCTCAATAGGGATGTTGACTGGTTTATCAAATCAGCTTTTTATTAACGTCAAAACGAGTTTCTATGAAATTTTGTATGAACTATGAACTTGTGACGTCATGAATATACACGATCATAAGATCTACTTTCTTGTGGTTAGATTGGAAATAATCACCAGAAAGATTTTTCGAGGTTTTAGAGTATTTTTAGTATTTATCCTCTGGTATAGTAGTTATTTGATCATTTTCAATATACTTCCTTATTCATATTGCAACGGTGGAATGGAAGCGAATCGAATTTTGAACTCTATTTTAATTGGATAACGTACAAACTTTTCGGCGGATTTAATGAAAGCCCAGTCAGTGACTAGGAGAGAATCCGCGTAGTATAATTATATTGGTATTAAATATTATTCGGTGCCTAAAAGACAGGTTATAAATAAATAAAAACCCACTGAATACTTCAATGTAAATATTTATTTCAAATACTATGAGTGCTTATGGTAACCAATGATACAATGTTACGACTCCGAGACGCGTCACGTTGACAATAATATCCCTATGCACTAAAAACCTAGCCATTGGCTTTTCATATCACCACTTCCGCCAACGGTAGTTGTGCCCACATGCGAGTCATTTGAATTGATTCCAAAAAAACTTGCCATTCCAAATTGATTAAAACTCTCGCATAAAGGCAGCTTAGAAAACTAGATAATATCTATCTTAAGTAGTAAATTTTTTCGTAATAAAATCATTATTCACCATGTCCATTCTTATTTTATTTATCCGACGAGAATAATGATTTTTCCATAGATAATAATTGTATATTTTATAAACGATTTGTCTATTGCTAATTGTCTATACACAGAGGCACACAATTCTTAGAATCTAGCTCAATTTGAATGTAAGAGAGTAAGGTTCCAAGTAAAAATGTTACTCGATAACGTCTTAAGCTAACAACATACAGTCCGCAACAAAAAATGTATGCACTTGGCGAATTAACATTAAGTTAATACTCCTTATATACTCTTATAACAGAAACAGACTTGACTTGGTTTTTTTCTACCCTTTCAACTTTCAAGGAACTACAATGTCCGCCATTTTTCCAAGTGTATACATTTCGAGTATCATTACATTTAAATAAATAAATATCCTCGGACATTTGTTCACACACGGCTATCTGATTAAGGTTTATCATTTCTCCTAAACTAATACTATAGGCGGCCCTCCGACCTCTCTTACTGTGACCAGTGTCGGTTTGCTTACATCTAACAAAATGACGTATATTAAAAGAGTTTCGACTCATCAAAGTTTACACATGCCGAGTATCAATATTTTATTCGATGCCAAAATGTTTTTCCACTTTCTAGACATTATTTTAGTTCTTTGGTATCATTTGAGAGTGCCATTTTAACTTGTTTTAATCTAACAAAGCTTATTAAAATAATAGAAGATCTTAAATAAATATTGGCATCGAATAAAATATCGTACACCGGTTTTGATTTTTTTACAGATGTAATGTGGACTTAATAAATGTTCAAATCAATAATACTTAAAGAAATCGACTTCAGTCACAGTTTTTTTATTTATCTTAAACCTAAAAAGCGACTAGAACTAAACAAAAAATACAACCTAATCAATTTAGAATTGTCATGAACTAAAATAAACAGCTTCCTTCATCGATTGGACGTGAAATAAATTATGAATAGTATGTACAGACAAAATAAAGTATTGCAAATATAATAAAGTATAAATGTTATACATATTTATAGGAAACCCTATACTGGTGAATTTTATTTATAACTAAATCACTTTTAACTCAATATTTTCATGCTTTCGTTTTTTCACAGATAGCAATAATTAAACAATAACCTCTAATTTAAAGTCTGAATACTAAAGTTCGGCTCATATTATTGGGCGAGATTATGAATTGAACTAAACTAAACACGATTCTCAGACCACAAACAATTCACAATAATTTTCCTACATCTCTTAGAACTTTCAGTCAATTATCAAAAGTCAAGCCTCTACAAGTCCGATGACGGCTTAATAAAAAGAAAAGAAAACTAACAATAAAATATAATATCAATGCAACAGCATGCAATAAAATTAATATATATAAAACTCTTTTATATATTCTTTTGATTGTGCATTGAAAAATGTGCTGTATCATATAGAATCTATATGTTGGCACTATTCCTTAATTAACAGAAGGATACAGAAACCAAAAAGAAGTTACAGTAATTTCCAATGTCAATTTAGTTACCAATTTTTTAAAATATATACTATTTATTCCAGAAATCGTATCACTTGAGTTGAACGATGTAGGCTTTCTAATCAAGTCTTTGCTTTAATATTCTACCACCTGTGTTGACAGCATAGTAAAACCTTTGATATGTTGTGCGGAATACGTAAATAGGTTCAATGATTAATTAATCGTTAAGTACGTTAAGGTTCATTCACGTAAAATAAGAACAAACAAATCATTAAATGACATAAGCTGCATATTTGGTGAACATCATTAGTACTTAAATCACTAAAACGCTAGACTAGATTTATGCTAAATAGAGCATAAGTGCCTAAACTATGCAACATAGTAACTCACTTGGTAAAGTCCACTTTGCTATGCCATCAACACGTGGTGTCACTACACTATATCACTGATAGTTCATGTCGATTCAGACGTAGGATCTAGTCCGGTGGCGATGTGTTCTGATCAGGTCTTCCTAAGTTCAACTAGTTTGACATCCTTCACATGGAGATTGTGCTTCGATTTTCCCGCAAACTTGATCACCGCTTGTGTCGAGACGAGAGGCACGTGTCGAAGATCCAATCTGTAAGAAGGGTGTTAGGGTTAGTTAATACTTTTTCAAAGACAGCAATTTTTAGGGTTCCATACCCAAAGGGTAAAAACGGACACCCTATTACTAAGACTTTACTGACCGTCTGTCACCAGGCTGTAATCTCATGAACCGTGATAGCTAGACAGTTGAAATTTTCACTGATGATTTATTTCTATTGCCGCTATAACAACAACTAAAAACAGAATTTGTACGGAACCCTCGGTCCGCGAGATCGAATCGCACTTGACCGGATTTTCATTTCATTTGTACACGCTAATCCCTAACTAGTGTGTCTGTTTCGAGGCACCTTCCTATATTATCTTTGACGCTTAGATGTTGTTCTCGCTCTTGCAAAACACATCTTTATGTAACAATACTGTTTGTTTTACAAAAAAAAATGTAATGCAAATAAAACTAATTTCAGAACTGCGGCTTTAATTTAATAGTAAGTACTTAAATTTTATTATTCTAATGCCAAAAATACCACATAACTCAATTTTGGCCAAAATGTCACTTGGATCACTTCGCTTCTTCGCTAAGTAACATTGGAAACATTATTTAATGTCACACTCTAGTGCGTGTGACAAGGACGGGGTCAAAAATATCATGAAAACAGTGTGACGTTATATATGAATGTCCCCTTACACAGTAATATGGTTTGATAGCATAGTTACCTGACGAGGTTGGGACACCGTGCGAGGTGGTCGAGCGCGCCCTCGGTGAGCAGGCGGCACCCGGCGAGCGAGAGCCGCGCCAGCGCGTGGTGCGCCAGCTGCGCCGCGCCCGCGTCCGTCACGCGAGCACACGACGACGCGTCCAACTCGCACAGCTTTGGTAACGCCTGCACAAACAATATTTAATGAACTATTGTATAAACTAGTTCATGCGTCTTATATAGAGCATGGGTTGACTATAATTATTTTCTTCTTTTGGTGCCATCTGCTACCGGAGGTCTTTTTTTTAACTTTTGGATAAACTTGTGTTTGTCCGTCGTAAATGATGTGCCACGATATCCTCAAGATTCTTCTGTACATATTCTGAGTTAAGGTCCATGACTCTACGCCGTACAGAAGAACCGAAAACACGTAGTACCGTGCCAGACGAACCCTGGTAGAGATTTTCAAAGAATGGTTGCAGAGTAGGATGGCTGCCTTTAGATTTGGTGTTTGGTTGGGAAAGTGCTACGTTAAGATTAAATCGAGTACAGGACAGATGGAAGCCCCATCACTCCTAAGAGAATAAATGCTGTAGGATCAAAGAGCTGCAGACAGAAGCAAGGAAGAAAACTGAATAGTGGCCGAGAGATAGCCATTAACTATGGGATATTTGATATAACGTGACTAATGGTAGGGGAGGCGAATAGGGGATTTCGGGATTTACTCGAGCGCGGCAGATTAACATAAGGGGGGCAACCTTGCACCTTGTGAAGTACTCTCACCAAATCTCAGCCCTCTATGTAGTGTCGAACGCCTAGGGTAGCCCGTCAGATTAGTAAAAAAAATCGATGGTTTGAAATACTCGAGCGCGTCAGATTAAGGTAAGGTAAGTTAGTTACATGCAAAATAGTGTACATTTCAATAATCTGACAATTTGGGCGTGACGAAAGAAAATTGGAGACTCGCAAAGTTGCAAAAAAAAAACGTCACCTGGATTTTCTCGAGCGCGATTTGTTTTTTTTTTTATTTTGAAGGAAATTAGTCACGAATGACGAAAATATCTTAATCTGCCGATTTGCACAAGCCGAAGTAGCTAAAATCATTATTCCTGGACTATACACTAGTATAGTCCAGGAATATTATGAGTTTCACCTCAGAATGAGAGATAGTCAGCTATTAACTTGTATAAACCTTTATTTTGACACCCTAAAACTTGTCTCAAAAGCTACTTATCTTAGGGTGCCCGCGACTACTGATTTTTCAAGGTCAAAGGTCAAAAAATCATTTATTGCAAATATCTCGTTTCCTATGGGTTTTTTGGTATATGTATTCATAATAAATATTGTAGAAGATTAAATTCTCTACAACTTTTGCACAAACATTTTTTCGATATCTTGAACCATTTTCGAGATTTCGATATTTTTTATATATTTTTTTTTCAAACCGTCAGATTAAGGAAATCCCTCAACATAATTGTCAGATTATGGGTCAGTACAACAAGGCCATCAAGAAGAACCGCCTGTATAAAAATCTGACGCGCTCGAGTAAATCAAGGTCACGATTTTTTTTTGCATTTTCAAAAATCTGCCCTGACTGATGGTCGCGTCCAAATCGTCAGTCTTTAAATTAGGAGCTACTGGAGGGTTCACTTAACATCCCTTATCAATGTCTGACGCGCTCGAGTAAATTTTTTTTTAAAATATTTTCGACCCCTTCGTACGGCCACCCCCACCACGCAAAACGGCAGATTATTATTTTTCCGTTATCAGACAGACGTGGCGCGACTACCCTATTAATATCTGACGCGCTCGAGTATTTCTTGGTGACTGTTTTTTTTTACATTTTTCAAACCCTGTAGACGCTCCCCCCACCGCTGAAGGGGAAAATATCACATAACCTTTTTTTCTTTATTCCACCTAATCTTCAAATTCCAGTAGGTCCCAAAGACGCTCGAGTAACTACAAATTTAGCATCATTGCCTCCCCTACCATAACCTAAGTGAAAGAATACAATAAAGTTACCTGTACAACATATCGCATGGCGACATCTGTAATGTCAGTACCGGGCAAGCGCAGTACCGTGAGGGCAGCCAGTCGGGAAGGCTCGGCCCCCGTTCGGGCGCCTCCGCCGGGCCGCGAGTTCTCTGGCGGCGCCAGTATACCGCGCAACTTGGCGTCGTCGAGACACCGCGCGAATGATAGATCCAGTGACGTCAGCGGTGGGCATGTTGACGAGCGAAGTGCTAGTGCCGCCTCAGCCGGTGAGCCCGCTAGTGATAGTGACCGTAGAGCGGGTAGCCGCGCCAGTAGCCTGCACGATAGTTATAGGAATTTTAATAAACTCTTTCCTTTTTAGATATAAAACTATTATAACGAACAATTGGAAGATCTTTGGCTATCAAATTACCTGCCTCTTTGTTTTAAACTGTACGAGAATAGGGATGTTGACTGACGTATCAAATCAGCTTCTTTTAATGAAATGTCAAAACGATAGTTTACTTTACTATGGAGGTTTGTATGAAATACTGGCTGACGTCATAAATATACACCATCAAAAGATCTACTCTTTGTTGATAAATTAGTTGAATTTTCGAAGTGTTTCCTATTTACGAGTATTTTTAGGTGTTTTATACACCGGTTAGTGTTAGATAATTATTAATGAACATAGGCAACATCCGTATTACTTCAGATTCTCAGTAGTCATGGTATGGGAACTATTCAATGTGCGAGGCAATGATCACCAAAGGCAAGGATCTTACGTTATGATAAACCATACAATGGGCAAGACAATTTAGTGGCAGAGCAATATCAATAATGAACTCACCATGCCAACTGTCTCCGCGCTAGATGGCACCATTCAAGACCTAATGAAAGCGGTTGCCTCCGCGCGATGCCAGCTAACTGCGCCGCCGATACGCGAACTTGTACGAACGACATACTGCGCCAGAGGGACGGGTCCATCTGTAAGAATAACTTTACAGGTCAAACTCAAATAAATCTGTGTATTTTTGTATGAAGTTTTTTCGAGTCCTAAAACTTTGAGCTTTCGGTGAAGGAAAACATCGTGAGGAAACTGTAGAACGAGTAGAGTTTATTGCCGGCTCTTCTTAACAAAAGCATTTAAAAAAAAAAACATTTTCACTATAGAAAAAATTCGTCGGCGAAACGTTGACTAGACAGAATGTCTTTCAATATTTTGTTGTTATTAAAAATAAAATTTTAGACGTTTGGATCAAGTTGCATTGACCGTATGGTCTTATTACTAAATACATGAATTTAGTGAAACTAAATACACAAATAAAATCAATATACATAAATCCTCTCCATCCAAAGGTTGCCTGGTAGAGATCACTATGAGTTATAAGACCGCCACTTGCGACAATGAATGTAATTTCTGTTTTTTTTATCTATCTATAATTTAAAAAGCAGCCACTCACCGAATACTCCGCCCAGGACTTGCACACGAGCGCACATGTAGCGAGCTCGTGCGGAGTCAGTTTAGCGAATACACAGAGCATCGCCTCGCGGTCCAGCCACGACGACTGACAGTTCACCACCACGCCCGCCGCCGGCGCCGGCCGCACTGGATATAGCGGCTTCTTCATCACCTGCGATTTATACGCTCGCACTGACTATCCGTACGTGTTAATTATGTATACAGTTATCAAATAGGGATGTTCACCGATATCAAATTAGCTTCTTTTTATTAAATGTCAAAACGATACAGTATAATGGAGATTCGTATATAATAGTGGCTTGTGACGTCATAAAAATACACCACCGATAGATGTACTCTTTGTTGTTAAAATGGTAAGTAATTAAAAATCAATTGTTGTTTCTTTGTGTTTGCTATTTTCGAGTATAGTGTTTTATACACTGGTTAGTGTTAGATTATTTTTTATTGAATATAGGCAACATCCCTATTGCTCTGGGTCGTCCTAGTCTTCCAGAACAACGGTTATACAAGTTAAAAAGAAGTAATGTTAATATAGTCGCAAAAAAATGTATTTTTTTAATGTGTCATATTTTGTGTACTAATCTTGCAACATAAGCAAGTTTAGTATACGTACCTTGGCCGAGTGGTGCGTCAACTGCAACGCGAGATGGGCTCGTAAGGCCTGTTTCTTAGGCGCTTCGTCCTCGTCACTGGCGCGGCGCCTCTTACCGGCCGGCTCCCACGAGCTCGCTTCATTGCTTTCTGAAGCACCGCATCCTTCGTCCTCGCGTTTTATCTCTGGAAGTATCGAGACATATACATTTAAATAGGCATAGGACCTTCTAATACCTGAAACCTGACTCTGTTTTAGGGCGAAACGACGCCCGTACATCGCTAGCATCGCATAGCTTTCATAGAAGATGCCACATAGGCACTGAAATCCTTGAGATTGTATGCACAGTCTTTCATAAAATATATCCTACCAATATTATACATGTGAAAGTTTGTATGTTTTTTGCTTAATTTGTTTGTTGCGCAAAAACGGCTGAACGAATTTTGATGAAATTAGGCACACGGGTAGGGTAGTAGGGTCAAATCCTGGAATAAAACATAGGATACTTTTTATCCCAGAAAAGATAAGATCCTTCGGGAACGCGGGTGAAACCGCGGGGTGGAAAACCAGTCGTATTTATAATCTGTTTGTTATAAAGTCGACTTACCATCTTCAGTCTTGATATGTGGAACTTCATTCTTGCCCTCATTGTCAGAGCCTGCATCTGATTTCAGCGGCAATGGCGGCGGCGGTGCAGGCAATTTGTTCTGTAAACATTACATTTATTTAAGTATATTAATTTACTAATTGAATGAACTTGCTCTTTTACTATATGCACTATTTAACCTAAAAGTTTAGTAAGCAAGTAAAAATACGACTGTTTTACCTGATGATGTTGGCTTAGTTGGCTGACGTCCGACCCTACGCTCATCCGCCTGATATCTGATGACTTTTGACGTGCGCGGAAGTGACGTGGCTAAAAATAAATAATGAAAACTGAATAAATAATTCAAGTTCAGGAACTCACCAACTCTGTTCGCTGTCAATTATATATTTTTTAATTTATGGATAAACTTCTGTTTGACCACAATCTCACCATGGTAAGATGTGGCCGAAGGTGGTCAGCACAAAGCCTAGATGGGAACTTGCTCTCAAGTGCAGCTGTCGGAACACACCGAAAGGTGCTTGGCCACAGATTTTCAACTTGAGGGTGGTAGCTAGCCAATCGGGTACTACAAAGGACCCTACCAACGTGCAATGGTTTCCTACACCGAAAGCTCAAGTTAATTGTAGGATTCGAACCCACGACCTTCGCCGCGGTGTCCGACATCACTACCACTGAGCTATCATCATGTCACTTGTCCATACATTCTGACGTCCTTTGACAAGACGTTTCAGTTCAGGCCAAGTTGAATCACAAAGAGTGCTAGGAAACCCAATTTCCATTTCAACTTATTTATTGCATGACTGTACACAAACACAATTATATAAATAGTTAAGAGGTAGGTACATCAACCCTGATAGGGTGTCGCAATTTATCAATCAATATGAGTTAGCTATATTTATGTTAGTATTTTAGTAGTTTTACATTTATTATTATTTTATATTAATTCTATTGGTTAGTTAGGTTATTTTAATAGTTCAATCATTATGCTATTGAGTACTAATATATATATATATATATATATATATAATCCCACAGGTCCTTGGAGATTATAACGGCAAATCTCCTGTTATCCATAATTATTTACATGAAACTCTTTGTATCTACCTATAAATAACCGATTATTATTATTTTGTTGCTCGGATAAGCTGGAGTGCCGATAAATTTCCCTTCCAGAAATGTATCATTGGAAATATCTTACCTTGTAGTCATGGTTAAGACCCATGGTGGTACAAGTGGGGCACTCCCAGGAGTTGGGCAAGTCCTCGTTGATCTGTCCACCTGGAGGCACACACGCTGGGTGGACGATGCTGTAGCAAACCGAACATTCTCGAAGAGATGACGGCCCATTGCGACCTGGGTAATATTTGGTCATTCATTACTTTACTTACAAGCCTAGAGTCACATCATTTAATGGAATTTGAGCGCTGTTACGTCATCTTCAGATGCTACCTGCGCTAATAGCGTAACTATAAGGGCGCATTCTCATTAGGTGCACAGTTAGCGTCAGACAGTAACCACCATATAAAATTTAAATGGAGTGTCCATACGGCGCATAATGTACGCAGTTTGCGGCGTTTCGTTAGCCGACTCATCCAACGGTGTGTAACGAAGTTCTCTCACTACCCCGGCTAATATGTATTAACCGTACCTTCATTTTCAAGAGTTCGCAAGGGCTTCGCGGCTAAAACGCTAGTTCGCCGCTCACTCGTTATGGTCCGCTCAGCGTAGTCTGTCGCTAACTGTACGCCTAATGAGGACGCGCCCTTAAATTGTAATAACTTTAATTGCATAATTAGTTCAGTAGTTTTCTATGGTCAAATTTGATGATTGCAATCGCATGCCAATATGGTTGTTTAAATAGTCATCAAGCATGCGGAGTGCTATGTTATGTATAGTTACCGGAGTTACCCTTAGCCTGAGGCGCGACCGGTGTCTGCATCCAGCCGTCGAGGTGGCACACCGCGCACGACGCTGTCACCGGTAACATCGGCTGCAGAGGATGATAAAATTCAGTCAGTGCCAATATATATTCGACAATTTTGTTAAAGCCTTAGTAAATACTCTTCAGTAGTTACGACCAATAACAACACTTCATAGTTGTTCTAGGATAGTTCAGTATATGAAACATTGAACTAATTTTAGGTAACAAAATAAACAGAACAGAAGCATGGTTCAAAACATTAACATCTTAATATGCTTTGATATGTACTAGTACAAGATCCATCCGCTTATTAAATCTGCAGGTATCTGAATTTTTTGCCGCAATCACCTTTAATTAAATATATTGAAATAATTTGTGAAATTCAATTGCAGATACATGTTTTTTTAGTGACTCTAGGTCCACGTCATTTGAAAGAAAATAATGTAGGGAATAGAAAAAATATATTACCAGCTCTCAATCAGCCGCATTTTTATTTATTTTATCGAAAAAAAAAACAGATACCAGCAGATCTAAGCTATACGGGGAATAATACAGTAAAAACCTAATAAATAAAAACTACATCTATAAACAATAATCACCTGTAAACACTGTCGCATGACACAAGTCTGCTTGGCGCGTCCAAGTCCACCAAACTTGACCATGTCGTGACAAAACACGCACTCTCCGCAGTCTGTGCGCTGGCACGCCTCGCATTTCTTGCATCTGAAATGTAACATAACAATTTTTAAATTAATCACCACATATTAACAGTATCAACACGTCGCGTGAACACCTCTATGGTAATTACCTATCATATTACCAAGAGAATGTACACCACAGATGTTAAAATGATAACAAAATATTTATTTAACGTTATCTATCTTTACGTTATATATCTTTATAATAATAATAGGGATGTTGACTGACATATCAAATCAACTACTTTTAATTAAAAGTTATACGATAGTTTATATGGAGTTTTAACTGTTAATTACAAGTCAAAGGATCTACTTCTTTTTGCTACATTGGAAATTAAAAATCATCGGGAAGATGAATTGTATTACGTGTTCGATGTTGTACTTTTAGATTTTTTCCCTATCCGTATAGTTATCATTTAATAAACTCTTAACTCAAACAACAAACATTTTTAATACCAACGCAACCTCGCACCCCGAACACTGACTGACTGATCTATCGCTGAAATTCGGCACGTAGATAGTTATTATGACGTAGGTATCCGCTAAGAAAGGATTTTCCATAATTCACCCACTAAGGGGATGAAACGGGAGTCCAAAGTTTGTATGGAGAAACGGAATCGCGGGGCGGAAAGCTCAACTGACTGTATTATAATGTATAAGTAAAAAAACATTTTTAAGAACAAGGTTAATCTTAGGTGTTCCGCCATGTTGGATTAAGAATGACGTCACACAGCTAACCATGCATTGTCATCCAAACTAAACGTGTATACACAATTTCAGCTCAATCGGTTAAAAATATCTGGTTCAAAATTTAGTTGCAAGATTCCACCCAAACAAAGATAGTTACATACGTACGTACATTGCAAGTTAAATAAAAGCTTTTAAAAACAGTATGTACCTAGTGCGTCGTCTTCGGGGCGCATTATTAGCGTGGTCTGGGCGAGCGCGCGGGGCGCCACCGCGGTGCACGCCGCCACGTCCGCCGCGCCCGCTCGAGTGACGACGCTCCGACACCACCTCATCTGGACCTGAAACATTACATTACAACTACATTAAAACACTTATTACTACTCATGTTATTTAAAGTCGATTTTCTAATTAGCTGGAGTAAACTAACAGTTACGAGTGCAATGTGATTAAGATTACTGTTTGATGATTTGACCATATCACTTTTTTTAGATAATAGTCAATCCAATTGTAAATAGTTACACGTATTCACATTCATTCTTTTGAGAAATAATTTCTTAGTAACGAAATATTTATTAGCAAATCACTCCAGCTAATTAAAAATCTAAATTTACTACATATTATGGCTCATTATCACAGTAAGAGTATGTGGTCGCAACTCGCAGGTTGCATTGAGGGAACAATACAAGAAAGAAATAGTTAAAAGAATGGTTTGGTAAACAGAATTTGGATGTTGTGGCACATTATGTATCTATTGACGACTCATGAGCGGAGAAAATGGCTGCCCATGCTTACCATGAGCCTGTATCTCGAAGCATGACATATATCCAGCCAGAATTAGTCCAATTGGCACAGGACACTTGAAAATAATACCTCTTGTAATATAAAACAATAATAGATCGAAATAATTTAACCTTTAAGTACCGGTACGCCAGTGATCGCCAAGTGTTGTTTATCATGTCTATGCTGTTCAACCAATGTTCGGACATCTTTGACCAACGCTATCGGGTCGCTCAACAACTCTGGCACCGACTTGCGAGCCGCTGGTAACTGGTGGAGGTACATCACTATGGCCTGAAATTAATATAACGATTTTACAATAAAATTTGGATTTAAATTGTTGCATCAATGTTTATCAGAAGTAGGAAATAAGTAACAGAGTAAATTCTCTCCCGCCAAATACGCCCACTCCATGTTATTAAGATTATTGACTATATCATTGGTAACTGGGTTCAGTTTTCTTCCTAGATTGATTGATGTATAAAATAATACATTCGATTGCGAGAGAAAGGAATTCTATCAAGAAATTTTGAAAATCTACAAAATTCACCAGTATGCACCATTCGACAAAATCCGAAGAACCCTTCTCAAGTAACATAGCAACAACCCCGGACGAATAGATTCGATGAAAATAGCGTATCAAATCATTTATTTATATCTTAAAATATGGTACTATAAGATGGACTTGTGATTGAACTCTGCATATTCTACCATTAATCGAAAACATTAAATATTAAAGTATAATTAACTAATTATAAATAACCTTGAGTCCATGCAGTTCATTCTGCGTGAGATGTATGTGTTCAGCAGTAGGTGGTGTAGCGGCGGGCGCGGCTGCAGGCGCGGGCTGTCCCTCCGCCGCGAGGTGCGAGCGACCAAGCAACGCGTTCACGTACCGATCCAGCACATACCATAGCATCTCCGTGAAAAACGGGTACCGGAACTTTTGGGGCACCTGGAATATATTTATTTTCTTATAGTAAGATTTACAGCCAAACATCATTGATATTGTTGACAAAGTATAGTTTAAAGGCGATGATATATCAGTGGTAGTGACTTCGGATACCACGGCGCAGGTCGTGGATCCGAATCTTACGATGGTCGTGGATTCGTTACTATGGATGAAACGATAGCATGGTGGTAGGGTACTTTGTAGTACTCGACTAGCTGGCTACCGCCCTCAAGTTGAAAATCTATCTAGTCTAATCGCCTGTTGGTGTGTTCGGGCAGTTGCACCTGAGACCCAGTTGCCTTGAAGGCATTGTAATAAGGTGTAAAACACATAGTCAATACCAGGGGGATTGCCTATGTGTTTTATCTATCAGGTGACCCGCCTGTCGCTTGTCAATGATACAAAATTATACTAAAGATAATATACCTTAGTAACATCCTCAACTTGTGCTATTTTCAGCTGCTTCTCAATACCGAACTGATGCAAGAAATTACCGCCAAAGACCAGCGAGTCGCTCGGGGTGTACACGGCATGAATCCAACCCGTCGGTATGAAGAATGTGTAGCTGGCCTGAAGCTGTAAACATTTCAACATGTTTATTACACTTCTCTCTATATAATCTATATAATTAGTACTAATTGATATTGCGTGGATACGTGGAAAATACATTTAGACGATTACATATGTAAAAAGAAAGACACTTTGAGTGAAATATAGGTTAATTCAGCAACCGTTCGTTAACCATTTACAAATAGCAAATAATGTGTGATCGACATGCGCGAGAATACACACACGGAAACGAGAATAGTACTTAGAGAGAGTAAGAGATTTTCGATGAAAGGTATTTAAGGAACATTATGATTTATTAGTGGTGTGAACTATCGAATAAAAATATAAAAAAATTACATGCATATTCCCTATTGATTAACACCATAATAATATTTTTATTATTTGCTAAGCCCTAACAGGATCTCATATTGAGCCTTGAGAAAAATGTTTTCCGTAAATTGCCCTAAGCTTAAATAAAAAAAGAAGATAACAGTTACTTACATGAACTCTAATACATTTCTCCACAGTGTCTCCAAAGAAGACATCAGACTGTTTGCCAGAAAGCACCCATTTTTCATAGAGCTGCAAATTTTTCTCTGTGGGTGGAATCAGCCAGAATACCTTTGCACCTGAAATAATTGTTGATAATATGAGAGAGAGTTGTTTTATGAAAATGGTACAGGTCAGGTCACATTAGCTGTTATCCTAATAATCCCACTAATATTATAATCGTGAAAGTTTGAATATTTGGTTGTTTTGAAGTTTGTTGCTCAATCACGCAAAAACGGCTGAATGGATGTTGACGAAACTTGGCACACAAGTAGATCATATCCTGGAATAAAACATAGGGTACTTAGTATCCGGGAAAAGATAAGATCCCTCGGGAACGCGGGTGAAACCGTGGGGGACAGCTAGTAATACATATTAGTAAAGAAAGGTACCTCTCAAAATGTGATACCACACGGATGTACCACCAAAGTCGATGTGGAAATCTGTATAGCAACCCTTCACTGACATGAGACAGTATTTCTGCACCTTTGGGTACATCATGTCGTCCAGAGCGTTTGTTGACTCCGTCTGTAACATATAAGTTATTTGAATACAAAAACTAAAACAAGCTATATAAAGTGTGAAGGTATATAAGGGAGATATAAGGCGATGATACCTCAGTGGTAGTGACGTCGGATACGGTCAGCGTTCGGTGATGAGAAACATCGTGAGGTAACCAGTACCCGACTGGCTGGCTACCACACTCAAGTTGAAAATCTGTCAACAAGCACCTATCGGTGTGTTCCGACAGCTGCAATTGAGAGCCAGTTCCCATCTAAGCTTTGTGTGCTTAACATCATCACTTACCATGGTAAGATATTTTTTTTTTTTTTTTTTTTTTTTATATTCGATAGGCTTGTGTTTGACCACAATCTCACCATGGTAAGTGATGATGTGGCCGAAGATGGTAAGCACACAAAGCCTAGATGGGAACTGGCTCTCAAGTGCAGCTGTCGGAACACACCGATAGGTGTTTGGCGACAGATTTTCAACTTGAGGGTGGTAGCCAGCCAGTCGGGTACTACAATATACCCTACCACCGTGCAAAACAAGCACCGTGCAAGATAGCGGTCAAACACAAGTTTATCCAAAAATAATCTTAGTTATAAAGAGGTAAAGTTTGTGAGGTTGTAGGGGGGTAATCTCTGGCTCTACTGAACCGATTTTGAAAATTCTTTTACCAATCGAAAGCCACGTTATTTGTGAGTGTCATAGGCTTTATATTAACACGAAAAATAAATTAAAAAACTACGTGAACGCGGGTGAAACCGCGGGGGACAGCTAGTAAAAAATAAAGAAACATAGTTGCAGACATAATAAGCTGGTACCTGTTGATCCTTCAAATGTCTCGGCCACACAGTTTCGACCCAATCAATGAGACGCACTATACGCGGCGCCTGCACATAGTTTTCGAGCCGTGTGTGCGAAAATTCAAGCGAGATCACGTTCAGTAGGCGCTCTTTGTTAGGGTCGTCATAGTAACGCTGCCAGTCCTGTGAACAATATTTAATTAATGGAGTAAGACGAGTTAGTGTTATTCAAGTTTAGTCTGATAACAATATTAAAGCAGTACACGGAAATGCAAATCAAAAGTAGAGTACATACATAAAAAAAAACATTTGATTTGTATCAGAATCTTTGAATAACATTATCGTTATAGAAGTAACAAATAATAGTAAATAAATATCTATACTGTCATATACTTACATAATATAAAAAGTGGAAACCACCATCATAAATAGTACCCATACTTTATCAAAGCTAGCTGCGGTTTTAAGTTATTTTTAGGAACAAGCTCCAAATGTGGGAACTGGAGTTATCAATGTCCTCAGATTTATAAAACAAGCAATTTCATAAAACAAGCAATTATCAGAAGTATTGTGATAGATGGTCGCAGACGTCTTAAAAGCCTCTACTGGTTATTCAATAAAGAACCTTATTGATATGAATACTTGTTCTAAAAATGCATCCGTCGATCAAATCTCCGTATTCTGTTACCATATCAACTGATACCGGTCTTCCAACCATAATATTCTAGCCATTAAAACTCACTGTAGCTTATTTAACCTAGCCCTAGACTAGCTAAAAAAATATATAATTCCAGGAATCGAGAAACGAAGTGACGTATTAGCTAAAAAAAAATAGTATTCCACGGATCGAAGTAACTAAGTGTACCTTCATAGTCATCTCAATATTCTTCTGCGTGTTGACATCCATAACGTCGAGGAGACGCCTCGATCCCACGCACATGCGCACATCGTTCACCGTAAAGTTGCTGGTCGGAACCCTGAAATTAAAGTTTTTGACATTAAACGTGAACGCACACTTATCCACGCCGAACGAAATGACGACGTTCAGAATTATTTCGGGCTGTAATTCTATAATTCGATTCTTTCGACTCCTTCGGCTCTTGTAAGTGTGCGTTTACCTTTAAAGTTATGAAATTATGTATAAAATGAACTAAAATCCTATTTTTGTCACCATCATGACCAACCACTGCAGAGACATGAACTGCCCCTAGCTGGGATTAAGGCCCACTACGCCGGCCAGGCCGATTGCCGATGACAGTTAACTAACTCTTAACCATAGAGCCATTTTTTTCTATTCAAACTGACTTCAATGGAAGTAAACCTTGTCAGCAAAATCCTTTCACATCGTTATATTCAATGATAAAAGAAATGAAAATTAGATTTTTCTTTGCAAAAAGTATTGAGAGATGATCATGTGATGGAGCTAGCCGAGTAAAAAAGTGAAAGTGCGTCAAATAGTTTTTGTATTATACGCCGAACCAAACCGTCAACTACTTTCAGATGTTTTTTATCGCTAGGAAGCAGTATGAATCACTTAAAAAAAATGCACATAACCACAGGAACAATTTCAGCAAATATTATTCGAAACAGTAATTTTAAAAGGTCGTGTTTACTAAAATCAATTTAAATCATAATCATGCCTAACAACAAGCGCTTATACCAAAGTTAGCTCCAACAAATAATCATACTGTGGGCCTTAAACAAAATGAATATCGATAATATCTTTCCTAATAGAAAAGCCACTTTTATAAAGAACTTAGGTAGTTCGTTTATTAACGAAGAGAATCAGACATCTTATTTAGGGGACTTATACTAATATTATAAAGTAGGTAACTGTATATAACAGATCGATGTTTGGCACGACCTTGGACCCTGGGGAACAAGAGGCTATTTTAAATATCAACTCTCAAGTTGTGAAATGATATTGAAAATGCACGTGGTGCGATACAAAACAGCGAACAAGTAACCCCTTATAAAAACAAGTACTGGAACTTCTTGCGACATAACAAACAAAATGAACGAAAGTAAGAAGACCGAGAAAAAATTTGTCAACCCTAAAAAGTCACTTATAACCCGCGCGTTTCGATTTATTAACTTCTCAACACATAAAGTTGTTAGGTACCATGAACTACATACGTCCATGAAAAAGTTCACACAATACTTTTACTCAATTCTAAAGTATGTACATAAAGCATAATATAAACTGGCATGGCTATATGTAAGTAAACAACTTTTTATGAACTCAGGAGCTGTTTCAGGGTTAGGTTTTATTATTATTAGTAAATTTAAATAATTACGTATTCACAACATGTTTTCGTGTAACCAAATTATTAAATACTGTAAAAAAAAACACCGAAATTGTGAAATATTGAAATTACAAACGTGCAATATGAAAATTAAAACATTTTTATTCAAATAGGCCTTTCCAATTACTTGCTGAATAGTCTAGCTAGACTCTAACGCATGATTCTAATCGAATGCCACAAGGACATCTGATCCCAAACTAAGCAGAGCTTGTATGTACGTACATACTATGCTAGCCATAAGTAATCTGCCGGTCCAGCTTGACAGCCTTCTAACTTAAAAAATATATGGAGGTAATGGTAGAAGCATAACATTTATCTGGAGGAGTAATTCAAGATTAGCAGATTATTGACAAACGAAATTGGCGAATACTCGTTTGTGAGCTTTTTTTATTTATATTTTCATTATTTCAGATATAAATCCATGTGCAAGCAAAAATCTAATTAGTATAATTCCTCTACTACTCCCCCTAAAATAGAACAAAGTAAACATCAACCGAAAGCTCAAATTAATTTGAATAACCTCATCAACAACCTGGCGATAAAGGCGGAGTAATATTATGAAGAGAACCGAGTGCGACAGGCGGTAGCCTAATTCATAAAATATTATAAATGCCTCTATGTACACTCACACGCCTACTTCCAATCGTCATAATATAAGCGATTACGTGTTACATGCGTATAGTTCAATCAATTTATGAAATGTCGCTAACAAAGCGCACACAGTACCTACACAGTATTTTTTGCTTACATTCCGAATTTCCGACGCGACCCGATTAGTAAGCTGTCGGATCTAGGATTTTTTTTAAATCATTACGCCGTGCAGTTATAAATAAATTACACTAATTTCAAGTAACCGTCATAACTGAAAGACATTAAATAAAATGTATTCGTCCAAGGATAATGTAAACCAATTAACTATATATAACTATATTAAACAAAAAAGATCCTATTGTTTATCATTATTACATTATTTACTAGTTTCCGACCTGCGGTTTAGGCAGCGTTCCCTAGGGATCCAATTCCTACTGTAAGTATAGGTACTATTTGCACTCTATACCACTCCTACATCCTGTACGCGTCGCACCATCGAATGAAGTAAAAAAGATAATTTTCATTTCATTTGATTTTAAAATTTTACCACATCCTTACATATATAAAACAAAGTCCCCCGCTGCGTCTGTCTGTATATATTTATGTTCGCGAATCGAGAATTTCAAAGATTAGTATTGTGACGTCGTAAAAAACATACGGAATTGTATATCTTAAAAAGATCTACAGGATAGTCCGCGATGGTAATATGTATATCCTAGGGATAACCAACAGTAACCATTTTTATCTTTTACATATTAATAACAAATTTATTACGAAGCTATTAGTAATAGTGTTAATCCTTATCCAATGATAAACGTTAGATGCGTTGCGCATTTATTTTAGATCAAAATTGCTTTTTGCAGCAAATCATAAAAATCAATATTTATTTGAGTTTCTTACCGGTTCTTCTCAGTTGAAGGCTGACTTCCGAACCGGTGGTAACTTCTGTAATTCGACATTCATAAGTGCCCTCCTAGGGCCTAAACTGAATTAATGGTTTTGACTTTAGAAAATGACACAGATTTAAAATTATTATTAATCACAAACATTGTATGTACATTTATAATGAACACCCGTGCGAAGCCGGGGCGGTCGCTAGTGTATACACTATACATAATAATACATGTTCGTGAATATGATAATAAGTCTTTTCAAAAGTTTGTTATTTACGCTTGCAAACGATCAAAGGAGTTGCTGGTTAGCTTGACATTTGGAGCAACAAGGTGTTGCACGGCACGGCTATGGTTTCCAGAATGGACATTCCGGTTTTTTAACGACTGTCTTACCAATAGTGGTAAGGATCGGCATTGTCAGATAACGCTCTTCATCTGTACTCTATTCATACTTAGCAAGTAATAATATTATTCAAAAACCCTGTAGCCTGCCTCTTTTTACAAGTCTGTCTATAATAGTAAAAAAAAAGGTTTGGGTCCACGAGTTCTAATGGTTTATATAAAATTCATAACATATGAGATATTTGGAGATTTACAATAGGCCTGTTCAGTTTTTATCTTGGTTATTCAGGTAACTGATTACAGAATATGATCTATATTATTTCATAAATCATGTAATTTGCTTCGTAGAGGCTTCACGGATAAATGTTAAAAATATTTTCATTTATAAAAGTCACATTGCTAATAGTAAGAGAAAGTACCTATGTAATCGTAAAATAAAAACAGAATACCAAGTATTTAAAAGAATAATGTATGAAATCTAAATGCAAAAATTGGATTGGAAGGGATAACGCCAAACAAAAGAGTAACGACGACGCTTGGATTAAAATAAAAGGGACAATTAATTCGATCAAATTTTTTGTGTCAATTTCTCTTCTTTTTTTTTTATTAATTCTTGATTTTATGCCCTATGCTGAGCATGGACATAATACAATTATGTAAGTAAAATTTATATCAGTGGACTGCCACTTAATATTTATTTATCAATTTTGAACGAAACACACAACTATCGTTTGTCCACAAAATTAAACAATGGTTCATGCGGCACGGCGATTTGAAGGGTTTATTATTATTTAGACAAAATTATTTCTTGTAGTAGGAACTAGGAACATAAAACTCTTTGGTCTCGTTGCTGTTAATACCTTAGTCTTAATACGGCCGTGGCACGAGGGCAAAATTAGGGATAGGTTAATAAAACATTATTCTTAAATTGCGTTTTCCGGGTCAGATCTCGAGATCTCTGCATTTCATTGAAGTGACAATTAGATTTGTCGGTGGAGTTAGATCTTCACAGTAATTTGCACAGAATCTAGTGTAGTCTAGCTATCAAATTTATCAATGAATACGAATAAATAAACCAATCTCGATTATTTATCAGGAACTTTTTAGGTTTCCATGGAGTTTTCGATTCACCCTTCTACCCTGTGGTAGCCTCCTTCATGTTGTTTCCTAACTATTTAGCAAACGATATATAAGAAGGAAGGAACCTAGAACGGCTTAAAGTTCGTGGTAGCGTTGAAAACGCCACAACTAACCTATAAATTGATTTATACTTGGTTACATGGAATTCTGGGTGTTACTGTGATAGGTAAATTCGAAAAATTCGTTTTAGATCCCAATTTCGACCGAATATAGCTCGCGATCTAAAGACTTCTTGGACATGATAGTTTTCCTTTCTTCAGTCCTTGATCTAACGCTGTCGATAATTTCAGACTTTTATTCGTAACCAGTAAATTATAAAGAAAAGCCGATGAAAAAACTTGCGACCTATTCCACGTGGAGTATTCTACTTGGTAATAACCTCGCGTGCTAAATGAAAAACAGTCAGTTACATGTACTTGACATATTTTAATTCATAAATTTGTAATGGACGGCCTTATACTTGACAAGCAAATTTGCTAGCTTTGACATACAGACGGACATGACGAAACTACAAGGGGTCTTTGTTTGAATTCTAAACCCTAAAAAGCAAATATCCAATAACGGAACTATGGATCCTTACACAAATGGCATTTTTCAAAAACGAAACCCTTGCGAATTCGTCATGTACGCCTATGTCACACAGCACTCTGTAGACTTTTAGGAGTAGGTACATAGTTGAAATTTTGCAGGTAGGTTACCTTGAAATTCCGAACATTAAATTGAAATTACTAGTTCTGTACAAATTCATGTGGAGAAATTACCGGACATTAGGAAAAAACCTGACATGTTTGGGAAATTGGGAGACATCTCCAAATGTGTTAAAAAACTGAAAAACAATCAGCTTGTAGCACCTAACGAACACAAACGAAAATTATTTTGAACAAGATAATATGCTGATGACATATTTAAGTATCCTCTATGTTCAATTGACCACTATTTTCTATGCACTTACCTTTCTGTAGATTATCTCCTACAACCTATTGATGCTGTAACATTTATATAAAAGAAAAAACTATTTTACAACAAGCTGTCTTACATAACAAAGTATAATATTAGAAATTTCTTTATTTATAATTTTGAAGATTATTAGTTTATTTAACTTAAAACCTTAAATTCAAATTTAAATAAAAGTTCTAACTTTTAGTGAAAATATCAAGATCACTGTTAAACTAAAATAATATATAACAAACATGGTCTACAATGATCAACATAAATTATGAACTTAGGTAAAAAATAAGCAATAAATTTAAGATACATACCTCAATCCCAATCCAATTTTTTCTTTGAACAGCAATGGAACGGTGAAACCATTCTTCTGCAGATATGATATGCTGATATCGGTTCCATGCATCTCCAAGATAGAGCCTGGGTGCTCAAACCTGGGGCTATCCAACTTGTCAGCGAGGGAAAACCCCCGCCCACCTTCGGCTTCATCATCTCCAAGTGCCCACTCATCTGAGTAGAGCTTACGTTGTTTGCGTTCACGCTGCCAAATACAATTTGTAATATTTTTATTTAGTTTTGTACATTACATCATCAACATCATTGATGTGGATATGTAAGGCCTATGGTTGAACGGCTATGATGGTACGTTTTAAATTGCTTAGTAGTTCTTGGATATTATCCTACAAAGGAAAAATAAAGTTTTACTATCATTGAATTTACGTAAAATTCAGGTAATATATTTATCAGTGGACAAAACTCATATCTCACATAACTAGGTTACAATAAGTACCTAAATCATTTTCTAGTTTCATGAAGGATGAAATATTTAACAAAATTATGTTACAAACACCACTTAACAACCTATAGTATGTAGGCATTTTTGTTGTGAATAAATGATTATTACTGGTTGCCATTATTTTACAGCTGTTGTCAGTAATTTTTTTTTTGAGAAAAAACCATGGAGCAATCAGAATGACTTTCACATTTAGATTCTCGTTTAGATGACAAGCTTGCCTTTATTAGATTTTTCTCCGTAATTTTGTACTGATAAGATTTGATAGCTATTTGCATCTTTTGCAGTTGATCATGTTTCGTGTACAAGTTAGGTACCTATTTTACAATACCAAGGCCAGTGAAGTACAAACTAGGAATGAGTGTAAGAACTAACTTGCTAACTCTAAGTTTTCGTTACGACTAGGTTTCGGTTAGGGTTCGGGAGTGTGTGAGAGAGCCGTGGTGTATCAATACTTATTGTTTCGTAGTATTGTATTTTACTGTTGAATAATAGAACAATAAAATACAAATTGTTTTAGTCGATCGACTCACGTCGGTCGCATATTGTAATAATAGTTCGACGGAAGATTAGTCAAGTAATAATGTATAGATTGTGAACGAGCGCTGAGCGGAGTCCGGCTCGACGTGTGGTCGCAGCGCGCACGCCCTAGGCCGCCTGCTCGCTCTCCGCCAGCCGCGGGAGGGAAACGCCTTCGTCAGCCGAATTTCCTACCAGATGCCCACTATGCCCCGTACACTGATGTCGTCGCCGCCGCCGCGCGCACCTTCCGTAAACTCGCTCATTATCATTGTCGCTATATCGCATTGCTGCGATATCCAGAACTATTATAGATTTTGACACCTTCTCGCATGCGCGAATGCATACGGCCGCCGCGTTTTATAAACTCGGTCGCAGCGTGATCGCAAAAACCCCGAGTCCGATGACCCTCAGTAAAGGATAATCTTTTACGACGTAGAGGATCCTAAAATAATATCTATTACACTCCCGAAACTTTCATAAATCAATACACGATGCAGTGATGCACCATTTCATGTTTACGTGATCCCAGATAAAGCCACCATGGCGTCACCCGGGACTAAATACGTAAAATGTAACAATAAACACTCACCAGCTGTCTTGGAACTTGTTTTTTGTTATTCGGCAGTGTTTCCGACATGTTTATGTTAGTCAGAAACACTGCACCACGAAATTTACACTATTTTACGTAAATATTTTACACGGAGCACGAGAAAAAGTAACGCGATCCACCATTTGCAATAGTCGACACTGTTGCCAACATTGTACGAAACAATCACTCCAACAATTTACTTGAGGTTGGTACTACGTATAATAGCTTATTGGTTTATTTATGAAACGTAATGGCGGGAACATTTAAAACATCGTAGTATTGCATATTTTGGTAAATTATTGTATAATATTGATTGAATGAATAACAACTTTTAAATTGATTCTTTCTATCAAGAAAATCATAAATATTTCTTTAAAAAACTATATTAAACGTTCATTAATATTTTTAGCGGAGAGCAAAAATGATCACTTATGTGGCTAAAACTATTTATGTAGAATTTATTTTTTGTTTAGGTTTGACTGGTTCCGTCGGCTTGGCACCATTGGAAACCTGGAAACCTGGTGTGGAAACCTTAACAAAAAATACTCTGCAAGCTAAGAAAATTGAGAACATTCAAGGTAATTTTTTGCTACTGCAGACTCCATCCAATCATTACATTGTAAATTTATTTATCATTGATGTATTGAAAAACAAAATGCTTGGTAAGGGTGCATAACTTGTATGTTGCATAACTTTGAAAGTACATATTATCTTCTCAGTTTAAAGTGAACAGATTTTGAGATAAGATTCCGAACCGGTGGTAGACTTTAGAGTCAATTGTAAACGTTCATAAGTGCCTTACCAGGGCCTAAACTTAATAAATGAGTTTTGATTTTTTAAGCTATTTTATATTATTTTGAACATCGACAATAGCTCAATGGTCTCATTACTATCCTACCAATTTTTAAGGAATGGAAATGAGTACCTACTTACATAATTATGGTAAAGATACAGGAATGAAAATTCATATCTATAATGCAGTTCAGTTCTTTCTTGGGACAATCGGGGTTTCAGAGTCCGCACCACTTGGTTCTCAAATGGGACAATCGGGACGGGTTTACTTGAAAATTGGGCACGAATTTTGAAAACAGTGCGCGAGTTGACGAGTTGTTTGTCGCGAGTCAACAGATTAATAACTATTAGCTATTAGGGTACTAAATTATTAATAGCCTTTTTCTAAATAATTGCACAAAAAATAAACAGAATAGCTAACATTATTGGCTAATAAAAACATTTATGTAGGTATCTTATTTGCTATAGGTATACCTAGGTTTTTTTATATAAGTAGCTCTCAAAGTTTCAGACGTTCTAAATATTTTTCATAAGGTATCCAAACTACTGATAAATAAATATTTTCTTGAAAATAGTGTTTTATTTATTGTAACTGGCAAACATTATTGTAGTCTTACTGTAAATCCAAAAAATATATGTAGGTATACCAAAACAGAGATTAATGAACAAAACTTACCATAGGACTAAAATAATTAATGATTTTAGTAACTTCTTTCTGCGCTTCAATCCACATAGCGAAGTATCAAGTGTAATATATTTTAATCTAAAATTTATATTAAATATTATAAAAAACAATACGAGGATATAATCATTTTATTGTTCTTAAGTTCTTAATAATGGCAATTTGTTTTTCAGTCCTACCAAATTACTCTTTGGTCCTACCATGTCGCTATATTGCGCTCAAAGAGGATAAAAACACTACGTATTGTGCTACTATCCCTTCATACAGTGATACTATAACTATACCTACTCCTAAGATCTATTAGCTTGATTGCTTCATCTAAAATTACCACAATCAGTTATACTCAACATTTATGAAGAGAACGGTGTATGCCTTCGCACAACAAATCGTGCGTGACCCTCCAGGTATCTCAAAAGTAGCGTGGTAGTTGAGTGACTGAATGGAGCGAGTGCTCCATCACACTGGATCGTACTAAATTCATACTTAGCAATATTTTTTTAATCGAATGTAATTAATTGTCGTCAACACTATAATGTCCATAGGAGGCGGTAGTCACTTTTTTTTATAACACTTTGTGACAAACCAGCAAGCCTAGGTAGGTGGATGCTTGCAACACCAAAGGCGTCACGAGCTCGTTGCAGACCTTGCGTAAACCTTCTTACTCCTCTTTATTTACCATCGGGTAACCAGACTGGCTACTTTTCAGACTTCTCACATAAAATAAAAACGAATTACTTTTTGAGATTTCAATGTAGGTTCATAATGCAAGGATATAGACAAAATAAACAAATACATATAGCAGAAATATTATATTTCACTTTAAAATAAGACCAAAACACATTTTTGAGGATGAGCTCTGTGGTTTCATTATTGGACTGAACCAATAGTGTGCGAGTCTTGATCGCACTTGGCTGGTAGACACTTAACTAAATCACAATAAAATATAGATCAACTATTTTATCACTTATCATCCGTAGCTAACTACTATGTTAAACATATATCTTCAAGTCCTACAACATTACTTTTAGTAATTAGATACTCAACTTAATGTTTAGTACTTACTAATGATGTGAATAAAACCATGATTTGACTAGATAAAACTAGAGATATTTTTATAATTTCACTATTTATACCTAATAGATTTTTTGAGGGGTATTCGCTTTAGTATAAACTAATAAATAGCCAGTAGGTACGTGTATGTGTGGTTATTTATATGCGAATATCATTTAGAAATAATAGTAGCTTTCCTCCGGTTTCACCCGCGATTCTCTACTTTATCCACTTACGAATTTGGGAAAATTATTTCTAAAAAAACTCTTCCAAAAAATCCAAGAGATACAATGCAAGATTTTAAAGGCTTGCAGCACCAATTAATAAAATCAACAGCATTTGAATCCTGACTGCAAAATATAGGTAGCTACCTATTTTAAGTTTTGGCTAGGTACTCCATGGCCACTTATCTATTGTTTGTGAGTAAGGATATCTACTCATAATCATAAAGTAATTTGATAATATTTCAAAATTGGATCATCTATAACATATTCACTGTCCATTACACCATTTAGTATTAAATATTCTGTGTGACCTCTCAACCAATCTAAATACAATTTTAAGTATCTATCTGAAGGATCCAAATCTGTATGACCTAAACAAAAGATTCTGTAGGCATCCTCACCATACTTGCCTATGCCACACAAATCACTCGCACGTCGCCATTTCGACGAAACAAATTGATAACTCAGTTTCCAAAGCATATGACCTCTTTTCCTTAGACCTAGATTATCAAAAAACCTTTCCAATGATGTTGGATTATCACTCAAAACATGATACGGTGTCGGATATTCTTCAAAAAAAGTTTTCATGTACGGTCTAGCCATTTTCCCTGATGTTTTAGATAAGAATATGGTTGCTATTAACATTGCCCAGGGGTTTGTCGAGAATTCTTCTTCGACGACGAAGTGTGGAGACACTGGAATTTCTCTTGGTGTTGTGTTGAAATAAGGTTGTATTTTCAACGGTTCTTGCTCCTCTATATTGAGCTGCGATAAGTATAACATATCCGTGTCTGAATTTATAGAATGCTGACTTAAATCTTGGGAGGAATCCAGTGATTTTGATGGCGAGTTAAGAAACCTATACGGACTTATTGATTGTAATTCTCTGGTGTTGCATTGAAAGAATCTGCTGACGCAATCACCTGTGTCCTCCATAATCTGAGAATAAAAAAAAACATCAATCAATACTCATCTATCTCATGTTTCTCCTTCCGTCGGTCTCTATATTGTCTCTATATCTATCGTTCAAAAACAAAGTTAGTATGTTGCTTGCTCTACCACGCAAAACCGGCTGAACGGATTTTGATGAAACTTGTCATACCGGCAGATAATACTTTGGAATAAAACATAGGATACTTTTTATCCCGGGAAAGATAAGATCGGAAAGGATTTAAGATAAGATCTCTCGGGAATGCGTTTAAAACCCCGGGAGACAACTAGTAATTCGATTCTTAAGATTGTAAAAAGAATGACAATAATTAAATCAAAAGTGCTGTTCGTCAAAATTATATAAGGTACATATAACTAGATGTATATTTTTACACATACATATTATATATTACCTAACCTTTATCAGTAGATATTTCATATATTTTGTGCATGTAGCGTTGCCGTTAACGATTGCTTTGCATATAATGCACGAATGACGTAGCGCCTAGCCTGTCAGAATTATTAGCACAACTGTTGTAAAAAATGAACATGTACCTAATGAATCAGTGGAATGGTATTGTTTTATTAGTTTGAAATATATTTATTACAACAATAATGCGTGTGGCATCAACATTTAAGAAATAGGGTTCTTTATTAACAGCCTGCTCAAATAATTTTATATCTAGAAGTTTTATAGTTGAAGATACCTTTGCTCGTAGTTAATAATACTAATTAATGCACCATTAGCACTTCATCAACTATATCAATAGTAAAATAATGTCAAAAACAGTTGTAACAGCAAGATATTCTATCCTAGGTGTACGATAACAATAGGTACAAGTGCCTTACGAAGGCAACTATCCTTCCTAAGGCACTTGTACCTTTATGTTCTATTGTTATTGTTGCCCTGATAATTTTCTGCGTCAATGATTCTACAAATTCATTAAATAGCGTCTTGGAAGTAAATGATTATAAACCACACAACTGCTTCTCTTCTTAGGCCGTACCGGAATCCAGCTTGGTTGGTTGGTTTATTTATTACGAGCGAGTGCATCGTCGTGGCAGCACGCACGTCGCCGACCAACGCTTCGCGCGTTATCGAACAGCCATAAAAAACGAAGAAAAATAAATAATAAAACAACGACTACGTAAAAAAACTCAACGGTCAACAATATCGATAACGAATTCGATTTGTTTCGATCCGACGACGTCCACGTTTTGAAAAAGGAACCCTGTTTACAAAACGCTTTCCTCGATCCGCGATCGGAATGAGCATCGAGTAGTTCTATATCGAGTGTTATTAAAGTTGTGTTTATTCGATGTATCGCGGAAGTGTAAACGTCAGTGACTGAACTTGTATCGGAAGGTCAGGGAATTCCAAATTAAATACGAGTTTAAATAATAGTGTAACAGTAATGTTCGAATAATCGATTATAGTTCCTACCTATCCGATTATTTATCGATAGCTGTCAATGGTAAGCCATAATAACACAATTTTAGCTTTTAGCACTCTATTTTCACCTTTATAATTGCTTACTTCGACATTTTAAATGAACAGCTGCTAAATGGTGTTTTCGGGGACTCTAAAATGGTAGTAGGTAAATATTTTTAAATTCCACTAAGTTTGACATAGCAACATCAAAATACCTATTCAAGTTGTCTCTTTCTCTCTCTCTCACTGTGCACATTTTTCATACAAAGATTTATCTGTGTAACACTGAATAAATTTTCACACACATTAAATATGTTAAATACGGTACCTAATACAAAAATATGAATACAGTAGAGGAAACATGTACCTACATCGACGAAAAATTACTAGGTAATTCGTGGTCTGATCAAAACATTTCAATTTAATTCAATCTTGATATCAAAGAGTATAGTAACTACACCAAAAGGCTTGATATGCTAGACTTATGAAGCTGGATATAATAACGTTTAGTTTTTTTACTTTCATTATAATGGCAACAGTGCACTTCACTAATCAAAGACAATTTAAAAAACATAGGTACGATAGACTATACTGAATTATAAATACTTACAAGTATTATATTTACCTATCAAAAGGAACTAATTTCTCATTTATCATAAGTGACAACATTTCCGCCATGTTTTTCGGAAAGGTCTGTGTGGGCTCCCTAGGATTAGGTACCATCCTTCTTCTTGACACAATTTTATGCAACGCTAACTGTCCTCCGCGGTTGCATCCGCGTTCCATATTTGAATCGGAATTTGTTAAAATTAGATGTGATTTAATTTTTTTGCGCGGTACATACCTAAATTAATTAATCCTAAGTTACTATAACATCAGCTATCTGAAAGTGAAAAAATATTAGTATTTTTTATCAATTTGTTCTAAATTATAATAGTGTTTTTTTAAGTATCTAATTCGATTCGCGTAGATAACAAAATGAGTCAGCAGTAACTAGGTACAATTATATATGCTGAGAGTTTCAGTACAGATCGCAACACGTAATTTCCGAGAAAAATCATCGAAGTAGCAAAAACACACATTAAGTCACGTTAAATAAATCATGGCCAATTGCCGAATGTATTCATTGAAGTAAATACCTACCTAAGTTGGTGGGTGGGTATATGTCACAAAGCTTATTGCTTGCTATCTTTTTTTTGGTCGGTTACATACAAATTACCACAGTGATATGGTTTCCTCACGATATTTCCTTCACCGAAAACTCAAGTTCAATGTAGGATTCGAACCCACGACCTTCGCCGCGGTATCCGACGTTACCTACTGCCACTGAGCTATCCCAGGCAGAGCTTGTTCTATGGAAACCAGATAACTAATTTTAAATACATACACAGGTAATTTTACATTCAGACTCAGGACAAAATAGTACAATTCATGGACAGAATTTTCTGTACTGGGTGGGAATCGAACCCACGACCCGTGGCGTGATAAGTGGTATAACAATTCACGCCTACCGGACCATCAGTCTTTATAGCTAGCTATTATGTTTAAAAATAAAGTTCCAAGTTATCTATAGAAATCAGTAACACAATGGATTCTATGGAGAGCTGAGAGAATAATTTATGTAACCGATACATTTTTCTATTAAACATTTTCATTATCACGAGACTATAGTTTCGGTCCTCTGCGCTATAGTAGAGCCAGTTGCCTCTAGGCATTGTTAAAGGCAAAGGCGACCGTATGTAGGATTTAAATCAGCGGAAGATGTTTTGAATCTAGTAAGAAGCATAGTATAGTCATAAAATGTTTGAATATTATTTCGAGAGTACCTAACAAATATACCTAGAGATGGAATACTACCAGCCCCCACCCATTAAGAGAGTGGAATACACAGCAATCAATTACAAAAAATTATATGAAACCATGGAAGAATCCCTAAATCCTGAAACTGATGAAATTACATATGAAGATTATGATACACTGGAACAAAAAATCCTGAACTGTCTATCGAAGAGTCAAATTATTAAATTAAAATTATTGAACCCACCTCGTCAAGATTGGATAAAAAAAGACATCATACATGAAATAAATAAACGGAATATACTATGGTACAACTACAAGAAGCAAATATAAATTTGGAAGAAAAATTTAAAGAATCTAGAACAAGAGTTCACGAAACTATACAAAAAACTAAGAAGACATATTACTATAAGTATTTTAAAAATCACATGAAAAAACCTAAGAAAATGTGGAAGGCTATAAATAATCTTGCAAGAAATAAAATAAAAGACGACGTTGGGCCGAACAAATTAATTTTGAACTCAAGGACGATTACAGATGAGAAAGATATCTGCGAAAGTTTTAATAGCTATTTTTCAACAATTGGGTCAGTACTAGCTAACAAAATCCCAAACAATCATCGTATGATTCAAAGCCAGAAACAGGTCCCAAAGTATTTAGAAACGACTGATTTATCCACCTTTGAGCTAGCAACCACGGATGAAATCATTAAGATAATTGACAACTTGGATCCAAACACAAGTTGTGGTGTGGATGGCATTAGCACAAAATCCATAAAATGTATCAAACAATTAATCACCGCTCCACTCACAAATTGTATAAATAACTGCCTGACTCTAGGAATCTTTCCAGACAGCCTAACAGTCGACCTTGTGACCAAAATTAAGAACAAAATAGATGAAAAACAAATAGCACTTGGCATTTTCATCGACCTCAAAAAAGCTTTTGATACCATTAGCCATAACATTCTCTTCAAAAAACTATTGGATATTGGTATCACTGGTAGGGTACACGATATCTTGGTATCATATTTCCAAAACCGTAGGCAAATAGTCAAAATAGGACCACATCAAAGCTCTGCTTGCCCAATTACCTTCGGTGTACCCCAAGGTTCAATTCTGGGACCTCTTTTATTTTTGATTTACATCAATGATATTGATCATATAGGTCTAGCAGCTGATATATCCCTATATGCAGATGACACAAGCCTTTTTTACTTTGGGCACTCGATCAAAACAATTGTGTCACATGCACAGGGCGATCTGGACCTACTTAATAACTGGTTTCTATCAAATTCACTTACAATTAACACATCTAAAACAAATTTTGTTATATTTGCCGCTAAAAACAAAAAAATAAATGATATCGTGCAACTTAAAATTAACAATGAAACAATTAACGAAAAAACACATGAGAAGTATCTCGGTCTCATTATTGATCGCCAGCAAAATTGTAAACAACACATAGATAAAATTAAAACTAAACTTACCTCATTAACTGGCACCATACGTAGCATAGCCAAATGTCTTCCGCGTAAAATTAAATATCTTATTTACAATTCACTAATTAAACCACACATAGACTATCTTATCGAAATTTGGGGTACAGCAGCTAAAACTAATTTACAAGTAATTCAAATAGCACAAAACAAATTGATCAAATCTCTGTTTCATTATAAATTTCGCACACCAACTGAAAAAATTTACGAGGATACTAAAATAATGACAATAAAACAAACATACATTTACTACACATGCATATTAATCTACAGAATTTTAAACAAACACATACATACATCATTATCGCTCCACAAAAAAGAGAAAATACAAAAAATGAAATTAAGAAACGCAAACCACTTGATATCTCGCCCTCCAAGAACAAACTACGGTAAAAAAAATATTGAATTCGAAGGTGTCAAATTATACAATAAATTACCTGTAGAATTAAAAGATGCAAAATCATTAATCAGTTTTAAAAGACAGCTTAAAATGTATATATTTGATGAAATACAATAACAACTCGAACAAAAATACTAAACATTTAAATAGGATAATATAAAATAAAAAGAAACTCACAAATTATTCAATAGTCAATAACCTTTACGGGCATTTATTGACGCCTATGTTGCCTTACTAATAGCATATAAGTTAACAATAATGATCTGCCATATCCAGCATGCAAGTACGCTCGCGCATTCTATATCCCTGGTTGCTCGTTGGGGTGTACAATCCTCGACATTGAAGATGTTTTGTAGTTATACCCGACTTAATTTTATTTATTTTGTAATATGTTTATTTTTTTTTCTAGTTACCTTTTAATCAATATTGTGTACGCTCATTAATATTAATATAAAAATGTTTTCTCCGTAAGCGAATCTGTTATTCTTTGTGAGAAAATAAAGTTCTTAAACCACAAACCTAACAAAGGTTTCAAAAAGATTACATCTAAATACAAGTCTTAATTACTGAGTTACTGACCTTTGTTGTTTGAATGAGATACCTTTAATATTTTAACACTAGCAGTCCTCCGCTGTTTCACTCGCGTTCCCGTGGGATCATATCTTTTCTTAAATTTAGCTTATGTTACTCAGGGAAAATGTAGCTTTCTACTGGTGAAAGAATTTTTTAAATCGGTCGAGTCGTTTTTAAACAAACAAACAAAAAATCTAATATTATCTCTTCATAATATTATATTAGTTTAAATAAGCAGCACTTCGTCATTTCGGAAATACCTACAAAGCTTGTTTGTAAAAATCAGACTTGTTTTGAAAGTAGGCGTGGTCACGTCGCCACAATATTAAAACCGGTTTGCAATGATACCATATTCTTAAAATGACGTACCTCTGAAGTTACGCAAAACCGTGGGCCAGTCCAGGCGTTAATAAGTAGGTAGGCTATAAATACTCGTATTATGGAACGAAATTTACAAGTCTCTAGATGAAGGACATCTCTGTCGCGAGTAGGTAGTATTCCTAAAAATGAAGAGGTAGGGTTACTTGCTATACATTTAAGTATACCTATTATTTTATGACTAACTCATAAAATCTGAATTGTCATCATTTGCCTGCCCTGTTACCAATTATTTGTGGTCGGCGCAAAGTGTACTTTTCTTCCATTCTATCCGTCATATCGGAATTCACTAATTTCTTAATCATATCATCTCTCACACAATACATCCATCTCTTTTTCGGTCTTCTTCTACCGGTGTATCCATCCACTTTCATATTTATAGCTCTTTTGGCTATCATCATCCCTCCTCATAACATGCCCGGACTACGGCAATCAGAATTGTATTTAAAAGATATAAATATCATATTATAGCGATACAACAGTAGATTTTTTCCTAGATGACGCTCATTATCCAGATTAATCTTATGTCCATTTATCTGTCTATATATTATTTGCTTGGTTTTCACAGCTAATCCGCGAACAGACTAATAGGTATGGGGTATAGGCTAAATCCAACCCCGATAAATAAATTCCACAAGAACGAAGTCGCGGGCAGGCAGTTAATTGTTCATAACATAGCTTTGTTATATTGTGACAATTGAAATAATGCTATATTTTATGAACTATCCATACGTTGCTTTCAAATATTTTTATATGTTTTCTTACAATTCTTGTCGCGATTCCTGCGCGATGTGAACCTGTGCATTTGGCAGCTACTTTATGCAATTGAAGTCGGTTAAAAATAAATGTATTGGATATTTTCCTGTAGGTATCTTAGGGACAACAGAGTTTATTAACCTATTAAAAGGTCAAAAGCATGTAGCTTACTTACCTGAGACTTGCATATTTTAGTAACTTTTACCTTATAGTATTCAATAATGGCATTAGGTTTGTAAAAGAATTAAATGACCTAAGGTGCACCTTGCTCGTTTTACCTGTTTTCCCAAGATAAAAAGTAGCCTATGTATCTCTCCATGCCATACCTGTTACCAGGTAGCCGGTGTGACGTATGTTTAGGAATGTTTACATAATAGTATGAAATTTATTTTACGGGACATATCTAGAACATTCAAGAATTCCGAGACAAAATATTTTGTATCGTTCTAAATTAATCGGAATTTGCAGAAAAACCTCATAGCGAGCTGATTAAAATTCAACTAAAATCGAACAGGTGTTCTTAATACTTACTTAAATATTCAGAAACGTGTAGAATTTATAAAGATGCGACCGTTGGACTAAATATATAATAAAATACCTCGTAGACATCATGCAAAAAATATTTTTGGTAACTGTGGCAAAATAAAGAAGCCCTGTCAAATAGCCTCAATATAAATAGATTCACTGCAGGTAGACATTATCTAATCATCGCATGAACGAACTAATCAAATCAATGAAATTAACTAGGCCACCGTCAATTAAACCTACGGAACACTTGATCACGACAGAGATGATTAAACTTGACCTTCTCAATTTATTTTCCTTTTACATTACCATTTTTAATCTACGTAGGTTCTACCTACTTCGATATAAGTTAGTCAATTTTCTAATATTTTAAATGCTAGAGTATGTGTAAATATTATTAAAGCGCAGAGATCATTGATCATAAACAAAACAATTACATGAGCTCACACAAAAACTACAAGCATCTTATACTAAGTTTTGCGAACCAAAAAATAATTCATATCATAAGCCGTATGGGATGCAGTTTGAAACATAATGGTAGGGGAGGCATTGATGCTAAATTTGTAGTTACTCGAGCGTCTTTGGGACCTACTGGAATTTGAAGATTAGGTGGAATAAAGAAAAAAAGGTTATGTGATATTTTCCCCTTCAGCGGTGGGGGGAGCGTCTACAGGGTTTCAAAAATGTAAAAAAAAACAGTCACCAAGAAATACTCGAGCGCGTCAGATATTAATAGGGTAGTCGCGCCACGTCTGTCTGATAACGGAAAAATAATAATCTGCCGTTTTGCGTGGTGGGGGTGGCCGTACGAAGGGGTCGAAAATATTTAAAAAAAAAATTTACTCGAGCGCGTCAGACATTGATAAGGGATGTTAAGTGAACCCTCCAGTAGCTCCTATTTTAAAGACTGACGATTTGGACGCGACCATCAGTCAGGGCCGATTTTTGAAAATGCAAAAAAAAATCGTGACCTTGATTTACTCGAGCGCGTCAGATTTTTATACAGGCGGTTCTTCTTGATGGCCTTGTTGTACTGACCCATAATCTGACAATTATGTTGAGGGATTTCCTTAATCTGACGGTTTGAAAAAAAAAATATGTAAAAAATATCGAAATCTCGAAAATGGTTCAAGATATCGAAAAAATGTTTGTACAAAAGTTGTAGAGAATTTAACCTTCTACAATATTTATTATGAATACATATGCCAAAAAACCCATAGGAAACGAGATATTTGCAATAAATGATTTTTTGACCTTTGACCTTGAAAAATCAGTAGTCGCGGGCACCCTAAGATAAGTAGCTTTTGAGACAAGTTTTAGGGTGTCAAAATAAAGGTTCATACAAGTTAATAGCTGACTATTTCTCATTCTGAGGTGAAACTCATAATATTCCTGGACTATACACTTAATAATGATTTTAGCCACTTCGGCTTGTGCAAATCGGCAGATTAAGATATTTCCGTGATTCGTGACTAATTTCCTTCAAAATAAAAAAAAAACCAATCGCGCTCGAGAAAATCCAGGTGACGTTTTTTTTTTGCAACTTTGCGAGTCTCCAATTTTCTTTCGTCACGCCCAATTTGTCAGATTATTGAAATGTACACTATTTTGCATGTAACTAACTTACCTTACCTTAATCTGACGCGCTCGAGTATTTCAAACCATCGATTTTTTTTTACTAATCTGACGGGCTACCCTAGGCTTTCGACACTACATAGAAGGCTCAGATTTGGTGAGAGTACTTCACAAGGTGCAAGGTTGCCCCCCTTATGTTAATCTGACGCGCTCGAGTAAATCCCGAAATCCCCTATTCGCCTCCCCTACCATAAGACATGATTAATCTGTGTAATATCACACTAATATTGTTCTATAATATGAGGAATGTCTTATGACATTTCATAACCCAGATTTGTTTTTACTCTAAAACTCGACTTAGTAGGTACTACTTATTAGGTAAGACTACAAAGAACAATATGAGTAAGTAAACCATAATAGAGTATTAGACTACTAATTTAAGGCGATGATAGCTCAGTGGTAAGTGACGTCGGATACCGCGGCGAAGGTCGTGGGTTCGAATCCTTACAATGAGCTTGAGCTTTCGGTGAAGGAAAACATCGTGAGGAAACCACAGCACGGTGGTAGGGTACTTTGTAGTACTCGACTGGCTGGCTACCACCCTCAAGTTGAAAATCTGTCGCCAAGCACCTGTTGGTGTGTTCCGGCAATTGCACTTGAGAGCCAGTTCGCCTTAATAAGGTGTACAACACATTAGCAATCCCCTGGTATTGCCAATGTCTATAGGCGACGGTAGTCACTTACCATCAGGTGACCCGCCTGCCTCGTTGTCACTTGTGACATAAAAAAAAGACTACAATGTAAATGTAGATAAAACTTTTGTTAGCTTAACAGTAAATATTTTTCTAAGCCAATTTAGCCATAGTATTATTTTAAAATATCTATGATGTTTATAAGAAATCATAAATGAAATGATTATCATGTTTGACCACGTGATTGAAAACGCTCGGTACTGGCCGATTCTGAGTGTGACGTCACCTGCTTGTCACAGCAAAATGGAAACTGTAAAGATATTTTGATAACTAAAAGTTTGTTTACGAGCAGGTGACGTCTTGATATCACGGGACCTAGGCATTATGGCGTCTTAGCGTTTTGGTGGCCTTCTTATTTAAACTTTGATGATAATTTAATTTTTAAAGAAAATACAGAAATAAACAAAGAATTAAGCAAATATGTATTGTGCTATAATTAACAATTTCGGATACTTTTCTAAAACCTGTCAAATACCCTATTACGTGACTCACATCTTCGAACTTCGAACCTATATTACATAAACATCTCTACACTCTACCTAGTTTAAAATTATAATACGATTAGTCGCCTCTGTTATAAAAATAATATTAGTATAATGACATACGAGTAGGTAAGTAGATTGTGGTCCATCACAACCCTGTAAACAATACGACACCAATGTCAAGAAAACGTGAAATCAATTCAAAGAATACCTTAACATAACTCTATCAATCCGAGCACAACGGTTTCATACAACGGCAATCTTAATTTTCCAACATTTATTTCCTGCCAGAGTTTTTGCTGAAGCCCAATTGTTTTTATTATTCACTTGGGCCAATTTGATAATTACATTACTTGCAACACGAATCCTGGTATAATCTAGTAAAGTAGAATAAGGAACAACTGAGGATTCTCGCGTCCTATTTATCGTTCTCAAATTCAAAAATATCTTTATTACAGGTCTTTTTAATCGTCAGATGTTTGATTTATGAAAAATTCTAACGCACCGTTCAGAAGGTTGCTTTTGCTGAGAGGAGCCGGCAAAAAACGGCAATTACTCTTTTTTTAAAAAGCAACTTTGACCTTTTACATTTCATAATTATTTATGTAGTCTCACTGATATAATATATGTGTGTTATGGTATGGTGACAAAAAAGGAATAAAGAAATATAATTTAGTTAAGAGTGCTCGGTCACATTCTACAAATACCTACTGCCTGGAAGGACCGCCTTCTCTTCTCTTTGTTTTCCTATATTGTTATCTGGTGTGCAAATAATGTACAGTCTATTCTATTCCTTACGAGACAAAAAACTTGTATACTTTTCAAAAATTCATACACTAGCTAGAGCATAATCAGTAATGTACCGTGATTCATTACGGTCAATTATCTTGAATTCTGCACAATGCTAATTTCCTTGTAATGACAGCACATAGAGCCATAACTCGTCGTTATTATGTCTATACGAAAAATATTGTTAATAATATTCTCAGTTCGCCACGGCCACGTTTATCCAAGCGTATAATCATATTATGTAATGGAGACGGACACCGTTGTCTCGAAATGGTATTTTAGATGCAAGATGTATGGTACAGAATTAATTAATAGTTTTTTTGAAACCCAGTGCTCCATTCTTCTGTTTCCCATGACTCGCGGTGCGTATCTAACTAAAATGTACGTCCTTTCAGTTCAATCAAAAGAGTTTCATTCTCAACTAAAACTCGTTCATTTTTCATATAGTTAAATTTTGTTCTAAACAATACGCTTACATCATACCATACGAATATGAAAAACAAAGTTCTTGGAAAGCATCTATTCTTTTGTATCTATACAAGTATACACTAACAAACCAACTAGCGGAGCCGTGATAATTGCAAAAAAATCACATCAGTCTATCTATAGAAAAAGCTCAATTAAAGGCGCGTCCAAACAACGCGAGACCTGTGGTTATCGCGGACGACCTTTATCGCTTTGTAACCGAAACGAAGTGTATCTAATAGCTGAATACTGTCTTCTGTGACTTCAGCAAAACAAAATATTATTATAAAGTATTTAAATATTACAAAATATTTTTAAGCAAGGACTTAGGTACCGAAAAGGACAAGCCTTTGAATATTCATACGAGATCATTAATTAATTTTAATCATACTATCTCGAATTAATGTGAGTATATTATGCGACATCTTCACATCAAAAAAGGTATTGTAACGTACCATTAATAATTTACCTACATAATTACAGTTTTTGTTCAGCCACCAACCTCCGCCACGTTTGAAATGGGCCTTATTACCTCGAGGTGTATTTTTTCTTAAACAATAATGACGCCATTAGTTACTATTATGTATAGCTTGGATAAAAAATGTTATGACGTCACCGAGAAATGAAGTATCTCTGTGGATGGATGGTACCAGTGGTTATTTTCAAAGCCGTTTTAAATATGGTTTGGTTTGATTGAGTGTACTTCATATTGAAGTAATCTTATGACCTTTGCTAGTATTCATTTGCTCTGTGCCTTTGCTATTTTGGTCTATTATTGTTTAATCATAAACCCTTTCTTTGACGCTATGTATTATAAGCATCTAAGTGAATGTTTCGATGTTTGTTTCACAATCAAGCAAAACTGCAAAACGGATTTAGATGAAACTTAGGCACACAGGTTTTTTTTTTTTATACCACTAGGTGGCAAACAAGCTTACGGCCCACCTGATGGTAAGTGGTTACCGTAGCCTATGGACGCTTGCAACACCAGTGGCGTCACGAGCGCGTTGCCGACCTTGCATAAACCTTCTTACTCCTCTTTTGAAGAACCCCATGCTGTAGTCTCTAGGGAAAACCTCTACAGGGAGCTCATTCCACAGCCTGATCGTACGCGGGAGAAAATGTCTCTCAAAACGCACTGTACGCGACCAATTTGGTTCTAAGGTGTGAGGATGAACTCCCTGTCGACGGCGGGCGGTGCGATGGTAGAAAGTTGCCGTGGGCATCATATCGAACAATTCCTCTGAACACTGCCCATTGTACAAGCGGTAGAACACACATAAGGAGGCAAAGTCTCTCCTTAGATTTAAAGGCTCGATACCGCTTGTGAGCTCAGGATCGCCGACAATTCTGAACCGACGCCCGTTTCTGAACCGAGTCAAAAGGTTCAAGTTGGTACTTAGGTGCTCCGGCCCAGAGGTGACAGCAGTACTCCATGTGGGGGCGGACTTGCGACTTATATAGTCGCAGTCTTTGCACCGCAGTAGATCTTATTTTAGAATAGATAAGATCCCACAGAAAAATGGATGAAATCGCAGGGGACAGCTTACTATAAGAAATATGAAAGTTTATTGCGAAGATTTTTGATACTCTTTCACGCAAAAACTACTGAACGGATTTTGACGAAACTTTACAGTAAGATAGCAAATACATCGGAATAAGGCTATTTATAAATATATTGTGTGATTTTTATCAACATACCACGAGGGCGAAACTGCGGGCGGAAGCTAGTAATAAAATAAATTAAGTTTGCCGGAACACAGAGGAGATGATTCACGAGAGAATTTCTATACCTAGGTACTTGAGCCAGCTAGGCATAACGACAAAGACCCTCACTTTGCTATAGTGTCCTTCCATTTTTTACATTTTATTTCCATCACCGAATATTCAAATTTATTGAAAGATGCACACAACTTACTTACGTCATTCATCGAATGATGCCGTCATCAGGAAATTTTGATACTTAATTGAGTTGTAAAGTCGTAGTATTTAATCTACCTAAGTACCTACCACATATATAAAAACCGGTCAAGTGCGAGTCGGACTCGCGCACCGAGGGTTCCGTAATGGAGTCTCAAGGATTTTTAAATTTTTTTTTTCGATAACGTTTTCCTTATTTGAGGTTGGTGCCAATTAAGCTGGACCTCTAAATTGTATGAGCGCCCATACAACTCAGAGGACTATCTTAATTGATAGAATGAAAGGTAAATTCGTTTTACGATTTATGACGTATTAAAAAAAACTACTAACTAGATATCGTTCAAACCAATTTTCGGTGGAAGTTTGCATAGTGATATACATCATATATTTTTTTTAGTTTTATCATTCTCTTATTTTAGAAGTTACAGGGGGGGGGACACACATTTTACCGCTTTGGAAGTGTCTCTCGCGCAAACTATTAAGTTTAGAAAAAACATATATTGGAAATCTCAATATCATTTTTGAAAACCTATCCATAGATACCCCAAACGTATGAGTTTGTTGGAAAAAAAACATTGAGTTTCAGTTCTATGTATGGGGAACCCCCAAAATTTATTGTTTTTTTTTCTATTTTTGTCAGAAAATCTTAATGCGGTTCACAGAATACATCTACTTACCAAGTTTCAACAGTATAGTTCTTATAGTTTCCGAAATAAGTGGCTGTGACATACGGACGGACAGACAGACAGACAGACATGACGAATCTATAAGGGTTCCGTTTTTTGCCATTTGGCTACGGAACCCTAAAAAGGAGAACAAAAGCTTTTGTCAATGTACAAAGATGTGTAGGTACGTACATAGTAGGTACATACAATTGTAGGTTTCAAAAGATTTTTTGCAAGAACCATGTATGGGCTTCAGTAATTGTTCGCAGTATCAAAGAAGCGTTTTTTTTTTTCACTTTTGTGTACTAATATGGTCTCTGCAATTGTATACGAGATCGTCAAGGAAACTCCCGAATGCGAATTGTAAAACATTTTTTTAAATGTTTAGTAAAAAATATTGTATAGGCAGTTAAGGCCTAAGATAAGTCGGAGGTTAAGAATTAAGATTCGAAAACATCTCAGCTTATATGAATAAACTGAATTTGGTAGTAGGTAGGTACGAGTTTAAAAAAATTACAGTTACTACAATACACCTACTAAACCCAAAATACGGAATAGAGGTTAAAAAAATTACTGTTTTCTTATTATATTTTTATGTTTGTTTGTAATGGATAAACTAAATCGTCATAACCACGCTTCGGTGAGCACAACGATTTATTTTGATACCGTATTATGTAAATAATAAAGACTATTAAACCAACTTAAACTTAAAAAGTCATGTTAACTGATTACATTTTGATGAAATTAGTCCTTAACCCATACAAGTAGGAATTTCTGATTGCTCGATTTGTTTGGTATGGGGATACCTTGAACCTTGAGGAAGGATATGAAACTATTTAGGTAGGTGAAGGCAAGCTTCCGCGACAAATGTATTCCACGCAGACGTATTCACGGGTAAGAACTAGTGTAAGTTACTTGAACGAATTTACGCTTCAAAGTAGTAAGAACAATGTAGCTCACAGTACCTACTTCGTAATACTGACCTAGCTGCTACAACAAAATCCATCTAATGCATTGATTCCCTAGATAGATATTCCTTAAAAAGCATATATCGATCCAAATATATTCCTTCAATTCTAACAACAAATAAACTATAAAGACTATTAGTAGCGTGGCACGAAGCTAGATATTGAAACCTCGATCATGCAAATATGTTCTATCACCAAGAAACAATAGTTAGTACTTAGTATTAGTACCAACAACAGGATATTACTTTTTTACTGCTTTGATACATCGAGAAACAATTCGGTTACGCGATAATCGATGTTACACGGATTCTTGTGATATTTCAATTAAGGTGTCGATATGATGGTCTTGGTCAAGATTGGCAGGTTATTATCGTAATTCTCAGTCTGTAATACTGCTTATTTGCATTAATTTGGGGTTAAAATACTCACCATTTTAGAGGCTGATGTTATACATCTGTCTACAGAAAACGTGCCTAATTTTTTCTAACATTTGAATGGTAGGCTTTTTCTGATCATTTGGCATCATAAGAACTCCTACGGTATACGGTACTTCACCGGAGTCGGTTTTATAAGTTTTTGCAGCTAATGCTTTAATATTTTTTGTTCTATTCTAACAGCTAATGTGAACAACCGGCGTGTACCTAATCATTAACTGAATACTTAGTTAGTTAGTTTAATTATTTATTTATTCATACACCAATTACATCTATCGTTACAGGAATTTCCCAATTCAATAGAGTAAGTCAATTCATTAAATTTCTAAATCCACATTATTAAAAAAAAAAACATTTAACAAAATTAAAAAATAAAAATTAATTCACATTCTGTTCGTAACTTAATATATATAGCACTGATTTCTTAAATTCAGTTACTGAGCATGAGATTAAAATCAAGAAAGACATTGGAAACTATATCTTATTCCCGCGACATAAGATCCTAATGAAAGGATTTGTAAACAAAATATTGATCAAAGATCATTTAAATATTATACAAATCACATGTATATTTTGGCAACCAGTTTATCATAATGATTATCAAAATGGAGACTCCAATGTAGGTCCCAAAAACTAGCCAACTTGTTTTTAGGGTTCCGAAGTCAAACCAGAAACCCTTATAGCTTCGCCATGTCCGTCTGTATGTCACAGCGATCCGATGTCGTTCAAATTTGTCACCACATACATCCTGTATATTATGTACCACATATACAGGATGACCGGTAAGTAGTACGACAAACTTAAGGGGGAGATAGGTGGAAAAAAAACAAAAAAATTGAAAAAGTGTCATAATTTTCGAGATATTCCCGATTTTTATGTACTGATTTTTGAATTTTAAATATTAAATATCTCGAAAATGATGAAATTTTACAAAGGTTATTTTTGTATATTTAGTAGGTGACCCGCCCATCTCCCCCATAAGTTTGTCGTACATACTATATACTTACTGGACACCTGTGTAAATAATTATAACCACTACGACTTATCAACAAAGATAAAAATATTTTTTTGTCCCGAACACAATTTAGCACCTCAAATGGACAACCCATTAGTGGCTGAAAAAGATTTGAAATAACATTGTCAGGTTTCTTAAACAGTATTTCGATATACCTAATATAAGAAATTGAAAGGGTTAAAGTGGCAGTTATACATGAGATCGTGTCCACAGTTCCCCAGCCCGTACAGACAAAACTGTATTCTGAAAAAATGATAGCGCTAGATGAAAATAACGAGGTAAACTATATTTACGAACGAAAACTCATTTTCGAATTAGGTAAAAGTACGGAACACTATAAAATATGGTATACGCATAGTCTTAGATGCGCTTACTTGTTTATTTTGTAGTCACATCTTCAGTTGTTAATTTATTCATGCCAAATATAATAACAATCTGTATTCCTCAAGCCTTTTTTCCTTGTTTTTTCTTGGTAAAGTCCCGCCATTTATTTGTTGGAACTCCATTTGTTTTATAATTGTAGGGGAGGCATTGATGCTAAATTTGTAGTTACTCGAGCGTCGTTGGGACCTACTGGAATTTGAAGATTAGGTGGAATAAAGAAAAAAAGGTTATGTGATATTTTCCCCTTCAGCGGTGGGGGGAGCGTCTACAGGGTTTCAAAAATGTAAAAAAAAAACAGTCACCAAGAAATACTCGAGCGCGTCAGATATTAATAGGGTAGTCGCGCCACGTCTGTCTGATAACGGAAAAATAATAATCTGCCGTTTTGCGTGGTGGGGGTGGCCGTACGAAGGGGTCGAAAATATTTAAAAAAAAAATTTACTCGAGCGCGTCAGACATTGATAAGGGATGTTAAGTGAACCCTCCAGTAGCTCCTATTTTAAAGACTGACGATTTGGACGCGACCATCAGTCAGGGCCGATTTTTGAAAATGCAAAAAAAAATCGTGACCTTGATGTACTCGAGCGCGTCAGATTTTTATACAGGCGGTTCTTCTTGATGGCCTTGTTGTACTGACCCATAATCTGACAATTATGTTGAGGGATTTCCTTAATCTGACGGTTTGAAAAAAAAAAAATGTAAAAAATATCGAAATCTCGAAAATGGTTCAAGATATCGAAAAAATGTTTGCACAAAAGTTGTAGAGAATTTAACCTTCTACAATATTTATTATGAATACATATACCAAAAAACCCATAGGAAACGAGATATTTGCAATAAATGATTTTTTGACCTTTGACCTTGAAAAATCTGTAGTCGCGGGCACCCTAAGATAAGTAGCTTTTGAGACAAGTTTTAGGGTGTCAAAATAAAGGTTTATACAAGTTAATAGCTGACTATTTCTCATTCTGAGGTGAAACTCATAATATTCCTGGACTATACACTTAATAATGAATTTAGCCACTTCGGCTTGTGCAAATCGGCAGATTAAGATATTTCCGTGATTCGTGACTAATTTCCTTCAAAATAAAAAAAAAACCAATCGCGCTCGAGAAAATCCAGGTGACGTTTTTTTTTTGCAACTTTGCGAGTCTCCAATTTTCTTTCGTCACGCCCAATTTGTCAGATTATTGAAATGTACACTATTTTGCATGTAACTAACTTACCTTACCTTAATCTGACGCGCTCGAGTATTTCAAACCATCGATTTTTTTTTACTAATCTGACGGGCTACCCTAGGCGTTCGACACTACATAGAAGGCTCAGATTTGGTGAGAGTACTTCACAAGGTGCAAGGTTGCCCCCTTATGTTAATCTGACGCGCTCGAGTAAATCCCGAAATCCCCTATTCGCCTCCCCTACCATAAGCTTTGGGACAGCCGTGCCAACTGCGACATAAGGAGTCAGGTCCCAAAATTTCTTAGATAAGTAGGTACACAGATTTATCTAAATCTGTGGATAAGTCATACTAAAACTTATATCGGGGTTAGTTTATTTCTTACTTATGCCCAGTAATTTCTTACTTATGTCCAGTAATTTCTTACTTATGTCCCGTAATTTCTTATTTATGTCCCGTAATTTCTTACTTAAATGTCTTTAATTTTACGAAACCATGCAGGCAAACGGGTCACCAGGTAGGAAGTTACTACAGTCACCAATACTTAACGTTACAATTTGATATAAAAAGGACACTTGCGTGATTGTTCGGTTTATATTACACATTCTAGAATAAGTAGCAGTTAACAATATCATGGCGTCTAACAGTAGTCCTTCATGACATATCCTGTTTACCTACTCCATGAGAATACGAAGCGTATAATCAAGGAGTATTTCCATTAAAAACATGCAATATTGGAAGGTTACACTGTACTTCCCTGTCGTTAATGGATATTTGCCAGCGTGGCGTTCGCAGGCAGCAGGTAATCTATTTACGATATGCTATTAGCCTCTATTAGCTCTTCGATTCGTTGATGCAGTGTTTCAAGGATGATTCTATACATCATACTATCTATATTTTATAATTTATACACTAAAAGGATGAAAATCTATACTTATTATATAAAAGCGAAATACCACTCACTGATTATAATTATTATTAATCACGAAATCTCAGAAAGTTTAAATGCTACAAGAAAATAAATTATTGTTCAACTATAAACAGCATTCACTTTAAGAATTTACAAAGGTGACTAAGAAAAAAATAATAAGTGATCATATTTCAACTGAAAACTATAACCTATAGTATTACGATGTTAAATATTAAATACACACATCATGCAATATGAATAATGGTAGGGGAGGCGAATAGGGGATTTCGGGATTTACTCGAGCGCGTCAGATTAACATAAGGGGGGCAACCTTGCTCCTTGTGAAGTACTCTCACCAAATCTGAGCCCTCTATATAGTGTCGAACGTCTAGGGTAGCCCGTCAGATTAGTAAAAAAAAATCGATGGTTTGAAATACTCGAGCGCGTCAGATTAAGGTAAGGTAAGTTAGTTACATGCAAAATAGTGTACATTTCAATAATCTGACAATTTGGGCGTGACGAAAGAAAATTGGAGACTCGCAAAGTTGCAAAAAAAAAACGTCACCTGGATTTTCTCGAGCGCGATTAGTTTTTTTTTTATTTTGAAGGAAATTAGTCACGAATCACGGAAATATCTTAATCTGCCGATTTGCACAAGCCGAAGTAGCTAAAATCATTATTAAGTGTATAGTCCAGGAATATTATGAGTTTCACCTCAGAATGAGAGATAGTCACCTATTAACTTGTATAAACCTTTATTTTGACACCCTAAAACTTGTCTCAAAAGCTACTTATCATAGGGTGCCCGCGACTACTGATTTTTCAAGGTCAAAGGTCAAAAAATGATTTATTGCAAATATCTCGTTTCCTATGGGTTTCTTGGAATATGTATTCATAATAAATATTGTAGAAAATTAAATTCTCTACAACTTTTGCACAAACATTTTTTCGATATCTTGTACCATTTTCGAGATATCGATATTTTTTATATATTTTTTTTTTTCAAACCGTCAGATTAAGGAAACTCCTCAACATAATTGTCAGATTATGGGTTAGTACAACAAGGCCATCAAGAAGAACTGCCTGTATAAAAATCTGACGCGCTCGAGTAAATCAAGGTCACGATTTTTTTTTGCATTTTCAAAAATCGGCCCTGACTGATGGTCGCGTCCAAATCGTCAGTCTTTAAAATTGGAGCTACTGGAGGGTTCACTTAACATCCCTTATCAATGTCTGACGCGCTCGAGTAAATTTTTTTTTTAAATATTTTCGACCCCTTCGTACGGCCACCCCTACCACGCAAAACGGCAGATTATTATTTTTCCGTTATCAGACAGACGTGGCGCGACTACCCTATTAATATCTGACGCGCTCGAGTATTTCTTGATGACAGTTTTTTTTTACATTTTTGAAACCCTGTAGACGCTCCCCCCACCGCTGAAGGGGAAAATATCACATAACCTTTTTTTCTTTATTCCACCTAATCTTCAAATTCCAGTAGGTCCCAAAGACGCTCGAGTAACTACAAATTTAGCATCATTGCCTCCCCTACCATAAACAAACCAATATTTTACGAATAATTATATGGCTTTGGAAAAGCAATAAGTCTGTCGTGGTGTACTGTATGTGTTATATGTATATGATACGGTTAAAGGTAAGTGTGAAAATAAACAAGAATAACAAGATTAGCCGGATAAAAAAAAAATACTGATGTTGTATGTTTTTCCAACCAAGACTACAGAATAAACAAATTGTGGTATTCAAGTTGTCTTCTAGCTCTTGAGTAGGTACCGAGGTATGAAGTTACTCAGATACCTAATTCAAAAGATTATGTATTCATTGTAAACATATCATTATAATTATGCAATATATTTACAATATCAATGCAGTGCAGTAGTAATACAGGTTATTTCTAAGTTATAAAATTCAGAGTTCATATCCTATCAACACACAACATTAATTACGTTAAGGTTAAGTTAAGGTATACCATTGAGAACAGTATAAGGCGATGATAGCTCAGTGCTTTGTGTGCTTACCACCTTCAGCCATATCATCACTTACCATGGTGAGATTGCGGTCACAAGCTTCTACAGAAGTTAAAAAAATAATTACATCGTTTTAACACGTGTAACGGCCAATTCGACTAACAGGCGACAAAATAGCTCCAAAGTCAAGACGTTTGTTATGACAGGTGCGAAAATAAAAATCATAATGATATCAGGTAGTTTCTTTGCATGTACATAATAATTATGTATTCCTTTGCAATGGATATTTGAACTTCTGGTTATCTCGAATGCTGATTAATTACAGTCTAAAGAATGCAAGTTAATGCAGAAGTCTCTGTAACATGCCAACCAGGGAATCCCGCAGTGGCGGTAATATTCTTTCAATCAACTTCAAATAAAAGTAGAGTTGATAAACTTCTTAGTAGTACTTAGTTTTTTATCAAAGTTTCGATGCATATTTCATTTTGCGGGTACATAGGCATATTATGCCTAGGTTCAATGGTGATATAATCCGAAAGTTCATTGGCCACAACCTGTTCTTGTTCACTTTCTTTTACGACCTCAAAATATTAATTGTCATGCCCGCGACAGACAATTTTGATAGATCTGTTGCATGCTATATTTCGGTTACAATGCAAAATAGGTACAATGTTTCTTACGTACCTATGTCACAATTTAGTTTACCTTCACGTTAGTACGACAAAGCGTTACGACATTTGTTAAATGGGTGCGATCGAAGGTGTTTAGCTTAAATCTTCAATATAAAGAACCTCACAGACCTTTATGTTCAAAACGTTTGTACAGTCTACGGGTACCTACCGATCTGCAGAAATAAAGTACAACCATCTTTACGAACATGAAGGTTAACATATTATTATAGAGCAGAGTTATTAACAAAGGAGATGTGTCATCATCAGTGACGATACACGTAATTGCGATGAAATTAATGGTGATGCGGCGAAGATAAGAAACGAGTGATTATGAGAGAAATAAGAGGGAAATTACAGAACTCTGACGAGAAAGTCATATAAGGTAGACAAAGAAAATATAAAATAACTTAAAGTAGCGAGTAAGTTATAACTTTTGATTACAAGGCGTAAAACGTCATATGAAATTATTTATTTCACGAGAAATGTCGTAGTGTTGACAAAAACTTTATTCTATACATTTCGCTACAGAATAGTAGGTACCTAAGTACATAAAGTTATAAATATGAATTATTTAAATAATTTGATAAAATCGCAGCATCCCCGACCTTCGGTCTGAAAAGCTCTAACGGATTAACCTTCGTGTCAAATAATGTACTAACTTGTACTCTTACTCGACTGCTGGCAAAGCCAAAAGAGGAGTGTTATGTGTTTGACCTGTATGTATGTATGTCCGTCCCTATGTTCCCTATTGCCTCCCGCTCTTAGACGAAGCGCTTTATTCGTCCAAGCTCCGACTGCATGAGATTTTTTACAGTATTGGAAATAGGTCATCTTGTTTATTTTTTAAATTAACTCAGTCGGGTTTTTATTTTTTTAAATAAACTTTTTTTCTACTCAGTTTCACCCGCGATCAAAACGGTTCATGGTGTGTTTAATACACACCATGAACCATTATGCTCCCATAAAATAAATTACACTTAGATACATAAGAGGCTACTTATTTACTATGAAAACAATTGCAACACCTAATAATATCGACATTAGTTAAATACCTTACGACCATATTAGTTCATTTTAACCACTAGATAAGGCAGTTAATGAAGTTTATCATTAAAAAATATGGGTATTTTATCGTGACTGCAGTCTATCTAATAAAACTTTAAATAATCTGAATATAAAATAGTACTCAATAAAAACATTATTTTAGACAGAATGTTACACTTCCTCGATTTTAAACAAAATAAAGGTCAGTGCCTTTATAAAGGTTGCTATCAATGTCAGTGACCGCATCGTTCTAGCAGATCCCTTAAGCCGCGTACGCACTTCGAACATCGAACACATAGTTCGTTGTGATCACATTTTGCACGTTATTACGCACGCCCAGGATATTAACAACTAGCTGTCCTCCGCGGTTTCAACCGCGTTCCCGTGGGATTTTATCTTTTCCCGTATCTTTTAATCTATCTCTATGCCAAATTTCATTCAGATCCGTTCAACCGTTCTGGCGTAAATGAGTAACAAACATACATCCATCCATCCATCCATCCAAACTTATAATATTATATAGTAGGATATTGTTCGTTTAGAGGGGAGAGTGTTCGTCGGAGAGGTAATGGCACGGTGTCGACGGGGTGGTTGGTCCCAATTTCCAGTATATTCATCAGTTCTCGGCCTGTAGCCGTAAAGTCTAGTTAGCGTTTTTCCACTTTCAATGGCGAGTCGCTTTGCTAATTTGCGTTCATACGTATGTAAACCAAATGCTCGCTTCATGGTTCGTGTTCGAAGGTGCATTGCATACACGGCTCTAACTTATCGTACATACATCCTTCTTCCTCACAAATATAATAACGGCTGATAACATCTGTTGCCTTGCGCATTAAAAAAGTAGATTACAATCTAAATAAATATAAAAAATGGTCCGTCTGTAATTGTTGAAGTCATCTTGTGAAGGTTGCTATGATTTTATTCACTTATGTATGACGTATCACATGCCTGCTCGCTTATTTATAATAAAAAAAAAACATATTTTATAAATATAAGTCAGAATATTTATTACTCAATCACGTTGTAGAGCTATTTGGATGAAACTTGGCCAATGTATGGGCGTCGCCAAGGGGGCCTAGGCAGGCTAGGCTAGGCCCCTCTCCTAGAGGTTAGCCAGATACAAATCAACCAAAGTTCTAAATCCACAACTTGACTTGCTTATTCTCTATTACCCACTTACCCTGGACCATAGGCTGGCGACACTCTTGTATCTACATTAAAATAGGATTATTTTTATCCCTGGAAAACATTCGATCCCGTTTATAGAACGTTTGGGAACTCGGACTACGGAAAGTGCAAATCATAGACGTTTATCGGGAATTAATCGAATTACAGTATTTAAGGTGACTTGACTTGAGAGAGCAATAAACTTGTATCCTACGTATTATAATATAATTGGTTGAAGGTAAGTTGCTTTTCCCTTCTCTTCACGACTAATAAATTAAATTATCAAGTCCTAGAAATAATACAAGTTAATAATTCCAAATGATTATTGACATAGATCGCGGAAACCACGTAAGGTATTCCGTAATTCAGATGCCAATTATAAGAACAAAGTATGTAATACAGAGAGCTGGATTTAATTTGTTAACATGTTTCGCTATTGATTATACCTAGGTAATGGCAAATGAAATCAATAATCACTGACCTAGAATACACAGCTGATTGTGTAAGATAGATATGGGGGAAGGGGCAAAAGGATCCACAAAATCGCATAGATTCTTTCTTTTCACGACCTATAGATTCATTAACATTTAAGACATTTTTAGCCGTCAGTACCAAATATAAAAAAACAGTATAGTTTAATATTTGTTTTGATGGCGGCATCGATCACTAATTTTACTTAAATTAATGACAGCTGACCGTAATTACTAGTAACATCAGGAGAGGGAGTTTCGGACCGTAGACCGACCGAATAGTGGTCCGAATAATCTAGAGCCTGCGTAGCCACAACATTGTAAAAATGGAACTCTCTAGAACTCATTTATTCAAATTAGGTCCTAGCAACAATCTCTGTCTCCACTAATTTAGAGTATCATCATTATTGTTCCTCGTGAACTGGAAAGCTCATCAATTTATTGCCAATTGATGAGTTTTCAACCGCTTGAATCGAATCGTGCCGATTGTAAAGAAATACAACACGATAAATACAACGTTGTATAAAAGACATAATTCACGTTGCGGTCATACATAATCACGGCCGTGTTATTAAGAAAACACGTGGCTGAACGGGCGACACGAGACGAACGGTGTAAAGGTAGTTCTACACGGATTTTTTAATACATGTAGTAAAAGTGTACACTACTTTGTTGATTTTCTCAAAAAGTGGAGAATCAATTTCGATAAAATTTTAATGGGACCACCTCTGAAGCATGATCTACCAAACAAAAAAAGAATCATCAAAATCTATTCATAATTGGCAGAGAAATCGCGTAACAAACATACAAAAAAAAATCAGTCGAATTGAGAACCTCCTCCTTTTTTGAAGTCGGTTAAAAAAGCTAGATTTCGTAATCACACGGACGAAGTTTTTGGCAAAGGTTAGAAAAAAGTTTCCATATCCTGCTCACCGCCTATACACACACATCGTGAAAAACAATGGTGAGATTGTGGTGTAGCCTAACCATAATAATAAAAATATATATTACCTAGCTAAGAAAAAGTATTGTATCATAGCATTGAAAATTGTAATGTAGGTTACTGGTTACACTAAATTATAGTGTAAAATTAAGTAGATGGTAAGAGTCCATTGACCGACAGTTGTCTGGTGGATAGATAATATAGGTATTTTAATGAGTGACAGGATGGTGACAGGTGAAAGAAATAAATGATTTGTCGCATTTGTCAATGTTGTATACGTCAATTGGCGCACATATCCTCGGCACATATCATACACTTTGAGGCTTGATTGCTCTGTGATTGTTTTCATAATTATTATGTGTGCTGTTGATTTTTTTTTACTGGCAAGCCATGCATGATAGATACGAATGTATTTTGAAACTATCGTTAAGCACACATAGCCCCAGCAAATAATTTTCTTGATAGATGATTCAATTAAAATTTTGATAGATATTTCAATTTTTATATCCTTTACAGGAGCGATGTTAATGTATCATTATTGAAATAATTGTCAATAGGAATATTAACTGACATCAAATGAGCATCTTCATATTAAATGTCAAAACTATAGTATAAATTGAGTTTTGTATGAAATACTTGCTTGTGACGTCTTAAATAAACACCACTACAAGTTCTAGAGTCATTGTCGTTAAATTGGTAATTAAAAATCATACCTAAAAAGTATTTTAGATGTTTTATACAATGGTTAGCGTTAGATATGTTTTCTTGTATATGGGCAACATCCCTAATAAAATATTGTTTGCGGTTTAGGGGGGCGGAAAATCGATGTAGCTAGGTTTAATTTATGAGAAAAAAAAATTCTACTCGTTTTCATGTTTTCGCACAAAGCTACTTTGACTTGCCCGCTCCTATTTCTATCTTGAGCAAAGCTGCGTCGCCCAGGTAGTTTATAAACTCAGGGACAATAAATTTCGTAACAGTTTGTAAACTCTGAGCAAAAACAAAACACGCTGTGTTAAGTGGAATTTTCCGATGAAAATATTTAAGGTAATTGCATAATTTTCCGTACACTAATAGTCGAACTGGGTAACCACAACGTATTTTTTGTATCCAACAAAACTCGTATCATATACCTACTACTACTATACACTACACCCCGTACACAATTCTATTCAAACCTTTCAGGATTCTTGAATAATTACATGAGCTCGGGCTCTTCTGGCTGCGTTTTCACATTATAGCACGTCATAGAACTAATTAGGCGATCCGTAAATTTGGGCTAAAACACATCCCTCGGTTCGCATCTGCGCTTTGAACGCAGCCTTGTGATGGAAACGGGTTTGCAAATGGGTATGCGCATCCTGCAACATAAGTTACAATAAATATCAGATTTATAATTGATATAAGATTCACTGCTCATGAATATTTAAAGCCTCATTCGAGTTTTAAAGGTTTAGTATTTTTAATTGATCTTACAGTATTTAGTGTTACTGACAAACACTAAGAATGATATCAGACAGATTACAAGGAAAATATAAAAATAAATTGAGAATCAAGGCCATAGTAACGAAATTGTGGAGGAAAACACAATGACATGAGGAAATTTGATAAAATCTACATTACTCTACATTACGCCTACCTAATAGTGAGGAAAGATAGACGAAACGTTTCAGCTGTATGTGAATCGTCTATGTATAGCTAACATTTAGATAGCAACGTGAACAATGCTCTGTAAAAAGCTACACGATTTTCTGACAGAAGCCAAATTAATTTAATATGTTGACTCGCGACAGATTAAAACTCGTAAACACTCACACAGTTTTCAAAATTTCAAAATTCGCGCCCAATTTTCAAGTAAATGTCATCGTCCCGATTGTCCCATTTGAGAACCAAGTGGTGCGGACTCTGAAACCCCGATTGTCCCAAGAAAGAACTGACAGGTTAATAAAGCTTAACTTGATGTTTAAAAACCGGATATTTTAAACTTGACAACAACAAAATATTTCTCTTTTTAGTAACCTACATAGATGGATACAACGAAATTGTCGATTATGTATATTTTTTCAATATTTCTACCACCATGAACTCTCTCAAAACTTCTTATTTAAATATAAAATGTGCGGATATTTGGAAAAGACCGCAAGAACTACATCAAAGTGACACAATAACAAGTTTTTTTTTAAATGTTTAAATTAAATAAATGATACACTAACAACAAAACACTGGCGAAGCACGTTTTCTTTACATCGTGATGCGATGAAATTGTGAGTCTGAGAGTAGGTAGAATAAACATGAGCAGCTGTTTAAAAATATGCAAGTAATATAATAGGTCCGACTCTCGCAACTTGCTAGGTGTCGTCGATGTAATGCTGGCTGATAAACGATGTCGACACAAGGAAGCCATTTTTAATTAACATTCATCTGCTACGTGTGACAATTCTGAGATACATAGGTAGGATTGTTCAAAAGATTTTGGAACAATATTTCTGACCCAAAGCCCGTTGTTGTATCTACTTATGCTTAATTAAGCTTCTCAGGTTAGAGTGCTTATTATGCTATTTCCAATTAGCATTAGAATTAGCTTATTACAATTAGCATTAGATTGTGGGAACCCCTAGATTTCGTCTTTTCTTGTTTGTTAAGTAGGTACGCTTAAAATTTAATATACCTACTCGTTGATCTGGAGACAAATTCTGAAATCATGAAGAAAATAAATATTTCGTTTGAATTGGAACAAATTAACACCCAATATATAGGCAAAGTTTTATTAAGAATTATTAAGGTAGGTAAAGTAAGGTTAATAATTCTGCGGTTATTTAATATCACAGAATATACTGCGTATTTATATGTAGTTCCACGACTACTACTTATAGCAGTTTTCTTTTTATATACCACTTGGTGGCAAACAAGCTTACGGCACAGCTTACGGGCTTACGGCCCACCTGATGGTACGCGGTAGGTATAAGGAAGTATTAGCATAAGGGAGGGAAAATATCTGTAACTTACACCTACGATTATCACTAAAGTCATTTTATAAAGAAGTTAAAGGCAAATTGTAATTGCGTCATTATGTGTAACAAAAACGAATTACGACATTAGAGATGGTCACAGATGCGATTCTAGTCGCGGTTAAACTAGAAAGTAGCGCAGGGCCGCCGCTTTCAAGTGTTCCATAGACCGAGGCCCTTAGTAACAAACAATACCTACACCTACACATCATGGAGCCATCAACAAGTGATTTAATGAAGGAAAATAGACTCGAAAATTGCGTAAATAAAACGAATATATTTTTAATAATCTCTTCAGAAGTTCAGCGTAGGTAATAATATTTTGCACGTAGTAACTATTTTTATGATTCCCTACCCAAAGGGTAAAAACCTTATTACTAAGATTCTGACTCTACTGTCCGTCTGTCTGTCAGTCACCAGGCTGTATTTCATGAACCATGATAGCTAGACCGTTTAAAATATTCACAGATGATGTATTTCTGTTGCCGCTATAACAACAAATACTAAAAGTAATAATAAAATAATTAAAAAAAACTACAAAAATTGTACGGAACCCTCGGTGCGCGCGTCCGACTCGCACTTGACCGGTTTGTTTTAAGTTTTCAAATGCTCCGTCGAACGCGGCGCACGCGAGTAAAGCTCCCACAAGTCAGTATGTTTTTTCCGAAATCATCAACAATCATTGTTATATTCCAGCCAATTTACACAACACCTAATTAATTAAGATATATCTTAACCTTCCTTATGAATCACTCCGTCTATTGGTGATCGTTCAGAAGACTTTGTTTTATAATAAGTATATTTTATTTCTTCATACTTCTACTACGTAGGTATTACGTTGGGTCAATTATATGGATGTTTGTCTTAAACACACGCATATGCCTGTTTTCAAAACTAAACTTCTGAACCAATGACAATGGTCAGACATAATTAATAATGTTCAAACGCGAACCTATTTACAATAAAAAAATATGCCTATGGTATGGAGAATCCCTATTTATATATGTGACATAAATGTAATAAATACGATATTTTATGGAAGGTGCAATTTTAAGTTGTGTGCCTCTTAACACTTAGAGAAGTGTAAATTAGCATTAGATGGATATGGGCCAATTATGATAATTATTGGAATAGAAATATTTATGAAATAAATGTGTTGCTCTCCAACTGGATCAACCATGTCTACCACTAGTGTTTTTATCCTCTTTGCATGTCTACTACATACCATACAACTGAGGAGATTCATTCATTCACTCATTCATAGATTATGTAGATATACAAGAATGTCATTATAAAGGCTATGATATCTCAGTTGTAGTTATTAGTGACAATCCCCCTGGTATTGCTAATATTTATAGGCGACGATATTCACTTACCATCAGGTAGCCCGCCTGGCCTGCCTGGTTATCACTTATACACACTAGCTCACTAACTCATTACCTTATCTCACAAATTGCATAAGAGACAAACTATATTTGAAAAAAAACCCTGGAATTGCTATCAGCTTATTAAAGTATAAAATATAGTTTATGTTAGATAGTGATAATGTTGCTTTCTGTACTTCTAAAGATTACCCCCAACAAACAAACAATTTTTTTTTATAATCTATACCAGTGTTACCCCTAGGGGGTTGTGAAACCTTAGTTGGGGGGTCGCCGGCAGAAGGATAAAGGCAAGGTAGACTACAATAAAAACTCAATTTTAGAGAGTGAGCCTATCCGGCTTCAATCAAAACATTTTCTAATGAAGTCTATTTCTCTTTTTAGTTTTAATGTCCACCGTTGAAGAGAATGTCAGTTCACACAGGTATGAAGTGGCAAATGGTACTAATAATTTAAGAGGTTCCCTTGCTAGAGCTGGATATTCTTGTTGTCTGACAAGGAAGGGGGTCGCTAGAATTTTTCAACCTGTAAGGGGGTCGCAAAATCGATAAGATTGAAAAACACTGATCTATACTAAGTAAATAAATAAAGTAATTTGTATTATTTGTCATGAATAATAAAAGTATGTAATAATTATTAACATGTCGGCTGTGCTTTTGTTACCATTGGTGTGCCAGCAGTAGGTATTGGATAGAACTAATAAAGTTAGGAAAGTCTAACAATAAAGTACTGCTCCGTGAGTAGCCTTATTATCTGTTTATCTATATACATAAAAAGAGAAGGCCTGACTCACTGACTCATCGACACCCAGCCTAAACCCTTAGACCTAGAAAGCTGTTTTTTTTCACAGATGTTGTTTTTAAGATGTAATAGGGTAATAAGAACGAATTTTTCAAAATTCACCCCATAACGGGGTGAAAAAGGGGTTGAAAGTTTGTATGGAAGTCCGTCATTTTTGAAGCTAGAATCAAAAAACTTAGTATATTTAGGCTAACAATCAAAAATAAAGAAACAATTCCGAGGATATTTATTTATTTAAGTGTTTTAGCGTTTAGGAACAGGGGTTCAAAGTTGTTATGCTGACTCACTGACTCATTAACGCCCAGCCTACACCTTTGGACCTAGAAAGCTGATTTTTTTCGCAGGTATTGTTTTATGATGTAGACGAGGATTTAAGAAAGGATTTTTCGAAATTCAATCTCTAAAGGGGTAAAAAAGGGATACGCGGGTGAAACCGCGGGGCGGAAAGCTAGTGAGCTTATAATAAGGTCAGGAAAGACTGGATGAGAGATGGGATTTACAATACATATTGAATAAGATAGCAACTCACCCTATATAATAATGATGTACAATGCAGGTGTTTGATTGAACTCCTCTTTTATTCATCAATACAAACAATACTTAAAATTTCTTAAAAGTTCAAATACTCAGTCGAACGAATGCAATCTAATAATCTTCAAAACAAACAAAATACCTAGCACAATCAAAATACCTAGCACAATCAAAACAAACAAAGTGCTGTCAGCTGTTTAGCTTTTTATAATTATTGTTTATTTATGGGCTTTAGTTACAAGACTATCAAGCCTAAACCATTTTTCAATAAAAGGTAACGTCATTTCGCAATTTCCCGCCAAAAAGTTGCTTTCATTTTAAATTGTGGGTCCGAATCATAGCGATCATTCCAAATCAACCAAAAATCGATTTCAGAGCGCTAAAACGCGTTCTAAATTACTGGCACAATATTAATATCCTGTAAACGTTGTCACATGCACATAAAACATTTTTCGTATCTAAATAATATAAACAGATATCAAGGTTTTGAGTTGATTTGAACGAGCGTTCCGGATCCTTGACGGCTCTCAGCTGGCATAAGGAAGACATCTGAATCGGAACGCAAATAATTTATGATATACCCTATGAGCGATAATGGCGTGAATCGAAATGTCGAGAAAAAAAAGTACAGTAGGGCTATTACGTAACTTGTTTCCACCAGTTTCAATCTTGAAAACGGTTTATTAAAAAACACTTTTTTGGTTACTCATGCGTGCATATACGGTCGGCCAAGAAAGTAGTGTGCCTGTTTTGATTTAGTTTCCTAATCATCGAAAATTGCAACAAGGTTCAAACTTAAAGATATCACTGAAAGAGATGCATAATAATGACATAAGTTGTCAGATTGACCTGCAAGCGAAACTAATCTTTATCACTCATGAATCTGCAAGCGGCATTCATCCTTAGGGTGGTACACCACTTTCTTGGCCGATCGTACAAACAGTAGTTCATTGCGAATGGAACCAATATTGCCATTGTAATGTTTCTATTGATTTCTAGGCTGTTTTCAAGATTGAAACTAATTGAAACAAGTAACGTAATAGCCCCACAGGAGTTGAAAGGGGTTGCTGTAAAATAATTTGCTGATTGAATGAATGTCCTGTCTCAGAATTTTGACAAGTAGAGAACATACAACACAATTTGACTAAAACTACATAGGTGTTTTTCCTTTATTTGCAGGTGACTTCATCATGTTAGTTGAATAAAAATTCCACTCATGATATTCGAATCAAGAAAGATGTTGGACGTGCCAGACAATGTGAGTAAATATGAAAATATTTTGATTTTGTTGTATGTAACTGATGCGAAATTATAAATCTGTTTAATTATAAATGTTCTGTTCAAAAATAAAGTTTTCAGTTTTCATACACGTCCAACAGATGGCGCTAATGTTAGTTAAGTCCTGTTTTTTTATATTTCCAAGTCAAGTGAAGGTAAATCATGTTAAACAGTTGTTTATCCATTTTTTAAACATAATTTGTAGGTAATGGATCTACTTATAAATTAACAAAACAATAAGGGTTATTTGCTAGTAACGGAAGGAACCCTAAAAATAAACCTATTATTTACAACATTATGTACAAAATATACATAACTGTTTAGTCTATATATCTATTCCTACAGGCTATATTTTGAACTCGAATCGGAAATTTTGTGATATGTTTAAATAATGCTACTATAGGTACTTATTTCCTAATAACTTGCTGATCCCTGAAATTCTGTATTAGTTTGGGATAACGTCCTATTCACGATCCACGCATAAATGAAACCCATCAGCTACCTATCTATAACTGCAAACAATGCTATCATCAGATATACTAAATGAGCTCAAACATATATGCATAGCTCAGAAAACCTTCACCAAATATATTGTAGCCTTATTTCACTCGTAACAAGGTAGGGTTGACAAATATGATTTATTTAAAGCTACCTAGGTAGGAGGTACCGAACGAGGCTCCCAAACGGCGGCAATGGAGAAAAATGGCTGACATATTATGATGTATTTCCTGAGAAATAAACCCTACAAAAAAGATCATCGACTTGATAAATAGATTTAGAATCAATGACATTATAGAATAATGCAGTAGCAGTGTAGGCACATTGCCAAGTGCAGATTATCGAGTGTTATTGAGACGCTTGGGTTGCGCTGCGCATGCGACGTTTGTGCCGCTACGATCAGACGTCCGGTAAACTTTCTCGCGGAATATAGACCGGTTGGAGACACCTCCGGAAGTGACCATAAACGTCTTTAACGAAGAATAAGTGGCCTCTAAGACACTCGTGAAAGGAATAATTTACGCGATCTCTGTGTGTGCTACTTTAACTCAAGTTTTAATAACACGGTGGAAAAAATAGATCATTACCTACTTGATTGTAACAGTAACTATGTAGATGGGTATTGCGTTCTTGTTTGACCTAGGTGCCTAAATCTTGATAGTAATACCATGAATCCTACTTTCCGGAATTATATTTTTTTAGGTTGTTTTGGGACGTTCGTCCCGTCTGTGAGCCAAGTGGACCGCTTCATGAATCCGTCCTAAGTTATATTGGGTCTAATAATTTCCTCCTATGCATCCTTTTTATTATTCCTATATTTAAGTATATCAATTCTCTCTGACAAACCAACTGTGTTGCACATTGCGGGATGATGCGACGGACGGTATCTTACGTAATAGTTTGTTCTAAATAAGCCCAAATGCTCATAATAAGTATAACACATTCAATTGAGAGAATGAGTTCATTAGGTATCACGATCCCTTGTTAGACTGGCTTTTTCAATACTATTTTTGGTAATGACTTATACTATTTAGCTCAGTTTATCAGAGTTAATGACTTGCTTGCATTAACCTCATTCATAAAATGTTGGAAACCCAATAATAGATCTCAGTTGAATTGTTTTTACTTATTATATTATGTCGCACGATCACATACGTTAACATTTATAGTACCTACTTTTTAGTAGGTACCCTACCACCTGACTGACATTCTGACTATCTATCACTCTCTAACACCTACGGCTTTCCGGTAGGTGTTCTAGGCAAAATGTCCGCAACACATTGGCTTTGCTAATGTCCATAGGCAGTCACTTATCATTAGGTGACCCGACTATGCTTGCGCGTAAGACTTCTGATATAGATAGAAACAAATTCTAGCCGTTCTCCGCGTTCTTAGGTCTACAACTCCATGGGCTATCTAACGCAAAAAATCTGAATCGTATTGTGTTGCAGTTTCTGAGATTTCAAATCTTCTATAATATTTCATCAAAATCGTTTCAGCCGTTTGGGCACCAAGCAGGCAGATAGACATAGTTACCATCGCAGATTCGCCAAAGTTTCGCGGGGCACTAAACGTATGTGTATCTTCTGCATTCATTGCTTTATAATAACTAATATAATACTAACTGTCCCCCACGGTTTCACCACAGTTCCTGACGGATCTTTTCCCCGTATAAAAAGTAACGTTTAATTCCTGGATGTGGTCTATCTGTGTGCCAGCCCAGTTTCATTAAAATCCGTTCAGTAATTTTTGCGTGAAGGCGTAATAAACACCCAAACAAATTTTCACGTTTATGATAGTACACAGTTAAGATGTTTTTTTTTATTTAACAATTAAAATCAGAGTCAGCCCTGAAATAATCTTTACTAACCATAAGCTATGGTAATATAGGTACCTATACGAAAAAGACCATTAGTTTTTATCGTTCAACTACTTGGTTTCGTAAACAACCAGTCGTTAGTAAACTTCTCTTAAACACAGAACTGAGAAGCGATATACGTTTTTAATTTTGTGTGACTGTTGTTTATTGTTTTGCAGTTCTACAATTCATATCTATTATATAGTAGGTATGTTTTAGTGTTAACATTGAGGTAATTTCCGTGATTTAATAAATAGAACAGAATTTTCTCGTGATAAGTAAGTAGATATCATTGTGCTTATGCGGATAGATAATGTCATAAAAGTGTGTGAGTATATCATTATTTATATTAACAAGAACAATAACACTGTTGTGGAAATTCTTGATTTAAGTCTAGACACTTTACCTTAGTTTTTCTTCTAGTCATGTCTTCATTATAAAGAGAAAATATTTTATTTTATGTATGTTTGTTTTTAACCGACTTCTTAATAGATAAACTCAAAAAAATCTTAACCGATTCTAAAAATTCTTTCACCTATAAAAAGCTACATTAAAAGCGAGTGTAATGGGCTATATTTTATTTTAATTCCGTCGGGCACGCAGGTGATACCGCGGGGTGGAAAGCTAGTGAAATCCAAAGCTAGTGGATTATTTATATACCCAGCATATAGGAACGCTAATACATATATCGCGTTTGCATTTATCACAACCATTCGAATAGGAAAAATTTGTTTCATGAAGCTCGGATTTATGAGTGAGTGGGTCGTGAGACGCGCAGTGCTTCTTCCTACACATAGGTAGGTACAATACAGAAATTTCGTAAACACAAACGCGATAGCACTGTTTGCTTACGCCAACTACTTATTTACCTTCAGGCTACTATCGTACACTAGTTATAACTATGGGACATCAATTAATTACGTTGGCTAATTTTCATTCAATTCACACCCCCTCCTAGTGTTAAAGGGCTACATTCATTATGATAAAAATAATACAACATTCAGGTCAAATTGAGACACTTTAAAAGAAGTGAAAGAATTTAATATGTTTTTTTTTATTATGTGTATAATTGTAGTGTATATGATGTCCTCAGTTTTAAATAGAATTTGATTTGATTTCATTCCCATTGTCAATCCCCCCCATTTTGAGCTCGCGTAATTAATGGATGCATCCTACATAGTAGGTACTGAAATTACTGATTAATGTTTCTTCTTAGTTTTCCAAATCAAATCTTTTTTGAGATTTATATTATTATTTTTTTATAGTCGAGTGATATACTTATAAGTTTTAATCACGAAACAATAAAACCATTTGCAAATGTCAAATAAATCACTACATAGTATAAAAGAAAACTAAATAAACACGCTTTTATAAAAAACCGAACTAAAAAGTAAAAAATAATTTTCAATAAATTTAAATTAAGGATAGTGTGATTAGAAAAAAATAATAATTTTATTATAAAAAAAAGCGTGGGGTGCTTAAGATTATATGATTAATATTATACCACTTGTCTATGATCAAGATCTTGATGGAAGTTGTCATTTTGAAAATGTCTTAAAAAGCACCCCACGCTTTTTTTTATAATAAAATTCATTTTTTTGCTAATCACACTATCCTTAATTTAAATTTATTGAAAATTATTTTTTACTTTTTAGTTAGATTCTTTATAAAAGCGTGTTTTTTTTGTTTTTTTAAACTATTCATTTTAAAAGAAATAAAGAAACACGTGTTTTAGCGTTTTTTTTAATTCCACCCCTGAGGGGGTGAAACGGGGGTTCAAAGTTGGTATAAAAAATGAGAAGGCTGACTCACTGACTCATCAACGCCCAGTCTACAACCTGAAAGCTGATTTTTTTCACAGGTATTGTTTTTAAGATGTAGACGAAGAATAAGATATGATTTTTCGAAATTCATTCTCTAAATGGGTAAAAAAGGGATACGCGGGTGAAACCGCGGGACGAAAAGCTAGTAATTTATGATAATAGATTGAAATGCCTTGTATATTTTTTTTATACCACTAGGTGGCAAACAAGCTTACGGCCCACCTGATGGTAAGCGGATACCGTAGCCTATGGACGCTTGCAACACCAAAGGCGTCACGAGCGCGTTGCCGACCCATCTATGTGCTATAATACACAGTTAAAGACAGCCCAATAAATCAGTAGGATACTCGCATAGGTGGCTCGTGGCTCAATGATCTCATCAAAGTTTTACCCAAGATATAAATTATATCTTATCGCGGAAATACATAGGAACATCTCTTTTACGTGGTTTTCCCTAATGCGGGCCCTATCTCATAAATTTTACCTTCTATGCATACTGATTTTTTTCAAACTTCTATAAAACAATGTTAGGTATCTTTTTATAATGTCTATGTGAGAGATGTGAAGTAAATCTCAACATTTTTACTTACCTAATTACCTACCTTTTTTATTTGGTCTTAGTATTCATATTAATATTCATTATTTTTACAATGAAAAAATTACCTTGTGATTGGAAATGAATCGTGCATTTAAAAAAGAAAGTTGTTTAATTACCATAATATAATATAAGGAAGGGTAAGAATATATAATAAAACATAAATGAAAAAGTGAGGTACTGAAAACCCATTGGGTTTCCTTGTTCATCGGCCAACTGTATCTTTTGTCATTATGTATTCTGGTCGGTCAAGTTAACGGAATTCCCAAATATTATGTTTTATGGAAAACCAGAGATATCTTTTCAAATTTAAGGCTGTCTGATTACTTATGGTTCCTACAATTCATAGGAAAATCGGTTTCTGCTCTCGATACACTTAAAACCAAATAAGCGATATTGAATATATAAACGACTAGCTTTCCTCCGCGGTTTCACCCGCGTTCCCGTTCCCGTTCCCGTCTTATCTTTTCCCGGGATAAAAATATAGCCTATGTTACTCAGGGATAATGTAGCTTTCTAATGGTGAAAGAATTTTGTAATCGGTCGAGTAGTTTTTGAGTTAAATCGTAACAACAAACAAACAAAAAATATAATCTTTCCTCTTTATAATATTAGTTAAGATAAACTCCTTCGATTTTTCATGCAGTGTTTTACATTCCCAATTTACAGCTTGTAATTTTTTCCTACTATAAGCCATGGGCCGAAACGGGACATTCTGTATATAAAAAAAAATATCATAACTGTAGCTAAGCACCTGTCTTTTCCACGTGTAAGTTCATCTATACGTACATAAAACCAATTAATATGATAACCAATTAACGTGATTTATTATAACCCATTTATTATTGTTTTAACCAGACAAAGGCATGTTAGTACAATGAAAAAATAATTTCAAACAAACGGTTACAAAACCGCTTAAACATGAAACAGTATTTCTACCATAAACTTAATATAATAGCGTAATATATTTATTATTTCAACTGGAACTATCAACGCTGTATCGAATACTAACATCTACCGCGTAGTTTTCCCCGCGTTTCCGAGGTTGTTTGTGATGTACCTCCTGGTAAAAGTATGTTTTATATCGGGGGTTTTATCTATGTCCCAAACAGCCATAATGTTACTGATGTGACTGAGTAACAATTATCCAAAGAATAATTATGCCAAAAAACAAATACACCCGAACAAGATTAATACATGAAAATTTGAGTAGGTGTGTAATAAGTACAGAATTACTTAACATACGAAGATATTATGCAATTTAAGATACAATTTCGACAAATTTACAGACTACTATCACAGTATAAAGATACTATTTTGTAGACAACAAAAACTCATTTGAATGTACAGTTAATTTCACAGGCAATTTTAATAAATACCTAAAGTTCAAAATTATAGTTACATATTTTTGAACTTTTTAAAACACACTTATTTTAAAATACTTTTACATAGAAGACAGATAATAAATTAAACAAGAGACGATTAAAATACTTGTAATGAGTTCATTAAATGTATGAACTTTGAGTTTGATGACCTGATTTGCCTGAAATGGAAAACAGTCTCTAAAATAGGTCGGAGTATTTCTTCTGAATGAGCAACGGTAACGGTTAATGTAGCTGTAATTCAATCACTGTGGTTATTTTCGCTCTAAGTACTTCAATTTACGGAACGTCTAGCCAGTGCAAAAACTGGAAGCACTACTTCATATCTTACACGTAGGTATTACCTACGCGCAAACGTTTTTGAAAATATAACAAAAATGTTTGAAAGCCTGATTGATCTGTGACGATGATAATGACGCTGGCCTGACATCACGACACGACTTGCGGTAATCACTCCAAAGCATGATTGTTTAAAACGTCGATCGTACAACGTCGGAGTCAGTAAGCAATTTCCAGTTGCGGTGGAAACTTGTCCTAGCGAAATGCAAATTTTCCCGCCTTTAGTTGCGCGGACAGTGTCAATCGTCTACAGCTCTAACTTTTTAAAGTGAAACGAATCAAAAACAGTGAAACGAAGTGCAGTGAACGAATACATAAATAGTGGGTCTTTTATGATGTAAAAAGAAAACTGTGTTTTATTCGGTGGATATTGCAATTTTAATCGACTTTTTGAAAATGAAAGCACAGGTAATTCTTATCATATATGTTTTTACAAATTCATCTTAGGATACTATGATAGGCACTATTAGGCACCAGCAATACCTAGTGCATATCTAAGCAGGTGCTTTGTTACATTAAATTATTATCATTAAACTAATAAGCCAATCAAATAACTTCGTAGTCTGCCTCCTACATTGTTATCTCTTATCATATTAATAATAAAATGTTTTCAACATCAACTAGGGCAGGACCGAAGTTAGAAAACTTAAAAAAAGGAGGACTGTATTCTTATTGCGTGATTACTTCGCTGTTTGTTTCTTTATTCTATCATTTCTCGATTAAAATTTTATTATGATCTGTCCATGGAATTTGAAGACATTAGGAATTCCTCAGCAGAAAATAAAATATTGACTGACAGACGTCCTGCTCTAAAAAACCACCTTCAACCGTATTGCAGCGCCACCTATCTAAACCATTAAGGGACCCACACAAACACTAAATAAAATAAACTGGCCAAGTATGAGTCGGACTCGCGCTTGATTGGTTCTGTAAAAACGGCAAAAAAATCACGTCTGTAATTTTATTTTTTATTATTAAAGTAAAAATACAATTGAGTATTTTGTGAATATTTCAAGTGCCTACCTGTTGCTATTATTGATATCGAGCAAAAAAGGGCAAATAAATCGCGTTTGTTGTATGGGAGCCCCCCTTAAATATTTATTTTATTTTGTTTTTAGTATTTTTTGTTATAGCGGCAACAGAAATACATAATTTGTGAAAATTTTAACTGTCTAGCTATCGCGGTTCTTGACATACAGCCTGTTGACAGACAGGCGGACAGACGGACAGACAGCTAACTAAGGGGCCGTCCATTAATCACGTGAGGCTTGAAACGGGGGGTGGGGGTTCGGTAAAAATCACGAAATATCACAAGGGGGGAAGGGGGGTGTAGTAAGATATCGCGTGTATTTATTTTTTTGTCAAACGGGCGATTTTTACACCGAAAAGCGGCGTGTAGTGTGACTGCCCCGTGGCCAGGCAACGAACGAAGTCAAAAAAAAATAAGATTCTTTGTAGGTACTAAAAAATACACGTGATTTTGGGTGGGGGAGGAGGGGTTAGTCTTAAAGCTCACCACGTATCACCAAGGGGGAGGGGTTCAAAAATGCTAAAAAAAACATCACGTGATTAATGGACGGCCCCTAAGTCTTAATAATAGGGTACCGTACCCTTTGGGTACGGTACCCTAAAAAGGGGGTCCCTACCTACACAAAATCAGAGAGAAGTGGATAGGGCCGGTGGTGCAGCCATGTCAGCAGAGAGCCTCAAGCGGCGAAAATACAGTAACTTAGATACAAGTTACATATTTGAGCCGTTTGGGGTTGAAACTATGGGTCCGTGGGGGCCGAGTGCACACCACCTTTTCCGAGAAATGTCAAAACGACTGGTCGACGCATCTCGTGACCAGAATGCTGGCATATACCTCGCTCAACGAATCAGCATTGCCATCCAACGTGGCAATGCTGCCAGCATTCTGGGTACGTTGCCTACTGACAAAGACTTTTTTATTTAGATTTATTTATCCTTTGATTGGGTTAATGTACAAAATATATATTTAACACTATTAAATCATTAAAAAAACATATTGACATGGTCATTTAAATGTCAAAAAACTGCCAGATAAAAAAATTAAATTAAAATTACTATAGGTACTTACCTAAATTGAGATTGCTGTTTTGATATTTTACGAGTAGGTCGGCGAAAATGTTAGACATGTATGCATTTCTTTTTCGTTAAAAGTTAATTTAGTTCTTCCTTTTAACTTTTATCAAATTAGCAATCACAAAAAATATAGGAAATGGATTAGACCTAAAGAAGAATAAATTAAAATGATTTAATGATCCTGTTAATCTCCAGTCACGACAAGATCTATATTAAACAATTATGTTTTTATAAAAATTACACTATCATTTTCCGAGATTTCCCCATGTACCTATACTTATACATAACATAGGTACATGGGGAAATACCTACTAACTACTTGTAAATAAGTATTAATACTTTTTTAATGTGCGTGGTCGTCACTCTAATGACATTCAAAAAAAAAACTAACAGCTTTCTGAAGTATGAGCACTCGGAACAATAACTAGCAAGAACGTGCGTCTAATACACGTGACTACATTGTATACTTTTTTCTTCAGCTTGGGTAAAAGAAATACTGTCATTGTAATTTGTATGCTTATAGGCTGCCTTTAGCGCTGAAATTCGCTTTGCACATTCACAAGCTAAATAATTATCCCTACTGCTATATACTGCCTGAACATGTTCCACATCCATGGCCCCTCAGGCTTCAACCTCCTTTTCCCCTCAAAAAGAATATTGCTTAGTGGTTGTGACGTCGATTCGATAGCTATGAGTAGACCTTGAGCGACACTAACCGACTAGGGAGCATCCATTAGTGTGTGCGTATGCTTGCTGTATTGTTGATCGAAGGTTTTGGTTTAGAATGGGATACCTACTCCAAAATAAGTGAAAGCATTTTTTAATTATCTGTATATAATAATGTAAGTTGACGTGAGATAATGTATGTTCCGTTTATATGAGATTAGGTGAGAATTTACTAAACTAAATCCCTCCCCCATTTTACCCCTAGTTGAAGTCTATCCCTAAATCCTACCTACGTATGTTCAGATAGCTGCACTAGTGTCCCTAGGTTTTGTTAGCTTATCACTTCCGCCACAAGTGTTACTATGAAGATTGTGGTAAAACAGGACCCAAAAAATCTTATACCTACAAACTAAATCTGCCTACCTATTAAGGAATTTGAGTAAATTACTTGATTAGAATTACATAATTACGTACGGTACGGTTGGTTACTTAATCAGTCATCAATTTCTTAATTGCAATTATTGTGCACTGATAACGAATAACACAATCATTTTACATACAACGATCAAAATCTAGGAGACCTTAGAGCGTAGGCGTCGCCAAGGAGGGGCAGATATGGGCAGCTGCCCCCTAGAGATTCAATGTATTTTGAGAGATAGAGTAACTATACCTTTTATTATTTTTTATAAAAGTTTAGCGTTGTGTAGATATACATATTTATAAGGATAGTGAACTGATGTTCTTTTATTTATAGTTATTTAGATAAAATTGGCACTCAAGGTCAAAAACTGTACCAATTTTTTCAATGTATTATATTATCTTGTATGACTGTTTGTTGCCAAAATAAATAAAATAAGTATTAATTTACCTATAATATTCTATTGTTTAAGTTAATATTCCTCATTTACTTTCTTGTTATTTTTCTCAATTCCAATTTATAAAACGTTTGAAAAAATATATAGCCAAAGTATCATATATGTATAAGTCACCTTGCTGAGATTATTATCGGTTCATCTCGGTTATAGGCGGACTTGCGAACCGGTGGCAACTGTACATTTGACATTCATCCTAGTTCCTAAACTGAATTCCTAAATTATTCTTCCGACCATTAGGTGTGAACTCGTGCAGAATAAAGTTATCTGTAATTAAGTACAATCGGTTTTTACGACATATTGTACTGTATGTTGTGTATTCGGTTATGCAACGATAGGTATTATAAAAAGTGATCGGATAATCGGGCGCTTATATACCTAAACTTCTTTCCACGAAATAAGAATATGGACATTCCTTTCTGAATTAATAATTTTCTTTTATAATCTTTTATTATACCTAAATTAAAAGTTCTATTAGAATCAAATTTAAAAAAAATTACAAGTAAAAAAGTGTAGATAGATTACCTACACAACATTCGATCTTTAAAATACCCGAGAAATAGGTAGCACTCTAACGCACACATAAATACCGCGGCGAAGGTCGTGGGTGCGAATCCTACAATGAGCTTGAGCTTTCGGTGAAAGACAAAATCGTGAGGAAACCACAGCACGGTGGTAGGGTACTTCATAGTACTTGACGCTGGCTACCACCCTCAAGTTGAAAATCTGTCGCCAAGCACCTGTTGGTGTGTTCCGGCAATTGAACTTGAGAGCCAGTTTGCCTTTAGGCATTGTATTGTAATAAGGTGTAGGTATAATCCCCCTGGTATTGCTAATGTCTACAGGCGACGGTAGTCACTTACCATCAGGTGACCCACCTGTCTCGTTGTCACTTGTGTGGCATAAAAAAAAGTATTTCAATGTAAATCCTATCCTATTATTTTCTAATAGTTGAGTTTAAATCACTATAATAAGTACCTATGTTCATTTAAAAGTCTTTTTTTGATCGAAAAATACTAAAATCTATACTGAAATTAATACCTACTATAATTTTTTGACCTTCATATCTTTACAAGTGTACAAAATCTCTCAGATATCATCTGCAGTCTGAAAATGACCAGAAAATTAATAACACGTGCCCCTGACAAATGCAAACAATATGAATATTCACGCTAGCCGATGAATAATTCCTACAAATTCGTTTACAGTCTTAACATCGTATTCAATATCCTGACTAGAACAAATCATGATATTTTCTTGCCATAAAACATGTAACATTATGTTAATTTGTGAGAACACATAGTTACGCCTTTGAGTGCGTTGATATCTAATACTTCACATAAGAACGGCTGGACAGATTTAGCATATTTTTCATCGTAATAGTGTAAAGTGTTTAGGAAATGAAAAATTGTTAAGGTTTTCCGGAAAAATCTGGAAAACCAAAAGCGCTTTTTTCTATGGGTCAGGTCAGCTACTTAGTATAGGAATAAATATTATACCTAAGTATTAAGCAAATAGACACTAGATAAACATAACATGAAAAATATAAAAATGCATTTATTGAACACACAATTACAAAAATTATTTTTAAAAATAAAAAACAAAAACCGACTTCAAAACTGTAACCTGGTATAGGTTACAGTTTTGTACAAACATAAACTAAAAAGTAAAGAATAATATTTTAATTTCAAAGCAAGAGCCTTAAAGGACAATCAACAAAATTATTGATATTTATATATCCATTTAATATTTATAAACAGTTCTTTTTGGAGTCGGTGCCAGTCAAGAAGAAGGACAGTTTTGAACTGGACACGAAGTGTTCATACGAGAAAACGTCTTACGACACCTCTCCTTACGGTAATGTTCCTTAGGTCTGCGCCGTCGCTCCCCTACTTTTCGAAAGTTTGTTACAAAGGCAGAATTAAACTGTCCTTCTTGGCTGGCACCGACTCCAAAAAGAACTGTTTATAAATATTAAATAGATATATAAATATCAATAATTTTGTTGATTGTCCTTTAAGGCTCTTGCTTTGAAATTAAAATATTATTCTTTACTTTTTAGTTTATGTTTGTACAAAACTGTAACCTATACCAGGTTACAGTTTTGAAGTCGGTTTTTGTTTTTTATTTTTAAAAATAATTTTATTTTTTAATTTTTAAAGTTTATTCCTTATTATATGTTATCCTAGGCAAAACTAGTTTGTCCTGAAATCGGGTCTGGCCGGTAAAATATAATATATAACTAGCGGGCCCGGCAGACGTCGTCCTGCCCTGAAATTAAAACAAATCTTGGAACTCGATTCCAGCGCCACCTACCGGGTCCAATTGTATTTTAAAACCATCGAAGAACCCATTGAAGTATACACACGAAATTTCATCCAAATCCAAAAAGTCACGCTCAACGACTCAGTTTGATTCACTAAGGTTTATCAAACGAGATAGATTTTTTTTCGTTTTTGTTGATTTTCTCAAAAAGTGCTTAATCAATTTCGACAAAATTTAAATGGGACCACCTCTGAAGTAGGATCTACCAAACAAAAAAAGAATCATCAAAATCTATTCATAATTGGCAGAGAAATCGAGTAACAAACATACAAAAAAAAAAAAAAAAACATACAGACGAATTGAGAACCTCCTCCTTTTTTTTGAAGTCGGTTAAAAACAATAGAAAAGAAGAACGTAAATAAGACTATGTGGGTCCAAATGGCCCCAGCTCAGCACTACACACACATACCTATCTGTATATCTTCTATAGAATGGGTTAATGAGTTGCACAAATGAAATTGATTATAGTATCGCTGCACCGATAGGCGATAGCTCAAGCACATTGTAGAATTAGAACCTACGACCGCAACCTCAGTTTCGATCGTTGGTTCATCAAAAAAAGAAAACATCTGAGAAGACCTGAGAGCCACTGCCCTTCTAAATGGTCTTTACAAAACGACCTAGGTACAAGAGAATTAAGAAATTAAAAGTCGTTGTCACCATGCCATGCCTCATGAAACTGTGAAAATTGTGATCAAACTGCACCCTATCATTTGCTTGCACGCGCCGGCAAATCGAAACACCAATGTCAAAGTCACGCGATAATCACCCGGTAAACCGTCGGCACTCGGCAATCAGTGAAATTACTGTTTACTATCTGTTTCCCACACTGGACGGCAGCTCGTGTTACGGCTCGTTGCGTTCGCTTGTGTTTTTCATAATGTACCTATTATTTAAGTGATATTTTAGTGATGTCACGTCACACACAAAAACACGTGGTAATGAGTGTATACGTACTTAGTTGTTTTTTTTAAGCAAATGTAGGTATATTATTCTTAAGCTTGAGATTATTTTTATATGAAGTTTCGAGGCGTGGCGTCGATTGTCTTCGCATTTTGCGAATCCCCCGGTGCCTTTAGACCCTCAGACTCCTCGCCTAAAAGTCCAGATAAGGGACATCTGATGTGTCTGAGGCTTCCACCAAAGACAATACAAATGCCTACTACGTAAGCTACCACCTTCTAGTCTGTACAAAAACAAACAGGTGTCATACTTTCTGGTTCTACCCGACGCAACTTGCACAGTCCCGTCTTTGCCTTGAGGGCCACACGGGATCTGTGCCCATGCAGGGCCCCAACCTCGCGGGGACCTCGGAAGGCCGATACAACACTGCGCTCAATAGCGCATTTTTCGCCGTCAATATTTCTAAATTGAAATATTAATCGGACACCAGAAATGTAAACGTATTGAATTTGGACAACACAACTAATCTTTTTTTATTTTTAACTTTCTAAAAGGGCCCCAAATTCTTGTTTCCCTAAGGCCCCGGCCTGCCCTAAGACGGGCTTGAACCTTGATGCGACCTTCACACCCTTTCTCGTGTCTAACTTTTGTTGACGTTTTCACTTGCAAATTTATAAAAAGAAACAATAGTGCCAGGTTAATTTACTTAAAAAGAACTGATTCCTATAACCTACAACACATTTCAACTTTGCAATCAATTCCATTTCCAGATATCGGAAGCGAGCTACGTGACAAGCGTGGAAGAATCCAGTCGAATCGACCAGTGCACGCAGACCCCTCCCAGCGGGAAGGCGCGACCCCGCACTCTCCAAAGGTATCACACGACTGACCACATCTACGAGAGACCACCACACAGAACATACAGGCTCAAGCACGACTATAGACCAAAGAGTCTAGGCCTCAGCGACTCGTATCCGTTTATATCGAAACCTCCGAGCTATGAAAGCGGATATAACTCAAAGTAAGATTAAAAGGTTGTAAGCTTATGTGACTAACTTCGTCTGTATGTTGATCGGTGGCGTGCTTAAGCTGTAAATACTTGATACGTATTTAGTTATAGCATATTTTACCAATTACTACATCTATACACATACCAACACAAAGACACGAAATATAAGATTAGGTAAGTGCGAATATCCGACGTATTTTGTTAATTTCTTAGAATTATCTCTTGTTATCTGGATCATTGGAATATATTTGTTCTCGCCAAACAATTAGAAGTGTGTGAAAAAATTGGTTATTGTTTCCAACTTGTAGATACATTCAAAATTAATTTTCGTTGCCCAAAACGCGTCGGTGCCACAGCGAGCTATATGTAGATTTTCTTCAAGAAAAATAATTAGTCATATTCAAAACTATTGTTTTTGATTTAGCCCGCATTACACACACGTTGCAAACTACCCCAAAATTGCTAGTTTGCCGTGAAAACATAGCAATCTTGCAGATCAGTGACAGTATAATAATGAGCTTTGGAAAGTTGCCTAAATTCATGAAAACAGTCAGTGTAGTCAGTTTCGACAAGTCGACAACACATTGGCGATCCCGTCTGCTTATTTCTATAGGCGACGGTAGATAGGTACCTACTTCCTATACTACTACCACGAGTACTACTAACTACTACCATTAGGTAACACGCCTGCCTGTTTGTCAGATTTGTGGTATTAAAAATAGAGCAGCTTTTATAGCGAAATACTCGAAAATATCTAAGTAACTAATATTATATTAATTACCAATTTAACGACAAATAAACTTTTGATGGTGTATATTTATGATGTCACAGTATTCATACAAATCTCCTTCAAAAATCCGTACAAACTGTCGTTTCGCTAAAATACTTATGCCCTACCTTAAAAAAAACTACTAGCGACATTATCTAAATAAAAAAATCTGGCCTTCACATTTTTTTACATCATACCTAAAACCATTGCTGCCCTACTCCAGCTACGGCCCTGGTACCAATCGGGGTAAACAGCCAGTTACCTACCCTCAAGTTTTATAGGTACATAATATACTACTACCTACCCTAAAAATAAAATTATCATCAATTAATAGACGGTGATAAACTAAATTCCAAACATTACCAACTGTCACTTTTGCGAGAACGAAATCGAGATACGTGAGGACCACATCATGTATTTATTATAATACTCAGTGATTTATTTGCATTTACGTTGGTAAGTGTATAAAATGATCATTTAAATTATAATCACTTTAATGACCTGTAAAAAAGTTGTACTATGTACCTTAAACGCCGTGCAAGGTCATCGTTAGAAATCGATTTGTATTCGGAAGTCCGTTAATTGATTCAATCATTATGATATTATTGTTACTATAGGTACATAACAAATTAAATTATCATAAGCTATGAAAAAAACAAAGAATAATTTGTACTCCATACTTATACCCCATACTTTTTATAGAATAAGAATAAGAATACTTTATTTTGCATGAAAATGTGGTATACAATTAGCTGCTGTGTTATTTATAATGCGTTCTCACCTCTCACCACATAGCAACATTTTACAGATTTATTAAATAGTCTAATTCATACAACAATAAGTCATCATGATTTTTCCTAAATATCAATTTATAGAAGCTTAATACATAACTTTGTAATGTACTAAATTTAATTATGCAAATGTATATGCTCTACTAGCATATACATTTGCATAATTAAATTTAGTACATTTAGAAATTAATATTTTAATGTCAACAAAATAACTATAAGGCGATGATAGCTCAGTGGTAAGTGACGTCGAATACCGCGGCGAAGGTCGTGGGTTCGAATCCTACAATGAGCTTGAGCTTTCGGTGAAGGAAAACATCGTGAGGAAACCATAGAACGGTGGTAGGGTACTTTGTAGTACCCGACTGGCTGGCTACCACCCTCAAGTTGAAAATCTGTCGCCAAACACCTATCGGTGTGTTCCGACAGCTGCACTTGAGAGCCAGTTCCCATCTAGGCTTTGTGTGCTTACCATCTTCGGCCACATCATCACTTACCATGGTGAGATTGTGGTCTAACACAAGCCTATCGAATGTAAAAAAAATTAAAAAATAAAAATAAATATAAAATTCTGATTAATTCCTTGTCTACCTATTTAAATATTCATCTACAGAATAGAAACATGCTTGAACTAGCCATTTCTTAAGTTTTTGTCGAAATAAACTTAAGGGAATCTTTTTTAGGTCCTCTGGAAGCTTATTATAAATGTTTATAGCCATTGGATAACTGTTCCTATGGTATAAGGCAGTTTTCATTTTTGGCAACGATCGTTTATTAGGATGTCTGGAATTAAAATTACATATATTTGACATCTTTGTAAATAGACATGGATGCGACCTTACGAAATTGCATATTTCGAAAATGGATAGAGACGGGACTGTCAGTAGATTATGTGTGTGAAATAGTGGTCGGCAGGAGGCTGTCAACATCACAACGCGCGCACACATTGTTTTTGAGCCAAGAAGGCTTTCTTTATATGGCAAGAGTTACCCCACAAATATAGACCTTTCCATAGGTACAGTATACTTATGTAGCGACATCTATCTACACATAGATATAGTTCGCACGACTTCTAGATAGATGGCGCTCCAATAACCTACATCGCGCTTACGAAGTTTTCTATGCGATCTGCATATATACAAGATTCCAACATCTACAGTTGGACCGCGGTCCCCAGGCACGATGACCTAGCCTGGCGGAAGATCTTCCCTTTTCAATGGAGGAGTCTAACACCTCGCTCCTCCATATTGGTGACCACGACGTGATTGGAATGTCAGCAGTATGCAGCATCACTTCCCTGCACTCCTCATCAGGTCTCTGCAGCAGTCCACAGCAAGCCACCTTCGCCTTTATCAGGTCCAACGCAGCCGACTCACCACGCTTCCTGGTCCTACAAGGCTCATCGCTCAGTCTCGACTCACTGTAGACTACGAGCAGCACTGTCACTTGCAAGCTACATTAGCATGACGCAGCAATATCTGGTCTTGGAGGGGAGTGATGTAGCGACATCTATCTACACATAGATATAGTTCGCACGACTCCTAGATAGATGGCGCTCCAATAACCTACATCGCGCTTACGAAGTTTTCTATGCGATCTGCATATATACAAGATTCCAACATCTACAGTTGGACCGCGGTCCCCAGGCACGATGACCTAGCCTGGCGGAAGATCTTCCCTTTTCAATGGAGGAGTCTAACACCTCGCTCCTCCATACTTACCTTCATAATTATTATGTAGGAATCAAGTGATGTAGATTATGTAATACAAATTAAATTAAGTACCTAATTATTTAACAATGTAAATTGAAACTGCTTATACCCGTTATGAATGTGCTTTTTGTATACAATAACATCTTTAACATAAATGTAATATACACACTAATTTGGACTATACTTATACCTAGTGTTGTCGCCTGCCGAACCCCAACTTAATAAAAGATATATTTTCTTTAACCAACCCGAGCACCCCTAGACAAGATTATCGATTTTTGTCGATAATAATCGTCATCAAAATTGGACGTTTTTTTTTTGCATGGTATCGAATTACCACGTGATTTACTTTTGTATGCATGTATGTAGATCATCGGTATCACCTTTCTGTATTAATGGGTAGTATAGTCAGAATGCAACCAAAAACCCAATGTCTTTCAAAACTGTAATTTACATTTCTGCGGTTAAATTTCCCTGAACGATTATTTTTTTTAAATTTGGATAAGCTTGTGTTTGACCGCAATCATACCATGGTAAGTAGGTAATGATGTGGTCGAAGGTGATAAGCACACAAAGCTTAGATGGGAACTGGCTTTCAAGTGCAGCTGTCGGAACACACCGATAGGTGCTTGGCGACAGATTTTCAACTTAAGGGTGGTAGCCAGCCTGTCGGGTACTACAAAGTACCCTACCACCGTGCTCTGGTTTCCTCAAGATGTTTTCCTTCACCGAAAGCTCAAATTCTTTCTAGGATTCGAACTCACGACCTTCGCCGCTGTATCCGACGTAACTACCACTGAGCTATCTTCGTCTTGCATACCTGCCTACAATAAATATTAAATTTATCATAACTCACTCTACGCACTGTATTAAAAAGGTAGGTGTTATTTTAACTACATAAGTGCTTTCTCAACGTCCCCAGATTTAAAGTGAGCTTGACAGACAGTCCTACTATCTCCGTCACCCCCCCTCATAGCCTGGAGTACGTATGCACGAAGGGTGGTACGAGTCCCAACGGAAGTGCGACACCAAACGGCATGGTCTCCAACAGGTCTGGTGCGACGGTGCTGCTCAGTCCAGGATATCTGCATAGCCCTTGTCAATGTAATCAATCAATTAAGGTGAGTAAATAAGCAGAAAGAAACATATGGTGACCATAAGAGTTGGTGATTCAGTAAAAATGGATCACTTGCAGTTCTCACTATTTACAGGATAAAGATTTTTTATGTCACCAATGAGAACATAAGACATGATGAAATTTTAAAAGACCAGTAAAAATGGATCACTTGCAGTTGCTAGGTACTTTAAAATGGTACTGTAATAGGTACAATTTCAGACGTTTTGATGATATATTATTATCACCGAAATTCGTCAAAAATCCTCAAAATTCGTTTGTTCCCATTTTCCATGACTCAGAACATTTCTGAAATTTTATCTACTGCAATTTTCATGTGATCAAAATCATTTTTGACACTTCTATAAAAAAAACCACTTCAAAGACTCATTCGATCAGCTTTTCATAATTTAATAATCAACTCCAGAGCGCAAGTGAAACAGCGTTAACAATGCCAGCGGCGACGGGTTGGAACGACGATGGGCCTGGCTCCGAAGGACTCTCCTGGCGGAGACTGCACATGTCCAGGGCTAAGCTCAAAGCCACGGCGACTACATCTGAACTATTGTCAGGTAAGTCGTGTGCGATAAATATATCACTTTGTTAGTATCTACTACATAGGTAACTACAGTCTGAATCAGACTTTAAATAATTAATCGAATCACACGGAATAAGTCTGGGTGCAATTATTTGTAGGTATACTTATTATAAAATAACTAGCGGACCCAGCAGACGTTGTCCTGCTCTAAAATTAAAGCAAAACTTAGAACCCGATTCCAGCGCCACCTACCGGGTCCAATTTTGATTTCAAATCATCGAGGAACCCATTGAAATACCTACACAACAAAATTTCATCCAAATCGTTCCTTTGTTACCGTACTCCTCCGAAACGGCTAGACCGATTTTGATGAAGTTTTATATGTATATTCAGTAGGTCTGAGAGTAGGTTGTTATCTAAGTATTTTTCATACCGCTAGATCTCACGGGAACACGGACTCAACGGGAACGCGAGTGAAACCGCGGGGAACAGCTAGTAAAAAATAGATAACAACCTATTCTCAGACCTACTGAATACAGATATAAAGTTTCATCAAAATCGGTCAAGCCGTTTCGGAGTTGTACGGTAACTAAAACCACAGTATAAAGTATATCTTAATACTGTGCTAAAACTGTGACACGAGAATTTTATATATAGATAGATAGATGCCTAATTTATTTTCAGTCTGTTGTTCAATCTGTCCTGGATGGGAATCGAACCCACTTGCGGCGTGACAGGTAGTATGTTTAAGGTCGTTTTTACTTGCTCTCCACATAAAAGGGCTAAGTAATAATTATGGCTCATAAAAATCGTGTACATGATGGCGATTTAATCACACCGGAGTTAAAGTTAGCTTTGTCTTTGACATAAAACAATTTACCACGGGAGCAATGGGTGCAATTGCACCCCCCCCTGAGTTACAACCCATTCTTCAAATTATTAAAATCGTCAGCGACATCACTAGTTCTTCGTAACGGTTAATAACGATTCTTCGTAGTTATTAACTCACTCATCACTCCCTGATATTTTCTCAAAGATTAAGCAGGTGAAATTAACTAAGATTGCCCCTCCCTAAACCTAATCCTGGATCCGCGCCTGATTTACTGGCCTAACTAAGTACTTATTCTTTACAGGTTTCGCAATGGTAGCGATGGTGGAACTCCAAATCAATGAGCCGACGAACGTCCCAGAATGGCTGTTCGTGATGTTCGCAGTATGCACTACAGTTCTAGTTGCCGTTCACATATTCGCTCTGATGATCTCAACGTATCTGCTACCGAATATTGATGCGGTGAGCAAGATGGAGACCCCTGGAGGGCCGGCGAGGGCGCTAAGGGACTCGCCGCACGAAAGGATGAGAGGCTTTATCGAGTTGGCCTGGGCTTTTAGTACTGTTTTAGGTGAGTTCACTAAATAATAAGTATCACTATTAGGTAACTTTACTTTAGGATTAGATTGGCTTGGTATTGGGCATCAGTGTGGATGGATATGGAGGTAGAGGAACTCCGAATATGTACTGGGATGGACTGCGTGAAGATATGCGTATGAAAGGTGTGAGTATTGAGACGACTAGTGATAGAGCGGAGTGGAAGAGGAAAACATGTTATGCCGACCCCAACTAGCGTAGGTTAATGACAGTAAGAAGAAGGTAACTTTAGAATTAATACAACTGTCATGTGCGTCTGTCTAGCAAACAGACATTGGTATTCATAGGTTTTTTTGGATTGTGAAGAAAAAATCTTGTGTTTGACCAAAATCTCACCTTGAATGTGCCGACGATGGAAACCACATAAAGCCTAGAATGGAACTGGCTCTCAAGTGCAATTGCCGGAACACACCAACAGATGCTTGGCGACAGAATTTCAACTTAAGGGTGGTAGTCAGCTAGTTGAGTACTACAAAGTACCCTAAGCTACCACCGTGGTATGGTTTCCTTCACCGAAAGCTCAAGCTAATTGTAGGATACGAGCCCACGACCTGCACCGCGGTATCCGACGTCACTACCAGAGCTATCATCGCTTCAAATTGCATCCTATGACGGCTACGGGTGTGAGTTCTGACAAATTTGGAACTTTAGGGATCAAATAATAAATAAATAAATAAATATCCTCGGACATTTTTCACACACGGCTATCTGATCCCAAACTAAGCAAAGCTTGTAATATGGAAACCAGATGACTGATATACTACATAGACTACTTTTTTTTTTGTAAATACATACTTACATAGATAATTACACCCAGACTCAGGACAAACAGACATGTTCATGAACACAAATGTGTGTCCTGGATGGGAATCGAACCCACGACCTGCGACGTGATAGGCAATGTATTAACCAACCACGCCAACCGGCCCGTCAAATGATAATAATGATTGATTGATTTAAGTCACTGTTTCATTTAAAAGTAAAACACAAGTAAGAGTTAGAGCACAAAATATTTTTTTACAATGTTAGATTAGGGACAAGTTTAAGATAAGGTGCACCAAGTTTTCTAAAACGGCAACTCGCACCGCGCCATATTATGCAAAGCGCGCGGATTCAAATTTGGACGCACCGCGCATGCGCAATTTAACCGCAAAGTTGGTTGGTACAGTGTTGCCATTGTCAAACAAACCACCACCGCTACCACCGAGTGACCAAGCTATAGGTAATCCTTATTTCGTTTCCAGGTTTATTCTTATTCCTGGTGGAGATCGCTATCCTCTGCTGGGTCAAATTCTGGGACTACTCGTTCGCGGCCGCCACAGCAGCCACCGTCATAGTCATACCAGGTATCACTATACCACTATTAGTGTTGTAAGTGATTTCGTACACAACTCACATGTCATGTGTTTGTTTTGTGTATTAAATAATGAAAAGGGCTCCAGAGCGATTTTTCGCTAATGGTCAGATGAACGATGGCCATTAATGTTTATGAAAACTAACAATTTAATTTGATCAAATTATACCTAGTTGTGTAAGTCGTCCATGTTGCATGCATAACGGTCAATTTAAAGTAAACATTTGTACATAGGTAGTTACCCTACCTACTACTACTAATCATTTTTTATTGTAAACTTCAATCCACGTAACATAATTTTGGTAACTACAGTTCGCATGAATGAAATATAACAAATGCGTAACAAATGAACCAAAAAAAAAAATTTATAAAAGAAACTTGTTTGGTGACGGATTTCAATAATACCTAAATTACGATGATCCGTAGTACGGATACGGATAGCATACATTTTTTATGCTGAATCCGTTTGAATCAATTTGAGTTCTTGACTAATTTGTTATTTTCTGTTACAGTTTTAATCGTCTTCGTGGCTTTCGCAATACACTTTTATCATTCGTTGGTCGTACAAAAATGCGAAACTTCAGTTCAAGACATCGAACAGCTGGAAAATATGAAGAGAGACCTGGATACGGCTACTGTCAAAGTTAACATGTTCTGAAATGATCTTAAAATATGGTAAAGTTCAGGCCCGATGTAATTGTGCCAAATGCCTATATTCAAATGAAGACAAAAATTATAATGTTAATTATTTTTGCGCTGAAAAATATAGGTACCTAATATTATCACAAACTTTTTTAATAATGAAAGTGTATAAAACGAGTATTAGTACCGATGACGTTGTATCGAATTATCATCAATTTTATAAGAAAATAATTAAGTTGTACGATGGCAACTTGATCTAGTTTTTTTATTGTAGTTTTATCATTAGTGGGAATTGAGAACTTTATGATGTCTGAAGCATCTCAAACAGTGCGCTGAACTGCGCTGCAGGCAGCTAAAGTTGTGTGAAATAATTTGATAAGTCTCAAAGACTTTAAAATGAAGTAGAAGTTATATTTTTATGTAATTTATTTGTGTAAATATAGATATTAAAACATAAGACGAATTACTTGATTTGCATTTCCATTGATTTGTGAGTTACTGGAATAAAAAAATATTGGAAAGCAATAAATGTGTAGGTACTGCAAGGTTGAATTCATTCCTAATTCCGTTACATAATATCTACCGTAAAAAGTTGTTAATGATTTGTCAATATTATTTGAGAATAAAAAGCAATCAATCTAATATATAAAATTCTCGTGTCACAGTTTTCGTTGCCATACTCCTCCGAACGGCTTAACCGATTTTGATGAAATTTTTTGTGCTTATCCGGTATCTATGAGAATCGGCCAACATCTATTTTTCATCCCCCTAAATGTTAGGGGTAGTCCCACCCCTATTTTTTTTTTTTTTTTGAGACAAAATTTCTAATTTCTATTTTTTTATGATACAACATACAAAAATACATACAATCCCCAATTTTCACCCTTCTACGATCAACCCTTATTTTTTAATAGCCATTTTAGTAATTTGAGTAATCGGTCAAGCCGTTTCGGAGGAGTATGGTAACAGGACCGATTTGGATGAAATTTTGTGTGTGTATTTCAATGGGTTCCTCGATGATTTGAAAACAAAATTGGACCCGGTAGATGGCGCTGGAATCGGGTTCTAAGTTTTGTTTTAATTTCAGGGCAGGACAACGTCTGCCGGGTCCACTAGTGATATTATAAAACTCTTAGTTGATATTATGATTAATGAGTGAATAAAATAACATATTATCCAGTAGGTATACCTACTATATCTTTTCCATAGATAATAGAGCAGATCAACATATTATATTTTTGCCATTTTAAAAGATATTTTCTGTCGTGTCATAGTCATTAATGTGTCAATAAGTGTTATTAAATGAAATTGTATTTTCTGTATTTATCTTTCCAATATAAACTCTTTCGAAAAATATTATTTTATTACACTTCAGGCTTAGATTAATTTCATTTGCATTGCATTTTTTTCTTTTCGTTTCTTTCATTATATAAAATAGTTATTGGAATCAAGTCAACAGGCTTAGATTAATTTCATTTGCATTGCATTTTTTTCTTTTCATTTCTTTCATTATATAAAATAGTTATTGGAATCAAGTCAAAGTAAATATTGAAATGCTGAATCATTATTATCTGATGTGAATTTTAAATATTTATAAAATAAGTAAATGATATTTTTTTAATAAGTTTTAGTTTTATTTCTACCAGAGTTGCCCGATACAACACATTGGCAATCTCCCTTGCTATATGCGACGGTAGTCACTTACCATCAGGAGACTCGCTTGCCTGGTTGTCACTTCTGGTATAAAAGCAGACAGGTATGAAAGGGTTTTGAAAATTCAACCCCTAAAGGGTATCCTCAGGAACGCGAGTGAAACATCCGGGGACAGCTAGTAAAAAATAAAACTACTAATTTATTGTAGATTATCACATTTATTCCTAAAGCCAAACATTTAGTACAAAATCAAACAATCTTACACACTTCAACTGCCACACATTTTGATCAGGTATCCCAGTATTCATATTATATATATTATACATACCTATACAAGACAATTTATATGTAAAAACTGTAGCAGACTTCAATATAAAAGCTCACAAATTAAATTGAAGAATACCAACTTGACTCGACAAATCTTACAATTTAAAAATATATTAATTGTGATCGTTTAAATTCTTCGTCTGAAGTAATAAGATAACAAGTGATGACTTGTAATGATTTTTAGTTAATTTTTTTTGTCTGCTTTTGAGATGCCAATTTGAAGTACAAACTTACACGCATTATGTGCGTTATTATTAATCAACATGAAATTATAAGTATTAGTTTCCATATTTTTATAATTAACAATTCATTCAATTTTCATAAAATATATATGTACCTAATACTATAATAATAATTAGTACCTTAGGTAATAAAAACCAAGCATTGTGACCAACTGAAAGATATCAAACTCAAGACGATTCCTGTGAGTTGTGTAAAAAATAGTGTTACAGACATCGATATATACGCTAAGTCGATGGCTACAGATAAGTAAATCTATCTAGACTCTGCTTTCATTATCTTTCAAAACTAAATCACCATAAGTTGGAAGAGAATTCGGTTATATAACAATTATACTTTTTTTTATTCAGTATAGTATTTATATGTTAGTGTAATGAATAGTTTATAGATCCATTTTTAATGTTCTGATAAAAAATTTAATAAACTACAAAATTAATTATACATCAAAATTAAATAGCCTATCATTATTCCTTTTCGTTTAATAGAAGTTGTAATAACCTGGTAAAATGAAAGACTTATGATTCACAATAAATCTGCCTATATGTATCACTCGAGCTACTTTTCCTATAAGCTTGCAATAGTATTTTTTTTATACTAGGTTGACATTTGATGACAAGTTAGATTCTAGTCCATATCTGTAACATAACTAGACTTTTAAGCTTTCAGAAACAGGTCCTAGGAGACAAATAATGATGTTGATACTTAAAAAAAAAACATAATTCGAATAAAAATCGAGACTATTCATCCATAGAATGTTTGGGGCAGTATTTGGGGCATTGCGAGACATGATTAGAAGTGCCATTTTTGAATATTTTTTAAAATCTAATTTGACAAATTATGTAGTTTAAAGAGAAGATTATGATTGTGTAGTAAACTGATTCTTTTTTTTTAAGAATTCATGATATAAGTATCATAAGAAAGATTTGTGGCATGTGGCCATCGATATAGGTATAGACTAGGTCTATACCTATATCGATGCATGTGGCAATCAATGTGGATGAGCATAAGAAAATAGGACTGGGACAACCATTTATGTTGGCATGACGTCATGCCATGTCATCAATCATCACCTTTACTCTGACCTTACTACCTAGATGGACGACTGTCTATCAGATTATCAGAAGTACCATTTTCATATACTTTGCCTACATTTATTTTCATGGCCAGTTTCATGTAATTTTTACAATATAACGATACAGGCTTGCAATTATCCACAATCTGATCATAGTTGGTGGTGATATGACTAAATGTGGTAAGTACAAAGCCATAAAGGGAATTGGCTGATTACAATTACCAGACCACTGGTAAGTTAATATAAATCAACGTATTTAGTATCAGGTAAGAATATACAGGTGTCCCATAAATAACACGCCACAGTGACACTGGAGCTAGATTGGCTTCAGGTCTATCAGATAACATTAACATGACCTCAGTAAAAGTTTTCTGGTTTTCGTGATATTGCCACTTTTATGCTTTAAAATAAATCTCTGAATAATTTGGTGACAAAAGACGCTTGTACCATTTATTAAGTATTATTTTTTAATTGTAGTATTTCCCAAGTAGTACGACTTAAATGACAAAAATTTGAATTTTTAAACTTTTGGCAAAAAAAAAATACAAATGTTTTACCATTTTCGAAAGAACATTAGGCTTATAATAATAGTAATAGGCTAATAGGCTAGTTTTTAAGATTATTTTGCTGATTCAGTCCAGTACAATTGGTTTTTCACAGTAATTAGTCAAACTTTACTTAAGATTTTCGCATTGACTTAAAATGAAAAAACTTATAGTTATCTTTTGAGCATAGCGTACTAGTTTCAAATGAAATGATTACTTGATTGTCTCAACTAAGTAGGAAAAAAACTATAAGTTAGAAGTTTGTTTGTAGCCAAAACAAGCTAAAATAGACCAAAAAATATTTTAAATGGCCATATCTCGAAAACCAGAAAACTTTTACTAAGATCATGTTGACATTATCTGATAGTCCTGAAGCCAATCTAGCTCCAGTGTCACTGTGGCGTGTTATTTATGGGATAACCTGTATAATTGAAATCACCTGAAATTGTTTGAATATATTTGTAAAAAGAGGGTCTTAGGATTTTAGTTGAAGTGCTATTTATTGCCCATCATATCTATGTCCAACTGCCAAATATCTCTCCGAATAGCAACTTTACATTTATTAAAACACTAGGAAATTAAAAGTAAAATAACAGTCTTAACTCATCCTCACCAATCACATTTCAATGTCCATTACAGGAAGTTCTGTTACAAGTACACCATTTCTCTTTTTTGGTTCTTCCTCACTTACTTCTTCATATGTTTCTTTTTCTTCTTTTAGCTTCTCCAATATATTCTCACGGGGTTTCCATACAACCAGTGACATGTGGGGCTTCTCCAATCTGTAACAAGCACAATGTAACATTGAACTTTGATAATACTGTAAATAAACTTTAAAAAAATGAGATTGACAGAAATCAGGGTTCCAGGATATATATCATGATATATATCCGATATATATCAAAGATTTTTTGTGATATATATCAATAAAACAATTGCTTTTAAAATTTGCCGAGATTTTTAATAATTCATTATGTTAATATCAAAAATGTGATATATATAATGTGTTATAAACACATATGCAAACAGTATGTACATAAATAATACAATAAAATCATAATATGGCTGTCATGAATACAAAATGGTAATAAATATCCGATATATATCATAATTATCCGATATTTTGATATTTATAATAAATGTCGGATATTTTCGAACCCTGAGTCAGAAACTAGCCTGAAACTATGAGCAATAGTATAGACTTTTGGTAAGTGATCAAGGTGCCTTGTGATTCACTGAGCCAGCAGAATCCATACTAATATTATAAATGTGAAAGTGTGTCTGTCTGTCTGTTACCTCTTGAACCACTGAATCGATTTAGCTGAAATTTGGTAGAGATCTAATATTATAAATGCGAAAGTGTGTCTGTCTGTCTTTTACCTCTTCACGCTTGAACCACTGAATCGATTTAGATGAAATTTGGTACAGATCTAATATTACAAATGCGAAAGTGTGTCTGTCTGTCTGTTACCTCTTCACGCTCAAACCACTGAATAGATTTAGATGAAATTTGGTAAAGAGATCTCATATTATAAATGCAAAAGTGTGTCTGTCTGTCTGTTACCTGTTCACGCTCAAACCATTGAATCGCTTTTGAGGAAATTTGCTATAGAGATAGATGGAACCTTGGAGAAGAACATAGGATACTTTTTATCCCGGTTAAAGATAAGATCCTTCGGGAACGCGGTTGAAACCACGGGGCGGAAAACTAGTGTACTAATAACAAGTCAAAGCACCTAGAAGGACATCTATAAAGATCAAAATGACTAAAATTAACACCAGTTTGGACATAAGGTTATAATTTTGGATGATAATAATTTTCAAGGCTATTTTTATAACAAAACGGATCCCTACTTTCAGGATAACTAAACATCTGTAGTCTTTACAACTGTAAAGACTTTGTACAATTTATGGACATCTATAGATTGTTGATTATTTACCTTTCAATAAGTGATGGTGGTAACAAAGGTTCTTCAGTAAACTTCTTCACTTCTTCAGAAAGCACTATAGTGTGTCCCTTTAGTTTCTCTGTAGCATTTGTAGATAAATCCATGCCAACATCCATGTGGTCGTCATTTGCCAGTGAATGTGGTATGTATTCTGAAGAGATGTGAAGACCATTCAGGTGTGCTGCCATCTTTTCCTCAGTAATCAATTGCTTCGGTGGACTGTACAAAGAAATATTATATGTATTGTATGTCATGACCACCGGTTATTCGTATTATGGTGTGTGAGAAACTGATATAAAGTGGATTTCATTTATAACATCCTCCATAGTCCATTTAAGTCCCTTGAATTTGTAGTATACTTTAAAGGAATAAACATATTTTACAGTAACCTTGATACAATTTCAGGTTAATTGTAACTTAAAACAGCACACATTATTTGATATTTTATCACTTCTATTTCTGACTTAAATTCAGTGTGGGAATAGAGAAAGCAAGCCGAAATCTTATATTTGCTATGTATCATCAAAAATGATGATTTCGGCTTGCTTCCTGATCACAATACTATCTATTAAATCATTAAAACTGATAATATTGTGTATTAAGTTTTTTTCGTGAAATAAATCTAGAGAAAATGCTAATTATGTATTACTGTGGTCACATAAGATTAGCTACTTAAAACTTGAAAAGCTTATACTCACATTACAGGTTCGACATCCAAACTCTTTCTTTTGCAATGAATAATAGGTGTTGCTTTGGCCTCGATGGCAGCTTGTTGCGCCGTAAACTGCACCAAATGCGGTGCCGATGTCAAGCCCCATGGTATCCCTTGGACATTCCAAGGCGACCCCGAAGGAACCGGCATTACGTGAGCCTCCTGGTTACCACCTGGACTGCGAACCGAGCTAGCTAGTGCCTGCTGAGCAAACATCTGCGTTGCCAGTTCATCCGGTTGGTTGTATTGATATGCCGAGTAACCATAAATATCCATTTCGTTAAAAGCCAAAAGCTCGGGACTGGTAACACAATTGTACTTGATAAATCCGAAGTAAAGATAAATAGAGATTCAGCCGACGACGCACTACAAACAATTATGTATTAGTATTATATATAACAATAACAATTCAAGACAGGAATATGACAGCCAGCCGTGATAGACAACAGACCCCTACTTTTTTAAATGGAAGCTAGAGTCGGACGACAGGAATGTTCTTGAAAATTCTCTATTGGTCCACAGATTAAAATAGTAAGTAAAAATCATAGATGATTGACGCTCTGGCTTGTTTACCGATATACCGATACTGAAAATTACGGAGACAAAAATCCCAAAAAATGCTCTAATTATTAGCGATGGGCTAGTCGATAGAGTTAATTAACTCAATATACGAGTTGAGTTAAATGCAATAGCATACGAGTTTCATTCAACTCTAGTCATTCGCCATATCAGTTCGATAAAAAAAAACAACTCGTCATATCGCAAAATATTATCGATGACGTAAGTATACTGGTATTACCAACACAAAAATCGGGACATATTTGTTTGCTTATCTATTTTTGAATTGGCAGCACAAATCACAATTCTTTGATCTTTCTTAGCGCCTTTCACTTTTGGGTTCATGTTTGTCTCATTTTTATCATATGAATACATTATTCAACCGATAAAACAATAACAACTACAATTTAAATGACAGTTTCAATTATGGCATTAATTTAATTTAAGTAGCGTAACAACATACAAAATGGGTTTGGATTTCGACGTTTTGGAGTTTTGTAAAAAACTGCGGCAAAACCGGCCCCCTCCGTACCAGTGCCCGTTGGAAAAGTGTGACAAGGTTTACAAGAGTTTATGTGGACTGCAGTACCATCTCGTAAACTATGATCATGATAACCCTACTCCAGCAACGCCTGCAGTCGCGAACAATCGCAAGAAGGGCAGAGTTAGGGCTGCCGTTCCGACTGGAGATATAGCCCTTCAGAGTCCTCCCAAGGAAGCACTAACGTTCGCAGAAGCACAGAAAGTAGTTCAATTTGAGATCGATGGAAAAATAAGTAGGATACCTATTGATCAGCCATTGCCCATGATGTCTCTTGAGGAATGGCAGCAAAAGAATGCTGAGTTGGAGAAACCATTGCCCGTTGTTGAGCCCCCAGTTGAGCCTCATGTTAAATTACCTGAAGCTAGCTTTAAGGTAAGCTGAAACTTCATTTTGTAGAGTTTATTGTGTTGAATCTATCTTATCTCATGCAAGTCTTGACCAGAATATTGCAGGCCTACATATTTCTTTAAATCATCTGACCATCTTTGGTTAGGTCTGCCTTCAACACTTGTACTTTTAATTCTGTCAAAACTATTTTAGACACTTCATTTTATAGTTAAAATTGGACTAAAACTAATATTCTCTTTAAACTTTACCAGTTGATCCCAGATTACAATGAGCGAGTATGTGATGCACCCCCTCGTCCAAATGCCTACATCCGTTTCATAGAGAAATCTGCAGAAGAGCTAGATGGAGAGGTTGAATATGACGTGGATGAAGAAGACACTGCATGGTTGGCTATTCTCAACAAGACTAGGGCTAAGCAAAATCTACCACCGGTGTCTGTTGATACATTGGAATTACTTATGGATAGATTGGAGAAGGAATCATATTTTCAGGTTTGTGTATGTTATATATTTTTTATTATTGAACACTATTAATCTTACTCATAATGCTATTTTACTAAAATACTATTCAAATGGTCACATACATACATAAATATTATATTGTTTAGATACTACAGATGTTTTTAAAAGGTTTCACATTCATCTGTCCTTTCACTGATTGACTTTTACTTTTTACTAGATCCTGGTTTTGTTGTTTTTACCCAACTGCTGGTGAAGCCAAGGAAAACTTGTATATTCTATTAAACATAATATTATTGTATTATATTCCTAATTATTGTAATAATATTGTTTTGTGTTTCAGGCTTCACAAACTGGCCAACAGACTGCAGCGGCCGTGGATGAGGATGCAGTCTGCTGCATATGCATGGACGGGGAGTGTCAGAACACTAATGTCATACTTTTCTGTGACATGTGTAACCTTGCTGTTCATCAAGATTGTTATGGGGTGAGTGCCTGATTTAAGGGAGGGCAAACGGGGCAACTGCCAGGGGCCTCCACAAGAGGGGCCCCACATAAATAGGGCTAGAGGTGTCATCAGACACCTGGCTGGTCTTTGTTGCCCCAGGGCCTCCACACCTCTAAATCTGGCCCTGTGAGTGATATTCAACTCGAGGCAGTTATAAAACCAAAAGAGTTATGAATATGAAAGTGGATGGATACACGGGTAGAGGAAGACCGAAAAAGAGATGGATTGTGTGAGAGATGATATGAATTAGAAAGGAGTGAATTCCGAAACACAGATAGAAGGGTCAGATGGAAGAAAAGTACACATTGCATCGATCTCAAATAAATGGGAACAGTGCAGGCAGATGATGATTAGCAACTGGGCCATCTGTATATAAAAATCTTAATCTCATTTATTCAGTTTAGGCCCTAGTAAGGCACTTATGAACGTTACAATTGACTCTACCACTGGTTCGGAATAGACTTAAACTGAGAAGACTCCGGCTCCCGCAGACAATAATGTTGAAGTGTTGTTATAGGTGCCGTATATACCTGAAGGTCAGTGGCTTTGTAGGCGATGTCTACAGTCACCTTCCCGACTCGTTAACTGTGTGCTCTGCCCTAACACTGGAGGTAATTTACTTTTTATACCACTTAAACTCAAAACCCAGTTTAGGTAAGGCACTTATAAACATTACAATTGACTCTACCATTACCACTAGGCGGCAAACAAGCATACAACCTGATGGTAAGCGGTAATATAGCCTATAGATGCTTGCAACACCAGAGGTAGCACACAATATATCAATTAACAAACTACCAAATATATATTTTTTATACCACTACTGACTATCACGCAGGCGGGTCACCTGATGGCAAGTGAATACCGTTGCCAAAACTGGCTGATATTTGGTGACAGATTTTCAACTTGAGGGTGGCCAGCCAGTCGAGTACTACAAAGTACCCTACCACCGTGCGTGGTTTCCTCACTATGCCTGCATCACATTCGCCGCGATATCCGACGTCACTACCACATAATAATCGCCTTCATTCATAAATAGAAGTGGTAAATTTATTTTAAAACAACATTTTGATGAGGAATTTCCAAGAAAAGTGAAGGATATTTTAATATTTACAGGTGCATTCAAACAAACAGACCAAAGCACGTGGGCGCACGTTGTATGCGCTCTATGGATACCTGAAGTTCGTTTTGCGAACACTGTCTTTTTGGAGCCCATAGGTAAATAGCAAAACCATTTTTTTGTAAATGTTGCATGAAAATTTTGCCCTAAACTTTAAGTAACACGATGAATTCAATAAGGGTCCCATTTGCTTACCTTCATTTAATTACAAAATTAAGGTAAGTAACAAATTGATGGCGCAAATATAGCAATCTTGATAGTTGCTACATATTTGAGCCGTTTGGGGTTGATACAATGGGGCCGTGGGGACCAGCTGCTCACCGCGTTTATCGTCTCATCGCGAAACGCCTCATCGACCGTCACGTGACCGGAGGGCTGGCGAATACTTTGCCCAACGTATTAGTATTGCCATCCAAAGAGGCAATGCTGCCAGTATTCTGGGCACGCTACCACTGGACTAGTTGGCCTATTTAGTGTAGTCAAGTTTTAATTTTGTTATTTTTTTTAATTTGTATAATTAGATTATCTGTAGTATAGTTGTTTAAAAATATAATTTAATTTCATTTATTACAAAATATTTTAATCAAATATACCTCACCCTTTTTGACTTTGCCATTTAATAATTTAGACAAGAATTGGACATTAGTACCCAAACCTGAGATCGCTTTGACACCTTTAGTCAAATCAAACAGCCCTTGTTAAAACCTCTCATATAACGTAAATTGTTGATACATTGCACAGATTCCATAGAAATGATCCCAGCAGCCCGTTGGAAGCTACAATGTATGGTGTGCAAGCAGCGCGGAGTGGGCGCCTGCATTCAATGCCATAAGAGTAACTGCTATTCTGCCTTCCATGTTACATGTGCACAGCAAGCTGGGTGAGTAATCCCCTATATGATCTATCAACGTGGCATATTTCATTCAAATCCATGCAGCCATTACTGTGTAGTAACAAATATAAAAAAAAAATCGCTATCTTTAGACAGAGAAACACTTTTATTATAAAGAGGTAAGGTTTGTAGGGTTACTCCCTTTGGAACTATTGAACTGATTGTAAAATCTATATATATAAAAGAAAGTCGTGTTAGTTACACTATTTATAACTCGAGAACGGCTGGACCGATTGTCATGGTTTTTGATTTGTTAGATTCGTCTCCGCCTGGAATAACAGAATAACTATTTAAAAATAAGAAAAATGCACAAAAAAAAAAAGAATAATGATTTACATTTTGTATAGAACGACTTTTTGACATGTCTCGAGATCGGGCTGACAGGTGACAGATGGTTTAGATTCACAAATTGGACACGGTAGGTGTCACTGGAATCGGGTTCTATGTTTTGTTTTAATTTCAGGGCAGGACAACGTCTGCTGGGCCCACTAGTGTCATATAAAGAGCTCTTCAAGTTCGGCATCACATTGGCAATACCACTGGTATTGGCGGCCATTTTCGACCGTCTGTCTGCTTGTCAACTTGCACTTTTTTATCGTAACTTGTTGCATTCAGTTTCAATCGTGAAAACAACCTCTTAATCAATATAAATATTACAATGGCGAAAATGGTTACATTCACAATGAACTACTGCAGTTACTAGAACGTAAACAATAATTAAAAATCTTTTTTAATAAATCGTTTCAAGATTGAAACTGCATCAAGTTACTTAATAGTCCCGCTGATCACAGAATAAGAAAATAATTTTCTTTTTAGTTTATACATGAAGATGGAAGCGGCGGGCTCTGGACGGGATCCTAGCCAGCCGGTGCAAGTCGCCAAGATGGCGTACTGTGATGCCCACACTCCCGCTCATGTCTTGCAGGTATCCTACTGATATTATAAATGTGAAAGTTTGGATGTTTTTGACTTTTTATGTTTGTTGCTCAATCACGCAAAAACGGCTGAACAGATTTTGATGAAACTTGACACACAGTTAGATCATATCCTGGAATAAAGCATAGGATACTTTTTATCCCGGGGAAAGATAAGATCCCTTGGGAACGCGGGTGAATCCGCGGGGCGGAAAACTAGTGAACAGTAAGTTGTTCAAAGTGATGATAGCTCTGTGGTAGTGATGAATAACATGCACAGTTGTTAGCTCGAATCCTACAGCTTGAACTTTCAGTGAAAGAAATGGAAAACCACTATTTGAAGGTAGTAAATAGGGTAATTGAAAACCTTTGAGCATCTTGGGCTACCTTATCAGAGATTGTAGTCAAACAAAGTCTACCCACAATAATAAAAACCTAATTCTTTGTTGTCTTGGGACACTGTTTTTTACAGAATAAGCTGGTGTTTGACCGCAATCTCACCATGGTGTGTGATTATGTGGCCGAAGGTGGTAATCACACAAAGCCTAGAGTGGTAGTAGCTCTCAAGTGCAGCTGTCGGAACACAACGATAAGTGCTTGAAACCTAACAGAAGTGAAGTGAAAAATCGAGTAACTCAAGCGGTGCACATTCATTTTGGTCCACAACTTAAAATTGTGTTATGAATCTTCCCAAAAAAACAATAATATATTAATGTTTTGTTTATTTATAATATTTCAATATAATTATGAAAACAGGAAAGAAAAGCATTAGAGTCAGAAGGAGATATAAAATCAAACGATCTAACTGCTATACGGCTGAAAGGCAGAGAGAAAATAAAACAGGTATGTCTGTAATTTATTAACACTTTAACTTTAAAGAAATACTTTTTCTAACACTAGTTTGAAATTATTTTACTATAATTTCTAGTAAACTACATTCTGGCATGTAGTTTACTTGAAAGTAGTACTGTAGTATTTTATCGGAAATACATTCTGATAAATTCGGCTATAAAACAAACAACTATTCACTTGTATTTATGAAGCTATAAACTGATCACCCAACTGAATTTTCCTTCCTTTTTTGCCTTTGCTTTTTTAAATAAATAATTATTGAATGCGTAGTATAAGTATAATAGCATAAGTAGTTTCTCTGCACTAGCATCCCCCTGGCGATGTAAAATGTCTTTTTGAATTTTTTTAGAAAGATCCACTGCAAAAATAATGCCTTTCTGAGTTTCTTACCAGTTTAAGTATTCCGAATCGGTGGTAGAGTCAATTGTAAACATTCATAAGTGCCTTACCAGGGCCTAAACTGAATAAATGAGTTTTGAATCTGAGTAATTTATTTCCGTAGGCTCGACGCGTCCTAGCAATGAAGCGTACATGGGCCCCAGTGGTTCTAGTCCCAACATTACCAGCGGAGAGGGTCGCAGATGTAGCCCAACTGGCCCATGGTCCACCCGCGGCAAGGGCCCAACTTATGAAGCGACTACTCGCATATTGGACCCTAAAGCGACACAGCAGAAATGGTGTACCGCTGCTCAGGCGGTTGCAGAGCCTTACTAGTCATCATGGTAAGTGACTTTAATCCAAGCTATAATGCACCTTATGCTGGTGTTATAAGGTTGATTATATCTGGAACTGTTTTGTATAAGTGTTAATGTTTTTTTTTTTTTTTATTCTGGATAGGCTTGTGTTTGACTACAATCTCACTATGGTGAGTGATGATGTGGCCGAAGATGGTAAGCACACAAAGCCTAGATGGGAACTGGCTCTCAAGTGCAGCTGTCGGAACACACCGATGCTTGGCGACAGATTTTCAACTTGAGGGTGGTAGCCAGCCAGTCGGGTACTACAAAGTACCCTACCACCGTGCTATGGTTTCCTCACGATGTTTTCCTTCACCGAAAGCTCAAGCTCATTGTAGGATTCGAACCCACGACCTTCGCCCCGGTATCCGACGTCACTTACCACTGAGCTATCATCGCCTTAGTAATATATATTGAAATGGTTTGTGGTTTATATGTAATTTGATGTCTTCACTTGTATGAAGCTTGAAAACAATAAACTATGACGATTGTATTGAGATACTTAGATTTAAAACAACCATTTCATGTTATTTCATTTTTCAGCCTACCATCCCAATAATGAATCAGAAATTCAGCCTTATTTCAAGTACTTGGATTCAATTTTAAGTAAATAATGAAATTTAATCAAAAATCCAAATATTGATGTGCCAGCTAGCAGCTGTCAGTTAGTCAAGCAACATAAGCTCCGTATTTTCATTGAATATTTATTTCAAAAGTGATTGTTACACTCTATTACTTAAATAAAAACATTGTTAGTTTATTGTAGTAGTCATACACTATACTGATACACCATATTAATTTAAAGGTACCAGAGGTATCCAAGACGGAACAGTCAACGTGAGAGAGTTGTGCAATCAACTCAAATACTGGCAGAGGATACGACAGGATTTGGAACGAGCTAGGTATGTCTACAAGAGATTATATTACTTAAAATTACAAATAAAAAATTATGTGCATAGAACCCTAAACACTGCATAAATTGTATGATATACCTACTTGCGCATTCTTATCTCGCTTTATAGATTAGAACTGTCGCACATTAGTTCATAGTCTCCGGTCAGAACCTTGGAAAGAACTTAGTCGAGAGCAAAAGCTAATAAGTAATATTGTATTAGGTTGTTATGCGAGCTGGTGCGGAAGCGCGAGCGTCTGAAGGCGGAGTACACGCGCGTGTGGGAGCGCTGCGTGCTGCACTCGGTGCGGCCCGACCGCGCCGCACTGCACAAGCTGCTGCGGCTACTGCGGCTGCGGGACGCCAGCGACATATTCACTGAGCCCGTCGATCTCAACGAGGTACACACTACACTACACACAGTATACTCTGCACAAGCTTCTGCGGCTACTGCGGCTGCGGAACGCCAGCGACATATTCACTGAGCCCGTTGATCTCAACGAGGTACACACTACACTACACACAGTATATTCTGCACAAGCTGCTGCGGCTACTGCGGCTGCGGAACGCCAGCGACATATTCACTGAGCCCGTTGATCTCAACGAGGTACACACTACACTACACACAGTATACTCTGCACAAGCTGCTGCGGCTGGCGCCCAACTGCGCCAATCACTACCCTTCAGCCTGATGTTCAAAAACTTCTCATTGACATAATTAATGTTCCTACAGGTACCCGACTACAGCACAATAGTCAAACATCCAATGGACTTGAGCACTATGGGCAAGAAGCTTGATAGAGGAGTGTACTTGACCATAGACGACGTTGAAGCGGACTTCAAACTGATGATAGACAACTGTCTCACATACAACAACAAAGATACAGTGTTTTATAAGTGAGTATATTGTGTTTTTATATTGTAAGATAAAATTGTTGGCTGACATCAAATCAGCTTATTTTTAATTAAAAAATCTACTTTTTGTCGTACTTCTGTCTAAAATAAGATTCAAAATTAATACTTATTTTCACCTTTATAACAGAGCTGGCGTTAAAATGCGCGAACAATGCATGCCTATATTCCGACAAGCGAGGCGGGACGTTCGAGAATCTGGTTTGATCGAACTGGCTGGACTAGGCGACGCCAGTGCTTCCCCCGAACCCGAACCCGAACCGGCACGTGAACGTGAACGTAGTTTGGGAAGTGGGAGTCGAGGTGCACGCGGAAGTGAACGTGTACGTGGAAGTGAGCGAGCGCGATCGCGACGACGCAGTTGCGATATTAGGAGTCGCAATCTAAGTAATCATAGACAAAGTAGTCGACCTACTAGTAGTGACAGTGAAAGAACTGCCGGTTAGTGTGCGTTATTATATTAACTATTAATTAATAATAGATAATTTGATAAAATATAGTTTTTCTAGAAATTCTATTTATCACCCCTCGCTTTTTTTAGGGTTCCGTACCCAAAGGGTAAAAACGGGACCCTATTACTAACAGACTTCGCTGTCTGTCACCAGGCTGTATCTCAAGAACCGCGATAGCTAGACAGTTGAAATTTTCACAAATTATGTATTTCTGTTATATTTAAGGTGGCTCCCATACAACAAACGCTATTTTTTTGCTCTTTTTGCCCGATATCAATAATGGCAACACACTTGAAATATTCACAAAATACTCAGTTTTTTAATTTTAACTTATTGAAAATTATTTTTTACCTCTGATTTTCTATAAAAGCGTGTTTTTTTAGTTTGTTTAAACAATTATTTAATGATACAGATAACCGTAGTGAGCGCGGTGTGTCAGTGGCTCGGAGTGAACGACGTCAGCCCAGTTCGCGACACGACTCCGAAGATGATATTAAGTCGGTAAGTCTACATCCTTAATCTATACAATCTCGCTGATTAGATTTAGCAGGTAGATTCCTAACAACAACTATACAGGGTTTACAGGAAAACTCGACCTATACGCGTTAACAGCTTGTAAGTAGAGGTCATTAAAAACAGATCTGACTATGGAATGCCCTATCCAAAAATTTACACTTTTCGAGATATTCGACTTTTAATATTATTTTTTAAAATACCGCTCTGGTGCAAGGATTATTTTTTTATCATTAGGTTATTTCACCTGATGCAATTTTTTACAGTTTCTGTGGGTATCATCACTAATAAAAAAACAAACGAAATCTAAATCAACGTCATGGTTCCTTAGAAGGTATCTATATATTATAGTTACATGGACATATAAAATAATATTGTATTCCAGCAACGTTCCCCCTCTCCTGTGAAGACGGTGGGTAAAGTGAATCGTAACTGGTGGCGCGGCCGGGGACGGGCCCGCGGCCGGGGACGAGCCAAGCGAGCCCGGGGACGTCCCGCCGCCGCCGCTGCCGCCGTCGCCCCACTCGTGCCACGCGATAATGGTACTTATTTATATACGGATCCTTTTTTTTAAGCTTATTGGCTTGGTATCTAGACCTTTAAGCCATTTCTTTATTTTAAATATTCTCCTAGGCCTTCCTATGTCCTTCTCCAAGGTTCCATCTATCTCTATACCAAATTTCATCTAAATCGGTTCAGCAGTTTCAGCGTAGAGGTAACAGACAGACAGACACACTTTCGCATTTATAATATTAGCATGGATTTTATTCAAATACGCCTTCGGAGGGAATTATTGATCCCAGACTCATAACGCACAGTTCGGAAAGTTACTTCTGCTGAAAAAAGCCTCAATAATCACAAAGAAGCTTAGTTCCTATAATAAGAAGATATTCAAATAATAAATAACCATTCATAAATTTCCCAGAAACGAATACATCAGGATCTGAAACGCCGGTACCTCCCAAGAAGGTGATAGAGCGCACTCAAAAACTTGTCACACCGGAAACGTCGCCCGCAAAGCAAATTGAACCACCGCCAAGTAAGCAACTTATTTAAAAAAAAAATTATGTGATAAACGAAGATGTGTAACTAATGTTCAGAATTGAATGTACAGTACCCGTTGTAAGAGACCTGAGCTTTAAGTGATTTTACACTCTCGCGCGATTCTTGATGTGAAGACTCGGCGGAGAAAGCACTCATCCACACTGAAATTTTACAGTTTCGTTCGCGATCTCAAATGAAATAAATAAATATCCTGGGACTTTTTTTTGTAATTTAATTTGGTGTAAATGTTCCAAAAAAGATATGTGCGCGTGTAAACGGCTTTGCACCGTGAACAAAGCGCAAACCCTTTGTCGAAAGACAAAAAATGCTATTTTCTACTGTAATGATAGCTTGACTTTTTAAATTGATTCCAGTAACAAGTGGTTTGAGTCTCTTGGGTGGACTAAGGAAACCAACTCTGTTAGTCTCGACACCGTCTGCGACAACTCCACCAAAGAGTTTTGGATCTGATGGTAAGAAATAAGCATATATTAATTTAGTAAACTTATCATAAATATTCATTCTGTCTATATTTTTTTAGAACTTGTATACACCATTACTCCAAAAATATGGAAATAACCTAAATTTTGTTCAAAATTCAAATCATTGTGCGGATCTGAATGCTAATACTAAAATCCAAGTGGCCAGTAGGAATAATAGGAGCATATCTTTAACTGAAAGACTGTCGCACATTAAACCCTTATGCTGATGACATAAAGCTTATTAAAATGTTAAATCGATTCCTAGTCGATATAGGTGTTACAAACATTTGAACACCATTATAAAAACCATAGATAATTAGTAGATACTGTTTTACAACTACCCGCCAGTATATTATTCTTATTATACTGGCAACTGGGATCCTTTCGGATATTACTATTTCTTTACTGCCCACTAACAACACCCTTAATGCCGACATAATATCAAAGAAACTATTTTTATATTAGAAGCTATTTTTTGTGACACAGCATCTCTACCAACATTATCTGCGAGTCTCGGTCGGCCGGCGCTTCAGGTATCGCCCAAAAAGAAGGGTCGCGGCCGACCAAGGAAACATGATAAAGACAAGTCTGCATCATCGCCTGATTTATTCAGGTACGTTATATTCTCAAAGATTACGAAATCTCATTTGTCAGAGAGTAAATTAATAAAATATTAAGTCGTGTTTGTTAGGGGTCGTCCAGTTTAGACTAACTCTTATCCAAAATCAGGTGTTTGGTACACTAGTTTTCCGCCCCGCGGTTTCACCCGTGTTCTCGAGGGGAGGGATCTTATCTTTTTCCCTGGTTAAAGTATCCTATGTTTTAGTCCAGGATATGATCTACCTGTGTGCCAAGTTTGATCAAAATCTGTTCAATGTTTTTGCGTGTAAAAGTAACAAACATCCATCCAAACTTTGACATTTATAATATTAGTGGGATGAAGCGCCAGTTGGCGTGAATATATCTTGAATTTAAAACTATAACGCAGTTGACTTGAAACTTGCATGTCCCAATAGTCAAAATCATTTAAAGAACAATTTGCGTGTGGGTATGTAAGGTGGTAATGATGTAATGTAATAGTGGTATGATCAGGGTACAAGGAGGCGAGAAGCAAATATCAACGCCGGTGCCTGCCTCGTTCCTGCAGTACAGAGGGCCGCCGGGTGAAGTTGGATCCGACAGTGATTTAGCATTATCTAGGTGAGTTGTATACAGGCTGTTTCTGTCGATTTTTGAATTTCAGATATTAAACGTGGTAACCGACGTCACTACCACTGAGCTATCATCGTTGCTATTGCGGCCATATTATCATTATTCGACAATTTTTTTAGGGTTCCGTACCTCAAAAGGTGAAAAAAAGAAACCCTTATAAGATCACTCTCTTGTCCGTCTGTCTGTCTGTCTGTGTGTCTGTCTGTCTGTCTGTGTGTCACCACCGATTATCTCAGAAACGGGTGGACCTAGCAAGTTGAAATTTATACCAGATACTGAGGTCTATAGTCCCTATTGGGTGAATAAAATTCAAGGTCCTGAGTCAACACGATAAAAAGATATCGGCAAATTTAGATTTTCGCGAAAACTTGTAAGTACCAAAATTTACCTTAATTTTCAACTTTTTTTATATTTCGGAATTTTTCCTTTACTTGTGCTGTAAGACCTCGCTTTTAACCAAAATTGACAAATCTAGGTCAACCGTACTTACGGTTGACCTAGATTTGGTCCTCAATTTTGGGTCGAACCCTATAGGTTTTGGGTCGAAAACCTATATGGTAGTTCCCGTTGACCTAGAATCACGAAATTTAGCAAAAAGCAAGGTCTTACAGCACAAATAAAGGAAAAATTCCAAAAAATGAAAAAAGTTGAATATTAAAGGGGGACACCCATACAAACATAGTTACCACCATTAAGATAGACCTCTGAGTTGTATCGGCGCTCATTAAATTTAGAGGTCTAGCTTAATTGGCAAAAACCTCAAATAAGTTAATCGAAAACGTAATCTATTTACAAGATTGTACGGAACCCTCGGTGCGCGAGTCCGACTCGCACTTGACCGGTTTTTTTTTGTTCTGGATAAGCTTGTGTTTGACCACAATCTCACCATGGTAACTGATGATGTGGCCGAATGTAGTAAGCACACAAAGCCTAGATGGGAACTGGCTCTCAAATGCAGCTGTCGGAACACACCGATAGGTGCTTGGCGACAGATTTTCAACTTGAGGGTGGTAGCCAGCCAGTCGGGTACTACAAAAGACCCTACCTCCGTGCTATGGTTTCCTTCAACGAAAGCTCAAGCTCATTGTAATATTCGAACCCACCTTCGCCGCGGTATCCGATGTCACTACCACTGAGCTATCATCGCCTTAAATGTAATGTTAACTAAATTGTGCAGGTCTTCGAGCAGTAGCTCGGCATGGTCTAAATCGTGTTCGTCGTGCACGCACTACGACGACGACAATGTTTCAGACCATTCATGCTCGCTCAGCACCAGCGATGGGTATGTTTTATCATTCATATTGCTAACATATAACTAACCGTGTTTTAGAGTATTTTTTTATATAAATGAAATGTTTATTCATCCAAATAGGCCTTCACAGGCGCTTATGAATTGTCAGATTCTAATGACTCTAATGCACGGAAGGTTGCTTTTGCTGAGAAGAGCCGGCAATAAACTCAGCAATTACTCTTTTCAAAACAAACTTAGAATTATTACATAAATTTATGTCCTGCAAGAGCGAGCGCTACACCCAAGCATTGTCGTCATTTAAATATTCGTTTACATGGTAGTACGCCTTCTGTACTAAAACATTCTTAACACGTTCCTTAAATTTATGTATAGGCAAATTCAACAGTGTAGATGGTATCTTATTATAGAAGCGTGCACCAAGTCCTAAAAATGTTTCCTGCACTTTATGGAGTCTATAAGCCGAGGTTACAAGATTGTGCTTATTTCTGTATTGATTGAGTGCATGTCACATTTTTTTTACAAAATTACTAATATTTTGATGTACAAATAATACGTTTGCATAAATATACTGTGAGGATACTAATTTGTTTAAACTTATCTCTGAGACAAGCTCGAGAGCTCAAATTATAAATAGCTTGCACTTCTCGTTTTTGTAAAATAAAAATAGTTTGGATATCAGCGGCTTTGCCCCAAAGCAAAATGCCATATGACATAACACTATGAAAATAGCTAAAATAAACTAATCGAGCTGTATCTACATCTGTAAGCTGTCTTATTTTTCTAACTTTTTTTTTTTATATTCGATAGGCTTGTGTTTGACCACAATCTCACCATGGTAAGTGATGATGTGGCCGAAGATGGTAAGCACACAGAGCCTAGATAGGAACTGGCTCTCAAGTGCAGCTGTCGGAACACACCAACAGGTGTTTGGCGACAGATTTGCAACTTGAGGGTGGTAGCCAGCCAGTCGGGTACTACAAAGTACCCTACCACCGTGCTATGGTTTCCTCACGATGTTTTCCTTCACCGAAAGCTCAAGCTCATTGTAGGATTCGAACCCACGACCTTCGCCGCGGTATTCGACGTCACTTACCACTGAGCTATCATCGCCTGCAAAAGCAGCTGAGCTAAGCTTCCCCGCAAGACATGATGTATGATATACTAGCGGACCCGGCAGACGTTTTCCTGCTCTGAAATTAAAACAAAACTTAGAAGCCGATTCCATCGCCACCTACCGGGTCCAATTTTGTTTTCAAATCATAGATATAGATTTAGTAGGTCTGAGAGTAGATTGTTATCCATTTTTGGTACCGCTAGATGGTGAAACCGCGAGAGACAGCTTGTAAAAAATAGATAACAACCTATTCTCAGACCTCCTGAATGTAAATATAAAGTTTCATCAAAATCGGTCAAGCCGTTTCAGAGGAGTACGGTAACTAAAACTGTGACACGAGAATTTTATATACAGGTGAATTTTTCAAGTGGGCGTGGATGGCCAAATTCTAAACTAAAGGGAATATCGAAAAATGCTGAAAGGAGTCTCGAGGCCGATTTTGATTAAAACTAAAACTGCATCATTAGATTTTCGAAAAAATGTTTTCCCAAGCCAGGAATCGAACCCGCTGATTTTGAAAAAAATACACTGCCTGTATTATTACACCATCCGATAATGTTGCTAATAAGGATAAAATTCTCAGAAGTAAATACATACGGAAAACTAAAAGTAAGTGTTCTTTTTTAATAAAATGATAAAAAAAAAGGATTTTCATACAAACTATTGCACTTATCTGTACCAACAAATTGATTGAAATAATTTTTAATTTTGTACACTCGTTGGACTTGATGTTTTTGATGAAAAATAATACGGCATCATTAGATTTTTGATAAAATATGTTTTCAAGTCAGGCATCAAACCCGTTGATTTTGAGAAAATTTACACCTTCAATATTATTATACTATCTAGTAATTTTGTTAATAAGGATCAAATTCTGGGAAGTAATAACATACGGAAAAATAAAGGCAAGTACCTTACATTTTTAATAAATTTATCATACATTACCTATTACATGTAGATGGGTACCTACCATAGTTACGTATAGTTAGTCAAACTATTCGATACAATGCCCATGTCATGAAATTATAAGATTACGATGTGGTGCTTAATGCAGGGTTATGAGTCAAGTCCAAGGAGTGTACACAATTAAAAATTATTTCTAATAATAATTTGATAGTACGATAGGTGTAATAATTTGTGGGAATATACAAAAAATCTTAATCAATTTATTAAAAAAGAGCACCTTCTTTAAGTTTTCCGTATGACATTACTTCTGAGAATTTGATCTGTATTAGCAACATTATCGGATGGTGTAATAATACAGGCTGTTAATTTTTTTTCAAATTCTTCGGGTTCGATTCCTTGCTTGAGGAAATATTTTTTCGAAAATCGAATGATGCCTTTTTTGTTTTTATCAAAATCGTCGTCGAGACTCCTTTCAGCATTTTTCGATATTCCCTTTAGTTTAGGATTTGGGCATCCACGCCCACTTGAAAAATTCATCCTGTATATAGATATATAGACTAGCTACTATTCTTACGTTTTTATAATTGGTGTGAAATGTAAACTAAAGTATCTATCTAATTAAAGGCTGGTCTGCTTGAGTTTGTTATTTACCTACTTACTCAGTCATAATTAAATTCTATTTATTATTATTTTGCCGCCTTAACACGCAAATATTGTCAGTGATACTAGATAAATAATAAGTAAATGTATTAGGTGTAAGTCTCAGCAAAAGCAACCTTCCGAACCGAGCATTGGAGTCTATACGAGTAAGTTTATAAGTGCTTGTAAAGGCCTATTTGAATAATAAACTTTTCATATTTTTGCATTTTGTTGGTTAAGTTCAAGTTACAACGAGACGGTTGAGTCTAACATGGAGGGTGGCAGCGGCGCCGAGAGACGACGTCGCTCCACACGCACCGCGCAACATGAACATGAACACACCACATCTGTTAAGGTACAACCCTTTATTACATGTACTGCGCCGCAGGTCGTGGGTTCGATTCCAATCAATGACAATCATAAAATGGTTGAATTTTGCCTTTATTTAAATTAAATACCTATTAATAGAATACGGTAATAAAACAATTTTACTGCAAAAACTAATTACATAGTTTCCGCCCCGCAATTGTATTGTATTGTATTGTACCTTTCTAAGGGATTCAATGTATAAGTATACATCTATGGGTCAGTTTTAAGTGATTCACAAACTTATTAAACTTAACAATAAGGCGGTGTGTTCCGACAGCTGCACTTGAGAGGCAGTTCCCCTCTATGCTTTGTGTGCTTACCACCTTCGGCCACATAAACACTGACCATGATGAGATTGCGGTCAAACATAATCTTACCCTAAAGTAAAAAAAAATATATATATAATTTTTAATATGTGTATACTAGCTGTCCCCCGCGTTCCCGATGGATCTTATCCTTTCCCGGGATAAAAACTATGATATGTGTTATTCCAGGATATGATCTACCTGTGTGCCAAGTTTTATCAAAATCCGTTCAGCCGTTTTTGCGTGAAAGAGTAACAAACATCCATCCAAACTTTCACATTTATAATATTAGTGGGATTTGATAGGGTCGCGGTACGCGGTCGTCATCGTCCAAAACGCCAGTGAAGATATCACAAGTGGACATTCAGCTAGAACCACTGCAACTTGTTTGGGCCAAGTGCAGGTTAGTGTATGTACATCAACCAACACTAATATAACTATACAATACATTTAGCTATAATATTGTTGTTTCATACATTTATTATATTATAGTGCCATCTACGAACACGCGCCCAACTCTTTATCCTAATGCAAGTGTAACCTTGCAGCACTATAACCAGGGCCGGATTTAATGGGGGGGGGGGGGGACAAACGGGCCAACTGCCCGGGGCCTCCACATATTTAAAAAACCGTTGCCATTATTGATATCGAGCAAAAAAGGGCAAAAACATCGCGTTTGTTGTATGGAAGCCTCCCTTAAATATTTATTTTATTTTGTTTTTAGTATTTGTTGTTATAGCGGCAACAGAAATACATAATTTGTGAAAATTTCAACTGTCTAGCTATCGCGGTTCTTGAGATACAGCCTGGTGACAGACAGACGGCCAGACAGAAAAGTCTTAGTAATAGAGTCCCGTTTTCCCGACTTGCAAAATAATTAGGGGCCTCCACACCTCTAAATCCGGCCCTGACTACAACACTAGCAATAAGATGCACACTTGAACTGTAAGGGATTAGGAAAAAGAGTGGGGCGCGTCTTCGTAGATGGCACTATCTATTTGTTAAATTTGGTAGCATGCTTAGTAACTAGCTCTGTTTTTAGTTATAGAATTCTTAGTCGGCCCCGTACACCTTGAAATCTTAAGAAAACGGTCGAAGTGTATATGGACCATATATTTCATAGAGTTCTTTACCTAATTCGAAAATTAGATTTTTCTTCAAATTTGATAGATTTCCTTGTAACTTCAGTTTCTTTTACAGATTTCTTTATACAGAATTAGGTACCTAAATTTTGTACTGATGTATTCTTTATATTTCATAACCAGTAAATTATATCGAAATTGGTTGAAAAAACCTGACAATGATTCTTGAAGAGCTATTCAACGTACTCTCTACTTGGGTGCTTAATGTATAAGGAAAATCAGTTACATGTTCAACTCATTTTATATAACACTAGTTTTCCGCCCCGCCGTTTCACTCGCGTTCCCAAAGGATCTTACATTTTCCCGGGATAAAAAGTATCCTATGTTTTATTCCAAGACATGATCTACCCGTGTCCCAAGTTTCATCAAAATCTGTTAGCCATTTTTGCGTGATTAAGCAACAAACATACAACATTCAAACTTTCACATTTATAATATTAGTAGGATATAAAAATCATTGACCACTCTTAAATTATATATATTCACATCAGAAGTTGGCGTCTGCGGCGGAAAAGTATAAAGTGACAAACAAAATTGTGTTTTCTATGCCAATCTTGTAGGTATGTATGTATGCTTCACAAAAAGTATTTATTAAACAATCGAAATGTTAACTATCGAGACTTTTTTTAGTACAAAATTCCACGCAACTTCATATATTTAACACTAAAAGGTTTCACCCGCGTTACCGTGGGATTTTCGCTGATATAAGCTTCCTCGATAAATGGGCTATCCAACACTAAAAATTTTTTTAAATTGGAACCAGTAGTTCCTGAGCTTGTTTAAACAAACAAACTCTTCATATTAGTATGGATGAGCAATTAAAATGTCGTTTAAATCATATACTTACGTCACATTCATTCTCCATTATCAGAGGCTATCCCTGGTATCCAGCCCTGATCATCGATCCGAAGATACCAAAAGGCTTCGTATACAACGGCGTACCTCTACCCGTCCCACCACAAGACGTACTCAACTTAAAGAAAAACCATTCGCACGAACCTATTCTATACTTAGTACTATTCTTTGACGTCAAACGGACTTGGCAATGGCTCCCACCGAATAAACTAGAGCCTCTAGGATTAGATAAGAGTGTTGATCAAGCAAAATTGATTGAATCCCGCAAGCCTACCGATAGGAAGGCAGTGAAAAAGGCTTACGGTGACGCAATGCAATTCAGAAAGCAAGTAGATGGAGATGGCAAATGACAAAGGTTTAGCTATAGGTCTCGGAGGCCTAAAAGTAGGATGTTCAGTTTTGGTAATTTTTCATTAATGAATATTAGGACTCGCGGAGACAGCACAGATTCCACTGATTAAGGTTCTTATAGCAAGTATTGTGTACATTTTCTATTTGCTTTTCGATTTGAATGTTTGTAAAATATTTAATTAGGCAGATGTTTGAAGGCAGCTTTTAATATTTAAGTGTATGCTGTTGTCATAATGATATTATCCTTGTAAACAAAATGTGAATTTTATATTATTTCCAGTTTTGGATAAAATTATGCAAAAACCCTACTTTAATTCTAAGCAATCTGATTTCTTGTGAACAGTAATAATAATGTTGGTGTTTTTAGAAATATAGTGGTCTAAAAATTGTATTTAACTTGTCAAGCGTAACTAGAGTAAGATAAATTCACAATTATAGACGGAAAAGGAGACATTCTCTTGTAAAATATGGCTAACACATAATAATAACAAGATTGTATTCCTAATAATACTTATTGATATATTGTATTGGTCTTACTTATCCTGCTGCCAATAAGTGTTTGTAAATTGTAATATTAGCTGGGAACCGATTCCTTGTTGTAAATTACAGCCATATACGAGTATATTTAAAGATACAGAGTGTCTTCGATAATATTGTTATTGACTCTAATATAATGACTGTTATTCTAAAATTGTATAACCATTATTGTATTGTAGTATGGTAACATTACTAAAATTACACGAATTAAGTCGTAAATTATAATCATTTCTAAACATACAGTGTGTTTACCGTCATATTTACGGATATTAATAACGTAGGTAGCTATAGAATAGAACGAAACAAATTATGAAATTAACTTATATTATAATTCTTGTTATTCTATTCTCGTACTTACCTAATATACATATAATGTCAATATATGTCATAATGGAAAACCACACATGTATGTAAAATTTAAAAATAATGTCTCCTAATAATATTACTAGTAATCCCAACATGTAAGACAATCTAGTCTTCACTTTTTTGTATGGAATGGACACTCGCTAATGCGCTTTATAGTAAATCTTTATCAATCCCGCCTTACATATAAGTAGTATGAAACCTTACAAATTAGCGGGTAAATAGAATATGTGCTGGTTGTTACACGAAACGAAAGTATGCTAACTCTTTCTCAAATAGAGAACTTCACTTGAACAGTAGAATCTCTTAATCCAGTTTTTTTTTCTAATTGGTTTGTTTGACCACAATGTTTTTATGGTAAGTGATAATGAGGCTGAGGCGATAAGCATATAAAACCTATAAGGGAACTGGCTCACTTTTGTAGTCGATAATTTATCTATCTATTTTTCAACATGAGCATGATTTATAAAACTGCAGACTTTCCAATTGTTCATATAACGACAATATCTGGCTAAGTTCCTTCGTATTCGAACTTATCAATCAATTTCGAATATTTAGCATGTATTTAAAGTAATTATTTTTAAGGCGATGTTTGGTTATTTACACAAAAATTGTTATTGTTTTTTATTAATGTTTTCTGCTAATGCTTTGTTTTGTCGAAAATATAAGAAATTAAAAAGACTGATTTTTTTATTTAACACCACCTATGTAATGTACTATAATATGGAGTTCTTGTCATATTTCGCCATAATAGAGGTAACACATATTTCAACGACATACCTATCTTGATAGGCAGATGGGCGGCATTATGCCTTTAGTATAGCTATAATAAAAAAAAATGTATCACATATTGTTTATAACAGGTCATTTGATTACAAAGATTCATTTATTTTTGAATAGGTACTACATTAAAATCTTGACATTAAGACAACAAAAAACATGTTCCAGTGAATATACATTAAATACATTTATTCTACATTACATTATAACTTAAAAACTTTACAATGCATTTCAAATTACAAATTGTGCCTAAAACATTTATTCATAATGCTTATCCCAGTGGAAAATATTGCCTGGAGTTGGTCTAATGTTAGTTGCTGCCTTCGGTGCACTGGAAATAATTAATATATAATGTTAATTATTGCTAATAGTAAAAAAATTATATAGGGGCAGTACAACTGTAATATGGCTCAGAAACAACTGGAACTGACTTTAATGCTAAGTGTTAAGCCGTATAATCCCAAGTGCTACTTGAGTGTGTGCCAATGACAATGCATTATAAGTTTTATTGCTTACATTCACCTATCATTGTGTAGCACTTTGTGTTATTGATGCTGATATGCATATTTTGAATTGAATGTGTTAATCATCAGTGGTGAGTTATTATAAGTGAGATGACATGGTACAAGAAGTTTTGTTTCTTACTCTTTATCAGTACTGGCTTCCAAGAGCTGCTTGGAGCAGTTTTCAGGTGGTGCTACTTCGCGCCGACCATCACGGGTGTAGTAATAATTATGAGCATGTCTGAAATAACAGTTATTTAGATGAAATTTATTGTCCCTTCAAAAATTCCAAGAATGTTGTTATGTAAGGTATCTCAAAGAGAACTAGTAGAGAACAGGATACAGGCACTTATCAGTTGAATGAACTGCCTGCCTGATCATTAATTAATATTAATATCATTATAAGGCGATGTAAATAATGTAGGTCATAAGAAATCATGGGCACCTAGAAGCAGGTATCTAACAGATAGGTATATAAAAAAATATATCTGATTTTAAAAGTTAGAAAACTCTCAAGCAGTTTATTTTTTTTGATATGTAAATAAAAATATACTTGTAGATATTTTTATAAATGTTCTTATGTATAGTATACTATTATATATTATTATTTGTTTTTTATTAAAAGGGTTCGTTCAATAATAGAATTAATTAAAATACATACTTGTGAGTGACTCCATCAGGGATTTGTGGAGGTGGCTGGGTTCTGGCAGCTAACATAGGCTCAAATCGTAGCGCATTAGTGTGTTTCCTCTACAATGCATATATTTAAATAAACATTTTAAGGTTACATAATGTTTTTCAACAAAATATTTATTTCACGTTTTCATACTCACACCAAGTAGGAAATTTCTCACAGCCTGTAGCACAGGCGAAATATCACGCAGAGGAATTTTTGCTTTGCTCATTGTAAGATATTTTTAACAAAACTGAGTGAATCAATCAACTCTAAAATTGTACCTATTTTGTTCCTAATATTTTCAAGTTTCAAATAAACATGTCAAAAATATACGTCAAATGTCAAAATCGATGTATCGTTATTTTTTTTATGTTTTAGGCTTAGTATCTAAACTTTTAATCCATATCCTAAGAAAAAACTATTGTAGCGACATCTATCTACACATAGATATAGTTCGCACGACTCCTAGATAGATGGCGCTCCAATAACCTACATCGCGCTTACGAAGTTTTCCAGGCGATCTGCATATATACAAAATTCCAACATTATCAGTTGGACCGCGGTCCCCAGGCACGATGACCTAGCCTGGCGGAAGATTATCCCTTTTCAATGGAGGAATCTAATATCTCGCTCCTCCATACTATTAAATAAGTTTTTCAATGGCTAAGCGATATTTGGCTGTTAATTTTAAATTTGTACAGTTTTTGTATGGTCTTATCAGACAAATAGCTTATCCGAGGTTTATCCAATGTTTGAAAAATCAGTGCTTAGACAGTTTAGTCACTTTTTTCACATTCACAGTAAAGTCTAGTTCTCGTCCGACGTCCGTACAAGTCTCGTCAGGTTTTAGTGAAATTGGTGGCCTTTTCATCAAACATTTTGTAGACTTTTTGGGATAACTTGATACACGCTTTCATTTCATTTCGTTCACTATTGCAGTAGTGAACTTAAATCGGTCTTTATTGGACAAAACATCACCGATATTATTCAATTAAATTCGACACGATATACTGACTGCTGGTGACTTTTAGTTGATGACGTCACTACGTACTAGCCAGCCAGTATGCTGAATCGAATTAAAATTTAGGAACAGACCCTTTATTGACAATTTGATGACAATGAATTTTGGCTTGAGCTTAATTTGAACTTATTTCATGTATAACCACAATTCTATAAATTTTAATGTGTTTCACAAGTTTGTAATTCAATTTATTCCTAAAAAATGGCTAAAATAGTAAAGAAAATATATTTTAGAAATAATATTTTCAATGTAAGACTACCTACCAGATTTTACTAGAATGTAATTTAGGATAAGTACCTATATGTTTACATAGGTAGTTTTTTTAGATTTACATGCTTTTTACGTTTTAAACGTACAATCGTACTTTAACATTAAATTAATAAAGGGGTGTAAACCCGATCTCTTAAGTGCAACTGCTGAAACACAACAGTCAAACTGGTACTTAGCGACAGATTTAACTAGAGGGTAGTCAGCTAGCCGGGTATTGCATAGTACCTATTCTACCAGCTCATATTTGATGTGTGTGATATCATGCTAGCTACATTGTAATGGAAAGTGGCTGCCGGGAATGATAAATAAAACCATATCGTGCATGTCAATTCTATATTACCTATATGTTGTATATGTATTTTTAGTTTATGATGACTGTCTTACGTAACTTATTGAATTTGTGTTTACAGAATGTAATAAATGCTTCTTGTCGGTCTATTTGCTTGCCGTCCACTGACCTGGAACTGAATGTTAAGTAAGAGTATTTGCTTTTTACTTTCACTCAATTCACAGTAACTTAATTAAACGACTCAGAATCATAATCTATTCAATTCTATTCTGTACAAGTGGAAATCTTAACCGGTTTCTTAGGTTGGGCATCCCGATTCTATAAACAATAAAAATCTGTATTTCACTAATGTGGTAACGTGCTCTATTATTTGTATTGGAGAACTAAAGTAGGAACTTAAATTATTCTATTTATAATTTTAAGATTCTCAAACTCCGACATGTTATACTCGTTGAGGCAATCAACTGTATCGCCGCAGTACCACGCGCCATTGTCCTCTCTTGCTGGCGACCCAAAGAAAATTTCAGAATGTTGCCATACTATCAGGTGGGTATAATACAAGTACATAATAATATTTGTGTGTTACGTACATATTTTTATTTACTCTATTAGACCATATTTGCTGAACGGATTGTAATCTAGATTCTAAGATTTACTAGTACTTTTGAAATGCGGGAAATCGATGATAGGAATGCTAGATTTTTTTCAAGCAATTTTGCATTTCGACTAATACTTTACACTTTGTAGTATAAATAAAGAGTAAAATAATTAATTCAGTTCCAGGTCTGCAGTATTTGAAAAGTGGAATCGAAAACCTAAACGAGATAACTACAACGACTGGTTGAAATATTCTACTCTCTAAGAAGTCCTCTCAAATTAATCCCAGTATTTTTTTTAAATAAAACACAAAATTTAACAAACAATTGTATTATTTAGAATTTCAGATTCATGATGTCAGTCACATGTGTGATGTTATCAATTAAAATATATAATTAAACTTACAAACTAATTATATACAAACAGATAGTAAATATACATCTTTAGTTACAAAACAATATAATAATATAACATAGTACATTAACATTATTTATTATGATAAAATGTAAAGTGTATAAAAATGCGTATTAAAATTAGTACTCTATAGTAACACATTTGGTTTTGAGGTATTCGTTTAGTGCATCTTGACCTGTTGACAAAAAAAAACACTTTTTAGTTTGTATTTCAAGTTGACATAAGTTCCAAAAACAATAACAAAGTTATAGTAGAGAGTATATAGAATAGTCATACTAGATCTTTATTAAATAACTTTTCAACCATAAATAGCTATTCATGGTAATTTTGAGAAATAGAACTGGCTGATTATTTTTTACTAGCGGGGGCATCTAGTCGCGTCAACGCGCGCTCTTTTCCCGATATAAAAAGTAGGTATCCCATGTTTTATTCAAGGATATGATCTACTTGATAAGTATATATGTAGTGTATTATTTATGGTCCCATAGGTGACCGTGGCCCTTTGAGGACTTCCTTAATAATCAAAGCCGTGGCCACATATAATCATGCGAACTGTCGTTAGTGTTAATATTTGTTCAGTATAACGTACCCAAGTCTTTTCCAAATCCAGACTGCTTAAAACCACCGAAAGGCGCGGCTACATCGGTCTTGTTGTAAGTGTTCACGAAGACAGTTCCAGCGTCTATCCGCTCGGCAAAGTGTAATGCTCGGGAAACGTCCTTCGTAAACACACCGCTCGCTAGACCGTACTCTGTGTTATTCGCGCGACGGATGACGTCGTCTATGTTTCTGCGGAATTAAATATTAAATTATCAATATTTCAAATTAAAAATAAAATAAAAAAAAGTATGCAGAATGGAATAGGGTAGCCGGTAAGTAGTACGACGAACTTAAGGGAGAGATATATAAAAACAAAAACCGACTTCAAAACTGTAACCTATACCTATGTACAAACATAAACTAAAAAGTAAAGAATAATATTTTAATTTCAAAGCAAGAGCCTTAAAGAACAATCAACAAAATTATTGATATTTATATATCTATTTAATATTTATAAACAGTTCTTTTTGGAGTCGGTGCCAGTCAAGAAGTAGGACAGTTTTGAACTGGACACGAAGTGTTCATACGAGAAAACGTCTTACGACACCTCTCCTTACGGTAATGTTCCTTAGGTCTGCGCCGTCGCTCCCCTACTTTTCGAAAATTTGTTACAAAGGCAGAATTAAACTGTCCTTCTTGGCTGGCACCGACTCCAAAAAGAACTGTTTATAAATATTAAATAGATATATAAATATCAATAATTTTGTTGATTGTCCTTTAAGGCTCTTGCTTTGAAATTAAAATATTATTCTTTACTTTTTAGTTTATGTTTGTACATAGGTATAGGTTACAGTTTTGAAGTCGGTTTTTGTTTTTTATTTTTAAAAATAATTTTATTTTTTAATTTTTAAAGTTTATTCCTTATTATATGTTATCCTAGGCAAAACTAGTTTGTCCTGAAATCGGGTCTGGTCGGTAAAATATAATATATAACTAGCGGGCCCGGCAGACGTCGTCCTGCCCTGAAATTAAAACAAATCTTGGAACTCGATTCCAGCGCCACCTACCGGGTCCAATTGTATTTTAAAACCATCGAAGAACCCATTGAAGTATACACACGAAATTTCATCCAAATCCAAAAAGTCATGCTCAATGACTCAGTTTGATTCACTAAGGTTTATCAAACGAGACATATTTTTTTTCGTTTTTGTTGATTTTCTCAAAAAGTGCTTAATCAATTTCGACAAAATTTAAATGGGACCACCTCTGAAGTATGATCTACCAAACAAAAAAAGAATCATCAAAATCTATTCATAATTGGCAGAGAAATCGAGTAACAAACATACAAAAAAAAAAAAAACATACATCCTTTTTTTTGAAGTCGGTTAAAAATACAAAGATGACCTTACTAAAAGTGTCACCATTTTTGAGATATTTTGATATTTCAAATTTTTTAATATTGATTTCTGATTTTTTTTATTTTAAATTTATTTATTGAGGTCATTTTTGTATATTTGGTAGGGTAGGTGACCCGCTCACCTATTCCTTCTTAATTTTTTCATACTACTTACCGCACATCTGTCTGTGCATATAAGTACTCACTTGCTACTAAACTTGCTGATGATCATGATAGGTCCGAACGACTCTTCCTTAGCGATGTACATGTCATCGGTGACGTCAGTGAAGATGGTCGGCTGGAAGAAGAATCCCCTGCGGTCGACGCGCTTGCCGCCGTACACTAGCGTCGCCCCTTCTTTCACGCCGCGCTCTGCAAACTGTGGACCATATTTTTGTTAATATACCGCAATATTTTGACATGAATAAGAAATCTTTTTTTTTTTGCGTAACATCTTTTATCTCGTTTTCCTGCTTTCTTTTTTTAACCGACTTCAAAAAAAAGGAGGAGGTTCTCAATTCGTCTGTATGTTTTTTTTTTTTTTTTTTTGTATGTTTGTTACTCGATTTCTCTGCCAATTATGAATAGATTTTGATGATTCTTTTTTTGTTTGGTAGATCCTACTTCAGAGGTGGTCCCATTTAAATTTTGTCGAAATTGATTAAGCACTTTTTGAGAAAATCAACAAAAACGAAAAAAATTCTATCTCGTTTGATAAACCTTAGTGAATCAAACTGAGTCGTTGAGCGTGACTTTTTGGATTTGGATGAAATTTCGTGCGTATACTTCAATGGGTTCTTCGATGGTTTTAAAATACAATTGGACCTGGTAGGTGGCGCTGGAATCGAGTTCCAAGATTTGTTTTAATTTCAGGGCAGGACGACGTCTGCCGGGCCCGCTAGTTATATATTATATTTTACCGGCCAGACCCGATTTCAGGACAAACTAGTTTTGCCTAGGATAACATATAATAAGGAATAAACTTTAAAAATTAAAAAATAAAATTATTTTTAAAAATAAAAAACAAAAACCGACTTCAAAACTGTAACCTATACCTATGTACAAACATAAACTAAAAAGTAAAGAATAATATTTTAATTTCAAAGCAAGAGCCTTAAAGGACAATCAACAAAATTATTGATATTTATATATCTATTTAATATTTATAAACAGTTCTTTTTGGAGTCGGTGCCAGCCAAGAAGGACAGTTTAATTCTGCCTTTGTAACAAACTTTCGAAAAGTAGGGGAGCGACGGCGCAGACCTAAGGAACATTACCGTAAGGAGAGGTGTCGTAAGACGTTTTCTCGTATGAACACTTCGTGTCCAGTTCAAAACTGTCCTTCTTCTTGACTGGCACCGACTCCAAAAAGAACTGTTTATAAATATTAAATAGATATATAAATATCAATAATTTTGTTGATTGTCCTTTAAGGCTCTTGCTTTGAAATTAAAATATTATTCTTTACTTTTTAGTTTATGTTTGTACATAGGTATAGGTTACAGTTTTGAAGTCGGTTTTTGTTTTTTATTTTTAAAAATAATTTTATTATTCTGTATAGGCTTGTGTTTGGCCACAATCTTATCATGGTAAGTGATGATGTGGCCGAAGGTGGTAAGCACACAAAGCCTAGATGGGAACTGGCTCTCAAGTGCAGCTGTCGGACGGAACACACCAACAGATGCTTGACAGATTTACAACTTGAGGGTAGTAGCCAGCCAGTCGGGTACTACAAAGTGCCCTACCACCGTGCTGTGGTTTCCTCACGATGTTTTCCTTCACCGTAGAATTCAAAACCACGACCTTCGCCGCAGTATCCGACGTCACTACCAGAGAGCTATCATCGCCTTTAGCATTTATTTAAATTGTATTAATACACCGCAGAAAAAAAATACCTTGGCGAGTTTCTTAACCTTCTCAATTTAGTGTATTCCGAACCAGAGTCAATAATAACGTTTATAAGGGCCTAAACTAAATAAATGAGTTTCACCTCTATAAGTTTATTCATATGCGCCTTATGGTTCTGTGGTCCGTGTGCGGTGCCTCTATGCAGCGGGTCTCCTATAGAGATCTTTTTGGTTTCTTCGACTACTCGACGGATGAACTCATCGTGGACCGTCTCTTCGACGAACAGTCGGCCGGCTGCGATGCAATTCTCGCCCTTATTGAAGAATACTGACCCCATACCCTGGATACGAGATACATGTCTTCAAAAAACTGACGGACATCGAAAATCTCACAGGGTTTATCTGTGTACGCCGAGTGCGTTCTTTACTAATACTATACTCGTTTACTAGCTGTCCGCCGCAGTTTCAGCCGCGTTTTCGTCGGATCTTATCTTATCCCGGGATAAAAATATAGACTACGTTAATCTGGAATAATGTAGCATTCAAATGGTAAAAGAATTTTTGAAATCGGCCCAGTAGTTTTTGAGTTTATTCGTTACATACATACATACAAATCTTTCCTCTTTATAATATTAGAAAGTTAAAAATTATATACTTGTTGAATTGAATTTTGAATTATATAGGTACCAGGGTATTTTATTTTCTGTATACATAAAAGGCAATAGTTACTGACTGACTGATCTATCAACACACAAATCAAACCACTGAACGGATTGCGCCGAAATTCGGCACGTAGATAGTTACGATATTATGACGTAGGTATCCGCTAAGAAAGGATTTTCCAAAATTCAACCCCTAAGGGGATGAAATGGGGTCCAAATGTATGGAGAAACGGGATCGCGGGTAAAAACGCGGGCGGAATTGTATAATACATGTAAACTCACATTCCTGACGGCCTTATCCAAGTCGCAGTCTTCGAATATAACGAGCGGCGACTTGCCGCCGAGCTCCAATGATACCTTCTTCATGTTCGATGCAGCACATGACTTCATTATTGTTTGACCTGAATTATTAAAAATAAAATAATTATTTCGTATATGGTAAAAAATGCTAGTTTTTCTTTTTTTCTTTGTATAAGCTTGTGTTTGACCGCAATCTCACCATAGTTAGTGATGATGTGGCAGAAGGAGGTAAGCACACAAAACTTAGAAAGCAACTGGCTCTCAAATGCAAATAATTTATTTTACTGGGTTTCCTATTGAATCTTTCAATTAGTAAGATTCGATTATTGGCTGCTATTATCTCTCATTTAAAGAAGCCAATGTTGGCGGCCAACATACCAATTTCAGTGCTGCCCGTGAATCCAAGTTTCCTAATTAGTGGATGGTCAGCCATCGCTTGTCCCGCGACTGCGCCTGATCCGGGCAAAATGTTGATCACTCCTGGGGGAATACCCGCTCGGACTGACAGTTCAGCGAACTTCAGCGCTGTTAGTGGGCACACCTGGGGAATAGGAAGATTTTAGGCTTAATAAGTGCAACGTGAAAACGTTGCACTTATTAAGCCTAAAATCCAATGTTAGAGTACATATTTAACTTGAACTGACCGTAGCTAGTCATCAATACAAAATGTATACTCCTACTAATATTACTAATTTGAATTTGTTTGGATGTTGAAATTACTCCTTAATCGCTGAATGCAATGTGATATTATAAGTCCGAAAGCGGGAGGTAAGAGTGGCTAATTAGCCTAGCTTGACCTGTATCGCGACGCCAGCATCAACGGATGTACTTCACGTACAAAAAGTAAAAGTGACCCAAAGAAACGAAAAAGCCTTCTTCTTTCTTCTTCTGGGGCATATTTTAAGATCGAATGTTGTGTAGGTAACCTATCTAGGTACACCTTTTTACTTGTATGTCTGAATGGATGTTGATGAAACTTGGCACATGTACAGTTTGGGGCCAAAGATAATCATTTCATTAAACTAGTTAAAGTTTAAACTCACAGCAGCCGGCTTCATAACGACAGTATTACCCGCCGCTAAACACGCGGCCATTTTCCAAGACAGCATCATCAATGGATAATTCCACGGCGTGATCAAACCGCACACTCCTATTGGCTCTTTTTTGGTCATAGACAAGTTTCTATTGGGTCTAGCGTGGTTTATGGGTATCGTTGCTCCTGTGATCTTGTCGCACCAGCCAGCGAAGTAGCGCCACGTGTCTATGGACATGCCCACGTGAGTTTTCAGTGCTAGAGTGTAAACTGCGCCGGAGTCGATCGACTCTATGGTCGCTAACTCTTCTTTATGTTGTTCCATTAAATCTGCTAATCTGTAATGTATTTTTTTTATATCGATAGTTTGGACACGACTATAAACAGTTTATGGCCTAAGAGGTAGGATTTTTAAGAAAATTTTAACTTAGGATAAGGATATTTTTGACTTTGACAACTGCTAAAGTTAATAAATGCATAGAGACCAAGGGAACTTCCTCTTAAGTATAGATAGTGCCATACACGAAGATGCACCCCTCTCTTTTTCCTAATCCCTTAGTGCAAGTGTGCATCCTTTCACTAGTGGAATAGGAGAAAGAAACTATCTATACTGGCCGAAAATAAGTCAGAACCAAATAAACACGAGCTTTTACATTTAAACTGACAATAAACTATGTAATTACCTGAACAACATAGCCCCTCTTTCCCGAGCGCTAATTTTAGACCATTCGCCCTCATCGAATGCCTTTTTCGCGGCCTTAACTGCTTTATCGACATCATTGACAGAAGCACACTGCACTTTGCAAATTTCGCTCTCATCCGTCGGATTTATAATCGACATAGTTTTACCACTATCAGAGTTAATAAACTGTCCATCTATAAAGAGTTGCGTCGGGAATTTAACCTTCATTTTGTTAACTTCTAACTCTAAACCGTCGTATACAATTTCTTGACTACCCGAACCGCCTCTAGCTTTCAAAATGGCAGTATTAAAGAATTCTTCGAATGTTGTATTCATGTATATGTCTTCGTTCTGCAATTCTAGATTGGCTATGTCTTTAACTTCTTCGACTAATCTAACGACATCCATAGAGCCGGCCCCGGATGCGAAGAAATCTGTGTCTTCTTCGATATCTATGCGGAGTATAGCTTTCCATACGTCACGGACGCTTTCTACGAATTGTTTCTCCTCTGCAGTTAGTTCGAGCGATACTTTGCTTTCGCTCGCCTTGAAGAAGTTTTGTGCGTTTATCATTTTCCCGTTGACTTTTAATCTTTGGATGTTTAGCTGTAATCGAAATGTGTATATTCTAGTATTATTTTAGTTATATAATTATTGATAAATAGTTATTTAAAATTACTTGACATGTTATTGAATGGTAGGAATGATTTTATAACTTATATTTTAGATAGATATATGATAAGAAATTAGAAAAACAACACAAAAAATTTATGGGCCATATTTTATTTTATACAAAAAACCAGAGACAAACTACCATTCGCTTTTTTTTAATAACATAAACAACATGAATGTAATTTTAGGTATAGATTGTACATAGGTACACAGCTATATAAATAAACATGACTTTAGAAAGGCTGGATCGATTTTCCTTTTTGTTATAATGGTGATATTTTCCAGGTTTTTAGCTACTATAGTATAGATTACATATATATCACCTTACCTTAACTCCATCATTAGCAGTAATCAGCAATCCACCATCATGGACCACCGCTGCCTTCTGCAACCCTGGTATAACCAGCGAGTCTCCCTGAGTTTCATACTCGCCCTCCCATAGACTAGAGCCGAAAAACTTCACTTCTATATTATCCTCGGTATTGTCTATGCCCTCTTTAGTCTGTGGTTTGATGTGGGTAGTCGCTCCGGGTGATGAGTCAAGACCGCGGATGAAGTTGTGAAGGGCTACACCGCCTTTCGACCAGTCAATCTGCGGAATTTTTAATCTATATATATAATCATATATTATAAAAATCGAACGGCTGGAGCGATTTTCATGAAATTTTGGTAGGTTATTTTATGTACGCTCGGAAATGATCCTGAGCCAGAAAAAATAATTTAAATACTATGTGGCATTGGCATTTAAAATAAAGAAATGGCTTTAAGGTCTAGATACCAAGCCAAAAACATTTTAAAAAATGATAAATCATCCATACAATAATTTGTACAGTTACCTGATGTGTTTCTGGCTTAAAAAAAGCGGGGTCATAAGTGGCACCTTCTTCAGTTTGTTGTATTTTTGGAGCTGTGCCGTTGGCTACCATGTTCACTGACTCCGCTAATGATTTGATACCTGAAAAGTAAAAAATATAAATATTCCCGCGGTTTAACCCGAATTCCCAAGGTAGCTGTCTTTTGCCGGAGTAAAAAGTATCCTATGTTTTAATCCTGAATATGATCTATCTGTGTTAAGTTTCATCAAAATCCGCTCAGCAGTTTTTGCGTCATTGAGTAACAAACTAACTAAATTTAAAGGAGATGTTTCATTTTTGGACTGGACATTGTACACGTATTAAAAATAAGCTAAATAATTATTCAAACCGATAAAAAATATCTAATTTTATTTTTCTTGTCGATAAACGCTGTACAATAATATTTTTTATTAATACCAAATATTTCACAGGGCAACTTAAACCGCCATATTGCTTAACGCAAGAATTATGTATACCATCTGGATAGAAGCTCTCCATACCTACTTGAAGCAAATACCTATCAATTGCGAAAAAGAGAAAGATAACAAATACGTTGGGATAATCTCTCTTTCTAACCCTGAATAAAAGAAAGAGAAGTTGTCCCAATGTAGTTGTTATCTTACTCTTTTTGACGTGACGTTCACTTCGCAAGTTCCCGCCAAAAACACCTGTATCATCGAATATTTATTTAATAGGGTCAAACAAGACCTAGTTCCGTGGTCTTGTTAAAAAAAATAAGGGTAGCTGTTGTAGAGATGAGACATTCAACATAAAATAATGATTATTAAATAATCGATTATTTTATTATGTATTTTAAACTTAGAGCATTTTAAACGATTAAAAAGTAATCGATGTGGATAATTAAACATAATCGATTTTATTTAATAATAATTTGTTCTTTATTATCTTGAGATATCACATCAAACGTCTGAAATATCCCTAGTTGTAAGTTCATTAATTAGGTAATCGACAGTATTAATCAACAGTCAGTAGGTAATATTGATCAACATTAATTACACAGAAAAAATCTATATCAAGGGTGAAGAAATAACAGCTTTGGTAAGTGTAAAAAATGTATTGTTTAATCTTTCCTCGCAGCATAGCAGTAAAAAATCAATAGTGAAAATAAAAAGAGAATTCAGTTAATCGATTATTTTAACTCGATTATAAAAATCTATTTAGAAAAAACATGCAATGAAATTGCCATTAAAAATGTCGAAACACGCCTTGTACATGAAAACAACGTAAAATTATTAAAAATAAGTATTTTTCTCATGTTTGGTTTATTTTTCCACTACTTTTAGTCAAGTGTACAATGTGCAGTCCAAGACTCCATACAAATCTGAAACATCTCCTTTGTAATATTAATAGGATTAGAATGTTAATACAATCTATGTATACTAATAAAGACTAATAAATTACCAGAGTATCCCAAAATTGACAGCTTGAAAATGAAAATAAAAGTTATACCACTATAGTTCTAAACAGTATTACACCAATGTCATATTTGCATGATTATAATATCCATTTCAAAGCCAGCTGCACTAAAGAACCAATATTCCAAGTTATTCAAAATGTTGGCAACGTTTTTGTAATCCGCTGACTCTATTATCTGATGGACCATCTACCTGCCAAAAGTAGCTAAGTATGTGAGTTTTACCTTCAGGGTAGAGATATTTGTTGTAAATAGAGTCGACTGTATCGTCTATGTTGACGGGGAAGCTCTTCTGCAGTAGTATGGGACCGGTGTCCAGACCGTCGTCCGCCCAGAATATTGACAATCCGCATGTTTCATCACCCTCTATTAGTGTCCTTAAACAATACAATACACTTTAACACTAAGGCCTGATTTTTCAATGGCTAGTAAACGATATCTGGTTGAACAGAACATATACAAGTTTTTAAACGACTTCCAAAAAAGTGGTTTTATGTTCGACTGTATGTATTTTTTTATGTATGTTTTTGTAGTACTCGTCTCGCTGACCTATGTGTGTATTCCGGTAGTTGCACATGAAAGCCTTTAAGAGATTTTATTTACAACAAATGTACAAAATATACAAGCAAATGTACAATTATAATACATAAAAAACTTCTTCGAGGCTGCCGCTGCTGCCGATCGGCAAGGTTCCCAGAAGGCTGGCAGCGTTTCCTCTTTGGATGGCCAAGCTAATGCGTTGGCGGAAAAAGCTCCCCGCCCGCCGGTCACCCGAGGCCTCGATTAATTTTTTACATAAAACATTTGCGAAACGACGAGCTTCAGACCCCCACGGACCCATGGTCTCAACCGCAAAAGGCATAAATTGATAATTTGGACCAATACAGGCGTACTTTTTGAATTTTGAATTTTCCGCACCTTTCGCAGCCGCTCCCGCGGCTTTACAAGTCAAGATTTAATTTAAGAGATTGTAAATAGGTCGACAACACATTGGCCATTGCCCCTGGTATTGCCAATGTCTATAGGGGTCTACCTGGTTTTCCCTTGTGGTAGGTATATAAAAACAAACCACAGTCGCCATGAAAAAATCGGAAACAAAGATAATTATTCTTACAGCATTGACGTAGTATGTTAATATGGAAATTGCCGCAAACGCGATTAGGTATGGTTGTGAAAACGAATGTCTTAACACTATACCTACTGTGTTATTACTTTAATGGCAGTTTCCTCGATTGAAGGCATATTCCCCGTACAGATATTTACATAAGGTACTCAAAGTGCCATTAAGAATACCCAACGGAAACGTTTTTACGTATCCAGTTATTGGCTTGTCATTACGACGACTTGAGAATGCTATTCAAAGAAACTATTAACCTGTCAGTTCTTTCTTGGGACAGTCGGGGTTTCAGAGTCCGCACCACTTGGTTCTCAAATGGGACAATCGGGACAATGACATTTACTTGAAAATTGCGCGTGATTTTGAAAACTGCGCGCGAGTTGACGAGTTGTTTGACAGGTTAATGTAGCGAGTCAACAGCTTAATCAGTAGAAGGCAGTGAAATCCCATCTAGGCTTAGTGTGCTTACCACCTTCGGCCACATCATCACTTACCATGGTGAGATTGTGGTCAAACACAAGCTTATCCAGAATGAAAAAAAAAACATATGAAAATGAGTATCTACCGGATATTTCAACTATTCATATTGTTTTGTTTGTTTGTAGGGGTAATGGAAACTGCTGAATAGATTCTAAAAGTCTATCATAAATGGAAAGCTATAGGTTAGCCTATACCTATATTTTAAATTCCCTTGGAATATAGTGAGTAATAATATCGACTATGTTTAAAATTAGCTATAGGAAAAGTTAGAACGTACTCTTAACATCACCCAACACGATTTTTAAAGTTTCCTATCACTTTACGCCAAGACTGTAATCATTTACGCATTGCTTCATACAATTAGAACGTGTTCGATTAAGACATTCATTTCGACAGAGATAATTCGTTTCAGTGATTTAGTATCCGAGTTGCATCTCAAATGTTACGACTCGATAAGGCTGGTTTCGATTACATTATCTCAAATTGTTTTCGAAAACGGTAATAATTATGTTTATAGCTTTTATCGCATATTTAAAAGTAAACTATGTAATTATATATGTTATGTAAAATGGACCAGAATAATTGGTACAAAATAATTGTTGTTAGAAACGTATAATTACGAATGATCGAAATGAATGGAACGAAACGGAACGTGTAAGTGAAGGCGTAGGAGCCGTTATAAATGTGTCTTTTTTGATGACATGGGCGGGGCGGTCGGTCTGAATGGTGGTTATGTCAGCAATTGAAGTCATGTAGAAAATCTGTCTCAAAGCACCTATCGGTGTGTTCCGGCAGCTGCACTTGAGAGCCAGATCCCATCTAGGTTAGTGTGCTTACCTTCGGCCACACCACATATCACGGTCAAACACAAGCTTATCCAAGAGTAACATTTTTTTTGTAAAATTTTGTCGTTTCAATTCGTAGATTGTCAGAATAAAGAAGCTTGAATAAATTTTGTAAATGATACCAATACTTACGTAAGCTTTGGAGGGGGAGTTAAAGCTTTGTTTACTTTCGCTAACTCGGAAGATTTGGTAGTAACCTCCCAGTTCAGCCATGATTGATGGAAAAATTGAAATGAATATGATTAGTATTATCACTCACCAGTTAATAGAGCTAGCTCCTCTATGCCTGGGCAGTATACTGGGGTGGTAGCATATACTTTGGTACTTGGGGTAGTTTATCACTTCCATTGGGATGAACTGCGTGCAGAATGGCAGTACGTTGATATCGGCATTTACCTGTAAATTTCATATTTTAATAAATAACTTTATTTAAACCATTTTATAAGTGGATACTTATGATGTAAAAGGAATCTGGGTGTAAAAATTTACTCAGTCAGGACACGTCGTCTTATTATTTTTTATTGATAGAGGCTCGTCAATAGCTACTAAACAAAAAATGAACAAGAAAATGGGTTGACAAACAGAGGAGAAAGAGTGAGAGGTACAATTTTCGATTCTCGGTTCCGAACTAAGCGTAATGGATAAGAAATATCCAATTGGGAACCTTTGTTCTATTAATAGAACTAACTGGAATAAAGCTACAAAAAAAAAAACGCTCTCTTTTAGTTAGAACTCGTCCAGTAGAATTAATAGATACTCCCGATTTTTAATAAAAGGTATTATACCAGTAATAATTGAGCCTTCATTTTAGTATGGTTGGAGCTCCAGCGGGTGAATTTATATCCATTATCTATGCAGTTGCAATGATTTAAAAACGTGCTTCCGCATTTTAATGAAATGAAATGTTTATTCATCCAAATGGGCCTTCACAGACACTAATGAATTGTCAGACTCTAATGCGGTTAAGAATACTTCAGAAGGTGGCTTTTTCTGAGAAGAGCCAGCAACAAATTAATTTACCAAGGAGCGATATTTTTGGCCTTAAATAAATAAATACCTCGTATAGGTACCTATTTTTTGAAACTATAAAACATAACATAAACATCATCATAAATAAAGCACTATCAATACTGAGGTTTTTAAAATATGACCTCACATTTATGCTTATTTCTTATGGTGATAAACTATGGGTTATCAATCTATATGTAGGTTGTCATTTGACAATTATATTCAATTGAGAATACGGTCTACACCGTCAAATGTAGAGTCAGTGAAGATACGTAATGTCTTACAAATTTTTCTCCCTCTAATATTTCATTTAATCTTAGAACGTATAAATGCCACAATCTTGAAAGGCAGGTTGGTTCCTAATAAGGAGAATGTAAAGCTAAGCTCGCTTTTTGACAAATGAATCTTTAAAGGGTTCCAGAACTCCCTTAAAGGGAACGGATTTTGATGAAACTTGGCATATCTACCTGTCATATCCTGAAATTAAACATAAGATAATTTTTATCCAGGGAAAAGGTTAGATCCATGGAGAACGCAGGTGAAACCGCAGAGGACAGTCTACACTTGGAGATTTTCATATTTGTTGCAAATTAAGTCTTGATAGTGACCTGCCTTAACCTCAGAATAACTAATTACGCTGCCTGAGGTTTCTCTTTTAAGTTCATTCAAGCATCCAAGGAACCGCAAACTAGAGATCAATTACATTTAGAAAGTTACAACTATTTCTGGAACTTTTTAGCTAGTAGGTACTTATAGGCTCTCCATGATTTATCTTGGCGTAACTACATAACACATGATTTTTTTGGGCATACGAATGTACTTTCATATTCGTGTTTGATAATAATCAAATATTTACATGTACTTTGAATATTGATTTGACTTGTTAATTTCATAGATTTTCTAAATAGTTTTAAAGGTACGTAAACATCTTATTGTCCATATCCCACGCAAGGTGGGAGGGGAGGTGGCATAGGTACATAAATATGATATTTATATAAAAATAACTACACTGGTCAGACATCAAATATTTTAAATATCCATAGGTGAGAAAATCTGCATAAAACTCGATAAACTCGCTTTTTGGTAAACGAAAAGAGACAAAGTTCAAGGTCAAATAGATACTTGTTTTTGTTATTAATCCTACTAATATTATAAATGTGAAAGTATGTTTGGATGTGTGTGAAGATGTGTAGATGTTTGTTACTCTTTTACGTAAAAACTACTGTATGGATTTTAATGAAACATGGCACCCAGGTAGATCATATACATACTGGAATAACATATAGGATACTTTTTGTCCCGGGAAATTATAAGATCCCTCGGGAACGCGGGTGAAACCGCGGGGCGGAAAACTAGTACATAATATAACTTAGTAGAATCGTTTGTATGCCTCGAACTTAAGGGAGATCGTGGGTTGGTCACGTACCAAATATACAAAAATGACTTTAGTAAAAGTGCCACCATTTTCGAGATATTTAATATCTAATATTAAAAAATCTGTACATAAAAATATCGAAAGATCTCGAAAATGGTGACCATTTTATTGAGCAAATTTTTGTATGTATATGTGTAGGAGACCCGCCCAGTTGGTCGTACTACTTACCGGACATATAATTTATACTAGCGGTTTCACCCGCGTTCCCGAGGGTTTTTATCTTTTCCCGGGATAAAAAGTAGCCTATGTGCTATTCCAGACTATAATCTATCTCCATGCCAAATTTCATCATACAATTGAGTAACAAACATACATCCATCCAAACTTTCACATTTATAATATTAGTAGGATATACAGGATATATAAAAATTCATCCTATTTCCTTTGGTCATACCATAACTTGAGAACGACTGAACGACTTTACTGATGTCATTCATTTTTCTAATTCTTTGTAGAAGGTTCTTATGGAAGGTACGGAATGAAAAATTAGGACAATCGCGCAGAAAATTGGAAAATTTCAGAAAACTTAATGAATTAAAGACTAAACGCTCGTTTGATGAATGTGAATTTAGCTAGGTATATAGCAGATGTGAAACCGGGGGGGATAGCTGATATGTAGGATATAAAACAACTAGCTCTCCCTCGCGGTTTCACCGACTGGCTGGTTTACAAATAATAACTGGGTTCGGACATCCGAACCTGTATGAGAGGTTCCGATGTCCAGCAATGTTCGTGCAATCATCACTATAGTCAACAATAGATGAATCGCTTCCCTTTACCCGAATGGGGGTAATTAGATAACAATGAGCCTGTTATATATACGGGTTCACGACAATAGTGCAGCGTTATTCAATAGATAAATGACACGAGGAGATAGATAGGTACAAGAGGTCATGAGTGTAGTAGGAAGTTTTGCTTAAAAGATAGTTGGCACTACTTGGTTGGCACACGATATCAGTGCGTGCTATTATTGTGACACTTCAAAACTTTAAACCATTAAATAATAAAAATAAATTAAGTAGTTAGCCCGTAGTTAGGTTGTTCTAAGTTTTATTTTTTACGTCTTACTACTATCCCACTAATATTATAAATGTGAAAGTTTGGATGGACTGATGGATGGATCTTTCACGCAAAAATGGCTGAACGGATTTTTATGAAACTTAGCACACAGGTAGATCATACCCTGGAATAAAACATAGGATAATTTTTGTCCCAAGAAAAGATAAGATCCCTCTGGAACGTGAAAAACCGCGGGGAACAGCTAGTAACATTATAAGTTTAATTTCGAAAATTAATAAAAGCCGTTAATAATTAAATGTCGCATGAGGCTATGGAGGACACGCCTACAACCTACGTATGCCATCCATACTTATATTATAAATGCGAAAGTGTGTCTGTCTGTCTGTTACCTCTTCATGCTTAAACCGCTGAACCGATTTAGATAAAAATTCGGTATAGAGATAGATTTGATCTTGGAGACAGGATACTTTTATCCGAAGATAAGATCCCTCGGGTATGCGGGTGAAACCGCGGGGCGGAAAATTTGTGTGAAAATATTTTTGGCACTTACGTCACTCTAGAATCGAATTAATTTCAACGACAAAAAACCTAAATAAATATTTAAGGGTATCGTTTTTGGGAATCTAGTTTTACTTAAGCATGTTAAAAAACGGATATTTGTAATATAATTCCGCAATTAGAGCGCCAGACAACACATCTCCACCTCTATTTATATTTTTAAACTCATATCTTTGTGAAGAATACATGTAATATGTATTATATTTAAACAGTTGTATGTATCAGAAAAAATATAATTATCATCTGCATGTAGATATGGTAAAGTTTTGGCTACTTATTGTAATGAGTTGAGAGCAATTATTTCTTATCATGTTTTTAGTATATTTAGCAAAATATATACCTAAATGTCTCTGTGTTTAATGAAATACAGTTAAATGAAACAGGATATTATGCCAATAATGTTTCATTTGCTTTTATTCTAGCTCCTAGTAATTTATTTATTGTTAATAATATGTAGTTATATTTTAAAACAATATCTCAGGATAAATTGACTAAAATTTGTGTGTGACGGTAAGTTATACGGTAAATTTTATAACCACAGTATTTTAAATTTTACTGATTATATGACAGATTATGGACAGCCTCTGTGCTATCAAATTAATGCAAAACATATGTATTTGTGTGTAGAAAGAAAGACAAACCTACGAATACACTCGCATTTTTAATATATGAATAATTAATTTTAGATATTGAAATTCTGATCTTTGGTACGTAAAAATATTAAACACTTAATTTTCATAATTATTAACTTTTTATGGCTAACATTAAAATATTTCTGTTTGAGTTTAAATAAATAAAAAATAATTGTCTAAATACAATATATGAATAATTAATTTTAGATATTGAAATTCTGATCTTTGGTACGTAAAAATATTAAACACTTAATTTTCATAATTATTAACTTTTTATGGCTAACATTAAAATATTTCTGTTTGAGTTTATATAAATAAAAAATAATTGTCTAGACACAATATATGAATAATCTCGTGACCAGAATGCTGGCATATACCTCGCTCAACGAATCAGCATTGCCATCCAACGGGGCAATGCTGCCAGCATTCTGGGTATGTTGCCTACTGACAACAACTTTTTTATTTAGATTTATTTATCCTATGAATAATTAATTTTAGATATTGAAATTCTGATTTTTGGTACATAAAAATATTAAACACTTAATTTTCATAATTATTAACTTTTTATGGCTAACATTAAAATATTTCTGTTTGAGTTTAAATAAATAAAAAATAATTGTGTCTAGTACATACCGATTTATACTGTTCCAATATTTCAGGGATGACTTGTCCTTTGATTCGCCAAGTCTTGTATTTATAAACAGGCTTGCCATTTTGGGCAGCGATTGTTGCTGAAAAAGAGATTAAAAAGGCATTACTTATTGATTAGAATTAATCCTACTCTAAATATAATGTATAAAAACTGGTTCCTTTTCCTTTAAAAATTACTTTAAGTACTTACCTAGGTACTAATTATATTTTGTGTTATATTTACAAAATAAAGTGATTTACCAAGTGGATCCTCTCTGTTCCCCTTGTCAAGGACTGTGAACACACCAACAACTTCGTGGCCATCCCTCTGAAGTAATTTAAACACTTCAGCAGCGAATGTACTCTGTCCTATTATAGCGACGCGAAGTTTTTGCTTTGGAGCCTAAACATAAACAACAAAATAACCTTACATAAACAACATTTAATATTTTATTATACGTAAAAAAAAGGATAAATAAATAATAAGTACTTACGTCGTCGGTCAATGATACTGGCGGCATTGTAGTACGCGAATGTTAACGCTTTATGTTTTTATCAGATTTTCCTATAGAGCTTAGCCCCGCTGTTCGCTTGCGGAGCGACCACGATTGGACTAACTTGAATTTCAACCGAACGATCTTATTTAACTTCTTCGATTCTAATTTAACCTTGACACTTACTTATCTTAGGTTTCATCGTAGCGCTAGTGACGAAACATTACGTACGTATGTACCCAAAGAGAATGTAAATATGTACCTATTGATTTGATTGATTGTTATTATTTCAGAAAACAGATGATTATGACATTTATGACTGAAATTGAACCGCCGAATACCGCCAAAAGTAATTTCAGTCAGTGTTTGACAACAAATGTCAATTGCCATCAAGTCAAGGTTTCAGACGGTTTCCCCCCTAAATCCTCAATTTCCCGCTCCCTATTTATACATTCCCCGAAATATAATAAAATACTACAAATGTACCTAATGTTGCTTAATCGGAGAAACGAATTACTTTAATAATCTAAAAATATTAAACAATAGATACCTACGTTTTCAACATTGACTGAGAAGTAAATCGAAAAATAATTATGTGCCTAGGAAACAACCAAATATTCTTTAAATTTAACTTTCCGTTTTTAACAGTAGCATAGCTTTTTATTCATTCCATAGTTTCGCAAAAAGCAACCGTATGTATTCGTCCGCTTTTTGGTTTGAAGCCAATTTGCCAATAATCTGGCTAATTTCCAATCTCAATTCTAACCAACCATAGCTTATTTATTACACAGGTACGTTTTAAAACACCATACAATATTTTGAACACATTAAAATTGATTGATAAGATTTTCATACATAATAAACTTACCCACTCTCTCTCCACACTATATCTCGATTCCCCACGTATTGGGGAAAATTCCCTGCGCTGTTTAATTTTTCAAGTGACAACAGCTGAGACTTTATAGCTCGGAACAATAACTGCTAGTTATTGTTCCGAGCTTTATACCGTCAACTTGCGAAGTAACTTTGAATTTTCATTTTATTTTCAGTGTATTTTGAGTTTTATTGAATAATATCGGTGGCATTTTGTGTAATAAAGTTCCATCTAAGTGCACGAGTAATTAATGTGAAATGAAATCGTGTAACGCGACTTTTCAGGTAGTCTCTCAAAGTCTGAAAAGTTTTAACTACCTACCTATTTCACTGAAACCTAACTGCCTTTCTAACTTCAATGTGAATGTAATACATATAACGAGACTATAGCATAAAAGATGAATAGTATAATGTATAACTTAAAAAAAATACAAAGCCCCAGACAGACTTTGATACCTTTGACAGTTGTCAGAGCTACATGAAAATGAACCTTACTACTCTACGATATGATCCATCTGTATTGTCATTATAAGAGAATGGAGTCGTTCAATCCACATAGAAAGGTAGCTATGATCGTCATCATTATCGATAGACTTATACATAGGTATATCCAATAAAATAACTATGTTCGACTGTTGTCTGAAATATTACGAAGATAACCGATGCATTAACTCCTCCAAAGGTTACCGCGCGCTGCTCGATAAACATGACTATATTTTTTTAACGATAAGCCTCCTGTAGAACTAGTTAAAAGCGGTTATTAGTCGTGTATTGATAAAATGGTTTTAGGGTCAAATCAACAACTATTGTGCATGTTTTGTTATACTATTATAATTCTACTACTATCCTACTATTTAAACTATAATTTATATTATAATATGGGTTTCTAAAATTGTAGCGCAAGACAGTCAGTGTATGTAAATAAAAAATATAATTATCTAAATTGGCCAAGACCAAGTGCGAATTTCACTCGCGCAAGGAAGTAAATTATATACTCTTTGCAAGGAAGGTTCCGTACAATATAATAACATCAACATACTTTTGTATCTCACTAATAGGTAGGACAATGTTTGCTAAGTATATTATGTTCAAAAAAAATTGTCCATAGTTATTATGACATCGTTAGGAAACCATAGCACGGTGGTACTTTGTAGTACCCGATTGGCTACAACCCTCACGTTGAATCCTAGTGGTGTTCTTACCACCTTCGGTCACATCATTACCTACTTGCCCTAGTGAGATTGCGGTCAAACACAAGCTTATCCAAAAGCCAAAAAATTACATTTCCTAACTAATAAAATAGATATTGTCAATATAAGTTTAAGTACGTACCTACCGAGACGTACCTACATACCTACTTACTCTCCTTATTAGGTTATGTTGTTAGTTATAAGAAAGAAAGAAAATAAATTTATTTATGGCAAAAAACAATAAGTGTACAAACTTATATAAAATAGACATAATTTTGCCACAAAACGGTCCCAGCTCAGCATAAAGCTGGTTTATAAATATTAATCAATAAAGTTGTTGAAGTAGAATAGATACCTACATCCATACATCAATAACTATTTCATCTTCACCCCGCAATAAATATACTGGCCGCAGTTCGATATAAATTGTAACCAGTTCGATCTGCTTCCCGATGATGCTTATTTCCATTCGTCTCTATTCTAGTCGGTAAAGTCGGCCAGATAAGGAATAAATATTGTCAATTTGGTGACCCTAGGTTATCCAGTTTCGCAAATTGGTATAGACAACTTTGTTTTCGGACGATTGTTTATCTATTCTTTGTGTGGGTACCTAACCTACCATAGAGGTAATTCGGAAACTATTTTTAGATAAAAGTAGCTACATTCGGAACTTATCTGAAAACAAATACATAGGTAAGAAAGTATAACTAAGTTTCGTATGGTTACACCATTTTTTTCAGTAAATTAATACACGCGACTTGTACACAGAATTAAATACGATTTAACCTTATCATATTTTATTTAGGATATTATATTTAGACGGCTTGGTGTAGGTGTGTAGCACAAAGGTCATCAGTTCGATTCCCACTCAGTACAAACATTTGCGTGCGTGAACTATGAACATGGCTGTTTCTTCTTTATCTGAGCTGAGCTGCAATGGTATTCTCTTAAATACAAACTCGAATTCGAGTCTCACTCAGGCGAGTGAGCTCACATCGAAAGTGTGAGTTCGTAACACGACCTGACGAAGTAAAGTGTCAATCGAAGTTTACAGAATGTGAAATTGATATCTCACCTGAGATTCAGCTTTTGAGATACACAAACGTTCTTACAGAAATAGCATTGCTGCTTTGATATGGCATATTTTCAAAGTGTATTAAGTTTCACATACTGAACAAATACTCTGGAAGGAACCACTCTAAAATTGCGAAAGTATCCACACTGTAATTTAATATTATTATTAATATGAAAGTTTGTTTGGATGTGAAGATGTTTGTTGCTCTTTCACCTGAAAAACTACTGAACGGACTTTGATGAACCTTGACATACATATCATGGAATAAAACTTTTTATCCCGGGATCAGATATAAACCATCATAGAATGTACCTACTAAACAAACAAAGGATATCTTACTTTCTCAGAATAATATTATTTTGACTGTTTCAAACTGTGTTCGTATGGTAATAGAACGAATTGAGCATCGGTAACAAAGGATATTGTTTCCGGTACACTTGTAATTATTAATCGAGCTCAAGGATCGAGGATTACACTCTCTAATTGATATGCTTCGATAACTCCGCTGGGACCGATGACCTGCGAAAAGTGGAGTGTGTTCCCGAAAGTAATAGGGATAGTAGGTATCCATCTTGTTCCTAAATATAAACAGAAATAAAGAGGTTTCGTTTTAAAATTGGCAATTTTAAAACGAAAAAAAAGCACATTCTCCTAAAAATATATTATGCATACACGAAGGTATACCAAAATATCAGCCTTTGAGTCAGTAACTCGCACAGTGATCTTATAAATTTTATTCCACTTATTCCAGGGTACAGTCTATCTATTGATCTATCTACATGCCAAGTTTCATCCAAATCCGATACAGCGAGCTGAGCGGTAAAAAACATAGTAAGTGTATTTTTTACACCACAAGTGACAACAAGGCAGGTGGGTCACCTGATGACCCACCATTATAGACATTAGCAATACCAGGGGGATTGACAATGTGTTGTACACCTTATTACAATACCTTAGGGGGTGTCTATTAATTACGTGAAGCGTTCAGGGAGGAGGGGGTCGAGATGAATCTCATCTAATCTTACTTTGGAGAGAGAGAGGGTCTCGTCGCCTAGATCCGAGATATCTCGTAATTACAAATCTTACAAAATATTATTTATATATTTTTTTGCAAATACATAAGTATACATATAATAGAAAAAGGCATTTTAAAAAATCTCACGTGAGTTTGGGGTTTGAGCTTAACGTAATGAATGGACGCTACCTTAAAGGCACCTGGCTCTCAAGTGCAATTTCCGGAACACACCAACATGTGCTTGGCAAAAGATTTTCACCATGCAGGTGGTAGCCAGCCAGCCGTGTACTAATTATTTTTAAAAATAAAAAACAAAAACCGACTTCAAAACTGTAACCTATACCTATGTACAAACATAAACTAAAAAGTAAAGAATAATATTTTAATTTCAAAGCAAGAGCCTTAAAGGACAATCAACAAAATTATTGATATTTATATATCTATTTAATATTTATAAACAGTTCTTTTTGGAGTCGGTGCCAGTCAAGAAGAAGGACAGTTTTGAACTGGACACGAAGTGTTCATACGAGAAAACGTCTTACGACACCTCTCCTTACGGTAATGTTCCTTAGGTCTGCGCCGTCGCTCCCCTACTTTTCGAAAGTTTGTTACAAAGGCAGAATTAAACTGTCCTTCTTGGCTGGCACCGACTCCAAAATGAACTGTTTATAAATATTAAATAGATATATAATAAATATCAATAATTTTGTTGATTGTCCTTTAAGGCTCTTGCTTTGAAATTAAAATATTATTCTTTACTTTTTAGTTTATGTTTGTACATAGGTATAGGTTACAGTTTTGAAGTCGGTTTTTGTTTTTTATTTTTAAAAATAATTTTATTTTTTAATTTTTAAAGTTTATTCCTTATTATATGTTATCCTAGGCAAAACTAGTTTGTCCTGAAATCGGGTCTGGCCGGTAAAATATAATATATAACTAGCGGGCCCGGCAGACGTCGTCCTGCCCTGAAATTAAAACAAATCTAGGAACTCGATTCCAGCGCCACCTACCGGGTCCAATTGTATTTTAAAACCATCGAAGAACCCATTGAAGTATACACACGAAATTTCATCCAAATCCAAAAAGTCATGCTCAACGACTCAGTTTGATTCACTAAGGTTTTTCAAACGAGATATTTTTTTTTTCGTTTTTGTTGATTTTCTCAAAAAGTGCTTAATCAATTTCGACAAAATTTAAATGGGACCACCTCTGAAGTATGATCTACCAAACAAAAAAAGAATCATCAAAATCTATTCATAATTGGCAGAGAAATCGAGTAACAAACATACAAAAAAAAAAAAAAAAAACATACAGACGAATTGAGAACCTCCTCCTTTTTTTTGAAGTCGGTTAAAAAGTACGCCACCACCGTACTGTTTTTTCCTCACAGTGTTTTCCTTTGCCGAATAAAGCTCATTGTATGATTGAAACCCACGACTTTCGCCGCGGTATCCGACGTCACTACCACTGAGAAACCATCGCCTTGAGGAATCAAGCAAGTTGTACGTTCAATAAGCAAATAACCATAGAACATTCGTCACAATATAATTATCCATTGGTATTCTACGAAGATCGTTTGTTTCGCCGCTGCACTTTCATAACATCATTGTTTAGCTTCAACAATCGTCATTCGCTTCATTTATCAATCCTGGACTGCTTATCTCTTTCTGAACTTTAACGGAGACAGTCCATCGATCGTCTGTGACACCACGAATATCTTGGGCTAATTCTACAGCAGTGATTCAATGGCTACATGTGCCTGGACGACATTCGTTGTTATATTGGTGTTTATTGAGGTATCTATAGCGTATAACTTGAGTTTCACACATATCGTTTTAGTGTTCATGTTACCGGCCAGACCCAATTTTAAGACAAACTAGTTTTGCCTAGGCTAAATTAGTTCTTCATATACGCCGTCGCTCACAGTCTCTTTCTATTCAAAATCGACATGGCTGATTAGGTTAAATGTGTGGCGTTCACTTTGTTGTTATATTTTTATGATTATCAATTCTAAGATTTTGAGTGAACAAAGCTGAAGCGACCGCGTATAGGAAGAACTAGTTTAGCCTAGGCAAATCTAGTTTGTCCTGAAATCGGGTATGGCCGGTAACATTCCTAAAACGCTAGCTAGTCAACCAAAATAGTTGTTCAAATTGTTTGAAATGACTGGAAGATGATCGATAAATATGTGACATCTTAAACAATGTTTTGGTAAAAAGCTGTTTAGATTTAGGAATGTTGTTTTTAACCATTTCGAATCCCACGAGCACTAATCGGTAATGTAATTTATTGTACTTATTATAATGATATGAAGAAAGGATTTGTACTACTGCCTGTTAAAAATGCCAGCAATGCAAAACATTGTTTAGTTAGGTATTTTGGTGATAAATTAGAGCAATTTATTTATTAAATACACATGCAGCTAAAATATGATGAGATGAAAAATGATGATGTATATCAATCAATGCACTTTAGTCTTCATGTAGTTGTCGAGTCTAATTTTAAATGAGTTCACTGTTGTTGCACTGATGATATTGAAATAATATTATAATTTTATAGATCACTAGCTGTCCCCTAGATTTCACCCGCGTTTCCTTATCTTTTCCAGGATAAAAAGTATCCTATGTTTTTATTCAGGACATGACCTACCTGTGTTTACAATGTGTTTTGTATGAGCATTTACTTGGGTACTTTACCATATAATTATAAATCTGATAAATTACTCGTAACACTATATATCTATTGCACAATAATAATGTAAGATGTCGATTATAATGTGTAAATAAATGTGAGAATGATTTGTGTTTCGAGCCCGAACCAGTTTTATTGAAGTCATTTCGTTGACCTCATTTATAAATATGATTAGTTAACCATGGATTATTATATTGATTATTATCCTATCCTACTAATATTACCTATAAATTTGAAAGTTTGTGAGTTTGATCCTCAATCACGCAAAAACAGCTGCACGGATTTTGATGAAACTTAGCACACGGGTAGATCATATCATGGAACAAAACATAGGATACTTTTTATCCCGGGAAAAGATAATATCCCACGGGAACGCGGGTGAAGCCGCGGGGCGAAAAACTAGTGTAAATATAATTCCCTCCAAAATATTACAACTCCAGCGCTTACACACACAAAACAATTTAGACCTAGATTAATATATATATTTTTTAGGAAACTTCTTCATCTGATCTTGAGACCAAACACTTACCCTTCACGCGGTCTTTGGGTTTCACTTTAGACAAGAGTCTCGGTAACTTGGAGAATGCACGTATCAATCGGGAGTTTGTGGAGCAATACCAGGAAATGATGAAGGCTAGTCAGGATTCATTTGAATCCGAGAACCTAGACAAAAGAATACGTAGAGTCATTGGAGATGAATATTTAGAGAAGATGGAAAATGGTTTGTAATTAATTATTTCACTATTTATTTACCTTTTGTTTTTGAGTAATTTTTGGGATTCCCTGGAAGTCACTTTCTATTATTATTGTCATTTTATCCAGTTAATTTCTCCAGTACATCTCTTGACTTTTTTCATGTCACCTGATTTGGTAGACATAAGCAATACCAGATGGATTGCCAATGTGTTGTAAGTACACCTTATTACAACGCATTAAAAGCAACTGGATCTCAAGAGCAATTGCTTGAACACACCAACAGGCGCTTAGCAACTTTCAAGTTGAAGGTGGTAGCCAGCCAGTCGATGGCTACACAGAATCAATGTTCATATTCTTAAAACAGGTATGTTGAAACGACGTCGAAGGCTCTCACGGATGGAAACAGCGGTTGGCCGGCGCAGATCTCGGTCCCAAATATCTCGGAGGAACAAACTTAACAGCCAGAGTTTAAGGAGTCATCTCCAGCACTCCAAGAACAAGAGCGCAGAGGATTATAGTGAATCACTAGATATAATATCAAAATGAAAGTTTGAAAAACAAGTTTTTTTTTTAAATGTAAGATTAGCTTGTGTTTAACCGCTATCTCACCATGGATGTGATGTGTGGCCGAAGATGGTAAGCGCACCAAGCCTAGATAGGAACTGGCTCTTAAGTGACGTCTCGGACGATCTATGTATTTATTTATTTATTTATTGATCAAAACATTTTTACAAGAATAGTTACATACATACATTCATCACCAAAACGAAAGCCTGAGAGGCTTTCGTTTTGGTGATGATCGGAACCTGTATATAATTATTACCTAAGTAATAAATAGTAAGGTAATGGGTACTATAGGGATTTATTCATACACCACCACCTACACTTGAAAATACTTGAAATTGCCAGCTCAGTTCCTGCACGAGAGAGTAATTTACAATTCCTGCATAAGTTGGTTTACATTAATGATTCTGCAAATAATTGCTATCAAAAAACGTATAGGCGTTTAAATGATCAAATATTCTACTGGTATTATATTACCTAATGCCAATAGTTGGTAATCTATCAATGGAATATGTTAATGAAAATCAAATTTATTTATTAAAAGCATTAATTATATGTATCAGCTAATACCAATTTCTTAATGAACAAGGTATTTTTTTTAACATTGGAGGGTTTGTTTGACCACAATATGGTAATGATGATGTGGTCAAAGGTGGTGACCACACAAAGCCTAAAAGCAAAAAGGCTCTCGAAGGCTTGGAATACACATGAAGGTGCTGAGAGACAGAATTTCATCTTGGTAGCCAAACAAACCAGTTCTTATCATCTTTAAAGCACCATTCCTCCAAGTCAAGGATTATTGCGCAAATATAAAGCAAAAAGTGTTCATCAATTCCTAAAAATCTGTGAGCATACATCATCTTACCCCTCGTTGCCAAAATGTTGTTAAAAAGAGTTAAAATTAAGTAAAAAAAATCTTCAGGACAAGCTTGTGTTTGTCCACAATCTGACCATAGTAAGTGACAGATTTTCAACTTGGTAATCAGCCAGTCGGGTACTACAAAGTACCCTACCACCGTGCTATGGTTTCCTCACGATGTTTTCAATCACCGAAAGCTTAAGCTCATTGTAGGATTCGAACCCACTACCTTTGCCGCGGTAACCGACGTCACTACCGCTGAGCTATCATCGTATTTTACTTATTATAAACTAGTTTTTCGCCCCGTGGATGCACCCGCGTTCCCGAGGGAATTAAAATAAAATATAGCACAGGTTAGACAGTGATAATATAGCTTTCCAGTGGTGAAAGAATTTTAAGAATCAGTTCAGTAGTTCCAAAGATTACCCCCCTCGTACAAACAAACAAAAAACAAACCTTACTTCTATATACTATTACTAACTGTCCCCCGCGGTTTCACCCGAGTTCCCGTGGGATCTTACACTTTCCCAGGATAAAAATATTGCCTATGTTACTCAGGGATAATGTAGCATTCTAATGATGAAAGAATTTTTGAAATCGGTCCAGTAGTTTTTGAGTTTATTGGTTAGAAACATATAAATCTTTCCTCTTTATAATATTAATGTAGATGCAGGTTACTTAATCTAATAATAAAGCTAGCACAGATGATTACTTAGCGATGAGTGAGTGTGTGACATTCAATTAAATTGATAAGATGTGTGGCATGTTTCATGTTACTTTGCCCTCTGACGTCATGAGCAAACTTTAAATATAAATATAAAGAATTGAGCTGCACAGGCGGGTGGGCAATTTTGTAAAACTCTAATCGGTGAAACTATCAAAAACGTAGGACATTCCAAATTCGAAATATTTACAATAAAGTTTTGGAACAAGGGGATTAGCCTGAAAACATGAAATTAATTCCTTTGATGATTAATCACGACGAAAAGAATCATTGGCTTTATCTCTACAATTAACTTTTATAGCTCGCGTTTCCTTTTTTGAACGAGGTATTCAAAAATCATTCTTATGTCGATTGAAATAAGAGCAAATCAAAAATTTTATCTGTTCTATAATTATTGAAACTTTTATTTCAATTTATACCATTTCGAAGGTTGGATTTTCAAAAGCTTATCGGGAAAAGTTGCAAGCACATACAATATGTAGTTTCTGAAATAAATAAGAAAATGTTTAGGAACAAAATGAGGGATTATGTTAATATATGATAACGTATGGAGATATTATCTTAGGTGATTACTATCATACGAAATAGACTGTTGTTGACAATGATAAGGTTATCAATTGAAATACTCAGATGACGATCAAGTTATGATAAAATGAAACATTTAGAAATAGTGTACGGTTTGGGTGTAAAAATATTTCAAAATTTCAGAACCTATCAATAAAAAAAAAGATAAAAAATGATTTCTGTCCTTTTATTTTTAACTGACTATCCCTCACGGTTTCACCCCTATTCTTGGGGGTTCTTATCTTTACCCCGGCATAAAAAGTATCCTTAGTTTTATTCGAGGATATGATCTGCCTCTGTGCCAAGTTTTATCAAAATCCGTTCAGCCGTTCTTGAGTTATAAATGAAATAATTAACCCGACTTTGTTTTATATTATACCTACACAAGATTAGTGGGAAGTGGGTAAGTATCTATAATTTAAGCAATGCCAGTCACAAGTACTTGCCTACGAAAATACATTATAAAAGTATTATTAAACATTTATATAGGTACCTAAATTACCGAATATTCGGTTCGGATAACGATTTTTTTTTGACTGTATAATGACTCTATTGCGTGTGTCCATTGTCTATCACACAAGATTACCTACATCATTGTTAAATGTAATTAGTAAATATCTAGTTACTATGTTACATAAGAAAAAATATGATCACTACCTAACTCAGAAATCGTAAATCAAAATGAATCATCCAAAAGATTAGCTCAGCATTAAAAGGATTGGAATTTATTTGCGCTAAGGCATAATCAATAATTTAGAGCATGAAATGAAATGTTTATTAATCCAAATAGGCTTTCACAGGCACTTATGAATAGTCTAGACTACTCTAGACTCTAATGCAAGGTTCGGAAGGTTGCTCTTGCTGAGAAGAGCCGGCAATAAACTCAGCAATTTCTCTTTTCAAAAACAACTTACACCAATGGGTGTGTGTATGTAATGACATTCATATTATGACTATTTGATTATTTTACTATTAAAGTGAGTAACAGAGGTTATTTGCGATAAATGTCTGCGGGATCTTCCCGCCACCCGCGCAATAAGTAACGAGTTTCAATATTGTCTCCATTAGTATAAGGAAAATAAAATAAAAATCACTTTTGTTTAGGATATAAAGACAAACAATTAACAAATTATTTTATGTAAATAACTAGCTGTCCCCCGCGGTTTCAACCGCGTTGCCGTGGAATCTTATGTTTTCTGAGGATAAAAAGTATCCTATGTTTTATTCCAGAATATGATCTACGCGTGTGCCAAGTTTCAACAAAATTAATTCAGCCGTTTTTTGCGTGAAAGAATAACAAACATACAAACTCCGTTTATGATATTAGTAGGATTAGTAACATATTATTATGACCTTCAGTCCAACAGCTCAATAATAGTAAAAAAAATATTTATACATTAAGGTTGTTTAATTTTAAATCAGTTGGCGAAAATGTCGTGCCGTGTTAGTAAATGCGAACAAGCATATATCATGGTAGTGAATATAAATACGCAAGACTCACACCGTCCGCTATTCAAGAAATGATAGCACGCTGCATCAGTGAGTGCTATTTACGAAATAAATAGTAGAGTTAAAGTATCTCGTACCTTCGCCAGATAAAATGACGCGATTTTTATTTTACATAGTTTTTGCGTGTTTTTTTAAAATCTCATTACAGGTGAGTTACTTAGTTTTGTTTTAGCGGTAGGTAATATTTTTAGAATGTTTATTGTCATTATTTTGACATGTTTTAAAACCGGTACAATGTACTTTTTACTTTAACTTTTTTTATAAGCTTGTGTTTGACCTCAATCTCACCATGGTAAGTGATGATGTAGATGGTAAGCACACAAACCTTATTGGGGGAATTTGAAATGTAAATAAGGAAGGCGGAAAGCCGATGCGCATGTAAAGACAAAATAAAAAACTCTATGACGACTTTTTGGCGGGAACTTGCAGAGTGACGTTGCGTTTTCGATTTATTTTCATTAAATTCGTGTATTTTTGAGTTTAATTGAATAATATTGGTGGTGTTTTGTCCAGTAATGATCAATCTAAGTGCACAAGTGAAGTGAAATGAAATGAAAGCGTGTATCGTGACTTTCCAGGTTGTCCCAAAAAGAATGTTTTAGTGGAACAACCGCCAATTTCACTAAAGCCTGACTGGACATGCACGGACGAGGACTAGACATTACAGTGAATTTGAGAATGTGACTATAACATAAAAGAAGAAATTAAAACTGAATAAAATGTATGCGAATTCCATCTTATTATCACTTACTATCCTTCTTTATTGTAACGTAATATATGTATTTCAGGTAAATGTATTTTTTGTTACCCATCCCATCCCAGGTACTTAGGTAGCATCACAAAAAACATGAAGTCGTTTAAAAAGGGACTTCTATCTTCATTCAAAACATTCTAAAATTCTGTGTTGATTGACAGTCATAATGTTTTATTTTCTGGGAATGATTCAAAAACAAGTGTGTACCTAATTGAAAAAAAAAACCTTTTGCAATGAGTAATTACCAAAATATAACGAATCATATTGAATTGTTTATGCAATGCATACATACGTCTTTGCATCTTTGCATGCATATTACAGTAATTTATTTAACACATTAAAGTGTTTGTTTCATACAATCACAATGCGTTCAACATTTGCATGTTCTTATTAAGATGTACCTACCTACAATGTGCTAGTTGTACCTACCTATAAGCAGTAAATATATACTTTTATTATATTATAAAGCTGAAGAGTTTGTTTGTTTGAACGTGCTAATCTCAACAACTGAAAAAATATTTTAGTGTTGGATAGCCCATTTATCGAGAAAACCTATATAACATCACGCTATGTTGCGAAAATCCCATAGGAACGCGGGTGAAACCGCGGGGCTCTCCCCCGCGGTTTCACCCGTTCATTCGTCACCCGTTCACACTAGTAAATCATAAAATAAATTAAGAACTCAGATTAACGATAAATAATACGCTTTTCTGTCGACTATCAAAAATATTGAAGTCAATATTTATCTTCATTTATTGGTAGGTTGTGGTTCTGCACCCAAATTAAGTTCAACTGATTAATTCAATACCGTTAGACTTGAGAGCCAATGCCTTCGAGGCATTATAAAAGGTCGACAACACTGGTAAAGCAAAAAAAAATGGATTTCCTAATGCCTATAGGCGACAGTAGGCACTCACCATCGGGGTTATTGCGCCCGCATGTTTGTAGACTAGGGACTCATTGACTTATCAAATCAGTTCCTTTTTATTAAATGACAAAACGATATAGTAAGTGGCATCCACCAAGACGCGCCCCACCCTTTTTCCTAATCACTTACAGTGCAAGTGTGCATCATTTCGTTAGTGTTGTAGTGCTGTCGATATGTATACTCGTATATCGAGCACTACAACACTGGCAGAAACATGTACTATACTTGAAAACAGTGGGGCACGACTTTGTGATTTGTATGAATAGTGCGTTGTGAGTGTGAAGTGTGACAGATATACACAATCAAAAGATATACTTAATTGGCTAATTTTACAACGTATTCACTATTTTTACTTGTTTTATAGGTACGGTTAGTGTGTTAATCTGTTGACTCGCGTGTATAACCTGTCAAACAACTCGTCAACTCGCGCACAGTTTTAAAAAAATCCAAATTCGCGCCCAGTTTTCAAGTAAATGTCATCGTCCCGATTGTCCCATTTGAGAATCAAGTGGTGTGGACTCTGAAACCCCGATTGTCCCAAGAAAGAACTGACAGGTTAAATACTTTGCCTTGAATAAGTACATAGAAAACATCACCATATACTTCTGACACGAAATGAACAGTACCGAGTATACACGTAGTTAACGTAATGGTTTATTAAGCACGGATAATTTTTCCATTTAAAGACAGCTGACAGTAAATAAGCATAAAAAAAACAAAAGAGCAGCATCAACTTACTCTCTCAACTCTATTTGAATGCAGTTAAGACTATTATTGCCTTAACGTAGAAAAAATATATTCTAATTGATGCGATAAGTAACTTACTTACCTACTTCACGTGAGGGCATACATAATTTGATAACTAAATTGTTAGTATTGGTGTGTTTGTTTGTCCTTTGTTCACGTAGCGACGCGGCGGACGCGTGATGAAAAGATATTTAAAAAACTCAAATTACAACGTCTAAACTGCGCAGGTGAATTGTTTCTAAGAAATACAAAGGCAGTTAGTTTCCATTGCAACGACTGCTGACCCTGCAAGGAATAGCCCACACAAATGGATAGCATACGGATGGCGATGCAGAGCCAGCACCACGTAATTTAATACAGAGGGGAGAGTCCATAACTATTTATATGGAATTACATTACTGCAACGACGTATACTTTGTATAAGTGTGATTCATACAATGTTCAGTGTCCGCAAAGTCCAACTTTTGTATATCAAGGTTGGTAAACAAGTGATTCCAGTGCCAACCGAGACTTGCTGTCGATCAGACTGCATTGTGTTGCAATTTGTTTGTCTGTTGACTTTCAATTTTTTAATGTGATGTTTTTATCTTAATTTCAATAGTTTGAGTGAGTGTCGACGACCTTTATTTGTTCTTAAACATGAGGACTGTAGCGTTAATTTTATTTATGATATGTTACTCCGAGCAGGTACGTTTAATAGTATTTGTATTGGTCGGTAACTGTATTTTGTCAGTCAGCAGTGTTAGCACAGCTCGCATTAGTTTAGAAGACAGGGCTGTATTTTTGATTATATAATTTGACTAGTTTTCCACCCCTCCGTTTCACCCGATAAGTAGGATAGTAGGATTATAGTATTCATTTGCTATGTGAGGATTAGGGTAATATAAAAGTAAGATTTATAAGCTAAGGTTACTAGTTTTATACATTCGCGTACATTATATTTATAGTATCTAATAGATAACATATCACAAATTATCAATTAATTAATTGTTACTTTGTAACACTACTACAAGTAGGTAGACTTGTATAATATTACTAGCTGTCCTTGGTTTCACCCACGTTCCCGTGGGATCTTATCTTTTCCCGGGATAAAAATATAGCCAATCACTAGGAATAATGTAGCTTTCTAATGGTGAAATAATTTTTAAAATCGGTCGAGTAGTTTTTGAGTACAAAACCATTATTATTTGACTCTGTCAATACAATTATATTTACAATAAATGTACAAAATATACAAGCAAATGTACAACTATAATATATAAAAAACTTCTTCGAGGCTGCCGCTGCTGCCGATCGGCAAGGTTCCCAGAAGGCTGGCAGCGTTTCCTCTTTGGATGGCCAAGCTGATGCGTTGGCGGAAAAAGCTCCCCGCCCGCCGGTCACCCGAGGCCTCGATGAATTTTTTACATAAAGAAGTTTACATTACTTTTACATTACTTCAGACCCCCACGGACCCATGGTCTCAACCGTAACAAAACAAACAAAAAATCTAATCTTACCTCTTTATAATAGTAGTACTTATAGCAGGATTAGGTATTTTCATTCATAATTTATGAATAGCCTGAAGTCGTTGTCTATGTAAATTAATATCGATGATATACCTATAACTACCATATTTAAGAATAAAATTATTCAAGCTCTATTTGTTTAAATATAATAATATGTAAGGTGTAATTAATTATGATAACAACTACATTATTGGCCTTTTACGCTGCTGTATAATTTTGCGTAATTAAGTAGGTAGATACTAAGATAGGTAAGTAGTCTAATATAGGCATATATCATTTTTTGCACAGTTATCGACTCGTGAAGACACAAGTTATGTAGCGGCAGTGGTAGAATTTGCAGTATCTAGAAATGATTTTGAGGGAAACCTTAACAACTACGATCAGTTCATACAACAAGCATCGCTACAAGTAAGTAATTACCCATATCATCCAATTATCGATGTACATTGAACGCCTCTAGCGGACAACTATATTTTCGCAATGCGGAAATCTTACGTAATTAGACGAAGCAAGTTTTTGACTTATTGCAAAGAAACTTCAAACAAAAAGTAAACTTGTAAGTCAACGCAATCAAAAGCTACGGCCGTGTATGCCGCATATTTTAACTCTCGCAAGGGAATCAAAACCTATAGGGTAGGTACTTCCCGATGACCTAGAACCATGAAATTTGACAATAAGCAATCTCATGTAGTACAAGTAAAGAAGAAAATCCGAAAGCTATAATTTTGTTGCTACATCAGAAAAAAAAGCCAATCGAAAAAAAACTGAAAAATCTTCAAGACTCGATTCCCGTGTGATGATCGAGTTTATACGGAACCCTCGGTGCGCGAGTCCGACTCGCGCTTAACCGTTTTTTATTTATATAGATATGATAATGTAGGTGAATTGCATGGTAACATGATTAAATTGTATATTTTCAGAATGTAGACATCATCGCTTTCCCTGAAATGACGCTCATGAACAGTACACAAAGCGCAAGAGTGCCCATATACAGTCTACTACGAGAATACCCCATACCCGCGTTGCACTCAGAACTTTATGATGAGGTAAGAGCTTGGACTAATATGGTTGATTGGTCTAAGGGTAAGAGATATAGCTGCAAACTATACTTTCAAAATAATCAAGGATTTCATGGGAATTCTCTGTACTAGATTGATATTAATTAAAATTGATAGAGAAATATAGAAAAAACGAGCGAGCCTTGTACCTACCTACCTAGTACCTAGTCGCATATGATGTGTAACATCTGAAATCTCACCTTGATTCCACCATACATGAACCAACCTCTCGGAAAATGGGTTGGTACCATCTGACTCTACCACCGCGCGCGCTCTTTGGTCAATTGGTCAATAAATGAGTATGGGCTAAACCCCTTCCGTCCCTATCTTTTTCACGAAATCTCTCCCACAGAACGAATGTAAGCAAGAGGAAAGATGTTACACATTAAAAAGTAAAAATTGTGCGATACATGTCAGGCAGGTGAGACAACGTGGGGTAAACCCATAGAGCATTAAACCACTCCCCTTGGGCGGTAAACCGTAACCTTCTGTTCATTTTACTGGCCATCATAATTACCTCACCTCACTCCAAAAATGGAACGATCAAATGAATGCCCCAAAAAGTTTTGTTTGTATTTTTTATTTTTTTGCAAGTTGCCACTTTTTTTTAATATAACTATATACTTTTAAATTGTTATTTTCTAGTCTTTGGTGCGTTTATCAACAGCTGCCCGACAGTACCAGATGTACGTGGTGGCGAACCTTCGCGAGGAGTTGAACTGCAGCGATGCACCTGGAGAATACTGCCCTGAGGAGAAAGTTTACATGTTCAACACTAACGTGGTGTTTGATAGGACTGGAGCTGTTATTGATAGGTAAATGCATATCACGAGGAGCCAGTGTGGAGTTGTAAACATCGAAGGTTCTTGGATCAATTTTCAACTTGAGGGCTACCACCGTGCTATGATTTCCTCACGATGCTTTCATTTACCGAAAGCTCAAGATCATCGTTTCGAACACTCGAAAAATGTCGATAGTTATTGAAGACGATAAAAACTTACTTACAAAAGGATGTAATTAAAATATTTAAGATTCTTAGAATAAAAATAAAATGGGAATGGTCTCATACTATCTACTGAGCAATCTTTGGTCCCGGATAGTTGTTCGATTGTTTTTCTATCTACTAAAACGAATTGTATGAAATACGTACATAGATACGAGTGCTGTATTCTATTTTCTATAGCATGCGTAACTTATGTGTATTGTTTGATACATAGATTGTAGCTATACATTTTATTAGCTTCTATGAAGTATATCTGAAGCAGTATTGATCCAAAACTTCGTTAATTCTAAAGTTATCTGGTCTGTAAATGTCTTTCATCCTGCACAGATACCGCAAAATTAACCTTTTTGGTGAGTTCTCACATACCCCAGCCTTAAGGCCAGACCTGGGCATCTTCGAGACTGACTTCGGGGTTACCTTCGGCCACTTCATTTGTTTCGACCTGATGTTCCAAGTGCCAGCTGTTCAAGTAGTGCAGAAACCAAGGCTGACGGATATAATTTTTACCACAATGTGGTTCTCAGAGTTACCTTATTTGACAGGTAAGCGTGGTTGTCTTATAATATATTATGTTATACCTACATAGGTATTAGATATAGTTTAATGTATTAAACTAGTTATCTAAGGTTCAATAAAATTTTGGAGTACTTGGAGAAAAATGACATCCTACCAGATCTCCAATCTGATACTACCTTATCTGATGTACAATCCTTGAGGCACGTGATCTGGGAGAGGGAACATTACTGACTCTTCTGGATTTTCGAGCGTTCGATGCAATCAATTCGTCGCTGTTGCTTTCTTAGTTGGCGTATTATGGTTTTGCCGCAGAAACAGTCAAATGGTTTGAGAGTTACTTGACGGACACAATATGTTGAGATCCGAAGAGAGGATGAATCAATTTTATCATACCCTCCGCGTACCTCAATCAAGGATCAATTTTAGGGCCCCTCATATAGTGTAGACATTACCAAGTCATTCCATTTTTGTGTACATCAAGTGTACCATTACGAAAGCAATTAGTAGATGTACATCAAGAACGGATAATCTAATATGGCGTATACAAAATGCATGTATCCGTTTTTGAGTAGATGTCATATTACTCCCTTTGCCAACACACACAACAGCATGCTTAAAATGGATGCAAGAAGGAAGAATCTATTTTCAAAACTGAGCTGGAGACAAAATTAACATGAGAACCAAATACGTTGTGCAACTAATCCTCTTTCCATCCCAAAACACAGATCCATGGCTTTAGGGGGAGTTAAACAACTCGCTTTAGGGATATTCATTGACCTAAAAAAGCATTCGATACAGTTAGCCACCAAAAGTTGTTACAGAAATTAAGCAATATCGGTCTCACAGGCATAGCTCTAAATATGTTTAAATCGTACTGGCGTCAAATCGTAAATCTGGATAACTTCACTAGCTCCACTCAAAATGTCACCAACGGTTCAAGGCGCAGTTATTATTTCTCTATTGTTTTTAATTTACATAAATACAATTGAACTCACCGGACAACTAACGCTGAATGCGGACGACACATATCTCTTCTATTTCAATAAATCTATTCATAAAATTCTACCAAACTCAGTGTCAAATAATACATATAAGAATATAAAGCAAGTCCCTTTGTCCACAACAAAAACAAAGCAGATCATAACTAAATATTTTTCCAGCTGTTCAGATCCAAGAGGCATACGCATATGCCATGAATGTGAACTTCATAGCATCTGGAGCCAACAATGTCGCAGTGGGAAGTGCTGGTAAGTGTTTTAAGAAATGGTTAGGGTTACCTATTCATTTCATCATCAGACTCTCGCGGTACCATCCCTGATGATTGTACATTCGCAGTCAAAGTCAAAAGCAATTTAAGTATTCAGTTTATTCGATAGTCATCCTTGGTATTCCTCCTAGAGAGGGCAGGTAGATTGCAGTTTGTCTCATGTCAGTCTTCAACTAAGAGCATTTCTCTTGAAGCACCACATACCACGTGGTCTGCTTGAGTTTGTGTCATAATTCGATTCTATAGATTACTATTTTTGCCGCCATAACACGCAAATATTGTCAGTGAGACTAGATAAATAATAATTATTGAATGTAGTGTAAGTTGTTTTTCAAAAGACTAATTGCTGAGTTTATTGCCGGCTCTTCTCAGCAAAAGCAACCTTCCGAACCAAGCATTAGAGTCTAACTATTCATAAGTGCCTGTGAAGGCCTATTTGGATGAATAAACATTTCATTCATTACCTACCGATCACAAACCAACCACTGACCTTCGTACTACAAAAACCACCATCAGATCACAGATCATCTTCAGGTACCTACTTATAATCATTTTTTTTTTTCTGGATAAGCTTGTGATTGACCACAATCTCACCATGGTAAGTGATGATGTGGCCGAAGGTGGTAAGCACACAAAGCCTAGATGGGAACTGGCTCTCAAGTGCAGCTGTCGGAACACACCGATAGGGGCTTGGCGACAGATTTTCAACTTGAGGGTGGTAGCCAGCCAGTCGGGTACCACAAAGTACCCTACCATCGTGCTATGGTTTTCTCACGATGTTTTCCTTCACCGAAAGCTCAAGCCTTCGCCGCAGTATCCGACGTCACTTACTACTGAGCTATGATCGCCTTGTCTTATAACCACTCTCTATTTGCATCTTATTTCAGGCTCAGGTATATATTCCGGCAAGGCGGGTGCTCTGGTCAGCATCATGCCTGGAGTTTCAACGTCACGGTTGCTTGTTGCTAGGGTGCCTAAAGTTCCAGGAAACGTAAGTATCACAGATTATTCCATTATGATTATGAAAATATTATGACTCTGATAAACAAATAAGACACTATATGTTAATGCTGTCGCCCGCGTAAAAGTATTCTATCTCTTATTCCAGGATTATTATAGATTATCTATTTGTGTGCCAAGTTTCATCAAGATCAGTTTAGTAGTTTCGGAGTTCATCGTTCAACATCGTGACACGGTTTTATATAGGCATTAATATTTGGTAACATTTAGGTGTTTGAAAGTTACTTATAGAATACGAAAATTGAAAAAATTACAGTCAATTAGAACACGTAGGGCTACCGTACAGTAATAATTAAACCATATAACTGTTATGTGTGACCGAGGGCGTCACCAGATGGTCCAGAGAGGGAGTTGATATATGGAGGATGGGAAAAGTATACTTTTGTAGGTCACACAGCAGTCAACACATGAAGCTTTACACTTACTTGTACTGCGAGTCCCTCCCTGGGCCCTTTGGCGACGCTTATGTATAACGTAAATAAAATTTCAGGTAGTAGGCACGCCTCCCGGTCCCATATACGACAACCCTGCTGACCATGACCAACTGACGCTCATCATTGACCCGTCCCTCCCTTCTCACATCACTAGACCCCTGGTGCAGGGCTTCCAAGAGTTCACCCTCGTCGATAAGGATGTCAGCTGCAAGTTTACAGTAAGATTAAACCTCGGGGGAGGAGAAACGGTGAGTGACAACCTTGAATTTATTAATTGAATGAAATCGGGATTAACACTGCAGATACGATACTAACATTTTAAGGTGATGATAATTCTGTGACAGTAATTATGTACTCTATAGTCGTAGTAACAAAAGTTGATTTAGAATAACTATATTTAGCTAGAGAATTAAATTAATAAAATCACTGAACTGTGTGTCAGTTCCTATGGTCAGTTCCCTCTTCTTTTCCTACGTGTTCCTACCTTCGGTTACATCATCACTCACTGAGCGAAAGCCTATGTAAATTAAATATTATGTTTTATGTCTCATTCATTTACATTATGGAAATATTCATATAAGTTTAATAACTATTTATTCATCAACAACATTCAGCGAATAACTAGCGGTGTAATCGAAAACCTAACATAAATATCTACCCAAAGCTTACCCAAAGGAAGTATTGGTTTAACCAATGCCGGAACATAGTATACTCTTTGAATAGTATACCTATACTATGTAACGGTTTACCGTATGAAAGAACATAACAAATACATAAAGAAAACGATAAATAGTGTGACTAAAACGGTTTTTTACAGTCAAATCAATATTTAAAATCGAACGAAAATACGTATTCGTAACCTAAAGATACCTACGACAAAGGTACTACTAAATATGTATGTCCAGACAGTCCGACGGCCACCTCCCAAACAAACCTTGCATGCATACCTAAAGAATTATAAATAATATTTGTAACACATAAATTACTGCATGTATATAAGGCACTGCATGTAGCACGAATTGCGTCCATGGTGCATGATGCATGGTTTTGTAAATGCATGCGATATTTTACCACGAGCGGTAATCGGTCATGGTAAGTTGTTCTGGTATGTTTATTATTGCTTTCCTAACATTGCTAGATGGGTAACTTAATAGGGTATCATAAAATAATGTGTTGGACACAAACTCAATTTTACCATAGAATTCTCATAAATGTTACAGAGCTTTAAATTTAACCGCAGCTCGCAGTGGAGATATAGTTTTATTACGACTGAATTTAAAAAAACTGATAAGGGCTCACGCATTTTGAAAAATATGTAATATAATTATTGCAGGCTCCACGATTCCATGCGTTTATCCAAGATGGCAAAAACATGTACGCTCGAAGAGAAGTCGGCATCGCCGCGTGCGCCGTCGTCGCTTGCAAGGACGACGACGTCAAGAGTTGTGCGTATAGGTAGGTACGAGCTTGTAATGAACGTGAAATCGTCAAGAACATATTCATTCAAGAGGCCAGTTGCTGGGAGTCAGTCGATGCAAACTGCCTATGACCTTCAACCGAAATCACTTCTAGCTAAATAAGAATGCATAATCAAATGTGCAATTTTGATAATTACATTAATATTAAGAGAATCTCTGATAAGAGGGAGACTGATAACCATTTAACAGAGGCGTAGCTATCATTTCCAGAACTTAATGACATAAATATTAATATATTTCAGATACAATTCAACGAATACCAACGTGGAGATATCGGAGCTTGAAATTAAGATGACATCTTACCGAAATCAATATAACAACACCCTTAAATGTGATAATGTTGTTTACTACCCAGTGTCATTGACAACAAGCAAATTCCCACTAGCACCGAAAAACTATACACTACATAAAGATGCCGGAAACAATTTACATGATGGTGGAGATGATAGTTTATCAGATAATGACGTATCTAAAAACGACAGACGGGAGATTATAAAGTTCAAGATTAATAAACCTCAAAAAGATTTAGTTGCTTTTGGTATTTGGGGACGAGTGTATACCAAAGATGTCGATCGTAATGTAGAAGCTACTGAAGAAGATATTCATAATTATAATGATATATTAGATATTATTTACGGACTCGAGAAAGAACATTACGGTGATGATTAATAATCAATTGAAGATGAAAGATGAAGCGCATGATGTATTGAATAAGACCTTATTTGAATAATAACAACCATGTCTTTTTGCTAGCTGACTGTTGTATCGACGTAATCTAGAAATAAACTTTCCATCTATTCAAATCTATTAATTGCCACAATGCGTTGTGGACGTAAAAAATTATAGCCACGATACGAATTTATGTGGTCTTTCCGTGATTCACAACGCGTTGTGAGCATCGTCATAAGAGCCATAACATGAATTTTGCGATGTAGATGTTTTACAGTGACCACACCGCGTTGTGAGCTCTGTTTATTCGTTCAATGAGCGTTTTCGGTGTTTGTACCTACGTAACATAAATAAATGCGAAATACCACACTGATTCAAGAAATCTCAGCAAGAATGCTATAAATTTGAAATTTGGCCGGTAGATTCTTAGTAGGAAGAGTGGATTCAACCCTTAAGCCGCAGTTTCACCCGCGTTCCCTACGCGGGTGAAACTGCGGACGTAATGTAATATACTTTCGTATTGTTTAATCTTTTTGAATCAATTTTATTATGAAAATTTATGTTTGGGAAACAAAGAATGACGTGTTACACAGGTTAGATAAAACTTGCGATCAATACTTATCAACGAATGAATAAAACACAACTTCAAACTTTTTCCGAAATTCAAGTATAGTTTTTATGAGCAATAATAATGTTTCTGGTCAGTTTTATTAAAAACTTAATATTAATAAGTACTAATTGACATAATTAATGTATCACTATGTATGTTTAGTTTTAAGGGGCGTAAAGGATTCTATGAATTATTTTTTATGGTGTAATGTAGAGTAAAAAGGTACTTACACTTTATTTGTACAGGTTGGGACTAAGGTTGAAGTAAGGTTCCGCGGGGTGGAAAGCTAGTATAAAATATAGGTATCCGTACTTAATATTATCACAATCATCATCAGCCCGTATTGGTCCAATGCTGGACATAGGCCTCTCCTACTATATACCAATACTTATAATTAAAAATGATAGCTCAGTGGTAAGTGACGTCGATCGTGGGTTCGAATCCTACAACGACCATATAGCCCATAGACGCCTAATGCTTGATTTAACGCATCAAAACAATTCTGTCAACTAGCTGAGGTATGAGGAAGCGGGGTACTGCGTTCTGATTGGCCCTTCCAAGGTCATTACGTATCACTAGGGATGGGACAGGTTTAAATAAAACACGAAGGTATCGATATTTTTTTTGATAATAATTGTACTTTATAAAATGTTTAATGGGCTTTTTCACCTTCCCATTTATTAATATTATTTTAACATGTAATTACTTAAACATAAAATGTAAAAAATAAAAACAACATACGAGTATCAAAATTCTTTCCGTATTTATTTAAAAAGATATCATACAGTCATACTTTTTTCGGAAGTTGGTAATAGTTAAACAAATGTCTTAATTAATAAAACAATACTAAATTTTGTAAGTCAAACAATGATTTATACAATAAGATAATGGCCTATAGTGTTCCCACTGCTGGGACAGACGCCTCCTCTCCGTGAGAGGGAAATTTTCTGTGTGGATTAAACACACCTAATTTTTGGACAGTCAAAAACACCATACTAATCATTTTTGAAATGTATTAACTTTGTATATATCCTCCTAACAGTATGTTTATGATGAGCAGACTTTGTAAGAAAAGCTAGTCGTGTGGAAATATATTTGTGCATAACACTCATTGACAAATCCACTACATGATTAGTTACTTCAGAGTGGAATTGATGATTACTTATATTAGGAAATAGTTCCTCGCCAATGAAACTGCTTAAAGTTTTATTGACCAGGATGTCGGTTTTGCGTATTTGGTTTTTTGGAATTTTCTGAAGGTATGCTTTTATGGTTATTTCAGAACGACGACATATTTTGACCACAGTTGGTGAAGGATATATCAAGCCACCTTTGTCTCTGTAAGCTATTAGACTACTTTGGTCCTGATTCAAGGAAACTAAAGCTCCAATACATGTCTTGCATTTTATTTGTTTGACTAACGAACTCGACACAAACCCCGCAATGTACTCTACTGCCCTTTCAGCAAAAAGCGACAAAGTAATCCTTTCAAGTGCTCGATTTAAGTCATCACGACTTTCAGTGTCATCGATGTCAACATCTTGCTTGTCATCCAACGTTGTCGTCAAGTTGATTCTACCCAATGCTGATGAACAGTTCAAGATGGAGATATGTTCCAAAGGAACACAGTTGCCAGTGGAGACATCCATTAACTCCGTGTGTATTAGTATTTTTTTATATATCGCTTCGAATAATCGCGGAGTTGGGTTGTCATTACTACCGCCGTGTGAACGTATATTGGCAAAAAACAGTTCTATGTGATCTTGGGAAATCTTATTAAAAGGTATATACTTGATTGAAGCATTATTTTTATCTATTATGTCATGAAACATTCCGATAACACTGTGGATTGCGACACAAAACCCTATGAATCCTGTGTAACGTGGAGAGTTAACAAGTTTTACGGTTCTGGTGTCATTTAATTTCACAGTTAAGGTAAAAATATACTTTTTACATGCCTCTAGTCTCTTTAAAATATTGGATGAGTTATCTTTGTTAAGAGCTCGTTTAAAGCCGTAGCCATGAACTTTCGAGTCCAATATGTCAAATAAGTCATTGATCGTTAATAACATTTCAACAGTAGCATCTACGTCTTGAAATTCTTGAAGTTTCAGTTCCGATTTGCAAAATTTCAAAGCCGTTGCCACGCTACGGCTAAACAACTGGGCAGCTAGTTTAACTTTCATCACGTTCTGTTTAAATTCAATGTGGGAAAGTCTTAATTTGTTTGCTAAATGAAACTGTTCCCTTTCCTGGATGTGGTGGAGTAAATTAATGTAGTCCCACTTTATGGAACCCCCCTCACCATTTTTAAATTCCCTATAATATTCAAATGCATTCCTAACTAATTTTAACATATGTACTGGGTCTAAGAATATAAAAACGTGGTTATTAGTTATTGGATGGGGAAAAAATCTTTTCATATTTTGTTCCAATAAACTACAGCCTAGTAATTTTACCATGGCAATGTTCGTCGGACATCCATCAAATGTTACGGCTTTAATAGTGACATTGTTATCATGACATAAAGAAATGGCCTGTAGCACGAGATTACGCTTTTGTTCAGCATTAGTGCCGTTTGTAAGAAAGTACCCTATAGGTACCTTGAATCGTTTGTTTAGCCCAACAACAAGCAATACCAATGCTTCAGTACATTCACTGGAGCAATCTGTTTGAATTTCTCCGCCAAAGTCCACATATCCAAAAGTGCGTTGTGTCGAGGGAACGTATTCAACTTTGGATTTTATCTTAATCTCATCAAACACTAAAGTGGCGATTAATTCACCTTCGCATTGGGCAGCTTTGTTTTTTAGAGCGATAAAAGCTTCTTTGGTATAGCCCGGTCTACCATCTACGGTTTGGTACCATTTGCTTAGTGTCTTGATAGATGGAAGACATGTTTGGAATGTTTTCCTTACATATTTGTATGCCTTAGCGGAATAGAAATTTAATGTAAGGGCAAAAGTTCTAAGTTCCGGTGAATATTTTTTCCTAATCGTAATTCCTTTTTTATTCGATTTCATTACTTGTCTTTTAACTAATTCCCTATTAGTTACCCCAATTTTACTCAGTAAATCTGCATTACATGAATTTATTAATTTTTGATTTTCGAGCTCTTTTAATATGTTTTTAAGGGAAACCAGTCTTTTACGCATGTATCGTGTTTTTTCTCTTAAGTTTTTTATAGTTTTATTTTTTTGCAATATCTTGTCAGATAACTCGATAATTCTTCTGCACAAGCGTTTTTTGACGGGTGTCGCATAGTCTGACGGACTTCCAGGAAAACGTTTATTTTTTTTCGGTGTTGAAGTAAATGATGGCGATTTCAAGGAGTTTTCGTTTGGCACTTGTTTTGAGGTACCGAGTGGGGACACTGGGGACTTCGTTTTGTATAATTTTGGTGCGCTAGAAGCAGATACTACAGGTAGATCTTTTATTTTTACAATCACTTCAGGCCTTGACGTGCTGGGCATCGGGACACCTGAGTCAACCGCGTTACTCTGAAAATGTAATAGAACTTTTGTCTAACTTCTTTGGTTTCTATCTACCTTCTAGGTACAGGGATTAAAGTGATTAAACGGTAATACTCACCAAAAGAGGCAAATACCTTGTTGGTACTGCCGAACTTACTAGCCGGCGACGGTTTTTCATAGCCATAAAACAATCTTCAGTAAAATGCCGTGAACATATTACACTATGTGTTGATGGGAACCAGTTCTCTCGCTTGGTTGCAATAATCCATTTATTTTTAAAATCAGGATCTTGTGGGTACCTAAAATCAATGACCGTTTCACAATTAACTTAATGTTTCCATTGTATGTGTAATCAAAAAAACTTTTTTACAAAAAAAAAAACAACCGACTTTAATTTTTCGCTTTTTAGTGGGTCAGTCTGTAATTTATCTAAGTTACAATAGCCTAATGTCAACTGCTCATCACCTTTTACAAAACATTGCTTTTCCCGATACAAGGACCTTAATTGTTGAGGAGTTCTCCCAGTAAGGAACTAAGAGAACTGGAACTGGTCTCTTTATCATGGTGCCACCCTTGGGAAATCTCCTTTCCAATACAAAAATAATCATCAAAATCGGTTCATAAACGACGAAGTTATCCGCGAACACACATAAAAAAGTCGAATTGAGAAACTTCCTTTTTCTGAAGTCGGTTAAATAGATTTTCAAATTTCGTTTAGATAGTATAGGTTTTTGCTTTCTCGATAACTTTGGTCATATGATTTGGTGCATCACTATTATTCGTTAGGTATGTTTACCAAATAATAGAGGAAAAGAGATAGCTAAAAAAATACTTTCAGAAGAAAGGGACGCAAACATGAAAGACATCAACGAGAGACCTAGCACCTTTCGTCCACCTACAAGTTTGACCAGTGTAGGATGAACTCCGATAAATAATAACGGAACATAAATCTAATCTAATAATGAATATATAACTATTTACTTACCGATGAAATGTTATGCCATCTTTTCGGAAACTCGAAGTCTGGCTGTTGTTACCACACCAACGTATTGTGCAAGGGGCCATTATATTATTTTGAACAATTTTTAATCGTCTAACGCGGAAGTGTTTATAGCTCACAGAAGTGGTCGAAACTGAATCGAAATTGTTGAGTGGCGACCTATATCAGATCTATAAGTCTGATGTGTTGACAGACATCGGTCGCCTGTTATTAGGCGTCTATGGGCTATATGGTCGTTGGAATCCTACAATGAGCTTGAGCTTTCGGTGAAGGAAAACATCGTGAGGAAACCACAGCACGGTGGTAGGGTACTTTGTAGTACCCGACTGGCTGGCTACCACCCTCAAGTTGAAAATCTGTCGCCAAACACCTATCGGTGTGTTCCAACAGCTACACTTGAGAGCCAGTCCCATCTAGGCTTTGTGTGCTTACCACCTTCGGCCACATCATCACTTACCATGGTGAGATTGTGGTCAAACACAAGCTTATCCAGAATAAAAAAAAAAAAAAACTAAGTACATAATAAAATAAGAATATAATATCTCTATAGGTATACTGAAGTAAAATTATTTTCAGGCCAAGCTAAATATTATACTTAATGGTGGTTTGCTTAAATTGTTAGATAGATAGGTACTTATAGTAATAAACATTGTAAGTACGAGGTTATGGTTTATTTTCAATGAAAATATCAATTTGAATTTATTATTTTAAGTTATTGTAATATTTAAATAAATAAGTAGAAATAATAAACGTCTTTTGTTAATTCAATATTAACCTTTAGGTAAAGAAACTGTAAAGAAAGCTAAATTTAGAAAAATACCGAAAATTGACAAAGAATCCACGCTAATGTAAAACAAACTAAAATTATAATAGGTACTATAATTCTTTTTTTTTTTAATAAAATATTGTTATTGTTATTACACAGTTATATAATAAATAAATGTATATTGAGTCTTGTTTGAAATATTGGCTTGTGACGTCATAGATATACAACTACACATTTTCTGTACAATACTGTATTTTTTGTTTGCCTTATTAAATATATCCTATTACCCTAGGTTGCCTGGAAGAGATCGCTTCAGCGATAAGGCCGCCTAAATTGTTTTTCACTTTATTTATTTGTCTTTTGTGAATGTAACTTGTGTCCTTTTTATGTGTAAACAATAAAGAATATTTATATTGTATTGTATTTTATTTTCTAACTTTACTACATACAAAGGATAAATTTTACAACGTATTCACTATTTTCGAATATTTTTAAGATGTTTTATACACTGGTTAGTGTGTGTATAGGTATATATTTTTAATATAAGCAATATCCCAATTCAATTTCAGCACTATAGATACAGAGCAGCAGCGTTTAGTGGCGTGCGCAGTTTCAGTGGCGTAGCAACAGGGGGCAGCAGGATCTGTTCCGTGGTCGCTTGTATAGGCGACACTATTGACACTTGTGGGACAAGGTATAGTCACACAGTCACTCTATCAAAGGCTTTAAGTCGCCGACTGAGGCCTTACGTTAAGAATTTGAGATTAATCGATTAGCGATCGCTGCTATAAGTATAAGGAAGATTACAAGACGAAGATGGTTTATGGGAGCATCGCATTGCAATCTTTAAAGAAGATCTTATAGACATTGTTTAATAGCGCTATCGAAGTATAGATTTTATAAATGAATAAAAAGATTAATAAGAGAGCACTTAGAATAATATTATGAACTAATATGTGTCTTTTACTCGAATAATGGTTATGTAGCCTGATACAAACTCTACGGAAAATATCTTGTAAACAATAATGGAGTAGCATGCAACATGGATGTACACATCCAACAAATCGTTTCAGACTATGTCCTATAATTTAACTAACACCACACAATTTCACAGGTTCACCAGTTACGCTGAAAACAGAACAGCCGTATTCGAAGAGATGACCATCGTTGGAACCGTGCCCACACCTGTAATAGATTCTCTACTTGACGCAGACAATTCTGTATTCTTTCCACTTTCAATGAAATCGTCAATCATGCCTTTAGAACCCGAAGATTATACTTATAGTAGGATAGTGCAAGGTAACGTCACCGTACATACAGTAACACTGAATAATTTCAATACTGAGTTATACACTTTTGCGTTATGGGGAAGAGTGTTCGCTACTGATGGTATAGAAGCAGACCCTCCAGTTGATCAAATCGATTTTGAAGACATAGTTGATGCTCATGATTCTTCATTCGTAAACGTTTTTAATTATTTCTTGATTGTGCCTATAATAATTGGTGCCTTATTTAGGTAATTCCGTTTCATCTGCGTTCCCGTGGGATCTTATCTTTTCCCGGGATAAAAATATAGCCTATGACACTCACAAATACCGTGACTTTCTATTGGTAAAAGAATTTTCAAAATCGGTTCAGTAGATCCAGAGATTACAAACTTTACCTCTTTATAATATTACGGGTAAAGAAATATTAAGTAGTATAAATAGATGAACAAGCTACTCGGGAGGTTCCCTCCTGTTTTCGTTTAATTTTGTAAAATTTTGCTATTTACTGAGAAATTGTTATGTACAGATATATTTACCTCATTGTTGATGTTTATTTATTTTGTTTATTTGCTAATTATAAGATTACTTTTTTAGTTTTTGTTTTATTTTACCTAGAATTGAGGAAATTTTGCCAGTCTTAAAAACTTCTTTGAACAAAATTAAAATAATGGACAAAGAAAATGAACTATAAATCACGCTTTCCACGTTGCGCAAGCGGAAATTCTGCTTGCGTAACGTGGTAAAGTTCGTTCTTTGATGGCATGACTTAGAGACGGTCGCAAATCGTGGGAACATTATCTACTCAAAACTTTTTGTCTGCCAAAGGTAATTTTGCACTTTGATGAGCTAACAATATTATAAAAGTTGATTGTTATTATCTTAGAAGTCTGCAGCAGGCGGGTCATCTGATGGTAAATTAATACCGTCACCCATAGACATTAATAATAGTAATCTGATGCCTACCTGTTTACAATTACTTACAACTGCAACTGGCTCTCAAACCTATCTGTTGGAACAACGAAATTCTTGTCGACAGATTAACACGTTCCCTGTCCGCTGAGCCACATATGGTTCATGAACGTGCAGAAGCAAAAATGTCTCTCTACGCTCATTTGTGTTTCAGGGAAGTAAAGCCTACATCCGGTTTTTTTTTAAATTATATTATTACTAGGGAAACCCTATGACTATAAAAACAAATTATTCAAAAAATCCTATTGGATTTGTCGGTCAATTTTAAATTATATAAGTCGTACCCACTTCAAAAAATTATAACACACATTTAAATTAAGTGGAAAACTATTTTGATCACTATGTAAATTAATATAGGACACTAAGCTTGGCATATCTGATAAAATAACGAGAACAAGAACATATTGTAATGGATGGAGTTAACTAAGTAATTAGCAGAAATTTAACACAACGCACCTACAAATATGCGTCACAATAAAATAGTTACATGGTAGCGTAATCGTTAACCACCAAAAACATAAATGTAAAAAAGGAGAGCCAAGTTCAATACAAAAATTATTCTCTGCTGTGGGCTTCGCCGCAAAAAGAATGGAGATCTGTGATTGAGTGCCAAGTTCTATGCAAAATCCAAATATGTAGTCTAAGGGCTGACTTGGCTGGTTTTCCCATACGAATTATTATTAAGTACCTACTTTTACACAGTCATGGAAGAGCCTTATGTTCGATGGGTAGTTTCTACCAGCAAGCCAAATTTTCGGAATAATAAAATAAGAACCGAAAGGTAACAGGTTTAGAACATGCGAAGGCTATATAATTCGTATGGGAAAACCAGCCAAGTCAGCCCTTAGACTACATATTTGGATTTTGCATAGAACTTGGCACTCAATCTCAGACTCAGATCTCCATTCTTTTTGCGGCGAAGCCCACAGCAGAGAATAATTTTTTTATTGAACTTGGCTCTCTTTTTTTACATTTATGTTTTTGGTGGGATATCATTACTTTTTGTAGGTAAGTACATATCCTCGTAACGCCGTGGGTCCTTTTAAAATGATCCTTTTCGCAGAATAAATCGCAACCTTATAGGTCAGATATCGAGAGACAATCGGACAGCAAGACGGCGCGCGCGCTTATGAGCGCGGCTGCCGCTCGCTCGGCCACGTTCGCGTCAACGGTTCGATTCGGTTGTCACAGCGCCCCACCCACCCCGCCCGCACCGCTCCGGCGTCACTCGGCGCGTGCGCGTCGTGTATATACCGAAAATGTAAATGCCTATTATTTTATCATTATTTATGAGTAGGTAATTTTTTACACTATTGATGTGCGCTAAATATAAAAATAATAATTAATCCCAGTTAATAACGTAGGTACCCTAAGTAATATTAGGTATTTATGTTAAGCGTTCATAATAGAATCTAATTATTTAAAAATTGCCAGTTTTTTATTTATTCCTTTGTATTCATCTAATTACCTATCTGCATACCAAATTTTAACTCTCTAGGTCATCTGGAACTGGGTTAGAGTTTTGGTCTATAGGTCAGTCAATGATAAAAATGAGGAATTTTGGACATTAATATCTAAATAACCGTTTGAGATAAGCTTATGAAATTTAGAACACATATGTATCTCGCAAGTCTCAATATATAAGCCAAATTTGATACGTTTATGTAAAATAGTTTTTGATTTATGAGGGGGTCAAAAGTGGCTCCAAATGGTTCGTGTAATATTACACACGGTGCGGCTCGCCAGTTCTGTTTCTTGAACTTGGCTTGACACGCTCCCGCGTGTCTAGATGGTAGTTTTAATCTCGTTTCTCTAATAGGACAAGGATAATCAAGAAATTGCAATGATAGCTGTGGTAGTGACGCCAAATGGCGTGGCAAAGGTCGTGTGTTGGAATTCTAGAATGACCATGAATTTTCGGAACTTAGTGGAACTCGCCTGGCTGACTAACTCATGTTGAAATCTATTGTCATGCACCTACTGGCGTGCTAGCTTCTGGAATTGAGAGTCAGTACCTTATAGCCCCATATGTGGTGTGGACACGTATATTTTGAAATATGTACCTACTATGCTTCGGTCCTTGATTTTCGATTTTTAATATGTAATTTCGTAATGTTAATACCTACATAATATTGGTATATGTTATGTTCTCGAAGTCATCCTCACGGGAAGTCTTAGTCTCAAAAAATATAGTTAATATCTTGTATTTTTTGAGACTAAGACTTACTACAACCTCATCGCTGCTTGGTTTGATGTTCAGAGTTTATTTAATGATTATAAGTTAATGAATCATGTTATATTATAGCACTGTTCATTTTAATTACTGTTGCTACACACGTATCTATGAACGACGCTAACAGCATGAGAATATAAGTTAAGTAATTGGATCTTCATTTTATCGTTCATTACTTATCTATGTGGTGTGTAGTTGTGTAAATAACGAAGATAAATGGAAACAGATAAAATGGTGCAAAATAAAATAGTTCTTGTTATTTACACTGGAGGTACTTTTGGTATGCTGAAAAATGAAAAAGGAGGTGAGTTTAAACCTTTTACTGTTTTAAGGTAAAACAAAATATAATATAAATTAGAACTGATTTAAGCTGTTACTGTTGTCACGTACATTGAGGACTTGAAAAATGTAATTAATCTCAGAGTAAAAACGTAGATATAAATATTTTAGACGATAAATAATAAAATAATTCTACTGCGATTTTCAAGCTCATGTTAGACGATTCATACATATCCTGAAATAAAACATAGGTTTATTTACTGGAAAAATATAAGATCTCTCGAGAACCAGCGGTACATAAAACTAAACCGCACGTCGGTGCAAGATATGAACATATAAGAAATATTTGATTATCTAGACGATGAGCAATATAACTAAGTATGTCTAATTATAAAACAGATAAACACTAGAGCAGAAATTATCAAATTATTGTTATCAACATATGTCCTAAATTCCACGTAGATAGGACCCATTTAACCCATTTACAGATCAGTTAAATAATATCTTTTCTCTATTAAATTTGTGAGCATACCCGATTTTTACTCCGGCAAAACTATAAGGTAATTTCCTCTGTAAATGGCAATTAATAAGAAAGCAATGACACTTGTCGATGACATTTACAGTGTTGGTGCCACAGAAGAACATAGAGAAAGTAATAAGGAAACTACCACAGCTACATGATGAAGATTACTGGCAGAAACACCTCGCGGGATCTACAAAGAAGGAGTATCTCGTTATACCGGGTAAGAACTAACCAGACAGCAGAGATGTGGTGTGAGATGAATATAATCGGTTCTAGGAGCTTGATATAACTTAGATATTTCCCAGAGTCAAGTCAAATTTTAATTAAGGAAAAGTGCTACACTCTCAGCTCATCATAACTTGCTCAGAGTGGAGTCAAGTGTTAGAATAGCCGATGTTAGTTACTCTAGAACAGACGAGCTATATAGGAACTATAATAAGATTAAACTTTACAGATGGCAAAGATACCGAGTTGAAGGTGTTATATAAGATATACGAGTACGATGAACTTAAAGACTCTTCTGATTTCACTATTGACGACTGGATCAGACAGGCTCGCGATATCAAGGTATTTGGACTTTTAAGCTTACTATAAAGTAAAATTTTGTATCATCTCCATCCAACGGTTTTAACGGTATAAATCGATCTATTTGCCTACCAATATTATATTTTGATATATAAAACCAATAAAATACAAATATGTTACTGTTAATGTTCCATAACATTGACACCACATGACAGAAATACCAAAAATATAATTACTTTATTAAATTTTACTAGGCAGGCGGGTTATCTAATGAAAAAAGACTACCACTAATGGCCTTCATCACTGTTCTATGTTATCTATCATCGTTTCAAGATATTACTCTGTATATTAATCGGCATCAAAAAATCTGTTCTAGAAATTCTACCACTCGTATGATGGCTTCGTGATCCTCCACGGGACAGATACGACAGCATATGGCGCGTCAGTCCTCTCCTTCATGCTGGAATCTGTCGGAAAAACTGTCGTGCTTACTGGTGCTCAGGTATAACAAATTATCACAAATACTTTCAAGTGTGGTGAGCATATAAAGATCAGAAGTTACTGATTTAAAAACTGTTGCAGAACTAAGTAGAATCTTGAATATTAAAAAAAACATTTGTTAAAAGAGCAAGGGCGGTTTTCGTCTTTCTTATTCTTATATTTTCTCATCATGCTATCTCCAAGGAAGCTTGCCGCGATGCTAGACATTTTACTGAGACAGCTTTGCGGTAGACAATAATTTAGCGATACATTAAGTACATTGGTAGCAATGTCAACATAAAATTGTAAGACTGTTGCCTCCCCGTTGCCCTCTGCGGGAAGTGCACTCAGTTGTCTCTAGGGCTTGCTCGTGCGCCCACTGTTTTGTAGAACGTAAATAAATGCGGTTAACTTTCGTGCCTAAATAATTTATCTAATTTGAACTCATTCCTTAACATAGCTAAATACTTACTTATACATATAGTGGATCCTATGAACTGACAACTAAAAGTATTTACATTGGTGACCCCGAAATTTAAACATTATTTTTTTGTGAGTTATAAAATGTGTTGAGTGAAAATGAGTCAGACAGCCACTGTATTTACAATAATATCCATGATCAAGCACATAACCTAGTTTTGCTAAGTCACAAGGTTCACTTTCCATTACATTACGAGGTAATGTTACGTGGATAAAATCAGACCGCGCTGAAGGCACATTCTGTCGTTATTCCAGATTCCAATCTTCCAGCCACGAAGCGATGGTAACAATAACTTCCTATGCGCTGTCCTGATAGCAGCAACTCAACACATTCCTGAGGTTACTGTGTTTTTCGGAGCTAGGCTCTTCAGAGGGACTAGGTAAAGATTTTCATATTTTTTTAGTAATTTCTAAGTAACTTGTAATAATGCTTAGTTTTCTGCTCCTCCGTGTAGAGTGAAAAAAGTCTCAAACACTAGAATATATGCATTTGACTCACCTAACTACCCACCGATGCTCGAAGCGAAGACGACTCTGGATGTAGACCCAAAAATGCTGATCCACCCGCCAGGGTCGGTGCCCAATGAGTGCATACTTCACGACCAGCTCTCCAAGAAGGTGTACATTCTGAAAGTGGCACCGACGATATCACCCGAACTCATAAGTGCTGTTTGTCAAAACATGGAAGGTGAGGAATTTATAAAACTTAGTTTCTATTTTTACTTTGGATATAGGATTTTTGGACTACTATCTCACAGTTGTAATTAATGCCATGGGTGACATTTGCAAGCATACGAAGCCTATAAGGACACTCAAGTTCAGCTGTCGGAACACACCGGTAGGTTTTTTTTTACTTCTAGATAAGCTCGTGTTTGACCGCAATCTCACCATGGTAAGTGATGATGTGGCCGAAGGTGATAAGCACACAAAGCTTAGATGTGAGGGAACTGGCTCTCAAGTGCAGCTGTCGGAACACACCGATAGGTGCTTGGCGACAGAGACAGCATGAGGGTGGTAGCCAGTCATGCGAGTTCTTCTAAGTGCCTTTCCACCGTGCTATGGTTTCCTTTACTGAACGCATAATTTTATTTTTCGTTTGAACCTACCACCTTCCGGCATTCTTGATAGAAACCTAAACGAAAATTGTTGGGCTTCTTGATTTCATAATTAAATTTCGTACGGTTTTAGGTGTTGTTCTGGAGACTTACGGCAACGGAAACATTCCAATAAAACGTAAGGAGATCTATAAAGAGATAGAGCGAGCGGTGAAGAACAATGTCCTGGTAGTGAATGTGACGCAGTGCATCAATGGCACCGTGCTGGGGAAAGCAATTTACGAGACTGGATTAGTAAGAACAAATTCTTTACGGTTTTAAAGCTTATGTAATAACTATAAGGTTGAAATCATTTAATAATACCAGCAGCAAAATTTATTTACTATGACTTCGTTACAACTACTGCAACAATCATAATGCCAGAAATATGTACTTATACTTCCTCGTACGGTCGTTATTAAAATTTCAATTATTTTTTTTTTTTACTTCTGGATAAGCCTGTGTTTGACCGCGATCTCACCATGGTAAGTGATGATATGGCCGAAGATGGTAACACAAAAACACAAAACTTAGATGGGAACTGGCTCTAAAGAGCAGCTGTCAGAACACACCGATACGAGTAGATGCTTGGCGACAGATATTCAACTTAAGGGTGGTAGCCAGCCAGTTGAGTACTACAAAGTACCCTACCACCGTGCTATTGTTTCCTTACGATATTTTCCTTCACCGAAACCTTCGCCGCGGTATCCGACGTCACGATCACTGAGCTATGATCGCCTTAAATTGCTGTGTGATCTAATGTTTCAGCTGCTAGTGGAGTGCGGTGTAGTGCCTGCCTTCGACATGACAGCAGAGGCTGCGTGGGCGAAACTCTCTTACGTTCTTACCAAAACTGAACTGAATTACCAACAAAAAGTTGAGGTAAGCAATATTTTAAATTCTATAAATTTCAATATAAAAAAAAACTAATAATGATTTTATATTTTTTTAGATGATGAAGACGAATTTAAGAGGAGAATTGGACAACCCAAATCATTGTAGAAAGAATTGACTGTTTATTTCTTATTAAAATATTACTTGCTATTATTGATCATCCTTACTTTTTCTATTTCTTCGGATTTTAAAGTTGATTGTTAAATAAAAAACTGAAATTCAAAAGATACACATTTATTTAAAAAATTATATTTATTCCAGTGGGATTATTACACTTACGAAATAAGTAATATCAAGTATACAAGTTATAACATACATTTGCTTAGCAAACGTGGCAATAATAAAATTAAAAATATTGTACTTACGAGTAATAACAAGAATTAAACGATAAACCAGTAAGTGCCCCAAAACATATTACATGTCCAACATAAGGAATAAAAAATCACAAATAAGTCCGAAACTAAATTTTTTGGCAATAATTTTCAAAACACTCCACACAAGTACAGTCGTAGCCTAAAATGCTTCATCGTCAATTATGTAATTTATTGACTGTTAAGATCTTGACTTAAGACTCGACTGCACTTCACAATTTAAGACATAATACCTAGTAAAATTCTACTCCAAAAAGGCAGTGCCTTGACAAAGAACACATTGTCACGTTAACTCTACACAGTAGTACAAAATCTATATTTCTTATGAATTTCATTATACCTGTAATTATTTAAATGAAAAAATATATTCAAATCTATACATTAAATTAACAATCTACTTAAAATGACAGTTATATTTTTACAATTCTATTATTTTATACAATAAGTATTTGTGGTTGAGACAGTAGTGTGACCATAAAATTGTCGGTATAACTAAAAATATATGTATGTGGCCGCAAATCAAATTGTCTATATTTTAAAGTATGTAAATAAAAATAGGGAAGAACATACAGAAATATATATTTTACACCCGATTAAGCACTAAGAGTGATTTATCCATGAAAGCTTTATAAAGTTAAGAATATAATAATATTGAAATTGTAAGTACAATCAATTTGGTCCAGTTTTATAAAAGTTGCATATAATTATTGCAATCAAACTTATAATATAGAGATTCCTATCAAGTGGATTTTAATAATAATGTAATCGGGCAAAGTTAAAATAAGTCTTTTAAATTAGCACACATATTTTGTTCTCGACTGTACCTTTCGTATAGTTCACAATGTAAATTAAGTGATGTCAGTAATAATGTAGACACGCATACAAGTATAAAATATCAATGGCACTTACAAACAGCTTCAGTTAGTGTGCATCAGATAGTGTTTAGAACGCTGATACCTTCTTGGTTGTGGTCGCGATCATCGGTTCATCTGATGACAAACAATAATACATTTAATTATAGACATTATACATTATTGCAAGAATTCCAATGTCTACAAATGTCGGGGCCAAAGTCGTGGGATCGAATCCTACAAATTCAGCAGCTTATACCAGCTTGAAGTTTCGGTTAGCTATTCTGGGAACTGCTTATGTGTTGAAGACAAATGCCGGATCTGACTCTTTGACCTTTTCTACAGTTTATACCACAAGTCAAAACGAGGCTGGCGGGTCACCTGATTGTAAGTGACTACCGTTGCCTATAGAGATTAGCAATTACATAGCTTTAATAGCAAAATGGCTCTTAAGTGTATTAGCCGGAACACCAAAAGGTGCTTGGCGACAGATTTTCAACTATTCAAAGTCAAAGTCAAAACCATTTATTCAGTTTAGGCCCTAGAAGGGCACTTATGAAGGTCGAATTACAGAAGTTACCACCGGTTCGGAAGTCAGCCTTCAACTGAGAAGAACCGGCAAGAAACTCAGCAAGGTTACATTTTTTAAATATTTTTGGACCATCTGACTATATTGGCTTTTTTTTCAAATGTTTAACAATTTTATTCTTAAACTAATACAAAAATACATAAAAAATTATAACCCGCATTAGTTACCTACATAGTTAACTAAAACAAAACAAAAAAACTATATTCTATATATCTATATTATATATATATTTCAAACTATTTCTATTTCCACCGTGCTATGGTTTCCTCACGATGTTTTCCTTCACCGAAAGTTCAAGCTTGTAGGAGCCGAATACACGACCTTCACCGCGGTATCAGACGTCACTACCACTGAGCTATCATCGCTTTAATGCTGATGATGATGGAGGATATGATGCAATAGTTACCTCCAGCCCCGGCGGGGTGAAGACGCTTCATGACCTGCGCCAGGTCAAAGCCGGTGAGAGTCTTCAGCGCGGGCGGAATGCCGCTCGCCAGCCGAGCCACCTCGCCCGTCGCGCCGCTGTCCCCTACTAACACTATCTCGTCCGTCTTTGCTAGCGGAGCTGACACTTCTGCCGCGATCTGAAATTTACAGTTTAGATTATCTATCTATCTACAAAAGTGAAATACCAATCACTGATTAATCACGAAATCTCAGAAAGTATAAAACTTTAACTTTGGCAGGTAGATTCCTCATAGAGCTACTCCCTATGAGGAATCTACCTGCTAAATTTCAATTATCCACTAAGAATGGATTTTCTGAAATTCTAAGTTATAGTCATAAAAATCATAGTTACCTTAGGCAGGGCTTCAAGCACCAGTGCCATAATAGCAGCGTCACCATACTGCTTGTACACCTTGGCTTTGGCCAACATCCGTTCAGCGTCAGCCTTGCCCACGTCGCCGATAGCTGTAGCTTCAGCCAAACCGAGCACTTTGATGCGCTCAGCATCAGCCCTCGCTGCTTCTACTGTTTGTGTGCTAGAATTTAGGAGAAATGTGATTTTATGACTTGACCCTTTATCTGCAAAGTTGGCATGAAAATACAAGGGCCCTTAAAATTTGGTATAAGCGTGTACCCTCAATTTTTTTTTGGAAAAAAACGTTTGGAAAGCATAGCATGAGACTAAACATGCGTAGTTAGTCTGCATATGTTCGGGAATGCGACTCTCTTGTGTTGTCAATAGTTCCAAGTGTGCATATTGCTGAAGAATATATTATTGGCTGCTCTAGGATTTAAAATGTGAACTTACCGTTTTCCCTCGGCAATGGCCTGGAGACGGTAAGCCTCTGCCTCAGCGGGGAGACGCACCGTCGCTATCAACTCCTCTTCGCGTCGCAAGATCTCTTGTTGTTCCACCTGAAATATTAATCTTGTGATGAGGTTTAGGATTTCATGTGGCGTGTAATTTGCCTTTCATTCACGGGATTTTTAACGGGATGCCTTACGCTTTCATCGTGTCGATAATAATTGTATAGTACCAATTTGAGTAATTAATTTGTTCGTTTTATGTTACGCAAGAATCCTCGGGCACACATAGTTTAGGGCTCTTTAAGGAAGAAAAAAAGTGAAAAAAATATCAGAATGTAGGTACTTCTGTTTAGTGACTTTAGTGATTGATCAGGTTCGTGTCCCACGTGCCCTTAAAATGGAGGACGATTGTCTGTCATGGCAACATAGGTCAGCCTTGAAATCGCATTTAAAAACGACTTGAAAAAGAGTACCATCCTTCATACAATTTGTTTTCAAAAACACCTAATTTTACTATTAAGGTGATACGTGAAAAATGTAAAAAAGCTGGATGGTGAAGCTTGAAGTGACAGAGTTATTTACTTCCATATGCAAAAAAAGAGAGCGCAACAATGCGCTCGCTCCCAAAATAAAACAACGTAAGCGCCAAACCAAATAAAAATTAATTACGCTATTTATCAAAAAGATTTTCGAGCAGAATTTTCAAATACCTAAAACCCATATTTTGAAAGGAGTTAAGATATGAAATTCGTTATGATTTAAGAATAAAATCCAAAAACAAAAGAAAGAAGAGGTCTTTTCGGAATTAAATTCTATCGTGGCAATATAATCCAATCTTGTTTTCACGTCTGCCAGAACATTTATCAAATAGTCAATAAACAATTTTTTTTTTTATTAATTATGCCATAGTGAAATAAAACTATTTCAAAAAGCTCAATCATTTTTTTGGTATCGCCTTAAGGCCATGACACTGCCTCAATTACGGGACGTACATAGATACCAAAGTCGACTGTAATTTCACAGCAGGAGAGGTTATTATTAGTAACAAAATATGTAACATTTCATAATAATAACACTATTCCGATAAGGTACTATGACGCACAAACAAATTACCTCGCATTTGATATACCTACATACGTACTCCTACAAAAATAGATTAAGATTAGGAAATACATTAAGATGAAGGAGATACACTGATATACTTATTTATTTCTTTCTTTCATGTTTGATCATATTTGAAAACTTCTTGAGTAAGTATGTGTGGATATAAACTTGGAGGAAATAAATACAAAGTATTGTGTTGTTGTATTTATTGGATGACAAAGGATGACACGAACAATCTTACCTCAATTTGCTTGCGACGCTCGACAATTTCGATTTGAATCTCTTCGTTTCGTATTTTCTGTTTAATTTTAGCTGCTTGTAATTCGTATGCCAGTGCTGCTTCAGCTTTCTGTTAAAAACGATGATACAATTTATTACTGTACCTTTACAAAGGCTTACCGATTTTAAGGAATTTTTTTGAACGAATCACAATATTCCAAGATTTTCAATTTAATGGTTAGGTTAGATATGATTTATCTTTGTAGAAAAAAAAAGACTAAAATGGACTTTAACATACTTAAAACTAGCTGTCCTCCGCAGTTTCACCTGCGTTCCCGTGGGATCTTATCTTTTCCCGGGATAAAAAGCCAATGTTCTATTCCAGAATATAATCTATCTCTATGCCAAATTTCATCCAGATCCGTTCAGCCGTTCTGGCGTAAATGAGTAACAAACATACATCCATCCAAACTTTCATATTTATAATATTAGTAGGATAATTCATGTAAGTATTCGTTTGCACTTCGTACAAATATTAACTTCCGAATCATGTATTTTTATTTTTAAACATTTATAGAGTTACTGTATGATTATTTGTTCATTCATTAAATATGAAAGCGATAAAATGGACGCACTAGTTATTTTAATAGTAACTCACAGCAGTATTGACTTCTTGGTCGAACTGTGCTTGTTGAAGTTTGAACATCCTCGTGTTATCTTCGATCTTGGTGTCCGTCGCATACTTGACATCCATTGCGCTCTTCTCACACTCCGCTTCCTATAAGAATTCATCATTATTAGTAACATCTTAAGGGAACCTACATTCATACAAATATGTTGATAAACAAAACAAATCATATAAACATCATAAGATGGAATAAGGAAGATAACCATGGAACTGTTTTTTCAATAAATATAGTTCAGTACATTTTCAACAATGTAATGTTATGTGCTTTTCCATACTGTTCTAAGTACTCTGAAAAAGATAATAATTATATATGGAATTTAAATAATTTAATGTACAACGTGACATTTCGTCATAGTGACGTTTTTACTTTTTTTGATTCTAACAAGTTTGTTAGTAATATACAAATGACTCGGGATACTTTAATAATTCCTAAAAAATGTAAAAAACTTATTGCTACCCTTGTAGCATATAATATTAATAGGTTAAGGAATGGTACAGTATTAATTAATAATACAATTTCCATTAATATAAATAATAATTTAAACGGTTAGTTTCGACAACAGAGAAGCCTAGTAGTTCCATTGTACTAATTCACCAGAATATTAATCGCTTCTTTGGCAAAATTCTTGATATTGATTTATTATTAGATAAAATTAATCTAGATATTTTATGTTTTACGGAGACATGGCTCAAACCAGAAACTATGCTTTTTAATATTAAAAACTTTGTAGTAGCCAGTGTATTCAACAGATTATCCGCTGTAGGCGGTGGCTCAATTATTCTTTTGAATAATAATATTAAATTCAAAGAACGGAAAGATATTTGTAGTCTCTCGGTTGAGCGCGTTTGTGAGGTGTCTTGTGCAGAGTTGGATAGCTACATAATTGTTTGTGTGTATAGACCTCCAGCATCAAATTTAACACTTTTCTTTAATATAATGGAAAATATTCTCCACAAATTATTTAATTCTCAGAAGTCCATAGTTTTATGTGGAGATTTTAATATTGATATTCTAACCAACTCAAATGAAAAATGTAACTTTATTGCTTTATTAAAATCATTTAACTTAGATTTGTTGTTCAATGAGCCAACACGGTCAACACCCACTTCGTCTACTTGCATAGATAATATAATAAGTAATAGCAGTATATTAGGTAAATCAATTATAAGTGGTGTTCGCTCTGATCATATGGCTCAAATAGTAAAATTACCCTATGAACTAAATGTTTCTAAGAAAGTAAAGGAAATTCGACCTATTACAAAGGTGCGATTAGATAACTTAAAAAATAACTTAGAGTTCAGACTAAACTGTAAGACAAAAAATAGTAATGAGCCCAATGTTTTATATGGAAATTTATTAACTAGTATTTGCGATGAACTAAATAAAACCTGTCCTATCAAAAAATTGAAGGTAAACGGTAAACTAGAGTTTAGTGATTGGGCCACTAAAGGAATTCGGAAAAGCAGAGATAAGTTGTATGAAATTTATCATTTAAGATCATTCACTCGTGACGAGGCATTCCATAAATATGTTAGAAATTATTCAAAATTATTTAAATTAGTATGTCATCAGGCAAAATCAATATACTTAAGTAATAAAATAGGTAAGGCTACCAATAAAATCAAGGCAGTTTGGAATGTCATAAATACGGAATCTGGTAAAATTAACAATAAAAACGAGCAGCTCACGTTAAAAATTAATGATAAAATTGTGTCAGATAAGTTGGAAGTAGCCACTGCTTTTGAAGATTTCTTCACAAGTATACCAGAGGAAACCACTAAAAGCCTTAACTCGTGTCCCGAAGCGGCTGAAGCACTTCTTAGGCAACATATTCAAAAATCTTTTCCCAGTTTTAAATTTTGTCACGTCACTTCTAGTGATATTTTAAAATTATTTAATAGCCTTAATTTAAAAAATACAGAAGACTTATGGGGATTGTCAGTAACGATTTTAAAATCAATAATAACAGTAATTGCACCTATTTTATCGGATATTTTCAATGAATGTATTGATCAGGGTTCTTTTCCTGACCTAATGAAGTATAGTAAAATAGTTCCAATATTTAAATCAGGCTGTAAAGATAATCCTTCTGATTATAGACCGGTATCTGTGCTTCCTGCACTTAGTAAAATCTTTGAAAAACTGTTGCTCAATCAAATGTTAGGTCATTTCAATAGTTGTGAGATACTGCATGGTCATCAGTTCGGTTTCACGAAGGGGAGATCTACATCAGATGCGGCAGCAAAATTATTGAAGCACATCTATGAAGCCTGGGAAAACTCACAGGATGCCATAGGCATTTTTTGTGATCTATCAAAGGCGTTTGACTGCGTTGACCACCGTACTCTGCTCCTAAAGCTTAATTATTATGGTATTCGTGGAACTGCTCATGAACTTGTTTTGTCTTATTTAACTAATCGCCAACAAAAGGTACGAGTTGAAGGTACAACGTCCAATGGTTCTGTAGTCAAAATGGGGGTACCTCAAGGTTCCATACTTGGGCCTTTTCTATTTCTAGTATATATTAATGACTTACCGTCGGTCGTAAATGGTCTCTCAGATGTAGTCTTGTTTGCTGACGATACTTCATTCATTTTTAAAGTAGATAGAAAAGACAAAGAACTTACTAGAGTAAATGATACTTTGTCAATAGTTTCTAAATGGTTTGCTGTAAATAATCTTTTATTAAACTCAAAGAAAACAAAATGTTTAAGATTCGCTCTTCCAAACGTACCGCAAGTAGACAGTAGGGTATTAATAGATGACAGCAGCCTGGGACTAGTTGATAAAACTGTATTTTTGGGTATAACACTTGATATTAAACTACAGTGGGGTTCTCATGTACAATCTTTAGCTAGTAAATTGAGTTCTGCTGTATTTGCTGTTAAAAAAATTAGACAATTGACGAATGTTGAGACGGCCAGATTAGTTTATTTCGCATATTTCCATAGTCTTTTATCATATTGCGTTTTACTGTGGGGAGCTGCTGCAGATATTGAAACAATTTTTGTATTACAAAAAAGAGCCATTCGTGCAATCTACAATATGGGTCCACGTGAATCATTAAAGGAAATATTTAAGGAAATAAACGTAATGACTTTACCTTCACTGTATATATATGAAAATATTATGTTCATTCGAAAAAATGTAGATTTGTATAAATCAAATGTAGAGATTCATAATTTCAATACAAGACAAAAAGATAAATTAGTTGTTCCGTATTTTAGATTAGCTAGAGTTAAAAAGTCATTTCTTGGGAATAGTGTTCGCTTTTATAATAAATTACCAGCATCTGTTACCAAGATGACTGATTCTAGATTCAAATCGTACATAAAAAAAGTTTTGAAAGAAAAAGCTTATTACAAGGTAGCCCAATATATTGAGGATAAAGATGTCTGGAGGTAGCTGCACTCTGTACAAGTACCTACACATTGTTTTTTTTTTTTACTGTTAATTACCATTTTTTTTTTAATACGCTGTTATTAGCTTGGTATTTTTTGTTTTAGTTTACTATGTAGGTAACTAATGCGGGTTATAATTTTTTATGTATTTTTGTATTACTTTAAGAATAAAATTGTTAAACATTTGAAAAAAAAAGCCAATATAGTCAGATGGTCCAAAAATATTTAAAAAATGTAACCTTGCTGAGTTTCTTGCCGGTTCTTCTCAGTTGAAGGCTGACTTCCGAACCGGTGGTAACTTCTGTAATTCGACCTTCATAAGTGCCCTTCTAGGGCCTAAACTGAATAAATGGTTTTGACTTTGACTTTGAACATAATTAAGACAAAATATAGATCGATTTAAATACCAACGAAGCTACGTAGAAAAGGGTGAAATAAAAATAGGTTATGTGCAACTTATACGTACTCTTATTCCAGCATCCCTATTAGCCTGTGCGACACCAATGTTGGCATCTCGCTTCACCACCGCGGTCTGCGCCCTCCCCAAGCTGGCCAGGTACTGCACGTCATCGAACACGTCCTTGATCGTGAAGGACAGGATCTCGATTCCCATCCGGCCGACGTCTGGTGCCGCCACCTCGCGGACTAGACCCGCGAACTGGTCTCTGTCCTTGTACACCTCTTCTACTGTAAGCGTTCCTGTTTGGACAAGGGATATTTAATTTGACTATATTCTTGCTGAGTGACGGAACACTGGTGAATGTAGCAACATACAACCACCTAATACTTCCATCTTTTCTTTAGATTTGGGAGATAATGGTTATAATTTCACCATGTTTTATGTTGTACAGTGGAGGGGTAACGGCTGAATGAATTATGTAGTTTGCATGAACGTGGCAGGTAAGGGATGAAAATACGCGGTTAAATGACTAATATGCTGTAACTTTGAGGAATCAGTGAGAACCAGCGGCAAATTAAAATGTCTCTAAATATTCTGACGAGCGACATGAAATATAAGGTTCTCAATTTTAGGTGTTGTATATCCTATAGTTCAGTAACAACCTCAATAAAATCAGCGAATAGTATCTATGACTATTATATGGCAGATATTATACATGTAGTAGTGGATAGCTTGTGATTGTTTAATACGTGTGATGCATAATTCATTGTATTAGAACATAAATGAGCTCAAATAGGAGTTGGTCACATTTGCGAACTGCGCCATTCGCAAGACGCAAAACTAACAAACGAAACTAAGGAGTTTAGTAGGAAGTAGCGCCTTCCATTTGAAGGGAATCGTGTTGAAAGTAGCCATCGGATTGTTATGTATTTATCTAGTACGATATAATGTATCAAACATTTTGGACCCTAATAAGAGACTTATGAGCGTTCCAATTGACTCTACCACACCGGTTCGGAATACAGTAAAACTAAGAAGACTTGAAGATTTTTGAGACAAAATAACATAATAAATCCTAAACAATACGGGTTTCAGAAAGGTCGAAGTGCAACTCATTTACTTGCTGACTTTACTAATGATATTAATAGACACCTAAATGATAGAAAACATGTTCTTGCTGTATACATAGACTTCAGCAAGGCATTCGAAACCCTAAATTATGATATCCTCTTCATGAAACTAGAGCAGATTGGTATAAGGGGTCCTCTCTTAGAATGGTTCAGGAATTATCACAAAAATAGATATACCACGGTTAAAATAGACAACGAGTATAGTAGCATGATTCCCACTGATCAAGGCACGGCTCAAGGCTCAATAATAGGCCCTACTGAATATCTCTTATACGTAAATGACATGTGTAACATAATACAGGATGGATCCATATACCAATTTGCTGATGATACCTGCCTAATTGTTGCACATAAAAACATAGATTTCGCGCAAAGGGTAATGCAGAGAAACTTCGACCTCCTGTGTGAGTGGGCCCACGATGTCGGCCTGGTAATAAACTCAGAAAAGACCAAGCTGATGCACATTCACTCCTCGCACCTTACAATAAATACCAGGCCCAGTATCGTTGCCCACGACCACAGTTGCATGCACCTTGCCCCCGCCCATTGTAAATGCAAACCTCTCGAGTCTGTATCAACCCACAAATACATTGGCCTCGTGATTGATGACAGATTCAGCTGGGCTGCACACATACACCACGTATGTAATAAGTTACGAGCGGTGGCATCCAAAATGGCCATACTTAAATTCAAACTTCCATACAAAACCCGAAGAATGTTATATATGGCCCTTGCTGACTCTGTTATCAGTTACGGAATTAGTAGCTACGGACGAACCTATAAAACGCAGCTTGAGAGAGTATATAACCTACAAAAAAAGATATTGAAAATAATAGTTCCCACTTACATACAAAAACTAATCACTACAAACGAAAAACGAGATTTATTCAACTATTGCAAGGTGGTAAACGTTTTCAATAAGGTAAAAATGGCTATGATGGTGGATGAAGACAAACACAGAAATAGTCTGTGCATCAACCCACGACCAACGAACCTGCGACAATTATCGTATATACCCAAATACAGTCTACCCAGTACCAATAATGTATATGGTTCCAGGACGTGGGAGTACCTGTTGCCTAAAATTTTAAATGAGCTACCAGAGGAAATTAGACTCAAATACATCGAGACGGATAGTTATAGGGGAAAGATAAAAGAATACTTCTTAAAAATATCTTAAAAATTGAATATATTTACTTAAAATTTAAATTTTTATTACTTGAATTCTCATGCTTCTAAGCTAAATTGTTAAAATTTGCAAAATTAAACATAAGTTACTTTTGTGTTATAAATCTATATACCTACCTAATTTAATATTAATATAGTTGTGAGCGACGACCGCCAACACAGATAAGCCCACGAGGCTTCCGTGCAGGCTCTTTAGTTTGTAATTATTTATTTTTTTGTAATTTTTAATATGGATAATAAATAATAATAATAATAATAGCAAGAAACTCAGAACTCTAAATTAAATAAATGCAATCGCCTTGGCACCTACTCGAAGAGCCACTGTTTCCTTTGAAACAGTACACACATACTCGTATGTAAGTAGCTCGAACGGTGATAGATGCTGAGTGTGTGGATGTAGAGTCCGTATTTATTACTTTATTATTACGTATTTGCTCAATGGAGTAAAACCTTAATTATGTGAGGAGTTCACCTGAAATACGCATCAAATATTCAATGCAAGAAAAGCAAGTTATGCGACTCAATATCTTTAAAAAAATGCTGAATCAAAAATACTACTAAAACACTATATAACTAAGTACACTACTATTTTTTTATTTTGTTTATAGTACTATAATTTTGTTTTCTTTGATCTCATTTATATAGTTTATTTTTATATATACTTTATTAATTAATAAGAATAGTAAATTTGATTTATTGACTATTGTTTGTTATTATAGCAAAAAAACATACCCATTTGATGTTTTTTAATTAATAAATGTGAGCATAATAAAGAAGATTCTAATTAACCTCAACCTCCTGAACTGAAATAATGTTAATCCTCGAAAATGTGTTGACCCATCCAGGGTAGAGGTATTATTGGATAATCCCGAAGGTGTGAATGATATTTGGTTAGGTTACTAAATAAACTCACTTTGTAATGTTCATGTACGTAAGACCGATAGTCAGAGACAGAGGCACCAGGGCAAAGCGTAGCAGTTCCATAGTTAAACACGGTTTTACACTTGTTTCTCATTCACAAATCACTTGTCACGCACACACCCACACCATCTGTTCTGTTGATAGTGGAACACCTTTTGTTGAAGATATTAATTTCAAAACATCATTTCACTCTACAATATATTGTTACAATAATTTATAAAGTAATGCGTGATTTTATAATTATTTTCAATGTAAAAATATAAAAAAAACACAGATAAGGCGGCATAATAATATACTGGTAATTTTTTTAAACTAGTATTTATCAATATTCTAACAGCATTGATTTATTTGTTTCTGCGAAAATTTTAAACTTCAATATCCTTAAATGTTCTTATTACAAAAAGCATTATAATAAAATATAAATTATACCTAAGTATATCTTTTTAAGGATTTTATTAAGTCAAAAATATTCCAAAATTCAATCCAAAAGAAACCCGATGTCTTAAAAAATAATGCTTCTAAAATCAAAACGTTCACCAACACCAAAAGATGTATATGTATATCGCTTTTAATATTTCACGATTTGTCGCCCGGACGTTGTAATCTACAGAGATGCGACACGATACTGCAAACACGCGTACCTATTTCTTATAGATTGAATTAATTTTATATCACCTTTATTACTACGATATAAGAATTGTAATTCTATATCAAATAAGGTGCGGAGAAGATTTTATCATTATTTACATTGCGAATGATATAAATATGATAATGATAACTATGCGGAACGATTGCGTTTATCGTATGTATTCTGTGGGGTTGCGCAAACGCACGCATTCGTGTTAATAAAAGCTCCAGTCAATCTGATAGCCGTATTGACGCCATTTACGTTTAAATTATAATTCTTTGTACATTTACCTTTTCCTCGATATGGGTATGTACCTAATATTAATTTTGGTAGATTCTTTAAATTCTAAAATAATAATTCATAACAAGATAAATTTAAAGAATATCAATGAAGTGTTGATTTCTGAAATTATTTGTTTTGTAAATAATACTAAACCTACAAACAATGACTTAGCAATTAACTAAAGTAAAGGAGGTCAAGCTAACAGTTAACTGAAAGCTATTAACGAAAATCGTCACCACTGAAGGTACTCCAATAAATTATGTCTAGGCGGTCTTATTTTAAAGGGAATAACGATGCCGTCATTTCCTTAAGATGATCTTTTTGACGCAAATTATTATAAAAAGGTAACAAAACGTGAAGCTAAATAAAACCGTTGTAGTAAAACCACTAACTAAAATTACTACTTTATCGAATGCGGACAGAACGTATACTTAGTTTCTTGTCTTCGCATATAAGAAAGATTTGATAGATGTCGATGTGCAGTCTCAGAACATCACTATTAGAACTAGTGAAAGAGCCATTGCTGACTATTCAAAATGCGCTCACAACTAGACAGGAATAAAGGTTAACTTCTCAAACAACCATACAAGACCGTGATGCGCACTCGGCTCGTCCACTCGTCCTACATTCAAAGTGCCTTGATATCTTTTTTATTTGGGTCCATTTCTACATTTTTATTGTTTGGGAGTTGCTAGAGTTTGAAATATTTAAAAGATCATTTGTTTTGTTTTATTTTATTGTTTTGTTTGTATTTTACAATATTAAACTTAACATTATTGGCATCTGGGATTTTCGCAACATAGCGTGATGTTATATAGCCTTCCTCGATAAATGGGCTATCCAACACTAAAATATTTTTTCAGTTCAAACTAGTAGTTTCTTAGATTAGCATCTTCAAACTAACAAACAAACTCACCAGCTTTATAATAATTGCAATGCTACATCTATAAAGTAGCATTGTTTCGACACACGTGGTATTACGCCATTGTTATTCTTAATTTGTTTTGGCGCCACAAATGATACCGTAAAATTTATTAGGAATGTAAGTAAGTACTGTTCCTAAAACTGAGTTGTAGAATCCATTATAATTGATAGTTACATTAAAGATCCTTCTATTAAAGGAATACAATAGAGGCGTTTTTTGCAAAAAACATTCAAACCAATTTAAGGTACGAAATAGTCCCAACATGTTGAAATAATATTAATTATTTCTCTTGAAATAATCATAAAGGCCATCTAAGTACTTATGACGTTTATAAAAAGTAGGTTAATACTTACATCTCTTTAAATATTTAGTTTGCATATTAGGTTTTTCATTAGTAATGAATACTAACTTGAATTTCAGCCTATTTTCACAAAGTCCGTACAAGCTTATTACGTAGGTAGAAACATAATTGCTTTACGCTGGATTACAACCTAGTTTCAGGAAAATCTCACTTACATGACTTCTTAATCTTGTATATAAGTAGCACAAAATAACCCTGCTAGGACTTGGGTCACATATCTTTTTGCTCCGAACATCGAAGTATCAGGTAGGCCAGAAGCATAACTTGCATCGATAATAGTAATTAAGTCCGAGGAATTAAGTGTCAACTAATATTATAAAGAGTTATTTGGAACTACCGAACCGATTCAAAAATATCTTTCATCAAGGAAAAGCTACATTATCACAGTCTAACTAATATAGTATATATTTTATTTTAATTCCCTCGGGAACACCGCTGAAGCCCCGAGACGGTCATATTAGATAATTATTTTATGGGCCACGTAATAGAAAACATCGATGCTCGTACACTTTTTTAAATAAATTATCATTATTATTTGGAGCATTTAAAGCAATCTAATCTATGATAGGTATCTTCATATTACTAAGACCTTGAGTCGAATGAGCTCTTCCCGTTTTAAATGTAAGAAACGCGACATTACCCGCCTACAGACCCGTGCAATGATTGCCTGATTCACATTTGTTACCATCATGTTATTACGGACAAATATCTACATACCTATTAGACATTGCCTTCATTGTACGTTACCTACGTATCTAATCAATTAAACTGATGTCAAATATTATACATTCATGTTTTATTCAAATTCACCTTTGTCATAAAATTAATGTTTACATATCACTACCGTAATGTTAGTGGTAATGTTATTTATATCGTTACGATATTATTTCATCTTTGGATGCCGTTCAAACGGAAAAATCACAAATGTAGCTGTCATAAAGGCGAGCGATGATATTGATTGACATTTCATCGTGATCGGGTAATAAGTTACGTTGGAGTAGAAAAGGTTTTCCCAATCCGGGAAATTGATAGCTTCTCTTTTATCGATGGTAAATTGGATATTACTCAGTACAATTTCTATAACCCAGACAATATCTATTCAAAATTATTGAACTTATTTACAACTTCCAAAGATACAGGTGTAATTTAAGTTTGTTTCGAAAACACCTACCAAATATGATCAATTTTAACAATATCGTAATGTAATATATAAATTGATCGGGTAATCTAGCCAGATTTTTATTATTTTGATATTGCGCAGCATTTAGTTACAGAGTTTCAGGTCAGTTCAAAAATATTTGTTACTGAAGAATAATTTTAATCAAATAATAACTGGTAATGGGATAAATCCCACAAAGAGATTTCTAAAAAAAAATATCGAAATCAAAAATCTACTGCAAAACATTACTGAAACATAAATCGCTATGTGAAAACTACACTCATATAATTAAATTAAACCTTCCATTATTAAAATTAAACATTCGCATCAACTAATAAATACAAACTGCGCAACGATTGACAAATACGGATACGTGGAACTATATCAATGGTATCGTGAGTTCGTATTTCGATCACTATTTTCCCTCCAGAAAATAAATCAGAAGGGTATTCAGGCGGGACCCGCCGCTCCCGACGGCCGCGGCGGGACTGAATTCCAAACACATAATAACTATTGTAATTTATATCTTGTCGTATCGGTAATACGAAGGAATCCAGTTGTATTTGATTTGACTTCTTCTTCAGTGACTTTTTGGACAGTTTAATTCTGGAGAACTATGTAAGATTGTTGTTAAAATGTATATGCAGTTGTAATCAAAACTTTCAGTTTCAGTCAGTTGCTGGTTTTTTTGTTTGGATGGTCGCAAATATATTATAGTATATCTAAAATAAATACCATGAACCTTTATTAAGTAGGTACCTAATTATTACAAGATATCACATACACTTTTTAAACCCTTTTATGAAAATGTAAGGAACGTACTAAGGCCTCTTAAGTACCTACAGAAGGTTTAACAAACATTTTAACGACGTCAATGTTTGGGTACATCTCGCTCTTAGACGGCATATGTACCTTATGGAATTCTAAGTTTGTTTTAAAAAGAGTAGGTAATTTTTGAGTTTATTTCTAGCTCAAAAGTAACCTTTTGAATCATGCGATAGAGTCTGAGAATTCGTGCCTAAGAAGGCCAATTTGAATGAATAAAATATTTCATTTCAATCATGGAAACTAGATCTGATAGGTGCTTAGCGCTGTTCTGAATTTAAATAGATTACTCACAAATAATTGAGAGGGAGTGGTAAAGTCTATTAAACCCTCAAGTTTTTGAATGAAGCATCCCTTATCAATTTCATTACGAAAGTTAAGTAAGAATAAAGTAGTTTAATGTTCAAACTTCGAAATAATCATCACGATGTTGGTCCGCGATCTACTTCGAAACTACTATGAAACTTGGCACACAAATAGATTGTATCCTGGAATAAGAGATAGGATACTTTTTATCCCGGGAAAAGATAAGATCCCACGGGATTGCGGGTGAAACCGCGGAGGACAGCTAGTTAAGTAGTGTACATACAACATATATCATTTTATACAAACTTTGTGCATGGTCCTACTCATTTGTAATATCAAATAATATAAGACATGTTAATTAAATGTATTCATTCATAGTTATAGATTAACTAAATGGGAGATCCCAATAATAAACCAATCTGTAATTTTCTTTACTAATTATATAAAGATAATGGAAAACTTACTTAACTCGATTCAGAAAATTCATTCATGAATAGAAAGCGACTTTCTAGTGTTTTAGACTTCTTTTCAGGACAGGTACTTACTCCATACTAAAGGAACAACCGTGAGTAGCCAAAACATACTCGTATAGACAAACCGTGCGAAAATATTGATGAAATAACATGCCGATTCAATTAAATGTTTGTCAAAGTGTAGTTAAACCTTTGTCAGTTCACGGCGTAGAAGATACCCCTTTTAATTTGCATTTTGGGTCAACGTTTTTTTCATAAAGGGGAACAGATGGAGGATTTCGTGACAGAAAAACTGGACGCAACCGGTACAACTTACATCAAGGTATTTTTTTTATTTTAATTTGAGTAGTATCAAAGAAGAGATAGTTGGTTCTGCGAAAGCATACATTTGCATTTCTATTTTTTTTCAAATGTGATTCTTTTTCAATGTCTCAACTTTAGTGACGTTTTATTCTTCTAATAAATGAAATGGAAAAGAATTATTGCTTCTTATAAAAAATATAAAAAAATAACAAGTACATACTTATCATACAACAAATAGGGCAAAAGGCGCAAGTTCAGCTTGTGTTGCGTATACATTTCCATGCGTACGCACGCAGCGCTGTTTTTTTTCAACTTACCACTGTTCCTGGTGATGTTTGACGGGCTAATTAGGCGATGCGGACATAATGCAGATTAACAATGTTTATAGGTGTGTGTGTGTAGGTACCAGTTTCATACAAAATTAGAAATATAATTAAAACAATATCTAGTACCCACCTACCATTTTATTAAGATGGGTTTTAGTTGGTGTAGCTTCTTCCACTATGTTCTGGTCAGTGCACCTCCGAAGCATATCTACAATATTATGAAATAAACATATTTTTTCGTGTGTTTGTTTTTATAGTTGAGTCTTTTATCATTTCATTTAATTATTTTATTTATTTTATTATATTATCTTATGTTTATAGAAGAGATAATACGAGGACATTAATTTATATTGCATTATAGTCAAGTCATGAAACGTAACGATTGATATAAAACGTAAGGGCGGAATCACGCTTCGATCGAACATAGGTAAGTAATATATTTTCGTAGCAGTAAAACAACAATGACAAACAGTGACGGTTCTTGTAACTGCAGCTTTCAGATAAGGAAAGGATCGAGTAACTGTCTTAAGATAAATCTGGTAATGTCCACAGATTTATTACATTAAAGCCTACGTACGACACGTTAGATGACGGAAAAATATGTTATCCGGAAAATCTCTTTGAGAAAAGGATACATATTGTTTGTTTGTCTTTTCTTTTTATGTTATTTCTTTTTCTTTATTTTAATGTAATGTTGTGTGTTATCAAGAATAAATGTATTTCTTTCTTTCTTTCTTTTTTTATTTCTTTATTGTGTTAATGGATAATGATGCATTTTAAAGTGTCTGAGAATAATAATAAAATCGTTAACGGTACCTAAACGTGTTTTTATTTTAGAAATACCAATTAAGTAATTATTCTTAGATGGTTGGAGTAGAGGTTGATGATTTTGAAATCTATGAAAAAGCTGAGGCCTATGTATGACACAAGATACTGGCGGCAGTAATCAACGCGTCTTGAGAAATAAAATTAACTGGAATCTGCTCTTAACTTTATTAAGCTAACGTACATATTTTTTTTTAATTCTGGATAGGCTTGTGTTTGACCACAATCTCACCATGGTAAGTGATGATGTGGCCGAAGATGGCAAGCACACAAAGCCTAGATGGGAACTGGCTCTCAAGTGCAGCTGTCGGAACACACCGATAGGTGTTTTGGCGGCAGATTTTCAACTTGAGGGTGGTAGCCAGCCAGTCGGGTACTACAAAGTACCCTACCACCGTGCTATGGTTTCCTCACGATGTTTTCCTTCACCGAAAGCTCAAGCTCATTGTAGGATTCGAACCCACGACCTTCGCCGCGGTATTCGACGTCACTTACCACTGAGCTATCATTGCCTTAATTATTTATATTAGATTGCTATTGTCTCAACGTTCCTATAGAGTAGGTACGCTTTCACCATTAGATATCTACTCGTAATTATTAACATTTTCAGATCTAGTTTAATTTATAAAATAATCACCATTTGCCACCACCCATTTGCAAATCCTACTTGTTGACGTAAGTTTGTCAGCGAAAAAGGATTTGAATCTTATAAAAAATCTACAGTCCAAACGTATCGGAAAACAATTTAATATAATCTATATAAGGATCCAAGAGCTAAGATGATCTTAAAAAAGAGATAGGTCACATTCTACGATCGAAGTTTAGTGTTACAGGGGAAAATAAGGGCCTAAATTAACATCATTTTAAGCAGCTTATGCTTAATAAACACAAACATCACTTTTAAAGAAAAAAAATAACGTATTCTAAAATATATTTAAACAGACAAACAAGTAAACCTATATGTATATAATGGGATATTATTTTTGCTCCGAGCATTAAGTTCAAGATTAGCGTGCGTGAAATATTGCGTAAGGGACTTGGGAACAAAAACTCTACGCGTTCGCGTGATTGATGATCAGTCATCACTCTTGAGGGATTATCTGTCATTGAACAAATCTTATTGAACAGTTAAAGGAAAAATATTAATATAATCTAAATTCATCATCAGCTCCATAGACGTCCACTGTTAAACATATAATATATTTGTATCTCGTCCAAATTACCTCAGTGCTTAAAGACAAAAGTCTTTAACCAATGTGTGTTACCAGTGATGACCTATGGCACTGAAACGTGGTCGCTAACTATGGGCCTCATAAGAAGGCTCAAGGTCACTCAGAGAGCTATGGAGAGGGCTATGCTCGGAGTTTCGCTACGAGATCGAATACGTAATGAAGAGATCCGTAGACGAACAAAAGTCACCGACATAGCCCTACGGATTAGTAGACTGAAGTGGCAGTGGGCGGGGCACATAGCTCGAAGAACCGATGGCCGATGGGGCGGAAAGGTTCTGGAGTGGCGACCACGCACCGGAAGACGCAGCGTGGGCAGGCCACCCGCAAGATGGACCGATGACCTGGTGACGATCGCGGGTAACCGCTGGATGCGAGCAGCTCAGGATCGGTCGATGTGGAAAACTTTGGGGGAGGCCTATGTCCAGCAGTGGACGTCTTTCGGCTGAGATGATGATGATGATGATGATATTTGTAGAGTGTTGATCGTTTTTTTAACTTCGATTAATAAATCGAAGCGAAAAATTAAGAGTTGCGAATACTATGACGGAATAGAGAGGGTTTTTTCTTCATTGATTAATGATAAACATCAATCTGTAGCCAACCAGCTGTTGGACATAGGGGTGTCCTAAAATTAAAAAGTCCCCAAAAACCAATAGGAAGTTCCATATGTAAAGAAATATAAATTTATTTATAAGAAATTAAATTTTTAAAGTGGTTTGGACAATGACAACCTCACTAGGCATAGCCTGTATCGAGGCTGTCAAAATTACATGTTTGCCTGATAGGACTATACTATATTTAATTATTAATGAATTACATAACAATATTAAAATATTTGTGTGTGTGTGTGTGTGTGTGTGTGTGTGTGTGTGTGTGTGTGTGTGTGTGTGTGTGTGTGTGTGTGTGTGTGTGTGTGTGTGTGTGTGTGTGTGTGTGTGTGTGTGTGTGTGTGCGTGTGTGTGTGTGTGTGTATGTAACAAAAGAAGCAGAGAAACATATACAGGGAGCCTACATCCTGTAGCCATACACATAGGCTGTCTACAAAGCGATAGAGTGACACAGTACTATGTTTTTTTCAGTATTACATGAGCTATTAACATAGCAGTAGGCTGCGAATGAACTCGGCTCAGCTCAGCGCTCCGTAATGTAGTGTAAGTAATGTCAGCGGATTACGTTCGGTCGTCAGGCTGCTGTGTCACAGAATATTCATACCAAACAGTATTACACTTAGGCTGTTAATTTTAACAGGAATGATTTGATTTGGAAAAAGTGCATATAAGACATCACACGGATACTTGCTGGTCACAAACTCGTGCATGATTTTCAATTTTTCTTTGGAGTACAAATTTTTAACTTTTCATTTATGTTCTAAATTTAAACGAGCTTTTGGAAAATTTTACTCTTAGAGTTCATGAGTTACGGCGTTTTAATGCTCGTCCCATTAGAATTCATTCTAGAATGATTATTTTTATAATTTACTATGCCACTTAAAACGACAAATGAAAGAATAGTATTAATAAAATAAAAGCTTGATTAAAAAAAGCCTGCGCCAATATCAGCCACAGATCGATCGTAAGAAATCTTATACGAGGAGAAGTAACTGGGTCATCCATTTAATACCCGAATGTTGTTACTGAACTAGGTATCACAATTCTGTAGCCAGTGAGACTACCAGTGTTAATAGAATACTATTATATTAAAGCCTTTTTATACGTGTGTTATGGACGCAGGTGTGTTTATACTTCATTAATTTAGTAATGGAATTTTGCCGTTGAGGAAATACAAGAAGAAACATCATAAATAAAATTCTTACTTCGTTTCACGAACTAATGTTACAGTTTACAGTTCCGCCAGAATAACTAGATGTATGAAAGACTTGTGTCAATGGGTCAAAGTACGTAAGACAATTTTACGAATTTGTTATTGATAAGTTGAATCAAAATACTAGGTGGTAGTAGATAGGTATTCTATTTGTAGTTAGCTACATGTAATGCCTGCAGGGCCGGATTTAGAGGTGTGGAGGCCCTGGGCCAACAAAAGAGTGGAGGCCCCAAATTATTTTGCGAATAGGATAAATAATACATATTTTTCTTGCAAGTGTTTCACCTTATATAGCGGCAAGAAAATGAGCAGAAGCAATTCACAAACAATGTAGAAGTAGTAGGTGTACCACAAAAAGATAATGAAAATGTACATTTAATAACTTCCAACCTGGCAACAGCCTTAACAATGAGTAAAGATGATGTAAAAGTGGCTGAAAGACAACCGTCACGTGTGGGTAAACCGGGAATAATTATGATGGAATTGAAGGATGCGGATACAAAACTGAAATGGATCTCGGCGGCGAAAGAAAAACGGGTAACCTCGTCCATTATACCAGGTGGGGAGTCTACCCAAGAGAAAATATTTGTACGGGAAGCTTTAACACACTTCAACAAAAACCTACTATGGAAAACTAAACAAGAACTGAAGGATAAATATAAGTATGTGTGGTGTAAAAACGGAAAAATTTTGGTCCGCAAAGAAGACAAAGCTAAGATTATAATAATCAGATCGGAGGTAGATATTTACGATGCCCTTCACCTAATATAGAACTATACCTATATCCCTATAACTTAACACATCCAACAAACAACGTTTTTAATTTTTAAAAATGGCTTCACTACAAGATTATGTGTCTGAAGTACTAGATTGTGCTAATATAAATGTCTATTTTAATGAAATCCCTAAGTCTTTAAACAGGTTAACTTGTATTCATATCAATATCAGGTCGATTATAAGGAACTTTTCACAATTAGATTTACTACTGCAAAGCTCTAAACATCCTATAGATGTAATTGTTTTAACGGAAGTTGGAATATCGGATTGTATCTCCTCACTTTATAATATTCCTGGCTATTACGTGCACAAAAAGTTGCGAAAAAAACAAAAAGGTGGGGGTATTTTGATATACGTTTTAAATAAACACAAATTTAACACCGTTTCTATTACTACAACATCATTCGAATGCATTGTGGGTAAAATTATAACACAAAAAAACACTTCCGCAACTATTTGTGCAATATATAGACCACCACATAAATGTAAACGCACCTTTTTAAGAGAACTGGCCACGATACTAAACCGATTTTCCACAGGAGATTTAATAATACTTGGAGATGTAAATATTAACCTACGACGGCTGGATGGCATACGTAATAGCTATGTAGATATGCTGTACAGTTGCGGACTAGTATGCGGGATATCTGATTTCACAAGAATCGAGTCGCGTAAAGAAAAGTTATCAAAAAGCTGTATTGATCATATTTTTGTTCGATCCCGTTTACTAGACGTGCACTGCGCAGCGCTTGGAACTGTTCTGGCCGATCACCGACTCACTATCGTTACTTGCAACAGTGACGATCTTATACAGGTTGCTCCTAATTATTTAACCAGGTTTAATAATAAAATCTTACACAACGAATTGCAAAATATTGACTGGAAAAGTATAGGTGATCTACAATGTCCAAATAAAATTTATACATTTATTAAAAATAACATAACGGAATGTTATGAGAAGGCTAAATATGAAGTACCGGTTAAAAGTTCGAATCGAAATAATTACAAATGGTTGAATAATAAAATAATTCAAATGTGTGAAAACAAAGATAAAAAACTAATAGAGCTAAAGAAAGATAGTAATAATAAAACTTTAATATTAGAATATAATAAAATAAGAAATAAAACAAATAAAGCTATAGAAAAATCTAGAAATTCATATTATAAAAAACTAATATATACAAATAGTAAGGACCCTAAAAAAGTTTGGGAAATAGTAAATAGCATTACAGGTAGAATAAAAATTTCACTAGACAGTGTAATTTTGAAAGCATTTAGTGATAGTAAATATAAATGTAAAAATTTAGCTAATAAATTTGCACATAATTTTGAACACGAAATTAAAAAGGTAGTCACTAACTGTAAACAGAATTTAATCGATAATAATAATCATAGCATACCTGCAAATATCTCAATGAGACTTAGCAACCCGCGACCTAAAACGATATGCAAGATTTTACAGAGAATTAAAACCAGTAAAAGTCCAGGAATGGACGGTATTAGGCCACTTGACATCAAACTGCAGTGTGAAAATCTAGCCTATCCAATTGCACATCTGATTGGAACCAGTGTAAAGACTGGTATATATCCCAATGAGCTTAAAGCTGGTGTTGTAAGACCTATACATAAAAAAGGAGATAGGCAAGATTTTGGCAACTACCGTCCAATCACGATACTCCCTATAATTGATAAGGTTGTTGAGAAGTACATAGCCAATGAAATACACTATTTTTATAGGAAAAATAATATCTTATCTGTAAATCAATTTGGGTTCCAACAGAATAAAAACACGACTCAACTACTATCTAAATTCACGAATCATATTAACAAATGTCTAAATGATAAACAACATGTGATCGTATTATTTATTGATTACAGTAAGGCATTCGACACGCTGAGACATGACACCTTGGTGCAGAAACTTGATGACAGTGGTATACGTGGACCCTTACTGAAATGGTGTAGAAACTATTTAGAACAAAGAACTGTTAGAGTAAAAATAGAAAATGAATATAGCGAAGAAGTAAACGTAACAGAGGGAACAGCGCAAGGCTCAGTATTGGGACCTTTGCACTATATCACATATGTAAATGAAGTAAATAACCTCATAAAAAATTGCATTATCCTTCAATATGCAGATGACACTTGCCTTATTGCAAATGATTCTAATGTATTAGCGGCACTGAGTAGATTGCAGGAAGAGTTCAATATATTATGTAAGTGGTCACATGATGTAGGTCTGGTACTAAATGCACAAAAAACAAAAATAATGCACATACACTCAGGTCATGTTAAAACATCACACCAAATTGAATTAATTTCGCATGGTCATCAGTGTTTGCATAGGTGTGGAGTGTCTTGTGCGTGTGTTAGTATTGAGCAGGTGCAGCAGTATACATATCTAGGGCTTGTTATTGATAGTAAGTTTTGTTGGAAACCTCATGTTGAACTTACTTGTAATAAACTTAGAGCAGTCATGGGTAAACTTCAGCTTATCAAAAACAAAATACCGTTTGGTATGTTGCTGCAACTATACAATGCCTTAGCAGAGAGTATTATCACTTATGGACTGAGCAGCTATGGTCGTACTTTTAAAACTTACATTGAACAAATATATCACTTACAAATAAGAATTCTAAAAACTATAGTTCCAAATAAAATAAAAAATAAATATCAAAACTCTGAATTAAAAATATTTAAATATTGTAAAGTACTGCCGATCCAGGATAAAATAAATTTATTATTGCTATTAGAAAACTATTTTGACTACTGTAATAATGTCGTTATTCATAAAAACCACACCAGAAAAGTTAAATCAAAAGATATCATAACCATCAGTGCAAATAATTTCTATGGAGAGAGAACAATAGAATACATTGTTCCTAGACTTATTAATAAGTTAACTTTAGAATTAAAATCAATATTAAAACCAAATAATATAAAATATAAATTAAAAAAACACTTTTTATCACAAAACGAATATACCTAATCAAACAATAGTTTGATCAAATAATAAAAATGCATCAACCTATATAGCGCGTAAAACCGTCGCCTATCGCAGAATTAGCAGATAGATGTGTGTGTGTTGCTTGAGCGACATGAGTGGGTAGGTAGGTGTTTTGTGTAGCTCGCGCTCTTCTGGCTGTCTGTATGCTTTTAGGTAATTAGTATAGATAGTTTATAGTCTAATCTGTAATTTGTATAGAGGATTGTGCAACTCCCATACAAACCAACATAGTGGTTTACGGGAGCCAAGAACCAATAATATTGTTTATGTTTTTTAATTAAATAAATAAATAAAAATAAAAAAATAAAAAATAAGAAACCTTTGTTCCAACCGCGTGACCGACGACACTTCTAGAACTTTATGAATATATAGAATTTATGTGGGGGCCCCTCTCTTGTGGAGGCCCCGTTTGCCCTCCCTTAAATTCGGCCCTGGTAGCCTGAGTCTACTCGTTAAAGTAATCATTTTTAAGAATGGCTAATAAAAAAAATATTAAATTGCTCCGAAAAAACTGCTGCGTACCAAATTATGTAGTGAAGCAAAAGATAAAATTACATCAGAAAACTGTTGCCAGTTCTCTGTTTTTTTTTCTAGCATTCAAGGTGAGATAGATTAAGCTACAGACAACTCAAAGAATGCCTGGCCTTTTTGCGTTTCAAGGATTACGTTTGCCCCTTTCACGATTTCACGGTCACATTTGAAACTACCTTTAAGTTTATAACAACGTAGGTACGTTCTACATAATTAATTAATAATAGGTAGTATGAACAATAAATCTTTATATATAAAAATCTCATGTCACCATGTTTATCCGGGCTAATTCCGAACTTTATTAATCCTCTTGTTAGAAAACTGACGAACAGATTTGATGGTAAGTGGCCACTGTCACCCACGAATATTAGCCATGGATGTTACGCTGCCGATTCTTACATAGCCTAAATATTTATTATCATGAAAAATACGTAACATGTTCAAATAAACAGTTACATATACTTATAATATATAGGATCACTTTGTTGTCCGTCCGTGTGTCAAGACCCTTTTTCTCAGGAACGCGAGGAGGTATCAAGCTGATATCAAATACTCAAGTCTACTGTTCCTTGGAGCTGTGAAAAATCAAACTTCTAAGCCAACGCAATCAAAAGATACAGCCGTTTATGCCACAAAGTTTGCCGACTCGCACTTGGCCGGTTTTTAATACAATAAAACATGTTTATCGAATCACCATATATTAATTTGCACAGTGATCTTGACATTGAATTATCAAGTCCCAATACTTACTACAATAATGAAGCTTGTGTAGTTAATGTCAGTAGGGCGCCCGGGTTTCGGCCCTCGAGTCAAGTTCACGGTCTCAGAGTCTGACGTAATCTGATAATAAAATTAGCATAAACTACAGATACATCGATATAACTCACATACAGTTATTAAAAACCCACAGATCGCTTTATAACTTTTTAAAATTGTTGATAAGCAGCCTTTGCTCTATTTAAAAAATGAAAAGATATTGTAAAAAAAAACGAGTAGTTTGTTTCGCCTTTTATTCTTCTTTATGTTAGGTTAGGTCTTTTTTATGTTATAAAATTTGGTACAGAAATTGCTGATGCGGAATTTAATTAACTTTGATCCTATAAGATTAATTGAGACAGTTATATATTTCAAAGTTTAACTATAGTTAAACAATGCTAATGAAACAAATAAGTTCAGGAAACTATTCCGCATATTGGAATGACCGCTCGGCGGCAACTTTCCGGTAATATAAAACACGTCAATACAGTTTATTTATTGTTTCTCAGTACAACTTAGCAAGATGCACTCAGTAGACTATCGAGACTTTGTATTACGTTTGTTTGATGGCCAAGAATAGGTATGTAAAATGTATACCTATTGTTAGAAGTCGTTGTTTTAACACACCTTGTTGCCAAAGTGTTTACGTTTCCCCATCAACAGACCAATAGAGCGACTTTTGCTTTTACAATATTAGTAAGTATTTTAAGGTTGAATGATTAAAGTAAAAATGTTCAGATCCAATGTCTAACTATCGAGATTTGTACTGACTCGTCGGTATCTCGGTACTTGAATACTTTATAAACTCTAACGCCATCTAGCTAAAGTCGTACACTGTGGTAAATAAGGTTTTTAATACACCTAGATTGGATAAGGTCTTTGGTTCCGCCTTTCTCAGTTAATTGGACCATTGAGTACACTTTCCGCAATAAAACTTTACAACGATAAATAAAAAATAATGATCTATTTAAGATCTCTTTGTTAAAGTAATCGCATGTCTTTTTAACGCGTTTTGAGCAAGTAAATAATATTAATAGAAGTACCTGTATAGCATATCTAAATCCTAGCAAAACCTTCGTGCTTTAATAATTTCTAAGGTTGTTGTTTCAGTGGTAAGTCCACTAAGTGTGGGAAAACAAATAAAAAAACGAGCACATAGGTTTAATGACTGCCCTTTGCTATAATTTATTAGTGAGTGGTTTTCTCTAGGGACGGACATACTGACATGCAGTGAAAGTAATATAATAGTTGTAATATGCTTATTCTTCGTCAAAAAATGTGCATCTAAATTTACATATTTATTCGTTTATTTTTCTAAAATCTAATTCGCAACATTTTGTTGACCTAAAAGTATCTATTAGCATTTGTTTCTATTTAGATTTATATTTTAAAGATAAATCTTTATTAATCCTAAGAACTTATTATAAAACACAGTCAATGTAATGCTAAATTAAATGTGCAAATTGATTACCTACAGGTCGGATGTCATAATACCAGTTGCAGGTTTCGTTTTGTTGATAACATCAATATTAATAACAATATCACGTCCCTATACAATATATAGTACTATAGTATGTACAATAAAATATGTGTGATTATCCTATGCCATTGCTAAAGCAAATACGAAAGCCATTCCATTAGAGTTGTTTGTGAACCAACACAAAACGTGGAAATATAATGTTTGTTAATGAATATTTTATAATCATTATACACGAGGTAAAGTAGGCTTTAATTATGAAAACCTTTTTGTTCCCTTTAATACAAAGCTTTTTTTAGAAGACTTACAGCTAAGTTTGTTGCTTTTGTAATTCAAAGCTAACTTTTAGTAAAATCTCAGTGTAAAAATCCTTACCTCTTAACGACAGCAAAAGTTGCACCAACAGTTAATCCAAGATTAAAAGCGCTCATCCATAGCAGAGACATCGTTACAGGCTTAGTGAACGATACGGGCACTGCACTAAGGTAGCAATGGGCTCATTCCAAAACTTACACAACGAGCATAAAACCGTGTATTAAAAAATATTTTATTCGTTAAAATAATACACTTATCGAACGCGTTTTAATTTAGTTATTATCTCTGAGGTGTTTGTCAAAGCGCACTACAATATAAATCGACTGTATTCGATACCGATTCGAAATCGAGTTGAGTGTTCAATTTACAAGAGCAGCGAGTGTAAATAGTCGTGAACGAGTGGCGAGTTCGCTTTAGCATTTACAATATAAACTAGAGGTTTCCCCCCACTCTCTTCGACCGTGAAGTCAGGAAATTATGTATTTTGTTTAAGTAGTTGGGTTATCACGATGAAATTTGGTTTTACAATAACAGGGTATTGTTACATTTCATTCATATGATTACGCTCTCAAAGATAAAGATCAAAGATTAAGAACACTAAAATGCCAACATACAACTTAATACCAACTGGGTACTAGTTAGGAACTTTACACTACAGCTAATTAAGCTTTTAAATTCACTAACGAATTAAGAAAACATATAATTAGGTAGCAGTAATTGTATGAATTATCCTTCCATCCTACTAATATTGGATGGATGTCAAAGTCAAAGTCAAAACCATTTATTCAGTTTAGGCCCTAGAAGGGCACTTATGAAGGTCGAATTACAGAAGTTACCACCATGTTTGTTACTCAATCACGTCAGAACGGCTGAACGGATCTGGATGTAATTTATCACGGAGATAGATTATAGTCTGGAATAGCACATAGGCTGTGATATGACTCGTGAGTATAGATTATCAAAATGTAGTTTAACTTTATAATTTACTAGTTTTCCGCCCCGCGGTTTCACCCGCGTTTCCGAAGGATCTTATCTTTTCCCGGGATAAAAAATATTTAATGTTTTATTCCAGAATATGAACTACCTTTGTGCCAAGTTTCATCAAAATCCGTTTAGCCGTTTTTACATGAATGAGTAACAAACATCTTCACACACATCCATCCAAAGTTCCAAACATGCTTTCACATTTATAATATTACTAGCTGTCCCCCGCGGTTTCACCCGCGTTCCCGAGGGATCTTATGTTTTCCCGGGATGAAAAGTATCCTGTTTCTGAAGTTGGACTAAAATGCACACAATCGGTTTATTAGTTTAAGCGTTCATCGCGGACAAACAACGTGACATGAAATTTTCTTCAGAACTCTAAAAACAAAAAGGAAACGAGGTCATTGACATTATCACCATGCCACATGCCACACTTGCAGTCCACCTGTCCTGCAGGTGATATTGTTCGCTCAACACCGACGACGGAACAATGCATTGTTTGCTTACATTGTGTAACTCAAGCCTTAGTACGGGGAAATGTGAGCGTGCCTTTATTGCAATTTTTTACTTTTTTTTACTGAGGGAATATTAGATCGAGACCAGAAGTTATATTGAGGACTGGATTATATTTAATTTTTTCAAGGGAAAATATAGAAATTTGTTGTCCTATGAAATGGCGAAATTATTGGCTGTCTGTAGGTAGGGGGTAGGTATACTTAACATAACATTTTATGAATGAGAAAAGAGGATAATGAACGTTTTCCTTGTAGAACCGCGTTTGTGGGGTTAACCTGAAACTTGAGGAAAGAGAAAAAACTACATATAAACTACCAGTTTATTTCATGTATAAGTACCTAAAGTTCTTTGTTGTCATACACGCACTTCGATTGTAAACAACGGAAAATAATATAAAGTGGATATAATGTTTTTATACGTTTTCACAAAAATTGCAGAGGAGTAGCCAAGACTTATACGTGTGAAACCGAGGGTGACGACTAGTGTCTAATATAACTTTCAAACGATTCCTTAAAACTACAATAAAATTATAATATGTACGTATGCTGCATAAGTTTTACACGAGTTTTATAGAAAAAAGATTTAGAAACGCGATAGATTTCGTAATTGTTTTTAAATATCAACAGAACAATATTATATTTAGGATATTATATTTGTTGTTTTGTTTTTCTTTTATTTGTCACACACTGTGTCTACATTCTCTTCAACTTCAAACTTTCCGGCCGCATGGCTGCTGGAAGAAATTTCTACTAGAAATAAGCTGTCCCTTTGTACTCTTGTATCTGTTCTGGGTTTCTTTCTGTTCTTTTATTATGTGTACATAAACCAATATATAATAAATAAATAAATATTTTCACCACCTTGTTATAACTAAATGAATAAATATTACTTATTTGTGATGTCTTATTTTGTATTATACTTAAACTTTGAATAGTTTTTGCAACGTAGGTTCCTGTACGTAAACTCTATGTTTTTATTTTGTTCTTTGGAAAAGTCCCGTTTGCGAGTGCCTACGTGATCACATGCACGTGGAAATTGCGGTGTATGGTTTGCAGAAAAAGTAATCCTAGACTTAAATGTTGGTAAGAATAGATTGCATTTTTATCTACAGCTGTTGCCAGTTGAACAGATTTTTTTACAGTATTTTAATACTTTGTATATGCTTATGTTTGACCACAATCTCTCTACGGTAAGTGATGATGTGGCCTATCAGCATATAAAGCCTAGAAGGGAACTGACTCTTGTGCAGCTGTTAGAACACAACGCTATCGGTGCTAATACTAATTACTTTTAGATTTTTATAATAGATCTGGTATAATTACGAATAAACTGTATGTATAGAAAGTTCTAGTGAAGAAAGGCCGATGATTATGGCCGATTTAACAAAAATCTTTCATCATTAGAAAGCTACATTATCCCTGAGTAACATGAGTATATTTTCATCCCGGGAAAAGATAAGATCTCACGCGAACGCGAGTGAAACCGCGGAGGACAGCTAGTTGCTTATAAACCGAAATGTTCTGCTTTATGCTAGAGACGCCAAAGATATGTACAGGCCCTTCCACAAACTGCACATTATGAGTCACACACAAAATACCAACTTGATGTTTTGCCATAGAGGTTTTACCCGATATTGATTGTGAGAAATAATTGCATACATTAATATTCATTAATGAAATGATAAGAAGTCAACATATATATCATACATTACGAGCCATACCTGATAGATATTTATACTTTTACTAAATCAATAACTGAAAATGTGGCACAGGTTAATCACTTCCAATCTAAGTTGGGTTCATATCCTGGAATAGGAGACAGGATACTTTTTATCGCGGGCATAGATAAGGTAACGGGTAAAAAACGCAAGTGAAACGGCGGGGGTCATGTAGTTAAATATGATATGCGAATATTTGAAATACTTAAAATGCGAGATATGACGTTTCATTCAATGTTGACTGCAATAAAGCTGGTACGTAATAGAGCAGCTATCGTAATATAGACAACCCATCCTGACCTTGACTTGACATTCGGGATGTCCAGTCACAAATGCGTAAATAATTTATATATATAAGCAATATGATAATGAACTGAATTCGATGCAACAAGACTGACTGATGTTATTCTGTGATGGTACGTAGTTTCATGAATGCGTACACTTCCATTTAACAAATTAATCAAAACCATATTGCCTACATTTACATAAATATCAAAATAACAGAACGTTTGTTCAAACAAAAGATGCCCATAGTCAACACATTAAATTATGACATTTATGCAGTAGGAACCCATCTTTAGATTCCAAAGACAAAAGGAAATGAAGTACTTCCGATTCAAATTAGACCACAAAGCAACGAACAGCTTTTGTATTGCCCTTTACATGAAATTGCATGCATTGTCGAATGAATAATGCATTGCTTCAAATCCTTTGCTTATCTAATTATCAATACAACTCTGGGTCTTTCGATTTCTTAAAATACAGAATTTTAAATAAGCCAGCTGTCCTCCGCGGTTTCACCCGCGGTCCCGAGGGATCTTTTCTTTTCCCGGAATAATATGTCTATCTCTTATTCCAGGATATAATCTATTTGTATGCCAAGTTTCATAGAGATCAGTTTAGTAGTTTCGGAATTAAACGCGGAAGATGTATTTTTTATTAAATCTCTCTTAGTAATGTATCTCTATGTTGGTAAAGTAGGTAGTCAGACATCGATTAACTAAAAACAAATGCTTCAATGAGATCAACCCGAAATCGATATCTAGTATAGACAGACCCACAGGAATGGACCCTACACAGCTTAAAACTATTATTTAAGCTGTGACACAGCTAAAAAAGGCACTCATTCATCTGGGGCATTTCATTAATCAAAAGGCGTCTGACTACATTTAACAAATAGATAGACAGTTCAGTAGTCTAAAACCTTGGTTTGACCTTACCCAAGGTAATCGAGCACCCCTGCTCAACTACCATTAATACAAATGACTTCACATTTCCTTGTCACGACATTGTCACGTTTTCTCTAATAGTACTTTGTGAAAGGGCAGTGCGGCGGAAGGATAGTCGGAAGATCGATATAGAATCTAATTAAATAAAAGTATTCATAGAAAGATATTTATAGTAAGAGGACATAAAATTTTATTATGGGAGTCAGTAAATCAAATAAAAAGTATAAATAGAAACTGTTGATAAAATAAACATGTTAATTGTCGATAAGACTCATTAGCATGTATAAATAAATGGTGCTCGTAGTTCAAAAAATCTGTGAGTAGGTACGTAATGTATTATTTAGCAAACAGTTTTTTTTTTTACAAAGGCAAATCCATTTATCGCGATTCTTACCATATACATATTCTGATACTTGAAAATTATATGACAAAAGAAAGTATCTATCATGTTTCGTTGTCGGAATCACGTATAGGGCATTGCCATACATGTAGACTCAATGTACACTGTTCCTTCATCATAAGATTGCAGTCTTTTATGTTTCCGACGGAAAGTGTATTTAGGTCGACGTTCCGCATAGCCCTCGACCTGAACAATGAACATTCTCACATGTTAGAATTGCATCGAGGTTAGGCTCCAGCTAGTCTCCTCAACTAGTACAAGACTAGTTCATAGGAATGTCTGTGTATTTATTATAGCAGGTCTTATACCATTGTATTTTCTATCGATTGATACAAGTTAGAGTAAAGAATAATTTATTCTTAATTATAAACTTATTAAGATTATGTAGAATCCTACAGATAAATTCGAAAATTAATTAAGGGTAGTTGTTTTTTTTAATTATTTTATTTGTGATAGGCTTGTGTTTGACCACAATCTCACCATGGTAAGTGATGATGTGGCCGTAGATGGTAAGCACACAAAGCCTAGATGGGAACTGGCTCTCAAGTGCAGCTGTCGGAACACACCGATAGACAGATTTTCAACTTGTTATTGGATTCTGAATGATTCGAATATTAAACAATCAAGAGTCCCGATGATTCTTGACTAAACTAAACACCATTTCGACACTGCACAGGTATCAACGGTTTGTCCTAAATAAAGTACCAACCTTCATTACAGAGCAGGCCAACTGCGCAACCTCACAACAATGGCCTTTTGAACTTGGTAGCAATAGCAAAGCTGTACACTTGGGATTCGGAAGACATGAGTAGAAAAAATTACCCTTATAATATTGGTCGTATTCCATCTCACAATTATTGTTGATACCATAAAATCTAGCAGTTCAAAGATTTAGGTACAAAGGATCGACATGGACATTATACGTGTGTAATCAGCTTATAAACAACCCTTGTTTTCCTGTCTATGATTTTTCATTTCTCAATTATTTGTTGAAGTTGATATCTTTCAACACGCTAGGATTTTCTTTCGTACAAAATTGCATCACCAGTGAATACTGAACTGACAGCATGACATTTCCGGAATCCAGATAATTACCAGTTGGCACTAATATATAAATGAAGAAGTCATATTGGGGAATTACTTGAACCAAGGCTTGATTCGATTGGGGAATTACTTGAACCAAGGCTTGATTCGACAAATGTAAGTTTCCATAAGATATTAGGCAATGTGAACATCCACGTGCATCAAACAAGGCCAAGTTCAATTCCAATTTCAAATCATTGATTGAAGTTTATTAGCAATTGAAAATTATAGGACCGTTGAAAAAAAAACAATAATGTTTAATTGCACTTGTAGTTTATTTGAAATAAATATGAAATTTGGTCTAATTATAGGAAGTCAAATCGATCGATGACTTAAATCGTTAGGCGGTCCAGTACGAACGATACGTTTCTAGCTTACTTACCGACATTAATTGTAACACATGGTTTGTCTCGCTTTGAATTCGGGTCACTGTCAGATTCGATGTTCCGATAAATGGCTAGTAATTACAGCTTAGAAGATAATTTCCGATGATTTATTGAATTGTAACAAAATTGATTGAGTAGAGTAGACTTTTTTTTAATATGACAGCGTAGAAATTTATATTTTAGGGTCAGTTTCTTTAATTTGTCATAAATTATTCACCTATTAATCTCTTCTTGTTTCCATGGGTTTTCTCTATTGATTTATCATAAAAGCTTCAAACCTAAGGTATTTAAAGTAAATAAATAAATTGTTGCATGTTGAATTTAAGAAAATCAGACAGAGTACGAAACAAGGTCATCAGAAGTCGCACTAAGATACAAAATGTGACAACAAGAATACGGAAACTAAAATGGCAATGGACAGGACATACAGTAAGAGGCATCGAAAAATGGAACAAAAACATAATGTTTTGGAAAAAGGAAACGAGGTAGACAGATTCGGAGGTGGGAAGATAAAGACGATAGCAGGAAAACTATGGACAAGGAAAGCACTAAACCGAGTAGAGTGGAAAGCAATGGAGGAGGCCTTTGCCAATGTTGGGCAAACAGACCAAGTTGTCGATGTCATCGACTCAGCAGAGTCGTTAACTTGTAATTTAATTATCTTTTTTTTGCGTCTGAATAAAGGCTATTATTATAATTGAGTGGGTAACCAATGCTGTAGCTTGTTAGTACTTTACGTAGCCTTGCCTCCGATGTACGAAAAATCTCATGTTCCCTATTAGAACTTTGATAGTGAACTTACAGTAAGTAACATGAGGCCTTGGACCATGAGGCTCACCGTAGGGTATAATTGCGAAAACAATTTCTCCGACAGAAGCCATACCAAGGCTATTCTTATCAATATTTCGATAACAAACTAACCAATAAATACGTTGTGTTTTATTATAACTATGCTAAAATACTGTTAAAATAATTGGTTTACGATTACAATTTCAATATGAAAGAAAACTATTTCCTAACTAATGAGGTAACTCGCAATGTCCAGTCTTTCCTAGGTACGGGTATATAATAATAGATCTAGGGATTTTAGCTATTCCAACACTTTGGTAGGTTCGGTCGATCTAAGTTAGTACTACAGATTTTAATAATGCCGCGCGCTAGCAAAACCCGTACCATGCCCGGACCGAATCACCGTGAGCACGATACCGATGATGTACTGTGAAATGCTCCATTTTGCGATTACATAACCGATTTCACACCGTAAGCGTAGCTATCAAAACTTAAACTTGTGGCTGTGTCTCGACAGATATCCTTTTATAAAATGTGCCAGACCAAACCAAACCAAACATAACTAGGCATTAGTTTTTTTTCTCAAATATTGTTGTTACTATCCCAATATAAGTAATACTTTATTTTTACACCATTCTCAAAGAGTTGCAAAACAAATATATACCAACCAAAAACATAAAGAACGAGAAATACCCAAAATGGTACAACTCGGCACTAAAAAAAGTAATTAAGGAAAAATACAAATATATTACCAAATTTAAAACCTATGGGAATAAATCAACTGGGAATCCTTCAAAATCCTTCGTGAAAGGGCCAAAAGCCTTGAAAAACAATGTCATTATAATTACTTGGCTTCCATTGAGGATTCAATTCGTTGTAATTCTAAGCATTTTTGGTCGTATATAAAATCACATTCTAAGTCTAATCAAATCCCCAATAGCATGTCATATCTTGATACATTAGTTACCAATGGCGATTCTATCTGCAACGCTTTTTCAGCATATTTCCACTCAACTTTTATTAATTCTGATATCAGTACAAACATAAACTTGTCTAATTCTTCTCAGAAAACTAATATCCTTTCCGATGTTTCAACTGTTGAAGTTAATGTTGAGGATGTAACTAAACTCCTCCAAAAACTTGATCCATCTAAATCAGCTGGTCCCGATCACATTCACTCGATTCTCTTAATAAATTGCGCCAAAAGTATTTCTTTACCTATTACCATAATTTTTAGAAAGTCACTGATTGAAACCACTGTTCCCAGTATTTGGAAATCAGCTTTTATAACTCCTATCCATAAAAAAGGATCTAAGAATGAAGTGACGAACTATAGACCCATATCCAAACTGTGTATCATCTCTAAAGTCTTCGAGAGGCTTATCTATAACCAGGTATACTCGGCGCTTAAGATCTCCCTTAACATTATGCAACATGGATTTCTGAAAGGCCGTTCTACTGTGTCGAACTTAGTTCTACTCAATGATTATCTGACAGAAGCCATGGATGCTGGCAGCCAGGTTGATGTTGTGTACACTGATTATAGTAAGGCTTTCGACAGGATTGATCACAATTTACTTTTGGTTAAGCTACAGAACATAGGTATTAGGGGGGATTTGTATAGATGGTTTAAATCTTACATTGACAATCGGTCGCAAGCTGTAGTGGTTAAAAATTACGTTTCTAGCTGGGTAACCATCCCTAGCGGGGTACCCCAAGGGTCGTTGCTTGGGCCCTTACTGTTCGCAATTTATTAATGATATCACAGCTTGCTTCCTCAATTCTCGATTGCTTTGTTTTGCAGACGACATGAAAATCTTTACCACCATAAATTCAATCGCAGATGTCCAGTCTCTACAGTCAGACCTAACACGATTAGACCAATATTGCATTGATAACAAACTTGATCTCAACCCCTCGAAATGCTCTGTAGTTACATTTACTCGTAAGAAAACTATATATGCTTCGAATTATACATTAAAAAATCAAACTCTTCAAAGAAGTAATACTGTTCGCGATTTAGGAGTAATCCACGACTCTAAGCTATTATTTGATGGCCACATTGATAATATAGTGGCCAGAGCCTCGAGAGCACTAGGTTTTGTAATGCGTAGCTCTGTTAATTTCAAGAATGCCAAAACATTTAAAATCCTATACTGCACTTTCATCCGGTCTATATTGGAGTATGCCTCGCAAATTTGGAATCCCCGCTATGATAAATACGTAGTGCGATTGGAGAGGATTCAAATGAGGTTTATCAAGTTCCTATGCTTCCGTTTAAAGATTCCATTTAAGTCTTCCAATTATTTAAGCATCTGTAGAAAATTTCATATTCTTCCCCTTGTAAAGCGGCGTGAAATCGCAGATATCTCATATTTATTGAAAATAGCATCTAATAAAGTAGATTGTTCAGAATTACTTAGTAAAATAAACTTAAATATACCCTCTAGATCCTACCGCTACTATCCTACATTAAGTGTCTCAGTTGTCCATACTAATTATAGGCAAAATTCATTTTTGTGGAGAGCAAGCAACAACTTCAACAGCTTGGCTAGACAGCACGATTTAGATCTATTCTGCACAAGCGTTACATCGGCGAGGCGATTGCTAAGCAAAGATATTTTTTTTGTAACATAATACAGTGCGTGTTAAATATATTGTTATTTATTATATTAAATACTTTTATGTAATTTGTTTTATATCACTATAGACTAAAATAGAAGAAAATTAACTAAATAATATTATACCTTTATCTATGTTAAATTATGTCATACCTACTTAACTTACATTGTCATCACAGAAATATTTATTAATCTAGTACTTATCCGTGAAGACCTGTTACTGGCTTCCTGGCGTATAATTTTATATTTTAGTCTGTAAGAGAATCAGCTGTTGGTCTTCCTTAAAATAAATAAATAAATAATACTTTTAGTAAACTTTGCGCATGTTTCCAAGCGTTCCGAATCGTTAACAGCTCTTAGCTGTTATAAGCGTGATATCTGAATCGGAACGAAAATTAATAATGAACGGTACGTGATAATGTCATGAATCTGATAGCACCCAAATGGGTGTTACAATTGATAGTAAACCTAGTATCCAGTCCAGTAGACGTGACCTAGTCCAGAATAGAACTACAATAACACCTACTTTACCAACTAGGTAGTTAATGTAGGTGCAAGCTGTTCAACTTAGGTACAGGAGTACCTACTGTTTTCCTCATAGGTGTAGAGGTACGGTGCATTATGTAAACGCTGTTTTGTTTATACTTTTGCAGAAATCATAACAGACTTATGTATTTAAACAATGATTCATGCGGTGGACGTGGAAATAAAGACCAATGCGCATTATAGTCAATGGACAATACTATATTATGTAGTAGTAGAACCAATATTATAGTATATCATTCACTAATGGAATAAAACAGTGTTTTACGTTACGGCGATATATTGATTATACTTCAATTTATTTGCACCTTCCACCAGAATACCTACGTCCAGTTGTGGAAAGAAAAGGAAAGTATTATTGCACTTGTAAAAAAACATTGAACACTTTAATTACCTATACAATAAGTTACTTTGACTTTTCTGGGAGTAAATTATGAACGATGGTGAATTAATGGACTTCGGAGTCAAATCACTTATGTGTAATTTGCAACCTTGGAATATTACTATCAGCACAGCATTCGTGGCTAGTTGGATATTCGTTCCCGAGGGATCTTATCTTTTCCCGGGATAAAAAGTATCCTATTTGCTATTCCAGACTATAATCTATCTCTGTGCAAAATTTCCAGATCTGTTCAAGCGTGATTGAGTAACAAACATCCATCCATCCAAACTTTCAAATTTATAATATTAGTGGGATATACTTAGCCGTTCCCATAAGAATTTTCAGGATCCTAATTTATGTTGCACCACAGCGGTCTCTATCAATAACTGACGGTAACTGTTTCAGTCTGATAAAAAAAAATACACAAAAGCACCCAGTTTACAAATACTTCACCAGCGGCAACCTAGATGGCGCTGTTTTATAAAACAAGACACTTACCGAGAATAGCTCTCAAGTGTCCCTCAAGTGTTTGCAGTATCGTCATTTTGATCTCCTTGACTGACTTGCCGAGGAACTGTTCACATGCTGTCGTTAGGAGTTCATCTTCGTTCATGATCTTGCATTGCGCCACGCCGGTAACCGTGAGGGGGACGCCTTGGGCTGTTTCAACGTATTCACACATCGGGTTTAGAGTCATAACCTGGGAAAAGACATAAACAGTTGTAAAACAATCTTTATTTATTTAAAATAACTATACTTTAATGGATGTGCGCAATAATACCAACAAAGTAAACTTTGTAGTAAATAGAATCCGTCTTTATGAAATTCTATAAAATATAGCTTAATTATATTATCTTAACTAATATTAGATATAAAGAGGAAAGATTAGATTTTTGTGTTTTTTACAATTTAACACAAAAACTACTCGAACCATTTTAAAAATTCTTTCACCATTAGAAAGCTACATTAACCCTTGCGTAAAATATTTGAAACGGAAATTAATGCAGAGATATACTCTCTGCATTAATATCTCTCTTTCTCTTGCTATGTTTGTCACTTCTTAGCTTCTTAACCGACTTCAAAAAGAATGAGGTCTCAGTTCGTCGATATATTTTTTTATATACATATCTACATACAGTTTATTTGAGTAACTAACCTCAAGGGAAATCCGCTGCACATCTGTGACAAGCCACCAGGCCCACGCCCACCCGCCCACGATGGTGCGCTTCGAGGTAGAGCCGAAGCAACCACCTGTAATAATGAAAATTAACATCAGCTTTCAAACACATTTTCACACTGGATAACGGATAATTTCTCAGCAAAACAAAATAAGCATGTTTGCCACCTAGTGGTATAAAAAACAAAGCCGGTCAAGTGAGAGTCGGACTCGCGCACCAAGGGTTCCGTACAAAATTTATAGTTTTTTTTTTCTTTAATTATTTTATTCAGCTTTTAGTATTTGTTGTTATAGCGGCAACAGAAATACATCATCTGTGAATATTTCAGCTATCACGGTTCATGAGATACAGCCTGGTTTCCGTTTTTACCTTATGGGTACGGTACCCTAAAAAGGAGGGGCTTTAGGCGATGATAGCTCAGTGGCTCTGGTGAGGGTTTGAATCCTACAATGGCTTTTGGTGAAGGAAAAGTGTTTGAAGTACGTAAGTAGAGAAATAACTTAGAGAACAAAATATTCTAGATAAAATAGAAAGTAAAGGACGTGTAGTACGGTACGGCAACAAAACAACGATCAACTAGTTTTGGAGGGCAAACCCGTTTCTACTCCACTTACACTCTCCTAGAGGTTAGCGCCCTTTGAGAATTAACATGATCTAACTATATTACAATACTCACATCGGCTACCATAAACTGTATAAGTAATAACTAATGTAAACAGACTTCATTTATTGAGCTAGGTGACTAAACCCAATCACAAAGGAACGTTTCTTATGACAGAACAGTAGGTACTTGTACCTATAGAGTAATAAATGCGTAGCGTAATCAATGTTCTCATCTTGTATTGTTTGATTGAATAATGGACAACACTATTTCTCATCACACAAAAAAGATCTATACATAAATACTAATATTATAAATGTGAAAGTAAGTATGTTTGGATGTTTGTGAGTTTGTATGGTTGTTCCTCAATCACGCATAAACGGATTTTGATGAAACTTGGCACACAGTAAGATCATATCCTGGAATACAATAGGATACTTTTTATCCCGGGAAAAAATAAGATCCTCGCGAACGCGGGTGAAACCGCGGGGAACAGCTAGTTGTTAATAAAATGCATTGATGAACAATATGCCTATTTGTACATCGTTTAATAAAAGTACCTAAAACAACGTAAAATTAGAGCAAACCAAAAATAACTATCGACAATCGGACATTGATAGACAAGCAAATTCACTTTCATTCTAAGTGACGAAGTACTGTATTTTTTAATCTATTCAAAAAAGAAAATGAATTAATAACTACATTCCCTAAGTGCTGATATTGCTGAATATTTTTGGATACGAAATCTTTACTTTGTTTTCAGTATGTAGATTATAACAGTCACTCTCATAAATATTTGAAAGCTTAGCCACTAGCTCTAGTACTGCCTTATAACCCTTTGAATAAATTAAAACACAAACGAATTCCTTTTATTAATTTAATTTATAAAGTGAAATATGGATCAAAACTTTAAAACGATGATATCTCAGTGGCAGTGAGTTCAAATGTCTGGTTCGAATGTGGCGACTTTTCTGGGCCCGAATCTTACAATGGCCTGAGCTTTTAGTGACGGAAAATATAGTGACGGAACCATAGCACGGTGGTAGGGTATTTGTAGTACCCACCAGCTGGCTACTCTAATTTTATAAATTTGTTACTTAGCACCTAACGTGTTGCACTTGAGAGCCAGTTCCCCTCGTGGAGGTGTTACGGGACTTACGACGTTAAGCACTCTAAAGGTGAACTTTCACGGTAAAATTCTTTACAAATAAAAACATCGCCTTAAACGTGACTCATTGTTTAATACGCAACAAAGCGCGAAAGTGGATAAGTCATTGATTCAGGATTTAAGTCTTTACCGTTCCGATACGGATATCGAATGCAATTCGACCCGAACAGCTCATGGAAAAACATGACGTAAGTAATATGGTAACAGATGCTTGAACTGCTCTAGTCTATAATATCAACAAGAGCAAAGGGATCAAGCAAGATGAGACTAAATAAAAAATCAGTTCAGATAATTAAGACAATCAATGAAATAAAGAATGCGCGTTCAATGAAGTATTTGAAGAGAACAATGCCTACAAGCCACTAGACACGGCTGCAGTTCAACGGAATATTAGAACCGTACTCCCACCATTTCTCCAATGAAACCAATAGCTTACGTGCGCGGGAGTCACTCACCGCCAACCAAAGAAAGTGCTCGTCACACTCACATGTACTACACACACTTTAATAGTTTCAAATCACTTGAAACTATTACAAAAAGACGTGAAAATTTAAGTGTAACTCAGAATAACAAAAGTTTTCAGTGAAAGTGTTCTCTAAATAATTAGAAGTATAATAGGGGACGAAAACATTTTCAATGTTATTCTATGTTGAGTTATCAGTGTTATGTGATAATTGTGAAAATTTAATACGGTAAAGGTAAGTTTATCTTTAATAATAGCCGCTTATTGTAAAGAATTATGTTAGACGCAAGCAGTTAAAACTTAAGGTGCAAAGTGAATAAAGTGCTTCACTTTTACCTGAAAATGTATACGAGTATATGTGTGAACTTTGGACCAGATTCAAGTTTTATGAAATCCTGAATGTTGTTAATGAGAATGTCCTGAATGAGAGGCAATCCGGCTGTTTTATTTGTGACTACTGTGGTGAACGAATACCGTCTCCTATAGACATAAGCAATACTAGCAGGATTGCCAAGTGTTGTACACCTTATTACAATGCCTTAAAAGCAACTAGCTCTCAAGTGCAACTGCCAGAACACATCAAGCCTACAGCCTGTCTGCAGCCAAGACCTTTTAAAATACTCTGGGAAAAGAATATGTTGATGTGTGGATAATAGGTATAATGGAAATTTAAATGTAACATTATAAAGACAATTCAAAGTGCTTTGTATTGTATTGCGCTTATAAAAATATTATACCACTTACATAACGAGATAATTAATTAATATTATTGTTTTTTGATAAAATTGCACTAAAATTTTTTATAATGTTTTAGTTGAACTGAGCAGTTTATATGTTAGAGATATCTTTATCGTAGGATACTTAACAAAAATATAAAAATTATGTACTTGATGACATTGATATTAACATAACATATCGACAAGTGCTTGGCAACATATAATTATCTTGAGGGCCGATAGTCAGCCAATCGAGTACTAAAAAGTACCCAGCCACCGTCATATAGTTTCCTCACGATGTTTTCCTTCATCGAGAGATCACAAAATTAAAAGGATACAAAGCTCTTTTTCATATTCGAACCCACGACGTTCATCACGATTTTCGTCACTACCACTGCTATCATAACTTGGTTAGAGAGCCGATTATTACTCGTGCCGTAAAACTTATAAATAACTACTGATCCACATAGTAATGGCACTTCAATAACGAATGCAAAGTTACGAAATAATGAATACAGGGCTCACTTTCCATTTATCATAAACTATATAATTAAGAAGGCAAGTATTCCACGTGTAATTGTCACACTGGTCGGTCACACTATTAGGTACAATGTTATGTAAGTGAAGATATTTTCACCGGAAACTTGTTGTCATTCTGGATGTTCAACGCATACATAAAATAAACAAGTATACGCTTAGTTCCCTCTATTTAGCTTCGCTTGAATGCTATAGCAGATTCACTTTCTAAGATACTTTAGTGACTGCAAAAAAAAGTTTGTAAAGTGATTGTTGCGCATGAAATTCAATACGGAATTTGACTTCCTTCTGGATGTAACGACCCTTCCATGGCTTATGTGAACGCGTTGAAGTATTTCTAAAAGCCGCAAAGAGTAAAAACTACTTATTCCGCTTAAACTACTTTAAAATATTGTCACTTGAAGGTTTTTTAGGGTTACTATCATCAAAAAGGAAAAGAACTGAAAGAATATTATGAATGATGATCAATGAATAACGAAATAATCATAAAGTATGAAGGTTTATGCTAGGTTGGTAACGCGCATGTGCGCGATGCCTTTGGTGTTGGAAGCGTTCACAGGCTACGGTAACCGCTTACCATCGTTTAACTACAATCTCACCATGGTAAGTGATGATGTGGCCGAAGAGGGTAAGCACACAAAGCCTAGATGGGAACTGGCTCTCAAGTGCAGCTGTCGGAACACACCGATAGGTGTTTGGCGACAGATTTTCAACTTGAGGGTGGTAGCCAGCCAGTCGGGTACTACAAAGTACCCTACCACCATGCTATGGTTTCCTCACGATGTTTTCCTTCACTGAAAGCTCAAGCTCATTGTAGGATTCGAACCCACGACCTTCGCCGCGGTATTCGACGTCACTTACCACTGAGCTATCATAGCCTTAATACTTACCTTCTTGACTGTGCTTACCATCTTCGGCTCTATCACCACTTTCCTTGGTGAGACTTATAATAATAATAGCATTGCTTTCGTCTTCTAATTGCAATTTTTTAGAGGCAAATTCGTCACCAAAACAAAAACATGACAGTAATCGGCAAGCGACTACCATTCAACTGAGACTAAAAACTAAAGTCCATTGTTCTATTTCTTGGTGCCATAAAATTGATACGGAAACGGAACTACATATAAACATTCATATAACGTTGTTACGTGTGATTCACCGGATCAGACAATGTGTATGTTGCCGTGAGCTAATTAATTAGTTATTTTTATCGCCCGTATAGAGATTGTGGGATTGCACTCACTTTTGTAATTACGTTTTATTTAACACTTGTCATTGATAGATTGCTTACAGTTATTGTTGAGAGCGATTCGCACTTCAATATTTAAATCAAATAAACGCTTATACCATGCACTTATCTCTCATGTAATCTATACAATACATACTAAATTTATTTTACGTTAGACAGCCCATTTACTGAGAAAGGAACAGATGAAACCACGACAAAAGGAGAATTTAATAAAAAGCTATTAGCCAAAATATCACTTCACCACAGTAATAATAATAATATGTATCATAGAAATATTTGCTCCAATATTTATCTACAATATCATCCATTGCAGAAAAATACGTCCAATTTGATACAGTTCTTGACAATCCCCTCCAGGACCTCTCATAAATAATGAACGTGACAGGAGCCTCGTCGCAACAGAACAAGTGAAATTATCTGTGTCGCCAAAAAAGAGGTGACCGTTAAAACGCGCCGCACCGACAGCCGCACGCGCCGGTTAACGGTACTAAAGCGCGTCACTAGCATTCCTTTAACAAGATCCTCGATACAAAAGTAAACAATACCTATTTGTATTTCATTTATTTTTCAAAACGCCGACCACCTCTGTACTTCAACATTGAAACCAATCTAGCACATATTACTTGCATATACTGCTCAACAAAGTTCTCCTCAGCCATAGATTGCTACAGTACCTAGATAAAGATAGTATTCTATCCAGACATCAGCTTAGCACCTAACAATTTTGATCACAATATCCTATACCCTAATGATAACTAAATAAAGATCAATTACTCATTTATCTATTCAGATGATCATCTAAATTGCTAACACCATGTCTATTGTGAAGTTAAATATTAATTTACAAACACAAGTTCGAAAGGAGACAACGAAGAAAAGAAAACTTTCCATGAGTAAATAAAGTACTAACAAAATTGGTGAACTGTCGTGCGTGAAATTGGAGCCTTTATTACACTCTAGTAGCAGCATTTCATTTTAAATTGCTTATTGACATTAATAATGAATGGAAAATATGTTCGATAGACGCAAGCCCAATAAGAGCATTTAAAATTACAAATTCAAGTGAAATCTAATCATTGTTTTAAACCAAATTTTTAAAAATAAACTCCTGATAAAGATTCTGTTCTTATCAGCACCCTGCCTACTGCTAATTATATTTTTTCTTGTATTGTAATATAATATAGCACCGGCTTTCTCAACTCGTGGCGGACACATAATCTGTTGTTATGATACAATCATTTAATGAAGGTCCTCTGAATTCCTCAGGTGATAAGATGAGTTCGATAGTGAACGCGGCTGCCGACGTGCTATCTGGGACGGCCATCGCCGCCGCCGCCGGTTCGCAGGTAGGTAATCATTCTACTAATACGTGAAGAAAACACTTTGTACCTCTTTTTACGAAAATAAAGCGAGCGGAGGAATATGAAAGGCACAGTTAAAGTTTAAATGGATAAGGAGTGTCGATAGCTAAATTTATACAGGTGATTTTTTCAAGTGGTTCCCAAATCCTAGACTAAAGGGTATAGCTAAAACTTCTGAATGGAGCCTCGACGAGGCCGATTTTGATGAAAACTAAAACTGGATCATTAGATTCTTGAAAAAAATATTTCCCAAGCCAGGAATCGAAGCCGATTTGAAAAAATACACAGCCCTACACTATCCGATAATATTGCTTATAAGGATCAAATTTGACATACGGCAATACAAAAGAAAGTGCTAAGTGTCCTCCTAATAGGAAGCAGGGATACCAGCACTATTTGTAACGTAACGGTTGCAGTAAGCCTGATGCTTTCATCGATATCTTAATATACAAAATTCCCATGTCACGATGTTGGTCCGCGATGAGCTCCGAAACTACATAACTGATCTTGATGATACTTGGCACACAAACAGAAATATAAAATAAAAATATCCTGGAATAAGAGATAGCATTTTTATCCCGGGGAAAGATAAGATCATTCGGGATCACAGGTGAAACCGCGGGGGACTGCTAGTACATAATATAATTGTTAAACAAAACTTGTCTATTACAGGTGGCGTGGTTCATTCCAATGTTGGTGGCAGCTATAGCGTACTATCAGTTCGACCAGACGGACCCTGAAGGTCGCCCTGCCAGCATCCAAGACAGTGGCATACTGCCAGAATACGACTTCATCATTGTCGGAGCTGGTTCCGCCGGTCAGTGAGTATACAGCTTTATGTTGTACCTACTTGATATAGGTATTTAAGTTTTTAAAATATTTCTGTAGAAGTATTATCTTAATTCTATATTAGACACTATTATGCCTATACCATTTGTGAGTAAAACTACAATTATTTAATCATTGAATTCAGTTTTTTTTAAATATGTATAGTGGTGCCATCTATCGCCAATATTGGTGACCTCTTCATGCTTGTACATCAGGCACCAGCGCTCACAAAGTATATCTAGTATTGTTGGTACTACTTTTGTTAACTTATAATATTATTATTCAAATAATTGATTTGGATACAAAATTTATCCTAATGACTGAACGGATATAGGCTTCTCTGTAAATATATTTTTTAGATCTTTAGGGTAAGTAATATTCACCAAGGACCGCGGGTAACACCGCGGGTAAGAAGCTAGTTAAGTTTTTAACGAAAAATTTAGGAAACCACACAAAATAGAAATTAGTCTACGACCATTCCGTCATTAAACTGAGGTTAACCGCCAATTCCTGGAAATATAATTCATCGATGTCATATTAACAGCATATTTATTTACTGTTTATTATTGTATTTCAGGTGCAGTAGTTGCGAACCGTCTATCAGAAATCGCTCACTGGAACGTCCTCCTTCTGGAAGCGGGTGGAGATGAGACGGAGATATCCGACGTCCCACTATTAGCTGGATACTTACAGCTAAGTAAATTGGACTGGAAATATAAGACTGAGCCACAAGGAACTAGTTGTTTAGGTAAATAGTACTAACAGTTACCATATAAACTTAGAACAATGGATTAGTAAGGAAACCTAAACCGATTCTTGCGTTATCGACATCAATATAGCATTCGTAATTTGCCTAAAACATAGCTGATAGCTAAGGGATTTGTACAATGGCATCCACCACATTTTTCAATGGATGCGACATTTAATGTAGAAAGCGTGAGAATCAGGCGACGAGAACCAAACATTAAGTTTGTAAAATTTTGTTGAAAACCAAATACGAGCCATTAAGCGATGGATACGTTTTTCAATCAACATCCAAACCCAATGTAATAACTGTTGAGTATTTTAATCTGTGTGTGAAAATAAATTGTATTTTTATTTTTACAGCAATGGAAGACGGACGCTGCAACTGGCCTCGAGGGAAGGTACTTGGAGGAAGTTCCGTCTTAAACTACATGCTGTATTTAAGAGGCAATAGCAAGGATTACGATAACTGGGAGGCGTTGGGCAACAAGGGTTGGGGGTACAACGACGTCTTGTACTACTTTAAAAAGTCCGAAGATAACCAGAACCCTTACTTGGCGCAAACACCTTATCATAGTAAAGGAGGATACTTGACAGTTGCTGAAGCTCCCTACCATACACCACTTGTATCTAGTTTTATCGAAGGTGGCTTAGAACTCGGCTACATGAACCGCGACATTAATGGAGAGAATCAAACAGGTTTCATGGTAGCACAAGGCACCATGCGACGTGGCAGTCGCTGCTCCACTTCAAAAGCCTTTCTGAGACCGGCAAAAGATAGAAAAAACTTACATATATCTATGCATTCTCACGTGACAAAAGTTCTAATTGACCCTAGAACGAAAATAGCATTTGGAGTCGAATTTGTTCGAGACAAAATGATCCATCGAATCAGAGCTCGGAAAGAAGTCATTCTTTCAGCTGGAACGGTAAATTCTGCTCAAATACTAATGCTTTCCGGGATAGGACCAGCTGAGGAGCTAACTAAGCATCGAATACCTTTAATACAAAATCTAAAAGTTGGGAGAAATCTTCAAGACCATATTGGTTTGGGTGGATTAACATTTATGATTAACAAAGAGATTTCTATAGTAGAGCACAGACTTCACACAGTAAGTACTTTAATGGAATACGCTGTTTTAGGAGAAGGTCCTTTGACTATTATGGGAGGAGTAGAAGGTCTAGCTTTTGTCAATACAAAATACGTAAACGCGACTGACGACTTTCCAGACATAGAGTTTCATTTCATATCAGGATCTACTAATTCTGATGGAGGAGAGCAGCTGCGTAAAGTACACGGGCTGATGGAAACGTTTTACGATGCAGTCTTCAGACCTATCAATAACAAGGACGTTTGGAGTATAATACCAATGCTGCTTCGACCAAAAAGCAAAGGATTCATCCAATTACGAAGCACAAATCCATACGACTACCCTTATATTTACCCCAACTATTTGGAGGATGAGATGGATTTAAAGACTTTAATTGAGGGTGTAAAAATAGCTGTAGCTCTATCGAGAACTCGAGCGTTTCAGAGACATGGATCTATATTAAACAAGCATGTATTCCCAGCTTGCGTAAGTATAAAGAGGTACACTGATGCATATTGGGAATGCATGATCAGGCAATATACTTGTACAATTTACCATCCTGTTGGTACAGCGAAGATGGGACCATACTGGGATCCTGAAGCTGTTGTCAATCACGAACTAAGGGTTTACGGTGTAAAAGGCCTTAGGGTTATTGATGGCAGTATCATGCCTAATCTAGTGAGCGGTAATACAAATGCACCAATTATTATGATTGGAGAAAAAGGTAGCGATATGATCAAGGAGTTTTGGTTGAAGAGAAGAATATCTAGATACTACGCCTGATGATTACGTACAAAAGTCAGTATTTATTAAATTATATCAGTATTAATGTAAATAACTGTTTGTAATAAGGATGATTGCAGTAATTGTTAAAATAATTTAAATAATTTAAGAACGAATAGGTATAAGATGAATAAATAATGTTAAGACAAATGTATTTTTTTTCTCATTGTGTTGACATAAAGCTAATTCAGATGGACATACATTATTTGGGTCAGATATAAGCAATAATGCTACAATGCATGTGTACCGGCGAAGTCAGTGCATCGAGCAATGTGCTGACAATAACGGTTTCTAACCTAACGTACAGAGTAATTAAACACTGTCTCTAAAACGACACAAGATCACATTTTCATCGTAATAAAAGTTTTATGGATGATTAAAATTATGAAAGTATAAGATAACTCGATTATGGAGGGTTCCGTATAATAATACCTACTTAATTTTACGGATCTGTAACTTAACTTTGTTATGATAGATAGAGTCACACAATTTTGTTAGTACTTGTAACTATGTGATATTTAACTATTACATATTAGTATTATTTGTTTAAGTAGATAGAGATAGAAGATAAACGTATAATAAAATTTGGTCTAAATAACAGCTTCAGAAGTAATGACGTTTTAAAAATAGAGCCAGATACAAAAAAATACATTTTTTTGATTAAATGACAGACATACGAACAGGCAGCGCGCGAGTGTGGTCATGATGCCATTTTAATGCGAATAAAATATGTTTTAGTAAATATTATGTTATATATTCATGTCAAATAACTCCCTTCATTACTCTACACAAAACCTAACACAATACATAATTCTGACCCGGTGTAAACAATAACTTGCTAAATGAAATGATTTGCTGAATCAGTCGCCATTCAGCTGTTAACCATATCAGTCGCGGTGCTCCACTGCAGCGTAGTATTGCAATAATGGAAAACCATAGCCCAGTGTCCATCAAGTCCATAGTGTCCAGTAACAGAATTATGTTCGGCCTTCTACCCGGCTTAGGAGCTCTGATTATCATCCGGATGGCTATCCATCTGTATAGACCTGATTTAGAAGATGCCCTCCATCGTGTAAGAGACCATCCATTTGACCAGCTATACGATTGCTACGACTTTATTATTGTCGGCGCTGGCTCCGCTGGATCTGTTTTAGCCAACAGATTATCAGAAAACCCTGAGTGGAATGTGCTTTTATTAGAAGCTGGACAAGACGAGAATGTGTTATCAGAAGTACCAGTGCTATTCCCTGTACTCCAGACGTCGTCAATCAACTTAGGTACAGGAGTACCTACTGTTTTCCTCATAGGTGTAGAGGTACGGTGCATTATGTAAACGCTGTTTTGTTTATACTTTTGCAGAAATCATAACAGACTTATGTATTTAAACAATGATTCATGCGGTGGACGTGGAAATAAAGACCAATGCGCATTATAGTCAATGGACAATACTATATTATGTAGTAGTAGAACCAATATTATAGTATATCATTCACTAATGGAATAAAACAGTGTTTTACGTTACGGCGATATATTGATTATACTTCAATTTATTTGCACCTTCCACCAGAATACCTACGTCCAGTTGTGGAAAGAAAAGGAAAGTATTATTGCACTTGTAAAAAAACATTGAACACTTTAATTACCTATACAATAAGTTACTTTGACTTTTCTGGGAGTAAATTATGAACGATGGTGAATTAATGGACTTCGGAGTCAAATCACTTATGTGTAATTTGCAACCTTGGAATATTACTATCAGCACAGCATTCGTGGCTAGTTGGATATTCGTTCCCGAGGGATCTTATCTTTTCCCGGGATAAAAAGTATCCTATTTGCTATTCCAGACTATAATCTATCTCTGTGCAAAATTTCCAGATCTGTTCAAGCGTGATTGAGTAACAAACATCCATCCATCCAAACTTTCAAATTTATAATATTAGTGGGATATACTTAGCCGTTCCCATAAGAATTTTCAGGATCCTAATTTATGTTGCACCACAGCGGTCTCTATCAATAACTGACGGTAACTGTTTCAGTCTGATAAAAAAAAATACACAAAAGCACCCAGTTTACAAATACTTCACCAGCGGCAACCTAGATGGCGCTGTTTTATAAAACAAGACACTTACCGAGAATAGCTCTCAAGTGTCCCTCAAGTGTTTGCAGTATCGTCATTTTGATCTCCTTGACTGACTTGCCGAGGAACTGTTCACATGCTGTCGTTAGGAGTTCATCTTCGTTCATGATCTTGCATTGCGCCACGCCGGTAACCGTGAGGGGGACGCCTTGGGCTGTTTCAACGTATTCACACATCGGGTTTAGAGTCATAACCTGGGAAAAGACATAAACAGTTGTAAAACAATCTTTATTTATTTAAAATAACTATACTTTAATGGATGTGCGCAATAATACCAACAAAGTAAACTTTGTAGTAAATAGAATCCGTCTTTATGAAATTCTATAAAATATAGCTTAATTATATTATCTTAACTAATATTAGATATAAAGAGGAAAGATTAGATTTTTGTGTTTTTTACAATTTAACACAAAAACTACTCGAACCATTTTAAAAATTCTTTCACCATTAGAAAGCTACATTAACCCTTGCGTAAAATATTTGAAACGGAAATTAATGCAGAGATATACTCTCTGCATTAATATCTCTCTTTCTCTTGCTATGTTTGTCACTTCTTAGCTTCTTAACCGACTTCAAAAAGAATGAGGTCTCAGTTCGTCGATATATTTTTTTATATACATATCTACATACAGTTTATTTGAGTAACTAACCTCAAGGGAAATCCGCTGCACATCTGTGACAAGCCACCAGGCCCACGCCCACCCGCCCACGATGGTGCGCTTCGAGGTAGAGCCGAAGCAACCACCTGTAATAATGAAAATTAACATCAGCTTTCAAACACATTTTCACACTGGATAACGGATAATTTCTCAGCAAAACAAAATAAGCATGTTTGCCACCTAGTGGTATAAAAAACAAAGCCGGTCAAGTGAGAGTCGGACTCGCGCACCAAGGGTTCCGTACAAAATTTATAGTTTTTTTTTTCTTTAATTATTTTATTCAGCTTTTAGTATTTGTTGTTATAGCGGCAACAGAAATACATCATCTGTGAATATTTCAGCTATCACGGTTCATGAGATACAGCCTGGTTTCCGTTTTTACCTTATGGGTACGGTACCCTAAAAAGGAGGGGCTTTAGGCGATGATAGCTCAGTGGCTCTGGTGAGGGTTTGAATCCTACAATGGCTTTTGGTGAAGGAAAAGTGTTTGAAGTACGTAAGTAGAGAAATAACTTAGAGAACAAAATATTCTAGATAAAATAGAAAGTAAAGGACGTGTAGTACGGTACGGCAACAAAACAACGATCAACTAGTTTTGGAGGGCAAACCCGTTTCTACTCCACTTACACTCTCCTAGAGGTTAGCGCCCTTTGAGAATTAACATGATCTAACTATATTACAATACTCACATCGGCTACCATAAACTGTATAAGTAATAACTAATGTAAACAGACTTCATTTATTGAGCTAGGTGACTAAACCCAATCACAAAGGAACGTTTCTTATGACAGAACAGTAGGTACTTGTACCTATAGAGTAATAAATGCGTAGCGTAATCAATGTTCTCATCTTGTATTGTTTGATTGAATAATGGACAACACTATTTCTCATCACACAAAAAAGATCTATACATAAATACTAATATTATAAATGTGAAAGTAAGTATGTTTGGATGTTTGTGAGTTTGTATGGTTGTTCCTCAATCACGCATAAACGGATTTTGATGAAACTTGGCACACAGTAAGATCATATCCTGGAATACAATAGGATACTTTTTATCCCGGGAAAAAATAAGATCCTCGCGAACGCGGGTGAAACCGCGGGGAACAGCTAGTTGTTAATAAAATGCATTGATGAACAATATGCCTATTTGTACATCGTTTAATAAAAGTACCTAAAACAACGTAAAATTAGAGCAAACCAAAAATAACTATCGACAATCGGACATTGATAGACAAGCAAATTCACTTTCATTCTAAGTGACGAAGTACTGTATTTTTTAATCTATTCAAAAAAGAAAATGAATTAATAACTACATTCCCTAAGTGCTGATATTGCTGAATATTTTTGGATACGAAATCTTTACTTTGTTTTCAGTATGTAGATTATAACAGTCACTCTCATAAATATTTGAAAGCTTAGCCACTAGCTCTAGTACTGCCTTATAACCCTTTGAATAAATTAAAACACAAACGAATTCCTTTTATTAATTTAATTTATAAAGTGAAATATGGATCAAAACTTTAAAACGATGATATCTCAGTGGCAGTGAGTTCAAATGTCTGGTTCGAATGTGGCGACTTTTCTGGGCCCGAATCTTACAATGGCCTGAGCTTTTAGTGACGGAAAATATAGTGACGGAACCATAGCACGGTGGTAGGGTATTTGTAGTACCCACCAGCTGGCTACTCTAATTTTATAAATTTGTTACTTAGCACCTAACGTGTTGCACTTGAGAGCCAGTTCCCCTCGTGGAGGTGTTACGGGACTTACGACGTTAAGCACTCTAAAGGTGAACTTTCACGGTAAAATTCTTTACAAATAAAAACATCGCCTTAAACGTGACTCATTGTTTAATACGCAACAAAGCGCGAAAGTGGATAAGTCATTGATTCAGGATTTAAGTCTTTACCGTTCCGATACGGATATCGAATGCAATTCGACCCGAACAGCTCATGGAAAAACATGACGTAAGTAATATGGTAACAGATGCTTGAACTGCTCTAGTCTATAATATCAACAAGAGCAAAGGGATCAAGCAAGATGAGACTAAATAAAAAATCAGTTCAGATAATTAAGACAATCAATGAAATAAAGAATGCGCGTTCAATGAAGTATTTGAAGAGAACAATGCCTACAAGCCACTAGACACGGCTGCAGTTCAACGGAATATTAGAACCGTACTCCCACCATTTCTCCAATGAAACCAATAGCTTACGTGCGCGGGAGTCACTCACCGCCAACCAAAGAAAGTGCTCGTCACACTCACATGTACTACACACACTTTAATAGTTTCAAATCACTTGAAACTATTACAAAAAGACGTGAAAATTTAAGTGTAACTCAGAATAACAAAAGTTTTCAGTGAAAGTGTTCTCTAAATAATTAGAAGTATAATAGGGGACGAAAACATTTTCAATGTTATTCTATGTTGAGTTATCAGTGTTATGTGATAATTGTGAAAATTTAATACGGTAAAGGTAAGTTTATCTTTAATAATAGCCGCTTATTGTAAAGAATTATGTTAGACGCAAGCAGTTAAAACTTAAGGTGCAAAGTGAATAAAGTGCTTCACTTTTACCTGAAAATGTATACGAGTATATGTGTGAACTTTGGACCAGATTCAAGTTTTATGAAATCCTGAATGTTGTTAATGAGAATGTCCTGAATGAGAGGCAATCCGGCTGTTTTATTTGTGACTACTGTGGTGAACGAATACCGTCTCCTATAGACATAAGCAATACTAGCAGGATTGCCAAGTGTTGTACACCTTATTACAATGCCTTAAAAGCAACTAGCTCTCAAGTGCAACTGCCAGAACACATCAAGCCTACAGCCTGTCTGCAGCCAAGACCTTTTAAAATACTCTGGGAAAAGAATATGTTGATGTGTGGATAATAGGTATAATGGAAATTTAAATGTAACATTATAAAGACAATTCAAAGTGCTTTGTATTGTATTGCGCTTATAAAAATATTATACCACTTACATAACGAGATAATTAATTAATATTATTGTTTTTTGATAAAATTGCACTAAAATTTTTTATAATGTTTTAGTTGAACTGAGCAGTTTATATGTTAGAGATATCTTTATCGTAGGATACTTAACAAAAATATAAAAATTATGTACTTGATGACATTGATATTAACATAACATATCGACAAGTGCTTGGCAACATATAATTATCTTGAGGGCCGATAGTCAGCCAATCGAGTACTAAAAAGTACCCAGCCACCGTCATATAGTTTCCTCACGATGTTTTCCTTCATCGAGAGATCACAAAATTAAAAGGATACAAAGCTCTTTTTCATATTCGAACCCACGACGTTCATCACGATTTTCGTCACTACCACTGCTATCATAACTTGGTTAGAGAGCCGATTATTACTCGTGCCGTAAAACTTATAAATAACTACTGATCCACATAGTAATGGCACTTCAATAACGAATGCAAAGTTACGAAATAATGAATACAGGGCTCACTTTCCATTTATCATAAACTATATAATTAAGAAGGCAAGTATTCCACGTGTAATTGTCACACTGGTCGGTCACACTATTAGGTACAATGTTATGTAAGTGAAGATATTTTCACCGGAAACTTGTTGTCATTCTGGATGTTCAACGCATACATAAAATAAACAAGTATACGCTTAGTTCCCTCTATTTAGCTTCGCTTGAATGCTATAGCAGATTCACTTTCTAAGATACTTTAGTGACTGCAAAAAAAAGTTTGTAAAGTGATTGTTGCGCATGAAATTCAATACGGAATTTGACTTCCTTCTGGATGTAACGACCCTTCCATGGCTTATGTGAACGCGTTGAAGTATTTCTAAAAGCCGCAAAGAGTAAAAACTACTTATTCCGCTTAAACTACTTTAAAATATTGTCACTTGAAGGTTTTTTAGGGTTACTATCATCAAAAAGGAAAAGAACTGAAAGAATATTATGAATGATGATCAATGAATAACGAAATAATCATAAAGTATGAAGGTTTATGCTAGGTTGGTAACGCGCATGTGCGCGATGCCTTTGGTGTTGGAAGCGTTCACAGGCTACGGTAACCGCTTACCATCGTTTAACTACAATCTCACCATGGTAAGTGATGATGTGGCCGAAGAGGGTAAGCACACAAAGCCTAGATGGGAACTGGCTCTCAAGTGCAGCTGTCGGAACACACCGATAGGTGTTTGGCGACAGATTTTCAACTTGAGGGTGGTAGCCAGCCAGTCGGGTACTACAAAGTACCCTACCACCATGCTATGGTTTCCTCACGATGTTTTCCTTCACTGAAAGCTCAAGCTCATTGTAGGATTCGAACCCACGACCTTCGCCGCGGTATTCGACGTCACTTACCACTGAGCTATCATAGCCTTAATACTTACCTTCTTGACTGTGCTTACCATCTTCGGCTCTATCACCACTTTCCTTGGTGAGACTTATAATAATAATAGCATTGCTTTCGTCTTCTAATTGCAATTTTTTAGAGGCAAATTCGTCACCAAAACAAAAACATGACAGTAATCGGCAAGCGACTACCATTCAACTGAGACTAAAAACTAAAGTCCATTGTTCTATTTCTTGGTGCCATAAAATTGATACGGAAACGGAACTACATATAAACATTCATATAACGTTGTTACGTGTGATTCACCGGATCAGACAATGTGTATGTTGCCGTGAGCTAATTAATTAGTTATTTTTATCGCCCGTATAGAGATTGTGGGATTGCACTCACTTTTGTAATTACGTTTTATTTAACACTTGTCATTGATAGATTGCTTACAGTTATTGTTGAGAGCGATTCGCACTTCAATATTTAAATCAAATAAACGCTTATACCATGCACTTATCTCTCATGTAATCTATACAATACATACTAAATTTATTTTACGTTAGACAGCCCATTTACTGAGAAAGGAACAGATGAAACCACGACAAAAGGAGAATTTAATAAAAAGCTATTAGCCAAAATATCACTTCACCACAGTAATAATAATAATATGTATCATAGAAATATTTGCTCCAATATTTATCTACAATATCATCCATTGCAGAAAAATACGTCCAATTTGATACAGTTCTTGACAATCCCCTCCAGGACCTCTCATAAATAATGAACGTGACAGGAGCCTCGTCGCAACAGAACAAGTGAAATTATCTGTGTCGCCAAAAAAGAGGTGACCGTTAAAACGCGCCGCACCGACAGCCGCACGCGCCGGTTAACGGTACTAAAGCGCGTCACTAGCATTCCTTTAACAAGATCCTCGATACAAAAGTAAACAATACCTATTTGTATTTCATTTATTTTTCAAAACGCCGACCACCTCTGTACTTCAACATTGAAACCAATCTAGCACATATTACTTGCATATACTGCTCAACAAAGTTCTCCTCAGCCATAGATTGCTACAGTACCTAGATAAAGATAGTATTCTATCCAGACATCAGCTTAGCACCTAACAATTTTGATCACAATATCCTATACCCTAATGATAACTAAATAAAGATCAATTACTCATTTATCTATTCAGATGATCATCTAAATTGCTAACACCATGTCTATTGTGAAGTTAAATATTAATTTACAAACACAAGTTCGAAAGGAGACAACGAAGAAAAGAAAACTTTCCATGAGTAAATAAAGTACTAACAAAATTGGTGAACTGTCGTGCGTGAAATTGGAGCCTTTATTACACTCTAGTAGCAGCATTTCATTTTAAATTGCTTATTGACATTAATAATGAATGGAAAATATGTTCGATAGACGCAAGCCCAATAAGAGCATTTAAAATTACAAATTCAAGTGAAATCTAATCATTGTTTTAAACCAAATTTTTAAAAATAAACTCCTGATAAAGATTCTGTTCTTATCAGCACCCTGCCTACTGCTAATTATATTTTTTCTTGTATTGTAATATAATATAGCACCGGCTTTCTCAACTCGTGGCGGACACATAATCTGTTGTTATGATACAATCATTTAATGAAGGTCCTCTGAATTCCTCAGGTGATAAGATGAGTTCGATAGTGAACGCGGCTGCCGACGTGCTATCTGGGACGGCCATCGCCGCCGCCGCCGGTTCGCAGGTAGGTAATCATTCTACTAATACGTGAAGAAAACACTTTGTACCTCTTTTTACGAAAATAAAGCGAGCGGAGGAATATGAAAGGCACAGTTAAAGTTTAAATGGATAAGGAGTGTCGATAGCTAAATTTATACAGGTGATTTTTTCAAGTGGTTCCCAAATCCTAGACTAAAGGGTATAGCTAAAACTTCTGAATGGAGCCTCGACGAGGCCGATTTTGATGAAAACTAAAACTGGATCATTAGATTCTTGAAAAAAATATTTCCCAAGCCAGGAATCGAAGCCGATTTGAAAAAATACACAGCCCTACACTATCCGATAATATTGCTTATAAGGATCAAATTTGACATACGGCAATACAAAAGAAAGTGCTAAGTGTCCTCCTAATAGGAAGCAGGGATACCAGCACTATTTGTAACGTAACGGTTGCAGTAAGCCTGATGCTTTCATCGATATCTTAATATACAAAATTCCCATGTCACGATGTTGGTCCGCGATGAGCTCCGAAACTACATAACTGATCTTGATGATACTTGGCACACAAACAGAAATATAAAATAAAAATATCCTGGAATAAGAGATAGCATTTTTATCCCGGGGAAAGATAAGATCATTCGGGATCACAGGTGAAACCGCGGGGGACTGCTAGTACATAATATAATTGTTAAACAAAACTTGTCTATTACAGGTGGCGTGGTTCATTCCAATGTTGGTGGCAGCTATAGCGTACTATCAGTTCGACCAGACGGACCCTGAAGGTCGCCCTGCCAGCATCCAAGACAGTGGCATACTGCCAGAATACGACTTCATCATTGTCGGAGCTGGTTCCGCCGGTCAGTGAGTATACAGCTTTATGTTGTACCTACTTGATATAGGTATTTAAGTTTTTAAAATATTTCTGTAGAAGTATTATCTTAATTCTATATTAGACACTATTATGCCTATACCATTTGTGAGTAAAACTACAATTATTTAATCATTGAATTCAGTTTTTTTTAAATATGTATAGTGGTGCCATCTATCGCCAATATTGGTGACCTCTTCATGCTTGTACATCAGGCACCAGCGCTCACAAAGTATATCTAGTATTGTTGGTACTACTTTTGTTAACTTATAATATTATTATTCAAATAATTGATTTGGATACAAAATTTATCCTAATGACTGAACGGATATAGGCTTCTCTGTAAATATATTTTTTAGATCTTTAGGGTAAGTAATATTCACCAAGGACCGCGGGTAACACCGCGGGTAAGAAGCTAGTTAAGTTTTTAACGAAAAATTTAGGAAACCACACAAAATAGAAATTAGTCTACGACCATTCCGTCATTAAACTGAGGTTAACCGCCAATTCCTGGAAATATAATTCATCGATGTCATATTAACAGCATATTTATTTACTGTTTATTATTGTATTTCAGGTGCAGTAGTTGCGAACCGTCTATCAGAAATCGCTCACTGGAACGTCCTCCTTCTGGAAGCGGGTGGAGATGAGACGGAGATATCCGACGTCCCACTATTAGCTGGATACTTACAGCTAAGTAAATTGGACTGGAAATATAAGACTGAGCCACAAGGAACTAGTTGTTTAGGTAAATAGTACTAACAGTTACCATATAAACTTAGAACAATGGATTAGTAAGGAAACCTAAACCGATTCTTGCGTTATCGACATCAATATAGCATTCGTAATTTGCCTAAAACATAGCTGATAGCTAAGGGATTTGTACAATGGCATCCACCACATTTTTCAATGGATGCGACATTTAATGTAGAAAGCGTGAGAATCAGGCGACGAGAACCAAACATTAAGTTTGTAAAATTTTGTTGAAAACCAAATACGAGCCATTAAGCGATGGATACGTTTTTCAATCAACATCCAAACCCAATGTAATAACTGTTGAGTATTTTAATCTGTGTGTGAAAATAAATTGTATTTTTATTTTTACAGCAATGGAAGACGGACGCTGCAACTGGCCTCGAGGGAAGGTACTTGGAGGAAGTTCCGTCTTAAACTACATGCTGTATTTAAGAGGCAATAGCAAGGATTACGATAACTGGGAGGCGTTGGGCAACAAGGGTTGGGGGTACAACGACGTCTTGTACTACTTTAAAAAGTCCGAAGATAACCAGAACCCTTACTTGGCGCAAACACCTTATCATAGTAAAGGAGGATACTTGACAGTTGCTGAAGCTCCCTACCATACACCACTTGTATCTAGTTTTATCGAAGGTGGCTTAGAACTCGGCTACATGAACCGCGACATTAATGGAGAGAATCAAACAGGTTTCATGGTAGCACAAGGCACCATGCGACGTGGCAGTCGCTGCTCCACTTCAAAAGCCTTTCTGAGACCGGCAAAAGATAGAAAAAACTTACATATATCTATGCATTCTCACGTGACAAAAGTTCTAATTGACCCTAGAACGAAAATAGCATTTGGAGTCGAATTTGTTCGAGACAAAATGATCCATCGAATCAGAGCTCGGAAAGAAGTCATTCTTTCAGCTGGAACGGTAAATTCTGCTCAAATACTAATGCTTTCCGGGATAGGACCAGCTGAGGAGCTAACTAAGCATCGAATACCTTTAATACAAAATCTAAAAGTTGGGAGAAATCTTCAAGACCATATTGGTTTGGGTGGATTAACATTTATGATTAACAAAGAGATTTCTATAGTAGAGCACAGACTTCACACAGTAAGTACTTTAATGGAATACGCTGTTTTAGGAGAAGGTCCTTTGACTATTATGGGAGGAGTAGAAGGTCTAGCTTTTGTCAATACAAAATACGTAAACGCGACTGACGACTTTCCAGACATAGAGTTTCATTTCATATCAGGATCTACTAATTCTGATGGAGGAGAGCAGCTGCGTAAAGTACACGGGCTGATGGAAACGTTTTACGATGCAGTCTTCAGACCTATCAATAACAAGGACGTTTGGAGTATAATACCAATGCTGCTTCGACCAAAAAGCAAAGGATTCATCCAATTACGAAGCACAAATCCATACGACTACCCTTATATTTACCCCAACTATTTGGAGGATGAGATGGATTTAAAGACTTTAATTGAGGGTGTAAAAATAGCTGTAGCTCTATCGAGAACTCGAGCGTTTCAGAGACATGGATCTATATTAAACAAGCATGTATTCCCAGCTTGCGTAAGTATAAAGAGGTACACTGATGCATATTGGGAATGCATGATCAGGCAATATACTTGTACAATTTACCATCCTGTTGGTACAGCGAAGATGGGACCATACTGGGATCCTGAAGCTGTTGTCAATCACGAACTAAGGGTTTACGGTGTAAAAGGCCTTAGGGTTATTGATGGCAGTATCATGCCTAATCTAGTGAGCGGTAATACAAATGCACCAATTATTATGATTGGAGAAAAAGGTAGCGATATGATCAAGGAGTTTTGGTTGAAGAGAAGAATATCTAGATACTACGCCTGATGATTACGTACAAAAGTCAGTATTTATTAAATTATATCAGTATTAATGTAAATAACTGTTTGTAATAAGGATGATTGCAGTAATTGTTAAAATAATTTAAATAATTTAAGAACGAATAGGTATAAGATGAATAAATAATGTTAAGACAAATGTATTTTTTTTCTCATTGTGTTGACATAAAGCTAATTCAGATGGACATACATTATTTGGGTCAGATATAAGCAATAATGCTACAATGCATGTGTACCGGCGAAGTCAGTGCATCGAGCAATGTGCTGACAATAACGGTTTCTAACCTAACGTACAGAGTAATTAAACACTGTCTCTAAAACGACACAAGATCACATTTTCATCGTAATAAAAGTTTTATGGATGATTAAAATTATGAAAGTATAAGATAACTCGATTATGGAGGGTTCCGTATAATAATACCTACTTAATTTTACGGATCTGTAACTTAACTTTGTTATGATAGATAGAGTCACACAATTTTGTTAGTACTTGTAACTATGTGATATTTAACTATTACATATTAGTATTATTTGTTTAAGTAGATAGAGATAGAAGATAAACGTATAATAAAATTTGGTCTAAATAACAGCTTCAGAAGTAATGACGTTTTAAAAATAGAGCCAGATACAAAAAAATACATTTTTTTGATTAAATGACAGACATACGAACAGGCAGCGCGCGAGTGTGGTCATGATGCCATTTTAATGCGAATAAAATATGTTTTAGTAAATATTATGTTATATATTCATGTCAAATAACTCCCTTCATTACTCTACACAAAACCTAACACAATACATAATTCTGACCCGGTGTAAACAATAACTTGCTAAATGAAATGATTTGCTGAATCAGTCGCCATTCAGCTGTTAACCATATCAGTCGCGGTGCTCCACTGCAGCGTAGTATTGCAATAATGGAAAACCATAGCCCAGTGTCCATCAAGTCCATAGTGTCCAGTAACAGAATTATGTTCGGCCTTCTACCCGGCTTAGGAGCTCTGATTATCATCCGGATGGCTATCCATCTGTATAGACCTGATTTAGAAGATGCCCTCCATCGTGTAAGAGACCATCCATTTGACCAGCTATACGATTGCTACGACTTTATTATTGTCGGCGCTGGCTCCGCTGGATCTGTTTTAGCCAACAGATTATCAGAAAACCCTGAGTGGAATGTGCTTTTATTAGAAGCTGGACAAGACGAGAATGTGTTATCAGAAGTACCAGTGCTATTCCCTGTACTCCAGACGTCGTCAATTGATTGGCAGTTTGTTACAGAACCCAGTGATAATTACTGTTTGAGTATGATTGACAAAAGATGTAAGTGGCCTCGAGGGAAAGTGCTCGGTGGATCGAGTGTGCTCAATGCTATGCTTTATATTCGAGGAAATAAAAAAGATTACGACAATTGGGAAGCTATGGGTAATACTGGATGGAGCTATGATGACGTACTGCCATACTTCATTAAATCTGAAGATATAAGGATTCCGGAGCATCAAAACGATCTTTATCATGGTACCGGAGGACCATTGACTATCGAGTATTTTAGATTCGAGCAGCCTATCACAAAGAAAATTCTGGAAGCTGCTGAACAATTAGGATATAAAATTTTAGATGTAAATGGAGACCAACAAACTGGATTCACTCGTTCTCAAGCAACTGTGCGTGAAGGACTTAGATGCAGTACAGCAAAAGCCTTCTTAAGACCAGCAGCTAAAAGAGAGAATCTCCACGTCAGTGTTCACTCTTTGGTAGAAAAAATACTCATAGATGAAGAAAAAACAGCTTATGGTGTGAAGTTCATGAAACACGGTCAGCAGCGAATCATCAAAGCGAGCAAAGAGGTTATTCTTTCAGCGGGTGCCTTACAATCACCTCAACTGTTGATGTTATCAGGAATAGGTGATGCCGAACATTTAAAAGAACTCGGTATTTACCCTATAGTTAACCTCCCAGGAGTCGGGAGGAATCTTCAAGATCATGTCGCAATGGGTGGCCACTCGTTCCTTTTCGATAATCCTAACGAAAACGGGACAGACTACTGTTTTAACATAAATACAGCGTTCTCAATAGGCAGTCTCATAGATTTCAGTGTCCATAAAAAGGGAACTTTATATAGCATGATGGAAGCTGAAGCGATGGCATTCATTAATACGAAATTCCAAGATCCAAGTGTAGATTATCCTGATATTCAATTGTTTATAGCTCCTACAGCTGACAACATGGATGGAGGTTTATTTGGTAAACGAGCCAACGGCTTAACGGATGAGGCATACGCGGAACTGTACGAAGATATTCTCTATGAACCCTCATTCTCTATTGTACCTTTGCTTTTGAGACCGAAGAGTCGAGGATACTTGAAGCTCAAGGATTCTAATCCTTATTCACCACCGCTTATTTATCCCAATTACTACTCGGATCCAGATGATGTGAAAATAATGGTAAGTTTTTATTCATGATGTGGATCTATGTTGGTCTTATTATATTTCTTACGTAATAAGTTTCTTGGACAATAATAGCCACACAAGCTAATATATTTACATTATGTAAGCTACCGTTAAATATTGTTTTGCTTCTTTGAGAATAAATCAGCAACAAACACAAGATCCTAATATATTAAAAAAAGCCTGCATAATTTTATGTTTAGGCTGTGTGTTGATAGGTAAGTCAGTCAAACGGTCATTATTGGTGTTTCGTATTATAAGTAGGTACTAATATTGACGACTAAAGGTCAGATAATTTAATTTGGCATTAAAATCATTTAGGGTTCCCAAAATCAAATTTAGTTTTTAAACAACATACAGGATAACTCTTTATTACATAACTTCGAATGTTCAATATCTCAATTCGGACTGGCCTTTCAGATGTGGAACCTTATGTATACCACAATTTTTATGCATGTTACATTTTTTTTACTCACTAATAACTCGCCGACTCACGAAAGAAGCGATAATAAAAATGTAGACACCACGATTCAACTTACATACGATTAATGTTCAATCTACAGTCACAGTGTTAGTAACCGAACTCCTCCGAAACGGTTTGACCGATTTTTATGAAAATATTTGTGTATACTCGGTAGGTCTGAGAAAAGGTCGTAAAGTATATTTCATAGCTAGATCCCACGGGAACGTGGGTTCAACGGGAACGCGTGTGAAACCGCGGGGGACAGCTAGTAAATATATATTATTGTTATTCCATTTAAGCAAGCAACACCTTTCGGTTTGTTCCGACAGCTGCACTTGAGAGCCAGTTCCGATCTAGGCTTTGTGTGATTTCCACCATCGGCCACATCATCACTTACCATGGTGAGATTGTGGTCAAACACAAGCTTATCAAGAATAAAAAAAATTAATAAAATAACATTATTTTAAATTTTTTCACATACATATTTAAAAATAATACAATTATACTTAAACACTTTTTGAGGTCACTGTTTTTTTGTAGCAACAATATATATCTATGGTGGTAGCCCTATTGATGCCCTACAATTATTATTCAACTGCATATCAGAAGAGATAATTGTCGCATTAAAATACCAGGTTAATTTTATTGATTTTTGTAAATAATTGTCAAATTCACCACTTATTATCAGGTTGAACTTTGGCACGTAGCTAAGAGAACAAAAATAATAAATTAATAAGAGTCAGTATATTATTACTGGGAAGGTAAAACTATGTAACGACGAATGTCACTCGATTGTTCTGAACTACCTTTTTAATTTATTTTATATCAAATTAATGTCATCAGTACAGATTCTTGGCCAAAACAATGATAATTATTATATGTAAACTTCGATCAACAATAGCTTATATCTATGTATGTAAAGGTCAAAACATTAGAAAACCCCTTCATGAGGAGGAGTAATATCTCAGTAATTGTGAATTACCAAAAAATGCCTTGAACAAGTTATTTAAATACCTACATATTATAAAATATATTTTTCAGGTTGAAGGAGCTCGCATAGTACAGGATCTAGTAAACCAACCGGCTCTCCGCGAGCTGAACGCACGTCCCAACCCTCGCCGCAACCCTGGCTGCACGGAGCACGACCTAATGTCCTATGAACATCTGGAATGCCAAGCGAGACACCACTCACTTACTATATACCATCCTGTTGGCACCTGTGCTATGGGACCAGTTGGGAATCCTGGTGCTGTAGTTGACCCCAGATTGAGAGTAAGTTAGTAGTTTCTAGTTTCTATTTTCACTTTCAATATGTTGATGGTATTTTCTGTGTGTCTGTAATTGTAAATGGTAATCATAACCTAGCAGTGTAAAGGTGAGCCATGATGATTAAAAGTGTTATTTATTGAAACTTGATCTCGGCACACAAAATCACTTAATTAATTTATCATTTGTAAAGGTGATAGCAGATTTGAGTCGCGTGTGCGCATCAGCCAATATTATTTTGTATTTTTAGCTCCAATTTCACCAAAATAAATTCTGATTATTGATCGGCAATCTTTGATCACTGAATTAAGTCCGAAGTAGGTACCATAAAAATGCATTATAATATTTTTACATATTAATTGTAAATTCACAGGTGCACGGAATCGAAAACCTTCGAGTAGTCGATGCGAGTGTTATGCCAAAGATAGTGAACGGAAACACAAACGCACCAACCATCATGATAGCCGAGAAAGCCTCTGACATGATCAAAGAAGATTGGTCTACAGTCCCAGATAATGAGACGCCTTTCTGCCCACAAAATATAAATCAAGAGTCGAAAAATTCTGAAGATGAAGGACCCAGTAAAATAGCCTTAAGCTTTATACATCCTGACATTTTTAATGAAACAACAAATCTTTTTACTTATTTATCTGTAAATGGCGCTCAAGTTCCAAAAAAAGTTATGCCCGTGGTACCACTTGTGGCTCGAGAGTACGAAACAAAATATAAAGAAATTGTACCTATTTCAAATGTTCATAACACAAAGCCGTACATAACAGAAATCAATAAAGCATCGCCATGGGATCGAGTAAATCCACCATACTTTAACGTGCAACCATATCCATATTTAATTAACGATGGCGATTTAAATTGGTCGATAACACCAAATCCGTATTGGCCTATCAATTTACCAACACTACAAGATCACATAAGTAGTGCAAATGAACGTAATATACAAATTTCTAAGCAACTTGGTCATGGCAATCTCATCAACAGTCTTTCGAGTCCCAAATCCAAACCGACAAATCACAAGACTTTTAAAAATCCACTTTGGAAGAAAAAATTCAATCCTTTGGCTCCAAAGTTATGGAATCATCAAGTAGAAGGATCGAAAACCATTAATAATAGAGCAAGACAGCCTATTTTCTATGATACCAACGAAGTAATTACTCCGGAAGGTCAACGAAAATGTAAAGTTTGGCTGTATTACAATGGTATAAAATATGAAGTTATATTGTAGATATAAAAAGTTATGTTTAGCTTAAGACTATTAATTTGTTTTTTTTTTTATGAATTATTACAAACTTACATACTTTTCACCTATACATATAGTTTGTATTTTTTTAACCTGAAAGTGATAATAATTATTATCAACATACATATCACAAGATCGTAAATATAAATCTACATGAGGATTTTGGTTAGGAATAATAATAATAATAAATATCCTTAAGATATTTTTCACACACGGCTATCTGATCCCAAACTAAGCAGAGCTTACAAGATAGCAATTTTAGTAGTCGAGTAGTAGGCCACCAATGTTAAAAAAAAATTTTAAAGTCACTAAAATAATCTGATGTTTTTTTTGTCAATTTGTGTATTGGGCAATGTATCAATGAACTCTAATACAATTACCAACCAAAATCATTCCGTATAAAATTTGTAGTACTTACCTACATACTTAGTAGGTACTCGTATTATATAATTTCAAAGTTGACAATCAGTTATCTTTATATTTCTAATTACGTGAGACGAGATGTGTTTTAAGACTATCATAAAATTATATCAATTTAAAAAGCCATTATTTTACATTATATTTGTGTATTTGCCGAAATTATTGGTTGGTACACTTGTTTCAAGTTTTTTTACGATAGCTGCAGGTTTATTACTTACCCATAAAATATTTATTGGGAAGATAATTCAAATGTTAGAGTTCAATCAGAAAACTAGTAATAAAACTATTTTGATAACATTACATAAGTATAGTGCAAGATAAGAAGATAAACAGAATGATTACCTATATGATCTCAAGACGTGCCTACATGTTTGCGCCTGTGCACCCTTCTACCAATTCAGATGACTCTTAAAAAGCTTTGCTCAATAATCTATAATATAAAAAAAAACTGCATCGGTTGTGCAGAAAACATACTAATATAACAATTAAAGTTAAATAAAAACTAGTAAAGAGACTTGTCCTGACTTGACTGACCCTTCATATCAACGCAAAGCCATCACTGGGATTAGGAACGTGAAATTTTTCAGACAGGGATTTTTACCATTAGGGGGCTAATATCTTCTATATTATAGGCGAAACCGCGGAGCAGAATTATATATTACTAGCTGTCCCCCGCAGTTTCACCCGCGTTCCCGAGGGATCTTTTCTTCTTAAATGATTGTGTAGTTTATTTTATAAAATAATATAAAATTCCTTGGCTGGAACCTCCGTATGAGTCTTGGGTGGTTTATTTGTTCAAGGTATGAGTAGATCTTAGTTATTTATTTGTGGGATAGATAGATATAGGTATATAAATATTGTTCTCAGTTTGACCACACAAAACAAATATCTGTCATTTCACTTTTGCTGGAATATTTCTGTGTATACGGCGCAAAAAGTCAAGAACAAAAATATAGATCGAACTGCCCTAAACAAATATCCTCATAGCAAATTTACAGGGGTTTTGTTTATGCCAAATCCATTCTACTACAGTACCATAAAATGTCGTATCAATGTTTACCAACACAATTTTAATATATTTCTTGATCTTTGACTTACGACCATGTGTCGATAGGTAGATTGATAGCACTCCAGGACAAGTATATAATGCCGTGCACTGGGACAGAGGGATACGGCTAGTGCGCGGTGTAATTACGGCACGGTACTACCCGCAAAAATATTCAAGACTTCGGAAGGCTTCTCAAGGTAAGTTACCATTGAACAATATTCTTGCCATCTTATAGAGTGATTGTTTTTTTTTCGGGCCTAGAATGACGTTACTAATTAGTTACTACCATTGGGTAGTAACGACGAATGCCGTGGCAAAGGGATCGATTCCTAAATGAGTTGGAGCTTTTTGTGATTGAAAACACCGTGAGGAAACCATAGCAAAGGTGATAGGGTACTTAGTAGTAAATAACCTGGCATCAAGTTTAGTTTGGGACCAGATGGCCGCATCTGGTCCCACTAAAGCAAAGCCCAAAACAAAAAAAAATAACACTGTTCATAATAAGGTACTCTAAAGTTGTTTCAAGATTTCACGATAAAACTTTGAAGAAGAATTATTTTCTTCGCAACTTGTGAAAGTCGCAAAAATGTTAAGATAATTAAATAAAAAAACCGGTCAAGTGCGAGTCAGACTCGAGCACTGAGGGTCCGTAATAGAGCCTCAAGGATTTTTGAATTTTTTTTTCGATTACCTTATTTGAGGTTGTTGCCAAAACTGAATGTGAACAATTTTTCGTAAGTGAACGAATTATATTGAGTTTACTACTTTATTTTCAATTGATTGAATTCTTATAGGTTTTTCTGTAATCTACAAGCAATGAACTATATTTTGCATTTTTTTTTTCATTTTAGGCTTAGTAGTTTCGGAGATCCAGGGGCTGGGGGGGGGGGGGGGGGGGGAAATAGTCAATTTTCGTCTTCTTTCATGAATAAAATCAAAACTATTTATTTTACAATAATAACAACTATATTTGAGACACTCATAACAAGCCCTTTCATTTGATATTTGCAAAACTTTATTACATTTCCTAATTGGTCCCCCAAAAATGACACTTAAAAAAAATACTTTGCACATCTGTGTTTGGGTCATAGAATTACACCATCCTACCAAATTTCACCTGATTTGGTCCTGTACATTTAGAGCAAATGTCTGTGACATGACCGGGCAGATAGACGCACGAGTGATCCTATTAGGGTTCCGTTTTTTTGTACGGAACCCCAAAAAACTCATTGATTCAAAAATATCATTTACATAAAAAACACCCTACGATTACCATTCTTATTTTTTTTTATTTATTCTCGATAGGCTTGTGTTTATTATATAAAATTGAAATGACTACGACGACGAACATACTATTACACATAATCACATAAATTATGCTAACAATAATCAACAATTAACAATAAGTAACTAGAAAGGGATATCAATATACAATGCTATCCCTTCATTAGTTAAGTTCATGTCTAGGATAAGTAAATAATATTATTTTTATTAATAAATGATATCTTTAAATCAGACTTTTTTTAATTACTTTACACATTTATTCGTATGACTGTACTGTTTTGACTTGAACAATAGATTTTACTATTAATTTATGGGTGGTTCCAGTCGCCGGTAGAAAAATATTCAAATTAAATGGATCCGGCAACTGGGACCGCGGTCCCAGTTTATTGCGGACCCAGTCGCCGGAAGCCTCCTGAGTCAACACCATAAAAAGATATGAAAGTGATCTTATAAGGGTTCCTTTTTTTACCTTTTGAGGTACGGAACCCAAAAAATTATCACGTAAGTAATGTCACCTTGTTTGACAATGACTTGAAGACAATAGATAAATATTGTGTAAGTAAGTGATTGATTACCCAGCATGAACTTTTTGCTTTTATAAGAACTACAGATAGTGCCATCTACGATCAGGCGCCCCTCTCATTTTTCTAATCCCTTACAGTGCAAGTGTGTATTTTTTCGCTTGTGCTGTAGTCCTGTCGATATGTCTAAATGTATATATCGATAGTATATGTCGATTTGCAGCACTACAACACTAGCGGACACTTGCACTGTAAGGAATTAGGAAAACGTGTGGGGCGCGTCTTCGTGGATTTTACTATCTACACTATGATTTATTGCATTAATTCGCCGGTTTATATAAAGCTTGGCTAAGGACCAGTTTCTGGGTTCAAATCCCAGGTTGGGTAAAGTGATTTACTAACCCGACATTAAAATACATCGAAAAAGCTCACCACAACTCATTTAAAATATCTTCGGAAGAATTTTTAAGATCTATTTTTATTTTATTTGATATAGGTGAGAATAGTAAATTATAATACCGTTAATATTGCCGGAGGGGTAGTTGTCATTTTCTGTACTGTAATTTGTCAATTGTACCATATATCTCGTACGTCATGTTTTAGATACTTTCTGATTATAACATAATTGTTAACATCCTTCCAATCCTAAACCTAACAATCCTAGATTATGAGTTCTAATGTTATTTAAGTTGTTAAATAACCAATACATATTATGCATATTGCCACTCTACTAAATCGATTCCCTACACCCACACAGTATCACGATGTGGACCTGCGATCCAATAATCACCACGCCCATCGTGAACAGCTACCAGGTAGCCGGGCCAGTGTTCATGCAAGCAGTGCAGAGTTTCTTCGCTGCCCAGTGCGCACTTGCCGGTGAACATCTGTGGCCGGCGGACGCTACTGAAGCTGTCCTTAAAGGTATGATTTATGGACTAGTTTTACTCTAGAAAACAGCTACTTAGTTGAACAATAACCTGGAGCCGCTGGATACGCCTGAAGATAATCTATAAACTATGAATAACATGTAGTTTCATTAGTGGAAATCCCTAGGTAGTATGATGAAATAGCTACCTAATAACCATTTCAGTGTGCAAGGTTTTTAAAAATTCTACCATTGTAATTAAAATCGCAAGTGACACTGGTGGGCGTCTCACAATTTTAAAACCGTCGTTACGGTCGGTCGGTAGTACTACTTCATCAGTAACAGATGAAGTATGTTGCTATTTTCATGTACGGAAATGCTATTATTTCTACGATACAATATTGATAGAAATTGACACAGAAAAAAATACAATCAACATAAAATAAAACGGATTTTAACTTATATCTATAACCATTGCAGATCCTAACTATGACTTCATAGTCGTCGGTGCTGGTTCCGCTGGTGCTACGGTTGCTAGTCGTTTATCAGAGATATCGGATTGGAAGGTTCTATTGGTTGAAGCTGGTGGAGACCCTACGTTTAGTACAGAAGTAAGTCGTCTAATAACCTATTATAAGAATATCTAATTCCTCTATCTAAAAAATATTTGAATTCATATTGAAAATGATATTTAACATGTAAAGCAAGAAGAAGTCTGAACAACACAAAATCGCCCCGTTTCCGCCCTTGCCGGAGAGGCTCGTAGCGACGTCCCACTCAGATTCAGTCTCGTCCCCCGTAATTAGCGGCCCGAGCTGCATTCAGTAATCGGACCATCCCCTAAAACTCCTCTAAATCGCACCGTCCCCACTTTTGTGTCCCCCGGCGACGCCCTGACCCGAGGTTTGTGCTCCACCGAGGGCGCCCTCAGAGGCCTGTCGCCTAATGTTTATCAATCCGGTTGAGAGACCTAAGCGCCGAACTGTCCGCGTAAGGGTATTGTGTAAAATTGCGTTTATAAGAAAATACACCTATATAGATAAAATTAAAAATCAAAACCTTATCGAAATACAAAATTTGATCCAAATCCGAGATGAAATACACAAGCATTGCTCGTTTAAAGTCATAAGATTTATCAGTGGTATAATACAATAACATAATGTTACAATACGATAATGTTTAACATATCATAGCCGTTAGTTGTTTTTTAAGCAACATTGCAGACTATTATTTATTTCAATAATTTTGATTTTAGACTCCACATCTATTCTACAACAACATGGCCACTCAAGTGGACTGGGCTTATAAAACCACACCCCAAGAAGGTGCTTGTCGAAGTTACAAAACCAAAGGTTGTGCTTGGCCACGAGGAAAGGTCCTTGGAGGCAGTAGCAGCATTAACTTCATGTTTTATGTAAGAGGCAATAAAGCTGACTATGATGAATGGGCAGCCGATGGCAATAAGGGGTGGAGTTACATGGACGTGTTACCATACTTCAAAAAGAGCGAAAATTATTCAGGAGTTTTAACAGAAGAAAAGAAAAAGTACCATGGGACCAATGGTCCCTTGAATGTCAATGACGATATGGATTTAAGTGAAATAGAAAATATGATTATAAAGGGTTCCACAGAAATAGGTGTGGAACACTCAAGCGACATCAATGGAGCTAGTCAAATGGGCATAATGAAATCTCAAACTACTATCAAAAACGGTCACAGATTCAGTACGGCTCGAGCATACTTAAACCCAGCAAAGGATAGAAAGAATTTCCATGTGATTAAAAATACTCTTGCAACAAAAATATTATTCAAACCAAATACAAATATTGTTACTGGTATTTTGCTGAACAAAAATGGCAAAGATATTCAAGTGAATATAAAGAAAGAATTGATTATATCAGCCGGAGCTATAAATTCTCCACAGTTGTTGCTATTGTCTGGAATAGGACCCCAAAAACATTTGAAAGACTTAAACATTGACATTAAGGCCGATTTACCGGTTGGAGAGAATCTACAAGATCATTTATATGTACCAACCTTTTATACAGTACCTGGTGAGAAGTATTTTAATTCTATATATAATATCGGTTCAGAATTTGTTGAATATATCTCAACCAATAAGGGCCTACTAGCATCCACCAAACCGCATAGAGTTACCTCTTTTATCAATACTACTGATCCTACGTCAAGCGTTTCAGATATTCAGTTCCATTACATCAATCTTCCTCCAAGCATGAACAATGTTATTGACATATTCCGAAAACACGATTTAAATGATGAAGCTCGCAGTGCATTTGACAAGATGAGTGCTGATAACTTTGTTATGAATATCTATACGGTTCTTTTAAAACCGAAATCAGCTGGACGCCTTCTATTGAAGAGTACAAATCCTTACGACCATCCATTGTTATATGCAAACTACTTTGAAGACCCTGAAGATTTGAAAACAGTTATTAGAGCATTAAGACAACACGCTTTAAAATTAGGCGAAACAGAAGCCTTCAAAGAAGCAGGTTTCAAATTAGAATGGTTAGAATTAGAAGCTTGTAAAAAATTTAAAAAGCTATCTGACGAATTCTTGGAATGTATATCAAGGGAGTTAACATTTTCGTTGTACCATCCAACGAGCACTTGTAAGATGGGTCCTGCCAATGATGACACTGCAGTTGTGGATCCTGAACTGAAAGTGAGGAAAGTACAAGGTCTGAGAGTGATTGATGCTAGTATAATGCCTTCAGTTGTAAGGGGCAATACTAACGCTCCATCAATAATGATTGGAGAAAAGGGAGCAGATATGATTAAGAAGGCTTGGTTAGCTAGTCACACAGAACTTTGAAATGCATAATTGCATTGACATCAATTCTTTCGGATTCATAGTATAATGCGCGATGCACAAATAATATAGATTGGTATCGTTCATTGTAATAATTTGTGTGAAAACAAAAGTAGAAAAACCATTTAGGTTCACCTTATAAGAAAGCATTTAAAGCATTGCATTTTATACAATAAAATTTCATTGTATATTTGTTAAGACAAAAGTGCCTAAGTGTATAATTGATTAGTTATTAAATTATTGTACACTGCGTTCTTATAAATAGGGAATTGTATAATCAATCTTCGAAATACTATTTCTTTTTATGAACTTACAGAATAATTAGATACAAATAGCAATAAACTTTGTTTTGTTAATAATAAAGCTGTATTTTATGTGATCTTTGACTCTTATTATACTCATAATTTTTAATATTGTGCAATTGTGATCCCAACAACAGATTATGATATCTCTATCAGATATCAGATCATCCTATACCTATTCATTGATGAAAATAATTGTATTTTACCCATTTAAGTGTTTCAGTTTTGCATAACAAACACAATCATGTTTCAAGAGTTGTGTTAAAAAATACTCATAAATTTCAACACATCATCAACAGATGCTAGATACTGCTCTCAGACTGACCATTCTCGAAACCACTTCTTATGACTAATTTGTATTGAAGACCGAGATCCTCCATACAAAAAGTTTTACAGCAGATTGAATTATTTGAATGATAGAGCAGAATGGTGCTCAGTGAATTATGTATTAATATCTAAGCTTGTTATTGAGTTAATTCATGTGCCAAGTTACCTCAAAGCACGCTTAAAAGGCAACACATCGCACCACACTCCACTCCACCATCATTCAATTGAACCTAGCTATGTCAGTAACTTAACGATTAAGGGAGCTTTCACATAAAGCGGCATGACGCAGCTGCTAAATACTAACGGGACTAAAGTCAATTAAATGAACAATACGGTGATGTTTATTGTAGTATTTTGCCATGATGAACGTCATAAAAACTACAACATAAAATTACGTACAATGGATGGTTTTACGGAAATTTTAATTCTGCAATACCTCTGCTAGACAAAATTTTGTAAGTACTGTAGATTCAATCAGTAAGCGCTTCGTTTTGGTTTATTCGGGTACTACAAAGCACCCTACCACCGTGCTATGGTTTCCTCACGATGTTCTCCTTCACCGAAAGCTCAAGCTCATTGTAGGATTCGAACCCACGACCTTCGACGCGGTATCCGACGTCACTTACCACTGAGCTATCATCGCCTTAAAGCATATTAAGTAATAAATAAATGTTGGATAGATGTTTATCTGTTTACAATAGACTCTTTCTCATCGTATCGATAAACTAAGTAGTAAGATAAACAGTATTAACAACATATTTAATTGTCAAATATATTGGTAAACCCTATCGAAGCCCACCAACAAGATTTTTTAAATGATTTTTTTGTTGCTTTGACTTGCCGCGTGTGTCCGTATCGCGACAGATACCTAGTGTGATAGCACTGTAAAACAAGTAAATTATATGTGCCGTGCAGTGTAGCTGAAGATACGGTTAGTGCACGCAGCGAGCGCGCTCCAATCACTACTCTTCGTTTACCGGGGCCTGGCAAATAAAAAGTTTCCACTAAAATATTCCTCAATTTATTTGTGAAAGTGCTCGCTTGTCGAAAAGGTAAGAGACATGCATATTATGGAAGGTAACTATCTTGATATAGTTTAGTACTTCTTATTTCTTTCGTGGTTTCTGAACTGTTCTTTTGTCGAAAGTGAGATGGTTTTAGCTTTGATTGTGTTTTAATGGATAATCTAAGAGGATAACAGCAGCCAGCAGACCAAAATTGTTTATTAAGACTTATTCAACATAGAATTGCACTAAAAACATTTTCGTATTAATATTTTATCTATAATTAAAATATCTATCATATATTTTACAAATATCAAACATCATACTGATTTGTTAGCATAGATATCAGCGTTATGGTATTGTATAATAAATTAGGTAGAAGTAAAGTTTTGATAAAAATATACCGAAGATAAGAAATCATATGCTGTCCACCGCGGTTTCACCCGCGTTCCCGAGGGATCTTCTCCCGGCTTAAAAATATTGCCGATGTTACTCAGGGATGATGTAGCATTTTAATGGTGAAAGATTTTTTGAAATCAATGTTACAAACATACAAAAATACAAATCAATAAACAAAAAATATAGATAGGTAATGTTGGTAAGTTTGAATGTAATCTCCAAAACTCCAATTCCTATTTTGAAATTTCTTTCAATAATAGGAGTGATATAGATCCCAATCTCTAAAATGCGGGTGAAAACGCGTGGAGGAAGCAAGTATTTCACAAATTGACAATCTAGCTAAGAGTAATATACAGGTGGAATTTTTCAAGTGGGCGTGGTTGGCCAAATCCTAAAATAAAGGGAATATCGAAAAATGCTGAAAGGAGTCTCGAGGCCGATTTTGATTAAAACTAAAACTGCATCATTTGATTTTCGAAAAAATATTATATATACTTTTGAGAATTTGATCCTTAATAGCAACATTATCGGATGGTGTAATAATACAGGCTGTGTATTTTTTTTCAAATTCATCGGGTTCGATTCCTGGTTTGGGGAAATATTTTTTCGAAAATCGAATGATGCAGTTTTAGTTTTAATCAAAATCGGCCTCGAGACTCCTTTCAGCATTTTTCGATATTCCCTTTAGTTTAGGATTTGGCCATCCACGCCCAGTTGAAAAATTCACATGTATACCTAAATAAAATAGTACAATGAATAATGTATAAAAATGTATTATTTGACCGCAATTACCAGTGATGATGAGATCAAAGTATGCTCAAGAGCATCTGTCGTAGGTACTTGGCAACAGATCTACAGTGAGCTCAATCACTTCACAGTTGTTCTTCACCGAAAGCTAAGCTCATTTTAGGATTCGAAACAACGGTCACCGATTTCTCACGACATTCGTCACGGCAATAAACTTCACCCTATTTCTAATATAGAACCTATACAGAAACATAGTAGGTAATATAATCATGACTATATAAAGTACCAACCTAACTTTTTACTAGACATACAATTGTGAGAATGCAGTTTGAGCGTCAAAATATGTTGTCGCGACCTTTCAAGGGTGAATTACAATATATTTCAGCATATAGCAATGACCGACATTGTATGTTATTTTAGGACGTTTAAAATATCTGGCAAGAAATATGAACGTAGATCCTTAAGATATAATAACTTATAAGTACATCGAGCATACAGCAGTACTCGTTTTTACTATTACGAAGAAATACAAACATTATTTGAGCTATAATTAGATAAACTTTAATGGTTCTGGTAAAGTTTAATTTAAAAAAAAGAATTTGTTGCGATTTAGTTTTTGTAAACAGTGAATAATAATCTTGCATCTCTACTTTCAGCACTTACCTACGAGTAATTACAAATAATCATATGTCTGCAACATTATTTTCTCTTTAAAATAAGAATGAACTTTCCCTGAACTTCGAAACAACCATCGACTAAAATGCCTTTTTTATTCTACATCCACAGCTTCGCCATGTGGGCTTGCGACCCCACTATTACCACGCCCATCGTGAACAGCTACCAGGTTGCCGGCCCAGTGTTTATGCAAGCATTGCAGAGTTTCTTCGCCGCACAGTGCGCCATGGCCGGCGATCATTTGTGGCCGATAGATGCGACTGAAGCCGTTCTAGAAGGTAATATCAATGGAAAGGTTTAATTCATAGAACACAGCTGACAGGGACTCTATCGTAGTATGGATATTTACTAGGGTAGTAGAATAGTGGGATTAATGGGATATGAAGCATTCATAACAACGATTATCTATATTTAAAGTTACAATGTAAATATAAAAAATTGTACATTTTTCTCCTAATAGATCCCAACTATGACTTCATAGTAGTCGGTGCTGGTTCCGCTGGTGCTACGGTCGCTAGCCGTTTGTCAGAGATCTCAGATTGGAAGATTCTTTTGGTCGAAGCTGGTGGAGATCCTACGCTGAGTACAGAAGTAAGTTGAAATTTCATTTGATCGTATTCTTCTAATAACATTTTCACCTCTCTAGCACGAAAAGGGTGCTTTTGGTGCGAGCGTGAGGAATAGTGATTCAAATTTCAAACACCACGTTTATGAATACTCGGCGCTGAAAAGGACAATGGGCGATGGTTCGTTCAGAAAGTTATTTCGGCCTAGCGATTTATGTCATAAGCATAAAATTTTGTGTTGTTAATTGGGATTAAAGTTTATAGATTGTAGATACTATTGGTTTTTTAAAGAATATTTAAATACTACTAAATATTTATAACTTTCAAGAAGCGCAGATTCCGAATGAAATATCTAGATTAAAAATAAACTTATCTATAACACTTTTCTCGCTAGTTCGTAATTTAAAGGTAGCACTCGCATCAAAAAACAACATTGCTCACTTGTTGAACAAATAACTATTTCGAAATTATTTATTCAAAATAATCGATAAACCAAAGGACGATAATTTATTTATATCAAATTTATTTCAGACACCACAACTATTCTACAGCAACATGGACACTGAAGTTGACTGGAGTTATAAAACGGCACCACAACAAGGTGCTTGTCGCAGCTACAAAACCAAAGGTTGTGCTTGGCCACGGGGAAAAGTTCTTGGAGGCAGTAGCAGCATTAACGCTATGTTTTATGTAAGAGGCAATAAAGCTGACTATGATGAATGGGCAGCCAATGGAAACAAGGGATGGAGTTACATGGACGTTTTACCATACTTCAAAAAGAGCGAAAATTACTCAGGAGTTTTAACAGAAGAAAATAAAAAGTACCATGGCACCAATGGCCCATTGTATGTAGATGACGATATGATTCTAAATGAATTAGAAGAGATGATTTTAAAGGGTGCAACAGAATTAGGTGTGGAACCGTCCAACGACATCAATGGGGATAGTCAAATGGGTATAATAAAATCTCAAACCACTATAAAAAACGGTCTCAGATTAAGTACCGCCAGAGCATACTTAAATCCAGCAAAGGATAGAAAAAATTTTCATGTCATTAAAAGTGCACTAGCAACAAAGATTTTATTCAAACCTAATACGAATATTGTTACTGGAATTTTGCTCAACAAAAATGGCAGAGATATTCAAGTGAATATAAAGAAAGAATTGATAATATCGGCTGGATCTATTAATTCTCCACAATTGTTGCTACTATCAGGAATAGGACCACAAAAACACCTTAAAGACTTAAACATTGACATGAAAGCCGATTTACCAGTTGGAAAGAATTTACATGATCATTTATTCGTGCCTATATTTTATACAGCACCGGGTAAAAAGTACTTTAATACTATGCCTAATATTGTATCAGAGTTTGTCGAGTATATCTTAAGCAACAAGGGAGTTTTAGCATCCACAATACCACATAGAGTTATCTCGTTTATTAACACTACTGATCCAAATTCAAGCAGTCCAGACATTCAGTTCCATTACGTCAATCTTCCTCCAAGCATGAACAATCTTCTAGATGTATTCGAAAAACACGATCTAAATGTGGAAGCTCGTAGAGCATTCGATAAGATCAGTGCGGATAACTATGTTATGATAATTTACACAGTTCTTTTGCAACCGAAATCGATTGGACACCTTATTTTAAAAAGCACAGATCCTAATGACCATCCTCTGTTACACGCCAACTACTTCGAAGATCCTGAAGATATAAAAACAATTATTAAAGCTTTGAGACAACACACCTTGAAATTAGGCGAAACAGAAGCCTTCAAAGAAGCAGGATTTAAATTGGAATGGTTAGAATTAGAAGCTTGTAAGAATTTCAAAAAGCTATCTGATGAATTCTTGGAATGTATATCAAGAGAGTTAACATTTTCGTTGTACCATCCAACGAGCACTTGTAAGATGGGTCCTGCCAATGATGACACTGCAGTTGTCGATCCTGAACTGAAAGTGAGGAAAGTTCAAGGTCTGAGAGTAATTGATGCTAGTATAATGCCTTCAGTTATAAGAGGAAATACAAACGCTCCTACAATAATGATTGGAGAAAAGGGAGCAGATATGATCAAGAGGGCTTGGTTAGTTAGTCACACGGAGCTTTAAACTGCATAACTAAATTTAAATTGGAAAATATAGATGTAAAATTACCCTAGGAATCAATCGTATGTGATAACTTGTGTGAAATATAACTATTATAGAGTATGAAACTGCTATAGAAATTATTTATTTACAAGAAAAATAATAATTATACCACGTGATTATACTGTGAATGTGTATAAGTGAGGATAAACATTTCCTCATATCGGACCGTATTTGTACTAAGATAATAAGGTTATACATTAAAGTACTTTTTTGATTTTTTAAAGTTTTATGGTTATTGAGTAGCACATAGACAAGACAGGAAGTCACCTAAGGATATGTGGCGTCTGAGATCATTTCTAAGATCGCGTAAATAATTACAACCTTTTCATATCAAAGATCCAATATGGCTGTATAAAAAAATATAAGAAAAAACATTTATTTTTCGCTACTTCAGAGTTGGTCCTACATTAAAAAGTAAGTCCAATCCCACTTACTTAACTTATTATGTGTTTAGCAAAGAAGACATCTGGATATATCCACCTAGCAGGTTAGATAAATAGCTATTTAATATTTTTGTAACAATCAGTGTATACTTGGGTATTACCCACTACACTTTGGTGTATCATCTCATATCGCGTAATATGATCCCAAATTGAAGCTCTCTCAATCATTTGGTATCAATGTTTATCTATTCATTAAGTCAATACACGAAAAGTACTACCTAAAAGATAACCTTGTTTTGATATCAGTGTTCAAACGTTACAAGGACGTTACGTTACTTGGAGAAAAACCTTTGTACCCCTTTTTCTTCTCTGTCCACCGATTTTCTTCTTTTCTATTTTGTTTACAAGGGCTGCTATTTATGTACCAGAACTGGCCAGTTACAGAACAATATTAAAAAAGTCATTATAACATTTAAAAATGGAATTCCTTCCATTTTTAAAATAAACATCACAACCACTAAATGGCATCAAGAAATATATCTCTATTAGTAATTCATAACAATTTGGTTAATACCAAAGAAATTTAAAGGTAGGTTTTATAATTTAAAAGTCTTTGGCTTATAAGACGTTCAATAAGTGTTCCTTAAGTGTCCCAAAATTGAATAAAACAATTTGAGTTTTGAGGTATAAAAATACCTAATTAAGTATTAAATTATACTAGTGTTCCCTCAGATCCAAATTCGAAAAGTTTTTAGGAAAAAAGTCTCTTCAATAACTGTAAAAAAAGTTTATCGGTTGACAAAGAGAGGAAGATGAACAAAGAGAGAAAAAGACAAATGAACATCTGTGTGTGTGTCAAACGCATGGTAGTGTATGTATTAAATTTATTTCTAAAGCATATTTTATGAAAATATTAGCTTTTCGCACTCCTTCTCCATATAAACTTTAACAGTACCAAATTTCATACCCATAGTGCGTAATTTTCGTAAAAAGGGGTACAAAGTTTTTGCTTCACGCAATAATATTATGATATTAAATGAATGAGAACCCCGATCGCTAATGATCGTAAAACATCCGGAAAGAAACTTAGCAATTGTTTACTTAGCAGCGAAGACAGAACATAATGAAACCCAACGAGTGTGTTGGACTTGCAAACGGAAGGTTCTGTACAATAATAACTAAAACAACATGTGGCTCTGTTATTGAATTTAACTGCACTTTTTTGCTATGATATTGGTAGTAGGAGCTCTATTCAATCTGGATTTATTTAGTAGGTAAACACGATTGTTACTATCTTATAGTTTTCGTATTATAGTTTTAGTATGAAGTGTTCCTATTTTTATGTTATATATATATTTGTATGTTACTATGTTTAGGATTAGGCAAAAGTGTGGCCTCATCGGATGTCTAATTGGATAATCAGCTGATGATAATGACGATGAATTCTAATGTCTACAAAAAGTTTGGTGAAAGTTCATAATAGATAACGTTAATATCATATCTTGAATATTTCTGTAGTGTTTTATTTTATTTTATTACCATAATCCTTTTTAAATACTAAATCACACTGAAGGGAACATTTCATTTTAATTTATTTTATTTTGGCAATACACGGTAATTATATTTGTGTTAGGTACATACTTTGTGAAGAGAAGACAAATAGTGCCGAAAATTACAATTGTCTCCCATCTGTCTCTGTATTATTAGAAAGTTAAGCTCGATGGAGAAAGTGCAAGGAGCATAGTCTTGCTACAAATCCTTTGTATTCTATACGGTCCAAAACACTATAAATAAGGGCCAAGAGCCCAAGAGTGTGTAAGACTATACAGGGATGGGTAGTTGTGAGCGGGTCATTTACTAAATATACACAACATAACTCAATAAAAACGTCACCATTTTCGAAGTGTTTCGATATTTCTAATTTTTATATATTTATTTTTGTATTCTAGATATTAAATATCTCGAAAACGGTGACACTTACTAAGGTCTTTTTGTTTATTTGGTAGGTGACCCGCCCACCTATCTCACCCTTAAGTATGTCTTACTGCTTACCGGACACCCTGTATGTACCATACCACTGGGTTACGAAATGCTTTTACCTAGTTCAAAAATGAGTTTTCAATCCCAAAGTTGGTCGAATGGAGGAATGAACTAAAATATTCTCAACGATAAAAGGTTCCTTGTATTTTCATTACTTGGTATAGAGCTGTTTTAACCCTTACGTTAACAGAAAATTATATCGAAGGAACCTGACACTGATATTACAAGACCTATTCCAACAATACCCCACATGGGGTGCTAAATGAAAAAGGAATTAAAAAATTACAGTAACATACTCATGCATACGAGTTTAGAGACATCGGACTTAGTCAATAAGTAGGTAACTAACTGACACACAGACGGACTGACGGTCAGACATGACGCAACTTTACGGGTTTTTTGTTTGACATTGGAACCCTAAACAGTTAAATACCATAGAGTCCTGAATCAATCACTCAAAACGTCATATTGTTTAAACAAGACACATAATAGGTACGTAAAGTTACATAATTTTTAGGACATGGGTCGACTCACAGTTGGCCTTGAAGATGTTTCGTTGATTCCGCTTGCAAGCGCTTGTGACGAAACGGACCCCACTTTCATGTTAAGTCTTTGGAAACAGTGTCATATTCGAACTTGATAGACAGTCTTTATATTTGAATAATATGCCAAAAGGTGCCACCATCAGTCTGACATGAATCTCTTTTCAGGCACAAAACCCAGTATGGCTAATGGGAATTTCTTTATTTGGTTATAAATTCCAGAAGTATGATCAACTTTTATTTGGAATAACATAATAAGAAAACGATAATCACGTGATAATTCAATTTCAAATTAATGGCATAAATTTATCGTCTAATTACGTAACGAGGTTAATTTATTATTAATAAACATTGTACGTACAGCATAATGAGTAATTGGGTCTTTAAGAAGGCAATAAGGATCACCAAAGAGACAGATACAATATAGTAACTTAGTACTAACTTACAAATAAAGTTAAAGGATACCTCTGACTTCAAGGAACCAAGCTAAGTTATTCAAAAGATTAATAGAATCTCAAATTCAAGTAACAAAATTACTGTTCAATGTAATAACAGTTGAAATTAATAAGATTATTAAAAATAAAATCACTAGATAATTAGCTTGACGTCAAAAACTTAATGGGGCAGTGAGAATAAAGAAGGGATAGAGATTAAAATTATCAAGTACACCTTCACATTACGTTCGACATTGTAGCTTTACCTCCTTAGGAAGGTCAGTGGATTTTGGTAAACAGATATTTTTGGCTCTATTCTATATAAATTTGGATTAACAATACATGGACTTTTGTGGGGATCCTGAAAGCTGAAAGGAAGGGTAGGGTCAAGGAACTATTAAACCTCATAATCAAAAATGCTGGTCGTTTTTTCTCTTTTTAGGGTTTCGTGCCTATTGTTAGCGTAACTCAGTCCATCTATCCACCCCTATAATATGGATCCGAATGTCTATATCTTTCTCCTCCCAAGTATGGTAGACTACAAATGTACACTTTACAGTGATTTTTACTTTATACAAAAGCTTAAATGCATGCAAAAAATATTTCCATTAAAAAATACGTGCCTGCATATTATTAAGTTAATGCTCGTTTTATTACTCGCGGCAATACAATACATTTTCACCGTAAAATCATGGTTTTAATAAGTTTGGGGCAAATATAACACAGTTTAAAAACGATTACTATCGATTCTATGCTAACTATACCCTATACCACGGCTGCCGCCGACTGCCGACGACGACAAAAATATCTAGGTGCCTAAGGGCATGACTGTTGTCATGGTTACGGTGTCAGGTTATTTCGTTGCGAATTTTTTTGATTCGGTCGCCATCAAAGCCCGCGACAAAAGCTATACAATAGCTTAAAGAATACTTTTCTCTATCTCGAAAATTATTTTGGTACTATGTAATGTAACAAAATTATATTGCGTTTGTTGCTACTTCTAAAAAAAATGTATAGTGAAATGGGGAAAAAAACTACAAAATTGTAGTGAATTATTGTACGCAAATATCCAAGTGTTAGTCCGACTCGCAATTGGCCGGTTTTTCCCTCTACATACCTAGATAAAACATTGGAAATACGCTTCTTGTTGATAGGAAATAGAAACATAAACATCAGAGGTCATTATTTTCTATTCATTGAGTTCAATGACCACTCAGATAGTAAGTACATAATAAGTCACCTGTCTAGAACTTTTGTAAGACACGAGAACCTACAAAAACATGACTACAGCTTGCATAACGGTTATGGAATCTTTTGAATACTAATTATTTCGGTGACAAAACAATACAATGTTATAAATTTTGCTATACGATTGTTTAACTGTTATTTGCTTAATAATATTGCGGCTAAAGATACGTGTTTGTTTATTTTCGAAGATTATACCATTTGAACCTGCTCATATTTCTGGTCGTGAATATGAAATTAGTTGTAACTATACTCGCTTCGGTAAGTTTCATTTTTGAAAATATTATGTGTGAAGTTCCGGAATATTTATGCATCTATATATTTTTTACTACGATTTCGGTTCAAAATAAGTCGCCAAGCCCCTGCCGGTGTAAAACGAGAACAATTGGCTGATAGACTATCTATACAATGGTCAATAACACTTTTATAGGTGACGGTAGTTACTAGTCTTCAGATGGGACCTCTGTGACATTTTTAGCAGCAATAACAGGGGGTTTGCCAATGTGTTGTCGACCGTTATTAACCCAGTTAGCCTTCTTCTTTTCCTCAAATAAGTTGACCATGTGCACCCTTCATAACATAGGGTTACGTAGTACTTTTTTTACCTAATTATAAAATGAGTTTTAGATTGTAAAATTGTCGAATCGAATATAGCACATACAGAGAATATCAATCTTTATCCTTTAAAAAAATCTTTTACTTGTTAAGGTATACAAAATTATATTTTCAATAATTTTTGTTCTTAACTTCGTAGTGATCACTATTTATATTAGAGCCAATTTATATAAATAACTAGCGGACCCGGCAGACGTTGTCCTGCTCTGAAATTAAAACAAAACTTAGAATTCGAGTGCAGCGCCACCTACCGGGTCCAATTTTGTTTTGAAATCATCGAGGAACCCATTGAAATACACACAAAATTTCATCCAAATCGGTCCTTTGTTACCATACTCCTCCGAAACGGCTTGACCGATTTTGATGAAATTATCAGAAGGTCTGAGAGTAAGTTGTTATTTATTTTTTATACCGCTAGATCCCACGGGAATGCGGGTGAAACCGCTAGTTAAAAAAAGACAATAAAATCAAAATCGGTCAAGCTGTTTCGGAGGAGTACGGTAACTAAAACTGTGATACGAGAATTTTATATATATAGAAGATATAACATTAAATTAGCTGCTACATACAGACGGATGGACACGACGAAACTATAAGGGATCCTTGGTAAACCCTAAAAACATATAAAACCATTTATTTTAAATATATTTTTGAATCCACTGATGTAAAAACAATCTAGGCTTGTGTATCAACCCACGTAATAATAATCAAAAAGCAATCACAGAAAATAAAACTTCAAATTACAAAGCAAAAACATAATGATGTCAAAATCACCGTGGCGTATAGGTTCACATTGACATGTTAACAATAAATAATCATCTATGTTACAAAACTACACGGATTTTTAAGTGTGAGCATTTCGTAAAAGTTGCGAAGCTTATGCGTACTAGGGGAAAAATTGACCACTTGACACAGCCGGTTTACGTGATAGCCAGCTAGATGTACGAGTGTTTAGCTTGTTTTATAAATGACCAGAAAATTGCTTTGTAAATATTGTGTTTGTAAATGAAATATATTTACCTACATAGATTTTGATAACTTCATACTTTTTATGGACGAAAACAATATACTTACATATATCTGAATATATTTCACGGGTAATTTGCAAAGTTTCATTTCATGATTCTCATAGAAATATATTCCCGTAAAGATGATCATTTAAATATGGTGTATTCATACAGTCGAAAATGAATTAGGACTATTTTTATTTTCCTAGAAGATTATTTTACTATCATACATATTATAACATATGAAGAAGATATACGATTTAAAATGTAATTTACTTTAATTGCAACAGACTTAGGTACCTACCATAAATTACAAAACGTACAAATGTGTGGTTTTGACTGTTATTCGCAATATTACTTGTGTAATGACTTTATAGAACTTTTTGATGTTACATACGAGTAAATATAAATGTCGCCCTTGCGTATATACAATTAGTATTTTTTAAAAACAAGGTGTTGAAATACATTTTGAAATTGTTAGAGAACTAAAGTTATGCATTTATTTATTTAAATTAAACATTGTAGGTTATAAGATTAAATATATTAGTCAAACAAGACATAAGCTATCTTAGGAATCCAGAATAGGTACTTACTTTTACATAAATTATTTTTAAATTATTTATTAAAATAAAAATTATTTAATAAAAAAAGCTAGCCTGCTATAATAAAATATATTGCGTTCCGCCCCGCGGTTTCACCCACATTCCCGAGGGAATTAAAGTATAGTCGAATTTACTTGCCGTTAATGTATCTTTCTATAGGTGAAAGACATTTTTAAATCACTAAGTATTTTTCAGTTTATCCATTACAAACAAACACACCAAAAATCAAATCTTTTCTCTTTAGAAACAACGTAACCGGACATGATGCATGCAGACCAGCGTTCGGCCGATGAGACGATATTCGATTAAAATAAAGGTTCTAGTCTAGAGGAACTATCAAAGACGTTCTCTTATCTATATTCCTTTTCTATTGCTACTTAATCTAATTAGAAAAGTGTTCGTTAGATGATACTAATACTGGTCACCATTCATAAAAACATTGACATAAAATTGTTGCGATTTCCTACAATATCCCGACTACGTGAGACTTCGCATGCATCTCTAATCTACAGTAGAGGTGGTCGATGGTAGTTGGGTGCGTGTAGCCTTCGAAATGCAACAGTTTTGTAATACTCGTTAGCATGAAACTGTATAAGGAAAAGTGTAATTTGGTCTGGAAAATGTAATATCAAGACCTTGTATAAATTTGAACAGTCTTCTGCCAACTGAGTTAAGAATATTGAATATTTACAATTATTTTGAGCTACATATATTATCAAGATTTCAAAAATATGGTTTGCTTGGTCGTTTCAGTAATAAATTATTCAAATATTTTATTTAAAAAAAAACAGTCCTACTGTATATTTTTTATTCGGCATAGCAAGAATGAAGCAAAAATATTTAAGTGCAAATATTATTTTTGACATAGTTTGGTATATAATTATATGCTATGATTATCCTATTTAACATAAAGTCCTTGCAAATGACATTGTGATTTGGTACTTTTGGTTCAAAATGTTGCAGCGGGTAAATGATCGGTAATTTCCGACCTTAAACGAACGCAGCGGAATACAATATAATTAAGGATGCCGGAAATCGATGAATGACTAACGCCGAATCAAATACGATTTAGCTTTCGCTTATCGGTTCGATAGTTATTGGAGGCAAATATTAAAAAAAAGAAAACGAATATAATTTTTGAAGTTCGGCGAAAAGTAAAAAAAATATCTGGGTTATATTTTACCAACACAATGTTTAGGAAACCTAACCACTTTAATTATACTATCACATATAAGTAACTAATCGTCCCTTGAACAGCACCTTTTAATCACTATGAATTCCAAATAGTGTCCGAAATCACACTAGATATAGCCTATTAACATTGACCCTACCGAACCTGTTACTAGTGTTGTGCAACTTCTGGGTTGAGCGTTGAATGCGCATACGCAGTGCCGTTCCAACCAGCTGAGTGTTCGGGCGTTTAATTGGTTCTTGTCAGATTTAACGGTGATTGAAAAAGAACAGTCTCATATGGTGTTGTGATAGTGATGTTGTAACTTTGCTTGGACTTGGTACCTATTGTTGGACTTGGTACGTGTTCAGGTAAAGTGTATTTTCGTTTGCGTTTTGGACTAGTTAGAGTTCCTACTGATGTTGTTTGAGGAAATTCGTAAACGGTAGTCTCTTCTGCAACAAACACTTTCTGATGTGGTTCTATTTTGCTAAGTTATGTCTGTAGAAGCAGGTATAGTCAATTGATAGGAGTAAATTAGTAATTACCAATTACAGGTTAATAACATGGCATTATTAAAACACAATGCACTAATAATTAATCACACCAATTTGTAAGAATCTCTATTTCAAAGATAGAGAAATTCTATGTATTTTTAGAACTCATATCATAATTGAAAAAATATGCAAATTTTCAATTGTTTTTATTATCGCTCATACATTGTAATGAAATCTAATGCAATATGTTTGTGTCAAAGATGTTGCAGACAATAAGGTGATGGGGGAAATGGGTGGATGCAGTGTGACATACATTGGTGAAAGGCCAATATTAAATGTCTGCAATATTATATTTTGTAATCAGTTACGTATATCGATTTACGTTGAGCATTATCAGTGATATTTGCATCACCAAATTATATTGATCGGAAGTACTGGTTATTGCCGAACGGGACTTCCTTTAGTCGCTGGGACTGTGCGTTGAGGAATAGTGGGCAGTTTTCAATTATAGAGAAGCTCAATATCATATATATGTCAATATCAAACACCTTCATTCAGCTGATACACCTCTACGCTCTGACTTCACTTTCCCTGCCACTGCACTTATCAACCTGACTTAATCTTACATCATTTTAACGCAATTTTCGAAAGTACTTTTTAAATTGCATTTACACACGTCATTTCACCATGAAATCTTAGGTCAGTCACGTCAAAAAAAAAAGTATTGTCAAAATCTCAGGTTATCTCCACAGGTCAGTCAGCCTGATGGCACGTCACGGAAGGCATTTACTTACACCAGGATGAGTGATGGGTGCCGTGACTGTTGCGTAGTGATCTTTCACATTATATAAGTCAAATAACGTTACCAATCAGCCAAAAAGTCATCCCCAGCTAAAATCTCTTTTGATGAATAGATGGTGATTGTGAGTTGAGATTGTGTGTGATTACGTTTGGCAAATATCATATGATATTATAACAAAATTGTAAAACAAATTAATGATTACTATTACCAGTAGTTTCGGTCAAAGAATGTGGTGAGCTTTACTAGGTCAAACATAAGTTTATATGTCGACCTTGATTGCAAATCATTACAGCATCATATAATAATACTAATAAAATCCATTGACTGTAAACAAATTAAGTGGTGAAATACCAATATTATGTTCTCGAAAATGGGGTAGATTATATAAAGAAATATTGTAACTTTTCATATTTCAAGAATTCAACGAACACAAAAAAGCTAAATTTGAAAGGATTATTAATATTTATATTGTTGCAAGTTTGTGTCTTCTATATTTAGATGAATTATGTGGGTTTTAAAGTAGTTGACCCAAAGCCTGATATGAATATCGACAGGAAATTGTTATAACAACCAGTGCTTACACTTACTTATAACTAGCAAAACTTGGGGATTGAAGGGAAGGTTGAATATACTTTGGGACAAGCGTGCTCCACCCACAACCTCCCCAGCGTCTTTTATGGAATACTCTGTAGCAAAATGATAAAAAATATCTTTAGAGACTAAAGTTCAATTACAAAGATTAATATTGTTTTGTGCAAGTATTAACATAAATAAGCATAGCTCTTCGAAACAATGGTATGTCAACACTTGTTCAGCCTACCGTGTGGTCTTCAGTTACCACTGGGTCAAGGTATAATTTTCCTATTTAATTGGTGCTTCAGCCAAACCATGTTCGGTGACAAGAATAAATACTGCTACCAAAACTACCTTAAGTCGATGTCAATGACATGTGTGCGAATCATGCATCAAAATAATCTCATGTTCATTCCTAAAGTGTAACTGTAGAGCAAGCTCATACATTTGTCATGGGCTCATGGCATATACAGTGGAACATGCATATTCTCTTGTATGTATGTATGTACATCTATTGGAGCACACAGCATTGTTACATGTGACAAGTCAAATTATAGCACGCTGTTATGTGGAATGTTGTTGGCTTCTAGGTGTAGACCAGTATTTAGTTGGACCGCAGTATGCTGCGTACCTCTGTCCAACCCTACCATATGTCGTCGTGACCGACACATCACTATGCATAGACAATACGATTTGGTAATCTACTGTCGCCAAGTTTATTAGGAACAGATTCAAACTTAATATGCATAGTTGAAAAGCAACTGCATAATGCAGTGTTTTGTATTTTCAAGTTAGGCAGTTTTAGTAATTCTGTTTTTTTTTTAAATATTCGTTTATATTCAAGAGCGATAAATTATTCGGAGTAACGCTATTTTGCCATAACATTTCACTGTCTTATTGCCGTAACATCACACATTGTAATCTAATTATAGATATATCTATACACTAGCTTTCCGCCCCGCGGTTTCACTCGCGTATCCCTTTTACCCATTTAGAGATGGAATTTCGAAAAATCCTATCTCATTCTTCGTCTACATCTTAAAAACAATAACTTTTAAGGCGATGATAGCTCAGTGGTAAGTGACGTCGAATACCGCGGCGAAGGTCGTGGGTTCGAATCCTACAATGAGCTTGAGCTTTCGGTGAAGGAAAACATCGTGAGGAAACCATAGCACGGTGGTAGGGTACTTTGTAGTACCCGACTGGCTGGCTACCACCCTCAAGTTGAAAATCTGTCGCCAAACACCTATCGGTGTGTTCCGACAGTTGCACTTGAGAGCCAGTTCCCATCTAGGCTTTGTGTGCTTACCATCTTCGGCCACATCATCACTTACCATGGTGAGATTGTGGAAAAACACAAGCCTATCGAATATAAAAATAAAAAATAAATAAAAAAAAACAGCTTTCTAGGTCCAAGGTTGTAGACTGTAGACTGGGCGTTGATGAGTCAGTGAGTGAGGCCTTCTCATTTTTCATACCAACATTGAAGCCCCGTTTCATCCCCTCAGGGGTAGATTTAAAAAAACGCTCAAACACGTGTTTCTTTACTTCTAATTATTAATTTAAAAACACAGTTTTATGCTTCTAGCTTCAAAAATGGCGGATTTCCATACAATCTTTCAATTTTTCTATAGAGAATTTGAATTTAGAATCTGCTAAGCACTTACTAATCTGCTAACACCGTCGAGTTTGTTATGAATAAGGCCATTAGACTTGCAAACAAACGAGAAGAGAAGCATGAGTACGAGAATCACTTCACCAACTCAGCCATTTAACGACTCTCAGTTTATATGTACTTATTTATTTATGAAATTATATAAGACGTCACAGTATATGCACACATAAAATATGCAGAGCATTAACGCTTAATGTAAATGAATCTTTAAAAAAAATCTTATATGACAGCTCTCGTGAAAATAACTTCTCCAAAGTCAAGAAACTGCCTTGACCAAAGTTGGTAATGGATTTAAATGACTTCTGTCGTCGGGCTGCTTGTAAATATCTTACTTAACACTATAGAAATTTATCAACGAATACACGACAGAAATACATGGATACCTCTGCTAATGATCTTACTACTTTGGACGTTAAGACATTAAGGTCAGACAATAGACAGACAATTACTAAAATCGTAAGTAAAACCAAGAGGTTATTAGAAACTGATGACACATGAAATGGACATTCTTCGCACATGGTCTTCTGTTCCCGAAGTAACTAGTTATACTACAGAAACTTCATAACTGATATACTATAAAACAGGGACCTGGGCGGGAAATACGACAAGTGGCTTAAAGGGCTCTACTATCTAACCTCCACAGCACCCAGCACGTATATCTTCCTATTAGACTCTGATAAAACGACTGCTAGTTGCAATTCTTGATGAGGTAGGAAAGGTTATAGTGTATGAAGAGTTCCATGTTCAAGATTGGCTAGAATAATAAACAGTAAGTTACTGAATAAAAAAACAACGTAGACTCTCATAACAAAATTAAAATGGAAGGCGGAGAGTACAACAGAACTGTAATTGTTGCTATTACTACTCTTTACATAATTTGACCTGAATACCAGAAATCCTCTCTCCGTCACGGTAGTTTTGAGATTGAACTGAGTCAAGAAGGTCACTATACTAACACTAGTTCTCATCGTAAGCACTGCGCTTCATGTAGCCAGCTTGATTAATTCAAACGTAGATGTTTGTGTTTAAGAACCTTATCACTGCGAGGAAACCTTATCCTACGATGTTTGTCTTCATCGACAGCTCAGGCTCATTGTAAAGTTTTAATTCACGATCTTAACAGCCGCATTTAACAGTGGGTTCGATCAATATAATGGCATCTTGATCGAACCCATTACCACTAAAATAATAATATAAATTTAAACTGTAGAATAAACCCATTAGTAACTGACATAATAAGCTCGCAGGAGAGCATGAGGTTTATCTTGGTTTTAGGAAAGATAGTAATTTTAAAATGATATTTAGTGTCTGCAAACACATTTTAGCCGGTCTTTGTTCCACAACTGGTATCGGAAAGTCAATACTATCAATGTAGCAATAGACAAGGGAGTAGTAGAAACGACCCGGTTCCCACATAGCATAGGTACTTATGATTATCTCATCGTAATAACGTTGTGAATGATTGATTTCTTAACGACTTTTTTAAAGTTTACAAACTGAGACCTAAAATCTTAAGATACTTGAAGTCTGGATATTAAAATGAGTTAGTAATTACAAAGAAAGTTATAATTAGATGTACCTTTGTTGAACACCAATGTGCTTTTTTATGTTGTTTATAGCGCCTTAATTAAATTGAACAAGATTTAGAAAAAAACTAAACTTCTCTGTGGAAAACCACTTTTCTGTGGATTTTTTTTGCAAATGTAGTTCCTCTAGTACTTTAGCAAACAAACGAATCTACTTTATTGTTAATACAAGCAAAAATATCAACAAAAGAAGCATTATAACAATAACAATAGTAGAAAAGTCGGGGCTTTACAAAACACAATCTAATTACCAACCACGAACTTGGCAAAGCTGAGCATTGCCCTGGCCAAAGAACGACAACAGACCGCCACCGTACGACAACAGTGTTGCATAGTCATAAAAGCCTTTGCATAACAGTTACGTGAATATCTCACTCACTATGCTACTACTGAACCACCATTGGCAAATACTCATACGTGCCGCACTCGTTTCAATAACGTGCAGTATTATTGTAAATAAATATAGGAATAAAGTTAGGTCAATAACTAGATATTTAAACAATAAATTGAAAATCTCAAAGCCATCATCGATAAATGAGAAGAGTTAAGCTTGTCGTACAACGAATAGCCGCAGTAGAATTATTATTGAATAAATTTGTTTAGAGCGATAATAGTACAGTGGCACTGACATCGATTGCCATGTAAAGTCGTGGTTTCAGGAATTCTACGATGAGTTTGAGGTCTCAGTGAAGGAAAAGATAGTGAGGAAACTATACACGGTGGTAGGATACTCTGTAATGCCTAGCTGGCTACCATCCCCAAGATGAAAATATGATTTCAACCACATACCGGTGTGTTTCGGGAGTTGCACTTGAGTGCCTTTCTAGGCACTGTGAGAGGTCGGCATCACCTTGGCAATTCTACTAGGATTGCTAACGTTCATCAGCGATGTAATTTACTTAGCATTAGGTGACCTGCCTGCTTGTCTCACTTCTGTCTGACATAGAAAAGAAAATAAGCACAGGGCAGTTTAACGAGATGTAGCCATTTGCAATATATATACAGGTGTCCGACAAATAGTACGACATACTTAAGCGACAGATAGGTGGGCGGGACACCTACCAAAAAACAATACATATAAAATCTGAAATATGGAAATATCTCTAAAATGGTGATTTTTGTATATGTTGGTAGGTGACCAGCCCACCTATCTCCCTCTAAGTTTGTCGTACTACTTACCGGACACTCTGTATATGTATATATAAGTACCTACACCACAAGTACAATGAACGCGAAATTATTATGGCCATGACAATTACTCGTAAAACATATATAATTTATTGCCCATGATGTAAAATACGTAATTAATTTTAATATCCTTATGTTTTAAAACTCAAATTACTTTGGTTAAGTATGTTTTTAATAACTAACCAAAGTAATTTCCTGAATTCTATTTCGGCATTCATTTTAATTAAAACATTTAATTTAAACCTACCAGAAACAAAGAAATTGGTCTCAACATTGATACCTACATAAATTATATAACGTATTGCAATATTACCGACTGATATTTGACGATTGGTTTGTTGACTCAGTTTTGTGGCCATAAAACTAAAATACTTTTATATTTACATCATAAATATTGAAATCACATTCAGTTATTTGTATACAAAAGAATATAAAGATAGACTTATATTCATATTCATAGGTTATCTAACAACACCCTAATTTAATTACAGGGTCCAATGATTCTACACTAATCCACCATGGGGATAGTAACAGTGGTTTCAGCTGCTGCTAAGGCAGCTATGTCAATAGGTGGGCTCAGCAAGCTGACATTCATTCCTGCCATGTTGGCAGCAATGGCATACTTCAACTACGAGCTGTTGGACCCTGAACAAAGGCCGTTCAATCAGCAGTATTTGAGAGAGAAATATGACTTTATCATTGTCGGCGGCGGATCGGCAGGCTCAGTCTTGGCGAACAGGCTATCTGAAGTCGAGGGTTGGAATGTGCTGCTGCTTGAAGCTGGAGGCCATGAGACTGATATTAGTGACGTCCCATTACTCTCTTTGTACTTGCATAAAAGTAAATTGGATTGGAAATATAAGTAAGTGTACATATGCAAAATAACTTTATATTTGTATAATTGTTGTTACTTTGTGTATTTGTTTTAAATCTACAAATATAAATTCAGGTTTTTTTTTCACATTGTCATCTTATCAGAGCTAGTACGATTAATATAGGTACGACTGTATTTTATCTAAATAAATAAATAATATTAAGAGATTATAACAACCAACAGTTATATTGTTATCAATCTGTTTTTTGACCAGTGTTACATGAACGACTTAATATGTTTCAGGACCCAGCCCCAAGACACAGCCTGCCAAGCAATGATAGGCAAGCGCTGCAGCTGGACCAAGGGCAAGGTCCTCGGAGGATCATCAGTTCTCAACACCATGCTCTATATAAGAGGAAACAAACGCGATTTCGATCAATGGGAGTCGTTCGGTAATCCTGGTTGGGGATACGAAAGCGTTCTACCGTATTTCAAGAAATCTGAAGATCAGAGGAATCCGTACCTTGCGAAAGATAAAAAACATCATAGCACAGGTTGGTATTTATTGATCAACATTTTTGCAAAGTAAATAGTTAATACAGAAATTACAGAGATTATTCCACAACTAGTTTTTGCAGTGCTAACGGGGTTCTTAGTCAAACACGACAGTGCTAGAAATAAAACAAAATACTAGGAACAAAACTCACACAGTAAACAACGCTTTTTCGTCTTAAAAAGTCGTCAGTATACAAAACCGAATAATATATTTTGACTTTCGTTGACCATATATTTGCAAAGCAAGGCATCATCTGGATCATATCGAAAAGATGACGAGTTAGTTCCATGCCGAAAGTTTTCTTGATCGAAACATAATGAATTCTTTTACACTTCCAGGTGGTTATTTAACTGTACAAGATTCACCCTACAATACTCCACTCGGAGCGGCTTTACTACAAGCCGGAGAAGAAATGGGATACGAAATTCTTGACGTGAATGGAGCTAAACAGACTGGATACGCTTGGTACCAATTTACTATGAGAAGAGGAACAAGATGTTCTGCCGCGAAAGCTTTTCTCAGACCAGTAAGACTACGACAAAATCTTCACATAGCTCTCTTCTCTCATGTTACTCAAGTTCTGATAGACAAAAGTACGAAGAGAGCCTATGGCGTTGAATTTAATAGAGACGGTGTGAATCAAGTGGTGTACGCCAACAGAGAAGTTATTCTCTCCGCTGGTGCGGTTGCTTCTCCTCAGTTGCTCATGCTTTCTGGAGTAGGCCCAGAAAAGCACCTTAGAGAAGTGGGAATAGATGTGATCCAAGATTCTCCCGGTGTTGGAAGAAACTTGCAAGACCATATAGCGGTAGGCGGTATTGTATTTCGTGTCGATCATCCTGTTAGCTTGGTGATGAACAGGCTTGTTAATATAAATTCCGCTTTACGTTACGCAGTTACTGAAGATGGTCCGTTGACATCAAGTGTAGGATTAGAAGTAGTCGCATTCATTAATACAAAGTATGCCAACGCTACTGACGACTGGCCTGATATAGAATTCATGTTGACTTCAGCTTCAACACCTTCTGATGGTGGCACACAAGTCAAAAAGGCTCACGGTCTCACGGATGAATTTTACAATGAAGTTTTCAGTGAAGTGAACAATCAAGATGTTTATGGAATTTTCCCTATGATGCTGCGACCTAAAAGTCGAGGCTTTATCAAGTTGCGATCGAAAAACCCGTTAGAATACCCTATAATGATTCATAACTATTTAACGCATCCAGATGACGTTGGTGTTTTGAGAGAAGGTGTAAAAGCTGCATTAGCAGTAGGAGAAACAACTGCGATGAAACGATTCGGTTCTCGGTATCATAGTAAGCCCTTACCGAACTGTAAGCACCTACCACTTTATACTGACGAATACTGGGACTGCTACATCCGCCAATATACCATGACTATCTACCATCTGTCTTGCACAGCAAAGATGGGACCATCTAGTGATCCTATGGCGGTCGTAGATCCGGAATTACGTGTTTACGGTATTGAAGGACTCCGCGTTATAGATGCGAGTATAATGCCAGCTATAACTAACGGTAATATAAATGCACCAGTAATGATGATTGCTGAAAAAGGAGCAGATCTTATTAAGGAAACTTGGATAAAGCGGCCCCAAAAAAGGAATCGAAGATCATTTAAATGTTCTAGATTTGAGCAGTTGGGACTGAAAAGTAAACGAATGAGTCAACTGTGTAGTGTGGAAAGATGACACTGTAAATTAACTTTAGAGAAAGTAATAGGCCATTTTGTCCAACAATATAATTACAATTACCAAGAGTATAAAAAGAGACTTTATTTTTTAAGATTCGGCAATACGGTTTGTATACTGTCGTCAGGTTAATATCACAAACCAATACCGATTCTAGTCGATATAATGTTATCATACAAATAATTTTAGAATTTAAATCACATTTAACACTAATCACAAATATTTGCATTCAAATCAGAAAATCACAAATTAATTTTAAGGATTTTTATCTATGTATAGTATACATTATAATTAGTGTAAATAAATATTATTTGTAATGAATTTAGTGTCTTTTAATGCATACTTCAATAAAAAATCGAAGTATCGCTAGACTAAAGCTATAGAACTTCATCTATAAAAAAATATTAGACACCGTCGCCATCTTTTATACTTAAAAAGCAATTCTGTGGTATCAAATATAGATTTGTCACACTAACGCCATCTGTTACTAAACTGCTTCTCGTATCGTAAATAAATATGGAATAGGTAATACGCAATGTGATTGAATTCGTCATAATTTTGTAAAAACAACATAGATGTCGGCTTTTTTGAATCTTGTTTGGATTTTATAATTTTTCAACACGATTAGATATTATTAGGTATTTCGGGTATCCTTACTGTAAACGTGATCCCACCAAAAACATAAATGTAAAAAAGGAGAGCCAAGTTCAATACAAAAATTATTCTCTGCTGTGGGCTTCGCCGCAAAAAGAACCTGACTTGGCTGGTTTTCCCATACGAATTATTATTAAGTACCTACTTTTACACAGTCATGGAAGAGCCTTATGTTCGATGGGTAGTTTCTACCAGCAAGCCAAATTTTCGGAATAATAAAATAAGAACCGAAAGGTAACAGGTTTAGAACATGCGAAGGCTATATAATTCGTATGGGAAAACCAGCCAAGTCAGCCCTTAGACTACATATTTGGATTTTGCATAGAACTTGGCACTCAATCTCAGATCTCCATTCTTTTTGCGGCGAAGCCCACAGCAGAGAATAATTTTTGTATTGAACTTGGCTCTCCTTTTTTACATTTATGTTTTTGGTGGGATATCATTACTTTTTGTAGGTAAGTACATATCCTCGTAACGCCGTGGGTCCTTTTAAAAGGATCCTTAAGAAAACTTAGCAATTTCGCAGCATAATTCGCAACCTTAAAGGTCAGATATCGAGAGACAACCGGACAGCAAGACGGCGCTCGCGCTTATGAGCGCGGCTGCCGCTCGCTCGGCCACGTTCGCGTCAACGGTTCGATTCGGTTGTCTTATGTTCGATGGGTAGTTTTTACCAGCAAGCCAAATTTTCGGAATAATAAAATAAGAACCGAAAGGTAACAGGTTTAGAACATGCGAAGGCTATATAATTCGTATGGGAAAACCAGCCAAGTCAGCCCTTAGACTACATATTTGGATTTTGCATAGAACTTGGCACTCAATCTCAGACTCAGATCTCCATTCTTTTTGCGGCGAAGCCCACAGCAGAGAATAATTTTTGTATTGAACTTGGCTCTCTTTTTTTACATTTATGTTTTTGGTGGGATATCATTACTTTTTGTAGGTAAGTACATAATATCCTCGTAACGCCGTGGGTCCTTTTAAAAGGACAAATTCAAAACTAAAAGTAGACTTTATAAATAATAACTTTATAAAAGAAAACTTAGCAATATCACAGCATAAATCGCAACCTTATAGGTCAGATATCGAGAGACAACCGGACAGCAAGACGGCGCTCGCGCTTATGAGCGCGGCTGCCGCTCGCTCGGCCACGTTCGCGTCAACGGTTTGATTCGGTTGTCACAGCGCCCCACCCACCCTGCCCGCGCCGCTCCGGCGTCACTCGGCGCGCGCGCGTCGTGTATATACCGAAAATCTAAATGCCTATTATTTATGAGTAGGTAATGATTTTACACTATTGATGTGCGCTATATATAAAAATAATAATTAATCCCAGTTAATAACGTAGGTACCCTAAGTAATATTAGGTATTTATGTTAAGCGTTCATAATAGAATCTAATTATTTAAAAATTGCCAGTTTTTTATTTATTCCCTTGTATTCATCTAATTACCTATCTGCATACCAAATTTTAACTGTCTTTTAATTAAAATTAATTGTAATCTGGAACTGGGTTAGAGTTTTGGTCTATAGGTCAGTCAATGATAAAAATGAGGAATTTTGGACATTAATATCTAAATAACCGTTTGAGATAAGCTTATGAAATTTAGAACACATATGTATCTCGCAAGTCTCAATATATGAGCCAAATTTGATACGTTTATGTAAAATAGTTTTTGATTTATGAGGGGGTCAAAAGTGGCTCCAAATGGTTCGTGTAATATTACACACGGTGCGGCTCGCCAGTTCTGTTTCTTGAACTTGGCTTGACACGCTCCCGCGTGTCTAGATAATATCGTTATTATGATTGACTTGATTAGATTGAATTCTTTGAATGCAGTCAGCTATCATCAATATGGTAGGGTAGGTACCTACTTTCCTACCAGACTACAATGTATTTAATAATTTTATAGCACGTTCATAAGGAAGCCAATGTTTTATAGAAAGATATAAATCTTAATAACATTATGAGGAGAGATCTTCAATTTCATACGCAACCAATACTTTGTAAAGCTGATACGATAATATTGAATGAGCTTGGTTTAAACTTAAGACATTATTAAAGAACAATTATACGATTTTAGAAGCAGAAAAGTAAAATAAAGACCGGTGCCACTGCTATCAAGTGTGTTTAAATCGCAAATAGGTCAAGCCCCGAAAGAAAAGGATCACATCTGTCATAGAATGGAAAGAACCAGCACCAAACTCAGTAGAAAATATTGTTTACTCTTTACCAGCTCAGACTGTTTTCAGCTTAATTTATGTTTTATTGGAACAACGGATAAGGCACATTTATGTTCCATGTCCCATGTAATATGATTACACATACGATTCCTAAATAACTACCCCCAATGTAGTCTTTCTAATTATTATTCATGTCACTAAACTGGTCCGTCGCACCGTGACCAAAAAACGCAAATTACAACTGGTTGTTGAATAAAGAGCCATTTACATTTGCATCTAACATCTAAAATCATACATTCCCAAACTTTTTTTTACAGTCATCAGAAAAATAAAATTATATAATCGAATGAGTTTACTTATTTTTGAGAATCCATGTAAAATTCAGTGGATTAACGAAAATATTTCAAAGGTAATCTTAATTACCTTTTTTGGGTTCCGTAGCCAAAGGGTAAAACCGGGATCCTATTACTAAGACTTCGCTGTCTGTCACCAGGCTGTATCTCAAGAACCGCTATAGCTAGACAATTGAAATTTTCACAAAATATGTATTTCTGTTGCCGCTATAACAACAAATACTAAACACAAAATAAAATAAATATTTAAGGGGTTACCATACAACAAACGCGATTATTTTGCCCTTTTTTGCTCGATATCAATAATGGCAACAGATAGGCACTTGAAATATTCACAAAATACTCAGTTGTATTTTTACTTTAATAATAAATAATATTCATATAACAAACGTGATTTTTTTGCTGTTTTTACGGAACCCGGACTCGCACTTGGCCGGTTTTTATTTTTAGAGAGCAAAGATTGTTGTATCTGTAGCTTAGGGCAAAATAGATATAAATTTGAGTCGTGTATTTGAGAAACGATGACAAGCTAGTGTCGAAACCAGGTACATCATTACAGAAAAAACTGACCATCCACATCGTAACCCGATTATCTAACAGCTGGATAATGAAAATGCATCGTACAAACACAAAGGCTTCATTTTGCACAATCATCGTTTATCAACTCTTGTTATACTGTCGGTTGCTCAATAATGATAATACGCAAACTGTAGACATAAGATCTAAATAAAATGGGGTTTTCAACATTAGTGTTACTACATGGTCTGAGATATTTAATTTATGTAATATTGATGATAAATAAATGGTGAGCTCAAGATATGAATGTCTTACTTACAATAGACTCAAACGAAATAGCTTTGAAAAGTCTAAATCACAACCTAAATCTATAACTGATTAAACAAAATGCCACGAGACTGCAATGTATGAAATATAGGACAATAATATCAGTATGAGGTCATCACCAGAGGAACCTAAAATTAATTGCAAATGCAACACGCCACAGCTTTACAGGTTAACTGCATATTTAAAGTAGTCAAACTGAATCGACAAAACAGAAATTATCTTGATCCATTCAATACACTAATCGACTCGTACATCTTTTGTTTGGAGACAAAAGCTTGACACCTCTACAAGACTTATCGGAAGTACCTATTCGGAAGTTGTTTACAGAATGTCAACTATTGTCAACGTATGTAGGTTGCACCGTGCACGTCAATTGACGACTACCGCAGTGAGCTGTGCATGTGCATCATTTCAGTAAGTATGTTTCTGTTTTGGGTAATATAATATAAGATCCGCTAAAATAACTTGATAGAAGATGTGAACTTGATTTACGATATATTTGATTGTAGAGTCACGTAACTACTATCATTTTCATAAAGTACTGTTCGGCGATAGTTTAATGTCAAGGTCAATTTAAAATATTACGAGTCAAATATATAAAAATATAAATATATATCAGTGGAGACTTCTTAATGACTTCTCTGTTACATACTTAAGAGTATAAACTGTAAAGCTTAGTCGATAGTCTCCCTAACATTTAATAAATAAATTAAATAAATAACATTCATTTTTTCGTACATGTTTGTGAATTATTGATTGAAATCATATTTTGTTGTTTTTAGATTAAACAAGGCGTTAGACGAAGGTAGAACACCTGTAAGTAACATTGACTTTACACTGATTTTACTAATAATTGAAATAATACTTCTTTAATAAAAACAGACATCACAGAAACAAAACCTAACTGTCCAAAAATCCAAGCATCTGGGTCAAGTATTCAACAATCAACAATAGCTTGAAATGCAATTAAAATAAAGTTTTATATCATATTCCCTGTCACTCATTTGATTACACATTGAAAAAAACGTTTAAGTAACGTATTTCACAATAACTACCTCGCGTTTTCTGTGTACTGCGTACAATAAAATTATTAGTTAGGTTGTTGTGCCTGGCTGCCTAATACCAGAAGTCCGACAAGTAGGCAGGTTTTGTATTTAGTTAAATACCTATATTTGTTGTAGTTTTCTGTTCGTGTGGTTTGTCGTTCGTGCACAGTTTGTCTTAAGTTTTTTTCAATGTAACTAATTTTATCCTTGCTGAAAACCGATAGATATTGAATAAAATTAGACCTCCTTACAAAGTATGTGAAGTCTGTATTATACCAGTACTATTTCTCTCGCTCCATCAATAAATAATGTGAAATCTAATAGAATCCGAATAATAAGGGAAGTAATCAACGCATTACGCGTAGATATAAAATCTCTCCGGGCGACGGCTGCGCCCGCGCAACCGGCGACGCAAAATCTGTAATCACTTCATATCACTCCACTCGGCAATAACCGTAAGGTCGTCTAAGTGAATTTTCTGTTGGAACCAGTAAATGATCGAGTTTTACTTTCACTTGGTCGCAGATAGATCAACGCCGGAGCACGAAGGTGCGCTCTCATTACGTCGAATGATTTAAGCACTACTAGATTTCATACCTCTCGGGCGGCAGACTGTTGAAATTTACAGTACCTGAAAAGAGAAAATGAAACTAGGTGAGGTTACGTTCAATAAACCGGCCAATTGCACCATTAGTCTCCAAATAAAACGGCTGTGACATACGGACGGGGAAATACGGGGGGAAAATATAAGTAAGGGTTATGTTTGGTTACGGAACCCGAAAAAAAATCGTTTCAATTCGTATACAGTATGTACATAAATTAAGTATTAGTTTTCACTATCACAACAAAAACTGCATATTTAGTATACCTACAAATAAAAAATAAATATCTACTAAAAATATTTTAACCAAAATGTTTTCTTTTCATTGATTTTCGTATTTCATTGATAATAAATTGTATTCCAGACCAGTCAAATAGCATAAAAAAATATTAAATCGGTATTCGTCGCAATAGTACCTACAGAAATCATACAAAGAAGCACCGTAAGTAACCGAAGGATTAAATAACTCCGACAGTATACCGTAGAAAATAAACAAAATGAACGCAGGCCACAAACACCTATTTGATTACTGATTTCAACATGTGCGTTATTAATTTTCATGCAGTGTGTGGTTTTCCGAAACTATTTCCTGAATTGCCACAACCGATGTACCTATTGGTAAAATTTTCAAACATAGACGTATAAAATAAATACTATCTTAGGACATTCTTCGCACACGGTCTATCCAAAACTAAGCAGGACATGTACTATGGAAACCAGATAACTGATACCCTACATATAAGTACCTACTACTGTTAACAAACCCAGGATAAAATCCAGTATGCTGTATCCCTGTGTCCCAATTTTTATCAAAATCCGTTCAGCCGTTTAGGCGTGATTGAGCAACAAACATCCAAATGTACAAACTTTCACATTTATAATATTAGTAGGATAGTATGATTAAATCCTGTGTGGAATCGAACCCACGACCTGTGGCGTGATTGGCAGTATTTTTACGCACCCCAACCGAATACTATTATTGGTATCTGCTTTCAATCATAAGGTAGGTAATACTACTTATGAATATTGTAGAGCTTTAGAATCACTATAGTTATAGACTCTATCCTTGAAATACGATTTCAGACTGTGGTCTCTGAAAATCAAATAAAGCACTCGTAACCATTTTTAGGGTTTCGTACCCAAAGGGTAAAAACGGGACCCTATTACTAAGACTTCGCTGTCTGTCCGTCTGTCTTTCACCAGGCTGTATCTCAAGAACCGCGACAGCTAGACAGTTGAAATTTTCACAGATTATGTATTTCTGTTGCCGCTTTAACAACAAATACTAAAAACAGAATAACATAAATATTTAAGGGGGGTTCCCATACAACAAACGCGATTGTTTTGCCCTTTTTTGCTCGATATCAATAATGGCAACAGGTGGCACTTCAAGTGCACTATTCACAAAATACTCAGCTGTATTTTTACTTTAATAATAATAAAATAATAAAATTAAAATAAAATAAATATTTAAGGGGGGCTTAAAATAAATATTTAAGATTACAACAAACGTGATTTTTTGCCGTTATTACGGAACCCTTCGTGCGCGAGTCCGAATCGCACTTGGCCGGTTTTCCTTTAAATCGTGTCATAGCATTTTAAAATGTAGTATAATAGTAACATTTAAAGGTAAAGGTGATTTTTATAAATGCTACTGAATGCTTTATTAATACATAAAATATTAACCTTTATTACTAGGACATTAAAGTTGTTGTAAATAAAGTAAGTAGTTACGTAGAGTATATGTACTTTTCAAAGCGAATCCCATTCGTTACTTATTACATCAATCGATTATTTTTTGCTGAATCATTCTCTCGGGCTCATCAAGTCATCGATATTACATCATACTTTGTTAAGAGTTTCGTCGTATTTAAATTCCATGCGGAAATCAGAAAACCGTATATCAGGTTCGATAGAACTATCTAGATTGTTAAGAATAAATGATTCTTACTATAAAAATGTATTAATTTAATTGTGAGTCAACCGAAGTGCCCGTGGACACCCGAACGCGCCCCGCGCCTTGCTCCCGCTGCACGACAAGAAATAATTAAGAAAACATTTCTTGTTTAAACTGAATATATTGATTACTATTAACCACGTGCGTGTTTCTATGTATCGTCGAATGTACTAAAATAGAAGTGATAAAGAAATAATAGAGAGAAATGGCTTACCTAACTTTCAAATTATCAATCGGGTAATTATTGATAAGGGCACTTCTGATTAGGTTGACAAGGTTAAATGCACTTAAATTGTCTAATGATAGGACAAATGATTAATGATTGATAATTGATAATAATCAAGACTCAATTTAGTAGTAGTTCATGTTTCAGTAATTTTTTATTGAGTTTAAAAATCAATGCTAATACTATTGAGTAAAAAAAATCTATCAAAATTAAAGACCAACTACAACTTTCCATAATTAGTCAAACGACAGCAATATGCATGATTATACATTTGTTTGCGGGTTAATCAAAATTTATAGGCCGTAAATCAACGGTATAAAAACTCTTTATTAAATTAAATAAATTTATTGTATTATTGATAAGTTCCCGTTTAACGTAGTCGATAATTTATGATCTATAGGCGCCTTGGATGGCCTGCTGCGTTGGTAATTACCCGAAAAGGTTTTGTCAGATAATGAAAAGTAAAGCAAGCCCGAGTGATATGTATGTGTCCTTCTATGTAGATCGTGACCAATACTTGTTGATGGGGCACTTTATTGTTTCTCCTAATTACCTATCTCACGAACTTCTAACGTCTTTATATAAAACAAATTATGATGTGTTTTTGATTGGTAAAGTCTTGTACGTGAATTTATGTCTAGTTACATAGGTATAAACTACATGTAATGTATCAAATTTCAGTCGTTATCAGATTATACAGAACTCCAATTAGTGGTTATACGACGTCTAGATTTTCATCGAAAAGTAAATTGAATGTTAGACCATGACCGCACGCACACAATTAAATAAACCAATTTAAAAAGATCTGCGAATTTAATCAGATTAATAAAAAAAAAGGAGAACGTATTGAAATAGATAACACACGGTTGGCAAAAACCGCAAAAGATTATTTAAATATTATCTGGTGATAGGAATCCTGTAAAACGGAAGATGAGGAAGAAATGGGTGATATCAAAATCACAAAAAAATCACATTCTAATATGAAATTTAGTTATACAAGATCACAGTATATTTTTCATTGATGTTAACTCGGACAATAGTTTAACGAGCGTGGAAACATTATAGGCGTCTGTCACGCAACATCATTGGACAGAAGATATGTATCAGTTGAATGTATCTACATGCTACGCACTTGATCATCACTTCCAAGCAAATTACCGCACTTTCTACTCGCCTCTTGTTATGGTATAGGAAACAACTTAAAAACTAAGGTGGGCAACTAAATCAGACCTAGAAGAAAAAGTTTCACAGACTTATTCTAATGTAATAAAATGCAATTTCCAAGATGAGAGCTATTTAGGATAAATAATATATTTCAGTTATATTTTGAATCAGTAAGCAAAGAAATGCTTAAATTATTTTGATGACATTGCTACTTGTTGACATTTTGACATCACGAGGTTCAAGTAAATAAAGCGATCTGCTTTACACAAATAATTGCGCAGGGTTTTTTCTCTCGAGAATATCCTGTACGTTTTACTAACAAAGTGTACGAAAACAAAACAAATCTAATTATACATGAATAGTATCGATACAAGATTTATGTAACTTATAATGGAAACTGTTCGTTGCCGACCTCGCACGACCTCCCACGTTACCGACCCAAAAATAAATAAGATCCGCCAACTCAGCAACTCATAAATCAGGCCTCAGTAAATTATAAGCTTATTCTTAAATCATAAAAAAAGTCACGTCTATTGAAAGGTTTTACGAAATGCTAGTTTAAATTGTATAAGTATTAATTCAACACATGATTAACGTGACGGAAATATGACATTTAGCGCATGAACATAAAATCTAAGCACAATTGGTTATTATTTACTAGTAGACAGAACCATAAAATACAACGCAATGTGCAGTTAGAACCAAGGCCGACATTTCACATGAATTTATTACTTATTGACACACTGCATGTACGTCATCATAAAATCTACTGCGTCTACTCAAAACGACTATCTTTTAAAATATATCCACTTAGTTATCGAAGGTAATACTATATAGTTCTATTCGCTGTCTCTTTTTTAACTAAACGGGTTTCGTAAACTAATTATTCGTTGTCATTTGTTTATTTATCAGTTTGCAGTTACATCTCGAAATGTTCATTCGAAACAAAAATTTGCGTGCAATAGAGAAATGCTTATAGAAAATTACAAAAAAAAATGTTGATTGAGAAATATATCCTTCCTACTAATATTATAGAAGCGAAAGTATGTTTGGATGTGTGTGAAGATGTTTGTTACTCTTTCACGCAAAAACTACTGTATGGATTTTAGTGAAACTTGGTACACAGGTAGATCATATACTGGAATAACATATAGGATACTTTTCATCCCGGGAAAATATAAGATCCCTCAGGAACGCGGGTGAAACCGCGGGGCGGAAAACTAGTGTATTAATATACATAATAAAGTGCATAGCTTGTCTTCACGATTCATCATGAAACCAGTACATAATACCCATATACCACAGGGCTGTAAGTAGCAGAGTAGGAGTTGCGATTGGCGGACGGTACGCAAGCGCAGTGGAGGCTAAGCGCGCGCGCAAGAGACACTTGCGCGCACTCTCGTTTTCATTTGGTGAAAACAATATTACTTGTGTATTGATTTTCGTTACAACAAACGCGAGATATACGGATTCATACGTACTGTTTATTATTATTCGGTAAGTGTTAAATAAATAATACCTATCCTTTCTATCAGGAATTTCCAAATCTAACTAGTCTAAATATGTAAATGAATTTGGTCTCTTATGGGTTTTCCTATTATATTCCCGCTATTCCTGCTGTGGTCAAAAGTCAACAAACATAAAACCATAATTAATGCTAGCAGGATCCTATTATATGTTCTATCTGAGAGGTGAAATAATATCTAGATGCACCCAGGCAGCTATTGGATCGAAACCATGGGAACAAAGGAAATATTTATGCAAAACCAATTTAGATACTTACTAGAGTTTGTTTATACATTTTTGATAGTCGTTCTAACAACAATGATCTCTATAATAAACTCTACAGATTTAAATTGGGGGACTGCATTTTCTTTTGTCACAAACGACAGCTGAAAAGAGTAGAATACTTGAATGTCTTTTTCTTTAAATATCATACAGGTGATTGTAGGGAATTTTCAAAATTCTGCCCTATGGCGATAAAAACATGGTCAAAAGTCATACAAAATATTTGTAAAAAACGTATTAAAATCGACTAAGCCATTCCAACAGGTCATGTTATAAGAAATCTGATGGTTGTTCAGAAAAGTTATGTATCTTCTATATGAAAAA